>CM036248.1:34460228-35782728 GCA_020698575.1 Bostrychus sinensis
TGCTGTTCCTTTGTTGCCAACTTCTAGTAAATGCGGTGTCAGAAGACCAATAACATCGCAGCTGTGTGTGACTGTGACTTTATAGTGAGTTTGTGCTGGGGCTGGATGGGTTTTACAGAGGGAGTAGGGGCAGTTCCAGAGGTATGGGCAGAATAAAAGTTATAGATATAGATGTGGAGTTAAGGCCAGCTGCTGAACCATTTCATTGTTTCTGGTCATGAGTGTGTATCAGAAGTGAGGGTTGAAGGATATACTCAAAACTGTCTTCTCTTTATGTCCAAGCGGAACAAACAGAACTGTCCTTAAAGCATTGCATTTATGGGATATAGGGAGTTGAAGAAGTCAAATACAGTACATTACAGTAGCCCTGACTAAAGCTGTATGGGCAATGGTTGACTGAATTCTCAACCAGAGAAAAAGTTAGGGTTAGGGTTAATGTTTTACTTCAGCCATTCCCAAAGTCAAGAGTGTCACAGCCCACTTAAAAATCAGAAAATCACATGTGAACCCATAACAAGAAAACTTCATTGTATTCAAAAGACCATGCCATGTTTTCCCCCATAAATTTCTATTAAAAAATGTATTAAAAAACACAGACTACTGACTAAAACAGCTTTATTTTAAGCAACTATATAATTGTACTTAATTATAATTTGGTTACAAACTCAATTTCTTTATACGTATTTTTTATGTAGACAGCCTTCACGGCCCACCAGGCGGCCCTGACCCTACTTTGGGAACCACTTGTTTTACTTTATGAAACAGATAGGGAAAGAGTAAGGCAGTGACAGCTGTTTTTTTCTTTTCTGTTATTGGATATTTTTTTTCTATGGAGCTCCCCCTACATTTCAGAATAAAGCACTATTGTAAGACTCCTGAGACCTCTCGCTTGGTTTTACTTTTGTCTTCTGCCTTTGGGCCACTCTGCCCTTACGAAAATCGAGAAATAAAGCAATTGCTAGCTTCTTGTTTGGTTTACTGCAATGTGCCACTTTCTTGCAAGACTCAACGCCTCTGTGACACTGGGTTGTACTGGGTCACTGTTGCAAGTGTGGTTTTTCACCCAGAGACATCAGGGAGAGGTGCAGGGTGCCTTATTCTTCCTGCAATAACCTATTTATTGGTGGCATGGTGGGGAAGTGGTTAGCACTCTCATCTCAGAGCAAGAAGGTCCCAGGTTTGAATCCCGGATGTCTGTGTGGAGTTTGCATGTTCTCCCCGGTGTCTGGGTGGATTTTCCCCAAGTGTTCTGGTTTCCTAGCCTGGCCGGCCAGACAAACTCTTTGTCTGGTATCCCTTCATTTTGTTTCTACAGGCAGAACGGTTATCTGTTTCCTAAACAAACATGGCTGATTCTTGACAGTTTTTCCTTAAAACACCCAAATAAGGCGTGTTATGAGAAGCTCTGTACTTATTTTTCAACAGGGACAGCAGCAGAAGCCAGTTGTACAAAGACTTGTGTACAACTGGCTTTTTTGAATGTGGTTATGTCGGACGTCAGTGGGACTTTATTGTTGTTAAAATGGAAACAACACATAGAAACAAATTCCACAGAGGACTAAACAATAACTGGGACTTCAGCCGAATCAACAGGAGACAAAGGAAAGCACTAAACGCCATTAATTGGGTCAGAGACGTTATTATATTAGCTTGGTAGCCAGCGCTACATTGGTTAGCACTTAAGCATTTGTAATATAAGTGATTAAACGGCTGTGATAGGCCAGTAGTAACTGGCTATTACAGCCGTTTAACCCGCTGGAGCAAAACGTTCCCTTTTTCCAGCTAGGTAACTCTGACCAAGATTCCGGCTCTAGGCCTTCAGAAGGTTGCCCCAGAGTCACTGAAGTAACCTTAGCCTTTAGCCATCAGACAGCCTACAAAAAGTTTATTTAAGGGTAGAAAAGCTACTTACATCCTCTTCAAGAGTTCCTTGTGAAAACCTGCATGAAGTGTTTTCTGATGAATCCATGTATCAACATAAAGAAAATGATGACGACTGTATAAAATTATGATGATGTTATCAGGAGTAGTTACATGGATAACAACATAAATGATCCTAAATGGCAGAACAGTTAGTGTGTATATAGTCCAGAGAGCCTTTTATTCCCTTTACACAAATTAAATACTTCACTTTGCTGATGTAAAAACCCTAATAGCCTTATCTTTTTTGCAGTATTCATCAGCAATTTCCCATATCATAATCTGTCTACCACCTTCACTGCACTCTTTTCTAATATCACCACTTTCTTTTACTGTTACAGCACATTGCTTTTTCACTTTCTCCTAATGCTTCCACTTTATCACTTCTCTTTGTCCTTCTTTTGCTCCTAAAACTTTGGCGCGTCCCTGGGCTCCCGACTCTGCCACTTGACACGGGGCTAACAGGTTTGTCTGCTCCTCCCAAGTACAGCGGCCAAAAGGCGAACTCAGAGTGAATCCTCAGCGGACCTCTGTCATCCTCGTACCTCTCTCTCTCTTTCTCTCAGTTTCCACACGCACCACCGGCTTCTCCTCAGACACTGCCACATCTTTTTTTTTTCCCAAAGTCGAGTTTGGTGTTTCTCACTTCAGGGTCACTTGTTCCTGCTGAAGACTGGGGGCCCTGGCACAGTTTGTTTGCCATTAACAGTCCAGCCTCTGCCTCAGCTCGGTCCCCTGACATTGCTCAGTAATTCCACCCTCCGCTGTGTGTTGGCCCTCAGTTACATGGCTGGGGGTACAGAATATACTTCAGAAATATGACTTCTCAAGCTGATACACTGTAGATGTTAAATTTTAGTTGAGAGAATCAGAGGCCACGAGTGACATCAACATGACAGAAATTTGAGATGGAGAATTGTATTTCCCACTGTGTAGTATGACTCTTGCACACACTGAAGAACTGATGTCATCTTTATAGAACAGTACATTTATTTAAAAGAAAAAAAGATAGGAAAAAATGTGTGTTCAGTTGATGAAGTTGTCATGTGTGGCACTGTTCCTCTGCCTCATGGATAGACCAGGACCGATGTGGACAGGGCTATGTTATAGACCTTTCTTGTTTTTGTAAACAAAACATCTACGTTCCAAAGACTGGTACCGGAAGTTACAAAAGATGATAATACATTTTTAATAAAGGAATAAGCACTAGCCACCAAACATTGCAAATTATGAATAATCAAAACATGTTTGGAAAATGACAACCACTCTGCCACATGTGAGTAATATCAAAGCCTGGTTTAATAACGTTAGTGAGTGTGTCAACATTTAGCCGTTTTATTTAACGTAGCAATTAGTGTCTATAATTAGCATATCAGCTAAAGGCTAAGTAATTTACATGTATTAATTTCAATGTTATGCAGGACAAGTTCACTTTAGCAACTGGTACTGACTCAGATCTGGATTAAATTGATATAAAGTAAATTCTAATAAATATATAAACCACAACCTCCAGCTGGCCTCCAGCAGCTCTTAAATATTTGCTCACAGTATGGTTTAGAATATGACATCAAATATAACGCTGTAAAAAGTAACATCATGATTGTAAAAACCAAGGAGGATCAAAAACTTGTACTTCCTGATTTTTATTTGAGTGGAAATGTTCTCCAAGTCACTGATGAGATTAAATATCTTGGACACTATGTCACCAGTGACCTCTCAGATGACAGAGACATGCATAGGCAGAAATGTAAACTATACGGGCAGGCAAACGCTGGTCTGTAAGTTCAACAAGTGCTCGGCTGATGTTAAAATTACACTTTTTAGAACTTTTTGCTGCTCCTTGTATACTGCACATTTGTGGCGCAGCTACAAAAAGAGGAGTCTGCAAAGACTGACAGTTGCGTACAATGACTCCTTGAGAATCCTGCTGAAGGTCCCGAGACATTGTAGTGCAAGTCATATGTTTGTAAATTGTGGTGTACGATCTTGTGCAGCTGTTATACAGCATTTTATTTATTCATTCATGTGCAGAGTCATGAGATTATGTAATCCTATCATACAAGCTCTGGTCCTGTCCCAGGATAAGCTCTGTTAGATTCACATCTAAAATGTGGAGTCACTGGCGATCCTGCCTTTATGTATAATACATATACAATGTATCTCTTTTACTATTATTATTATTACTATTATTATTACTAATTTGTGTTTCCCTCTATGGACCAGATGCCCTGTGTCCTTAATAAAGTTTTGAATGAATGAACAACCATTTGTTCCTGCAGACCAGAAATGTCAAAACTTATATTTTTATTTTGCTCCCTCATAGAAATGAATGGAATAGAACGTTAATCTCGGCACCAGGCTGCGTGCGCAACTTTTTTAAACATGTCATTTCCAGAAGGTTCTGATAATATGGAGTTTTGAGTACAGCTGACTATTTCTGTAAAAAAGGTTTAACAAAAAGGTCATCTGAATATTTCTTTAATATTTACTTTCAGGAACATGACATTTTGGAATGATTTTAAGTGTTGTTGTTTTTTTTTTTACTGAATAATAAGTTTTTGGTACAACAGCACTAATGCAATGTTCACTAGAGTGATGTTCAAGAAGCGCTGAAATTTTCAACTCCTGCACATTTAATGATGGGGGTGAGTGGATTAGATTAGATCTTTGCATTTTTAAGAGTCATTAACCATCTGCAATTTAGGTAACCATACTGACTGTCAGAATTAGCCTTGTGCAAAAATTAGAACATAATTTTCAAACTGAAAGCACAGTTTCATGGAATGTGTTATTAGTGGTTCGAATCCCACTCTCCCCAGGTCATACTGTCGTTGTGTCCATGGGCAAGACACCTCACCCACCTTGCCGGTATGAATGAATGTTACTGTGATCGTGTGGAGATTGAAAAGGCTGCAAGAGGAGAATGACCACCACGTCTCACGTCAAGCTGGGGACACGCTACATGATTTTCTCAGTCGTTACAGATTCTGAAAAGACTAGGAGCACACACTAACCGACTGGTTTCAGCAGATTTACTTCTGACGACTGAAAGACTGGGGCTCACACATTTAACGACTGCACCTCACACACTACAAGATCTGTTGAGGCCGCAACTGACGCCAACCAAACACAGCAAACTCTTGCGGGAAACTTGCAACAACTAAATGGTAAACAAACATGGACGCTACCTGGGTTGCTGTGGCCTTTGTGTGCGCAGCAAAAAAAACATGGAGTGAGAGCCAAGTAATTCCAAAGGGCAGAAATCATATATATATGTATATATATATGATTTCTGCATAAAATTAGAAAAAAGGCACAGCACACCAACATCAAAACCTCAGCCCCACTGTGAAGTATGGTGGAGGGAGCATCATGGTTTGGGGCTGGTTTGCTGCCTCAGGGCCTGGGTGGATTGCTATCATCGACAGCAAAATGAATTCCCAAGTTTATCAAAACATTTTGCAGGAAAACTTAAGCAACTTAGTAACTCTTCTCGTTTCTTTGCTCTTTTTGCCTTTCTTTCCTCTATAAAGCTCCCCCTACATTTCGGAGTAAAGCACTATCATAAATACTCACAAGTCCAGTTGACTCCTGTGTGATCCCTTGCTTGTCTTCACTTTCAGTTCCCGCTCTGCGTATCTGTACTGAGTTTTTTCTTCCATTTGGCTGCTCTAGCATGAAGAAAATTGAGAAATTAACCGGTTACTAGCTTGTTGTTTGTTCTTGCGAGACACCAGACACTGTTGCCAGTGTCAATTTCAGCCCAGAGACACCAGGGGGAGATGCCACACGCTTCATTTACCCCACAACAACTTATTTAAGACTAGAACTCCCAAGGCCGTTATTTTGATGGTTTTGAAAGTTTGACATGTAATAACTCTGGTATATTAAGCCTTATGTGTTCCTGGCATCCTGACTTTTACTGTCTTGTTTATTCTTATGTTGCTGTTTTAATAAGATAACAAAGTAAAAAATATATCTAAGTATTTCTACCTCTATCTACCGCAGCCACTACTTTGATGGCTCTATTAACTACAATGTATTTTTTCCTGCAGATGAGGAGACGCACCCCGGTTGCCTAGCAACCAGCATTTTAGCATTAGCTCTGGGAAGAACACTATAGCTTATCACAATGGCTTTTAGAAAAAGACTAACAGTAACAGAATATATCGTAATATAGATGAGTGTGATTCTGGGAGCGAGGGGGATTTGGACGACTCTTGGTGTGTGGAAGGTTCCTCAGACAGTTCAGACAGCGAGTCAGAAGGTGAACTGCCCCGTAGTAAAAGAAGACGAAGTCAGTCATTCAGCGGGAGGTAGTGAAGCTTCTTTTCAAAGTATTGATGACAGACTATTATTTTATTACGTTAAAAATGAGAAAACTATTAAAAATTAAAGTTAATATATCCGAAAACACGTTACAACCATCTACTTTTATTGATAAAATTCTACAGATAACAAATACCAAAAAGATAACATCTAAACTCTACAAAATAATAACATCTTCAAATAATCACATTACATTACCTTCTACTAAATGGGAAAAAGACCTGGATTTCTCTCCCAACCCTGACTTCTGGAGCCGCATCTGTAAAAACATTTTTATGACCACAAACACTAATTTACAACTCATACAATACAAAACCATTCATAGGACACATTTTACTCAAAGCCGCTTAAATAAAATGGGATTATTAGACACAGACACTTGTTCACAATGCACACTGGGGAGCACAGATAATTATTTACACTCCACATGGCACTGCCAACCGGTAAACTCTTTCTGGATTTCTGTCACCGACAAACTCTCCACCATCTTGAGCTGTGGGATCCCATTATGTCCAAGTCTGTGTCTTCTGGGAGACATTTCTCATATAGACCTTTCACACAAATACCATAACCCTCTCCTTATCTCTCTAACTATCACTAAGAAATTTTTTTTTCAAAACTGGAAATCAAAAAAAGCATGCAGCATTACGCACTGGATTAATTCAATTACAGAATATATTTCAATAGAAAAAAACACAGCACATAAACAAAAGCAAATATCAGCCTTCAATGAAACTTGGTTACCATTCATAAATTACCTGCAGCTACAACAATAACCTATTAAGCCACATGTACATCTTCAAAACCATAACATTTACCTCTCACACGTCTCAACAATCAGTAATTTACTTTCCAACCATACTCTATTCCAAATTCGTGCATACTTTCCCTACCCCATTGTACTCCCTACTGTTTAGTTAATGTGTCAAACTTGTGTTTTGTAAGTGTTTTAGTTTGTAGTTACGTATGTGTTCTGTTCAGCTATTTTTCTCTACTGTTGGTTTTGCCATTATTATAATTGTATTTATAATAAATTTAATAAATAAATAATTTTATTTATTTATTTATTTATTTTACATCAATACATATTCATATCCACATATATATTTATATTCATATTATTATATACATCTGTTATATGTTGTTTGTTCCTAGTAAGTCATAATATTGTTTTGTTGGTCTCATGTCTTATGTATTACATGTAGGTCTGCACCTGTAAATAAAAAAAAAAAAAAAATGGACAAACTGAAAACAAACTGTATTTTAATTCTCCTTTTTTGTTAAAACTTTTTATTCTATTACTACTACTACTACTTTTTAAGTAGTTATTATTATTATTATTATTATTATTATTATTTATTTTTATTTTTTTTTTTACATTAAAGCACGTGCTATTAAAAAAAAACAAAAACAAACTAATAATCTATACACTTTATACAGCAGCCATATCACAATCATCAGCGCAGGTTCAGGGAGAGTTTAGCCAGCTGTTCTCAGACAGCGAGTCAGAATGAATGGAGATTTCCATTTTTTTAGAGAGACCTGTGTCAAGAAACCACTTCCAAAACATAATGCGCTTCTTACGTTTTGACCACAAACAGAGTAGGCCCACAAGTCTCCACACAACAAAATGTGCTCTGGCAAATGAGATGTGGGAGTGTTTTGTAAACAACAGTGTGTGTTGTTACAAACCTGGCCCTGACATCACTGTTGACGAGCAGCTTCTCCCGACAAAAGCACGGTGTGTCTTTCTCCAGTATATGACAAACAAACCAGACAAGTTTGGCATCAAGTTCTGGCTGGCAGCTGATGTCCAAACGAAGCACATGCTGAAGGGCACTCCTTATCTGGGTAAGGACCAGACGCGCACTCCAGGCCAGCGTCTTGGAGACAGTGTTGTGCTGAAGCTGGTAGAGCCATTTATGGGGAAGGGTAGGAACATTACCACTGACAACTTTTTTACATCGCTTGAATTAGCCAGGGCACTCCAAACAAAAAAGACCAGCCTCGTAGGTTCAGTAAATAAAAGCCGACGAGAGCTCCCCTGTGCATAAAAGAGCAAAGGGCGCTGTGCTGAAAAACAATGCCACCCTGACAATCTACCAGTGCAAATCAAAGAAAAATGTCTGTATAATGAGCAGTGTACACACGTCAGCTGGCACACTTAGCGGTCCGAAGTCCAAGCCTGAGCCCGTGGTGTACTATAACCACACCAAGGTCGGCGTGGATGTGCTGGACCAGATGATAAAAAAATACTCCGTCAAAGCTCCAACTCGCAGGTGGCCAGTAGCAGTTTTCTATAACGTCCTCGACATGGCTGCAATCAATGCGTGGATCCTCTATAGAAAATGTCTCAATGACAATGTCCCACGACGCAATTTCATCATGTAGCTTGCCCACGAACTTCGCGCCAGTCACATGCTCACTAAACAGTCGCTGCCTCGCAAACCCGCACCTGATGGAGAGCAGGCTGTTCTGGACAGGAGAAGGCAGTGCCAAGTCCGCACTAACTGTTCCAAAAACTGCTCAAAAGATGTTTGCCATCGGTGCAAAAAAGTAGTGTGCGGGCAATGCGCAGGAGCTGTGACTGTCACATGTAAAAACTGTATGTAAAATGAGTTATTCTTTCTTATCTTTGGATGTTATATGAAGTATTTTTAATCATTCTGTTGTTTTCTCTTTTTCATTTATTTGTTATTGGACAGTTTGAATTTGATGATTGAAGCCACGTTTTTATTTATTTATTGTAATGTATTTATTTTAAAAGTCAACAATTTACATTTTCAAATAATTTAATAATTCTGTATATAATTATAAAATAATAACTTATGACATTAAAGCTTTTTGTTCAAATATAGCTAAGTTTGTTTCTCTTTGCAATTACTTATATTACTTTATAATTATATTATGCATAATATAATATAATATATTAGATTATAATTATATTAGATTATACAGCATTATATTCTATAATAATATATTATTTATATTATATTACAGGCTATAATTTGCTATTGCACTCTAATCACGTTATTCGACAATGATTACATCATCAGCGTAGCTGCATTCCATTGACCAGAATGCTAACCGTCAAAATGACGGCCTTTGGAGTTCTAGTAGTTTTAGAATTCTGGGAGTTCTAGTGTTAACCATCACACAAACTCCTTATTTATTTAAGGTAAAAAAGTTACTGAGTTCTGCTTTAAGACCATCTGTCCACCAACTGAAGCTCAACAGAGGATGGGTGATGCAACAGGACACTGATCCAAAACATAGAAGCAAATCAACAACAGAATGGCTTCAACAGAAGAAAATACTTCTTCTGGAGTGGCCCAGTCAGAGTCTTGACCTCAATCCCTATTGAGATGCTGTGGCATGACCTCAGAAGAGTGATTCACACCAGACATCCCTAGAATATTGCTGAACTTAAACAGTTTTGTAAAGAGGAATGGTCCAGAATTCCTTGTGAGTGCTGTGCAGATCTGATCTTCACTACAGAAAACGTTTGGTTGAGGTTATTGTTGCCAAAGGAGGATCAACCAGTTATTAAATCTAAAGGTTCACATACTTTTTCAACTCTGCACTGTGAATGTTTACATAAATGTTCAATAAAAAACCTGAAAACATATAATTTTTTGTGCAACATTATTTTAAGCATACTGTGTTTGTCTATTGTTGTGACTTGGATCAGTGATTCCCTACCTTTGTTGTCTCGTGTACCCTCTGGGCTTTTTTGTCATATCATACCCCTCACTCATACATGTTGATAATTCTTAAAAATTGTAATAAAAAAACAAAACAAAAACAAAACATCTGTTTATTAGTACAAAGAAAAACTTAATTTATTGTGAATTCTTATTCTGCATTTTTAGTGAAACTTAAATTCAAAATGAAATACGTAAATAATCTGCCTGCCTTTAAAAATAAAATGTAAAATAACAATATACCAATGTAAACTCTCATATTTAATTTACTATATATTTTAATGTCCAAAATTATCTTAAAAATAAATTTACTAGAAATAAAAAAATAAAAAAATTAAAAATGCCTTTGGAAACAAGCTCTTAAACCTTAAAAGATATAATTTTCTAATATTATTTACCAGTCTCACCTCCTTTTTATCACTTGAGCTTGTCTTTCATACGTTTCAATAGTGCACTATAAAAAGTTTGAAAATATGTTTCATCTTGGAAATATGAAATAATTCCAAGTACCCCCTGCAAAGTGCTCCCATACCCCTGGAGTCCCCGTACCCCTGGTTGGGAACCACTGACTTAGACTGAAGATCAGTTCACATTTTATGACCAAATCATGCAAAAATCCAAGTAATTCCAAAGGATTCACATACTTTTTCTTGTATACTTTTCTTGTATACCATGTGTATATATATTAGGGCTGGGAAAATTACTTATTTAATGAATCGCAGTTAATTTCAATTGATGCATCAATTAATTTGATCACAATAAAAATAATGCGCCGCGGGTCTTCCAGCAGGGCAGAAATGCACCGCGCGAGTGTAGAACATCAGGCGCGTTCGAGATGAGCCAGACCTGCGCAGTTTTGATCAGTGTCGGTCTGTGCGCAGTGCACGCCACTTAGATTTGTGTCCGACTTGCTACCAACTTGCTCTATATGGTAGGGAATGTCACAAGTGCAGCGGTCACCGGAAGCTTGTGAGATCCTAATGAGGCCAGCACCTGAGCCGCCACAGTTCATCAGGAGCAACTGCGGAGGCTGCTTGGCTCAGTGCATGATGGGAAACGCCCACCTGTCAGCGATGAATGGACAGGGGATTGGTTCTGAGTTTAGTGCTGATCAGAAACGTAATGCACCGACACAAACTGTGTCAAGTTTTATATATATATATATATTCATGTCATATCATGTCAGGCCCTGGTGCTGTCCAGTTTTTCATACCTGAGACTCTTTTTTTAGACATCCAACAAAGAGTCTCAGGTATGAAAAACTGGACAGCACCAGGGCCTGACATGATCCACACCTACTGGCTGAAAAAGCTAACTTCACTCCATGAGCGCCTGGCAGCACAAATGAACCAGCTGCTAAAGGATGGGACCCACCCTGAATGGCTAACTGAAGGCCGGACAATCCTGATCCAGAAGGATCCCCTGAAGGGAACGGCCCCATCCAACTATCGACCAATAACCTGTCTCCCCACCACATGGAAGCTCATGTCAGGCATCATAGCGGCTAAGATAAGTGGGCACATGGATCAATACATGAGCACAGCACAGAAGGGCATTGGTAAAAACACCAGAGGAGCTAAACACCAGCTGCTCATAGATAGAACAGTCGCTCAGGATTGCAAAGCCAGACACACTAATCTGTGCACCGCCTGGATTGATTACAAGAAAGCCTATGACTCAATGCCACACACATGGATCATGGAATGCTTGGAGATATATAACATCAACAAGGCTCTTAGAGCCTTCATTGCAAACTCGATGAGGCAGTGGAAGACCACCCTTGAGGCCAACTGCAAGCCAATTGCACAAGTGTCCATCAAATGTGGGATATACCAAGGCGATGCTCTGTCCCCGCTGCTGTTCTGCATAGGTCTGAACCCCCTCAGCCAGATAATCACCAAGACTGGCTATGGGTACCGACTCAGGAACGGGGCCACCATCAGTCACCTCCTCTACATGGATGATATCAAGCTGTACGCCAAGAGCGAGAGAGACATTGACTCACTGATCCACACAACCAGGATCTACAGCAATGACATAGGAATGTCATTCGGACTTGAGAAGTGTGGGCGGATGGTGACAAAGAGAGGGAAGGTAGTCCATACAGTAGGGGTCCCACTCCCAGACGGCAGAATAGCAGACATTGAGGACAGCTACAAGTACCTTGGAATCCAACAAGCAAATGGCAACCTGGACCAGGCCACAAGAAAAGCAGCCACAGGCCAAATACCTCCAACGAGTAAGGCAAGTCCTGAAGAGTCAGCTCAATGGCAAGAACAAAGTCCGGGCAATCAACAGCTATGTCCCTGCCAGTCATCAGATACCCTGTAGGAATAATAAGCTGGCCAAAGGAAGAGATTCAGACCACAGATGTGAAAACACGAAAGCTCCTAACCATGCATGGAGGGTTCCACCCCAAATCCAGCACCCTGAGACTGTACACTAAGCGCAAGGAAGGAGGCAGAGGACTAGTGAGTGTCAGAACCACTGTCCAGGATGAAACATCCAAGATCCTTGACTACATCAGGAAGATGGCCTCAACAGATGAAGTTCTCAGTGAATGTCTCAGGCAGTGGAAAACAGAGGACGAGGTGCTGGAGGAACCATCATGGGAGGAAAAGCCCCTACATGGGATGTACCATCGACAGATAACTGAAGTGGCTGATATCGAGAAATCCTACCAATGGCTAGAAAGGGCTGGACTGAAGGACAGCACAGAGGCACTGATCATGGCTGCACAGGAGCAGGCCTTGAGCACCAGAGCAATAGAGGCCAAGATCTACCATACAAGACAAGACCCCAGGTGCAGACTGTGCAAAGAGGCCCCTGAGACAATCCAACACATAACTGCAGGCTGTAAGATGCTGGCAGGGAAAGCATACATGGAGCGTCATAACCAAGTGGCTGGTATAGTGTACAGGAACATCTGTGCAGAGTACAGTCTGGAAGTCCCGAGGTCAAGATGGGAAACACCTCCAAAGGTGATAGAGAATGACCGAGCTAAGATCCTGTGGGACTTCCAGATCCAGACAGACAAAATGGTAGTGGCAAACCAACCCGACATTGTGGTGATGGACAAACAGCAGAGGAAAGCCGTTGTGGTTGACATCGCAATACCAAGCGATTGTAATATCAGGAAAAAGGAACACGAGAAACTGGAGAAGTACCAAGGCCTCAAAGAAGAACTTGAGAAGGCCTGGAAAGTGAAGGCAACAGTGGTGCCCGTGGTCATCGGAGCACTCGGGGCAGTAACCCCCAAACTGGAAGAGTGGCTACAGCAGATCCCAGGAACAACATCAGACATCTCAGTCCAGAAGAGTGCAGTCCTAGGAACAGCAAAGATACTGCGCAGAACCCTCAAGCTCCCAGGCCTCTGGTAGAGGACCCGAGCTTGGATGGATGAAAACCGCCCGCGGAGGGCGAGAGGACAATTTTTTTTTTTAATTAGATATTTATATATATATATATATATATATATATATATATATATATATATATATATATATATATATATATATATATATATATATTAGATATTTATATATATATATATATATATATATATATATATATATTAGATATTTATATTTATATATTATTATATATATATATAAATATAGTATTAGTATTTCAGGTTTTGTAATATATATTTATGCATATGTAGGTAAAATGTCTTCTTATGAAAAACTTTGGTGACTTGTCTTTCGCCCCCTGCTGGTAAAAGTGGGGACTGGACAGAGCATAAAAGTTTTTTTTTTAGCATGGCTATCCTGGTTTCATGTATCGAGAGCGAGCGTTTTCATCTCTTGAGAAGGGCAGTAGCTCAGCATACAGGATCACTCAAACGTGTGAATGAAACATTTTTTTTATTTAACAGGTCAATTGAAAACCAATTCTCATTTCCAATGACAACCTGGCCAAGAGGCAGCAGCATGAAATATAGCGCACAGAACAATAATGACAATAGAAAAACCAACATAGGACAGTTAAAACAAGAATTGACTATCATACAACATTTACAATATAAACAAGAGAGCTGTGAAAACATCAGTAGCAAGTGCACTGATCAGATACTACAGAGTGTAATGAGGATTTGAAAGATGACAAGGGGAGCAAGGTACGGAGCTTTAATGTTTTTTGAAGCTCATTCTAATCATTGGGGGCAGTAAAATGAAATGAGGAACGACCAAAGGAAGTACAACCTTTTGGAATGAATAAGGTGATGAAGTTACTAGATCGTAAGTTATGGATTGTGTTAGAGACGGTGAGTCGTGAACAAAGGTAGAAAGGGGTTTTAACGATGATGGTTTTATAGATGAAATGATACCAATGCAACAACCTACAAAAATGAAGTGATGGCCAGCTAATAAGTGAAAAATTCTACCCCAGGTGTAATCGGTAATCGGTAATTTGGTGTGGCAAACAACTTAACTCCTGGTTATTCTTTATTCAAGCCTATGTCCCCGCTTGCTCCTCCTCCAGCTACACAGGGCTAGATTGAGCCACGTTACAAGCTGTTATTGTTTGTGTGTAAATTGGTATTTTCCAATAATGAACTGATGTGATTGGTGCATATACCAGTAGTTGTACTTTACAAACTGTTAGAGAATTTTAGTCCCATTTACCAATGTTCTTGAAAACTTAGCTACCTTCAATTATTATTATTTCTCTTGTCGGTCTTTCCTCACCAAGACTGTAGCTAACTCTGTCTCACATAGCTCTTGTTTTGATTGCATGATGCCAATGCTGTCCTGCAATCAGCCCTGAGCAATATTGTTAAGGTAAGGCAGACTTTATTGTCCCCGGAGGAAATTTGTACTCTGCATTTGACTTATCTTTCAAGTCCTGCTGGGACAACCTGCCAGGGTCCCCCTTCTCCAGATCTTGAACCCAGGATCCTGGTCAGGAGTTCCTAGCTTAAAGATTAGCCTACTGTGCATTTTTTAGGTTGATGGGGGAAACCGAAGCACATGAAGAAAATCCACCCTCACACTCTTTGCCCATTCTTTACGAGCAAAAACCTCTCAGCTCAGTGATGTCTGATGGCCTCTGTGCTGCAATAGCCTTCTTTAAATCCCACCAAAGATTGTTTGTGTGTGTGTGTGTGTGTGTGTGTTCTTGAAAAATCTTTAATTGGCAAATGCTTAAAATCTTTGTGGGGTTGAATATTTCTCATTGAAACTGTAATGTATATGAATAGGAATACGATATGATAAATGGGACCAAAAAAGTCTTTAACAAAAACTTTGGCTCAGTGTAGCACTGGTTGAACAAATTGGCAGTGCTTACCAGCATCACAATATTGGCAAATCCATTATGCTAATAGTCAGGACTGTTTACAGTAGATGCTGGAGGTGCTGGTATTGTATATTGTTCATTATATCAGGAATTTAAAACAAACTACTGGTGACAAGTTGTGACTGGTAGAAAGCTGACCAACATGAACAACACAATGTTCATCTGTTGTAAAACTCGAGATTGCAAGATTCTAAAGTCTCACCAATCACATGCAATATTCACTGTTGTACAAGCATCAAGAATTATAGTACCTTGTAATTAATATGCAAAACACTGAGCTTCTATTGATTGAATAGTGAGCAAAGTTTTTCAAAGTTTAACACTCTGGCTTTAACACTCTTTTGAATGATTATGAATGAATGACGATCAGCTATTCTTCAGAGAGAGCTCACATTATGGAACATTGATGAGCTAATGGAAAATTCCACTTGCTAAATTCCCTCACATTTCACCCAAATGACTTCAATCCTTCTTCCACTCCTGACCCAAAGTCTCTCAGAGTTCTCTCTTCTGTCACACCACAAGGTCGACCATTACTCACCGATATTAGCGCTCCTCTGCCATCAGCCTCCCTCAGTAGATCTGTTTTAATCTTAAATTTGAATCGCTGGCCTCATGAGTGTTAAAAGGAGTGAGGGCAGACACCAACACCCGGGCCTCCACTCGGTAACAAATGACCCGAAGTGGTGCGAACTTCCCGGTGCCAAAGCCATTCAAGCAGCCATACATCACGGGCCGACAGTTGGCTCTAATTGAAGACCAATTCTTTTGAAAGAGTGGGAGATGGAGGGAGGACAAGCAGAGGAAACTTCCCACAGCGGGGCAGTGGGTTAATGTCTTTTTGATGTGTTTATGGGCCATTTTATAAAGCCAAGATGAATTTATAAAAATCTGATTTGAGAGCGCTGCCACAGGTTTTTATTTTCTGTGTGTCCTTAAATACTCAGCACATGCAACAAATGGAGGACAGTAGGGACATTACAGGCCTAAAATTAAAAAAAATTAGCATACAGTATTATTGCTTCATTAGCCAGTCCAGCCACCCTATCCATTTTCTTACCATCTTGTGTTGATCCTGTTGATCATTAGAACCTGTTTCAGCTTTATGTGATATTATGTTATGTCTGATTGGTGGCATATTTTGTGGTTTATATTGTGTATGTTGTCGCCTAAAATCCAACAATCCACATGTTGATACTCACACACTACTCATTTGGGCATTGCTTACTCTAATAAAGTGTCAATACTAATTAAAAAATATGAAAAAAAATGTGCATGTTTCACTTCTAGATGTTTTGGGGAAATTTACTTAGAAGCATATTGAATTGGTCAATCTATGTCACATCATAGGAGGTTTTGTTTGTCCTATACTAGCAACAACTCATGAATCACTCAAGCTATTCATGTTATACTGTGCAGAAAAAAAAAAAAAAAAAAAAAAAACTTTTTAAATTGCCAGTATTGGTCATGTAATTTGTCTTATATATATTATGCAAATTTGACTTCTTTTTCAAGCTTTCTATCATGTCATAATGTTGTTTTTTCATCAGAAACATACTAGAGTTGTGTTTTGTGCAGCCCATTTGTGAAGCCAGCAATGGTGCAAAGCCTGGGCAATGATGAAGACTACTCATCATATTTAACATTTATCTCTGAATTCTTCTCTAATATTGATAATATACAGTAAATCAAGCTGTAATGGCCAGTGTGGAAAATCAAGAGTAAGTTTTACACAAATCATACCAATAAGCAGACTTTTATTTATTAGCTTTGAACTTGTTAACATTTCTCGTCATATTGCTGTATACACACAGGGTATCCTTAACCATACAGTAATTTCATAATATGTGGGAATTTCTCAGATGACTCGGGCAAAGTTGAAGAAGAGGTTGACTTAGATAATTCTTAAGGCTGCTCATGAAAACCACAACCAGGTCACCCATGTTTGAAGGAGAAGAGAATGGATATATCTCTTGATAGTACAGGAAATACCTCTTCTGCAGAAATATACTAAAACTCAGTGAGCTATAAAAATCAAAAAGGTCACTGTGTTCCCCTTCCTAACACCAATTACAACATAGTATGTCTCACAGTAAAATGTGAAAGTAATTTTAACCCCTGTCATGTTAGGTAGCTGAAAGCCTAAGTGTTGAAGATCTATAGAAGCCATAGAGTCCTCTACTTGTCTACATTGAAAATGCAGGATGTTAGGAAAAAAAATAAATAAAAAATCCGAACCTATCAAGATTCTTCCATCCCCTGTTCTTGATGACTTCAGCATTCCTTGGAAAAATGAAGTAAGAAACAGGAGAGTTTCAGAGGAGAAGGCTGTTACATTTTGGAGTGATAATATATCATATATAACACATAATATAACATACAATCAGTGTTATAACATATAATATAATCTGTATAACATATAATCTGTGTTATGCACGTTGTGACCATGATTCTTTGCTCTGTTTGAGCTTGAGTGCAGCCAGCACTCAACATGCCAGGGGCAGACTGGCATTGAGGGATACCGGGGTTTGCCCAGGTGGGCCGGTGCCACCACTGCCTGCTGCGGCTGGGCTCGTTCCCCACATCAGGAACATGAGGTGCAGCAGCTGACCGCTGTGAAGGGGAGAGCTGCGGCAGCGGCTTCACAAAGTACACATATCAAATCGCTCTCTAAATACATGAACAGGGAAACTCTTTTCTGTGGCAAACTTGTCAACAACTTGCTACATAAAATAAGCCCATCTCTCCTCACACATGTTATAAACACATAAAACTCCACTCAACTCTGCTGTCCATGTTAAAAACCCTTTTTAAAGTCCCAAGATGGACCACATCCGGTATGAATTGACCAGTATCATGACTTGCTGCAGTATGCGCCCGTGCATATTAATGCTGCCTCCTTGTGTTTCTTTGGTGGCCTACAATGCTGTTTTCTCTGCTCTGTGTGTCCGGGGATAAACAGATACATAGAGGAGTTCACCACAGAGAGACCCATGTGAATTGACGCTGTCTCCTCCTCCATCATGATCCATGTGGGATTGTGATTGACATGTAGAGTGCAGGAAAGTGCAGCAACAAGTTTAAAAACTGCTGACTTGTTTTGTGGTCCTTCTTCTTCTGGTTCTGGTCCAGTTATCTCCACCACACATGGGCCTGCAGATGTTGCCACTGTTAGCAGCAGTTCTAGCGAGCTTGGCAATAACAACTAATTTCTTTGATATTTATAACTTTTAATATACAGTGTTTTTGTTGTAGCCTAACATAGTTTGAGGCTAATTAACAATATTGATTTCTTACTTAGACTGTAGATGATGATCCAGCTATGGCAATAGACAGAGGGCCCACAGCTCAAATTTTGACACTGACAAAAGAGGAGAGCAGCCTGACAAGACCTCATACAAAGCACTATTGTTAAAATAATTGCTTTTATGGTAATTATATTAGCATAATTAATATTAGCAAATAGTAAGTAACTGTGTACTTGTAATGGTTTACTAATATAATTAACAAAACCATTCATTCATTCATTCATCCCGCTTATTCCCGTTAGGGGTCACGGGTGACTGGAGCCTATCCCAGTAACTTTGGGCCATAGGCGGGGTACACCCTGGACAGGGGCCAGCTTGTCGCAGAGCTAACACAGAGACGAACCATTCACTCTCACATTTGTCCACTAGGGTCAATTTAGAGTCACCAATTCACCTAACACATGCATGTCTTTGGATGGTGGGAGGAACCCGGAGAGAACCCGGAGAGAACCCGGAGAGAACCCGGAGAGAACCCGGAGAGAACCCGGAGAGAACCCGGAGAGAACCCGGAGAGAACCCGGAGAGAACCCGGAGAGAACATGCAGACTCCACCCAGAGAGTTCATGTGATGGTGTGTATTGGTCCGCCCGGGGCTCGAACCCACGACATCCTTGCTGGGAGGCGAGAACGCTAACTGCTCTGCCACCGTGCACCCCCTAACCATTTATTTAGGCTGAATATGATCCTGCCTCCCTTCAACAATTGATAATTTCTCCAGGACAATACCAGAGACATAAGACCTCTTCCTCCGTTTTCACCCTAAACAGAAGGCTAACAAGCCTGCACTGAAGAAAGCATTTTTCCGTAAAGATGAGACAATTAGGAAATGGCATTGAAATAATGAGGACAATCAAGCACTCTTCTGCTTTCTTTGTATGGCTTATGCTAATTCTAGGGATAGTAACTCCTTCCTTACTGGCATGACCACATTCACGCACATACACCTTAGAATCGAAGAGTATAAGCAAAGTGATAGTCAGATTTTGTGGTGAGACATACTTCTTCAGGTACTCTAACAAGACAGTTAAGGACCTTCTCATTGGACCTCAAATGTCACTTGAGGCAACAAGTTCTGGAGTGCATCATAGATGTGGTGAAGCTCATTGGCAAAAGAAGTTTAAGCTTCAGAGGCAAGAAGCCGGAGGCAGCCTACACTTAACATGATGACACTGTAGATCATGGCAATTTTTTGAAAATTATTATTTTGCTGGGCAAATATGATGTGTGTCTCACGAACCACCCCACTCTCAGTATAGAAAAAAAGCAAGCACACCCATCAGACTGAATCTAAAAGAGGTAGAGGTTCCTTAGTTACTGCTGTCTAAAACAACTGTTGACTACATAGTCACCACAATCCAATCCCTAATGAAGAACATTATTGCCACTGAATCTGGTATGCACTCCATCCAGTTTGACCCCACACCAGACTTCACGTCCCAAGACCAGTGCTCTGTAGTGATATGCTATGTGACAGGCATCATTCATAAGCGACTTGTGGCTGTGATCAGATGCGTAGCATCCATGGGTCAGTACTTTGTCCAGCTTGTGACTAAAGTGCTGGACAACATGAAGCTGGATTTGAGACAGTGTATTGAAAGTTGCACTGATGGAGCCTCCAATATTCAAGGCCAGTATAATGGCTTCTCTGTCCTACTGACAGAAAAGTACCCTACTCACACCCACACACATCCTTGACCTTGTATTTTTTCAGACACAACATAATGTGTTTTGGCAAGAGGCTCTTTTTACCCTGTTGAAAAACATTTTTGTCTTTTATTAGAAAGCCCTACCAGAGGATGAGCATTTGAGAAAAGGAGAGCAAAGACCCAAAACACAGACATCTTGTCCCAATCGGACAAACATGCTGAAGGTCAAAAGATGTTGTTTTGTCAAAAGTATTTGGTTCTTTTGGAAAGCCAGATGGGGCCCTATATGCTGATGTCCTCATCACTCTGTTGGCCATTAAAGAGGTGAATACCATCAGCACCACTGCCCGGGTCAATGCAATGGGATACATCACCCAGCTCTCGAAGTAGGAAACTATACTTAGAGCTCAGATTTCCCCGAGAATTTTCCAGGTTACCACACCAGTCTCAAAATACCTCCAGACAAATGGAATAGGCATTCTGACAGCTCATTGGATGATTATGGCTGCAGAAATTCATCTGAAAGTTATGAGCAGAAACTTTTTATTTTTTATTTATTTATATGGGACAGCGTGTATTAATGAACAGCAGCTAGTGCCGTAAATACACCAGATTATAGCTCAGAGCTAATTTCCATCCATAGTCCCCACTCACTCACTCACTCACATTCAGACCGGCTTCCTAGTGTTCCCCAGCGGTCTCCCATCCAGGTACTGACCAGGCCCTACCCTGCTTAGCTTCCGAGGTCTGACGGGATTGGGCATCCACAAAGCGGTATGGCCTTGGCTTTTTAGAGGCTCAAAACAGCAGCTGACACATTTTGTCCAGTGGGCCAACAACTAAGTGAGGAGACTGAGCAGGAGGTTGAAGCCTCTCTGCCACAAAAACATGGTAGAAAGGAGAAATCCATGCCTGAAGAGATGAGCTAAGGTGATGCTGTGAGTGATGCTGAGACATCACATAAGACTGATGTCCATTACCAAATCATGGACAAAGTTTTAGGGAACATCCTCCAGTGATTTTTTAAAAAATGGCACTCTATATGCAGTTTTGGCACTTCTTGACCCCAAAAACTTCAAGCAGATAGCAGCTTGTGCTGGTGGTTTCCCACAGTCAACATTCAAACAGCTCAGCAAGTGTCTGCTGCCATTTGAGGAAAATGCAGCAGTTGCTAATTTACAGAGCGAGCTCACCAGCCTGGCAGGACATTGGGAGAGGTTAGAGACTTCTGTAATGGAGGAATATTAAGAAAAAAGGG
Source organism: Bostrychus sinensis (assembly GCA_020698575.1). Taxonomy (NCBI): domain Eukaryota; kingdom Metazoa; phylum Chordata; class Actinopteri; order Gobiiformes; family Eleotridae; genus Bostrychus; species Bostrychus sinensis. The sequence goes on from CM036248.1 coordinate 34,481,692, forward strand.
CAACAGAGGATGGGCCACAGGATGCTGAAGATGAGGTGGAGATGGTTTACAAAAAGTGCTCATCTTGTAAGGAGTGTCCACTTTGCTATTATCGTGTTCTGAGGCAGTACAACCTCCTTACAGATGCATACAGCATCGTAAGCCTGGCATACAAGTTCCTGCTCATCCTGTCTGTAACACAGGTAGCATGTGAACTAAGCTTCTCCACCCTAACATTTATCTACCTTTGGAGTTCTCTCTCTCAACAACACTTGTAGGCTTTTATGCTCATGGCTACTCAGGCAGATGTGTTAAAGGTACTGGAGAGTGACAAAATTATAGATGGTGTTGCAGAAAAAAGTCAGTCGCTACAGAAGTTACTAATACAGTGAAGTAAAAGTATAAGTTTACACAGCTTTTTAGTTTTCATTACAACCTTGCTCATGTTAATGTATTTTTTTTTTGAAGTTTTGAAGTTATATATATATATATATATATATATATATATATATATATATATATATATATATATAGTTTAGTATTAGTATAGTATAATTATAAAGATTTGTTGTTGTTATGGTTAGCTTTGTTAATCTATTTTCAATAAAATTAAATTTTCATACCATTTATTTTGAGACATGTATGTTATCCATATTATTAAGCAAATTCTTGACTTGTTTTTACTCATCACCATAGATAACAAATAAAATAAAATAAAATAACAACAATGTCCAAAAAGGACACATGTCCAAAAGGGACCAGGGAGAAGTATAATCTTATCTGCCCCTACCTCTTGATTACAACTCATGTTCACACAGTAAACAAGACCTTTGTCTGAATCATATAAACCACAGACAACAACAAAAAACTATTCCACTCCAGGAATGTTGCACTTTTCAAATTAAAAATCTATTTAAAGGTTAATACTAAGTACTACAGTCCTGGGCAGAACCTCCTCTCCTCCTTTTGGTATGATTCGAAGATAAGATTTTTATATTCCTTCTTGAATTGCTTTATGTTACAGATTTGCTTAATTTTCTCAGGTAAATATTCTACAATTTTACACCACATATTGAAACACTGAAACTCTTCATAGTTGTACGTACACTCTTCAATTTAAAATTTAGGTTGTATCCTCCTTCTCTGTCAGAGAATAATTTTTAAAAATTAAATGGAAGTTGATTATTTCTTGCTTTGTATGATATTTGGGCTGACATAAAATTAATCAAATCGGCAAATTTTTATACTCGAATCTTTGAAAACAGAACATTTGTATGCTCTCTGTATCCTCTCTTATTTACAATTCTTTTGGCTTTTTTCTGCAAAATCTGCAAGTTTGTTTTGTAAGTATAACCCCATACCTCAACACAGTAGCATAAATAAGGCAAAACTAATAAACAATATAATATGTATAAGGCCTTCTGGTTTAGCACATACCTTGCTTTGCCCAGGACTGACACAAAGCTTTCACCAGCTTTGTTCAAATTTGATTTATTTGAGGTTTCCATCAGATTTTACTATCCAAACACCTACACCTTAAAATTTATTTCATCAACTCTTTTTATTTCTGCATGATCTTTTTCACAGTGTCCAAATACCATGAATTTAGTTTTCTCTAAATTTAGTGATAATTTATTTATGTCACACCATTTCTTTATTTTCATCATTTCAAGTGTGACTTGCTCCAAAACCTGCTGTAATTCCTCCCCTGAGGCAAAGATGTTTGTGTCATCCCCAAATGATACAAACTTCATATCTTTAGAAACAGCACATATATTATTACTATACAGTATAAACAATTTTGGCCCCAATATTGCGCCTTGCGGCACTCCACTTCAAGTAATACCCATCAATTCCAATTTGAACTCATTTACAAACTGCTGGCGGTCTTCCACATAACTTATTAGCCAGGACGCTACTATACCTCTTTCTCCAGATCCCATAAAATGGCTTATTGTTTCAATTTTTGTGGTCAGAAAATTATTTAGTATAGACATTTGTTTTATTTAAATTCATTATGCCAACCAGCCTGCCAAATAGGTGGGCTGAATGTTAGTGGCGCAAGATTGTGAAAGCAATAAAATCACCTAGTATGTACAGTTATATGCCACTTATTGTTTTTCTTATCAAGTTACATAAAACTTGCAATGCCAGCAGTTGACTCAGTGGGCCAATTCCCGTGTCACTTTCCCCCGCCAGTCCACCCCTGCAACATGTCAACATGACGGTGAAGCAATTTGATTAGTGGCTGCTCCATGGAACTGCACTGGAAAAATCCCATGCAGCTCAGAAAGGATTTTTCCCACAAAGCACCACGTAAAAGGAAACGCCTGGTGTTCAGCTGACAGGGCATCTACAGCTGAGAAAATAGTCAAATTTTGTAGTGACTTATTCTCCATTGAAAGCTCTTAATTTGGCTTAAAATTAACTTTTTTTTTTGGTTGTTGATGTCACCACTCTAGCCTGCCACCAGCCCAATCGGTCAGAGCTAATTTTGTAGTACGCAAAGCAAGACTGTGCTTGCTCGAGGGCCGCAGTGTGCCTGCTCTATGGGCTGCACAACATGGAAGTAACTCAGAAGTAAATAACTTTTTTGACATCACGTGCCAATGAGCACAGCTGTAGAAAACAACGGCGGTCATGATGTCATTCATTATCCAGCTCTATGATACATCTATAAAACCAGTCAGTGTTTTTAGCAGCTTTAACAATATCAGTGAATGTCAAGACTCATGGCTGTTGTAAGTACTACTACTAATAATATACTAAAAGTTACTAAATAAACTTTCTACGTTCACCCGCGGCACTGCATCATTTCACTCATTCATTCATCTCTCTCTCCCAGTCTCTGTACTTTTCGCTAGTGCTCGGAAGAACTGACTATGGGCTTAGGCTGGACTTGCACTGAAAACTACAAACTAACTCCAGTTTGCAGCAGGAGAACCAGAGTTTCTGCATGGCCCAACAAATTGAAATTAAGACTTTTTTAGACCTTTTTAAGACCATTGTTGAAGAAAATGTATCCCTATTTTATAAGCCCGCAGTGCACAAAAAGCTGAGTCACAAATGTGGCGGTGTTAGTTTAATTGTAACTATTGATAACTATTGATTGAAACATTTTGTTCTTGGTCAGAAAAAATCTGAGCTCTCATATCAGCAGCGTTAATATGCCTTTGTGAATTTAAGTGGACATTTTAAAATGAACTGTGAACGCAGGTAGTTACATTAAATGTGCGTGACATATTTAAGACCTGTTTAAACATATGTAGGACCTAGTACTACACATCTCTGCAAATTTTAGTAGTTTTTAAGGCCTTAAATTGAGATTTTTAAATATATGACTTTTTTAAGACCCATCAGAAACCCTGAGAAGGGTGTGAGCAGGTGTTTGTGGATAAAATCAAACAGCGAACACTTGCCTCAGTACTGACTTCTGAGCAGTGGTGTGTGAGAGACTGCTGTTTGTTTACAGCAGCCTCCTGGCCAGTGACATGTAAGGAGAGGTTCCTTATACACAGTCAATGCTCATGGCCCCTGTTTGAGCTGCTGTTTAAAGCTTTTTGTTGTCAGACAAAACTAATGTGATCCAGATAAAAACTTAGTTGTCTGTAACAATTTAGTGCAGGTAAAACATATTATTATACCAAGGGCTTGGCAGGGGATTTTTATGCAATAAATGTTGTTATCATGAGTATTTCTATAATTCCGTATGCCTCCCCTCAATATCACAATAAATGCTGTACCATGAGGTTAATTCCGTGTTAATACCATACTGTGAAATTTTGATATCATTACATCCCTAGTTTACGCATGTTATAAATTATAAATGAGTTGTTTTTGTCTTACACCTCATATAAAGCTATTCATGAAATGTGTAAAAACTAGCCACTCTTCATAAAATTATGCTAGAAATGACAAAGCCAAGGACTGATTAAAAAACATGCATGTTGGCAGTTATGTAGACAGCACGCACCATCAGAATCCTCCAAATGCTTTGCCTAATTCTTATAACTTTCAGACTTGCTGCTCTGTAATTATTTTCCATACTCACTTTGGCATGCAGAATATGCCTCCTTCATTAGATCTAATTGGTGGAAGTGGATTCATTTTTAATTGAATAAATGTACAAAACACAAGGTTGAGCAAAGCTGTCTGCATTGCTCAGTGAATCATATTTAGATGAGTGGTGATGCGTTCAGTGTCCCCCCTACTGTGACGGACACACAGGGATTCAGCTGAGCCTTCACTTAAACATGTGGCGTCAACACCAGCTCTGGCCTTGTTTCCAAACACCTTTTGTAATTAATTAGCGCCGTGTGCACTGGGAGGAAGTGGAGAGAGCATTTGCATAAACAGTTAATGAAGGAAATAATGCCTTCCTCGGGGATCTGCTGCTGCCACCAACTCCTCTGTGACAAACAGGATTTACTGCAGCGGAAAGAGCAACATATTCAATTAGATAGCATCTTTTATGTAAGTACAGTAAAATACAGAAACACAAACTGTATAATGGATTTTTTTTTTGCTTTTCTGCTTAAAATCTCTTGTGGGTTTTAACGAGCACACACTGTAACTACTGAAGGGTACTGCTGCTTGGTGATTATTTCAAATTTTGTCTGTATTATGTTTCATCATGGTGACATCTTGTAAAAATGTGGTTTGTTTTTACATAAAATTATCAAGTTTTTACAAGATATTATCAGGTTTTTACTTGAAAATTGTTTTAAGACAAGTTACACATTTTTTAACTGCATATAATTACCTCGACTCCTTTCAGTCTGGATTTCGAGCCCGTCATAGTACTGAGACGGCTCTTGTCCTTAATGGCATTTGCTCTGATTTTGATTCTGGTAAAGTTTCCATTCTTGTGCTGCTAGATTTGACGGCAGTATTTGATACGGTTGATCACAGTATCTCACTACATAAATTGGAGCACTTTAAAGTTACACTGTGTAACTTTTCTCCTAAATATGTGGGGCATACTGACTTGTTTTTGTGATTTTTTGAGTGATTATAAGGCCTGAGGCGCAATCTGTTGCTCCGAGCGGGGCTTCTGTACTGAGAAATCGCCCTCGTAGTTTGGCTGGGAGCGCTTCCTCTGTTCAGGAAAAGTCACGTGACAGGAAACAACTCGCTTTACGGCATTCCCTTCTGCTCTTATACCTGAGGTGCAGTATAACCATGAAGCTACTTTTAGCGTTGTTATTTTCGCCAGTTCGTCAGGGCCGAAGGACACAAGAAGATGAAGACAATGTCGGACGAGGCAAGAAAAAGAAAACGGGAAAGGGACCGCACCAGATCGCAGACAAGAGTCAACATCGGACAGACTTTTGCTCGCTGGCGTCAGATGAGAGACAGAGAAGGCTGCAAATCGGATCAGGTTTTGGCTTCTTTACTGTTGGACAGGTAAATTAGCCTCTTTATTTTTTCTTTAGAACGTGCTTTTTCATACAGTTATTAGTTGTTTTAATGCGACCATTGCGCGATAAGCTAACGCTAGCACTAACTCTATAGAAGATCCAATCTGCGGCCACACAAGTGGTTACAGAAGTTTATACAGTAAATATGAACGCACTCTCTAGTCCCATTGTTAGTTTGACGTAACGCACGCTCGCACAGTTTCAGAAGGAGGAGGGGTCCAAGCTAGTGTTTACGTTTTGCGACAGTGCAGTGGCACCTGTGGCCTCTAGAGGCGCGAGACCGGGAATCTTACACAGTGTAACTTTAAGTCGTACCTCAGTGACAGAGACTATTTTGTATCAATTGGTGACTGTAGTTCTGATAAATTTCCAGTAACGTGGCGTTCCTTGAGGTTCAATCCTTGGCCCTCTGTTATTTAATCTTTATATTATGCCATTAACCAAACTATTTCAAAATTATAATGATTCCTATCATATATATGCCGATAACACCCAAATATATGTTTCTGTCACTCCAGATGATCATAGTTGTTTTGATCCACTAGTGCAGTGTATTTGTTAAGAGGTTCAATGGATGTGCAATAATTTCCTTCAGCTAAATGAAGATAAAACTGAGATTGTTGTTTTGGTTCCATGAAAGAGAGTACTGTAAGCAGCATGTGCTTGTACTGGTTTAAAAACAGTACGGCCATCTAAATCAAAACAATAGTCTCTTCTGATTGGATGATTGATAATGCAGTTTTAGAACCAAAACAAAAAAATGTAAACAAAAACAACTTTATTATGTAAAACATTTTTAATTGTTAATAACTCAACTCTAAATATAATAATATTTGATTTAAACATGTTTACCTGATATCTTGGAACACATTTGGGTACTTTTTATGAAATATAAAAAATATATACTGCTTAGAGCACCTTTAATATCTGTAATACTGGCCCGATATTTACTTGGTATTGGATCGATGAAAACATTTGTGTCAGTGCTTATGTGTGGCTGTGTTTGGTGGTGGTCGGAGGGGCCGTTGGCACAGATTGGCAGCCACGCTTCTGTCAGTCTGCCCCAGGGCAGCTGTGGCTACAGAAGTAGCTCACCACCACCAGTCACCAGTGTGACTGAGGAGTGAATGAATAATAGATCAAAATTGTAAAGCGACTTTGAGTTGTGTGAAAAGTGCTATATAAAACTGATGTATTATTATTATTATTATTATTATAATAGATTCAGCAAAGGGGGCCAGCTTGTTGCAGGGCTGACACAGAGACACAGACAGCCAACCATTTACTCTCACATTCACTAAGTAGGGGCAATTTAGACTCACCTATTCACCACAACACATGCATGTCTTTGGACGATGGGAGGAAGCCGGAGAACCCGGAGACATTCAGACTCCACCCAGAGAGTAAGTGTGTTGGCCGGCCCGAGGATCAAACCCATGATCTCCTTGCTCATCTTTTTCTCCGTATATTAAAAAAAAGTTACTAAAAACACTGACTGTTGGCTAAAAGTATATAAGTATGTAAGTATATAACTGTAATTAATTTCAAATTAGATTTTTTTTTATGCACTTAATGTTTTTAGGTACTTAATATTTTCATTGACTAACTGTCTTTTTATATTTTTGTATGTTTTATTTGTATTTATGGACCAAAATCATGTGTCTGAAATAAAGAATGAATTGAAATTTAAACTGAATTGAAATATAGACAACACTAAGCTGTTTGTTGCACTGTTTGGAGTATTTCTTTCCTTCTTTAATAACATTGGTACTCGGTGGCAGAGGCTGTTACTGTTTCTGTCCCTCAACAAGGAGATGATGATGAATGCATAGGTCTATTTACTTTACATCCACTTTTCCCCAACAGTGCTGTAATAGCCACTTTGCCATTTTGCTTTCATGTGTTAGTTACATTATATTTCCATTGAACAACAAAACTTTTTATACCAGACTTTTCAAATATATTGGTATACACCCCATGTTCAGAGACAATTGATTTCTTGGCTCAGTGCTTCCAGTGTAAATGACATCCACAGCCATTGATTTGTTTTGGTCTCGATCCGTCCTCTGTGCCGGTCTGAAGCCCCCTGGTACTTGGAGCGCCAGATCTGTGAAGTCCAGCAGAAAGGACAAACCGCTCTGCACACAGACGGAGATTTGTCTGCCGCTGGATAATTGCCTCTCGGTCTCACTTATGGAGCAGTTGTTGTCCTCTCATCCGTCTTTCTAAATATGAGATTATGAATATCTCTCTGGTAATACTCCTCTTGAACAGCTGCAGAGTTATGTATTTGTTTGCTGTGGGGATTTAGTCATGTTGATAGTGTATTATTAACAGTTAGGGGCCAAACTGATGATCCAAGCTGTGGCTGCAGGCTACGAGATATTTATTTACAACTTCAGCACGTACTTCACAAACAGACACTTCTGACTGAGGCGCGTGGCAACACCAGAGGATGATTGCGAATGACAACTGTGCCATCTGGGATAGGCTCAAGTCTATCTAGGTAAGTCTGATAGAAATATGGGTATTTTGAATGTTTGCTTTATTCACTTTTTTTTTTTAAGTTGTGTTACATGAGCCCTATTTGCATGGGTTTATTATTACCTAGGGACATCCCGTAATTTTTAATAAATGCTGAGGTTGTCTGTGCTTTTGATCCTGTGTGAAGCTCCATATCTGTGTTTTAGTCAGCAAATTTTTTCCTAATGATAGTAACAGCGATCCAAAATGTTTTTTAACAGTCCATTTTGTCTTTATTTAACTCTTAAGCTGCCCTTTAAAAAAAGTACACTGAGTGCCTTTAGTATTAAAAGTGCTCACCTCCCCAAAAGTGTCATTAAAATATTATACTTATATGCTAGATATTTTAACCCATTAAGTGCCATTTTGCTATTGTAAACCACTATTAGAAAAAAAAACAGACAAAAAAAAAAAAACAGACAAAAAAAAAAAAGAAATATTTTGAACATACTAAGTGCTGTGTGAAAATGTTAAAAATATATTATTATGGTCCTGAACATGTTATTGATTGACACCAAAAAAGTATTTTGATGAATTCTTATCGGGAGTGAGAGACAGGTGATAAACCAACAATTTTTGTTTCCCTTTATACCCTTCATTGTCATCGCCAGTACAATTTTATTGTGCCACTACAGTTCAATCAAAAAATTAATGGGAGTCAAGGGGACCAAAATGATACTAAAGACCATAAGTGGATCAATTGTTCGTACATAGCCCATTATAGACCTGAACTCCCCATAAAAATAGTAACCCTGACCAAATTTTGTAAATTTTGAATTAACACAGACAAAATTATTCAACAAAGTAAATGACAAAGTACAAAAACTGTACCAAAGACAGCTTAAGGGTTAAACTATATTTATAATACCATGTCTCTATAGCAGTGTTTTTCAAACTTTTTCAGACCAAGGACCACTTTAAGATTAAAAATTTTGGGGGGGACCACCGAACCAGCGAACCCCCCAACCCCCCTACCCCACCACCCCACCACGCTCCCACGCCACCCCTATAAGAAAACTTCACACTTGAGATTGATATTGATATTAACCAAAGTTTAATCATGTTTTTTTTTTTTTTGAACAATATTTTTATTAATATTCATTCAATATAACAATATTTAACAATTTATCACACAGTATTGTTTTAGATAAATCCTCAATACCTCCCATCCCCAACAAAAGAACAGAACAAGATTCACTCTCTTAATGTAACATTGCGTAAAAAGTAAATACAGAAGATAACCTACAAGTTAGAAGACAAATAAAGATAATAATACTTAGTACCCAGAGTAACACAAATATAGATGTACAAGGTACCTTATACCAAATACAGATGAACATACAGTATGGTACACATTTAACACAGATAGACCCCTTTACTAGAGAATAGTTGCCTACATCTCTTTTAGAAGGTGTCCAATATCAGCCCTTTCCATAAACTCCCTAAAAGGTTTCCAGATGTTATCATATACATCCATTTTGTTTTTGAGAAAGTATGTTATCCTCTCTATTGCCATACATTGTGCCACAGCGTTGATCCAAGCACCGATAGTAGGAGGGTCAGATTTTTTCCAGTTGAGCGCAATCATCCTTTTGGCCTGTAATACTGCAAAATCTACAAATTTGCTTTGATGAGATTTCAGTTTAAGATTTTTTGGATACAGGTGCAGTAGTACCATTTTTGCATCTAGCGGGATGTCCACAGATAAAATAACTTTGTTACATTCCCAAACAGAATGGATAAATGTCCCTTGGGCTTCCCTACACTTAAAACATGTATCGGGTATTCTGTTGTTATATTTATTCAACTTTACTGGTGTTATGTACGTCTGCATCAACCAGTTATATTGGATTAGTTTTAAATTGGCATTTGCAGATTGTCTCTGGGAATTAATACATGTTAATTTCCACTCAATCCTCAGAGATATCCTCATTCAAATCTACTTTCCATGATTCAAGATTAGAGGCTGAAGTTTCATTAGAACCAGAAGCCAGCCAGTTATAAAATAATGAGATCAACCCTTTGTTATATTTTTGTTTAGTAATTAATTGCTCTACAGGTGAGAGTAGTGGTATTCCCATGGATAGGTTGTGCCTAGAAGAAATAAAACTTCGTATTTATAATATTTGAAAAAATGCTTTCTTGGGATGCTATATTTTAAGGTAATTTCTTCAAAGGACAATAAATTCCCAAAAGATCACCTATTTTGCCAAGTCCCTTATTTGCCCATAGTTGGAAGCCTGCATCCATTTTACCAGGTTTGAACAATGCATTGCCCCAAATGGGGCTAAATTGTGATAAATTTTCATCTAATTTCATATACTCTTTTACTTCATACCATACATCAATCATATTACGGACGATAGGATGATTGGTGTCTGACTTTAATTGCTTTAAATTAGCCGAGTACAGGTATAAATTCAATGGTAATGTAACAGAGTTTGATTCCATGCCCACCCAGGACGGGTTATTCTTGGAGGAGAAATAAAACATTATAGTTCGTAATTGTGTTGCCAAATAGTACCAGTAAAGGTTGGGCCATTTTAATCCCCCGGTATCAAAAGGGAGATACAGCAGAGACAGACGGGTCCTAGAGCGTTTCTTATTCCAGATAAATTTTCTGATTAGTGATGACATTTTGGTAAACATCCCAGCAGGTGGTGCCAAAGAAATATTTTCGAATAAGTACAAGAATTTAGGTAAAATATTCATCTTTAATACATTTATTCTTCCTATAAGAGGTATTGGTAATGGTAGCCACCTTTCTAAGTCTCTAGAAGTTGATTTTATTGGGGCGATGGTGGCGCAGTGGGTTAAGCATTCGCCCAGCAACCGGAGGGTAGCCAGCTCGAATCCCATCTGAAGCGCATACTGTCGTTGTGTCCCTGGGCAAGACACTTCACCCACCTTGCCTGTGTAAATGTGTCAGTGTGGCTGTGTTTGGTGGTGGTCGGAGGGGCCGTTGGCGCAGATTGGCAGCCATGCTTCCGTCAGTCTGCCCCAGGGCAGCTGTGGCTACAGAAGTAGCTCACCCCCACCAAGTGTGACTGAGGAGTGAATGAATAATAGATCAAAAATTGTAAAGCGACTTTGAGTTGTGTGAAAAGTGCTATATAAAATTGATGTATTATTTTGATGCCCAAATATGTAAAGCCATAAGCAATTTTAAAAGTAAATAGATGTTGTGTTGTAGGTTGACTATTCTCTTCTTTAAGCATCATTAACGATGATTTTGACGCATTCACTTTGTAGCCAGAGAAACTACCAAACTGGCTAATTAAATCCAAAATTGCGGGTAAGGATGTATTTAATTGTTTTAGAAACAGAACAAAATCATCTGCAAACAATGCTATTTTATTTTCCTTGTTATCCCTTGTAATCCCTTTTATTTGCCTACTAGACCTTATTGCTATTGCTAATGGTTCTATGGCTAAGATAAACAAGAGTGGTGATAAAGGTGAACCTTGGGGACAGCCCCTTGTGATATTAAAGGGCTCTGAAGTTATTTCATTTGTCAAAACTTCAGCTACAGGGTTAGAATGTAATATTTTGATCCACTGTAGGAAAGAACTTCCAAGTCCAAATCTATCAATAACATCAAAAAGGTACGCCCATTCTATCCTGTCTAATGCCTTCTCCGCGTCAAGCGAGAGAAGGGCTGTATCTTTTTCCTCTTTTTGGTCATGTAGAATATTAAGAACTCGCCTTACATTATGAAATCCCTGTCGAGATTTTATAAATCCATTTTGGTCATCCCCCACTATACCTGGAAGCACACCTTCTAGTCTTTTTGCCAAAATTTTACATAAGATCTTAGTATCAGTGTTTATTAAACTTATAGGGCGTAAATTTTCACATTTGGTGTTGGGTTTTCCTGGTTTAGGCAGAAGGATAATCAGCACTTCTCTCATTGATGTAGGAAGACATGTGTTATTATAGCTTTCTATGTACATATCAAAAAGGGGTTTCACTAGTTTATCTTTAAAGTATTTATATATGTCAATAGGGAGACCATGAAGGCCCCGTTGTTTTACCGGCTTTTAGTGAATTTATAGCCTCCTAAATTTCAGCCATGCTAATTTGTTTGTCCATATTTTTTCTAACCTCCTCAGGGATTTGGGGAATACACAGTTTATCGAGGAATGTAGACATCCAATGTGACTTTATATTCTGACCTATAGAGTTCTTCATAAAATCCTTTAAATGCTTTATTTATCTCCATCGGATCTGCTGTAATATTTCCATTTGCAACCTCAATATTAGTAATTGCTCTTTCTAATTCCTGTTGTTTTATACGCCAGGCAAGGAGCCTACCAGGTTTTTCACCCTGGTCGTAATACTGCTGCTTTAGCCTTAATAAATTTGCTGCGGCCTTATCATTTGTTAATTCATTGTATTGAGTTCTAAGTAATAACAATTCTTTAAAAATTACATTTGTATTTTGCCCAACCTGCAAGCTTCTTTCTTCAAGTATCTGTATTTTCCTTTCAAGTTCTTTAGTTTCCTCCAGTTTTTCTCTAGTCTTCCTGCTTGTGTAACCTATAATTTGCTCTTATACACGCCTTAAAGGCTTCCCACCTCACTGTAGCTGATGTTTGGGATGTGTTATGCTCAAAATAGTCATCGATTTGTCTCCCAATAAACTCCAGAAATTTTTTATCATGCATCCATTTAATTTGAAATCTCCATTTGGGGCGGTTGCAAATCAGTTTTGGCTCTGTAAATGTCATAGAAACAACTGCATGATCCGATATGACTATGCTGCTGTACTGGCAGCTTTTAATGTAAGGAACAAGCTCTGTTGATACCAAAAAATAATTCTGGAATATCCCTTGTGGGTACCTGACCAGCAGGAGTATTGTCTGTTTGTTGGGTTTTGGAGCCTCCATATATCAACAATATTAAGTTCTTTGATAAATTGTTGTATGGTTTTCCTAGTCCTAATGTGGGTATTATCCAAACCAGATGACCTATCTTTGCTCGGGTCTAAAACGCAATTAAAATCACCCGCAATAATGTATTTTCCTAGTAGAGAAGCGATCCTTAAAAATAAATTATTGTAAAAGTTATCATTGTCTTCATTTGGGCCATAGACATTAATAAGATTCAGTCGAGTAGAAAGGATGTGTCCTTGCAAAATTAAAAATCTACCGTTTGGATCATGAAATACTTTATCAATACAAAAAGGAATAGATTTGTGGATCATTATCATTACCCCCCTGGAATTAGAGGAGCAAGGAGATGATATGACCTGCCCTGGCCATCTACTGTTTTACCTTAATCGTCTCATGGGATAGCAAGTGTGTTTCCTGTAAAAACACAATTTTAGCTTTCATTTGTTTGATCCTATTCATAACCTGTTTTACTTTAACTAGTTTACGTAGGCCTCTACAGTTCCAAGAGATGCATTTAATTAAAATGTCTGTCATAGTTGCAGTTTTTTCGCAAAGAAATTGAAAGGATCATTTACAGAAAAAAAGGAAAAGAAACATAAAACAGGTACCATGTTGAGGAAAAAAGTAAAAAAAGAGAGTGCTTCACCCCAAACCCATGCCTGTGCTAAAGGAACATACAGTCAACCCTGAACCCCAAAATTTCTTCCAATTGTTGCTTGGAATAGGTCCACTCCTTAATGAGGAACTATTCTCCTGCTCTCCTGGCTACAATTGCTTATATTTTTTTTAAAATTCCACCTTTTCACTGCCCGCAGTCAGTATGCACTTATATTAAACTCACACTTACACGTCTACAAGAAGCATAAAAACATCACAAAAGGGTAACAAAAAACAGGGCTCATTTTCTTACTGGGTATATTTTCCTATTTCCTATTCCAAAAACGGCTACAATAATAAACCAGAATCAAGCCCTTCATATTCCTTTGTCCTCAGATGTCATTCAAATAAAGTCTGTGTGTTAGTATAGGCTACCGTGTGTCATTGATGTTTTATTGTCGATTAATCCTCTGCTACCGGCTTCAGCTTCTTGATGTACTTGTGCACGTTGGTTGGTGTGTCGAAGATGATAGTGCGCTCCTCGTTGGTCAGTAACAGCCTCGCGGGGTCCACTTTCATGCAGCTTCTTTCTCACACCGTCATACTGTCTCTGCTGTTTGTACACCTCCGCTGGCAAATCGGGAAGGAATTGTATCCTATTATTTTTATATGCCAGCTCTTTACACGTTCTCGCAGAATGTTTTCTCTGTCCTTGTAGTTCAGGCACTTGACTATAAATGTCCTTGGGGAAGTAGTGGATCGCTGACTTGTTGATATCCGATGCGCCCTCTCAAGAACCGGGGGTGCTACCTTCAAAACGTCCGCTATCCACTTCTCCATGAACGAACAGGGGTCATTACCGTCTTCTTTTTCGGGAATACCCTGAATGCGGAGATTACTGCGCCGGCTTCTTCCCTCCAGATCTACTACCTTGTTAACTAGAAGCTTATTCTTATGTTCGAGAGTTTCCACAGTTTTTTTTAGTGAATTGATGTCATCTTCAGCAGTGGAAATTCGCTGTTCGGCTTCAGTAATTCGCCCGCTGCAGTCTTTAATGTCAGCCTGAATACCTTTTATTGCTGTCAGCACGCCTCCTATTTCCATGTGAAACTCCTGTTTAAATGACTGAATAGCTTTCATGATGTCCATTGTGGAAGGGCCTTCTATGTTTTTCGTGTAGTCACAATGGCCGTGCTCCGTCTCCGAGGAGTACGCGTCTTGTTCTTCACCGCCCGCGCCAATTTCTTCATTAAAACATTCCGTTGCCTTGTGCTTGTCCTTAGTTACCTTTTTTGGCGCATATCTGCTGTTGGTCTGTTGTTATGTTTAAAATTTATCAATTTTTGAGCTTCAGCTGTGGATTTTTAGCAAGGATTAATAGAATAGCAACCGAGCACAAGAAACACACGTCTGCTCAGTGAGCCGCCATGACCGGAAGTCCTTAATCATATTTTTTTATTTACTTTAAACATATATGTACCAACTGCCTTTGGTTATGGTGTGATAAATGAGACATAAATTGATGGGCAGTATGGGAGGATTGCAGCAGTACAGTAATGCTCATTGTTACTGTTAAATAGTAGAAGTTAACTCAATGTAAATTAGTTTAAAATTATGAATTATGAATGTTAATTTTACTTATTTATTTGAATAAGAGCCATTGACTTCGAACTTTAACACTGCTAATGAACAATGACAATTGAATCCTTGAATTTAAGCATATAAACAGCAGTCTACTCACTCACTGTTGTATGAATATTAGTGGGAGGAATGGTGCTGCTTATTAAGCATTGATTCTGTTTCTCTTTTTTGTTTTCAAACTAACTAGTGTGGAAAATCCAACTTCACAGTTGTAGGTGGTAGGAAATGACATTAAAATTTTTAAAGCAGACTCAGCCAGCTCAGGATGCTCAGGCTGTATGTAGATCCAGAAGTCTGTCAAGTATTTCTTTCTAAATGCCATCCTGAGTGCCCCATCTGATGCAATGTCCACACGACTGTTATAATGAATGAATGAATATCCTGTACTGATAATTTGCAACCAATGCGCTCAATGTAGCTTTTGTCTACAAATGGGTTTCTAATCCACTCAAAATCCATGTCCAATTCTGGGAAGTATTTTCCTAAGTTCATGTGTAGTCCTTGGATATGTTCCTTGAAGGCTGTAATGATGATGCTATCCAGTCCCTCTTCTGCTGCAAGGAGAAAATCCGCCAATGTTGGGAAGCAGTCAAATTCCTCACAATCGAGGCATGCACACCATAATTCCATTTTGATGCGTGCGGCTTTGATTTTGTCCTGCACAATTAAAACTGTCACTGCTTTTCCTTGTAGGGCTAAGTTCAGGGTGTTGAGAGTGCAGAACACATCAGCAAGGAAGGCTAATTTAGTGAGCCACTGAAAATCATGCAGTCTGTTGTACAGTTTGTACGTTTCATGCATAAATACACTGAACAAAAATATAAACGCAACACTTTTGCTTTTGCTCCCATTTTTCATGAGATGAACTCAAAGATCTGAAACTTTTTCTACATACACAAAATAACCATATCTCTCAAATATTGTTCACAAATCTGTCAAATCTGTGATAGTGAGCACTTCTCCTTTGCCGAGATAATCCATCCCTCCTCACAGGTGTGCCATATCCAGATGCTGATGAGACAGCATGATTATTGCACAGGTGTGCCTCAGACTGGCCACAATAAAAGGCCACTCTGAAATGTGCAGTTTAATCACACAGCACAATGCCACAGATGTCGCAAGTTTTGAGGGAGCGTGCAATTGGCTGCTGACGGCAGGAATGTCCACCAGAGCTGTTGCTCGTGAATTGAATGTTCATTTCTCTACCATAAGCCGTCTCCAAAGGCGTTTCAGAGAATTTGGCAGTACATCCAACCAGCCTCACAACCGCAGACGACGTGTAACCACACCAGCCCAGGACCTCCACATCCAGCATGTTCACCTCCAAGATCGTCTGAGACCAGCCACTCGGACAGCTGCTGAAACAATCGGTTTGCATAACCAAAGAATTTCTGCACAAACTGTCAGAAACCGTCTCAGGGAAGCTCATCTGCATGCTCGTCGTCCTTATCGGGGTCTCGACCTGACTCCAGGTCGTCATCGTAACCGACTTGAGTGGGCAAATGCTCACATGCGATGGCGCCTGGCACGTTGGAGAGGTGTTCTCTTCACAGATGAATCCCGGTTTACACTTTTCAGGGCAGTGAGCGGTTTTCTGATGTCACTGTTGTGGATCGAGTGGCCCATGGTGGCGGCGGGGTTATGGTATGGGCAGGCGTATGTTATGGACGAAGAACACAGATGCATTTTATTGATGGCATTTTGAATGCACAGAGATATCGTGACGAGATCCTGAGGCCCATTGTTGTGCCATACATCCAACAACATCACCTCAAGTGTCCAGACTGTTCAAAGGAGTCTCCATGTTGCTCCAAATGCTTAAAGGTTTAATCTTGCCATGACAGGGTTGTTATTCTAGGTCACATCTTTACAGTAGTTTGTTTTCTATTTTTTTACTTTTTATTTGGAGAAAAACTGTTTGGAAAAGGACCTCTAGAGACATGTTATTAGTTTAGATACAAATGTAAAATGGAGAGTTAAAAGACATTTGGGATTGTTATTACAATCATTAGAAAATGATTTGTTGACAAAACCAGCCTGAATCACAGACATGGGGATTCACAGGGGACCAGTAATATCAGAGGACCCCTGTGTTGGTGGAAATATGGTAGGTATTTTTTTTTTTTTTTTGGGGGGGGGGTTACTTTACAAATCACACACATGGCAGATTCACACAAGATCAGAATCACAGACGACCTCTGCATTTATTACAAATTACTGAATGTTCCTAGGAAAAACTAATTCCATTTGAATAGGGCTTTAAGAGTAATATTACATCAAAATATTATCACTCAAGAAAACTAAAGAGAGTCATCAAAAGTGTAAAAAAAATATTAGCTAAAAGGGTTTGAATGGAACTTTTGAACATGGCATAATTTGTTTTTAATATTGATGTAATCAGACAGACAAAATAAATCAAATAAATGATGTGCAAATCCTGACATTTCCAAACAATCAACTAAAACTGTAAAAAAAATAAATTACATCTTCAAGCCCTCCTGCATTTATTTGATTAAAAAATTTAAGACTTGACCAACTCTAAAAATACACATTTTTCAAAAAGTCTCTGACACCAGAGGGGAGGCAACACTGTTAAACTCTATTTGGAACCTCAGAATACTAGTAAACAGGGCTTAATTTGAGCCGGGTCTTGCCAGAACAGGATCCGGAAACTCCCTTATTTTGACGTGGTCCGATCCTGCAACTGTTTGCTTGGATCCGGTAACTCAGACACAACTCAGAACACAGTGTTGACTACATTTGACTCTTTTGACCTCCTAAACCTGTGTTGAAGGTCGGAGGTGTAATTACACAGAAATGCATGTTTTAAACATAAAAGCCACGCTTCATTTCCGCGTGGGCGCTTCAACACTCACTGTCCCCACGCTGTAATTCGTGTCTATAGAGTGTACAGGGAATCCGGTGGAAAAGACCTTCATGTCAAAATGAAAGATCTATTCTCCACTGTTAACACCAGTGGTGTGTGCAGGTGTACAGCAGTACGCACTGTGCGTACCTTGAGATGTCCCCCGACCCCGCCCAATCCCCGCTGCATCCACAGAGCTGCGCAGAGTCATAGTAGGCTGTGTGTTTTTGCTAACACTAGTGGAGCTACAGCTGACTGCTGCTCTTTAAGCGAAAAGTGATTTGTTTGCTTTCACTTTGGTTACGCGGAGGGGACCTACGTGATGTGCTTTGGATGTGCTGCGTTATTTCCCCAAAGTACCCGAGAGCGCACGGGACATGCCAGTGCCACGTCAGTTTGTTCTTTTACTCAAATGCATATGAAAGTTAGAGCTAACGCGCTGATCATGGGTCACAGGATGAGACCCGGCCCCAGTTAAGCACCAGTGTCACTGTTACATAACCATAGTTACACAGGGAAACCTTATGTCACGCGCCCTCGATGTGCGCTTTTTATTCCCTGTGCACACGGGACATAGATCCACAGCAGTTTGTTCTTTTTTGTTTGTTCAGAAGCATCTGTAAGCTTGAGCTAACGCGCTGAGGCTCACAGAGCCTGGAGCCGTGAAACATCATTACGCAGAGAAGACTGCGCACTCCACGGCAGTCACTAAAAAGAAGCGAAATCAAAAGGAGAAACATAGGCTGAAAGTTTACTGCTGCCGTGTGCTTCCTTTCCTAGTCTAGACTTTGTTTCTACAGACCACAGCTGCATGAGTCTGTGTTCTTGCTTCAGACTGGTGGCTGCACACAGTAGGTCTATGACAGAGCGAGTCTAAGGGCAGTAATTATGCGTAGCAGCTGATTTCTCGATCAGCAAATGTACACTGACACATTACACTGAAGTGAAACGATATAATGTATAATAATGTTAACAAATATGTTAAAATATAATTTAAAACTCAGTATAAATGAGCAGTTGCTGAGTATTTTGGCATGTGTGTGCGCCTGAGCATTGTGTTGTGTGTACGTTCCGGTATCAGTGTTGGCCTTGTGGACTCCAGTGTCAAAGTGCAATTTTTGTTCCGGCATCGTTTTATTTACAAATTAAGCCCTGCTAGTAAATATATAACAAAGGTATGTTTGGGGCTTACCTTAAACTTCTAGCACTCAGTTTAACTTTTATCTCCACCTTGTTAAAAATCCAATTTCACAATATCACCATGTTTGTTTGTTTTTTTTTTTTCCTGTTTTCTTTCTTATTTTCCTGCATTTGTCTTTCTTTCTCTTACTTTCTATGGCAGTGATTTTTTTTCAATAACCAATGGAACGTCTCTTATTAGAATGTCCCAGCAGATTAAAATCATTAAAAATAAAGCCCTATAGACCCTTCCATGAGCGACATATTCAGATAAGCAAAGCCCACATTTTGGAGACAACACTTAACTATGTGAAGCTGCACAGTCAGCGAACAAATAAAGAACGCTCCACACAACAAGGCTTGGTTTTCTCATTTGCAGGTTCTCCTTTATGTGATGTTTTGTAACTGAAACCCACACACACACACACACACAAAAAACAGTCATCAGCTATACCATATGTGTGGAACACTACAAATAGTTAGCTTGATACTGTACGTGAAAAACACAATATGGGAACAATAGCTTGGCTGCGACACCAGTAGGTTAACACTGCATGTTCACACTATTAAGATTTGTAACAGTTACAACCTCTGTTTACGTGCTTCATGGCACATTTATACTCACAAAGGTGAACGTTTTCCCAGGCACAACATGTTTTAGAATACAGAGCTTACAAGAGCTGTACAGTCTTTAATTCCCATGAACACCGATGGCTTGACCTCTTGAAAAAATGAGGAAATGATGTCAAAGGTTAACCACTGTGCTGTCCCCTAGTGGGCATTTGGGGTAGGTTGTCTGGCTTGGCACGCCTGTGGGCCCAGGACTTACAGGTCAGGTGTCGATTTAAGTAATGCCCCTACCAGTAATCAGCAGGTACGAGGTAGATCCAAGACCATAGACCATGTGCAGACCACCACGGCTGCTGGCACACTGCCTGCTCTGTTTTGGTTTAGTTTGGTTTAGTGTGAGTTATGGAACAGCTTGTGCTATTTAGTATAGTTATGCTTACTTATACATTTTACTCAGTTAATGCACTTTTTACAACATTGCACACTTATTCACCACCACCTTCAACCCCACTACATTACTGATACTGCTTTCACACTTTGTATTGTATTATACTTAATTTTCTAATTAGGCACTTTAATACTTATTTTATAGTAAACTTAATTTGGCCCATTTTGGTCCAATTTGGTTTGATCTTATTTAATTTGGTTTAATTGGTTTTATTGTTAAACCTTATTTTCTGTCAGGTGTGTGCCCATTGTGTGTACCCACTGAAAGCGCAAAAGCTCTAGATTATTACTATCCCTGACGGCTGATACAAAAACCTTTTAAGTAGAGAGTTTCTAAAACTAATACCTTTTAACAGCTTGACAATGGATTTAATGAACTTCAAGTAACTTAATACAAATGCTAATATTAGTCCTGTACAGCACTATAGGTATTCAAAGTCGCTTTATAGTTTGGTGCATTATTCATTCACTCCTCAGTCACACTCAGTGGTGATGAGCTACTTCTGTAGCCACAGCTGCCCTGGGGCAGACTGACAGAAGCATGGCTGCCAATTTGTGCCTACAGCCCCCCCAACCACCAAACATAGTCACAGTCACACATTCATACAGGCAAGGTGGGTGAAGTGTCTTGCCCAAGGACACAACAACAGTATGCATTGATGGTAGCTGGGCTCGAACCGCCAACCTTTGGGTTAGTGGGTGAACGTCTCTACTGAGCTACTGCCAATTAATCTTATGATCTTATTCACCTCTTTTTTAACATTAAACTAGTTGTTTTTAGACAGCAGAAAAGATTGATTGTTGTTTATATATTTGTTAAAATTCAATTTGAATAAATTCCACCCAGACTGAAAGTTAGTTCCATATACTGAAGTGAACTTATTAGGATTTATGATGATTGATGGAATAAATCTGAGCAAACAAACTTGTGTTCCACCACATTTTTGTAGCTTCTTGTCCAAGCATGACAAAAAACTGTTGATTTGTATAGTATGTACCCCTTTAGTGTATACACTAGATTAGATATGCTAATTGTGACTTTAAATATAATGCCTATCTGTTGATACACTTGCTAATGTTTTAAAATTAAGCTCTGACATTACACACATGTAGTTTGTCAATTGCAAAAAAAAAAAAAAAGATTTTTCTTAACTATAGAAAATGTATTATGGTCTGGTTAAAATAATACAACTGCATGCATATACAGGTGTTTGTGTGTCATTTTTTTGTTGAAGAAAGACAACCTTTTCATTAGTTGTAGGAGGCTTTGTTGAATAAAAAAAAAGCATAAATGCATATTGATCAGCTGTTAGCGTGTTTCCAAGAATGTTTACATGCTCGTTTGTTTCTATGCATAGTTTGTGTGTGTGCATGTTATTGTTGAGCTTTTGTTAATAAGTTCCCAGTGGATGAGCAACAGGAATAAACAGCATCACAATCAGCAGTACTGCAGCTCCACTTCCCAAACTGGGTCCTGTCCCTCTTCTGCACTCACACACACACACACACACACTCGCACACACACGCACACACATGCACACACTCGCACAGACGCAGCAGGTGGACTTGTCTAATCCTGGCTCTCTATTCTTCATAAGGCACCTGCTGGGACTGTTTTAATCTAGACACAAAGCACTGGGACAAAGAGAAAAACAATACTAATGTTACTGGCTCGGAAGGTGTCCAGTGGGAGGCTGCTAATATTTTCAATAACATTTTCAGTGTAGGTTGATACAGGCACAAGTGTTAAACTGCAACAAGCACAAGCCCGACTTTAGGCATATGTTTCATTAGCAGAATTATAAATGATTTTATGCTTGGTAACTGTGTGAATAACGGCTGTATTTAGAGCATCATGACGTTACAGTGGGATTTGTACTGAAATAAACCTTTAATTATTGGATGCTCAGCAGTTCATCATTATGGAGATGATGCTGTTAACACCACAATACAGAGGTGGGCAATAACTTAACTTGCCTGCCTGGCACCACTACCAAGTGTCTTACAACGGACAGCACATAGACCTCAAATATTAAAACACAAACCATGAGCAGCTCATGTGGTAGAGGTACTGTACACTGACCCTAAGGCCTACTGCTGCTGCTACCGTTGACTGACAGCAGGGGCGGACTGGCCATCTGTGCATTCTGGAGGATCACAGAACGGCCGGTCGCTGAGACGGCCGGTGGGCCGTTTTACATTGACTCCATAAACACAACACAACCAGACCAGAGAGGGCGCAGCCGCGCTGATGCGCAACAGCAGAGTAGAAGAAGAAAGCAGAACAGCTGCAGCCACTCAATGCAGCCAGGCACTCGAACAAGTCTGCAAGAAGCAGCCAACAGGTGACCGTGAAGACGGCAGTGGCGCGTGAGCAGAGGCTGCCGTGCGTTTACGTAATGGATAAAAAACGGTTAATAAAATGAAAGGAGAAGGGCGGAGCAGAGAAAGTCAGGGAAAAGAAGCTTAAGTCGCTTGCAAGTGAGGCGTCCAAGTGTAAAAAAATAACAGAACTGTTTGTCAGCAGCAGTGCTACAGCCACATCCACCAGTACAGCACAACATGAGAATGAAGAGGCTGAGTGTGCGGTGGTGGGGGCCCAGCGCTGCTCAGGCTCAGGGACCCACAGAACCAGATGAAGTTTTACCTCAGTTAGAGCCGTGTACAGAGCAAGTGGTGAGTATAGCTTACTGTATGAAACACAGGGCTTTCATAGCTATTTAGGCTACAACATATTTATTCCACTTCCTATACATAGCTCTAAAACACTATCATAACAATAAAAATATGAATAATAATAATATTATATCTAATATGGCTGTGAAGACTCTCATTCATCCAGGCTGATTCCATTGCAATAGTAGGTTTAAAAGCTGTCATCTGGACTTGGTTTTAAAGAGAGCTCTCTTACAGTCAAATTTCAGAAGTGAGAAAGCCTCTTGGATAAAAGGTGAAACGTCTTCAACTTTAAAACCAAGGCCAGATGACAGCTTTTAAACCTACTATTGCAACTATATCTAATATGAATTAAATCCTGGGATGTTCCCAAGCCCTCCAATAATAAGTCATAGTGTAATCCAGGACTAAACTATATCTAAAACATGACACAACCAGGTCTAACCAAGACTAAACCCTAACTAAAATAGGTATAAGCTGTCCAAAACTATAGCTAAACCAGGTTTAAACTAGGTCTAAACAGGGACAAAACCAGGTCTTAATCAGGTCTGTGCCAGGATCAAATCAGATTCTAATCCGGGACTAAACCTGTACAAAACCAGGTCTAAACCAGGACCTAATCAGGTCTAAACCCTAGTGATGTCCCTGTATGAATCTAAAGGTAAGCTTTGATAGGAAAAGGGATGAAGTAGATTACATATTGACCTCTCTGACATTTAATTAACCCTACATTTTATATTGTGTACCCAGGTTGAGAATAGACCCAGCATAGAAGATGGCACAAGTCTGGACTATTTTCTAACTTCTTATTCCTCATTCTCAGCATTAGACAGTTTACAAGTTTAGGGATTTGAATTTGATGTGTGGACCATGTGTGGTTTAGTCCTGGTTTAGAAATAGTTCAGTCAGATCAGTCAGTTTTTTAAAATGTATTTATGTATTTATTTATTTATTTTTTACTCTAAGATTTTTGATATTTAGTTTACTATCTGTGAGGGAGCTGTAGTCACCACCCCTCACTGATCAGGTGTATGCCACCCACTCTCATATAACACTATTTGTATACTTATGTAAATATTTAACATTGACATTATATTATAATATTTCTACACATTTATCACATTAATCCATTCATTATTTGTTAGTTATTCTTTGTGTTTGCTGCTAAATATTGGATCCTATTTAGTTCGTTAACCCATAGAAATCCTTGGTTTGTTTCCTTGTTTCTCATCACTTTCTCTTTCTTTGAGGTCATTGGTTGAGGCACTGTCATGGAGGCGCGCCCATGAGAGTGCAGATCAGGTGCACCTGATTGGACCAGACCATGAGGCCCAGAGGGAGGGGAGGTTTAGCAAGGGAGCTATTCTATGTTATGTGAACAACTGGACAAAAGGACATTGTGGACAGATGAAATATATAAACTGTTATTCTTAATTATAGAAATCTATTTTTGTAAATGGTGTTTTTTATTGTAAATATTTATTGGGGGCAGGGCTAAATCAATCTGCCTGTATCTGGGGTCTTAGTGGTTTAGGCCAGACTATTTAAAGAGGGTTTGGGGCATGTTTGGGGGTGGCCTGTTGTTTGTGAAGGGGGAACCTATGTCGGTCGGTATCAAATTTTCTGGTGTCTTTGTTGGATAAATTAAAGAGCTTTGATGAGATTTCCAGCTTTCCTCGTCATTGTGCAACATTTGTCTCAGCTGCTATGGCTATCCTCAGCTAGTAAGAGGCTCGTAACACCCAAAAATCTTACACTATCATAAACAACTTATAATTGAAATTGTGCTTTTTGTTTTATACAATCCAAGACAACTTCGTAAAGTTTTGTTTTGTTATTTTTTTATTGGGGGGGGGGGCTGTTTTTCAGTCCCAGTCTGCCCCTGACTGACAGCGGTGAGAGAGCATCCCCGTGATGCTTTAAACTCTGCAGATATTTTCTCATAATTATACTAAGTCATAATTATGAGATAATTTATTGTGGTTATGAGACATTAAGTCTTATGATACTAAGTCATAATTATGAGATGTTAAGTCATAATGAGAATATAGTGTTCATGAAAAACAAGATTAAAACAAATCCAAAATATTTTTTTTTTTCTTTTCTAGTGGTGAAAATATGCTTCCATACAAGGCAATGTGCCAGCCCAGGAAGAAACCAAAAACAATTTATGGGTTCTACACTAATGTTAGGTGAATCAGCCTGATAATGGCTAATGTTAGTGAACTTGTGCAAAATAAAAGATAAACTCAAATATGCATGACGGGTGATTCCAGTTTCTCAAAACTTGCCTCGTTAAACCCTCGATTCCTCCGCTGTAAGCCCCACCTCCAGAGAAAAGCGTTGCAAAGGAAACAGAATCACTCTCCCTTCTGTGGGCGGGGCTTACAGCAGAAGTATTGAGGAGTTGAGGCTTTGAGGAGACAAGTTTTGAGAAATGGGATTCGTCCCTGAAACTTAGCAGCAACAGAGCCACGAGTCAGGCAGTAGAGTGAGAGCAGAAGAAGATGGCAGGAAAAGGTGGGGTCTTTATAGACTTGTACACAGGTGTGGCTGCAGCAATTACCTGCATTAAGAGGAGGGGCAGCAGAACAGGTGAACATACCCATCCCACACAGCATAGGACTGTAAACAGAGAGAAACACAAACTATTAATACTGAGTGAGGATGTTTTGCTTGTTTTAAGGTACAGTACAGTTACTATACTACATCAGACAGACCGAGGGTGGCTGAGCTGACTGCATCCAGGACAGCAGAGATGCAGGTTTGTTATGTTGGACATGCTAAAAAACATAGGGTGAAGTCAGGTAAATTGGGCCACTTTTGGGCAAAATTTTGAAAGTACCATAAAAATGTACATGAACATAAATTAAACCCCTTAAAACAATTTTGTCCACTTTAAGTCACTTGTTTTCTATAAAAACAAAGTTACAATGACTCACTTTCTATCAAACTATATATTTTTTGAGATGTTTAAAAGCCAGATGCTCCCTTCTGGGCCAAACAGACTGTATTCAGTTAAAATGGGCTGCATGTTTGGATAAATTGGGCCACTCAATTAATCTGTGACAAGCTTCAATGTTCATCAAGTAAATTTTGTTTATTTGAATTTTATAGTGTGTTACAACAGAGAAGAAAAACAACTTTATATTTAATGCTGTAATTATAGCTGCATGAAACATTAAACAGTACAGGCCTAAACAGTTAACAACAGCTTGAACGTTTGTCATGAACATCTCAGCCTTTATTGTTCAAAGGCAATTTTTGTAGAAGAATCAGTCATTTCCACATTTGCCATTTTCTTCTACACAGCTGTGGTGTAACCATGCATGGCACTCTTTACATCTCAGTCACTCTTTTAAGACCTTTGGGTCAGCCACATCGCCATATTCATGCATGCATACCTAACAGCAGGGCTTGGCAATTAATTTCAGCAGAGGGCCACATGAAAAATCTGAAATGTGTTGGAGGGCTGAACCAATAATAACTTGAATTTGATTCTGCAAAATATAAATTTTCTCCCAATGTAAAAAGCAGTAAATTATGTATTTAGATTCGCTGCTACTGGTAATCAGAAGAATAAGCATTTTCTGAAATATTTATGTAAATTTATGAATTATGGCTTAGGTCAAAGAGGAAAATAATCCAATATAGAAGTAATAAACAGTTCAAAACAAAAACAATCAGTGCATCACTGTTTCATGTTTATTTTTAACTTGTTAATCTTAACAAATAGTCAGAAGGTGTTTTGCAGTATGTTAAAGATAAGTAACTGATCAACTTTGTGCAAAAAAAGCAATAAGTGCTTTAAATGTTTTCTGTACATTTTATTTGTTCAGTAAGAAAAATCCAGTCTGTCGTCAACTTGAACAAGTGCACTGAAATCTGGCTGAATGTCTGAGATGGCTATGTGAAGGACAGCTGAGAGGTGATCATCAGTGATAGAGGATCTGTATCTGGATTTGTTGAACTTCATCACTGAGAATGTCGTTCACATACATAAGTAGATCCAAAGAGGACTAGAGTGTTCTGAGCATGCTTCCTCATGTGTGGAAAGTTCTCTTTGAGTGAAGAGTAAAACTCAAGCAGTGGGACTGACCTAAAGGGCAAAAGACTGTCAGACTGCATGTCAATGAGTTCCATCTGAAGAATCTATGTGCATTTCACTCTCAAATGTTTTGAAGCATTGAAATCGCCTTGAAAACTCATCATGCAGTGCTTCTAGCATGGACAAGTACTTGTGGAGGTAAAAGTGAAAGTGTGGCATCCTTCAGTGTTGGCATGTGGGTGAGAATGTTGTCCCTCATTTGGCTTGAGAGAAGCTGCAGCTTTCTCATAAAAGCCTTCACTGCGCTGTACATTTCATGCACAAAAAGGCCCTTGCATTGTAGCTTGAGATTCAAATCATTCATTTGAGCAGTCAGATCTACAGCAAAACCAAGGCCTGTAAGCCAGTCTGCATCTGAAAGCTGAGGGATGTCATTCTCCTTCCTCACACACAACTCCTGGATCTCCTCTCTCAAGTCCCAGAAACTTTTCAGCACGTTGCCCAGGCTAAGCCACCTAACAGCTGAATGGTAGCTTAAGTCATGATGTTCAATCTCATTTTCCTCCAAAAGTGAAACAAATTGTCTGCGATTCAGTGCTCTTGCTCTGATGAAGTTAACTGTTTTAGTTACAACATCAACAACATAGTTATTTTTAACACTGATTTAAACAACACTTCCTGATGTATAATACAATGCAAAAATATAAATTTCTGCTCAGGGTTAGTTTCTGTCACTTTATCCTGCATTCTCTTTAAAAGTCCGACATTTTTCCGTCAGATTAGGACACCCATCTGTTGTTACACCTGCCAGCTCATCCCATTTCAGTCCCAACTTATCCAAACATGCATTCACCTCTGTGAAGAGATCACTACCTGTTGTTGTCCCTTTCATTGACTGTATGGCTGCCAGCTCCTCCATGATTTTGAAGTCTGCAATGATCCCACGTAAGAAGATGAGTAGCTGTGCAGTGTCCCGTACAGCGCAGCTATCATCCAAAGCCAGGGAAAAAAAGTCAAAGTTAACCGCTCTGTTCTTCATCTGAAGCTCCACATTTCCTGCGATGTCTTCAACCCTCCTAGTTACAGTGCGTCTGGAGAGGGGCACGTCCTCAAATGCTCCCTTTTTCTTTGGGCATATCAGGGCAGCGGAGTCCACTATACATTCCTTAATAAACTCTGAAAATGGTTTATTTTTTCTAGCGATTTTGTGAGATATGACATAACTTGTCATAACAGCTGCTTTTCTGGGTGTGCAAAGTTTTGTAAAAAGTCCCTGTCGGATTTGCAGCTTGGCTAGCAAAGCCTCCGACTGCTTTGCGCACTCTCCATCAGTCAAATTCTTGTATTTCCCCTCGTGTTTGGTCACGTAGTGGCAATTCAGATTATAATTCTTGAATACAGCGACGCACATACCACAGACCAAGCACACGGCTTTGCCTTTCAGTTCTGTAAATAAATATTTAGCAGTCCATGTCTTGTTGAAAACGGGACATTATGTATCAACTTTTCTTTTTTTTCTGGGGGCTGACATTTTTAGGGTTAGCTGGCCAACATTAAAGTGCTAGCAAGCCTTGCATGTTGCTGTGCAGAAACGCCCACAGGTAAGCACGTGTGTCCATACATAAACAATGAAACGTCTGGCTTTTCAAAATAAAAGTAACGGATGTTGAATTGCGTGCACAGCATAAATCCTTATTTTATTTTTTTGACTGAGATATGGTGGGTCGGACAGGGACGCCCAAAAAGCCGGGTGTGGCCCGCGGGCCATAAAACGCCCATGTCTGCCTTAAACGGATACCTTTTCTTGCTTTTTTCTTTCTGTTTTTGTCTGTTTTTAATTTCTGTTCATAAAAAAATCAAGATGTTAATTTCCTGTGAGATGATAACTTGGAAGCCATGGGCACTTACACTTTATTCTGTCTCTTTTAGGTAGAGGTCCCAAATCAACAGCCTACAAGAAACCGTACATGTTAGTCCATAGTATAAAGCTAACAATGAAATGTTACTATTGTTGTTGCTTAGTGTTCTTTTACAAACTGCTGATGTTGATTGTTGTGGATCCTCTTCCCTGTCCTGGTTTTCCTCCTCAGGTGTTAACATAATGGAAGAGCGATGGTTCTGCTTCATGACACTCAGATTCTAGTATCACATCGTGGTCTGTGGTAATAACCAGTGAAACTTGTGACTCATTGTTGTCTGCTGGGGCAGGTGTATAAAGAGAGACTCAGCCCACTCTGTCGTCTGGCTTGGAGCGAACTGTCTCTCTTCGATAGCCTTGATGTTGACAGGGTTGAGGCCAGTTCCCTTAAAACCTGACTTGGAATTTTTTATATTCATATTCCATGTCCACTTCCTGCCCTCCTCATGCCAGTGATGTTTTAGGCTCTTGAACAGTGCTTTGTCTGCTGGCTGCATGGCATGTGTGGTGTGGGGAGGCAGGCAATATACACTGAACAAAAATTTAAATGCAACACTTTTGTTTTTGCTCCCATTTTTCATCAGCTGAACTCAAAGATCTCTCAAATATTGTTCACAAACTGTCGAACTCTGTGTTAGTGAGCACTTCTCCTTTGCCAAGATAATCCATCCATCACCTCCAGAGAGCCTGAACAAACATGTCACGCCACTCAAATAACAGGGCAGCATATTGTAGATGCCAAGTCCAAATTAAACCCTCTTATACTGGTCACACCGTTGACTTACTACTGGCTTATTCAGGCAAACAGCTCTTGGTTCTGACAGGGCCTCTGGTTTTCTCATTCGAGATTTGTGTTTCTTTTTAAGAAGTATTTAACCAGTGGTACCCTTCCTGTTTTTTTATTATGAAGAAAAGCCCTTTAGGTTATTTTGTTGTGAAAATTGGTAGGCCAAGCTCTGCACTTTTTTCTTTGTGAGAGAAAAGCCTTTCTGGCGCAGTTTCTTTGCCAGTATTCCAAACTCTTGTCCCAGCATGCTCAAGGAGGCATGGTCTTTGACCAGATGCATGATTGGTCCCAAATACATTGCTAATAATTCAGCATTGCAGTATTGCTCTTGAGACATTCCATGCTTTGGATAAAAAGTGGACATTTGCTTTTTTGTCTCTTCTCACACTTTAATTATACTCATCCACTGCACCTTTCATCCTATCCTCAAGCCACTGATTGTACTTCTTGCCCTTTTCTTTTCTTTCACCTTGCTTTTTACTTCTCCTGGCCATTTTATCTTCAATATAGTAATTAAATTAGTTTTTATTATTATTTTTTTAAACATCTATTATATAGTTAATCCCTTAATTTTAAAGGTTCTGTGTCATAGAAAGTGAGCATAATTACCTTCTCTTTATGCTTTACCCTCTCTTTATGCGAAGTCTTTGGCTCAGAAAATTGTAACTGACCCGACACATGTCCTGAATGCTGAATTTGAAATGCTGCCATCAGGTCGTAGGTTTAGGCTGCCCAAATGTAGATTTAACAGATATAAATATTATTTTATTCCAGCATCTGTTTGATTTGTTCATGGGAATTTTATCCCATTCCAAAATAGCACTCTGATATAGTTTTATATTGTCTCTAGCTTTTATATATATATATATATATATATATATATATATATATATATATATATATATAATGTGTGTGTGTGTGTGTGTGTGTGTGTCTGTGTGTGTGTCCTTGAATCCATGTTGTGTATATGTTGTGTAAGATTTCCCCTATGAGGGACTATAAAGTATACCTTACCTTACCTAACTAGCTTATGCTTCTCTGAATGTGTGTGTTTGTGTGTGCTCTTGCTTTTATATTCTAATGGGGTCCACAACCTGACATATCACTCAGGTCTTGGGGACCTTTCTTGGCTCATGGAGAGCGAGCCCTGGACCCCACTAGTACCCCAGTACCAGTTTTCTTTAAAAAACAGAAAAGGACCCCTGTAGGTAAATTTTCATGAATTTGTCATGATATTGTGTATGGTGGTGGTGGTCACTTGGGGGTACTGCAGGGTAATGCCATGCAGCAGTTTCTTATTGAAAAGTGTGTTTTGGCTTTTGTATTTCATTGAGCTCTCTGGGCCACTGTACCACATGTAAAAAGCATTAAAAGCAAACATATTTTACATGTGAAGAAGTCTGGCTAAAGAAAATGAGCTAAACAGGCGCATTAAGCCCATACAGGTTAAAGAGTAACTCACCCCTACACCATTTTTTTTGAGCTGATCAGTTGTACAAACAGGGCTTTAGTGATACATCTCACTATTTATAGTCTTATGTTTGACTGTTTTGTAAAAAAAGGTCTAAATTCACATTTTGTAGTGAAAACCGTCAGAGTGCTGCCCTCCTAGGGTCAAACAGTGGGATTTCTGCTCAATAGTTCCAGATAGGCAACTGTGACGTAGTATTTGACCACTTTACCGCACCTGTGCCGAGTATCTCCTCCCACGGCCCGTGCACTCCACGCCCTCGCTGTCTCTCTCCCCCGCGCGCTCGTCCCAGTCCTGCTGTTGCCAGGTGTGGGTCTTTTTCCTAAACACGCCACTCAGCCCCGCATTTACCGTTCAGTCTCCTCCGCCCCCCTCCCCTTTCACGGCTGCGCTTCTACTGTCCCGTGTGTCAGCGCACAATAAGGCATAATGAGCCTGATCAATGACAGTATGTACCTACAAATTAGCAGTGTTGGGAGTAACGCATTACAAAGTAACGAGATTACAATTGTCAAGGGGGTAACGCGTTACTTTTGAGCCCCCCAGTAAGTAATATTACAGTTACTAACAAAATACCCAATTAGTTACTTGCGTTACAGTCACTACAGTCAGTTTCATTTACCTGCAGTTTACCGCAAGGACACGGAATGAAAATGCATTAAACGAATAGCGCTGATACGTTTTCTACTTTATTTTCATCCGTTCCCTTCTCTGCTCCTCTTTATGCGCGCAGCGGCCACTCGTCCTGTCCGCGCGCGTCGGGGCGCATGCAGCTGCTGCTGTCAGCGGGGACAGCGAGGAAAGAAGAGACCTGCACCGCTTTGGCGCTAACATAAAGTGCGTTTTAGCTTCAGTGTAGTGAAATAAAACTGTGTCCACAGGACGTGAACGCTGCACAGGAGCAGAGGCAGGTGAACCTAAAGGGCAGTATTTGCTGTGTCAGGCTGCCCTGCTGCTGAAATGAATGCAGCTAAAAAAAACTTGAACGCCTGTATAAAATAACAGAGCTGGTCAGGGCAACGGTGAGGCTATAGGCTTCTTCTATTTAGAATTGGGTTCATTTGGGCTTCCTGTGAAATAATCCAAAAGGAAAGTAACTAAGTTATTTTCACGAGTCAGTAACCAAGTAAAGTAATATATTACTTTTCAAAAGAGTAACTAGTAATCTGTAACTAGTTACTTTTTTGAGTAACTAACCCAACACTGCAAATTAGTGACACTGGGGAGAGATTTGACTCCACAGATGTGTTTTAAACTTGCCACGCTTTAAGTCACTTTTTGTTTGATGACAATCGATTTCTTACTCGCGGAGATACGATCAAAAACAGCTCTCAGCTGAAATAATACCAGTAAATAAAGACGCGATCTGACGCACACGTTACTGCGGCGGCGCACGACGCCTTTCTCACAATATTTCAACTGTGTTATTATAAAAGCAACATAAAACATCAGTCCAGACCTCCTGCATTTTTTTCCCCCATTTCTGGGACTTGGCAACCCTGCTGTGGAGGAGGTCCATGACGGTCTCTGACAGCTGTCAGTCACAGGACCAGGCCTGGCTCCTCCCTCAGTTCTCCTCTGTCTCTGCCAGGTCTCTGCCCACTTTTTGAGCAGTTTTCAATCTCTGGCAGTGGGCGGAGTCAGGCCTGGGCCAGGGGTGAGTTACTCTTTAAAGATGGACAATATGATGTTGTGACAGATAAAACACACTTTGGCAGCCTTTCATGTGCTTTCTCTTTATGTCAATCACTTGACCGTCAAAGCAAGAATGTACGGGACCACCTTTTTTCTGCATTTCCTTTTTATCTGATGTTGCAAGTTACACTTTACAGACACTGAACACTCCAATAGTGGTTGTCATTACAATGATGTGAATATAAATACCTACAATCTGCACAGAGAACAAATTATCCCATCTCCACAGGATTTTCACATGTGTAAAACATGCTCCACTTGTAGTTCAGACCTCTAAAGACAAATTCTGAAATGTATGTGATGTTTTATATTAATATTTGTGTTGTCTCCATTGTTAATGCTCCATTACATGCTTTAAATGTAAATAATTTCAATTATGTGTATTTGACATTAAAATAGGAAAACATGATGTATTTTTAGTAGGGCTGGGAAAATTATCCCGTTAACGCACTGTGTTAATTTATTAATTTTGACACATCGATTAATTTGATCACAACAAAAATATTATGACGACACTGACAGAGGCAGCAACACGCCACGGGTCTTTGCGAGCGTAGAAGACAACACATTTCTGTTTCCATCCATCAGCTGCGTTCGAGATGAGCCAGACCTGCGCAGTTTCGATCAGTGTCGGTCTGTGCACAGTGCTCAGGTTAGATTTGTGTCCGACTTGTTCCCGACTTGCTCTGATGCCACAAGTGCGATGGTCACCGTGAGATCCAAACGAGACCAGCGCCTGAGCCGCCGCAGTTCATCAGGAGCAACTGCAGAGGCTGCACGGCTCAGTGCATGATGGGAAAATGCACACCTGTCAGCGGTGAACGGACAGGTGATTAGATCTGAGTTTAGTGCTGATCAGAAACGTAACACACGACACTTCACTGCCCTCCTCTCCTTCTTCCCCCGCCTCTTTTTAAAAAAAAAATACAGACTAAAGTTACAGTTTTGACCTGGATAAACCAACACACGCGAGAAGTGGATTTGGGGCGTGATGGTGCATGATCTGAGCCACAAACTGTCTGACTTCAGTACAGGTGTATTTCCCCTCCTCTCATTGCGGCCGTGCACTCTCGTTCACAATCCAGACGAGGCGCAGTTCATCTGGAACGAGCCTAATGCAACAAGTGAACGAGCTAAAGCAACATGAGCGACCAAAAAGACACATTGCTAAATGGACAATTCTGCTTCAAATCGTCACCAGACAGCAACATAGACAAAACAAAAGTTATGTGCAGTCTATGCAAGGATGAGTTCAATTACCACTGGAGTAACACAGTTCATAGTATTTACACTGTTGTGAACCACAACAATTGTTATTAATTGAAGAATTAAACTTATTTTTGTTAAAGTTCTAAAAGAGATTACACATGCTTTTTTAGGTAGGTTTTGTGTATTTGTTGGTTGTACCTTATTTAGGCAAACTTTGTCTGAGTTACAGGTCTCAAAGAGACTATTCATTTATTTTCTTTGCAAGTTTTGTATACATTGCACAAGTTTACAGTAAAGTATGTGAAGGTTAATTCAAAATAAATGTTCTAAATTTACAATTTTGTGTTTGTACGTGAATTCATAAAACAATTAATCACGATTAATAACTACCAGTTATTAATCGCAATACCTTTTTTTAGATTTGCGATTAATTAGTTAATTTTTTTAATCGATTCCTGGACCTAATTTTTAGTAAAGCTATATTTTGTAAATTGTGTTTGTTTGCAGCAAGTTTAATCCAACCTTCAGGTTGAAAGCCCGCATAGAACTCCTGGGGAGCCATCACAATAAATGCTCATTAAAGTATAATGATTTAATTAAACACCAAGAATTGTCTTTAATAGTTTTCCTTTGATTTTTTTCTTTGAAGTTTTAGCACTTTTACCCGCTCCTTAAGACCCTCTATCTTACGTATATCCTACTCCTCTCTGAAATGAAATCACAATTTAAAGAACTAATTGTATAACATAAATACACATTTAAAATATGTTACTATAATGTTAATTAGCTCCAGGCTTTCTACATTTCTAAAGTTAGATAATTTTATCTGCTGACATTATATTGTTGTTCCTCCACAGAATATGCAAGTTGCCAAAGGGAATCCACACGTTATGGATGCTGAGGACTCTGATGTTCCACCCTTGGAGACAGCTGACAGTATATTTGTAAGTTTATATCATTTTACTGGACCCCTCTGTTTGCCAATGAGCCAATGATTTGCATTTGCAACAAGTTATGTTATCTTTTTATTATTTACATTTAAAAAGTCAGACTTTCATGATTTTAAAACCAGAGCCAGCCTCTAAACATCAGCATGCACACACAATTATTGCACTAGCATTTTTTCCCCCACCTGCATAAGCAATACTCATTTACACCCATTCAAATAACTGTTATAAAACAATCAGCCAAGGTATTTTCTGATTTCTGGGCTTGTAGCAGCAAACTGCTCTTCAGCCCCTGTTCAAGAAACATAAAAAATTAGGCAGCGTCAGTGGGGGATTTATTTTTTGCTCAGTTTTTCCCACTATGTTTTTTTGAGGTAAAGTCAAAGGACGGAGAGACGGGCAAGGCCCAGAAGACCACGAACAAGTCCAAAGCTTGCAAAGCAGCAAGAAAATCCAAACTGAAAATGAAAGCAGCTGAGGTGGGACAGGCAAGAGATGGATCTTTGAGTTCCTCCTGTGACATGTTAGCATGTGGAGTTTCAGAACTTGCTTTTTGTATTTTACAGCAGTTGTTAGGTTCTTATTTCAGAATCACATACATAAAAAGATTTTCTAGTTTGACAAGAGTGACACAGTGCCACTTTTGTTGTCCTTCAGAATACTGATGTTAAAGAAAAACCACCATTCATGGATGCTGAAGATTCTGATGTTCCTCCCTTGGAGACAACCGACATCATCTCAGTCAGTTTAGGTGATAGTTTTTGAAAGGCAACATGATTATCTGATAGTCCAAAGGTGCTTTTAGTGTAGTTATAATGGACCTTTTTCACAGCTTACAGAACTAGAGGCCTGGACGTGCTGGCCCACTTCCGGTGCTGTGTTAAGTGACAGAGAATTCTTAAAGCTAATTTTTATTATTTCTGCATATTATTTCTAGTTGAGTTGTAGTGTAATTGCTTTCTCTTGTGTTAATATAAATTAACATCCATTATATGCCGCTGTTATCAATCCAATTTAGCTTTAGTAATGTTAGCTACGAGATGAAATTACCACTATTAATAAACACAGGAGAATTGTTTGTTGCATTTTTACTGCGTTATCCTTTGATCTGAATTTATTTAAGATCAACTGAATGAATTCCCACTGAAAATCAGCGAGCATCAGCATGTCTGAGCCTAGCTGTGGAAAAAGGTCTATTGCAGTCATGTATTAGTTAACAAAAGGCAAAAATGGTTGAGTATTGTAACAGTG
This sequence comes from Bostrychus sinensis, assembly GCA_020698575.1. NCBI lineage: Eukaryota > Metazoa > Chordata > Actinopteri > Gobiiformes > Eleotridae > Bostrychus > Bostrychus sinensis. The sequence goes on from CM036248.1 coordinate 34,517,811, forward strand.
CGATCCAGCTTGTTACAGTAATATGTTACGCCTATGTTTCATAAAGTTACCATGTTGTCACCTGCCATTACATTGTTGTTCTTCTACAGAATATGCAAGTTGCAAAAAGGAATCCGCATGTTATGGATGCTCTGATGTTCCAGCTTTGGAGAGAACAGACAGTGTATTTGTAAGTTTGCATTATTAGCCTCACTGCTTTCAATTCCTAGTTTGCGCTCGCCTCTTTTAATGTCCAACTATTTATTGGTGAATTGACAACTCTAAATTAACATTGGGGTGGAAGAATCTGTGGATTGTTGTCTATATATGTCCCACTATGTATATGCCATCATAGCCCTGCAAAATTGGCAATTATTCAGCTCTTACACCTGTAAGCTGTGGTCCCAGTGCCGCCACAACAAAATGCATTAACTAAAATAAAAGCAGCACCTTTTACACGTCTTTATTTTACCTAGATGAGACTACTAAACAGTTCATCACTTAATCATTTAAAATGCATATTGATTGTTACAATTAATAGGTTTAGCTAAAAGTAATTTATAAATCTAACAGAAAAACGAAGTCCTGCTCTCAAAAGAGCTTGGAGAATTATTCACCAGACTTTTGGAGCTGCTCATAGACACAAGGTCAGTTCCAACAGTGTGGAAAACTTCCACCATAATCGTCATTCCCAGGAATGCCAGAGCCAAACAAATGCAGGACTTCAGACCTATTGCCTGACATCCATCCTCATCAAATGTATGGAGCGAGTCATTTGCAACCACCTCAAGCTGACACTTCATGGACACCTAGACCCACTACAATTTGCTTATGGAGCCACAAGAGGGGTTGAAGATGCCAGCCTGACTCTCATCCAAACAGTGACTGAACATCTGGATAAAACAAAGTCATGTGCATGCATTCTATCTATGGACTTTTCCTCTGCGTTCAATAAAATGAATGTAAATACTCTGCTTGTACGTTTGCATAAGTTAAAGGTAAACTCTGCCATTTACTGGTTAACAGAGTTTTAGTGCAACCAACCTCAAAGAGTGAAAGTAAATAACACTATGTCTGGTAACCTCATTTTAAATACAGGGGTCCCCCAAGGCTGCATTTTGTCACCAATACTGTTCTCAATTTACACTAATGAAGCTATACGGTATGATACACAGCATCTCACATTAACTGAATATGCAGATGACATGGCTTTGGTGGCACACCTCACAAATCCTCAGTCAGTAGCTGAGTATGCAACCTCTGCAGTTGAACTCACAAAATGGTTTGAGGACAGCCATCTTCAGGTGAATACAAGTAAAACCAAGGAAATGTGCTTTAATGATCACAGAAACACTGATCAGTCAGGCCCCCTGTTCCAACCTCTTACATTAAATGGCCAGAAGGTGGAGCAAGTGAACTCTTTTAAGTATTTGCTAACTATTCTGGACTGCTCCTTTGCCTTCAATGACCAAACTGAAAACCTTTGAAGTTAGTGATCATATTTTAACCAGGGTTTATCAGTCCTTGATAGAGAGTATACTGATATTTAATATAGTTTCTTGGCTTGGTCACTTAACTGTCAAAAACAAATCAAAACTCTCCAGGATAGTAAAAGCAGGTAATAAACTCACAGGTCACATACAGACCCACATCAGCATAGTTAAATTATGATACTAACGCACAGAAGTGTTTTTATACTTAACGTGTGTGTGACTATGAAATGTGTACGGTGCTCCTTTTTGTTGTAAAGGGGAGACAATAAAGTACTATTCTATTCTATTCTATTCTATTCTAAAGTTTGACATAATAAAGTAGTATGTTTTTAATTTGTCTCCTGTGAGTTGTGGTTCACATGACTAACCCCACTTTTAAGCATTAAGACTAAGGAATTTTGAACAGATAAATTTGGCAGTCAAAGTCATTTTGTTTTGTTTCACTCAATTTTGTGCAGTTTTTGAATGTAAAGAAAGCAAATACTTTAAGTGCATATGACAAGTTAAACTACACATTTCATTAAATCATAGTGCGAGTATCTGGATTTATGACTTTATCTAGAAATCACTGGTTTGGCTGTAAAATCTTTTTTGGATGGAAAGTGCAGTTAGTGTGACATAAGAGGAGGGAGGATTTTCTAAGGTTCTAAATTCTACTGAACAATCTGCTGGACAGAGCTTTAGATGGAATATCTCTCGTTTGTCACACCAGAAGCAGAACTGAGCTTGAATTTTGTCTTTTTCTTTACAAACTGACACTTTATAGCCTAATAAAGTGTCATAAGAAGCTTTCTCAACAACACCTTGACTCCTGCAAGGTGGTTCCTGATTCTGAAGAAGAATCCTCTGTTAGCCGCACAGAGAGCAGTGACTCTGCATATAGTCCATCAAAAGGCTCCTTACAAGTCTCTACAGAGGTCTTGAGATGAAGACAGAGCACCATAGCATACCATATTATGAAGCCCAAAGAAGCACTTGCAAAATACAAAAAAAAAAAAGGAAACTGTCTCCCAGTGGCTCAGAGAGTGAGGACTACGAAAACCATGATGATGAACCAATGCAAAAAATGAAGCACATTTCAGTCATGAAGCTTAAAAAAAGAAAGATGGAGCACAAATGTATACCAAAATGAATTACTGCATGTACTGTTCCATTATGTGTCACAAAATGGCAAAACATTTGACAGGCAAGCACTCCAATGAAAAAAGACGTTGCAAAAGCATTGTCTTTTCCTCTTAAATCTAAGGAATATAAACTACATTCATCCATCCATCTGCTTCTGCTTATCCGGGGGCAGCAGTCTAAGCAGAGATTCCCAGACTTCCCTCTCCACAGACACTTCCTCCAGCTCTAGTGGGGGGACCCCAAGGCGTTCCCAAACAAGCCAAGAGACATAGTCCCTCCAGTCCTAGGTTTTCCCCGGGCCTCCACCTGGTGGGACATGCCTGGAACACCTCCACAAGGAGGCGTCCAGGAGGCATCCAGAACAGATGCCCGAGCCACCTCAGCTGGCTCCTCTTGATGTGGAGGAGCAGTGTCTCTACTCCAAGTCCCTCCCGGGCATCCAAGCTCCTCACCCTATCTCTAAGGGAGCACCCAGCCACCCTGCAGAGAAAACTCATTTCGGCCGCTTGTATCTGGGATCTTGTCCTTTCGGTCATGACCCAAAGCTCATGACCATAGGTGAGAGTAGGAACATTGATTGACTGGTAAATCAAGAGCTTCATCTTTCGGCTCAGCTCCTTCTTCCCCATGACAGACCGTTACATTTACCGCATTACTGCAGACGCAATTTGGGAACTTGTTAATTGCATGCACAAGATAAGGTCACAACTCTTATAAAACAAGAAAAAGGCATCATGAGGCTTGATGAACATTTGTATTTAAAGCACGTTCATGATAAAGCTAAACATGAATATATTAGACATAAAATGTGAGAAGTTGGTTGACTGATTCAGCTATCACAAAAGATAGGCAAACTGAACAAAATTGAGGACTTTTTGTACCTTCCAATTTTAATTTTGTTATTGAAGCAGTCAGGGAGGTGCCTGGATTTGAAGATAAAAACAACTACAGGACACCATCTTTGGCAATAAAACTTCATAGCTTGACAAAAATTGCTGATATTTTGGAGTGTGATGCAAAAATTAAAGACTATGTGAATGAACATTTTCTTAAAAACCTTGAAGAAACCTTTAAAGAGTCTAAATGGAACACTCTTAAACTCCTCCCCTTTAAGGAAGATGTTAGAGCTATGCATGCGCATATTGATTCATGCCAAGGAGAATACCGACAGAAGCTATACAGTGTACTGGGTTCAAATCCAGCTCATGAAAGGGACAGCAGCACCAGCAGACAGCTGCAATTTTTTTTATTTTTTTTTGTGATATCTACAAGAGATATTACAGATAAATTGAAAACTTCAGCACAAGTATTGAAATCATTTTGAAAAACGTCCCCCTCTTAGGATATTATAGTCATGCACAATGCATCCAAATTGAAGGAGCTTTTTCATTTCAAGTAATAGCAAAACGAAAGCTGATAGACACCCTCAGCCCATCGCCTACATGTGTTAATGTAAATTTGATACTTCTAATTTTATTACATTTGGGTAGTGTAGTTTTGTGTGTATTTTTAAACACATAGTTATAGACTTATCAGTTTTGCTATTGCCTGTCTGTTGATGTACATAACAAAACACCAGGTAATGTTTGTTCTATAGGAATGTCAATAAAGAAAAGAAGACATGACAAAACAGGAGCTGAAGAAACTTCCCAGCCTAATAATGACACTCAATCCAATATGTGCACTTATTTGACTTTTTTATTGTAAAAGAAAGAACATAACTTGATATTTTAAAACTAGTAGGAAAACAGAGGGTTTTAGGAAAAAAACCTGTAAGTATAATAAACAACAGGGTGCCCAAATTAACAATTACTTCATACAGATAAATATAGTTTATGACATATTTTTTAACTGTGTCTTTGAAAATGTTTATTCTATTGTAAATAAGTGATAAAATGTTGAGATAAAGTTACTAAATATCATGGCCCATTTTAGCCCAAAGTGGTGGCTCATTTTACCTTAACTTATTCAGCTAAAATGGGCTGGCCAATAAAATGAGAGCTAAAAATATTTAATATGTTACTACAATGATGTTTTACTGATTAAAGACACACATTCTATGCTGTTAAGCAGAGTACTTCAATTACTTCAATCTTTTTAAAAGATTATATAAACCTTATTTTAGTGACGTCATATATCTTTTACCAGTGCATTCACCTCTCAATTTTTCCAGCCACTGTCCACACAGGGGATTGCCCCGCCCACCTTAGCAACCACAGACCAAGCAAAAGAGTATTAACACATCATGTCATGTTGTGACAACAATTTAATTTTATTAACAGCGACGGACTACTCACACTGAAGGAGCTCTGCAACTCAAACCTTAGCTGGCCCATTTTAGCTGATGGCCCAATTTTCCTGACTTCTAGATCTAGAAAACAGCACAAACCCAAATGGACATAATACAAACAATGACTGCTGTTCCATTTTCAGGCACAGTTACAACATCTATGCCTGGAGGAGAAGGATAAAGTACCTGAGATGGTTGTAGGTTGTCTGCCAGGTGTTTTTCTGGATGAGATCGAGTACAGACAGGCCACGCCAGGACCTGCCATACTAAACGGGTCTGCTAGCTTGGCGCACATGCCTTAACTGCGAAGTCAAGCCTACAGATCTAGTAAACAAATGCTGTAGACAGAATCCAGCAGGTTGTCTCAGCAGGAGGGCCAACATGGAACTATACTGTCTGGATAAAGGCACTCCATGACAGCCAAGGGGCAGATAAACAGAGAATATTGGTATTCTGTATTGTTATACCAAGCTGCTGTATGTGGAGAAATCGAAGTAAATACCCTGATGCATTAGGTAACTATGTTAAGTTCAAAGAAGCAGTGTTCAGAGTGAATTAAAAATGCAAAGGGGGAGACAGCACCACTGTGATTGGCCCGCCGGCTACCTCTCCTGGTTTTGCTAAGGCTTTTCTGAATTATTCTTTTTGTCACACCATTTGTCACCTTAACAAGTGTACAATCGTCTAACACTGTTAAAAATCTGTGACTCAGTGAAAAACCTTACTCTCTATGGCTACAACGATAATAAAAGTCATTGCCACCTTACTTGGCATCTTTCCCCGCCTTTCTACTACGTCCATTCTATGCACTGTCCTGCAACAAGTGCTACAGACGGCGTGGCAAAAGAGGAGGAATCCTCATAAAACTGGCTACTTTTGATCGATGTAATCCTTGATGTTCATTGGCTGGATTTCTTACTGAGTGTGGTGTTTTTGAACGTCACTGCTCTATGCATTACAGCTACCAGGTCTCTGACAGACTGCTGGCTGCTGGCTTCTGTGTTGGCAGCCTGTCAGGTTCCACAGGTGAAGCTGCTTACAGCCTGCTCAGTCATGATGACCAAGGAACTGTGTGTTCCAGCTCTGTACAATCTGTGCTGGTAAATACTACACTGTAAAAAATATCTGTAGATTTCATGGTAAAAATCTGTAAAATCTCTACAGTAAAAGACCGTAATTGATATATCGGTAAAATACTGTTTTGGTTACGGTAATTAACTGTAATATTAAAAATAAGGCAAAATTGTATTTTTTTGTTTTATTTTTTGTAATGTATACAGTATAGCACTGTTAAAAAAATTGAGTCCAGTGTTTATTACAGTTTAACACATTTTTAAAAGATAACTTTAAATTTTACAGGAAATGTTAATTAAAATCTAAACTGTAAAATATACAGTTAATCTATTTTTTGAAAGATTAATAACTTAATTTTACAGTAAATAATAAAAACTCAAGTCAAAAACTGTAAAAACAACATTTGTGATAATATTATACTGTAAAATGAAATAAAGGCCTCTTGTAATTTTTACGGTAGAATTCTGGCAACCACAGCTGCCAATTTTTTACCGTAAAAGTTACAGATTTTTTTTTACAGTGTAGATCCCTTTCAAGATAAGGTGCTTTATTTTCCATTATACATAAAAGGTGTTGAGTTGAATTGAGTGTGTTTATTCAGATGTATTCAGGCACATATAACAAACCTATAGCAAACTTAGTTGTTATATAAATCAAACCATGTCAATTTATAACAAATAATTACCAAAAATAAATAAATAAAAACTATTGTCTTGAAAAGAAATAACTTCCTTTGTTCCTTATACATCTGAATAGGAGTGGGGGGAAGTAAAAACTTATTTAATTCCACCCTTTTCATAAATCCTTCACCACACAAAAATCTATTCAACTTCCTTTTTTTAAGATCAACATAATTTTCTTCATAGTTCTCTCAGTGCTAATGTCAGTGCCCATATGAACCCCCAATACTCAAAGTACTTTATCAACATACCTAGCAAAAATCATTTCTTTATATCTGTTTTTAAACTGCTTCATATTTGTTGGCCATTGCTTATTTTTAGACTTAAACAGTATTTGTACCATTAAGTCATGAAGTTTTAGTATTTTGGATTTAATAAATAATGGATTGCTGTGATGCAGCATTGTTAATTATTCTTATTGCCCTTTTTTGAAGAGTGACCAATGGATTTAATGTAGTTTTATAATTGTTACCTCAAACCTCAGCACAGTAAGTAAAATAAGGTACAGGGAAATTGCGTAAATAGTCAGATGGAGGGTTAGTCCATATACAAAGAATACAAAGAAAACAAAGAATACAAAAAAAAATAATCAATAAAAATATAACAAAATAAAATAATTGATTGATTGACTTTATTTATTTTGAACTTGGTTATATAACATCATAATAAAAACAAACAAAACATAATAAAAGTGTTTGAAAAAAAGTAGGTTAACACTTACCACTTATTAAAATATGAAATGATTCCAAGTACCTCCTGTAAAGTGATTGCGTACCCCTAGGTGTCCTTGTACCTCTAGTTGGGAAACACTGTCCTATACCAATCATTTGCAATGAGTTTACACAAGTAAAACAATGCTTTCTTTGCAGATGTTATTGAACTTCTGTGGTCCTAAAGATGGATGACACTCTTAAGTCTATATCGACTCCAGTTTTAAGTCACTTGACCCTCACTTTGTGTATTGGCAGCTTTCCCAAACAAACAGCACAATGTGAGCGCTCTCCTCTGGGGCTGTGTCTAATTACTGGATCAGTTCTTGATTGCTTAGTGCTCGTGCATGTCTAAGATATTGACCACACTCTTTTATTACTCTTTCTACAACGCTGTTGATGACATTAAGCCCCATGTGACCGGGCTGACTGCTAATGAGCAAACAAGACGCACTGGCATAAGGACCTGTTGACTTTTTTTTTTTTTAAACAGCTCTTGTGCCACAATAGGATCTCCACATAGTTCTTGATCAAATAATTAATGATGGAATATATACTTTGGGATAAAAACCGACGTGCGTTGTCAGTCTATAGGTGAACAATTATTGGGAAAGGTGTCTTTGGTATAATTATTAGAAATGTTTATTTTCAACAACTTGAAGTTCATTACCGGACTCAGAATGTCAGAGTTTGATAGTTTTGCAGAATTGGGTGACCTGTAATGATCCTACAGTCCATAAAGAGCAACAGAAAGTTATGCCAATGCTTTTGGCTGCAGGCAGTGTCTGTTTTTAATTTGTTGGTATAGTATATTTTGCCTTGGTGCACTGGTCGGTCGCCTGGGCCAACAGAAAAAAAAAAGCTTATTTGTAAGCTATTGTAGCTTATTTTTAATAATAATAATAATAAAAAACAAATGGCAATAAAATACATTGCTCCTCTTCTCTTCTGAAATAATCAAGTAACTCTTATCAACTCCAGATTTATAGTAAAATACTTGGCTAAGAAGATGACATAGATAACTTCAACTTTCACTATGTGCATGTATATTCTTACTTAACCTTCCTGCACCACTAAGACATTTTTTGAAGTTTTGTAACACATGCCTCAGGTGTGTAGTTTGGGATGAATTTTCAGATTTTCAGAAATGCACTCTAAAAAAAAATTTAGGGTTTCTGCAGGGTTCAACAACTTGAATTTAAGACTTTATTTTTAGACCTTTTAAGGTCATTGTTCAGGAAGATTAAGATTACCTATTTCATAAACAGGCAGTGTACCAAAGGTTGAGTTGTAAGCACGGCTATGCCAATTAATTATGATCATTTGCGACAGTGAGAACCGCAAAGCATTTTGGTCTTAGTAAGAAAACATCTGAGCTCTTGTATTGGCAACAGTAATACGCAATTGAAGCAGCATTTTAAAATAAGCTAGTTAGCACAGGTAGTTGCATCAAATCTACATGACATATTTATGACCTGTTTAAACATATTTAAGACCTAATAGCCTGCATGTCACCCAGTTTAAGACTTTTTAAGCCCCAGCAGAAACCCTGAAAAAGTAATCACACCTTTACCCCAACACAGCTTTACCCCTAAACATTAAATTAGACTTTGTGATACCTGCAGGAACCCTGGTGTGTCTTGGACATGTGTGTGCACCTGCGTTGGAAAAGTTCAATTGATAATATGCCCAAAGTTGACACATTTTGTGTCACTTAGATCGTTGTTTTGATCTGTTCCAAACTGCCATAAGGAAACACAGGAGAAGGTATGATTTGGCCCCAAGCCATGAACCTCCTCATTCTCTCAACTGGGTAGATGCTCCTGCTTCATCTGATGACGGATCATCACGTTAGTAGAATACTGGTTTATGGTGCCCGAGGCCCACAGATGCTGGAATAACACAACTTGCTCACTCTGCTGAAAAAAATAAATAAACAAAGTAAAAAACAAACAAACAAAAACATGCTTTTGTTTAGTGGTTGTGCTGCTGAATTACACAGAATTTCCTGCAGTACGGAACCCACTTCTAGTAATTCCCCCAAATGTCAGCGTGTTGTGTGGCTCTCGGACTGTTCCTGTGGGCACTATGACCTGGAAAATGTGCCTCCTCCAGCCTCTTTGATGCCTCAGCAAACCTGGCACTGGAACCTCAGCCTCCAGGCACATCATCATAAAACAGTGCATCTGTCCACGCTAAATTAACCCAGCGACTGGACTGACCACAGCTGATAGAGCACACTTGCCCAGGGCCAGAAGAATGTCTGCTCTGTTTAGTGGTGCGTGAACCCAAAGCCACTGCCCACAGAACATTCAGGCCAGAAATAATATCACAGAGAAAATTCACTAAAATAAAGAGGACTGGTATCTGGACCCAATCTGTACCGCAGCATGTCAGTGGTTTTCAACTGTTTTTTCTTTTTCATATTGAGACGCATAAGAAGTATTTCCTCAAAACTTAACTTGTGAATGTATACATTTTAAGTCTGAATTTAGACCACCTTCCCTCACACAGTACCTGTAGTATCTCTTGTAAGCAACTACAATGGGATGTTTTCCATTTAAATTTGTTTTAGAGTCATTAGATTGGACAGTGGTGGAGTTTGAATCCCACACCTTTCTGTGTGGCGTTTAAAGGGTTTTGGTGGGTTTTCTGGATAGCTTGCTGCAGACTGGCCGGATAACCTTTCTGACCATGTCCATAGCATGTCCATTGATCCCCCAGCTAGCCAACCATCTCTGAGTGGAGTCTGCATGTCCAATTTGTGTTATTGTGGGTTCTCTCCAGGTACTCAATGATTCACATATGTAAGCATGTGTCAGGGGAAAGGTTACTGAGAATTGTCCCTTGTCAGTGAATGTGAGAGTGAATGGTTGTCAGTAAAGGCCATTATGTATTCTGGAAGAAGAGAGAAGTTCATTTTGTTCTCGCAGCCTCCGTTCAACAGTTCTTCGAGCTTGTTCTCAATGCATCAGCTGGCAGAACTTTTTTCAGCAGGTGTAAAAGAATTTGTCGAACACGCCACCTACGTGCACTATACACCCTTTTTACCTTCCCCAAGCAATTTCGAACATTGTAAACATTGGTCGTGGTCAGGTGCAGTAATACAGTTAGCAGCCACACATTTTACTCACCGCAACACTTTTCTCCGATGAAGCCAAATCCTTCCTCTGTGGAAACAGGTAAAACATGAGTCTTTTTATTCTGTCTTAATGAAAGGCTGAAGTGTTCTACATTCAGTCCACTAGGTTTAAAGCACAAGCTGTTGTTGTAAACACCCTCACTGTTTCCTCTTTTCCTGTTAATTCAATCTGAAGTAGTTTTTTCCTCTGTTTTTTTCTTAAAAGCCTGCCACAATAAACCACATGCACTAATCACTGTGATGTTATGTTGACCTTGCTTTAGGTTTTATTTAGCCTTCAGTATGAAAACACACAAAAGCATGTAAAGTCAGTTACATCTACTAGGCCTAATTTTTAAAATGTGTTTAGTTTATCTCTGTTGGGAGTAAAACACTTGTTGCTGTAAAAGCTCCTGTACAGCAGCCCCTACCCTTGGTGCCTGCAGCCTGCAGGTATAGTTCAACTTCTCATAAAGTATAAAATGTCCAAAACAAACAAGGAGAAATTTCTCATTTTTCGCAGAGCATGTAATGGCCTTAAACCCCTAAGTGTTAGCCATGCAGCTAACTGGCCATTGTCCAGTGCAGTACCTGAGCTCACCTAAGGCCCATAGTTGCTGATATGGTCCAACCTTAAATACTGAAATGTTTGGATATTTTTTTTTAAATTTGAATAAAATGAAAACTAAAAGACTCAATATTTTATTCACAATAGAACATAGATAATACAACAAACACTGCGAAATTTTTTGTGTACAAAATTAAGCTCATTTCAAATGTGATGCCTGCTACAGGTCTCAATATAGTTGGGACAGGGCAATGTTTACCATGGTGTAGCATCTCCTCTTCTTTTCAGAACAGTTTGAAGACGTCTGGGCATCGAGGTTATGAGTTTCTGGAGTTTTGGTGTTGGAATTTTGTTTCATTCTTGCCTGATATAGGTTTCCAGCTGAAGAGGCAGCTGGAAACCTGGTCTTTAGGAGAGACCAGGGATGGTTGTAACACTTTTAGCTTCAGCACCTGTAACTCACTGATTTCTTGAGCTACGGTTGTCAAACTTTGATATAAAATACCCAGGTTTGTTGGCTACACATGGCACCTATTCAGACCCCCGCAAGAATATCACAGACCTTGTGGGTTAGTGTCAAATACACAGTGGTCCTGTGTTACATCCTACCCCACTGCTGGGGGAGTTGTAACAGTGAGGCAAAGAACCAAAAACAGAGACCACACCATAAAATATGCTTCAGAACTGGTGTACTGGGGAAAAAGAACAATTCAGACCTGTGTCAGGTCTAATAACAAACTTAATTTTTCTTAATTTAACATGAACATTAAACTACGCTGCACCTGTATGAAGTACATGTAGGTCTGATATACCAATAATGTATTTATATGTATAAAACAAAGCCAGTGTGCATGTATTTGTGAATATATTCTTGATCAGAATTAAAATGTTGACAAAAGAGTGTTAGTAGCCCTGGAATGGACTGGGCCTTCTCTGTGACCTCAGCAGATGCTTTCAAAAAAACATCAGCAGCACAGCTCTCCTTAATCATTCTTTTCCACTGCCTGGGCCTGCTGGATAATGATTAAAATCAATCAAGTTTTATATATGCTTTTAGTAAGGGGGTGGTTGTAATACCTTTAAAATCTTTGTTATGACCCACTCCACCCCTGTCTGCAGGTGTTTAGCTCACTGTATCAGTAAAGTGGTTTGAAAAAAGCAGAGGAAAAATGTATCACATTTTCTACTGTAAGTCCTGTAATTGTATCTGCAGCTGTATGAGACCAATACACAAATTTCAGTTTGGGTCAAAAATTATTTTCTTATCTCAAAATTATTATTTTTTTCAATAAAATCTACATGCTCATGTTTCCAGCCTTGAAAATCACCAGGTGAGATCAGGGTCAAAGTGGCTACAAACTGATCTGACCATTAGAGCTCTACCTGCTCCCTGACTGGGGAACTGGTGCTGTTACAACTCTCCCCATGTTACAACCATCCCTGGTCTCCGCTATATACCTTTCAGCATTCATAGTTCCTTCCAAAACATGCAAGCTGCCCATCTTTACTCTGCCTCTCTAAGACATCCTTTTTAGGGCTAATCATGTTACAGATCTGATCTCAATTAACTTAATTAGTTGCTAGATGTTCTCCCTGCTGAATCTTTTAAAATGTCTTGCTTTTTCTTGCATTTTTTGCCCCCCCTTTGCCCCTTAAAAAAATATTGGCTCGTGAATATAAAGTCTTTTATTTTGAATTCGGGTTGTATATAAAATATATGTCTTGTCCATCCGGGAAATTGCAGATATGGGCAGAGGAGCAGTAACATGGCTGTCACAGAAGCAGACTAACAAATCAGTGCCTCAGTAAGCAGCGCGAGGCTGAAAGATGAATGCTCCATACAATTCTCATAAAAGAGTAACTCAGCCCCAGAGACCAGGCCCAGCTTTTGTAGCAGACTGTAACCATGTTTATTTCACTTGTAAAGCCACTACTGGGTTGTAAAGAATTTTTCTACTACTGCCCCTAAGCAGAAGTCAGAGTTATGGCCGACATGCAAGAATGGATATGAAAAAAAAAAAAATGCCTTTAAATAAGAGCTTGAAAATGTTGGTTTCAATCCTCTGATAAGGGAGAGGTTAGGTGCGAGCGGAGAGAAGATCGAAGAAACACGAAGCAATAAAGCAGCATCTAAAATGGAAGGAAATGGGGTGGAAGAGGAATCGCGGAGGAAGTACAAAGGCCATGAGGAGATGATGAAGTACTGCTCAGATTGTGTTCATGTAGGTGAGCAATTGAACTGATGCCTTACATTATACTGTCTGACACGACTGCAGTACATTTGGTGAGCGCACGTGTACATGTCCAACAGCAGGGAGTGGGAACACATCACATCCACGGAATGTGGGCTCTCAACTGGACATTTTTCATTAAAAAGGTTGTAATGTAGTGAATAAAACTGTTTTTGCAAGGTTGGTTTTGAAAAGAGACTTACAGCTCACATGCATGGCCAAGGGTATGTCGGAAATGGTATGTTTCCAGTATTGCGCCTCGTGAGGTGTATGCTATAAATCAGTGGTGCTCAAACTGTGGTATGGGTATCACTAGTGGTACGCAGGCTTCCTTTGGTGGTACTCAGAAGTCTTTTGCAGTTTAAGTTCTGATTTGTTTTAATTCATAGTCAGTTTTATTCCTGCTTTAGTCTTTCTCAGGTTGGGGATTGCTTTGTCCAAAGCACAGTAGGACTGGACGATATGACTAATGATACATAAAAACTAAATAAATGTAGGTTAATTGTTTTTAAATTAGATTTTTCCATATTTACTTTTTTTTATTTGTTTATCTGTGAATATATGCTGTATCCTAAATGCAGCAAAGTGCATTACTGTATCACAGACATTAGTGAAGACATAAATGTCTTTTAACTTTAGCCATCTCTGCTCCTAAAGACCAGGTCTATTATAATATACCCCATTATACACCATAGAACAGGGATTCTCAAACTTTTTATGAGCCAGGGACCCCTTACAAAGGTGAAAAAATCCTATGGACCCTCTTATAGCGTCCTCCACTCCCAGCCAATGTGACTTATGTAGTGTGTCACAATCATTTTACTGTTAAATGTCCTAAAACCAAAGTCAGTGCTATTTGCTCAGAATGTTTATTTTATTGGTGTAGTGGTTCCTATAACACTTACAAATCTTTATAATTATATACCATAACAAAATGTATCATTTTAGATTATTATTAATTAATTACATTTTTTTTACAGACTCCCAAGCTATGGGCCAGGGACCCCAGTTTGAGAATGGTGGCCATAGAGGCTGGTGAAAAAACCCCAGAGCATGTGGTTAGTTAGCATACATACACAAAGACAGTAAGTTACTGCTGCTGCATGTCACACTATGTTGTTTGTTTTGACCAAACTGCCCCATCTAAACGAATGACTCCTTTCTCTGTGATTATTAATGTTTTTAGCATCTGCAAAATCTCCACAGTCAATATTTAAGCTGCTCTGGGTGCTGGCATTAGCATTAGCCACAACACAGTAAACAGCTTAGTGCATGGGGTCGCTAATTTTGCTGAATTCAATTTTATGATTTGGGTATTTTTGACATCTTCCAAATTAGAAATGCCATATAATCAAATTAATTCAATTTATCACCCAACCCTGAAGCATAGTTAAGTCCTAAACATATTCCTGGTGGTGCTGGTTTAGACCTGGTGTAGTCTTGGTTCAAGCCTGGTTTAGATCGAGCTTAGACGGGGTTTTAGTTCAGGTTTAATCCCTGGTTTATCTTTATTTTTAATCTGTTGAAGATGGTATTTTAAAAGCCAGGTATTTTCTGAAGTGGGACTTGGTTTGAAAAGTCTGAAAATTAAAAAAAAAAAAGAAAAAAGAAAAAAGTGCAAAAATAGTGCCTTTACATAAGCATGACTCACTGTGCTCTGACCAGAACCCAATGTTCTCACAATTTTGATACACAGGAATAGTACAGTTAATTCAGGCAAAACTAAGGCAAATCTAAAACTTTAATAATTGTCTGATGGTCACTAGACTAGTCAAAATTGATCGGAATGCTATGCAAGTTTGGAGGAAAGCAGCGAGTCAAGACTGGGACAACTGAACATAACACATATGAATGAAATGCTATTGTTATTATATAGACTGTAAAATGGCTAATGTTAGCTTACCTAAGTGTGATTAATATTTGATAATTTCTCCTTCCTTAAAGCAAAAATCCAGTCAGATGTGGTCACAGTCAGGAACAGGATACAGGCTCAAGAGCACTGCACACAGCTCCAGACGATCTGGAATGAGGTGACGTGGAGACTTGGGGTGTGTCTGAATGTCATCCCTTTATGTATGCACTATATTGTTGTCACGCTGTGTTGTAGTGGTGTCTGAAAGATTTGTGAATGCAAAGAAGTGCACTCAAAATTTCCCACAATGCATTCTGAAAGTAGTGGACCTTGGTGGTCGCTAGAAGGTCAGTGAAGACCATAATGCTTTGGGAGTTTTGGAGGAGAATAGTGGGACCACAACAGGACTTTAAACTGTGCACAATGCATTTGAATGAAACCAGTTAAGAGATGCTATTTTTACTTTGTCCCATTGGAATCATGAGTAAATTCCTCTTAAACAAGATGCTATGGTGTAAAATTGCTAACGTTAGCTTACCTTAGCTTGTGCACATAAATAAATGATAGCTTTCCTCTTTAAGGCAAAACGAGCTGCAATAATCCAGTCTGTTTTATTCATTAATGTGATAACACAAGTTAAATATATCATTTATGATTATTATTACCGCCGCCAAACAGTTATGGATGGATTTTGATGAAATTTTCAGAAAATGTCTGAAACGGAATAAGGAATAATGGAATAAGTGATTATATTTTGGGGGTGATCCGGATCACCATCTGGATCCAGGATTGTTTTTAAAGCCTTCCTTCTTTACTTTTGGGAGATGAGGCTAATTTTGTGATAATCTGACATAGTTTGACCCGGATCATGTTGATATTCTGGTTCTGGTGATCCAGGAAGTTCTAAAAATAGGGGGTACATATGAAATTGAATATACTGCACCGCAACAAATGCAGCTAAACACTTGCAAATAACGCCAAATGAAAGGTAAGATTTTTCTTTTTCAGTTGTATGTTCACAGATTTGATGTATCTTTAATATTTATTGCGCTAGATCCATGCCTTTAGGGGGTTTCTATGGCTTGGCGGAGGTCTGTGCTCTTCGGGTGCTTCTACTTTATCTATAAATACTTAAATATCACCCAAGTCTGGCCGGGATTTATTACAAAAGCCCATTATCAGCTATTAATCAGAGTTTGGAAAACTTTTTTCACACATAAGCCAGTGTCAAATGATTAACTGCAAGTGAAAAATTGTGAGTGACTGTTTGAATCCATTCACTAACAGTGCACAATAAAGCATTTTATATAGTGCAGCACTCTACTGTATATTGATTGAAGGGTTACGGGCTAGGGATGACTTTTGGGCACAGCCTAGGGATAAATTCTGTGGGGATGACTGGTGACTGCTGATAAGTGTGATTGGAGCTGCCGAGGTGAATATTAATCATGAAAAAACTTAACCTCATGTTAAATTAAAACATACAATGAAAGACATTTTTTGTAGTTTATCATAACAAAAATACATCCATGCCTTCGTGGCCTCGCGGCTCGACTACTGTAACTCCATGTATGCTTAGCTACCTACAGGGAGTACAGAATGCAGCAGCCCACCTTTTGACAGGGAAAAAGTGCAGAGACCACATCACACCTGTTCTCCAGTCCCTGCACTGGCTTCCTGTACTTTTTAGAATTCATTTAAAAATGTTAATGATTGTTTTTAAAAGTTTCAATGGCATGGCATCTGTTTATTTATCTGAGCTTTTGCAGCCTTGCACTCCTGCCAGAGCTCTGCGGTCTGCAGACCAGTCCCTCCTGGCTGTGCCCAGGACCAGACTAAGGACCAGAGGAGACAGAGCCTTTTCTATAGTTGGCCCTAACTTATGGAATAGTTTGCCTTTGCACATTAGAACAGCACAGTCACTGCAGCAATTTATATCTTTACTTAAGACGCACCTTTTTTCTTTGGAGTTTGGCACTAGTTAGACACAACCTGGCCTTTTATCCAGCTTTTATACAATTTTGTCTTTTAATTGTTTATCATTTTATATTTTTATATTGTTGTGTTTTATTGCTTTTATTATATTTTGTCCATATTTTTAAATGTGCTTTATAAACAAATGTTAATTGATTTGATTTAATAAATTATCTTTAATGATCTATTACACCAACTACACCTCAGTGAAACCTGATCAAACTCACGAAACCCATTCTGAGATTAAATGTGCCACAACTGTATGATTATGATGGGTCTATAGAGTGTACAGAGTTCATAAGTGTTTATTTTTTCTATGGGGCAGAAGTTGGACAGACAGGTATAATGAGGTGTTTAAAAGCAGCTCACACGCCTACCTGCTAATGCCCTGAGTGTGTGTGTAACAGCGGTTCAGAGTCACACACTCTGAGCATATGTGCATGTGTATGTCAGTTTGGGAGCTTTAATTATTCAGCTGAGCTACTTAAAACTTTACAAACTGTCTCTGTGGGTGGGACTTTTGGTCTTGTTAGCCTAGAAGTTGTTAAACCAGGATTTATAATGAACGGTTTATGTGCATTAAAGTGAAATATTTATGTGACCAAATTTTCACATACAGTTAGTGAATATAGATGGGTCTTGAGCCAACTGTTCTTTGTTTAAACAAATATTACAAGGTACACTACCCCAAAAATGTCTATCCCTCTCAAAAACAGCAGAACTTCAACGCTTATGTCAGTTAATAAAGTCAAACTTGGTTAATTTAGATTACAATTACAAATGACACAATCAGAATTAGATGTCTAAAATTTTGAGCTCACCCTAAACTAGTAAAACCTATGTTCCCTAGTTTCTATGGACCAGGTAACATTAAGTGATTCTCCATTGGGCCTATAGGTTCTAGGGAACATAGGTACCTGCACATTTGTTAAAGTACCAATGTTCCCCAGTATGTATTTTCCAAGGTCCATAGAAACTAGGAACGATATGCACAGGAGAATGTAAGTACTTAATATTCAGGTAAGTCCTAACCCTAACCTTAATGTTCTTCGGGGAACATAGGTACCATTTTTTTAAAAGTGTGTAATAAGTGACAATGTTACGAAAACCAAACTACGAACTCCAGACAGGAAGTGGACTGTTCACCGAGCCCACGAAGAACACAAAACAAATGTGCAGCTGATTCTAATATAAGGTGAAAAAAAATTCATAGAACAATAACTGAATACCCTGTAAAGAAAATGTATTTGAAAAATTTTACTTAAAAATGCCATAACAAAGAAAGTCAAAAAGACAAATTATTAAGCACAAAGTTAGCTTTTAATAAGACACAGTTTGGAGTTTTTTTCAATCATAAACAAGCTAACAGTAGTACATTAGTGTCTCTGTATTGGTGGGTTTTTGATGTGCCTCACTGCACTTTGTGTCGGTAAAATGCACCTAATGCACCGAGCAGTAAACACCACAGTTCGTGTGAATATTTGTTTAATTATTTTCAACTTCTCTGTCTCTATTCCATCAAACTGAGGCGAAAGGTGACGTATCTCCACGTTAGATTGGCTGCTTCTCCATGGAATGTTTCCCTCGTGGGTTAAAGGGAAGTTTGTGGAAGTGGATGTTTGCTCACCGTAGTTTTTATTGAGGCTCGGTTCAATCCTCGCTCCACTTCAGTGAGCTGCAGACACACGGCGTTAGCTTGGCTCATTCAGTGTCACTGGTTTTAGCATGGCTGTATAATCTCAGGGCGGGTTTGTGTGGAACGACCTGTGTTTACGCTAACTCTAGCAAGACGTTGGGCCATAAACCTTGCTTCTCTGAGCAAACAACCCTCAGGACTTTTCTCCCAGGAAGTTTCACCCAGTTTCTCTTCAGTAAATAGTGACGCACAGCCCCCTACCGGTTAACTGCTTTGCGGCGTTGTTTTTTGTTTTGTTTTCTTTTGTTTTGACACAGCCCAGTGTGAAAAGTGTTGCCAACTTACTGATTTTGTCACTAGATTTAGCCACTTTCCAGACCCCCTTATCGACTATTTTCTAAAAAAACAACTAGCGACAAGTCTAGTGACATTTTGGGCGACCCTTAACAACATTAAAAGAAGCGTTCTGGGAGAGTGTGAGATGTAGTTACCATGCCTTCCCTGCCAACATTCTGGTCTGTTTCTGTCCTGTATAGTGAGCGAGAGGAGCAGTAGCAGCAGCATTATAGGCCATATAAAACTGACTAATTAATTTTCATAGCCTATTCTTATTTTTCATTTTCTTCAATGCTGCTTATGTGAGTTAGGTTAAAAAAGATTGTTTTAAAAAGCTCTACAGGACACTATTTCCATTAAGGAGTTTGTAGAAAGGGAATAGGGGAGAAAACTGTTGAATTTTATAATAACAGTCTGTATTATTATGCAAATTTGGTGTGGTGACATCATTAATATACAAAGTGCGAATGAGAACCAGCCCGATTAGATCCACAAAACAGATGCGGACTTTGGTCCACAATAACAGTGAGTCTAGCGTACCAGTAGGTGAAATAATACTTGAGATCCAATTTTAAGTACTTTTTACTTGTATGTCAGTGTCTTCTGTTGTCAAAAACTGAATAAAACCAAGGGACAGATGCAGCGTGGGACCAATAATTAGTTAGTCTTTATTTGTTTTGACCAACTGAAGACAAATATACAGTACATACAGAATCATAATTACATTGAAAACTGTTTCTTTTAAGGCTCGAAAAGGAGTGGGAGGAAGAAAACTTATTTAATCCCACCCCTATATTACATAGAACAAATCAAAACAACTTATTCTTAGCTTCCTGCTCGTACAAGAATAATAACAAAACATATTTACATTTCCAGAAATATAAATAACAAAAAATAGTAAGGCATTTCAGGCAAGTCAATTTTAAAGTTACACTGTGTAACTTTTCTCCTAAATATGTGGGGCATACTGACTTGTTTTTGTGATTTTTTGAGCGATTATAAGGCCTGAGGCGCGATCTGTTGCTCCGAGTGGGGCTTCCGTACTGAGAAACGTGAAGAGTCACGTGACAGGGAACGACTTGAGGCGCAGGTATAACCAGGAAGCTACTTTTAGCGTTGTTATTTTCGCCAGTTTGTCAGGGCCGAAGGACACAAGAAGATGAAGACAATGTCGGACGAGGCAAGAAAAAGAAAATGTGAAAGGGACCGCACCAGATCGCAGACAAGAGTCAACATCGGACAGACTTTTGCTCGCTGGCGTCAGATGAGAGACAGAGAAGGCTGCAAATCGGATCACGTTTTTGCTTCTTTATTGGTGGGCAGGTAAATTAGCCTCTTTATTTTTTCTTTAGAACGTGCTTTTTCATACAGTTATTAGTTGTTTTTACTGCGACCATTGCGCGATATTTGTTGATAAGCTAACGCTAGCGCTAACTCTATAGAAGATCCAGTCCAAACTTCCAAAGGTAGCAGCAGGTCAACTAACATATAGCAATGGTGAAGATGGAAATACCAGCAATGGTAAGGAAACACCAAGCTGAAACCAACACAAGGAAATGAAGAAATGATTGCATTAAGCCTGTTAATTAATGAAGAAGAAATGTGCAGATCTACATACACACATTTATTATTGTTTTATTTTATTTATGAACCATAACTGATCATTTTATGTTTACCCACTAACCACTCTTTGTGTCCCAGTTGAACCTGGACCTGGAAGTGTCTGGCCTCTTCACAAACCCACAGCTTGATTTATGTAGTGTTGGTTCAGTGGGCTCTTGTAACCATTAGGTCTGTTAGTGGCATCAGTTACAGCTGCCACAGGGCTCCAAGGTCAAATGGGCTGGCCTTGACAGAGCAGCCAGCCCATAATGTTTAGACAGCGCCACCATAACACACACACACACACAGACACACACATACAGACACATACAGCCACAGTGCGGAGTGACTGCAGCGGACCACGGCTGATTTATGATTTTCTATCATCAAATATCCATACACGAGTTAGAGCCACATCTGAGGTGAAGGCCTGGGAGGGTCCCGTCCCCTGGGATGAAATGGAGCAAGGCTGTGGGAAAACAATGAATGAGGACACAAGGTGGGGGGACGATTAAGGAGAAGTGGTTCAGTCGTCTCAGCAAACGTTCCGTCAGCCCAATTTTATGACTGGATTTTAAACATGAAGGACAAGGCCTCATGATGTCATATCTATCCGTGTTTCTTTTCCTGCTTTACTGCTGAAAGTAACAAATATTGACCGCTGGAACACAGAAGGCCATCGAGATCTGGAAAAGTGCATCAAAGACCATGAACCAGGATGAGAGCGCATATACCTTATCCCACACTTGGGACACGGTCCTAAGGAAGACAAAACTACATAAGCAGGCCAACAACAGTAATATTGTGTGATGCTTCTGACAAAAACTGCAGGAAGCAGTTGGTAAACACAAACCGTAAAAGCTCCTCAGACAAAGGAATGGATCAGAAATACAGTGTACTGAATTTGGATGAAGAGGAAGAGGAGGGAGGCGTTTATACTGGATACTAATATTGTCTGTTTTATATTTAGCAGTATTTTTCCTATTCTCATCATCACATGAGCATCCCCAGTCTGATTCCCACTTTAGCTTTGTCAAGGACCTCTAGCTAGAAGTAGGGATGTCCCAGTCCTGATCAGGAGATCAGTATTTAGCGCCAATCAAGGATTTTTTAAATGATCAAATTAGATTTAGTCACGTGATTGGGCTGATCTGATGTTTTAGCTGTTAGTGGTGTTGTGGCTAAAGCTAGTGCCCAGAGCAGCTTAAATAGTGACAGTGGACACTCTGCAGATGCCAAAACCACTAATAATCACACAGAAAAGAGTCAATTTACCTTAGTATTGCCTCTGTTTAGTTGTGGCAGCAGTTTAGCCAAAAAGAAGAGCATAGTGTGATGCGCAGTCATCAGCGCTAACGTTGTCCTTGTTTATGTATGCTAATTAGCCACATGCTCTGCTTAGCCTCTTTTCACAGGCCTCCTATGGTGTATTTTTTAATAGGCCTGGCCTTTAGGCGGAGGGAAGCGTTTTGCTCCAGTCAATTTGGAACTGGCCTATCACAGCCATTTATCTGCATTTATCTTAATTTTCCATGTATTTGTACTGTACTTAATTAGAATTTACTAGGAGTACTAATACATTTACTTCACTACATTTTAGAGCAAGTATCTGTACTTTTTCACTCCACTACATTTATGAGTTGGTTTGAAGTACAAAGTATTTTGAGTTTTGTTTTAAAATCATGTATTTTTTTTTTATTATGTTGAACACACATTGTGGACACACAGTACTTAAATATAAAAGATGCAGTGAAGTAGTACTGCTTTAAAAAACATCAGAATAATAAAGACAGAAGCCCTCACTGACAGTCAGTCTCTTCCACTGCACCAGTTTGTTCATGTATCAGTAATCAGAAAAATCCCTCACATTTAACACACTCATGAGTTGTTAAACCTGCGGAAAATACGTTCACTTTTTTACTCACAAGTATATTTAAAAGTAAGTACTTTTATACTTTTACTTCAGTAGAAATTTTAAAATGATACCTTTACTTTTTCTTGAGTAAATATTTGCTCCTTTATCAGCACTTTTACTTAAGTACTTCTTCCCCCACTGGCAGCACGTCAGGTAACGCTGGCTACCAAGCTAATTTAATACCTTCCCTGACCTGATTAACAGAGTTTAGTGCTTTTCTTCGTCACCTGTTGGTTCTGCAGAAGTCTGTACTGTTGTTTAGTCCTCTGTGGGACTTGTTCTTCGTCCCGTTTCCATTTTAACAGCAGTAAAGTTCTGTTGACGTTCAACGTAATGACCACATTCAGACAAACACACTTTTTTTCTGTACAACTGGCTTCTGCTGCTGTCCCCATTCAGAAATAACTACAGAGTTGCTCATAATACGCTGTATTCTGGTGTTTTATGGAAAAAAATGGCAAGAATAAACCAGTTTTGTTTAGGATACAAGTCAGCACCTTTCATTTCCCTGATAGGTTGCTCAGCCTGTCATTGTTCTGTCAACAGAAACAAAACTTATGCAAAGGGATACCAGACTAACTTCTAACTTTGTACAGAATATGGCTGGCTGGGCTAGAAAACTAAAGTACCCAGTGAAAAACCCACCCAGACACAGGGAGTACATGCAAACTCCACACATACAGTCTTTTAAATCGAACCCTGGGACCTTCCTGCTATGAGGTGAGAGTCCTAACCAGGTTGCCTCCATGCTGGCATTATTAATTAGCTTATAGTATTAATTACCATAGGCACTTGTCCTCTTTTTGTACACTCCCTTTCTTACATTTGTTGCATTACCTCTAACACAAAGCCCTCTGTTCTCAGACAATAAACTTTGCCATCGCCTAGACTCAAACACATTGAAATCTTTTGGCAGATAGACTGTATAGAGATGGTACGTGAGGTGAGGAGCCATTTATCTTGTAATGCCACTGAGGTGGACTGAAAGAAAAAACATCAGCGATATGAAACACTAGCAGCCGCCTGTTTGTTTACTGCCTCATAGACTTTCTTCACTCAGCTCCGTGGCCTTTGTACCGCGCCAGAGAAAACCCCACTCTTTCCTTCTGTTGTGTTCGTGTTTGTGCTTTGAATGACTTTTTATTGATGTCCACAAAAAGCGTTCCATTTAATAGCATCATGGAACAAGGCGAAAAGTGGGTCACGCTTCAAAGCAGCACTCAGAGGAGGGCGCCGCTTGGCCTCTGCTTCCTAAAAACTCTGGGCCTAATTGAACTCTGGAATATTCAAAGCAGTTATCTAATCATTCTACAGAGACTTTTTCCACATACTGCTTTCTTCTGCATGATGTTGTGATGAAGGGCTATTGTTAGGCACATCATTTTGTTGTTATATACAGAACACACAGTACATGAAGGAATAGTTGTGGCTACTCATAGGTAAGTATTTTGATGTCTTAGCTTGCGAACAGTATTAAATAACCATTAACAGTTAGTTTTCCAGATCAGTGGTACCCTAGGAGCGTGTCTATGTTCCCACAGCTCCATGTTCCCTCATTTGTAAGATTTTATTCTCACGTTATTTTTTGGCAAATGGTGCATATTTAGTCCTAACCCTAAATCTTATAAATCTGGGAACATACAGTTGTGGGAACATAGGGCTGAGGGAATGCAGGGCTGTGGGAACATAGGGCCTAATAAAAAAAAAAAAAAATCTTAGAAATGTGGGAACATAGGGCCACCCCCGGTACCACTGTTGGTGCATGGGCTTTCTCTTTTGGTACTCAGAACTCTATTGCCCTTCAGGTTAATAGTTAAGTAGAAATCTGGGAACATAGGTATGTTGGAATATAGGACCTAATTTTGAAAGAAATCTGTCTTTATTCAGCTACGCATTTTTTGTGTTTCTGTTCTAGCCTTTTTTTCAGACCTGCCTTAATCAGGTTTTAGATCTTAAAAATTTGAGTAACCAGATTTCTAGACCCAAAACCACAAACTATATTTTTTTTTTTCTTTTACAACTAACAGTGAATTTGAACTCACCAAGTGACAAAAAAGCTTTGGAAATCCATACAATTTTCTGTCATGCAATTTAAAGGACATAAAGTTATTTGGGGTAATTTACTGATGAAACAATGACAAATAAATACATCAAGTGTTTGGTTGAAAACTGGAACATATGTGAGTTTTTACAGGTATGTGTTGGGACATGGGGCAAGGAGCCTAAAACAGGGACTGTCCCCATTAAATAGGGATATCCTTACCACTATACTTCTCCCATAGACCTAATGCTTGTATAGTAAATTGGACAAAAATGTTCGCTTTGTGCTCTGTTTCAGGAACATTCTGAAGAACTTTTCTTTGAAGAGTTTGGAAAAACAAAGCTGGCCCAGTGCCACACCATATTTCCATTTTCCTGCCAACAGCTCAAAGCAATTTTTAGGTTCAGGAGCTTTATCCACTTATTACAGTTACTGAATTATAGTTTTGATTGGCTCAGGTCTGCACACCCAAAAGTCCCTGTCAACCTAATATGCTGCAGTTTAAAATCCAGGCTGTGTTTGTTAATGCGTTCATTTCTGCATTAAAAACTCGTCATACCTGCAGAATACTAGTAAGTTCCATTAAGGTCTGGAGTTGTGGACTTTCAAACCAAAACTTTAGATCTAAAAGCTCCAGTGGTCAAAAGAAAAGAGGTGGTTTTGGTCCAGTCCAAGGTTCAGGTCTTAGCAGTGAGAGAGCGATTTAGCGATAGTTCAGACTTGGGAACTAATTCTAGAAAGTGATAGATATTCACACACAAA
This sequence comes from Bostrychus sinensis, assembly GCA_020698575.1. NCBI lineage: Eukaryota > Metazoa > Chordata > Actinopteri > Gobiiformes > Eleotridae > Bostrychus > Bostrychus sinensis. The sequence continues at coordinate 34,543,200 of CM036248.1, forward strand.
ACAAAAAAAACAACTCGAGAAACGAGGGAAACACATCTCTATGTTAATTATTCAGATGATGTTTTATGCCATGCAGCAGCAGATGGCCCCTGTGCAGGCGGCCATCTCCTAATCCTCATATTACATTATATAATCTTATAGGAGAGCATGGGGTCAGAGCAGTTAGTGCTCCTGCCTCCCAGCAAGGAGGTTGTGACTTTGTTTCTTTGGCCGAACGTCACAATCTCTCTCTGGAGTCTACACTATCCTCCCTGTGTTACCGTGGGTCAACTTCTGGGCACTTCCCCCCACAGTCCAAAGACATGCACTGTGTTAGGTGAATTGGTGACTCTTTATGAACGATTTTGTATCTCTGGCCACTGTCCAGGGTGTACCCCATCTAAGGCCCATAGTTACTGGGATAGGCTCCAGTCACCTGTGACTCCTAATACAGGGTAACCCCAAGGTCTTAAAATTATTAAAAAGGTATTAAATTTGATGTTGCCAAAATCAACAGCAGCAGGTATTACATTTTGTTAATGTAGGTCTTAAATTGTCAAATTGGGACATCTAAGAAAGGTTTTTCAGTGTCGTACTTGTCAAAACAACAGAGAAGTCTGTCTTTTTTGCAAGTTGGATGTGAATTTGGCAACAAATTCTATCAATAGTGCTTTTATTAACATATTAAAGTCACCCACTCGAAAGTGACTTTATTTAGTACGTTTTTGGAATCTGAGCTACTGTTTATATAGCTGTGTAAAGTTGCAGACATAAGCATTTTTGTTGCAAAAAACATCCCCCACAATACACAATATGTGCAGTTACCACTGAAATGTATGAGTCTGTTTTAAGATGTTTAATGCAGAACTGGTGTTATTTCACCTGTATTAGACTTCTAAAATAAAACCAATGAGTTTCCAAGAGTAATACAGATCTTTTATTTTTTTATTTATACAGATTATAGTTCTTTTGGTGGCAATCTTGGCGATAAATCTTATTAAGTGGCATTAAAAATCTTAAAAAAGTTTAAAATTTCATGAGGAAAAACCTGGAGCCTACCCTGTAATAAGAGAAAGAAGACAAATTAATATACATATAATAATGCATTGTATTTTGTATGGCGCCTTTCTAGATATCCAAATTGCATTACTCATTCACTCCTCAGTCATACTTGGTAGTAGCGAGCTACCTCTGTAGCCACAGTTGCCCTAGGACAGACTGACGGAAGCTGTAGCTGCTAATCTGCGCCCCTCTGACCACCACCAAACTGACACATTCACACAGAGTAGGCAATGTGGGTGAAGTGTCTTGCCCAGGGACAGTATATGCTTTGGATGAGATATGACATGACATTTGCCCGTTTGCTCGGCAAATGTTTAACCCACTGCGCCACTGTCACCCAAATAATCTTATATTAGTAATAGCATGTCTCTATAGAATCTATGTAATGTATCCATGGAATGTTTTGGGAGTTCTTCACCTTAATGCAGACTTCCAGGCTTGAAAAATGCCTGTATTTTCCATAGAAGTTCTATATGCTACACTTTTAATTGCGGTGCAACAGCATGTGTCATTAAATCTAAATATAATGCCAAAGGATCTCGCAGATTTATCTTTTTTCACTTGATGTAAGTTTGAAATAAGACTTCGACATTATGCTTCAGGGAAGGTTATATTGAGAAAACAGGTGGGACTGAACTTTCTAAATGATGTAATGAATCCATACCTCCAACCTTGACTCCAGTATTCTCATGTGCTGTGCTGTTACCTTCTCTGCATAAGCACTCGCTGCTAACCTTCCCACTGCCTGCGGGCACAGAGCTGTCAGAAAAGCAGGTTGTTAGCGACAAAGTGTCAAGGGTACTTCACGACCGGAGCGTCGCATTGTGCAGAGAAACAGCTTTACAACATATGTCAGCGGGCGTCTCTTGTTTTTTTGTCAAAAGCAACTCAATACGGTAGAGAAAAAGCAGTAATTTAGCGTAGGCTTCACAGGCAGCCGGTGACTTTAATTCAGAGCTGCCAATCCAAGCAGGTGTGTTTGAGATTGGAGCGCGACATGCCAATACACAATAGTAATACACAATAGTACTCAAATGTGAACAACAGGGGAATGAAGAGAGGCACAGAGGCAGTGAGAACAGAACTGGTTCAACAACAAACCTGGGCAGGATATTTACTTGTGTTTTAATTGTCCTGATGGCCTTTCATAAATACAAGTACACTGCAGGCCCATTTATGTTCACATTTGGTTGCAGACTATTCTTGTCTTGCCTCTTGCTGCTAAACTAGCCAGTAGTGAACTCTTTATTTAAAATATTGCAGGTGTTATGCATTACTTATTTTCTATGATTGTGTGAATGTTTTTCATTTTGCCATGTTAAAATAATTGGCTTTATTTTTATCTTTCAGCTGCTCCCTTCATTTGGAGTCGCCACAGTGAACCAGGATTTTACAGTAAATGCTCTTCCTGTGGTGAGCCAACCTCTCCTACTTTTTTTTTTTTTTTTTCGAAAGCAGGACAGTCTGGTTCCCTCACCTGCAACGAACTTTTTCTCTCCAGTCTTTTTGGAACTGGCCTTTCAGCTGTTTATCTGCAGCGCATTTTACAAATATGGAAGCAGAGCGAATTTAATAACTTCTCTGACCTGATTGTTAGCATCTAGTGCTTTGCTTCATTACCTGTTTGTTTTGCTGAAGTCCTTGGTGCTGTTCAGTCCTCTGTGAGATTTTCTTCATCCTGTTTACATTTTAACAACAGTAAAGTCCTACTGACGTCCAACGTAACGCCCACATTCAAACAAACCCACTTTTCACGCAACTCTTTGTACAACTGGTGCTGTGTGCTTAATATGGAGAATCCTGGTGTTATTACAGCAAAACTGGCAAACCACCATGTTTGTTTTGGTCAGTGGTGTGCTGCGTACATTCTGCCCCTCGTTTCTCTGATAGTTTTGTTTTTTCGCCTATGATTGTTCTGCCCATAGAAACAAAATTTAAGCAAAGGGGTTACTTACTTAATTGTATAGAACAGGAAAAAGCTACTTCCTGTTGCCGCCAGCCACATACTGTGTCTGAAGCAGGCCATGTGGGTCTTGCTCAGGGACACGATGATAGTATGCACTTCAAGCTTGGTTCACTTAACCCACTGTCGCCATAATTATAATTTAGTACATTGTTTTATTTGCACACTTACAGCTAAGTAAGAGTAAGCTAAACTAGTCTGGCCTCACCTGTCAAGGCTTCACTCACATGTAATGCCCACATTGAGAAGTTCTGTCTGGTCTGGCCCAAGTTCCACTACCTTCTTCTTCTCCTCAAGTTCATGTCTTGTAAAAGCTAATTTTTTTTCCATTATCACCTGTTTTTTAGTTCCATTGACCTCTATGGCTGCATTTCATTTCCCTGAAAATGGAGCTCAGTAACTTTTCTTAACTTAAACTCTTTTGGAGTTTGTGTGATGGTTAAATGAGTTGTTGTGGGGTAATTAAAGTATCCTGCCTCTTCTCCTTGTGTGTCTGGCCGAAAAATGACACTTGCAAATATGAGTGCCGCTGACCCAGTTTCATGGAAGTCTTGCAAGAAAACAGCACATCACAGTTGTTTCTTTGATTTTAGTCATGGCAGAGTGGACAAAGTGCAGGAAAAAAACATTTGTATGGGTACATGGAGGAGAAAAGGAACGTAAAGCTGAGAAAGGGATCATACAGGAGTAAACAAGATTTGAAATGTAGGTGGAGCTCCCCTGGGTTTTTTTTTTAGGAGTTTTTCCTTACCGAGAAGGAGGGTCTACGGACAGGAGTGTCCTGGGTCTGTTTAGTTTAGTGTAGTTATTGTTTGTGTTGATTGTGTGTTAAGTCTGATTGTGTGTTTATGTTTGATCAACTGTTTGTGAAGCCCTTTGAGGCGACTTCTGTTGTGATACTGGGCTATACAAATAAACCTGAATTGAATTGAATTGAAAAATGAGCCCAAAACAGCTGAGAAACAAGAAAAGTTACTAAGCTCCACATTGAATTGCAATCGTTCCATATTTCAATCCTCGTCTCCTCATATGTTTGTCACCCCACCATAGGACACATCATACATTTCTCCTCTGTGGGCGGCGCTAACACGTGAGGAATAGAGGTAGCGAGGATACAATTTAAGAGAAAGACACAGCCCATTAGTCCTGACCCTGGGGCCAGGAAGTGTGCTATATACATCAGAGATAAGGCACAAAAAAAGTATTTTTACACATTTAATCAAAGTAAGAGTCTACCAAACAACTGTATGAAAAGACTCATTTTAATGTTTTGCCTTTTTTCTTTTTAACTCCACACAACCAAAGAAGCTGAGACATAATCCTGGCCTCTGAGACCTGTAAAGGAAATTGTCTTTTGCACAATCTCCTGCTTTCCCATTTTAACAATACTAACCAGATGTGGTTTGTACTGATCTTAGTGTGTAATTTTGCTCCACCTAGTACATCTTTGGAAATGTGAAAATGGAAATGTGAAACTGGTTGATTCAGGTAGCAGGTTTAGACCAATCCAGTGTGTCTAGCTTATTCCTTTTTTCATAACTACAGTGGAAGGAACTCAATTTGTATGTTACTTTTCAAAAGCCCACAAGTCACTTGAATTGAAGACGTGCAGCATCACAAACAACAGAGTGAGTGACTGGCACAAACACCATCTGCTCAACATTTCAAGCTGAACTGGTTCGCAGACAGAATTAAATTGAACACAGCTCCACTGATGTGACACAAGCAATATTCAATATGCCGCTTATCTAACAGCAGATTACTGTTTGTACATGTATTATTCTTCATCATCATCATCAAATCTCTTAGACAGCAATGAGGCAAGTCTGTCGACAGGTCTGATGCGCTGCTGTGGGTGTAGCTAGTCAACAGAAATTTCGCACAGTTTTCTCTTGCTTTCCAAGAGAGGCAATCTGTGGCAGTATGTTTTGTTTCTGTCAGGTTGAGTCTATGATTTTTCAGATCTTGCACATTTGGCCTGGACCACATCTTCTTTGGGGCTGTAAGGGAGTTTTCCTTTGTGCAGGTTTTTTTTTTTTTTTTTCCATAGTAACTTGTGTGGTAGACAGGTTCAGCCATCTTGTAACCCTAACCCTAATCAGTGTAGTTGTCGCTGTTGAATCTCCTCTTCGATGGTCAGTTGGCCACTGCACATCTTTCTAATGATCTCGTTCCTCAGGCGATCGCGCAATGAAACAACCAATATGTGGCATAGCCATTGTATCTGAAATACTTAAAGGTACTGTGGTTTGCTTTATGAAGTGTCCATGTCTCTGAGCCATATAAAAGTACTGGTATGATTAGTGTTCTTGCCAAGGCCATACCACCTTGTGGATGCCCGATCCCGTCAGACCTCGGAAGCTAAGCAGGGTAGGGCCTGGTCAGTACCTGGATCGGAGAACCTGGGGAACACCAGGAAGCTGGTGTGAATGTGAGTGAGTGGTTGGTGGTGGTCGGAGGGTCTGTTGGCGCAGATGTGTGCAGCCGTGCTTCTGTCAGTCTACTCCAGGGGAAACTGTGGCTACAAAATGTAGCTTACCACCACTGAGTATGGAGTGAATGAAATACCCCTTCCCTACTGTGTGTAAAGCACTTTGGGTGACTTGTGTCATAGTTAAAGCGCTATATAAATACCCTACCCTTCCCTTCCCTTCTGAATATATGTATTTTTGTCTGAATTGACATATCATTTTTCTTCCTTGCCCGTGTAAATCTATTTGTATGATAGCTGATACATGTTTTTTTCTGAGTTTTAGGATCAGGTTTTACATTTGTCACTGTATTGCACTTTTTGATAAACTGTCGCTAATTATGTCCAAAATGCAAAGGCTATTTCTTATATTATGTTTACACGGTAAAAGTCTGGATGTCCTATTTGATAGTGAGCTTAGCTTTGAACCACACGTTAGGTCTGTCACTAAAACTGTTTTTTATTATTTAAAAAACATTGCCAGCGTGAGACCTTTTCTCTATTGAGCCAGTGCAGAGACTCTAATTCATGCTTTTATCACAAGACGAATTGATTATTGTAATGGTCTCCTTTCTGGTCTTCCAAGGATAAAATATTTGTCACTTACAACTACTACAAACTCAGCAGCATGCCTGCTTACAAAGACCAGAAAGAGAGAGCATATTACACAAATTCTGAAGTCTCTGCACTGGCTCCCTGTGAGCTTCAGGATCGATTTTAACGTGCTTCTTTTTTATTTTTTTGAACACTTTATAGATTTTTTTTTCCCCATTTTATACAAAAACAGACAAGTACAATAATCAGGATAACCAAATACAGTGACAAAGGAAACAGACGTGTTGAAAAGAACATACCAACCAGAGGCATGTAACAAGACAAGAATATATGTAAACAATAATACAAAAACAAGACAAAGACAGAACAACAGCTGCAGCAATCAAATCATACAAAACTTTTTTTCCCTTCACATATTATTATACAAACTCTCACAACAGCATACTTGATAAAAAGAATGTGATAGTACTGTAAATGGTAATGTTTCAACACATTCGATAAAGGGTGTCCAGGTCTTACAGTAGCTTTTCAGTGAACCCTGCGGACTATACTGTAGTTTTTACATTTTTTTACATCTCTGACCCACTGGACAAAGGATGGGGGATGTGCATCCTTCCATTTTAAAAGAAATAACCCGCATGCTTACAGTGACAAAAATGCTATCACGTTAGATGAGGTCACACCTGGTTGGTTCGGCAGGACACCAAACACAACCGTGACTGGGTTTGGAGTTAAATTCTTTTGACACACCAGTGAATATAAGTCAAAAATTGTGCCCCAGAACCCACTTAAAGCACTGCACGACCAGAACATATGACTGATGGTAGCTGGAGACTGTTTACATCTAGGGCAATTGTCATCTGAAGTGCTATATATTCTCGCCAGTTTCCCTTTGGTTAAATAAGCACAGTGAAAGACCTTAAACTGTAATAGACAGTGATGTATACAGATGGAGGTCGAATGAATACCACCAATACTCAGGTCCCAAATGTCATCTGTAATTGGCATTCCCAGATTCTGTTCCCACGCATCCCTGAGTCCAGCCAGAGGGTAAGAGTGCATATGGAGCAATGAGTTACATATTCAGGAGATATGGCCCTTGATGAAAGGTTGAGAATGTAAACAGTCCTCTAACAGGCAAGAAGGTAAGAGAGTTGGTCTGTTCGGGAAATTTTTCATCTGGAAGCTACCTTTAAAAATGCAAACGAGGAAGATCAAAATTGTTGGTCAAGACATCCAAAGACAAAAATGGCACATTCACAAAAAGATCACTAAAATAAACAATCCCTCTATTGTGCCATATTTTGAATTCAGGGTCAGATTGGGCCAGTGTAAATAATGGATTAAATGTGAAAAGTGCATAAATAAGTGATTGTGTGAATCCAAAATGACAGCTGCATTGAGACCAGATACAGAGAGAGTTCTTGACCACAGGATTTACAGTATGCATAGTTCCACTGGCAAGTATGGTGGACCACAACGGACCAGTCTTCTCCTTCAATGTGCGGAACCAAGTTGATAATTTCACAATATTTGCTGACCAATAATAGTGCATGAAATTTGGTAACGCCAGACCACCATCAGCTTTAGAGCACTGGAGCTGGGACCTGCAAATCTTCTGACATTTTTTGTTCCAAATGAAAGTTTACACCATCGTATCCAATTTCTTGAAAGATAATTTGTGAAGGAAAACAAAATCATTTGAAACAGATACATAAACCTTGGTAGATCAACATTTTAACAGTACTGACACGGCCCGCAAGAGTGATAGGTAAGTCCGACCACCATGCTAAATTAGCTTTGTTTATTTTCAAGGAGAGGGGCAAAATTATGTTTGAAGAGGCCATTAAATGTTTGCAAGATCTGAACCTCAAGATAAGTGAAGGAGATTTGCTCTCTCCTAAATGGAAAATCATAATACACTGAACAAAAATATAAACGCAACACTTTTGCTTTTGCTCCGATTTTTCACGAGGTGATATGGTTATTTTGTGTATGTAGAAAAAGTTTCAGATCTTTGAGTTCATCTCATGAAAAATGGGAGCAAAAGCAAAAGTGTTGCGTTTATATTTTTGTTCAGTGTAGTTTGCATTTTTTGCCAATTGATTGATGGGGAAGAGCACACTTTGACCAAGGTTCAGCCTGTATCTTGAGAATTGGCCAAAACTCCAAAGGCGCTCCAAGATCCTAGGAATAGACACCGCTGGATCAGAGGTCATTGGTGTACAGCAATAGCCTATGAACAGTACCACCTCGACAGTTCCCCTTATTCCCTGCATCGGACCTCAGCGCCGCAGCTATGGCAAGATCAAACAGAAGGTGATTGAAGAGGCAGCCCTGCCTAGTGCCTCTATGTAACTGAAAGTAGTCTGATGTGTTGTTATTGATGCCAGAGGCAATGAATATAAACTCTTAATTCACGAAATAAAACTAGGACCAAAGCTGAATGTAGGTAAAGTGGAAAATAAAGAATTCCATTCTTAAAAGCCTTCTCAGCATCGAGAGAGAGACTATTAATTCTGGGAGATTGGCTAAATACTCTGAATACAACACATAAATAGGTGACGGACATTAAAATATGACTGCTGGTTTGCCATTAAACCTGTTTGGTCTGTACGTACAGTGCAGGGAGCAATCTTCTCCAGACAAAGCACAAGGACTTTTGCAAGAGTCATTCAGTGGGCTTATTGGTTGATATGATTCACATTTTTGAGGCTTTTTGCCTCTTTTTACAGTTACAGAAAATGTGGCCTGGGAAAGAGTTTGTGGCAGCACTACCTTTGTATTGATTTCTGAATAAACATTGCAAAGCAATGGCGCTAATTTGATTGAGAATGCTTTATAAAAATCTGAGGAAAACCCATCCGGACCTGGGGCTTTGCCACTTTCTAAGGACCGGATTGCCTGTAAAATTTTGAACACCTCGATATAGACTGATGTAACTGATGGGATAGAAGTTTGTCTGCCCTTTGCCCCATGTTCATAAATGTGCTGTTGTGTCCTCAACATAAGCTTTTCTGTTTCTGCCATTGAGAGGGTATCACTATTCTGACCGATGGATACGTTTTCTGCTTGTACTGCTGAAAAAACAAAACAAAAAAACACGTACACATTTAATTACAAAACCATGGGGTAAACATGGAACACTCGTGCACAACTGTATACTAACACTCCTTTCTGCTAGCAGAATGGAGTGTTAGTGTTAGTATGCTAACAGATAGCATGAGTAAACAAAAAGAAACACACAAAACAAAATATCTGGCTAGAAATGTTAATTACAATAAGGCCAGTGCAGACGTAATATCTAATGGATTCCCATTGCACATAATATGTAAACCAAATATTTCTTGAGTAAAATGAACACTTAATTCACAAATAAAACCCAACAATACAGGAGTGTGCTCAGAGTCATTAGAGGGCCTCATTACCTCATTAAAATGAAACACTCAACCAGCATCCTGTTGACTTCTCACAAGGTGTTTCATCACATTGTCTTTGGCAGCAGCTGGGTCTGTAAACATCTTCTCACCCAGAGGGGACGCTATCCTCAATCTCGACGGGTAAAGCATCCCAAATTTCACATCTCGGCAGCTGTGAAGTAGATCCTTAACTTCTTTGAACGACCACCTCCTCTTCGCCACTGTAAGTGGCAAGTCCGGAAAGATCAGGATTTTGTCACCATTGTAAACCAAGGGGCCCTTTTTCACTGCTATGTGGAGCACTTCCAACTTTTCTTGGTAGTAGTGAAATTTCACAATGAATGGCCTGGGGCACTGCCCAGATGTAGGGGCAGGCTGCAAACCACGATGCAGTCCAGGGTCGGCATAGTGTCCAAGCCCAAAATACCCTGTAGAAGCTTAGCCACAGAGGTAACGGGACGGGAGCCGGCTTCAAACTGTCCTTTCACACCAAGTATTCGAACACTGCAGCGGTGTAGTCTCCCCTCTAGGTCCTCTGTTTTCTCAGTGAGAGCCGTTACATCTTGTTTCAAAGAGCAAACTAGTTTCTCCAAATCAACAGCTCTGTCGGAGTATGACATTTGTAGCCTGCTCCAAGCCGGAGCACACCAGCCCCCAAGTAAGTGTCCTGGTCCCAGAGTGCGCTCTGATGTCAGACAGGGTGGCAATTGTATGATGAATTCACTGCACTGGGACTCATTTTTCTCATGTATGCTGTGGAAAACACTTTGGCAATCTGTGCTTTTATTTCACAATTTGTTGACCTAACTGCAAAATAAAATGTCTTAAAAATATCCTGTTTGGGGGTGAACAGATCCACCAACAGAAGAGTTCAAAACGCATTAAACATTAAAAAAAAAATAAAAAAATTTCTGCATCACATACGCTTGCAATAAACGCCTATTATACATTGTACTGAAGCATTTCTTTCTGGTGGTATAGCTCCATTATTGTGCATTGCTCTTTCTTCTTGTCTTTGATCACAATATCTGGCTTGTTGGCTTTGACTGCTTTCTCTGTTTAGATTGGTATATCCCCTAAGACACAAGATCTCTCTCCAGAACAGTGGAATGCTGTTGCTCATACCATTTCTTACTCTGCCATATTCTCGACAGATCTTCCAGTGAACATATGCAGCTACTTTCTTGTGCCATTGGATATATTCCATCTTAGACAGGTCTAGAAAGCCAGCTACTTTATTTTTATTGTATTTTATTTTATTTTATTTTTCTTATTTTTTAGCAGACAATGTTACCAGTTTATTTCAGGTAACAACACATTATGTCCAAGTCTCTTCATTGTAATCTGTTCCATCTGCTCTGTGTGGTGTTGAGGAGAACAGACTGGCTCACTTGTTAGAGCTTAAAGGCTTTGTGCTGTTGTGAATGTGTCTGTGGTCAAAAGGCTTCAAACGGCTTTTCTTTATGAAATGAACAAAAGCAGAATCCACAAGAAAACCAGCCTCGTTTTTTTTTTTTTTTTTTCTCTGTGACTCAAACTGCTCTGTGGTGTAATACATATAAAAGTTTGTGCAGGACTTATAAACTAATAAAGTTATAGTGCCTTTGGCTGCAACATTGGTTTGATAAATTGCATCAGCACTCACTTGAATTTATATTTCGCCCGCGCAAACAAAAAAGAAATCTGTTTCCTCTTTGTTACTTGTTCTAGTGAGCATTTTAAGAATAAACTGTGAGAGCAGATATTGCAGTTTTTATAAAATATTATATTACATATATAAAAATTTAAAAAGATCAAATATATGGGTGTCTGTATGGTCTATTTAATAAAAATTATATGTGTCTGCCTTATATAGAGCTTTTCTATTGCTTTACAATTGGGTGCAATATCCATTCAATCCTCAGCCGTACTCGGTGGTGGTGAGCTACTTCTGTCTACAGTTGCCCTGGGGCAGACTGATGGAGAGGTTGCTGCCATTCTGCACCTACAGCTTCTCCGGCCACCACCACACATACTAACTCATTCATAAGCCAGTACCACAGACACTGGCGCCAAGGTAAAGGCTTATTTAGACTGCGCTGTTTGTATAAAAATGTGTATCTAATGTAGAGTATACATGAGCCTTAAGGTATACTTTATTGTCCCTGTAAGGATTTTTTTATCCTCTGCATTTGACCCATCCTTCAATTCTTCTGGGGCAGCCTGTCAGGAGCAGTAGGTGACAGCTGTGCAGTGCCCGGGGACCCTTTGCCAGGATCCTGGTCAGGAGTACAGGTGGAGGATTTAACCTATTGTGCTATTTTTTAGGTTGATAGAGGAAGCCAGAGCACCCAGAGAAAACCCACCCGCTTCATAGTACAGGGCACTTCTGGGGGTGGTGGGCAACATGCTAGTGTAATTACTACATTTTAGCGTATAATTAATCTCAAACTTGCTACATAAGCTTATAAAATAACCACACGCCAAAGTCCTGCAGTATGGATGATTTTGGCCGATGCAAAGCAGCGGAGGATCCACTGATGTATCCTTGGTGAACATGTTTGTTAGGGCTAACTAAAAGGACCCAAGTGTAGACACAAGACTGAAGAAAAGGTGAGTATTTATTGTCCAAAATTGTAGGAGGTAAGCTGGATCTTTGGAGGAGCAGGTAAGACGGATCTCTGGCTGGAGTCTTCAAAAAACAGGCAGGTACTAAAAAAACAGGAGACGAAGGTAAGTAACAGGATTTTCAGATTACATACAAAACACTCAAACAGAGTGGCCACGTGCTGTTCACCGTCAGGCTGAAGGAACAATCTGGCAGAGTCTGTCTGCAGAGCTGGATATAAGTAGCAGCAGCTTGATTGAAGATGAGCAACAGGTGAGTCTGGTTGCTGCAGCCAGGAGACTCCGCCCACACACACACACACACACACACACACACACACAGGGAAAAGAAGGGAGAGGAAAAAGAAACAGGGAAGCCAGAGTCACAGCCAGAGGCATGACAATGTTAGCCAAATAGAGGACACCTGTGAAGGACATGGACATTGGCACATGCTTTGGGCGACAGGTGATGATGGGTGGATGTCTTCCTGTGATGTAATCAAGGCAAGGCAAGGTACCTGGGCTTTGAGAAACACCCTTTGTTCATGATGAGGAGGGTGGATAGGATAAGGAATGGGTACATCAGAGGGACAGTGGCAAAGTGGTTAGCATGCAAGGTTCGAATCTGAGACTGGACGGGGCCTTTCTGTGTGGACTTTGCATGTTCTCCCTACATTGCAAGATATAGAGATCCAAATATCATGCATAGGTTTCACCTGGGTGCTCTGGTTTTCCCCTTTACCACCAAAAACATGTACAATAGGTCCCTTGTGGGGCCAGGACTCCCCTGCAAAAGAGATTCTTATTCTCACTTGGACTATCCTGGTTAAGGGCTGTAGTCGACCAAAGAAATTGTTAGTTGACTTAAGTCATGTCCAGTACAGCAATTAATGAACCAAAATCAACCAAAGGATCTGTGGGAGGACTTACCAGAGTCTCACATAAACATAAATAAATTGACTTCACATTAATGAAGTGATAAAACATTTAGAGAAGATGGCTGTAATCTTGTGTTGTCTAAAAATTATCAGTGCTATCTCAAATAATATTAAGAATAAAATTATCAAGTAATAAATTAGACTAGCTTTACTAATGCAAAGACTTCATGCCACTAATAGACTAATAAAATGTTTTTCAACCAAGACCTCACTGACCAGGACTAGACTGGGTCTAAACCATGGCTAAACCAGATTAAAAACAGAGCTTAACTGTGCCTAAACCAGACAAAAAATAAAATAAAAAAAAATAAAAAAAAATGCCCAGAGTAGGACTAAAACTGTCTCTTAATTAGTTTTGAAACCAGTTCCAAAGAGTTCATGCAACTAACCGACCAATAATGTCAGCCAACCAAGACCTCACTGACGGATTAATCAACTAAGCGACCAGAGGCTGTCAGTCCTAGAGGGCAGATTGAGAGAAGAACTCTCACATGAAACATGTGTATGGTAAAAGGGGATTACATTAATGGATCCTCTGAGAGCAGTATCTCTAAGTCTAATGTTTCTTTTGCTGAGGGTTAAACTCAGTTATTACCTCATTAACCCTGTCAGGACCTGTCTGTCTTCCTGTTTAGTTTTGCTGCATTTTAATTGGCAGTTAGTCGCGGTGAGAAAACGCTGCTCTGGGAGGAGTTGTGTTTTTGCTGCAGGCTCCGCCGCTCTGGCCCCGTTACACTGCCTATACCTGCGCGTTAATAACCGCACCAGCCAACCTCTGAACCTGGAGAGCAGCAGAGACCTGTCAATCACCGCTGTTTTTTCCTATAGGCAGCGCGGTATAAATATTTCATTCTATTTGAAAGAGGCGGAGGAGGAGTGCTGCAGTTCTACAGAGGAGCGGCAAAACGGATGGGTTCAGAAAAAGAAGAGATAATACTTTAGAAAGATTAATGAGGAGGAAGGACACTCGTTTGTGCAGTTAATCTAAAGCTGTGTGTCTTTTTCTACAACATGTACCACCTGAGAAAAAAAGAAAAAAGGATTTCCAAGTACCTTCTTTAATGGACTAAAATGTGAGAACCAGGACTAAATCAAGGGCTAAAATACCAGGGCTAAACACAGTTTAAATACGGGTCTAAATCAATAATAATAATAATAATAATAATAATAATAATAATAAATCAATGACTTAACCAGAACTAAACAGGACTAAATCAGGTCTACACCAAGCCTAAATCAGTTCTAAACCAGGTCTAAACTATGTCTAAACCAGGTGTAAACCATGTCTAAACCAGGTCTAAACCAATGTCTAAACAATGTCTAAACCAGGAATAACCAATGTCTAAACTGTATAAACCAGGTCTAAACTGTATCTAAACCAGGTGTAAACCATGTCTAAACCAGGTCTAAACCAATGTCTAAACAATGTCTAAACCAGGAATAACCAATGTCTAAACCAATGTCTAAACAATGTCTAAACCAGGTCTAAACCAATGTCTAAACAATGTCTAAACCAGGTCTAAACCATGTCTAAACCAGGTCTAAACCATGTCTAAACCAGGTCTAAACCAATGTCTAAACAATGTCTAAACCAGGTCTAAACTATGTCTAAACCAGGTCTAAACCATGTCTAAACCAGGTCTAAACCATGTCTAAACCAGGTCTAAACCAATGTCTAAACCAGGTCTAAACAATGTCTAAACCAGGTCTAAACCATGTCTAAACCAATGTTTAAACTATGTCTAAACCAGGTCTGAACAATGTCTAAACCAGGAATAACCAATGTCTAAACTGTATAAACCAGGTCTAAACTGTATCTAAACCAGGTGTAAACCATGTCTAAACTATGTCTAAACCAGGTCTAAACCAGGAATAAACCAATGTCTAAACCAGGAATAAACGAAGACTAAATAAGGACTAAACCAGATCTAAACCAATGTCTAAACCAATTACTAAACCAGGTCTAAACCAGGAATAAACCAATGTCTAAACCAGGAATAAACGAAGACTAAATAAGGACTAAACCAGATCTAAACCAATGTCTAAACCAATTACTAAACCAGGTCTAAACCAGGAATAAACCAATGTCTTAACTCTGTCTAAACCAGGGTTAGGGTTAGCCAAACCAAGACAAAACAAATGACTATACCAGATCTAAATCATGCTCAAACCAGTTCTAAACAGAACTAAACTAGGTTTAAACCCATGTCTAAACCAGAATTTAATCAGAGCTTAACTGTGCCTAAACCAGGATTAAGAAAGGGTCGACACTTAGGACCACTTTACTTTTTAAGACCCAATCCGAGTAGGACAAAACTAGAAATAAAATTAGTTTTAATGCTACCTTAGGGTGGTTCATCCCTTTTATTAAACAATTTGAATAACCATAAAAAGTCTTCTTCTCAAAAAGCAAATATTTTACTCATAAGGCTTTTGAGATATCCATATGAAAATTAATTTTAATGTACACCCACAAAGCACCTGTCTTTGTGACAAATCTATTTTCATTATTCACATATTTTAATAATACCCTGACTTATGCATACTAATTTTATGGAACTTTTAAGAGAACAGATGCGAGCAAGCTGTCCATACTGTATGCCAGCATAACTTTCTGTGAATAAATTAGTAGTAGAATATGTGTACTGTATTATCTTTCAGTATGTAAAGCTCTGAAACCTATTCTATTCAAAATGACATATATGTTGTTTTTAAGGAAAAAATGTAATTTAGAGTCATTAGTTCACCTAACACATGCATGTCCTCGGACAATCAAAGGAAGCCGGAGTAAGGACCACAACCATGCCAGGTTTAAAGTCCTGTAAACTAACTTTTGTTCTATTTGCATATTTGCTTTAGGCTCCTCCAAAACCATCCATTTCATATAATATAGGAAAATAGAGATAGAGACGTGGCAGCCATACTACAGCTGTACAGCCTCTCGACCAACACACTAGCACATTTATACACCAGTGCCACAGACACTTAAGGTAAGATAGGGGAAGTGAAGTGTCTTTCCCAAGAACAAATGAGCAGTATGGCATAGGGGTAGCAGGATTTGAACCACCATCTGTTCAGCAGAGGCTTTTAAGAAACCCCTGCTAGCAATGGCTTTCCTACTGCAAAGTCTTCTTTTCACAGTTGAAACTAAGAGTAGGTAAGTTTTGTCACAATACGGTATAGTATTGACTTCTGGAACCTATAATACAAGGTTTGACAATATTATAAGGTATGCTACAATACTGCTTGATAGAGTTCTGTGATCAATAGTAAACAATATGCTGATTTAACTTACTAACATATGAAATTACACAAGGTATTGTAATATAAACTCTTTATTTGATTTTGATCATATAATCATGTCCAAAGACCACACAACCCTTGTTTTCCACTAAATGGCCTCAAGTCTCAAATAAATTAGAAAATTTATACCAACAGCTTGTGTTGTCTGAGGCGAGGTCTTGTTCATGTTCACTGATCATGTTTTCAAAGCCATAATTTTCTTCAAGTGTCCAGTAAGTTTTGTGGTGTTCCTGAGTGCTTAATCTCAACATGGCAGATTTTGAAAACCACGTGTGACCTGTCCATTGATCCATTCTTTCTCTGGAATCCAAAATGTTTCCACACAGCCGACTTAAACCCAAAGGGGAAAGAATGTCCTTGTTTTCCATCAATTACAGAATATTTTATCAATATATAAATGTACTGTATTGTTGCACCCCTACTATTAAGCTGGGCTTGAAGCTGTTGTTCTTAGAGCCAAATAACACACAATCTGTTGACTTGGAGAAACCTGTCTTCTGATTCTGTTGTGGCTTTGGGTCTCCCAGACCTTACCCTGTCAGAGTTTCTGAGTTTCTATGTCTTTTATGCATAATTCCAAAAAAATACATTCTTTTTCAGTTTTGAGTAATCTTACCTTTTTTAACCTCTGGCAGTTCATTGCTTACCTTTAATCCTTGTCAAGCCATTCCTTGGACTTGAACTGCTTGAATCCCTATGGAAAAATATAAAAATATATCGAGGTGTAATAATATGTGATGATTCTGTTGTGGCTTTGGGTCTGCCACACCTTTCCCTGTCAGAGTTTCTGATCTAATATATACCAAGAGAAAATACACAGAGTATTGTGATGTTTTGTATTTGTTAAATGTACTGTATTAATTATACAGCATGGAGACATTTTGGGCTTCTTGATTGAATAATAAAATGGCCATCAATTAATTCCTCTCTGTTTTAAAAATATCTAGTAGTTATTATATATTTGTAAAAGCTGAACATTTTGAATTAATGGATTTAGTACTTAAATGTTACAGTATCTTCTCTGACCTCATGCATGAAATTGAGTTTAAAATAGATTTAACAGACACAGACTTTTTTGGCCACAAAATACACTGTTGTTCTTCAGATGGATGTTAATACACAATTTTCATTTCCATTTTACTTTATGATGTCAACATAATAAAACCATCTCCTGTACATTTGTGTAGGTTTTCAGTCATCCGGGAGAAATTCTGTAAAAAAAAAAAACAGTTAAACAAGAAAGGTCATCTGGATAAAGTTTGTTTTCTAGAAGACGTTTCATCACTTCATTTGAAGGACTATCATCATTCAATCATTACTAAAGACAAATGCTGTGTGAGTAAAAGCTTGTATACAGTATATACACTGCCTGTGTGGGAGTGGTTAAACCTGATGAAAATCATGGCAAATAGCAGTTGAATGGACTAGGCCTGGTTTTAAAGGACCATCCTCCTGACTCTAACCCTTGTGAGTAATAAAATATCTTCTAGAAAACAAAGTTTGTCCAGATGACATTTCTTGTCAAACATTTTTTTACTCATTTACTTTCAGTTTCCTTAGTTCATAGAGACCTAATTTCTAATATGTCACTACATGGTCCTGTCCTCTGACAGAACTGGCCTGATTCTGACCCCAGACCTCCCATCTAAAGGCGGATCATCTTGACAACTGTCCCGGCAGAGCTGGCGCCAGAATCTCGCTCTGCTCTCATTTTCACACACTTCTTTATAATTGCCTGAAGCACACCGAGATCCAAACCCCCAGTTTTATCCCTCATAAGCCTAATAATCTCTGCAGAGAAATCGGACGGATTTACATGCGCCTGTATTGTTACATGTATCCTATCAGGCATAAGGAAATACCCGGTGTAGCCAATGAATCCCGACACATACGGACTTTCAATGAGACCTGGGTAAGAATTTGTTCATTTTCTGGTGTAATCATCAAAGAGGACGATGATTCAGAAGTGTAATCAAGTCAGAAGGTTTCACACATGTAAGGTTACAGCAGCAGGCCCCGCTGAAAGGATAGTGAGAGCGCGCGCTGCTAAAGAGGAGTGTCCTAAGCTTTTATACTATGTATGACAATGTATCTCTCTGCATAGTGTTATGTTGTTTTTCTTCGAGTAACGTTCGTGCATAGGGCAGGGCCACGAAAGTTCTCAGTTCTGCAATGCCTTATCTTCTTGAGCATCCCACAACCGGCTGGAGCCGCTGGAGCTCCCACCTGCAGCCTTGAGTCTGATAACTTTGTAACCAGCTCATTATTGTGCACTTTTAGAAATGCACCCAAGCGTAAGATGACCTTACAGTGGAAGAAAAACATCACATAAGACCCAACTATTATTATTACTAATATTGAAGCGTTATTAACTTTAGCAGTACTACATCAAAATATAAGTTTAATGGTAATACGCTAAGCTATATGTAGAAATATTCAATACCTGCTGCAAAAATTATAACGTTATTGGCAGGTATTACGTTATCAGCCATTATTACATTATCGGTTGCTACACACCTTATTATAGGATTTAAGACTACAAACATCAGGTACTGTCTCTATCTTTTCTACACTGAATGTAAATTTTCCTGCAGTCATATATAATTGATTGCATCTTGCTGTGTGCTTCCGTCTAATGAAATAAAATTCAGTTTCACAGCATCAAAAATTTAACAGAGCCGGCTCATTGTGGACAGAGCAAAGCCATTAACTCCAGCGCTCCACAATTGTAATCTGCAGCACAATATTAGCCAAAGCCACACAGTCGGTTGTTGCTTGGACAAATGTGGGGCAAATGAGTGGTTATTTTATCTAATTTTTCTGAATCATGTCTTTTGCGGCAAACCATCTGCTTTAATGGCATGTGTAATGGTGGCAATTGCACATTTGTACACACTGCTAATGTGCACAACAGTATATTTGAACTGTTGTTTGTTGTGAGTCATTATACCCTTTTCATTGCCAGCGGGCTATTCTCAAGACATCAGCAGAAGATGATTAGAATTACAGAAAAAAGGCTACATCAACAACTGTACAATTAAAATTATACTGCATGCATCTGAGATGAAGAAGCAGCTGGTATTGTCATTTGCCAAATACGTTCAAGCTGGTGGACAGTTTTTGGGAGAAATTGGAGACTGCAAAAAGTCCAATAGGAGTGCTCAGTTTGGCCTTTTATGGACTAGAACAACACTACAGGCTATTTAACATTTTACACAGTGCACCATTCATTCATGTTCTTCTGCTTATTCCCGCCAGGCCTTAGGCGGGGTACACCCAGGACAGTGGTCACCTAGTCACAAGGGTGACACAGAAACATACACTCTTAAATTCATTCAGTAGTGGCGATTTTAGAGTCGCTAATTCTCCTCCATGCATGGGGTTGACAGGTTTCGATCCCGGGTTTTTGGGGTGGAGATGCGCTGCTGATTACACTACGCTATGGGCCAGATTTATCAAAGGTTTGCGTGTACGCTAACTGAAAAAGACGTGCTAAAAATGGAGCAAACCCAGGCGCAGCTGAGATTTGCGTCTCTCACAGGAGCTCCTGTGATTCAATGAATTTGTAAAACAAGGCGTTCTTACCAAAACGCGCAAAATTCAAGGCGGGGAAAATGCAAATGAAGTCGGTTTGCAGTCGCTGGTTGATTTATCACGAGTATGCGAGCTAAATCTGCGTGAAAAATTAGCACATTGGAGAAGCAGGTGCAAAGGTTTTGTGGAGGTAAGAGTGTAGCTTTTAGTGCACAGATGAGGTGTTGAAAATAAGTTCTAATGCTTTAACAGGGCTCATTTACAAAGATACAACAGTAATGTGTTGATTTGAAGACGAAGGAAACAAAGAAACAGACTTTACCTGCTGCACTTTTTCCTTGATTCTCGCTCGTATTTCCCTGAACTTCAGCCTTTTACCGCTGCTGTCTCTGGGCTTTCAGTCTGTTTAACATTCTTTGAAATCCTTACGGTGACAGAACAGTCTTTAAACGCTGCGCAGTCTACTCACTGTGTTTATCTCATTGCCTCCCAATGCTCGCTGCGGCGCTTGACTGACAGCTGCCCCTACAGAGGCTCAAGGCTGCGTGGATTTGATCGAGCGGAGGACATCGAAAACATTTTTTAATTGTTATTTTTATTTGATCACCATCAGCGCGCCATATAGGCTACTGATACATTTTATATAATTGTTTGAAAGGTTACTGGCTCTGACAGACAGTGAAAAGGACTTTCCTCTCCCTTCACTGTCTTTCACAGAGGGGAAATAAGGCACGTGACTCTGGTCAGCACCAAAATCGCATGAGACATTTAACAAGGATGGACTACACAAGTTAATAGAAGAAAGTAAAATGCAATAAAATAATTCTCCCTCAGATACAGTGAACACAGCTCTACAACAGTCAGTCCTGTTATTTGTTGGACTCTCAGATTGTGTTTTGTGTTGCATCTCTGTAGGAAAGATGCAGTCAGAGCTGGCAAACATTTACATATCAGATTTGCGGCAGCAGTTACTTGTGCAGTTTCTCTTCGTATATCACACGCAACACGCCCACAAATACCAGACGCTAATTTTTAAGCTGCACTCGCAATTTTGCACTTGTCTTAGTAAATATGGCCCTATATGTAGGCAGAACACAAGCAGAGGGATAAGATGTGTATTTAAATTTAAAATGTGCTGTATGCTGAGACTGAGCAATGTGTTTAATGTTTTTTAAAATTCATTTAAAAATAAATGGATGGATTTTTGAAGGTTTTTGAAAGGCAAAAACATCTTAAAAATCAATTTATATGTTTAACAGTTTGAATTTTTTGAAATATTCTTAAATTTGTTCAAGATATAGATGTTTGAGTTTCATTACATTTTTGCCTTGTTCTTCTGTTTTTGGTGACTTAATTCTATAGGGAAAAAATAGTCTGCCTTTCATTTTATTCATTTTAAAGTATCTCTTCACAAAAGTAATAGCAGCTTAATCATTTTTTTTTTTTAAATGTCTTAAAGGTTTTGAATTGTTTGAATGGTTTGGGACAAATAGGCTCCTCAAAATTTGATGGAACAGCAATTAGAGTAATTATAATAAATTCAACCAAGAGCTGAAGGTCTTAGCAACCACACAAAAAGATTCACTGAAAAAGTACTTTCAAGAACTATAATGCATTGGCCTAATAAAGCTTTTTTGTGCCTTAATGATTGGGTGCATTATTCATTCACTCCTCAGTCACACTCGGTGCCTATGTCTTCTCTGACCACCACCAAACACACAATCACACTCAACACAGTGATTCTCAAACATTTCCCACCAAGAATCAGCTCAGAAAATATCTGGCTTTCCATGTACCTTTATTAAAATATGCCTGCATTTTTACTACAAAACCTATTACTGAGCCTTGGATAAATGACATTACGAGCGCCTCTAGACGTAAATGCAGGAGAGCTGAGCGTAAGTGGAAAAAAGACAAATTGCAGGGATCTTTTCAAATATTACGAGACAGTTGGCATTTTTATCAGAGAACAGTGAAAGCTGTTAAAATGAAGCATTTTTCTGATATTATTGGGTCAAACTGTAACAACTCCAGTGTTTTGTTTTTAAAACCATTAATAGTGTTCTGAATGTCCCACAACCAGCCTCCCTGGAGGCTTCACTTGAACTGTGTGAGAGATTTTTGCAATTTATTAGTAAGGTTGAGAGGCACTAGGGCCATTTTCTGCTGTTTTTGACCAGTTTTATTTTGTCAGTTTGCCTTTTTTAAATGAAATTATTGCTCATGTGAAGCCTCCTGGATCTCCAAATAATCCACTTCCACCTCCATCCATCCATCCATACATCCATCTTCTTCCGCTTTATCCAGGGCTGGGTTGCGGGGGCAGCAGTCTAAGCAGAGATGCCCAGACTTCCCTCTCCACAGACACTTCCTCCAGCTGTACCGGGGGCACCCCAAGGCATGGATCAGGATCAGGATCAGAGACGTAGTCCCTCCAGCGTGTCCTAGGTCTTCCCCGTGGCCTCCTCCCAGTGGGACATGCCCGGAACACCTCCCCAGGAAGGCGACCAGGAGGCATCCGGAACAGATGCCCGAGCCACCTCAGCTGACTCCTCTCAATGTGGAGGAGCAGCGGCTCTACTCAGAGCCCCTCCCGTGTAACTGAGCTCCTCACCCTATCTCTAAGGGAGTGCCCAGCCACCCTGGAGGAAACTCATTTCGGCCGCTTGTACCCGGGATCTTGTCCTTTCACTCATGACCCAAAGCTCATGACCATAGGTGAGAGTAGGAACGTAGATCGACCGGTAAATCGAGAGCTTTGCCTTTCGGCTCAGCTCCTTCTTCACCATGACAGACCAATACAACGACCGCATTACTGCAGACGCTGCACCGATCCGCCTGTCGATCTCACGCTCCATCCTTCCCTCACTCGTGAACAAGACCCCAAGATACTTGAACTCCTCCACTTGAGGCAGAAACTCCCCTCCAACCTGGAGAGGGCAAACCACCCTTTTCCGTTCGAGAATCATGGCCTCGGACTTGGAGGTGCTGATTCTCATCCCAGCTGCTTCACATTCGGCTGCAAACCACTCCAGTGCACACTGAAGGTCTTGGCTTGATGAAGCCAACAGGACAACATCATCCGCAAAAAGCAGAGATGAAATCCTGTGGTTCACAAGCATGGACTCCCTCCGGCCCCTGGCTGCACCTAGAAATTCTGTCCATAAAAATTATGAACAGAACCGGTGACAAAGGGCAGCCCTGCCGGAGTCCAACATGCACTGGGAACAGGTCTGACTTACAACCGGCAATGCCAAACTCCTGCTCCGGTCATACAGAGACCGGACAGCCCTTAACAGAGGGCCTCGGACCCCATACTCCCAGAGCACCCCCCACAGGATACCACGAGGGACACGGTCAAACGCCTTCTCCAAACCCACAAAGCACATGTCGACTGGTTGGGCGAACTCCCACGAACCCTCAAGCACCCTATGGAGGGTATAGAGCTGGTCCACTGTTCCACGACCGGGGCAAAAACCGCATTGTTCCTCCTGAATCCGAGGTTCGACTATCGGCCGAATTCTCCTCTCCAGAACCCTGGAATAGACTTTCCCGGGGAGGCTGAGAAGTGTGATCCTCCTGAAGTTAGAACATACCCTCCGGTCCCCCTTCTTAAAAACTTCCAACTCCACTTCCACCTTGTCTATTTAAAGAGGTCTTTTCCACTTTGGCTCCATATGTGCTTCACATGTTAAACTCCAGCTTTGGAAAATGGTATTGTGCCTGAGAGTTTTAAACATGCTGTGGTGCAACCACTGATCAAGAAGGCTGGTTTAGACACTTCGGTCATCTCAAATTTTAGGCCCATCTCTAAGCTACCCTTTATTTTTTTAAAAATCTGAAAAAATTGTTTATTGACAGTTGAAATCGTTCTTAGATGCCCATTACATTCTTGAGGTGTTTCAGTCTGGTTTCAAAACCCTGCACAGTTCAGACACAGCACTACTGAGAGTGTTTAATGTTTTCCTTTTAGCCTTCCTGTTAGTGGGCGAATGCTATGATAACAGCCTAGTTTAAAGAAACTACTTTATCATTACCATGGCAGTAGCTTGGGAGGTAGCCATAAGGTTGGCAGTTTAATCCCGGCTACCAGCATTGTATATTGCTGTTGAGTCCTTGGGCAAGACACTTCACCCACCGGGCCTGAATATACGTGTATGAAGTTATTAGTAAGATTGTTGCTGTGTGTTTGATGGTGGTCGAAGAGACCTTTGGCACAATATGGCTGCCACATCTCTGCAGCCTG
Source organism: Bostrychus sinensis (assembly GCA_020698575.1). Classification (NCBI taxonomy): domain Eukaryota; kingdom Metazoa; phylum Chordata; class Actinopteri; order Gobiiformes; family Eleotridae; genus Bostrychus; species Bostrychus sinensis. The sequence goes on from CM036248.1 coordinate 34,567,255, forward strand.
CTCCAAGGCAGATGTAGCCAGTCCATTTAATCCATTATTATAATTATTATTATACATTTCATCATTCATGTGAGCTAGTCATCTCAGCATCAAAATCAATGTTGTTGGTAATCTGACATACCCAAGGCTGTAATAATCCCACTTAGAAAAATCCACTTTACATTGAGAATATTGAAAATACAACAAAATTTAGAAAAACAGTCATCTGAACTTGGTTTTTAAAGTTGGAAACATTTCACCTCTTAGATAAGAGGTAAAACGTTTTCAGCAAGTTTAGCTAACTGCTTTTTAACATTTCGTTGTGATTCAATTAGCCTGGATGAGTGAGTGATATTTCATTTTTTGTCTTTTTTTTTTACCAAAAATATTGAGATGCTATCACATCTGAAAATAATTAAATATTTAAAATTCATGGTCAAGGTAGAAGTTGATCAAAAGATTTATGCATAAAAAAGGAGAAAAAATATGAAAGTATACATTTTTTATGATGTTTTGTTGACGGGAACACTTTTGTCACTTAACAGGAGCAGCATGACAAATTTAGTTGAGCTAAGAGTGTAAAAATGCAGTGATATTAGCTTTGTATTTAGAATATCAAAACTAGTGATACAATGCATACCTGAGCCACAGTCCATTGAAAAAGTTAGAACCACTGCAAAAGTGACAAAAAAAATTACATTACATACATGAAAAGTGCATTTCTGTCCTCACTGGGGCACAAGGGTTAAAATTGAGTGTATTTCTCTTGTGGCTACCATTTAGTACCACTTTGTTGCAATGCAGACCACTCTGGAACCAACCAATTTTTTTTTAATGTGCTGTACCCCTTTTTTTTTCTAATATGACATGCTTCTATCTTACCTCTTGCTCTATCTCCATCTCTTCCACCTCCCACCTCCGTCTGAGCTCTCGACCTGTCTGCACTGTCAACCTGCGTGTCAGTGAAGTGAATGGGTGGGAGGAGCCGCTGTGATTGGGCCATTAGCAGAATATGCCCCCTCCACCACTTTCGTATCTTCCACTTGTGGCTGGGAAATGCCGGGATTAGCTGCTACAGTCGACTCACTACAATTGGTCAAATTAGTCAATCACAGCTTCTTGGTTCAGGAGGTATCTCTCACAGTTGTTCTGGGTTTCAGAGAATGACTTGCCTACACATGTCTAATCCTCTGTCTTGGCCTCTAAATTCTTTTAAAGTCTTTTACTGAACGGTCTTGGCAACAGAAGAATGGCTATCAGGGAAACTTTCAGACTTATTAAGATAATAGTATAAAATCAAATTGCATAGATAGACAGAGGTCATTATACTAGGCCCCAAAAAGCTGAGAGATGCTCTGTCTGACCAGAGTCTCCCTGGACGGTGTCAGTGTAGCCTCAAGTTCTACTGGGAGAAACTTAGGAGTTTTATTTGACCAAGATTTATCATTTAAGGCTCATATAAACCAAGCCTGTAAAACAGCATTCTTTCACTTACGTAACATAGCCAAAATCAGAAATATTTTATCTAAAAGTGACGCTAAAAAACTTGTCCATGCGTTTGTTACATCTAGGTTGGATTACTGTAACTCTCTGCTGGCAGCGTGCCCTAAAAACTCTTTAAAATGTCTTCAGCTTGTTCAAAACGCAGCAGCAAGATTATTAACAGGAACTAACAGGAGAGAACATATTACTCCTGTGCTAGCTTCACTTCACTGGCTTCCAGTTGAATTCAGAATTAGGTTTAAAATCCTTCTCCTGACTTACAAGGCCGTAAATAGTACGGCGCCATCCTACATTAATGATGTTATAGAGCCATACCAACCAAGCAGAGTACTGCGCTCACAAAATGCAGGGCTATTAGTGGTTCCCAGGGTTTCTAAAAGTACAGTTGGAGGTAGAGCCTTTAGTTACCAAGCTGGGGGAAGTATGGTGCACTGAGCCTCTGTCCTCTGGTTTCATCTGCTGCTCCTCTCCTATCACTGTAATTAATATTATCTAATATTCTATATCTCCAATCAGTTTCTTGCTATTCACAAGTTGTCCCTCTGTTTCAAATGCCTGGCTGCTGGCAGATGTCCCAGTGATGATTGGATCTTAGCTGACCCATCTGTGCTCCTGTCCCGACCTGTGGGCCCTCAACCTCACCTCAACCCACTCACCTGTCTGGATGAGGCCCATGCTGCATCCTGGATTTCCCCGACCTATCTCGCCCCACTCCCCTGTCTGGATGAGGCCCTGCTCTGAATCCTTACAGAGCTGATCTATGATCCTATAGATGAGCTAATGAACTAACAGTCCTAGACGCATTGCCTGTCCGACCTGGGAGAGGATCTCTCCTTCAGTTGGGCTCCATAAGGTTTCTTCTTTTTTCCCACAGCTGTTTTTTTTAGGAGTTTTTCCTTACCAAGAAGGAGGCCTCCCTGCAGTTGGTCATGGAATAAGCCTGTGCCATCAGGTAGTCATTTGACCTCATTCTTTGGGCGCATAACATTGCTGAACCTAGACCTGACCAACTGCAGGGAGGCTCTTACCTACTTACTTAGTTCAATCCAGGTAGAAACATTTTTTGTGTGTGTAGGTTTACAAGAAACTAAGGCAATTCAAGGGTTTTTACATGATTTTGTAATGCTGTTCTAAAGAGCCTCCACCAGTCACCAGGAAAAAAAAAGGTCAATAGCAAAGTAACAGATTTTATTAAAACGTCAAAAGCACCACACAATTTCAGCAGCTCAATAGAAATGTTAAAAGGAAAAAATTACTAAGTGCTCGCAATCCATATGACATAGATAGCCTCATTCACGGAGAGTGGTGAATGGTTTCAGTGTTTCCTGCTTTTTGTGGAGATGTCCTTCGTCTCCATCAGCTAATTAGTTTTACTGCTTTTCTTTCAAATGATCATTAAATCAGAAGCCAAAGAGAAAGGGACAAACAAACTTTCAATAGATTAAAATCACAGCTAAAATGAATCAATATTTATTTAGATGGAAGCTTCCAAAATACAGAGATGACCAAAGTGTGTTTTATCCAAATCAATACGCCCAGCACTGATAGTCAAATTGGGCCTTGGGTCTCTGGCAATTATAACTGTTTGTGAAGAATAGTACGTAAAATGTGTTCTTTGAAAATTATAGCTGTCTGCTTAACAGCCCTGATAGACTCTAAAGCACCAGTAAGGATTTGTACATGTATTACTAACAGTCAATTATCAAAATACTTATTGATGATGCATACAATTTAAGTGGAGTGAGAACAGCCTGAATGTCTCTTGGCTGGCCTAGAAATGCCTTGGGGGACCTGGAAGAAGTGACTGGGGAGAGGGTCTTGGTCTTGGCATCTATCCAGACTACCCCACTTCAGATAAAAAGCAGAAATTATGGTTGGAAAGATATACATATACAATGTAATACCAAATGCTTCAACCATACTTTTTCACTGTATACCCCAATTTTAAAAAAAAAAAGTTATGTTGCTCCTGTTAAGTGACCAAAGTGTCCCTGTCACAAAACACCATAAACAATGTATGCATTCATTCTTCTTCTTCTACTTCTTCTTCTTATTATTATGATTATTTTATTTTTTTGCTAAGTGGATTTATGTAAAACAAAACAAAACAAAAAGAAACAAAAAAAAAACAAAACAACAAATCCATCGAAATCAATGTTGTTGGTAATCTTTGACATACTCAAGGCTGTAATCTAAAAAAATCCACTTTGCATTGAGAATAGTGACTTTTTTTTTTTTTTTTTTAATCGAGATGCTTCTACATACACTGGGATGAAAAGGGTTAACATTCTGAAAATAATGGAAAATTTGGGCTTTACGGTGAGGATTAAAGTTGATTAAAATATTTATGCAAAAAAAAAAAAGAAAAAGTACAAAAATATGAATGTATACATTTTTTATGTTTTGTTGACGAGGACACTTTTTTTCACTGAACAGGAGCAATGTAACAAATTTAGTTAGAGGCTGTACATTTTAAATTGGTGTTTAGAATATACAAATTTGTGATCAAATACACATGAGCCAAAGTTTATAAAAAAGTTAAAACCACTGCAAAGTTATCAAAAAATAAAATAAAAAAAAAAATAAATGAATAATTAAAAAGTACACTTTTGTCCTCATTTGGGCACAATGGTTAAAAAAAAGAGTGTATTCTTCTTATGGCTAACATTTGGTACCATTTTTGTGCAATGCAGACCACTATGGAACCGAGGTAAAAAAAGTATGGTTAATTTTAATGTTTTGTATCTCTAGTCTAAAATCTGTTATTATCAGGTTTTGCCCTACAATGGAAAAACAAAACAAAAGAAAACAAAAATAAACAAAACAAAATAAGAAGTTGCACTAACCAGTTAAAGCAAGTGTAGAAGATACAATATTTATGTTTAAGCAGATTAAACATGCACTTACATGATTTTGTTTTGTTTGTCAATGTATTTGTGTGGAAAAAAAGCTTTTCTGCCATGCAGATAGTGTGACACTAAAAGCCATGTGGCGAGCCAGCCAGGAGGCAGCATAAAGGGGCAGTTGTTGTTTTGTTGCCTGTTGAACATCAGGTAGTATGTTAGTGAAAATCCCACAAATATCAAGAGAAGGAGCATAACACACACACGCACAAACAGACACAAATGATAATAACAATAATTATTACTGTACGTGTACTGGATTTTGCTGCTGATATTTGTTTCTGAACTCAAAAGGACATTTCTTTCAGGAGCCACAGTGTCTGGCCTATAGTGACCCAAGGACAATGAATAAGAATGGTTATCTGCTTTCTGGTACCCCTCGTGACAACTTTTAGACATTAGTTTAGGTGTTTTAATCTACATGTCAGTGCAAGGCTACCAATGTAGAATTAATACTCTTAGGGCCAGATTTATCAAAAGTTTGCGTGCACGCTAACTGAATAAGATGCGCTAAAATTGGAGCAAACCCAGACGCAGTTGAGATTTGCGTGTCTTACAGGAGCAGAGCGAACGCAATGCAGATTTTGCTCCTATGACCTAATGAATCTGTAAACTGAGGCATTCTTCCCAGAGTGCGCAAAATGGAAGGCGGAGAAAATGCAAATTCATTCATTTACCGCCCGCAATATTATTTATCAAGGCTCACCATGACTTTGCGTACGAAAATAGCGTATAAATTTAGCACGTTGGAGAAGGACGTGCTAATCTTTTGCACAGATATGGCTGCTGTGATTCGTGTGAGACAAAAGAGAAGAAATTAAGAAATACGTAGGGTTAGTGTTTGCCACGCGTGCAGATCTATTTGCCATGACGGATGAAAAAATTATTCACCAGCACTTTCAGCTGTTCTTAGTTAAATTTTTGCTTCCGTTTGTGTTCCACTTCCGCACCTTCCATGACACAAAACAATACACGCAATGATTCTGTTTAAATAGTTCCGTCCCATCTGTTTGCACTGTCACCGGCCACGCAGTTTGTCTTAGTAATTCACGCGCAACACGAACATTAATAGCGGCCGCATATTTTCTCACTGCACTCACAGTTTAGCACCCGTCTTAGTAAATATGGCCCTTAGTCTTTGTCTTAAGTATATATATTTTATATGTATGCTACATTATCAATATTGTAAAAACTATAACTGAACTGAAAGTTTAAGAAATAAAATAAGCAATGGAAACAAAACCGAATGTGTATTTTTGGGGCAGAAAAGACGGTGACTGTAAGTTATTACTTGTGTAAGTGTTCAGTGAGTGCTGGGCATGAAAGGTTCTCATTCTGGTCGTTTTGATTGTGGTATGAGGAACAGTTTGAGCAGTGAGATTTTTTTTTTCTCACTTTCTCAATTTTATTATGTCATTCTCTGAGTTATTTAGTAATAATATTGAAGTTTTAGTTCATATGTATGGTAGGACCTGGGTGGAAGGGCCCCCTGCCAGAATGACTATGGATTGCCAATTTTGACCGTGTGGGGGCCCATGGTGCTCCGTGGCTTCTGTGGCGCCTCAGCCTGGTGACTCACCATGGTTAATTCATATTATTATTATTATTATTATTATTATTATTATTATTACTACAGTCATTGCTTGCATGATTTTTTTTTTATTCATTTATTTATTTATTTATTTATTTATTTTTTTCCAAATACAGTAATATGACCTACATGTGTCTCTGCAAACAAATACACCCACACCCACACATATTCACATCTGTATCATGGTCCACATTTTGTGTCTGTATGTGGTGTGTCAATTAAACTATATGTAATTATAACTCTTTATGTATTAGGGATCACCTGTAAATACTGTACTCCCACTTGATAGACATGAAAAGGCAATGGTTGGCCATAAAGCAAGTAATGTCATGCCTTCCTTTTTAAATTCCCTGGTTATACGAATACTTGCCTTTTAAAATAGTTTTATTATAGCCTATATTCTTTTGTAATAAGCTTGTTCCAGCCTCCCACTTTATGCATACAGCATTTGCAGCTCTTTACACATTTGACTTCCAGTGAATTTACTTTTCATACACGTGGAAGCCGAATCTTATAGAAATATCGCAATTCATGCCATTTCACCTTGGTTCACACTTTTCAAAATGCTCTATTCATTACGGCGAGCTGCAGCTTTTCTCCACAATCAAAACTGTATTACGAGCAGATGTATTCCAATGACTCAACCACTCAGCAAAGAACAGCTAGGCCTTCTTCACAGCCTTCTAAACCATAGCTCCGGGCTTTCAACTCGCTCCTCTGACAAATCATCTGAGATCTCCAAGGAATACTTTGATTAACTGGCACAATGGATGAACTGTCTCTCCCATATTAATTGATCTTTATAATGTTTGGATGAGATTTTTCTAACACGAACATTAACTTGTAAATTATCAGATGGTGAGGCTTTTACCAATATTTACAATGAGGTTTTATTCCCTTGTCTGCCTCCTCTTTTTGCACGGCTTGCTCTAATTGGCTTCACTGTGCAGCTCGCCACATTAAGCAAAGGCTATTGAGCTGGAAGAGAGCCTTATTATTATTATGGAGGCAGCCAGCATTATGACATGCAGCAGATTCAAAAGTGGATTTGCACATTGAGCCATTAAGACATTCATTTTAATGAGCATGGATAGCATTAAAAGGTGTGTGTGTGTATATATATATATATATATATATATGTGTTATAGATTCTCCTACAGTTATAGTATGAGAATCCAATATGCAACATTGGGCATGTGAGAGTAAAATGGATGCATCAGCTTTGTTTAATTTAAATAATAATATCAGACCAATTCACCTCAAACTATTAATACATGAAACCATTTGCTGCTTTTTTTCCATCACGCGGATGCTTTAACAAAATCCATCTGCAGTTTAACAACACTTTGGACATACACTGATCAGGCATAACATTATGACCACTGACAGGTGAAGTAAATAACACCCCTAACCCCTCAATCACTATATAGTCCAGCACTATATAGCGGACTATATAGTGCACTCATTTTGTGAATGATTCGGACAGTCGCACACTATTTTTCCCTCACCGGTGATCACGTGACTCTGACGTCTGTGTAAAAAAAGTTCGGTGGAACTCCGCTGATAATGTTCTTCTGTGGTAAAGCCCGACCACACTCACTTGATGTTTTAGTATTTATAGATAAATAATAGTCATACGTGTGATATTTAACACAAATTATCGCAATAATGAATAAAACGGACTGGATTATTGCAGCTCTGTGAATGCTGGGTAAGCTAGCAATTTTACACTGCAACGGTTTATTTAAGAGCTTTTTATTTCTGATTATGAGGTGACAGAAGTAAAAAAGACGTTTTTAACTGGTCTCATTCAGACAGTGTTGTGTACAGTTTAAAGACCTGTCGTGGTCCCGCTGTTCTCCTCCGAAACTCGTGAAGCATTCTGGTTTATACTGACCATCTAGTGACCATCGCTGTCCACTACTTTTCAAAATGCATTGTGGGAAATTTTGAGTGCACTATTTTTTATCCATTAGACATTCGGACACCACTACAAAATGGCGTGACCATTATGTCGACACCCATTATTGGGTGCGATACATTGTATTAGGCTGCAAGTGAACGTTTTGTCCTCAAAGTTGTTCTTGTGTGTTCCCAGTGTGCAGTGGTCACAATATAATAATAATAATAATAATAATAATAATAATAATAATAATAATAATAATAATGGGTTACATTTATAATCTGGATAGCTCCAGGTTATTTCTCGTGAAATTAAATGGGGGGACACAAGGAAAGAACATGCGGGGAAGCTTGCAGCAGGATAAATGCAGCTTACACTGAACAACCTATGTGTCCCGTTTGACAGCGCTGTAGTTTACAAGCCCCTCCCTACTTTGAGCTGTCATAGAGACACATCTATGGTTTAGTTAAATTAATAAGGTGAGTGGAGTCACTTCAAACCTCCTCTTCATCTGAAAACAATAATCCTTATAGAACTAGGCCTATTATTCCTAATAATTTCAAAATAATTTAAAGCAGTAGATTATCATGAGGCTTGTAGAGCAGATTTCACTTCTGTCTTTGTCTTTGAGCAGCGGTTTGTCTCCTTGAGTCCCACACCAGCACATTTTATAAATTAAAAGAGGCTACTATATGTTAGACTAGCTACAAGTAAGAAGATACAAATAAGCTTCTTGGCTATATTTAATTTCTGTCTGATAATAAAATGCAGAGTTGGAACTCTAGAGCTGATACTGGTATACTCTAATTGCATTAGACTACAGAAAAAATATGATACACAATTGTGGCTGGTGAAAATGATCGGTGGCTTGAAAAACCACTAGCCACAGTAGCCAGTGAGAGAAAAAGTTAAGTCAAGCCCTGCCTGCCCATGATTTAATACTTTTAAGGCCTTAATTTTGGCAACATCAAATTTATACATTTTTAATACTTTTAAGACCTTGGGGACTATACCCTGACAGTTAGATATGTACTGATAACACATCATCACACTAATATACATAAATACAACTTTTAAATAGTACTGGAAAAAATATTTCAGATATTTAGCTGCCATCTGAGGCTTTAATTCCAAGACTTTTGCTGCATATGGTATAATATGAAATCTAAATTTATAATTTCTATTACAAATTACAATGTTTTAAATCTGGCCGTCATCCAAAAAAAAAAAAAAAAAAAAAAAAGGACACTTGTAGAGATTGCTACTAGTACTGACACAGAGCCATACACAGACAGACAGCCATTCACTCTCACATTCATTCACTAGGGGCAATTTAGAGTCGTCAGAGTCCCCAAACACATGCATGTCTTTGGGCAATAGGAGAAGGACAGGGTACCCGGAGAGAACCCACTGGTAACACAGGGAGGACATGGAGACTCCATCCAGAGAGACTGAGAATTGAACCCACAATCTCCTTGCTTCATTCATTCTTACATCTTCCTCTTATACAGAAGTTGCAGGTTCCTATCTTGATTATGATTATACTTGTTGATCATAGAACTGTCTTTAGTCCAATGCCTCGTGTATGTTCATGTCAAATATATGACAGAGAGCACAACAATGTGCATCTCAATTTATTATTTGTTTATTTTTTTGTATGGATTCCAGGGGGTAAGGGTGGCTTAGAATAGTTATTCTTAAATTGTGGCACGGGCACCAATGGTGACACCTGTAGCTCCTTCTGATTGTACTCAGGAGTCTTTTGCAGTTCAAGATTTTGTTTAATTTTGATCCACTTTTATTCCAGTTTTAGTCTTGTTCCGATTGAGGCTTAAATTGGAAGTTTATACCACAGTTTAAGGTAAAGGTTAAGGTAGACTTTATTGTCCCTGTAGGAAAATTTGTTCTTCAATGCCACTGGGGCAACCTGTCAGGAGCAGTGGGCAGCTGCGGTGCAGTGGCCGGGGACCCTTCTCCATATCTTGAGCCAGGATCCTGGTCATGACTAACCAGCTGGAGGATTAGCCTATTGTGCATGTTTTAGGTTGATTGGGGGAAACCAGAGCACCTGGAAGAAACCCACCCAGACACGGGGAGAACATGCAAACTCCATGCATGGAGAGCTTTTGTCCTTGTTTAGTAATGTATTTTTTTTTGTAATAATCTGGGTTACTCAAGATTTTTTGTTCCTGGTTCTCATTTTAGTTCTTGAAAATGGTACTTGGAAAACCTGATATTTTCTGAGGTGGTACTTGGTAAACCACTTGCTTGTTTTGAAGATTCGCAGTCAGAAACTTGTCTAAAAAAATATAAAATAAAATAAATGGAAGCACTACACTGGTTCGCAAAACTCCATTTGAACAAACACTGCAACATACAGTGGAGATACTCCATGCTATAGTCCGTTTGCCACATCTGTAAGTCCGCTCCAGACTGCAGGTCGGTATATTACAGTGTGGGAATAAGAATGGCCTTGCGTTCATATGGGATCACTTTTGGGCTGGCCTCCCCGCCCGAAAACAAGCGTGTGCTGCTTGTCTCCAGGCTCGGTGTGCTGGGCCATGAATTATTTGCTGCTGCTGCAACCAGCCTGGTAATATGATGAGAGCACGGCTGACTGGGCCCCGGCGCGCTCTCCCACACACCGCATTAATACAGACGTGACAAGCTCTGCCCAGACGAGCGCACGCTGGCTGGCTCAGATGTGCTGGAGAAGAAGAAAAAGAGGAGGAGGTTGCTCCGTGCATGTGGGTGGCCTGCCGTGCACACAAGGGGGCTTGGGCTGCACAGATGAGAGATGACGGATGCAGCCGTAGCATGCTTTTAGTCCGGGTGTGGTCCTGTGCCTGGAGTAACCCTTCACTGTCCTCAGCAGGGGTAGGAGCTTTTCGCACCAATGCTGGGAGCAAATGTACAAATGTCTTGCTTGGATGTGGGGCTCAGTGCTAGACGTCCTTCTTAAAAAATTTACACTTTCACTGTAACTCTGCAACTGTCATCTGCAAAAAGAATTAGATGGAAGGAAGGGCATCTGGTGTGAAATAGGATGGTAAAGGTCAATGTTTTACCATTGGCAAATAAAAGGCATTTAAGGTACTTCAGAAAATGTTGCTTCAACTTTTGTCTTTTGTGTACTATGATTCTTTGCTGGTTAGTTAGATGTATAAAGGAAACAAATGGAAGCTAATGCTGATGGTGCTCTCTTTATACCACTGGCTTGAGTTGTAATTCATTGTATTTACTCCCAGAGATGCTGAGTGTCCAGGGGCAGGACGTTTTTGGTTCATTTATCCAATCAGCGTCCTACATTTTATGTAATAAAGAAAACAGCCTGCTTCTCTCTCATAGAGATCCATTGAAGCACATCATCAGTAGAATTTATACAGCGTCTGAGATGCACTGAAGTGAGTGAAGATATTTTACATACAAATACATTATTATTCATTCAGATCTAGAGCCCAGAGACGCAGATCTAAACAGTTTACAGATAAAGTAAAACAATGGTTTAAATCCAATCTAATCTGTGAACATTAGAGCCACATTTCCACCAGTGTTTTATTGTAAATAGTTTGTATTCTATGTATCCTATATTTTAATGTTTGTATCCTATATTTTAATGTTTGCTATTGTCAGTTTTGTCTTAAGGATCTGCAAATTAGCTGTTAGCTAGATGGCCAATGGACATGACATCAGCTGCATCTGAAACTGTAACTTTTTTTTTTTTTTTTTTGTCTCTTTCAAATAAAACTATAAATAAATAAAATTCATCTTCTGCTCATTCCCGTTAGGGGTCGCGCGACTGGAGCCTATCCTGGTAACTTTGGACAGGGGACAGTTTGTCGCACGGCTGACACAGAAACACACACAGACATCCATTCACTCTCACATTCATTCACTAGGGGCAATTTTAGAGTCACCAATACTAACACATGCATGTCTTTGGACAGTGGGAGGAAGTCGGAGTAAATAGAGAGAAGCCACATTAACACGGGGAGGACATGCAGACTCCACCCTAAGAGATCATGTGATGGCTGATCTCCTTGCTGGGAAACAAGAACACTAACTGCTTTGCCACTATGCCCTCCTTATACATTATTATTTCAAAAGTTTTTCAAAAAGCCCCAAAAAGTATAACATGGCCCCTTTTTAGACAATAGTTAAACTTTTCCCTCACATTCAACAGCACACAGCACCGACGTGGACCATGGTGTACTGTGGACTCCAGGGATCAAGAGTTGATTTTTGTAACAAATATTGCAAACTTTGCAACTTTTTGTCTTAAGTAGCTCAGTTCTATGTAGTATACTGTATGTATTATGTAAAAGCCTTGTTGTACATAAGGCATGCAATTTATAACAAATATGATCCATGTAAAAGGTATCAATAAATAAGACTTGAAAGAACTTATTTCACTGTATACATCTTATAAAATATGGACAGTGTGGTGTGTTACATTTCATCCCTGCCATCCAAAAGCATATTAGCAAGTAGCATCAATAAAACAGACCCGACCTGCTACATTATTTTTACAGAGTGCAGTAAAACCAGGATGTTATGCAAACCGACGACGTGAGCCATAGATCCATGTCTTGGTGCATGAATAATGCCATGCGCGCGGGGCCTTATCTAATTACATGAGAGGCAACACGTGCTGGATACCTATTGATCTACAGCGGAAGGAAGGCTTTCATTTTTATAAACAAGGACATGCTCATGCACACTTCCATGCGAACGCAATCAAGGATGTACGTACAACAAGGGCCCCAAACATCGCTCTTCAAATGAATTTTTTCTCATTACCGGGGGTCTGTTTATGCAATAAGATCACTTTAAAATGTATTACTCCTGCTTTGAGGCATTACTACCTGACTGCATTTAAATGCACAGGCAGGTGCATACTTACATAATGCTGCCTCTTAAAGCGTGAATAAATTCCGACTTGACAAGGTACATGCACATGTCAATTTTGGTCACCATTAATTCCACAGACGCTAACGGCAGAAACAAAATACGGAATCAAAATGTCCAGTAATGGTAGGTAAGAGAGTAAATGTCAGTGAAAGACAAGAGCGGCAGAGGAGACGAAACAGCTGAGCCGAGTAAATGAATTCAGAACAAGAGGGGTCAAGTATGAAATATAGAGAAGGCCTGAGAGAGTGTGGTGTGATGCCAAGTCGGAGACAAAGGAGTGTATTTATGTCATTGTTATGCAGCAGCCCCAACGGAACAGACTGGAGTCGTGTTGTTTGTCTTGTGCTCACTGCCTAAACAGCCTGACAGCCGTGTAAATCCCATATTTAATAGCCAAGCTGAAGATAAAGTCTCTGTAAGAAAATGCTGGCCTCTAGGTGGTATGCAGCATTCTCACATCAAATGGGTTTCCAGTGGCAGGGACATAACAGTATTACAACATTTTATAAGCATGTATGGATTCTTACAAACTGACTGGTTAGCTACCCAAAACAACACCCTAGTCATGTAACTCACAGACAACTGTACCCAGCAATTCACATCCCCAGAGGCAAATGCGATGTCATTTAAACACAAGATACACCTGATTCATTTTAAGCCATTACAAAATGTAATTTTAAAAATATGTCTTGTAAATAATTAGAAGTGTACTGATTAATTTACTAAATTGATGTAGTGACTTTTCCCCCTCCAATATCAATACACACTGACAGGACATTTTCATAGGTGCAAAAAAAAAAAAAAAAAAAAGTCAAAATTAGGAATTTCCATGTTAAATTAAAACCAGAAGTGTCTTTTTGGTAGAGGTTTTTGCACTGGAAAAAAATAGGTTATATTTAACTTTGCTTCACTCTCTGCCTGTGTGAGATAATCAGCTGCTGTGCTAAATTTGACTGTATACTTTCAGTTGTATCAATTTGCAGGTGTTGAATCGTGTCAATTGTACCATTCTAAATCAGCCAATATTGTCCTTTAATCATATTGTAACAAATGGTACATATCGTATCACTGCAAAAACGTATCATTACACCTCGACAAATAATGATGAAATTCTTTCCCCATGTTGTTAACAAGTATCGCTAAAAGTGCTTGTTGCCGTCAGCAAACCTAAAACCTACCTACTCACAGCAGTACTGCCACACCATTGGCCCTGACCATTCCTGGCCAGGACCCAAAGGAAAGACTGAGCATGACAAGATGGATTTTGTGAGTTTGTGAATTAAAAAAAAAAAAAAAAAAAAAAAAAAAATCATGACAGTAACCTTTTAACAACGATTTCAATATAATTTACCTATTAATTCACTGTTTTGATGACACATTAGGTCAGTACCAGTGGTTGTATGGTTATTGTTTAGATCACAAGACATGTTGTTACACATGTATAACTAGTACTGTCAGAGCATTGGTCAAACTTGCAGTAGTTTGGATGCAATCACATTGCCCTGAGCATATGAAGATTTTTTGTGACTTTGTAAACTCACACATACCACCATAAGAATCTGGCTGGGGTAAAAGGCTACTTATGTTTAGTTTGTAGTTTTCTTTTCACAGTTCACAATGATAATGATTACCTTTACATAAAGTTAGTTAAAGTTTTTTTTGTTTTTGTTTTTTCTTCATGACTAGGCAGTAACTTCACTCGATGACTGGAACTCACAATTAATTAAGCGTTATCCCCAATTGTCAATTTATACCAGACTTCCGAGTATAACTATTTGGAGCGGCATATTAAATACAAAGAAAACAAACCATTATTTGTTAATTTTACACTTTAGGCTTTAAAAATGACTCTTGTCTTTATGTTAATGAAACTCAGTCAGTGGCTACGTTATCTCTCCCCTTTCATGAAGACCTCAGGGAGTTACTTTTATACAAGTCACTTACTTTTTATTACTGCAAAGCTCCTAAATCTCAAAGTTCAGTGACTTTAATTAGCAGAGGCAGAGGTGATGTTGAGCTGAAGGAGCTTGGAGTAGTCAGTAAGGCCACCATCCAAGGAACTGACTCCGAATGAACTACAAGTGGGAGTTGCTATATTCAAACTGATGTAAGAAGTTAACATGGAAAGGAGAAGTCATTTTGTAGAGTGGAGCTCAGTTTTGTCATGACAAATATGAATAGCCTAAAACTTTTTATGTTTGCCTTAGTCACCCCCCTTAGCATTTTTCCTTTATTGACGCCTCACAACCAGGAATTGAAATGGATCCTTGAGAGATTTATGTCAGTCACTTTACATCACAACAACCATGAAGGTGTGAAATATTTTTTTATTGTAAAGCAAACAAAAAATATGACAGAAAAACAGAAAGGCTGAGTGTGCAAAAGTATTTATCCTCTGAAGTCAGAATTCTGTAAAACCTTCTAGCTCCAAGCAGGGCAGTTGTTTAGGGCCACAACCACTACGGGGGGCCAAATGATCAGACAGGCCTGAACATCTCGGGTTACTTGGTGTAACCCTGTTCCCCGGTAAAGCGAGAACGAGATGCTGCGTAGTATATGCTATGGGAAATGTTGCTTGTCAGTACGGTTGTGACGCTCGTGTGTCACACATGCGAGATTGAGTGCACCTGGCTCGATTGAGGTGGGGAGGTATAAAAGACACGTGACAGGAACAGTCTCCAGGTCAAGTTTTTCTGAAGACCGCCCAGACACCCCCCTAGGGGCGGCACTGCAAATGCAGCATCATGTTCCCGCTTTAGTGGGGAACAGGGTGACACAAAGTAACCCGAGACATTCCCCTTCAAAAGCTAAACTTCAATGCTGCATACCATACACTATGGGAACGAGAATACCAACGCCACCGCCCCTAGTGTCTGGACCCCAAGGTAGTGAAGAGCACTAAGACTGAGGAGACTCAAACACAACTCAGGATGAAGACTTAAGGACACGAGAGCCAGGAGTCACATGAACATCCAAACTATAAAACTTGATAAAAGTGTGCAGAGAGGACCAGCCCGCCATATCACAGATCAGGTGTAGAGGGGCCCCCTTTACCAGAGCCAAATAGGTCAGACCAATAGCATCCCTCACCCAATGGCACATAGTGATAGCCCCCGTAGCACAAAAAGAGTTGCTTGGACTTGCACCATGGATCAGTGCGATGGACATACGTCCGGAGTGCGCACACTGGACACAGTAAATGAAGCTTCCCCTGCTCCAGCATAACAATCAGCGGAGGACAGAACGCTTCAAGAATAACAGGATTATGAACAGAGAAAGGAACTTTTGGCAGATAAGTAGGGTGAGGATGCAAAATAACTTTGATCATGCACGGGGCAAAATCCAGGCAGGATGGTGAAACCGATAAAGCCTGTAAATCCCCAGTCCTCTTGAGAGAGGTAATGGTTATGAGAAAAACCAGAAACCTGGGTTAGGGTTCTCCCAGATCTGACAGTAATCCGCCCCTATATTCATGTGCCCAGGGATATAAATTACTCTCAATGAGGAGCTCATTCTGAGCCCAGAGCAGAAGCTGCCGTGCTAACTCAACTGATATATATGAAACTGCCGTGCTGTCCACTCGCACCAGCACATGGTAACCCCTGAGCTGTTGGAGGAAGTATTTCAGAGCCAGAAATATGGCCTTCATCTCGAAGCAATTGATGTCCCACGCAAGATGATGCCCCTCCCCGAATAAACCCCTCCCCGAATAACCCTAACCCTACCCTAACCCTAACCCTAAGCAATTGATGTGCCACGCAAGATGATGCCCCTCCCCGAATAAACCCTGGGCTGGACGGCCATCCAGGACTGCGCCCTAGCCCGTAAGGGATGCATCTGTCGCTAGCATTTTGCGACGACAACATGGACCTAGAGCGGGACCCAGAGTGAGAAACTCGGGTCTGAACCACACAGACAGGGTACGAAGCCCATGGCGCATAACCCTTATTTGCTTCAGGGGATTGGCTCTTGAATGAAATCCCCTGGCTCGGAGCCACAGCTAAAATGGTCTCATGTGCAAGAGGCCCAAAGGAACCACTGTGACCACAGCTGACATGAGACCCAGAATCCTCTGAAAAGAGTGCATAGCGACTTCCTGGCCTTCTGACTTCTCTCAGTGCTCTCAAAATGGATTCCACCCGAAGCAGAGGGCAGATGCACCTGCATGTCCCAGAGTCGAACCTGAGAAACTCCCTGTGCTGTGGCAGTATTTCTATATGGAAATAAGCATCTTTCAGATCTATAGTGACGAACCAGTCGCCTAATTGAATCTGAGAATAATTTTTATGGTCAACATCTTGAATTTGAACACCCTCAGGAAGCGATTTAGACTGCACAGATCCAGTATTGGGCATAATCCCTCCGTCTTTCTTGGGAACCAGGAAGTAGCGGCTGTAATAACCAGACTGCCTGTCTGCCAGAGGGATGCGCTCTATGGCTCCTTTGTCCAGCAAGACTTGCAGTTCCTCAGTCAGCACATGCGCCCGCTCCGCTCCCACAGAAGTGGAAACCACACTGTTGAAACACGGAGGGCAATGTGCAAACTGAATCCTGTAACCCCCTGCGACAGTCCTGAGTCCCCAAGGGGATATGTGTGGCAGAGACACCCAGGCTGCCAAACTCGCTGAGAGAGTTTTACGACAGTAATAAATCATTTGGTGGGGAGGGGGTGGCTCTAAAACGCCTCATGAGGAGAGGGTCGGTTTCTGGAGCGAGGACGATGCCCCAGGAGAGAGGTAGCCTACAAGCACCTTCTCAACCTGAGGCATTGCCCCGTAGCCCCGCGTCTTTGCCCCCACAGTGGCTAAATACATCAGCATTGAAGGGACAAAGACACAGTACAAATAGGGATGACTCCACGAGCGAGAGAGCTCCTCATGGAGATCATTGAAAAAGGGGAGAGATCACCACTGAAGTCTCTCCCCCTGGCACTCGACAGAAATCTGTCGTCCAATTTGGAGCGTTTGGGGGAGCCCTGGCCCTGCAGCCAGTCAATACTGCCCAGGTCTACTGCCCTGGTGACGACCTCGAACAACTCCTCGACCTCCACCTGAGAGCTGGAGGAGCACCGCAAGGCAGCCGCAGAGGGGGCCAGGGAGGAGATGTCAGACTCATGCTCAGTGGAGGCATAGGCCACATCCTTGTCTGGCAGAAGCGCAAGGATGACTGACTCTGATCCCAGCAACTCTGATCCCGGCGCCTCCGCCAGCTCAACACGCGACCCCCAGGATTGCAGTGGGGAAGTGCTGCCTCACTTTCTGAAGAAAGCAAGACAAGCACGCAAGACTATGATAGACAGAAGGTCACACTGCTGGCACTCCCCCGCTAGCCCGCAGGCCACGTGCTCCTCCCCCAAACACTCAGAACTCTGAACAGAAGCAGAACTCTTGCATATCATCTTCTGCTAGCTGCCTCTGGCAGGGAGGGACACACACTGTAATGTTCTGCTCAAACATTGTCTTATTCTACCCTCTCTTATTCTCACAGAGCTCTTAACACAACACCGTCTGAAGACAAACTGACCTGGAGACTGTTCCTGTCACGTGCCTTTTATACCTCCCCAGCTCAATCAACCAGGTGCGCCCAATCTCGCAGGTGCTGTTGATTAAGCATGAGGAATATAAGCAGGCCAAATCTCTTTGGCGTGTTTGACACACGAGCTTCACAACCGGTCTGACAAACAACATTTCCCATAGCGTATGCTACCAGCATCGAAGTTTAGCTGTTGAAGGGGAACAGCAGAGGCAGAGGCGGCCCATGCAGAGGTGGAAAAAGTACTCAATTTCTTTACTTAAGTAAAAGTACAGATAAGGAGCAAATATTTACTCAAGTAGAAGTAAAAGTATCACCTTAAAATTTCTATTTAAGTAAAAGTATATAGGTAATTTTTAAAAAATTTACTTTGCACTTTGCAAAATTAAAAGTATGTTGCACAGTCTTGATAACTCATGAATGTGTTAAATGTGAGGTATTTTGCTGAAGAATTGTGCTGATTCCAGATGAAATGAACAAACTGGTGCAGCAGAAGAGACTGAATCTGTCGCTGGAGTCTTCTGGCTTTATTATTTTGATGTTTCTAAAGCAGTACTACTTTACTGCATCTTTCATATTTAAGTACTGTGCATCTACAATGAGGCTTTGACAAAAACACATGCTTTTAAAACAAAACCCAAAATACTTTATTTTAAACCAGCTCATAAATGTAGAGCAGTATAAAGTACTGATACTTGCTCTAAAATGTAGCAAAGTAAAAGTACTCCTTATAAAATTTACTCAAGTAAACTACAGATTCATGAAAATTGTACTTAAGTAAAGTAACTAAGTACTATACTTTCTTACATTCCACCACTGGACAAATTTAACAACTTAAAACTCTAATGGGTTTAACTCTACTCAATTCAACTGGGGAAACTGCACAAAACTGTTTTAGTAACACAAACACAAAAACTCAGTATTCTTATTTCAATTCAATTGTATTAACTTGAACTGGTTTAAAAATACAGACTGAATTTTACTCCACCTTGTGACATTAATTATGACAACAAAGAACCATTATCTGGCTATAAGGTATAATAAGTAAATTAAGCACCTATTGGAAAAATGGCAGTTTCACAAAATACAATATTTGTTGAGCATTTTGCAAACAAATGTTTCAGGTCTATGTCAGTAAACTAGAATATTTTGCAAAAGCAAAATAATTTCAATGTTTCATTTTATGCAGATACAGAATTTTGGTTTTCAACAACTGCAATTGGGATAAAAATATTTGCCTAAAATTATTCACTTTGTGGGTACTCGATTCTGTCTGTTTCACTTGACTAACAATGACTATTTCACAATTTCACAATATTTTTATAATAGCATGAGCCTACAGCAAATACAGCTACAGCTAAATGCAGAACAAGGTGAAATACATCAAAAAAAAAAAAAAAATGCAATACTTAGTTTGCATTATGTAAGATGTAACATAAAATGGGCAATGCTCAAAATTTTTTGTGACTTCTCTGCCAAAACATTTAAACATAGAAAATGTCAAGCACACATTTGAACTGTCTCTATTTTCTTGGCTTCTTGGACATTGCCTTCTTCAGCTGACTAATGACCTGAACAAATACAAATGTAGATTTCAAGCTAATCACTACAAAATTATGAACAGTAATGTATTAATCTGTGAATAAGCAAGAAAACCTACACCAATTAATTTTTCAGTGTTTGCAATTTTGGTCTCAGTTGCTTTCTCTCATTGTCTAGTCAACATAACCACTTGAATGAACTCAAAAAAGTCACTACACTTCTCAGGATAACTCAGATACAGAGCACAGATGAGCCCAAACAAACTCAACAGTGCATCAGACCATGAGTAATGAGACATTACAACCTGATCCTCCAGCACGATCAACACTTGGTGTGTTGAGAAAGAAACTCCACCAGGCACCTCCTCCTCATCTGCCACCAGAGCAACTGCCCCTTCACCAAATTCCATTTCATCCTGATATAAAGTAATACATATAATTGGCCTCTACTATTCTCAAAAATATCAAGAACAAGAACATGTCACTTTGCTGAAAAGAAAGTAGTCATAAGAGATTCACATTCTCAGCCTCTCTTGGTGTGCATATTTAGCGTTTGTCTACTAAAGATAGAATTTAAAAATATATATATATTTGGGCATAGTGATTTGAGTCCATATAAAATAATAAAAAATAAAATAAAAACTCACAAAAAGAACTTGAGAATTCGACAAGTGAAAGATGATGCAGTGGGGAAAAATATTTATTCCCCTGCTGACTTTTTTAAGTTTACCCTGTATGAAGAATTTTATCTAGAAATTGTGTGGTAGGTTTATTTTAATAGAGACGGACAAAAAGATTAAATAATGGTAATTAATTGATTTGCATTTGATCAAGTGAAATATGTATTTGATCCCTACAAACCAGCAATAATTCTGATTCGCAAGACCATTTTATGTGCCCATGAAACACACAATTTAGTCCAGTCTCTTTAAAAAACTACCCCTAATCTAAATTAACAGTATGTGTGTAAAACAAATACCTGACAGAAGTAATCTCCAAGATTAATTCTCTGATCGAATGTCATAAAGAACTACATGGGCTACAATGGGCTACAAGACCATCAGGAAGAAGGTTGGTGAACAAGAGATAACTGACATACTTCACTGTAATGGATTGAGATCCTGTAGAGCTCCCAAGGTCCCCATGCTCAAGAGGGCACAAGAACAGGCCCATCTGAAGTTTGCCAATGAACGATTGAATGATTCCAGGAAAGCTCAGCAGAATGTGTCCACCTCTGTGATTCTGATGTGGTCAGATGAGACCAAAGTTGAGCTCTGGAAGCAGAGAAATGCTCAACACATCCCCACTATCAAAGATGGAGGTGGACACAATCTGTCCTCTTAAGTAGGGGACCTTGCAAGTTTTACAGCAGTGGTTCCCAACCTTTTTTGTTTTTGTGTACTCCCAGGACCTGGTTTAGATTTGGTATGGACCCGGCTTAGTCCTGGTTTAGTCTAAGTTTAGTTTTAGTTTAGTCCTGATTTGACCTGGTTTAGACTTTGTTTAGACCTAGTTTAGTTCTGGTTTAATCCCGGTTTGTTGCTGGTTTATTTTTGTTTATTTAGTCTTAGTTTAGTTCTGGTTTTAGGCATGGTTTAGTCCTGGTTTAGTTCTAGTTTTAGTTTTAGTTTCCTGATTTGACCTGAATAAGACTACTTTAGTTCTGGTTTATACCTGTTTGCTCCTGGTTCATTTCTAGTTTTACCCCTGGCTTAGTTCTGGTTTTAGTCCTCGTTTAGTTCTGGTTTAGACCTGGTTTAGTCCTTGGTTCACTCCCTGTTTTTTCCTTCTTCACTGTCCCATCCCTCTGTAGTCCTAATCTCTTTTGATCGCTTTTAGTGTTTAAAAGCCAGATATATAAAGGTACTATAAATTAACACATAACGCCATGCACCTCCTGCAATGTATTTGTGTACCCCTAAGGGTCCCTGCACCCCTGGATGGGACACACTGCTCTACAGCATCTCAGTTCATTCCAGTGAAACGTGTCAGTGGTAAGACCAACCTTCTTCCTGATGGTCTTATAGCTTTCTACCCCTGGGCAGGTCTTGTTCCTGAGTCCTTTTACAGCTCTTCTTGTCATTCCAACCATCTCTTACACCTGTTTTGAAAGAGATGGAGTCTGTCAGGTGTTTTTACACACACGATTTTGTAAAGTTAGGAGGAGTACTTTCCTAAAGGGACAGGTAATTTGTGTGTTTTAATGAGCACATAACCAGGCCGTGGAGTCAGAATTCTTGCCGGTTTGTAGGAACTCAAATACTTTCTTCAATACCCTTACACCACAACATGGCTGGTGATTTAAAGTTACAAATTGAGTATTCTCAAATCCCCAGCCCTTTAATTATACAACCTATTTTAATTAAATATATAAATAATGACAGACAGCTACCTATTGCTTTGTAACATTGATTTATTCATCTTCTTTGGGGTCGCAAGTACAGGAGCCTATACGGTAAAAAAAAAAAAACAGTTGCGAAAACTCAAAAACTCAAGGCAACAGGATCCCAACTCAAAATCTCAAGTTTTCAACAAATAATATTTTTGTTCACCTAAGTTAACTGTTCGTATCTCTTAAAACTTTCAATTTTAAGTTTTACTCACTATCATTATTTTCTTAACTCATAATCCATTGTTCAGAAAAGGTTGTTGTAAAAATTGTAAAATTGTTTTGTTAATTTAACATATTAAGTTTTTCTTATTATCAATAATAATAATAGATGTCAGAACAATGGACAGTCAGTTGGCTATAAGATGATTTAAGAAAATAATGATAGTGAGTAAAACTTAAATTAGAAAGATTTTTAAACTAAATGAAATTGAACACATTTTTTGGGAAAACTTGAGATTTTGAGTTGGCCCTAAAACTCAAAAATCTTAAGAGCTCCTGTTGCCTTGGGTTTTTGAGTTTTCGCAACCTTTTTTCTTTTTTTACAGTGCAACCCATAACTATAGGCCTTACCCCGAATTTATACCGGGGGCGTGGCAGAAGCAGATCTATTTGCACGCATCTGTTTAAAAGCAGCAATTTACACCGAGAGCGACAGAGCTGCTGCTGCTCCGCTGCTGGAGCCGGTCTGCCCTCTGTTGTTTTACACACTTCTCACCGTCTGAACACAAATTGTGGCCAGGCATTCAATTTCTGCGTGTTGTCCTTTTAAAATGACTGCTTTCTGTCACAAACTACACAGCATTTCTTCCCCTCAAGAATTAACTTCTCAATGCACCGTGTTTACATGACCACTGTGTCAGTGAGTCTCACCACAGAACGGCGAGTTGTTCCTGGGACGTCCGTGTGCCGCTGCCAGTGTGAATTATCAGACTGAATAAACAGAAAACGGATCAAACGCGGCTGGTGCTCCTGGTGCCGTTCTGTGCTGCTTCTGCTTATGGTGTAAATTAACTGTTAGGCGGGGTACACTCTGGACGGTGGCAAGCTAGTCACAGGGATGGTGCGTTCATATTAATTTTGCTTTCCCTAACATTTATCTGGACATCCACAAAATATGGGTGTCTACAACTCACATTTTGAATTAAAACAAATATATTTAGTTGACCTGCATGTGCATTTTGTTATGTATGTATGTATGCAGCAAGTTACACTTTTTGTTTACATTTGTGCAACCAAAGTCCGAATCTAAAAATACTGTAGTCTATCTCATAGTGCTACTAACTCATCAAGCAACTGGCAGCAAGGCAGGGGAGACCTACTGATGTCTCAGAGTTACTTCTTTAGTCAGACACTGGAATGAAATGGTTTGTTGTGAGAATGGAGTTATAGTGCTTTGGTATAATGTGGTCTCCTACAGAATATGTGCATTTGAGAGGACTATAAAATATATATCAAGTCAAACCCAGCAAAGAAGCTAGTTAGAGTGACGCTGATACCAGCCATGGCTGAAACAGCCCCTGTCTTACCACATACCAAAGATCCTGTAGGACAGTTTGAGCTATTTTCTCTTATTTATTCATTGGATCCACATTTAGCTGCAGCAATGCTGCCGCTATTCTTACAGTGTATCAACAAGACATCTTGACCAAATGATTTCTGGCAACAAAAAAGGAAAAAAAACACATCTGAATAGAGGATCATACATGTGGTTAAAAAAAAAAGTTCAATATTAATTCATGTCTTATAGTGTTACCCCACTCCCCTGTGTATCACTCATTAATCATATCATCATCTAAGGGATTTTACAATGTCTCACATTTCTTAAAATACTGTTTTAACAATCTTTTAAAAACAATTTTACTTTCCTTATATATAATACCTTTAGGCATTGAATTCTACAGTTGCATAGCATGGTACAACACTGTTCTTTTCTGTATATTAGTTCTATCATTTGGCAGTGTCTGATAAAATAGAAATGTCTATTTTGGCTGAAACTGTGTTAATTTTCCAAAGCTAAGAGTTGTCCAGTGAATGCAACTCAAATGAAGTTATAGCGTGAATGTTCAGCAGACTTGGTTATTTTCTACTTGTTGTATGGCTCGTGTTAAAAAGGCCAGTTTGTTCCTGTTTTTTGTGTTCATGGCCACCTAAGAGTACCCTGTTAGGACCCACATAAATAACAAGAAAAACAATTTTATGTTTCATGGTTTTGTATTTCCTTAAAAGGCATCAGAATGTTATTTGTGCGTGCATGAGCAACGAAGTGTTAAATATTAAGTTATATTTACATTTTTAGATTTAAGTATATATGGAATAATATTAGTACAAGTATTTCTCAGATTTATAAGCTAATTAGCATTGCTAGATAATACTCAGTGAGAGACATTAGTATGACATATTTAGTTGTTTATTTACTTTATTGTGTATTTGTTTTGTATATGTTTACAGAAACCACAGATTAAAAGGATGAAATATAAAACTGGCCTGATTCTTATCACAAGTGGACAACAGTATGTGTTAACCGAACATAATGCAGGGGCTAGCACCTAATTAATCATAAAGGTTATTCATAAACAGCCAAATTCAGTTCAGGGCTCATGGCTCACCTGATAGGACACTGCTTATACACTGTCTGTGCCTGAGCTAGACGCTAATTAACGCAACATAATAAAAGTTACTGTAAAGTTACCTGCTGTCTAAATCCAGTTAAGTTCACCCTTTGCCATGGGTTTCCTAAACCATGCACCTCCACCTGAAGCTGCAGCTGTGATTAGCACACTGGAAGAGGTAAACCACAAAAATCTTAAAAAAAACAAAAACATTGTCAAATTCAAGGCATCCCAGGATTGTCCAAGGGCTTTGTCTTCAAGAAACTGTCCTTTGCAATGGCAGGTCCCGGGGTAGAGAGTGTCAGGGGTCTCCAACCAGTAGCTCTCAACCACTTTTTATGTTGCTCCCTAAGTGCTTAATGATTCCTACATAAGATTGATTAATCAAATCTGATGTATCACTTGTATATCTATGTGAGAATGGCAGCTAAATGGCTAAAAACTGTATTTTTATGAAGAACTATTATTTTCATAAACATTAGTTTATGAAAGTGTAGTTATGAAGTGTCTTCCATTGCCCTGTCAGCAGGGCAATGGAAGACACAGCAAGTTTTAACGATAAGTCTGTGTCAGATCTTGCCTGATGAGCCAGAATGTCCTACTTGCTTTTTGCATGCAGGGCAGTGTGGTTCCCCTCTCGGAGCAGAGCATTTCTTTGGTTCAGTCTGGAACTGACCCATCACAGCTGTTTATCTGCAGCACATCTTACGAAAGCCGAAGAGCTAATCAAGGTAGCACTGGCTACCAAGCTAATTTAAAGAGCAACTCACCCCAAACCAATTTTTTTTTTAGCTGATCAGTTGTACAAACAGGGCTTTAGTGATACATCTCACTATTTATAGTCTTATGTTTGACCGTTTTGTAAAAAAAAGGTCTAAATTCACATTTTGTAGTGAAAACTGTCAGAGTGCTGCCCTCCTAGGGTCAAACAATGGGATTTCTGCTCAATAGTTCCAGATAGGCAAGTGTGATGTAGTATTTGACCTTGTTACCACACCTGTGTTACCGCACCCGTGTTACCGCACCTGTGTTACCACACCTGTGTTACCACACCTGTGTTACCGCACCCGTGTTACCGCACCTGTGTTACCACACCTGTGTTACCGCACCTGTGTTACCTCACCTGTGTTACCACACCTGTGTTACCACGCCTGTGTTACCACACCTGTGTTACCACACCGTGTTACCACACCTGTGTTACCACGCCTGTGTTACCACACCTGTGTTACCACGCCTGTGTTACCACGCCTGTGCCGAGTATCTCCTCCCACGGCCCGTGCGCTCCACGCCCTCGCTGTCTCTCTCCCCCGTGCACTCGTCCCAGTCCCGCTGTTGCCAGGTGTGGGTCTTTTTCCTAAACACGCCACTCAGCCCTGCTTTTACCGTTCAGTCTCCTCCGCCCCCCTCCCCTCACGGCTGTGCTTCCACTGTCCCGTGTGTCTGCGCACAATGAGGCATAATGAGCCTGATCAATGACAGTATAAACCTACAAATTAGTGACACTGGGGAGAGTTTTGACTCCACAGATGTGTTTTAGTCTTGCCACACTTTAAGTCACTTTTTGTTTGATGACAATCGATTTCTTACTCGCGGAGATACGATCAAAAACAGCTCTCAGCTGAAATAATACCTTCAGTAATAAAGACATGATCTGAAGCACACGTTACTGCGGCGGCGCACGATGCCTTTCTCACAATATTTCAGCTGTGTTATTATAAAAGCAACATAAAACATTAGTCCAGACGTCCTGTATTTTTTTCCCCCTTTCTGGGACTTGGCGCCCCCTGCTGTGGAGGACGTCCATGACGGTCTCTGACAGCTGTCAGTCACAGGACCAGGCCTCGCTCCTCCCTCAGTTCTCCTCCTCCTGTCTCTGCCAGGTCCCTGCCCACTTTTTGAGCAGTTTTCAATCTCTGGCAGTGGGCGGAGTCAGGCCTGGGCCAGGCCTGGGCCAGGGCTGAGTTACTCATTAATAACTTCTCTGACCTGATTAACAGTGTCTCATGCTTTTCGTCGTCACCTGTTGGTTCTGCTGAAGTCCTTGATATTGTCCAGTCCGCTGTGTAGTTTTTTTCTTCATGTTTAACAAGTTAAGTCCCAGTTGACATGCAATGTAACAAATGCTTTAAAAAAAAATCTTAAGCAGGTGCGCTGCTTATGTCCAGCCCTTCATTTCGATGATTGGTTACTCTGCCTCTGTCGTTGTCCCCCCACAGAAATGAAACTTCAGTGAAGATGTACCAGACTAACTTCTTGTTGTAAACACCGACATTTTGTAAAAGTTCAGGTAATTGTTAATGTAAAACAAAATTCTTTTTCTTTAGGGTATCATCCCTGCGACTTACTGGCCACTGTCCAGTGTGTACTCAGCCTAAGGCCTATAGTTACTGGGATAAGCTCCAGCACCCATGGCCCTTAACGGTAATTAGTGGAAAAAAGATGAATGAATGTTAGTAAGCACACGTAGCTCTTTGCCATATTAATTTTGTAAACATAGCTCTCAGGGGAAAAAAGTTTAGACGCCGCCGGGTTGCATTGATAATGGACTCAGAATAACAGTCAAAATGTCACTTGTCTGTAATTAAGCCTAGATTTAAATAGCATTCTTCATTCACTCATGCAGTCTATATTTGTGCGCACGTATTGGACCATAAGGCACGGATTATATTTCTTAAGTTAGATATTTTATAAAATACCTTAGAACATCATAGTATTCATTAATCTTGTCGTTGCTGTTTCTCTTTTCCCCGTTGTATTTTTATAAACCTGTCTTCTGTTGTCTTAATGTACTCCGCTCTCACACTGACAGCTCAGAGGATTTAATGTTCTTTAGAGACATAAATAATACCGAGCTGACAGGGACTGAAGTAAAACAGGCACACTCTCCAAACAGATAGCTTTGTAAAACTTTGGGGAAAATGGCATTTAGACTGCAAATGACCATCACTGTGGAGTTGTACTTTGGCAGAGTGGTTATTATCAGAGCTTTCCTCACTGCCAGGTACAACCCAGAGCAGTGTTGTAGTCAAGTCACAATTTCTCAAGTTGTGATTGTTAGAGTCCAAGTCGCATAGGACTGGTCCGAGTCAAGGCCCAGTCGAAGTGCAAGTCATCAATGTGAAAGTCTGAGTTCATTTCCTTGTCATCAGTGTGAGCCTCGACCCAGAAGTAATCTCGAGTCCCAGTTAAGTCATAAGTTGTATGTCCAAGTCGAGTCGTGAGTCGTTGCCCCTCGAAAATCCTGTCGAGTTGCAAGTCCTAAGTCATATGTAAGTCAAGACATGAGTCATTTCTCCTCAGAAATCACATGTCCAAGTTGTTTGTAAGTCATTGGTCTTATGTCAGTCAAGTCACTAGTCATTGCCCCTCAGAAATCAAGGGTCCAAGTCGAGTCACAAGTTATCAGTTGTATGTTCCAGTCAAGTCATGAGTCATTGCTCCTCAGAAATCACATGTCTGAGTCGAGTCACGAGTCATTTTCCCCTTAGAAATCATGAGTCCGAGATGAGTCCCATGTTATTGGTCATATGTACAAGTCGAGTTGCGAGTCATTGCACCTCAAAAATCCTGAAATGATTCACAAGTCATAAGTTGTATGTTCGAGTTGAGTCATGAGTTATTGCCCTTCAGAATTCACAAGTCCGAGTTGAGTCGCAAGTTATCGGTTGTATGTATCCGAGTTAAGTCTCGATTCATTGCCCCTCAGAAATCCTGAGTCCAAGTCAAGTCGCAAGTCATCTGTTGTATTTCCAAGTTGAGACGCAAGTCATCGGTTATATGTCAGAGTCAAGTCATGAGTCTTTTCCCCTCAGAAATCATGAGTCTGAGCAAAGTCCCAAATTATCAGTCATTTGTCTGAGTCGAGTCACGAGTCATTGCCCCTCAGAAATCACAAGTCAAGACCCAAGTTAGTCATATGTTCGAGTTAAGTCAAAACTCTTTTCCCCCAGAGAAATCACGAGTCCAACTCGAGTTGCAAGTCAGTGGTTGTATGTCCAAGTCAAGTCACGAGTCATTGTCCCTCGGAATCACAAGTCCAAGTCGAGTCAAAAGTTGTATGTCTGGGTCAAGTTGCAAAAAAACAAAACAAAAAAAACAAACAAAACAAACAAACAAAAAAACAGTAGGTAAAGATACTTCCAATACATGATATCTATACAAATAAACAGTTTTAAGTATTGCTTATTGTTGATAATAAAAGGCCAGCGCTGATGGCCTATAGAGCTATTTAAAGCTCTTGTTTTGATTTCCAGAACACATAGAATAAAGTTGTCATAAGCATAAGCATAAGTCATAAGTTTTGTTTTTTTTAACCTTAACACCTAACCCTAACACCTAACCATTACCTACCGCAGGGGTCTCCAACCTTTTTTCTCCTGGGAGCTAGTTTTACAAATTGATAATGGCAGAGAGCTACTCATACTTTCTAAACATTTATTTAGTTACTGGAGCCTATCTCAGTAACTATGGGCCTAAGGCAGGTGTGTCAAACTCAATCGATTTACTCAATTAGAAAACCAGTCTTGGTCGTGGGCCGAATAAGAGTATTGTATAAATAATAAAGCCAGCCTATTTGTATTTTTGTTCTCAGTTAGGCTACAATAGGCTTTTTAACAGAATAATACTTCCCCACAGAACTACAGGTGTAGATTTGTGGTTTTAAGGGGCTTTGTAGTTTTGTTTTAAATCAGAACTTAGAACTCATTTCATGCAGCTCGTTGAATACTGCTCGCTAGGGAGTGGCTGTGCCGGCACACAGCGGCACCGCTTCTGCAGTACATTATGGGAGATGTAGTTCAAACAGATTGAGCACAGTATATCGCTGGGCCATTATTAATATAAAATGGAAATGATCTCGCGGGCCTTGAGTTTGACACATGTACCTAAGGTGCACACTGCGGGACAGTGACCAGTTAGTTGCAGAGCTGAAACTTTCAACCCAAAGAAAAGTGTATTTTGTATTCCCCTCAACATTTACCTGAACATTAACAAAATGCTGGTGTACACAAATCATGTTTTAAATTAAAAACAAGAAATATTTAGTTCACTGCATGTGCATTTTGTGTCTGCATGCAGCGACTGACACACTTAACATTACATTTGTGAAATCTGAAAATATTGTTGAGCTAATATCAGTACTACCTTCAAGCAACTGTTTGACTGACTACTAATTGGCAAATAATAGCCAAATACTTTTGTACACAAAGGGGCTGTGCACCTTTAAATTTGATAGAATACATTCACAAGTTGGTTTGCAAATGATGAATCAAATTTGACTAATCAAGCTCAGGTAGAAATGGCCTGGAGTCTTGGCTACATAGAACATTTAATGTAACTTAGTCAAATACCTGTTGTCCCTCACATTTCTAACAATTCCGTGTCCTTACTTCTGTCTCATTGCACCTCCATTCTTTAAGAAGGGCATAACCTAAAACTTACACAGTGTCACTTTAAATGAAGTTTGCTCAAAAACTTTCCAAGTCTCTGATCAAAGTACACCTCGAATGTCATAAAAGTGAGAAACTGTGACGTTTAAAAGCATTTCCTCAACATAAATGTCCGTCCTCAGCGCTGGGTCCACGCTATAGGTTAGGCCACATCATTCCTTTCAATTATCCCTGCTCTTTCATAGATTACCTCGATAACCCTCTTTGACGCCTAACTTTGGAGGAAGTTTGAAGTAATTACTTTTTTATGGCACCAAATGGCAGCCGGGCCCAGCCATTGTCCTTCTCCAGATGTCTGCGGACTCTCTGCCAACCCGGAGGTCTTTGACAAATCGGAACCAGGAGTCACGCTGGAGCAACAGAGGTGAGTGTAGATTCTGATGGGAAATGAGTCTGTGCTGATAGAACCACGTTATTCCTCGGCTGTTTTATGGTCAATAGTTTCTTTCAGAATGACATGTAAGTCCACCATTATTCTTATTCTGTGAAAGCAATCACACTTAGCTACCCGGTTTACTAAAAGACATTTGATAAATTGTAGATTTGACACATCAGAGTGCCGCGATGCGAGAAGCTAAAGTGAGTGACCATCAACATCTGCCAACACTCATCCATGCAGAAAGGCTGACTTTAATGAGTTCTTGTAAGTGAAGTTTTCAAAAGTGCACAAAGACAGGGAGAGGACATGTTGTGCTGTAACTGACTACAATGGGCTACTATTGGACAATGTTTGTCCTGCCGTCTAATGGTTCTTTTGTGTTCACTTATTCTTTGTCAGTAGTAAGTTCTTGTACTTTTTCTTACATTCACAAGTCCACAGTGACAGTCCAACCTGTTCTTGAGGTGCACAGATTTGGTGGCGTTATGGCATCGGATGCAGCTTCTTGTGTACATTGATAAAAATACAATAAGTTGCACATTTCCCACTTGGAGCCAGTGGTGTAGTCTACATTTTTGAAGTGTGATGATTTCCGCCTCATATACACTCACGTTAGTGTCAAATTTTTTGGGTTGTGTTTTTTTTAGTGTATAGGGCCTACATACATTATTTAGCCAAATGGGAATAATCTAGCTTTCAAAATCAGAACCAGAAAATAATTATTTATCCCCAAAAGGCAATTAATTCGTAGCTTCCAAGCCGTACATTCATCCTAACATAATACATGAATATATATCAAGGATTCAAAACCCTGTAGAGTGCACTGAGATAAAAGTGTATATAAAATATACCATAAAAACAGAGCTTTAAATTCAAAGCTCTTCTGAGGAAAAAAACAACAACACAAAGCTCGACTGACTGCACTACACCCACACTAAGACCCAGGGCCAGTGGACCTATGGGTAAATGGTGATTTTATACTAAACCACGCAGCACTGAGAAGTGCTACAGCAGCCATCTTGGCCTGCTTTACCTATGGTACAAGTAAAATAAAGATATATACTGTGGTTTATAGTTTAGAACTATTGTACTAAACAAATCACCTTATTTCTGAATCAACTGTAAAACTAATCACTGGGCAGTGTTCTGGGACCACTCAGAGTCTCACAATAAAAAGCCAAATGCATCTCTGTTACTTCATCTCCCAAAACCAGTCAAACAATCTTAATACATACATTACGCTAAATTAAGCCTCTACAAATATCACAAAAATTACTAAGTCATATATGTGCTGTACAACACCTACAAATGCAACACAAGAATCTGTGATGAGCCCTAAAATGTGGGTACATAGAGATAAGAGAAGCAGTGCCCAGTACCTTGTCTTTAAGAGACAGATTTACAGTTGACATCAGCCTCCGTTAGCATCGTCTGCTGGAGCTGTATTTGTTTTAATACTCTACATTCTTTACTTGTACTCCCAGCCTTCTGCCTTAGTTTCCTCCTCTGTTACCTGACAAAATATTCAGTTTAATGAACAGAGTGAAAACGTTTGGTCAGTGACTTGTCTCAGTAGCTTATGCTAATTAGATAAATTAGCCTGCTTACATTTTAGCTCAGAGTGTCTCTAACTCCTCTGTGACCTCCTCTCCTGCTGTAGCTCATACTCCTCTGGTATCTGTGTCCAACTCCTGGTTTATTGTATTTTTATAAAGCTCTACAGCTGTATTATTGCCTTCTGTAGACATCATTTGTTTACTGTCTGAATCTTGCGCTGCTGAAGTTCATTCACAAAACATGCGTTCATGAACAGGAGACTCGAGTCTCCCCGAGTGAGAGGCGAGTTAGTCTTCCACAGAGATCACTGCACTGCTGTAGTGATGGGAACAGGAGGAGAGCGCACAGAGAAGCGGCTGTGGCTGTAAAGAGTTAGCGCAGGTCTCTGTGAACAGAGAAAAAAGTACAGAGGAGGTAATGATTGTTACACATCACTGCGCACTTTATATGGAAATTCTGTAGCATTCTAGAGGGTATACGACATATACCTGCGTATCACGTAGACTACACTACTGCTTGGAGCTTTTCAGTTCCAACCTCAAAGGATTCCAGGAAAATGATCTGATGAGGATGTAGCTTATATATAACTGTTAGGTAAGTTTATTGGTATGAATGTTGGTATGACCAGTCTACAAAGTAGCCAACTGCTATTCAAACATATAGTCATAAGAAATTTGTTGACTGCATTTGACCCTCTGGGGGGCAGCACACAGAGACCTTTCTCCAGATCTTGAGCCAGAATCTTGGTCAGGTAGAGGATTAGCCTGTTGTGCATCTTATAGGTTGATGGGGGAACCAGAGTACAGAACACCCACCCAGACATGGGGAGAACATAAACTCCACAAAGGCCCCACATGGTCTAGGAATCGAACCTGGGAGTTTCTTGTGTTCTCATTACCACTGGAGCCGCCACAACGGTCAAATTGACCATTTGCTCGTTTTGAATACTAATTAGTGTTGCTAAAACACAATTTAAAAGCCTGTCAATTTATGACTTTTAATAATTATTTGTCTTTTATATTTTCCGATGTTTGTGGGGTTCTAAAACTACTCACACAGTTTTTTCTAACCATTTTTCCACCTCTGACCTGCAGCCCTCTGGCCGCTCACCATGTTGTTACACTGTTGCCATGGCGCGGAAGCAGCGCTGTCACTGGCGTCATTTCAAGGGGAATTTTGATGCTCACTAAAGAGCTGCGGAGAGACCTCTTGCTCACCAGAGCCATCCCCGAGCCCCTACAGCCACACCCGCAGGTGCAGGCGAAGAGACGGCAGTGCCAAATAAATCACAGCTGCAAACAAAATAAGACTACGGTGACCTGCTGTGGTTGTCAGCGGCCTGTGTGCGGGAAGTGTGTGGAGAGGGTGGAAAGTCTGTGCCCTGTCTGCGCCGCCAACTTGTAAATATTAATTTAGCTTATTAGGCCTGTATATAGATCTACAGTTTTGTGTAAATAGTTTCTCTCCCTTTTGTGCCTAATCTTTGTGTTTATCCCTGTTTTAATAAGCCCAATAATAAAATTAAAAAAAAAGTTTGTTTGTTCTGTCTTTATCTATTTGTTATTATTATTATTATTATTATTATTATTATTATTATTATTGGGCCTATTGCTATTATTAATGTATTATTTTTATTATTAATATTATTATTAATCCTGAATAACTGCCTAAATAAGCTTTTTTTTACCTTTTCTGATGAATTTGCCTTTTTCGCCTGTTCTGGTTTGCTGCGCTACTCACGAATATTGTTTTTATTGTTTATTATTTATTGTAGATGCTTGTGTATTTATTGTAAATACTTGTGTATATAGTTATAATTAATTACTCATACTAGGCTATAGTAAGTTAAACTTTTATTTTTTATAGATTTAGGCCTAGTTATTTCATTGAAGCAGCAGAATAATGGCGTTCCGCGCATAGCTTATTAGACTTTGAATGTCATTTTAAAATTATTGTACCCAATACTTATGTATATAGTTATAATTAATTACTCATAATACAGCATTATTATCTGTTATTGAAGCTTATTATAGTGATTGTAATAATTTTATTGTAGCCCAGAATAAATGCCATGGGTTTTTTTACTCTCTCGCTCTCTGTGTGTGTTTCTCACATCGCCTATGGTTGCAAAAGCACCCCATTGAAAACAGATCTTTATTATTATGTGTGCTAGATAAATATTACAAAGCACTGTAGGCCTAAATCTCATTTGCTGCCATGCTTGAAGTAGCTACAGGTCCGAACTCGGTGGTGCAGTGCTCCGCCTCCTCGCTGTAACTGCGCACCTGGCTACTCAATGCTTATTTGTTACCTCTGGAAAAATTGGCATTTTCTATCGCTAAAACTATATTTACATTGCTTTATATAGAAAAATATTACTTATAGTTATTGCTATGTTTGTTTGCTAGTTAAGTTGCAAGTTTTTTTTAAAGAAATAATAAATTTTCTATCGGCGTAACGTTGACACTCACATAACGGTCCTAGGTATGTTTAGAATGCGGCAGTCCTAGTGTGCTAATGCTTCTTTAGTGCAACTTAAGATGATTGACTATATCTGACCTGTTACACATTAGAGTACATGTTACTGCTGTACAGGGCTTAATTTGTAAATCAAACGATGCCAGAACAAAAATTGCGCTTTGACACTGGAGTCCACAAGGCCAACACTGTTCCCGGAACGTACACACAACACAATGCTCAGGCGCACACACATGCCAAAATACTCAGCAACTGCTCATTTATACTCAATTTTAAATTATATTTTAACATATTTATTGACATTATTACACATTTTAGCATTTCACTTCAGTGTAATGTGTAAGTTTGTTTGCTTGCTCAGCTGATCGAAAAATCAGCTGCTACGCATAATTACTGCACTTTTGTAGGACTCACTCTGTCATAGACCGACTGTGTGCAGCCACCAGTCTGAAGCAAGAACACAGACTCATGCAGCTGTGGTCTGTAGAAACAAAGTCTAGACTCAGAAAGGGAGCACACAGCAGCAGTAAGCTTTCAGCCTACGTCTCTTCTTTTGATTTAGCTTCTTTTTAGTGAAGCGTGCAGTCTTCTCTGCATAATGGCGTTTCATGGGCGGGGTCAGGGGGACATCTCAAGGTACGCACAGTGTGTACTGCTGTACACCTGCAGGCACCACTGGTGTTAACAGTGGTGAATAGATCTTTCAGTTTGACGTGAAGGTCTTTTCCACCAGATTCCCTGTACACTCTATAGACACGAATTACAGCGTGGGGACAGTCGCCGGACAGTTGCCAGATCCAACTGCTGTCAAAATGAGGGAGTTTCCGGATCCTGTTCTGACAAGATCCGGCTCAAATTAAGCCCTGCTGCTGTATTAGAAACATACTAGTTTCAGTAGTAATTGTACTGTTTTTGATGGTAGTCTATTATTTCCTATTAGATTCATACCTGAAATTATGCATATACGTATATAAGTTCTATAGTGGATGTACAACAGAGTTACATGATATTACAGTTTGTCACCATGTGTTACATTGTGGTTATGTTGTACACAGTATTTACAACATGCACCATTTTCTGGAATTCAGGGCTGCAGAAACATAGGGCTTTGGGAACATAGGCATGCTCCCTTCTTACCTTGACTTTCTGGATGGTTCAGAGCCTCTCTTCCTATTGCTTATTGTACCCCCACATTTGACATCTGAAAAGTTAAAAATAAGTTTGAAAATAAAATCATAACCTTTATGACATTCTCTCATTAACAAAAATTAATTTGCCAACTGCCTGACTCATTGTGTATTTTATTAAAAGTTAAGTTTGTTTTATTCACAATTAGAGATGACAAATTTATTTCACTCAGAAAAGATGTGTTTGTGGAAGCACTTTTGGTTAGAAAGTTCAAAATACAAATTAGCACCTGTTCTATGTAAGTAAACATGCTGTTGTTTTATCCAAGCCTTAACCTTGTGTAAACATTTACAATACCTGATAGAAATGATGATAAAAATAAGTGTGGCTGTCCTAAAGCAGATGTAGTGCACTTCCATTAGCAGTAGTAAAAAAAAAATATATATATATATATATAAAACATTTTTCTGAGACGTTGTCTTGAGTGCCAGGAATGATGGGTCCAGTGTCCTTGTGTCCACTGGCCTGTGCTGCACATGGCCTTGGTCATGGACTGTGGAGAGGCAGAGTAGTTGTTTACTTGAGCTATATTATTATTAATAGTATTCTAAAATAAGCCAATTTTTTCAAGTGCATTTCTACAGTGTTCACACAATTCCTTCCCGTTTTTATCTGGTAAAAAAAATAATTTACTGTATACAGTATATGCATCTGTAAATCCCTTGTTCAACCCCATTTTAAAAAAGCTGGGATGATGTGTAAAAGGTAACACAGAGGTTCTCAAATGTTGGTACGGGTCCCACTGGTGGTACGCAGGCTTATTCAGGTTTACATTTCAAATTTAGTTTATGTTAGAGGCAGTTTATTTATGTTTTTAGGCCTACCTTGGTTGGGAATAATCACTTAGTCCTGGTTTAGACCTGGTTCAGTCTAAATATAGTCTGTAGGCTGGGATGCCAACATACAAAAGAGGCAGAACATGATTGGTTCTTTGAAGTGCATTCTGTGTTCTGATTGGCTCAGAGGGATAGAACCTTATACCACCAAATTCAGGTTTGACATTGCCAATACAACTTTTTATTTTCCTCAATAAAAAGCCCAAGAATAGATAAAAGTGTGTAGATAAGGTATCCAGGAACAAGAATATGTGACTAACTCAATTTTTCAAAAAATATCAGATGGAACCCTATAATTCTAAGGGGACGGAAAGTGATTAGACTTGAATCATACCTATGTTGTTTCCCTGTCGGAGTAACTGTGGCCTTCACACTTTTCTCTTGAGCTGATGATTTACTGCTCCCTCCCGGCTCCTTCATGTTTTCCGCCTGTGATTATGGCTGGTAGCGGCACAGTAATCTCAGTGATTTAGATAAACACAGCAAATCTGGTGCATCTTGATTAGGGCCAGTGGACGCCGCTCCGCTCAATGGCCTGATTTAAGATGATAGCGGCAGAATATTTTACACCTCTTGCATAATGTAGGTAAAAATCCCTCCATGTAATTTTGTGAGTGCCTTATTCTCACAACAGCCTTGCGAAGGTGTAATTATGCCACTTGATTTTTCTCTACCCATGTCTAATTTATCTTCTTGTGCGTACCGAGAGGAGGTGGATTCTGTCCTTATTAGTACCGCTTCTTGCACTGCTTGTCCTGTTTACCAGCCATTCTGCATATTTACCAGAGTGGGAATTAAGTTGATGCTTTTAAGTAACTTTTTTTTACTTTTAGAGGCCTGAATATAAATTTGGACTCCTTTGCATTAGCATTTCATGTTTTGTAACTGAAACAAATCTATATTTATTGAAAATGTCAAGCTGTTGTTGTCTTGCTACTGAATATGATTAGATTAAGTAGGTGCCTGTGCTTTTAAGGCCCACCTTGCTGGCCACACCCACTTCACTCTGGCAGCTCAAGCTCTGTTGTTGGCAGTGTCAGATTGCAATCCTCTCTTTTTCTAGTCCCAATGTGAATAAAGTTGGGAGGATTTGAGTTCACACATGAGAGGAGAATATCTGAGTGTTTGTACTGAACGATGGAGGTGGACAAAGATGGTGTAGGTACAAAATTTACTCAGATTGCAAAATTGGCTCAGGTAGCGTCACTGAATGATGACGTTATGCAATATTCTTGGACAAGACTTCGAGCGAACAGCAGGATTGGCCACTCGTTCTCGCTAACACGGAAGTGTCAACCTGAGCAGATCTAACCAGCAAAGCCAAGCAGATTTAGCAGATTTGATCAGATGGAGTTAGTTATGATTGCTGAATAGAAAAAATAGATATTTTTTCCTACTTATCGTTCATAATAATATTTGTTAAAATATGAACAAAGACTATCAGTTAAGGTTTTAGCTGTTGCTACAGATGATTTTGGTTTAGGTGCCTTCTAGCTTATGCAGAATAATGGCTGGAATTAAAATAAAAATAACTGTTTTCTCATATTTATTGATGTTTTTGTAATATACCTTCCTCTCTGTTGGAGTTGAATATATTAAAATGAGAAGTGTGTACAGAAGTCAGTCTATTATAGTAAGCAAAACATGTAACATGCCCAAAAAAACTTACCCGTACCCATAGAAGCTTAATTACGCAGTGTTGTCTAACCAAATAAAAATTATTTTAAATGATGATTTTTAGTCACCATCAGCAATATCTTGTATTTATTTCATTACTTATTACCTTATTGCATTTGGTATTGCTTAAAAACTACTGAATACTTTTCAAAAGGCATTACTCAATATTAAGAAAGAATAAAGCACCAATAAACATGTACTTTTAAACAGAAAAACTCATTAATATAGTTTGCTGATGTCATCAACATGTGACTTTATTAAGCTGAGCAGATTTTATACCTACACGTTTGATGTCTAATTAGTGCAGTTAATAGCAACATGAAACTAACAGATAGATAAATGAGCTGACTGTGTCATAGTGGTGGCAATTTAAACTCTGACATTATCAGCATGTGTATTCCAGTGCTTCTCTATTATTTTCTGTTACGCCCCCCTCTAGGAAGAAGAAAACATTCTGTGCCCCACTCTCCACCGCAACTATAAATATTAACATTTGTCTATAAAATTGTTATAAGTACACCTCTGCATAACATTGTATCCTTATTAACATTAAAGCAAAAAAAAAAAAAAAAGAAAGAAATATAGATGAACTTAAAACAAAGAATAACTCTCTAGACGGTTTGTTCACTGCACTTCATATCTCCTGCTCTGTGCTGTGTGTGCAAAAAAACCCTACATCATAGAGCTAATACTCCCTGCACACACTCTGCTGGCCACTGCCACCTACTCTAGTGTATGTGCAATTACACTTTATTCTAGTATGGCTGTCGCAGGTGAGAGAATTTTCCCTGCGGTAATTATATGCGACGATATATGTGTGGTGTAAGTGGTATAGCATAAGCTAATAATACCTCCTGAAAAAATGACATGTCCAAATGAATTTTGATTATAAAAATAAACTGAAATATATTTAAGCCTCTGCTCTAACAGCCCAAGTCAGGCACGAGTGACAATGTCCTTGCAGTGCATGTAACGTGGTAGCTTTAGAAAAACCCACATGTTCACCTTAAGTGGTTTGAGTGCTTAGATGAGCTAAGGAGGCTAGCAGTGCTCCACACGGCACTGACTCTATAGAGCGATTGTGTCACACATGCACCGGTGTGTTCCTGTCACAGCTGCAGCTTCACCTGTTTGCAGCTGTGACAGGAGCACACCACCCGAGCACTGCCCTGAAACAGCTGCACACAAAGCAAAACAAATGTCTTCTGTTCAAGAAAAACTTTCTGCATTTCTCATGTAAACAGTACACACTGTGGTGTAATACGTCCTTTATTTATCAGTAAAATAATCTAAAAATCTCCTGAAAGGTTAATAAATTTTATGAAAACCATGATGATAATGCGGTCACCGCGACAGCCCTAAGTATGGCAAAAAAAAGCATGTTCCCCGGGGTCACACCACTCCCCCTGGCATCGCACCAGGACTGGTGTATTCAAAGGTCCAGTGACAGTGTATGAGCTTTAGACACAGTGCAAAAGCGCTTCCTGGAGAAGGTGGGGTTTCTTCGTAGGGCTGTTTCCAGCTCTCAGCATTACAAAAACATGCGTGAATGAAACAAAACTATATATTGACTAGTAAACAACAGCTCTAGAAAGTTGACTTAGCAAAACAGGTCCCCATTATAAATTTACCAAAGAATAATCAAGACCATAGCCTCAACCTGCCTCGCATTATTGGTTTGAGTACAGACACCTACTGACTCCAATTTACTGAATGTCTCTCCCTGATCTTCTCTATGATTCTCTGGATTCTTGACTGTCCTGTCCAATAAAACCAAAAGGCCAAAAAATAAGTATGCTTAGAGTGCCTAAGTCTCGTGTTTGATCTTGCAATTCTTATTCCCTTTTCTCAAGAGCACCACTGATGAACTCTCAAACATGGAGGGCAACCAGTCACTTCTGGTCTTCCTCTGAATATTTCACTTTACCTTGAGTAAATTTACAAATGATGGTTCTGTTGATTTCTTTACCTCAAATCAATGGTGTGGCTCTGTAAGGAACACAATTTTGGGGTTATGAACAAAGTTATTTTGAACACATCTTAGTGAAATAGGTATGGAATCTATTTCCACAGAAAATCACAACCAATCATAACTGTCAAAAATGGGGTGGGCTTGATAGCACGCTTTGACTCTCCAATGTCAGTCCAGTCAGGGTAGTTTAATCTGTGTCTAGTTGATCTGCTTCTGAAAATCAAACCCAAATAAATATGATGCTTGTGGTTTGTATAAAACAGAACAATGGCTTACAAATTGTGGTACCTCTGGTGGTAGGCAGGCTTCAGCTGGTGGTACTCAGAAGTTCAGAATTTCCTTCTAAATTTCCTTAAAGGTTAATAAGAATATCTATCTCATCTCAATCAATCAGTTCATTGCTATTCACAAGTTGTTCCTCTCTCCCGCTCCCCTCTGGGGGAGTGGGGACTGTTTCAGATGCCTGGCTGCCGGCAGATGTCCCAGTGACAATTGAATCTTAGCTGACCCCATCTGTGCTCCTGTCCCAACCTGTGGGCCCTCAACCTCATCTCTAAGGGTTTCCCGGGTCACCCTCACCCCACTCACCTGTCTGGATGAGGCCACCTGCTGCATCCTATGGACTTCCTCAACCTATCTCACCCACTCTCGTCTGGATGAATCCTTACAGAGCTGATCTATGATGCTATAGATGAGCTAAGAGACTATCAGTCCTAGACGCATTGCCTGTCCATCCTGGGAGAGGATCTCTCCTTCAATATGGGCTCCATAAGGTTTCTTCTTTTTTCCCGTAGCTGGGTTTTTTTAGGAGTT
The DNA here is from genome assembly GCA_020698575.1 of Bostrychus sinensis. Lineage (NCBI taxonomy): Eukaryota > Metazoa > Chordata > Actinopteri > Gobiiformes > Eleotridae > Bostrychus > Bostrychus sinensis. Next base: position 34,608,466 of record CM036248.1, read on the forward strand.
TTTCCTTACTGAGAAGGAGGGTCTAAGGACAGGAGTGTCCTGGGTCTGTTTAGTTTAGTGTAGTTATTGTTTGTGCTGATTGTGTGTTAAGTCTGATTGTGTGTTTATGTTTGATCAACTGTTTGTGAAGCCCTTTGAGGCGACTTTTGTTGTGATACTGGGCTATACAAATAAACCTGAACTGAATTGAATCTCAGATTTGTTTGATTTAGAGTCCATTACATTCACGTTTTCAGTCCTGCTGTGGTTGGGGAGTACGTTTGAAGTGTAGACCACTGCTTGGTCCACCTGGTTTATTCCTGGTTTAGACCCAAATAAGACCTGGTTTAGTCCTAGTTATGTCCTCGTTACTTGGTTTAGTCTAGATATAGTTTTCTTAGTCCAGGTTTCATCTACAACTGATTTAGTCCTGGTTTAGTCCCTAAAGATGATAAAATGTTCTCTGGATTTGGCAAGGTAGGTGCTGATACCACTTTTTTTCAAGCTGATACAAGTACAAGTACTTCCATTTGAGTACCTGCCAATACCGAGTACCAATACAAGTACTACAAGTACAATACACACTACTGTATTTCATTCATCCCAAACAATGTTGTCTTTTTGCCATCTATGCACACTCTGTGTTGCTAAGTTATTTTTACAACACAAAGCTGTTTGGAAACAACTAACCACGGCTAAACTTTGCTCAATATGGAAATGTTATACCTCATTTGAAAGCTTAGATTTCTGTACTATTCAGTCGCTCAGTCGACAGATTGAGCATCTAAGAATAAGCAGTGGAGATTCGCCAGGACCCACAGCAGCTAACACAATTAGCAACTTCTTATGTTTTATCAGACAAGAACTGTTTCAGACTCTACTCTGGTATTATTATTGGGACAATTAGGACAACAGAAGGACAACTGCTTAAATTTTAGGACTCACATATGATATAGGATGTCTGCATGAGCATAATGTAAAGACAGCTTTGGTTTTATGTCTATACAGTTCACTTTGAAATCCTTCCACACGTTTCATGCTGCTCAGCTCAGAGGTGAATGTCACGTGACAGCACTGTAAAGTGGTATCAGTTGGTGGTATCAGCCCACTTTTATCAATACAAGTACGAGTATTTGCACATGATATCGGTACTGATACCCAATATTGGTATCAGTATTGGTGCATCTCTACATCTGACCCATCCTTCAATGCCACTTGGAGAACCTGTGAGGACCAGTGGGCGACTACAGTCCAGTGCCCGTGGACCATTCTCCAGATCTTGAGCCAGGATCCTAGTCAGGAGTACCTAACTGGAGGATTAGCCTATTGTGCATGTTTTAGGCTGAAGAAGGAAAGTGGAGCACCAAAAGGAATCCCACCAGAGACAGGGAAGAACATGCAAACTCCAGAGAGAACGGCCCCACACAGGATTTGAACCTGGGACCTTCTTGCTGTTTGCTAAACGGTTGGATGGACACCTCGAAAATCCAAATACCAGAGTGGTACTTGTGAAAAGTTTAAGAATCACACCTGTGTGTTATTTACTGGACTTTTTAAAACCAGAAGATTAAACCACATACTGAACTAACTTTTCTTTTCAATAATAATGGGCCCTTTTTTGAAGTTTTTCACATTGATTTTCTGAGTGCCACTTCTTTTTGTAGCGGACCAGAAAGTGATTAGGCCTTGGCTTGTGCATTCCGTACAGAAGTGGTCGGATCAGAATCTCCTGAAGTGGAGTAATTTGATATTGATGCACGAAAGACATTTTTGGCCCTGATTCAGAGAGTCCAGCACTAATGTTCAGGGCTCTGGCAAGTCAATGCTGTTTTTATTAAAAAAAAAAAAAAAAGTGATCTTCAGCATGTTGTTAATTTTAGATGATCAGCTGAACCATCATTACAGCCTGAGCTGCAAAGGTTTCAAAGGGTTTCACAAAGACAACTTTAAAAATGAAAAATGTAATTTACAGTCCAGAGCAAAAGGGGAACTACAGCTAACATTTCTAATAATATCTGCATTGCAAAGACACCTTTGACCAGGGCCAGGAGTGTGCCTATATTCCCACAGCCAAATTTACAAATTTCTACATAAAAAAAAAAAAAATATAAAAATATCCCAATAAGTCACTATGTTCCCACAGCCCTACTTTCCCACTTTTCTATATTTTTTTTCCCAATGAGACCTTATGTTCCCACAGCTCTAGATTTCCACATTTCTAAGATGGTTTTCTGGGATATAGTGCATGTTTAACCCTAGCCATTCCCTACCATAACCCCTAAGAAATGTGGGAAGATAGGACCTAATTGTGAAAAAAATTAGGGAACATAGACCTGTGAAAACAAAGGATCTAATTTTGAAAAGAAAATCTAGAAATGTGGGAACATAAAGCTGTGGGAACATGGGGCCTAAATGTGAAAAACATAGAAATGTGAAAACAGGGGGTGGTAGGGAACAATAGGGCCTTATTATGAAAAATATTTTGACATGTGGGAACATAGGGCTGTGGGAACAAAGAGCTGACCATTAACCAAACTATAGAATCTTCAGCTTTGCAAGGGAATACTTTAAAGCCTGCTGAGCTAATAACACAGGACTAAACAGCTGAAGTTACATAATGACCCAATCCAGCTGAAGTAAACTGCTGCTCCTTTATGGGCAGTTTGAAGAAGCACTGCTCTTTTAGATTTAATCTCATTTGGCTTCATTTAATTATCAGAAAGGTGCATTTATCCCAAAGCAACACCATACAACCCACAAGATGCACTCTTACACTCTTACTCTTGTGGTTGGTTTGGCCGAGCTGCTCCTAAATAAGAAGCCTCTGCCAAGATTCCTTTAATTCTAATTGATGACGCCGGGTTTCTCTGGTGCTCCTGTCCATCCTCTTCACTCTGTCCATCCCTCGCTGTATGCGTCCTGTCCTTGTTATGACATTTAATGGTGCCATCAGCCTGCCCGCCTCTCTGACCTCTCCCGTCTCTTCTGTCAATAACCGTCCCGTCAGGCAGGAGACATCCATCTGTGTCGCGCTTCATTCTGCTCGGCTGCCGTTGCCTGTCAGTCCAGCTGTCATGTGGCCCATGGAATCACACACAAGTATGGATCCACAGTACTTTGGGTAGATTTTCGCATAAATTCCAGTTGCTGTATATTTATATAGTCATAGCAGTTGGTGAATAAGCAAAAAAATGGATGACGATAATGCCATACCATGCCAGGGTGCAGTAATACTTTATTTTTTATGGGCATATCATCCATATGATCCTTGTTCTTCAAGCTCTTTGTGCTGGTCCCAAGCCTAGATAAATGGGGAGATTTTTGTCAGGAAGGGCATCTGGTGTAAAATCTATGTTAAATGAATATGCCATTAACCTGTTAAGCTCTGAGGCCTTTTTCCCAAAAATTCTATATCTACATTTATTAAGGTTTTACTTAGCATTTACCTAGGTGTACATAGCTAACCTTGGTAGCAAATTAATTGGTGGACTTTGGGGATTACTGTGGAAGAGAAATAATATTAATAAATTATATTGTTTGACCATAAATTGAGGTTGAAATGGATTATTCTAATTTCCAGCCTGAAAAAAAAAACACATATTTGCCTCCAAAAAAGCCTTTTTCCTTCCTGTAGTGAAGCAAATGTGTGCCAAATAAACAAAGTAATGGAAAGATATACATGTTTTATTTTTTTTTAAATCCAGGCAGAATCCAACTGTTGAATAGAAATTGAAGTAGATAGTTTTGTTGCCACAAATTGTCCAAACACGAGGATGTCAAACATGTGTGTGTCAGCCGTTGTATCTCCCCGCTATGGTCCCAACAAGCGGACGCAAGGGGGCGGAGCCCCGTCGGGCTCTGTTCAGGTTTAAGGGGTTAACATTGACATCACACCAAGTACCAGCTCAGAAATCATAGGGCTTTCAAAGTACCATGTTTACTGCGCTAAAAGAAGCCTAAATCCCAGCTAAACCAATATGGATTACCACAGAATAATGCACTGATAAAAAAGGGACAAAATCAGTCTAAACTAGTACTAAACCAAAGCTGAACCAGGCCTAATCTATGTAATACCAGGACTAAATTTTGGACTAACTATAACTCTACCCTAACAATAAATCTTAGAAATGTGAAAACATAGGGCTGTGAAAACGTAAGGGCTATTTTCAAAAACAAAAAAAAAAAAACAAAAAAAAATTGACCTGTGAGAACATAGGGCTGTGTGAACCTGTGGCCTAATTATGAAAAAAACAAACAAACAAAACCAACAAACAAAAAACATTAGAAATGTGGGAAAATAGGACCTAATAAAAAAAAAAAAAAAAAAAAAAAATGGAAACAGGGCTGTGGCAACATAGGGTCTAATGTGGACGGAAAACCATAGGAATGTGGAAACATAGGGCTGTGGGATCATAGAGCCTACTTATGAAATGTGGGAACATTGGGCTGTGGGATCATATACGGCCTTGTTTTGAGGAAAAATCTTAGAAATGTGGGAATGTAGGGCTGTGGAAACATAGGAATGACTTACAATATCTTTCTTTTGAGGCAACTTCAACCCTGGGACTAATGAAAGATATATTTTCTTTTTGTTACAGTCCAGTCAAGTTCTCATGAATCAAGTATTATTCAAATATGTGCGGTAAACTTTTACAGCACTTTCTTTTTATATCAAAAAGTAACAGTGAAAAGTTTTCACATATCTCTAAATCCAAACTCAAGACACAGTTTGACATTTTCCCATTGTTCTGTAACTCTCCACCTGTTCAGCCCGCTTCTGTCTTGTTAACTTCTCTTGACTTTTCTACAACAAATACCAAATTGTCACAGCAGGACAAGGACACGGCGGTTCAAGTACAACTCACCAAGCATTTGCAAAACAATTCACCAATTAAAAAAACGTCCCTTGCTACACGCCTGACAGCTTAAAACGCTTGCTATTCAAAAGTTTAATTCAATGCTCCCCACAGCCGTGTCTTAGAAAAGGATTCAGAAAAGAAAGTCTCTGCTTAGAATATTATTAGCCAAAGAAAATTGTCAGAATTTGCTTGACTCCTCAGAGCGCGGGGCCCAGCTGGATGGGTGCCTGTGCTGCGGCTCCCTCTCTGTCTAATTACGATGGCAGACTCCACTGCTTCCCATAGCTGGGGCCTATAAATCCTGAATTTATATAGTGCCAGGTCAAGCTTCAGAGCAGTGTCATGGCCAAAACTCTTGCTTTTGACAGGCTAAAAGTATAAGTTTTTATGTTCCGTTTAATTGAGAGATATTCCTGCAGAGCTAAACTTAGAGTTAAACTTACACAGGCTGATGCTTTGATGAGATTTATGCAGAAATTCAATTGGCATTCATGCAATTTTTGTCACTGAAATGCCTGTAAACACTGCAGGGACAATGAAAATGTCATTTTTTTATAGAGTTAAAGCAATGAACATTAAAAACTTTGAACAATATGGCCTTTTTTTCCATTTATCATGCATGTTTTACAAAAGTATTTAATCTTAATCACAAAACAAAAACAGCCTTGCAGCAAAGGGAGAACTGACCTGGTGTCCCTAAAGTAAATGAATAATTATGCATTAGTCTTGTATATCACTTTTCTAGGCACTCAAAATTGCTTTACAATTTGGTGCATTATTGAGGACAGTGGCTAGTATTGGGGATCGAACCGCCAACCTTTAGGTTAGTGCGTAAGCATCTCCACCGACTGAGCTACTGCTGCCCCGAGTCTTTGGTCTTGCAAGGAACTGACACGTTCTGATAAACCATAACAACAAGCCAGATATGGCTTTATTCCTTAGATATACTATGTTTTGGCAGAGTGACCAGAGGAACCTTTGTACAAATACGAGGAGAGTCTAGCTGAGCGAGGAGTCACACAGGAGTCAACCCAGTTTTTATGATAGTACTTTACTCTGAAATGCAGGGGAAGCTCTGTACAGAAAAAAATAAATAAAATAAAAATAAAAAATGCAACCAAAACAGCGAAGAAACCAGGAATGTATTATGGTTCTGCTCTATGAATGTACAGTATGTGGCCTTATACAAACACAAAGAAGTTGGCCAGAATCAGTTTAGTGACATCATCCACTCACCTGTCACCGGACGTGATGTAACAAAGTATTTGGATGCTTAAGAAAAAGCAAGTCCAATATTGGCCTCATCTCCTCCTGTGTGTAGTGAATACCCTTAAAAGCCATGGTGTTCTGTCCAGTCAAGGTGACAGATACATAGTTGTTATGACCTTGTGTGGGTTAGGCATAGAGCAAAACCATGCTAAGCCATCTTGTTAGCTAATGCTGTGACCTGTGCACCATTAGCGTAATATTGATCAAGCACAAGAGGAAGCAATGGCTGACAAGGACAGGAGCAGGCACACCTTTAACATTGGGAACATTGGACTCCCAGTGCTAACCTTTTGAGGTGGTGTAGGAACTATAACACAGTGCTGCCTTAATTTTGCAGCCAGAGGATTGTCTCACTTATTCTTGGCATAGCGCATAATGGGCAGCATGGCAGGGCATACCACAAACACCATGCTAAAGTCACAGCTAAAGCTTCAGGGCTAGGGAAATCCCCATTGAAGCCTGGCATGTCCTCTTGTCAGGAGTATCTAGCATTAGGTAACCCTCATTCGACCAACTGGGGTAAAATGTGACCCCAGGCTTATATTTTTTTGTCATATCTCAGAGATGCTTTATTTTATCTTTTTGTTTTTTCATGAATTTGTCGGGCTACTTGTTTTTTATGAGTTCATATACTTGTTTTGAGTTAATTTGAGAATTTTGTTTTTTTTTAGGAGTTTTTCCTTACCGAGAAGGAGGGTCTAAGGACAGGAGTGTCCTGGGTCTGTTTAGTTTAGTGTTGTTATTGTTTGTCCCGATTGTGTGTTAAGTCTGATTGTGTGTTTATTGTTTATTCACTGTTTGTGAAGCCCTTTGAGGCGACTTTTGTTGTGATACTGGGCTATACAAATAAAACTGAATTGAATTGAATTTTATAAACAGAAATGTACCGGGGTTACTAATGACTCCAGTCAAAAGTGCCTATTTTCACCTGTGTGTTTTTAATATTTTTATCACCTTAATTAGGTTTTCTTTTAAAATGAATATGTCCCCCCACTTTGTATTATTGTTTATTGTTCCTGACATAAAGCACGCCATTTTTAATAAAGAAAGTGTACAATTTTGGGTGTCTAAATATGCAAAGTACATGCAAATGAGAATAATAATTTACAAACTCTTTTAACTTGAAATGACAGTTAATACATCACTAATGATGACTAAAGAGAAACAAAATCTGAGTATTGTGTTATGTTTGTTTTATTTTTTGTATCAGTAATCTATGTACAGTATGTTAAACAGGTTGCTCCTGGAGAAAACACACCCAGACAGACCTGAAAGCCATGTAGTCACCTGAAAGTGATGGCTACATGAATTGTTGCAGGGTGAATAAAGCTCCCTGCACCTCCCCTTGGCATAACTTGGCAAAAAAAAGCAGCCTTGCAAGAACAGCAGCCCCAGCCACCTATACACAGGGAGAACATGCAAACCCGGGACCATCTTGCTGTGAGGCGAAAGCACTACCCACTTTGCCATTGTGCCGGCCAGTGGGGCATAATTCCTTACTTACCTAATTACTTACTTAATTACTTAATTATGGTCAAGAGCTCAGATTACATAGTCTAATCTTGAGATATCTTGGTAGAAATGAAAGCTTGGCAGAGCATTGAGGACTCTTCATCAACCGTGAAGACAGTAGGACTGTTTTTACACATTTCTAAAAATGGATGTAGCGTCTGCCCCAGTGCTGAGTCCCTTCTTCCTTCCAAGCACTCCTCTGATCTAAATTATACACGAGTGCCTCTTAAACACTTATGAATACTTATGATCATCAGTTTCATAAATTAATATAGCTTTAATTAATTTCTCTGCCTAAAACTTACTGGGTTGTTAAAATCCGGGCAGAGAACGAGATATCCATCTTTCTGTAGTGCAGCATATGAGACACCCCGGCCTTATTTATTTAAGTCTGGAGTGCCGCGCTCCCACGACCCGCTCACTGCACGTTTTTTTATTTTATTTTATTTTTTTATGACAAATTGAGTGGTTTTTACGGCTGCTTGGTGGCGCCTGTTTTTCGGTGACTGAGCAGAGTGTCAGGCCCCAGCATCAGGGATTCTGGGGCCTGGGCCAGAGACACGTCCTACATGGTAATGCAATCTGCCGCTGCTCTGCAAGGACAAAACGTTCACAACAGGAGGACGTCCGGCCGAGGTTATTCACCGCAGCACTGTCCCGGGGAAAAATACAGCCTTTACTCACAGGCTGACAGATATCTACAGGCACACACACACCAGCAGAGCACTCAGGCGCAGCGGGCATTTCCATACATGCCCGGGAACACGCTGAGAGCTGCACAGTCGAATATTTCATTGCTCCACTTTTGGATTTGTGGCACACGTTTACTGTTGAATCATTTCAATATTCATTTATTCATTTTCTGCTCCATTACGAATGTGGGGTGAGCCAGTGGGAGGGAACTTATGAGGATGTATTTCTATCTATCATCGTCGGCCTTTAAAGATTTTCAAATAGATGGCTTTTTGGCGTTCAATATTCCAAATAATTCAGCCGTATTTATATAGAGTAGAGTATTATCTAAACAGTCATCAGTTGTCTAAAATAGCTCTGCTGACTGTATAACAACACTGTCCTTAGAGCCTCCACCAGGCTGAGCAAAAACTCAATAACTAAAAAAAGGAAAATAGAATCCACTCGCAGCATTGGCAAGCTGTGCAATAGATATGCATATCCACGACAATTACATACAAATACATTCAGATATAGTCAAAAAATTGTCACCAGATGTTCCTCCTGTTTATATCCAGACCTGTGCATTTACACATGAGGATGTCAGTAGGATTTTAGTTCACATTTGAGAGGAGCATGTTTGGGAAATCCTGAATTATCAGGTGCTGGCCTTCTCAGGAGCTGAAAATGCTTGGATTCATGGCTCTACATAGACACAAGAACCCGGTTTTCTCCAGGAAGCGCTGCTATGTGTATGTTTCTAAAGCACAATTATGTATTTATTTATTTTTATTTTATCCTTGGCCATTGAAGCAAGCTCTCAATTGCAAGGACGCATTACAAAATAAAACCACAGACATAGCCACAAATACATTAAAGATACATAAATTACCTAAAATGTGCATGTTATCTGTAAAACATCTTTAAGCAGTACTCTGAAATTTTGTATGGGGACTAATTGAGTCAGTTTAAGTGTATCCTGAATCTTTCTTCATCTGTCTGGAGCATAAATGTTTCTAAAAGCCACATTAATTAGCTGTGTGCTTGGACATTCTCCTCTCATGTCTGAACAACCCTCCAAAAGAAGGCATTTTCAATAAATACATTTCTAGTTCTAAAACATGAAAGGCAAATACAGAGGTGTCCACATTTATTTAAAAATGGTTTTAGATTTTAAGATTTCAAGAGAGGATCCAAGTGACGGTGCATGTGTGTAAAGGGATATAGTCAGGTTGGGTAAGGGTACAGAGGGGGCCAGCTAAGGTGCAATGGTACATCTAAGTATGGGACATCAGAAGGAATACCCCTTTGCCTAATAGGACAGAGAGTACCTACACCACGAGTGAGACAGAGAGTACACTCCTGAACTGCTTCCCATTGGCTTCTACTCAAACAATGTTGATCCTGTACACTGTAAAAAAAAAAATCCGTAAATTTTACGGTAAAAAACTGGCAGCTGTGGTTGCCAGAATTCTACCGTAAAAAATACAGGAGGTCTGTATTTAATTTTACGGTAAAATATTATCTCAGCTGTTGTTTTTACAGTGTTTGACTTGAGTTTTAATTATAATTTACTGTATAATTTAAAGTTATTATCTTTAATAACAGATACCTTATATTTTACAGTTTATGACTTGAATTTTAACCAACATTTACTGTAAAATTTAAAATTATTATCTTTAATAAAAATGTGTTAAACTGTACATCTTACCATAAAATACTTTCTTTTTCACAGTAAAAAACTGGCAGCTGTGGTTGCCAGAATTCTACCGTAAAAAATACAGAGTAACTTTTTTACTAACAATTAAACTTATGAGTCAAAAATTTAAATAAATGTTAATACAATATTTAGATCTAACATATAAATCAATAACTGTTTAAATTTCCAGTGAAATAATCACTTAACATAACACAACTGTAACTTTAACACAGAAATACATTTATTTTTTTCAGAAGATGACAATTGAGTATAAATATAGTAGAATCTTTTAAAAGCATGTCATACATTTTCAATTGACATGACTTTTATCTTTTAGCCAAATCAGCAGTACATTTAGATTTTTTTACAACAGTTTAAAAAAATACATAGATTAATACTTACAGGTCAGGGTTACATGTACTGGCATGGAATTAGCTGCAGAAACAGTTGCTCACGATGTAGGTCCATAGAGAAAAATGTCTGCCTCTGTATGGCTCAGTGGTAAAGCTGCAGTGCATTTGCAGAGCAAACTGTATATTTATTAAGAAATGACCTGTACAAATTACAATGTTGACCATTATGTTAATAACATGATATTTCTGTAATAAAGACAGTACTCATATATTTTACAGTGTTATACTGTATAAAATACAAAAACATAATAGTAAAAAATACAAATTTGCCTTGTTTTTAATATTACGGTTAATTTCTGTAACCAAAACAGTATTTTACCGCTATATCATTTACGGTTATTTTCTGTTGAGATTCTACAGAGTTTTACTGTGAAATTTACAGATATGAACTGGTTTTAAAATGAAAAGCTAGCAATGTTATGGATTGAAATAGACCTGATTTATTTTAAGATTTTTATGACTTTGAATATGTATAAGCATTGAGAACTTGTGTAAAACCTGAATATGAACATCTATATAATGTAATGGATATGTTTGTCAAGGTTAAAGTTATTTTATTTTATTGAGAAATATTGAAAATGATGACTTGAGCTATTAAACAAACATATATTAAATAGAAATCAGACATTTTACAATCTGCATTCGTGTTTGCAAAATGATTCACAGGGCTCATAGGGCACTTTTGCAGAGAGAAATCTTTACAGTCTTAAAGTTTCAACATATTCTTCTTCAGGGCAGCAGCTTTCATAGAGACACCATGAAAATCAACCTGGGTTTTTCTGCTGATACTTGTCTAAGCAAATGTAAAAAAAAACAAAAAACAAAACAAAACAGAGGCTTATTGTGGAACATACTCTATAAGCTGTTGGCGGTGTGACAAATGTACCTCTGACCAAGGAACTAGTTGATATGAGTTTCTGGTGCTAGACAGCAGTACCAAAGCAACTTGGATGACCAGAAGAGGACAAATGAGAAGCAAAAGTCTGTGCAAAGAAGAAAGGCTCCAGCAGATGAACTTAGAAAAAAAAAGGACCAGAATACATCAGAATACATCATTAGAGAAGTCAGCTGATGAATATGCAGACAAAGCAGAAAATACTGGCAACTTTAGATTCAGCTCAAACCCAAACAGATTTGAGAGTCTTGTCCCATGTACTCATGTACTTAGATGATTTCAAATGACGTCAATGTAAAATACTGTCTTTAGGATATCTTTTTCTAGAATACATCATTTTAGAATTTTTTTTTCATTCATTTTGTTCATTTTTGTTTAACAGTTAGTCTTTGTCAAAAGTTACTACCCAAATTGTGTTGTGTTTATACTAGCCATAATTTAACTAGTGCAGTGTTTGTGTGCATTTTATAGTATACAATGAGCTTAAAGAAATGCAAATTTTGGGTTTATGCATGGACAGGGATGTATCAAATATAAAAAAACAGGTTTACCTATAGGCAGAATAAAGTGTATTTCTTTGCATGTGGTGTCACATCTTTCAAAACATGTATTCATTATTAAATCACTATTTTTCTTTCTTTGATCATTATGAATTACTGTATAATAAATGATGTACACTCGAGCAGAGCAATGTAATCTTCTGAAGTTAAGATAGAGGCATAGGTATGTATAAAATTCAATCGGCCAAAGTGGCTAGTGAAAGTATTTGTGCCACTAGCGAAAATGAAAATCTAATTACATTTAACTGGTTGGTTAGTGTTATTGTCAATCCCTGTTCATTAACGTGCTTAAGTCGAAACACATTGACACACTGCAGTAATGATTCAATAGACCGCTGTTATCTTTTCCCTAAATCCAGCCTGAGACAGCTCTGGCAGTGAGTTATTTTACGTGCTCTCCCCTTTCCTCTCCAGCTTCTTAAAGCCTCTGCACTGATAGTGCGGCTCCACTGTGCTATAAATCAATATGAATGTTCTGTCACTTGAAAAGTAAAAATCACAATTGACTTTCTCCAGATTCTGTAAAATCCCTGAGTAGTAGAGTTATGGAGAGTTATGGCTGCACTGACAGTCTCTCACTGAAGATTTAGCCAACTCATCCAGCTCCTCTGATTGTTCTCAGATAAAGCTTTACATTTGCTCTGTTAATTACAATGACTTTGACTTTGACTGGCCTGCAGCCTACATCAGTGTTTTAACATGCACACTGGGCCTGAGTGATACCAATATAACAGTGTCAGCTTTTTACTCAAGGAATTTTTAGAAAATTTTGGGATTCCTATGTGTGTATTCTCTCATAATAATGCAGTAGCTTTGATTTAGGGCTATCACCACTGCAACCTAGGTTCAATTCCCAGGAAAGAAAAAGAACATACTTACCTTTTCATTCATTCACATTACAAAAGTAGTGAGACATGACTTTAAGACACAGCAGTACCACTACCAGCTGTGATAGATCTGTGGCATACAGTTTATTATGAAGCAGAAAAAAAAAAAAATAGGGCTAGAGGATTATTTTGTATTTTTATACACTGTGGTCTTATTATAATTCACAAACTGGGCTCACTAGACCTTAGTAAAATGTGCTGAATCTGCAGCTGTTAAATTATTGGGTAATTTATGCTTTTTAACAGGATTGTAGCTTTAATGTTAATTTAAGAGCAACAGGAGCAAGTTTGCTTCAGTTTGTCTGAATAAACAGCTAATTAAACTTAAACTAAACAGTAGGCTGTGTAACTGTGACACTGCAAAGCAGGAGGAACCACATCAGCATCAAACAGGTGGGGGCAGTAGCTATTTTCTGTATTAGTCTCTCTTTTGTTATCACTTACATACTGTATTTCTTACACACAGGGAATGAGATCCTGCTGTCACTGTACGCAAACATTTAGCTTCTGCCTCTGCTGCACTCAATCCTCAACTCTGGCAGTGGGCTGGCCAAGGCTCCACGCTGCTCCACCCCTGCGCTACCTGCTTACCCCTAATTTCCACTTGCCATGCAACTCCGCTCCGCTGCACTACGCCACGCACCCCACAGTAAATACGCAGGCGTTGTAGTGAATGAGAATGATTCCACAGCCGCTGCAGCGCTGGGGTGCCGGTCCGGCCGTGCTCCACCCTACATCCGTCCATCCTCCATCCGAGATGCACAGCCAATCTATTTTGTTCGACGTCATTCAATAGCGGACTCCATTCAGATCAACCACTGTGGCTCAAATTGCACCAAACAGGAAATTTTTGTGTACAACATCCGTATTTCAAAGTAATACTCTGTACAAACATTTTTGATAAGAATATTTATATTTCTCATATTATCTCTTAGATAGTCATATTTAGCAGGTTGTTTACGTACTACAGAAACAATGTCAGACACGAATAAAAATTTATTACCCTCATATTGCTTTTTTGTGCCCAGCCACTTTCCCTGCTGTAGCGGAAAAACCTGTGAAATGAAAGTAAAGTGAACTCCAAACCAATCTCATATTAAACTGTTGTTTTCTGTCCTTCTGCTTCTGAATAAACAGTTCTTTTAGTTTTTATTCATGGCTTTTATGGCACAAACTCATGCTCAGGGATCCACAGCCCAGTGTGGCAGAGTGTCCTGTAGGCAAGGGTCTGCGCCATCGTTCAGCAGCAGCCCACAGTTCAGCGAATATGCATGCAGTGGAAATCCTGTGTTATCCCAACCCATGAGCACGTGTGCGTTAAGATGGGAGAACAACATTTACTGCGCGATGTGTGGCACGCTTTGTAGGGTACTCATCAAAGACAACTATTTGAGGCAACAAAGTAAAAGTAAAGAAGTAGATTGCTCAGGGGCAGGGTCTCAAAACCCTCAGTTTATATGTACACAATTGCCCAAAGTGGCATTGATAAGAGGAATTGTTAATGGCGGAGGAAGACAATTCTGATAGACTGGAAAAATTAAGGCCGGTTCTCGGGTAAAATCAGGTTTCACCCCTACTAAACAGTATAGGAGGAATGGAGCAGTTATTTGTTACAAACACTTGACAAATACTGTACTCTTTTCCCAACCTCTTCAATCCATGATAACATAAAGACTTTACATACTTTGTAAGAGAAACAGAAACGTTTGCTTTCTCTCTCCCAGGGCTGCAAGAACAAAATGTTTTTCTTTTCTGCTAGCCCTGGTTTAGGAGTTCTTGTGGCTTGTTCTTGACCCTTCATCTGGGCAGAACTTTTTCTTATGTGACCACATGTGGTGTGAAATTTGAAGTGGGTGGGGCCTATGAGGCTCTCCGCTTGAGTTTCTCATGAACTATGAAACGTCCTGCGAAGAACTAACTTTGATCTAAATGTTCTGTTCTTGCGGAGTAACACCCTTTGCAGTACAAGTAGCACTAACAGGATTCAAACCTTGGAATTAGGCCTAAATAAAATCCTTCGAGTCATACGACATAAAGAGCCATTTGGGATCCATACAAGAGGGGCGCCAACCCAAAAAACAAAGCTCTCTCCCTGATGGTCTAGGATTCAGCACGGTCATTTCCAGATTTGGATCAAAATTTGTTAGGTGCAAGCCCAGATCCTTTCGCTTATGTGTTGAACCTGCTACAGCATCACTACTTGGACAAACAGTATATATACAAGCCACTCAAACTATTTTACACTTACAATACTTAAATATCTGCTCAATGTCCGTAAAAACATGTTTAAACTGCTAATAAATTGAGCAGACAGAGCAGTGTGGAGTAAACACGAGGCTAACTGACTTTAGATCAATATTGGCTTTCTTTGATGATCACAGCAGGAACGATCTCTGCAAGAATAAACTTTTAAATTTGCTACTTCAACATGCAGCTCAGATGGCAGAGCCGTTCAGCCACTAACCAGAAGACTGGCGGTTCAAACCCTGCTCCTACCGCTGCATACTATGGTTGTGTCCTTGAGCAAGACACTTACCCTCCTTACCTTCTGATCTGTGAATAGGTGAACGGTTCCTTGATGTAAAGCGCTTTGAGTGTCCATGTAGCTATATAAATGTGACCATTTACCACTCTTTTATTTAAATGGTTAGCTGCAAGAGGCTCCAATGGACAGAGAACATATTAAACCATTTTAAAACAAATTTAATGTTGTTAGTCACGCGACTGTAAACTTAAAAAAACTGACTGGCTGGCTTAGTTCGATGTGAGACAGTTTTGATTGCTTTTGTCTTGTTTGGGACGCAGAATTTTATTACGCTGAATTTTTTAGTGACAAAGTTTTTTACATGGTATTTTTCATCAGAATTTGAAGTAAAAAAAATCAGTTCACAAAATTCAAGTGCAAAAAATTATGTTATATAAATTCATTGTCTGGAAAAAGCTTTTATAACTAAGACACAAAAGTCAGAGCAATTCACTTTAACAAATGACATCAGTCCACAGTTGTTGCCTTTTGGATGAAAATGTTAACTCTCTGCAAAAAGACTTTCCAGTTGACTACTTGAGAAGATGGTATGCTAACCACAATACCACAAATGCAGAGATACTGAATTATCAATGCAGGAGGGATGATGATGATGCGCAATGAATACAATAATCAAAGGGTCATTGCTTTTTGATTACTTTTTTGTATTTTTTAGGCTGTAAAATAATAATAAGACGCATCCAGGCTGCAACACGCCATCCACTCTCATAACCCAATATACTACACACAATAATAACAATTTCTTCTTTATTTCAATAGCTGTGTCTTAAGTATTTGCGAATTTTGCATTTTCCGTGTTTTCTGCTGGGACCTCATTTAGTTTAACACTTGTCTTAAGCCCAACAGAGCTTAGATCTCACTATTAGGCTCTAAACCTTTGCCTTAAAGTCTTTAAATTGCTTTGTTTTTCATCATTCTTGCCAAGTACAGCACAACAAAACTTTTAGAGACACCATTCTTTTACTTACTGCTGCATCTTGGTCTCTTTTTTGTGTGTGAAATTCTGTCCTCATCTTTTTCAAATACTGGCTGTTCTCTATGGATTTAGTGGCTGTGAAAAATGATTCCCTGAACACACAGCGGAACAATCCAGAGCCTCCTTTAGCCTGCAGCGGCGGCAGACATTTCTCTCCTCTCCAACTAATTAATAATAGTCATTTGAACTCGTGACCAGCCGTATGAACTGCAGCAGTAATTGGATAACTAATAACTCTCTTCTGATTGGCCCTTGGCCCCTCATATAGTGCTATCATTTCCGCTGCTCTGTTGATGGGCTGCCTAGCTCGTTCTCTGTGGTAGAAACACTACGTATCTTAGTAACGGTACAACTTTTTACTTTTTACACAGGGACATGGTGGCAAAGCAGTTAGTGCTCTCACCTCCCAGTAAGGGGGTCACAAGATCTATCCTTGATCTATCCAAGATCTATCCAGTCATAGAAATTGCTCTGGGTGGAATCTGCATCTCCTCTTGGTGTTACTGTGGGTTCTCTCCAGGGTAGTCCCACCGTCCAAAGACGTATGTTTTATATTAATTAATGACTCTAAATTGAGGTTGACTGATAAGGGTTTTCCTAAGGCCAATGCTGATATTGATTTTTTTTTTATTCATAGCAGCCGATGGCCAATGAACACTGCCATTTTTTTATTTTATTTATTTATTTATTTATTTTTATATGCAGGGCTGATTTACCTAATTTTATGAAAGAAATAAATTTAATATAACCATCTGTAGTAATGCTCATTAAAACTGAAATAAATGTTTGTTTGTTTGTTTTTTTGTTTTGAGAAAACTATTAAGGCAATCTCAGTCAAACTTGCTGTGCAGGTAGAGCTTGTGCAAAGCTATAATATCCATTTTGAGGTTCTATTCCAGAGAAACAAACAAAATCTTTTTATTGCCTTTTTGAGCTTTTCAGGTGATTTTGGATGTTTCCTATGAACTGCAGAGTAAGAGCCCTAAGTGTTACAAGATGGTTAGGCAAGCTGGTGTCCCTGGACATGTGCCTGACCAAAAATCGGCATATTAGTGCAAGAACTGGCCGATGAGCAATTGTCAAACAAAGGCATATTGATATATTGCTCTCAACTGCCCCTAGTGAATGAATATGAGAGTGAATGTCTGTCTGTGTATATTTCTGTGTCAGCCCTGTGACTAAATGGCCACTGTACAGGGCCAGTTAGGCCATAATTACATAGGCTCCAGTACCCGCAACATTGATATAGCACTAATGGAATATCAATCTGACTTTTGCATGTTTTTTTCAATCTCTGGAAATTCTAACTGGACATAGGTCTTTATCAAAGGTATGTATGATCTCTACTTTACCACAACTGTGAAACCTTTAATGTGAGAGACCAAAATGACCAACCTAAAAGCTGGCCAGTCACAGATAGCAACATAATTAGCATGGCTTTTACACAAACAAATAAATGAACTATGTTGTGTTCAACCAATAAAGCGCTTCTGAACATTTTTGGTAAAGGGTTTGTAGACCAGGGCATGTCTGAAACTTGCCATCTCAAACCTGAAAAGTGACTTTGACAAACAACATGCATGCATTTCGATTTGGAGCTAACCTTTTTGCAGTGCACAGTACAATGTCAATGTCAGTACCATGTTAAAAAACATTTTACAACCACCAATAGGTTGTACATGGCTGACTTTAGAGCAAACCATAATCTTTGTTTTCAGGCAAACCAGAGTTTAGTCGTTTAGTCTGATTCAAAGTTTGACAGCACATCCAAAAATCCACTTTAATTTTCTTATATACGGTGGACACTTTGCGTTTTTACAAGAAACTTTTCTGATTTCATCATTTCATGGCATGAACAATGTGCCCCAGCTCTGAGCAACAACTCAATTTGAGAATGTGTTTGTACATAAATGATGTCATCCCAGGCAACCGCACAGGAGACACTTCCAGGCTGTGGTACACTACACGCTGTTAGTCAGTCCCCTCTGTTTATAGATATTTTATGCCACCTCCGTCTCAGTTATTTCACTGCACTGACACAAGACTGTGACAGGCCTAGAGCTACTAAACTTTGCACATTACCATAAGTCTTCTAGCTTGTTAGTTTCGTAACTTTTTGCGATTTAGCCAGTACATTGCATACAAATGGGGAGCTAATTGTCACCTTGCAGCATTTGAAGCCGTGAAATTATGGACAAGTTTACCACGCTGAGTACTGTGGGCCACAAAATGCTCAATTATTGCAGTAGCAGTTGCCACTTTTATCTGACTATTTACAGTTTTATGTGAGCATTCCTTTCCCCAAAATGCATTTCGGTTTTATACAATCGTTTTATTGGGCAATTTAAGCATATCTGTGTTGCAAACACGGCCCACCTTAAACGTTTGAAAAGTTATGTCTCTACTGCAGAATGCCAGCAGACAGTTAGCATTTTCCAAGGAGTATGTGAATGCGGTATTTTTATAAGTTGCAGTGGCTTAGGATGTAAAGAGGGCCATCCAGAAACCATAGATTTGGTAGTATAATGTCCCATCTTAGCTATTGGGGTGTCCTTTAGCAAGACACTGAACTCTACCTTGCTTCAAGATACTTTTCTGCATTTTGACACAACTATAAATTCCTAAATGAACTGGTTAAAGAGGAACAATGCAACTTTTACCATATTTAAATGGCTTTGTCAGTGTGATGACCAAAGAAGTTGTTGGTGAAAAAATCCCACCTTCATTTCCCCCTGGGGTTTCTTGGAGAAATAAAACAGCCTTGCAAAACTGGGAGCTTGAACCTGGAGCCCCTGAAGTCTTTGATCTCGTGAGAATGTGGCACATCTGGGTTAGCCATTACCACGATCCAGCTTTATTTCTTAGATCAGAATCAAAATCAGCTTTATTGTCCCAAAATTCGTTTTGGGCTAAAGTGCAATGCAGCTGCCAAACGCCACAACAATAAATACATTAAACATACACTATATTTCCATATGTATTAGCTCACCTGCATTTACACGCATATAAACTTAAGTGACATCCCATTCCTAGTCCATAGGGTTTAATATGACATCGGCCCACCCTTTGCATCTATCTACATCTGACGTTCTTGTCCAACTTCAGACACTGATGTAGGACGAGAAGGCCTGGCTCGCAGTCTTTGCTCTAATTCATTCCAAAGGTGTTCTGTCAGGTTGAGGTCAGGACTCTGTGCAGCCCAGTCACCTTATTCTACACCAAACTCCCTCATCCATGCCTTTATGGTCATTTTGGAACAGGAAGTGGCCTTCCCTGAACTGTTCTCACAAACTTGGGAGCATGGCCAAAATCTCTTGGTGCTGAAGCATTCAGAGTTCTTTTCACTGGAACTAAGGGGCCAAGCCCAGCTCCTGAAAAACAACCCAACACCATAATCCCAATTCAGTTATTTGGGTGGGTGAGTGAATACTTTTGTAAATATAGTGTATGAAAGACATAAAACATACGACTCACAATGTTATGAAAGGCAACGAATGGTGCAGAGAAGCTGCGCATAAATTCATAATAAATATGGTAATATACAAAATATATCTCTTAACCTGGAGTACCGTTTAAATCAGTGGTGCTGATGTTTTTGTAGGTTTAGCAGAGAATTTTTATTTATTTATTTATTTCTTATTTATTAATTTTTTTTTTTACCAGTTTGGGTTAACAGGTTTATGCTCTGAACAAAATTTTCAATACAATGTTTAATTGTGAGTTACATGGTACTCTTTTATCTCATAGGCCTTGAGTAGCCACAGGATCAATTGTTTGCTTGTTTCTATTTTCCGATTTATTTCCATTCTGTATCCAAATTCGGACTTGGACAGGACATGCATAAACATTCCTATTTTAGTACCACGATGCAAAGAGAGAGCGGGAGTGGGCGGGAGAATATTAGTGTGAAACTTGGCGAAGTGTGAAGTTACAAATGAGCACTAATTAACAGCTTCTTGATGATTTAATGCGGCTGTTAGAATGTTAATCAAGGCATGTGCAAGTAAATGTATGTCACTGTAAAATCAGTCGGAGAATTAGCCTTCAGTGCCACCAGACTGTTCCCTGGACTGCGCCGCAGGTAAAGACAGAACAACGTGACATTTTGCGCACCAGAAGGGTTACCGTTAATAATTAGCACAGGCCATGATTAGAAAGTCAATGTTTGGCGACCTCTGCGCCTTTCCCAGCTATCAATCATCATCCTGTTTCTCTTATTCCTAATCATCTAATCATTTCTTGTCAAGAGCAAAGTCCCAGCCTATAAATATGTATGGAGGATTTTCCCTGAAGATGCCACAAGATAAAAACGGGCGCAGATTAAATCCTAAATGACTTTTCCGTGATTAGAGCTCGCTGGGAAGGCAGCCCATCTTCATCAATGAGGCTGATTATTGCTGAGATACGCACAAAGCAATTTTCAAAATAGCCCGTTCAATTTTGAATCTATTACGCTGACAGATCAGTATCGAGAAGTCCTGCTGCGGATGATGATCACTATATCTGAAGAAATGTCTTTTTTTCTATTCAGAGACTGAATTGGGTTGTTATGAGATGGCTTTGGGGAAAGAAAAATGTCTTTTAATTTCCTCTTTCAGCATGATACACAATGGGTTTAGAATTTTTTTGAATAATCATCCAGAAATTCTATGAATAATGTCCATACATATTGTATATATGGTATATGACTGTGTGATTGTAACACATATGTATGTCGGTATGTCCCTGCAGGGCTACCATAGATGTTTACATGGAAGTGTGTCAATGTTCCCACAGCCCTTTGTTCCCACCTTTCTAAGATTTTGGGTTAGGGTTTGGTTAAACATGCACCATGTAATGGAAAATAATCTTATAAATGTGGAAACATAGAGCTTATTTTTTTTAAGGGATTACATGCTACTTTTATTCCTATTTTTAAACCAGTCTTTGTCACCGCTAGAACAGCAGCACATTTTGCAACCTTTAAAAAGCCTTTTGTGACTAAAAGAGAACATTTTTAATACGTTCTGCCATAAAAAAAAAAAAAAAAAAAACAGTAGGGCAGCTGAGCATTGCTGTCTTTTGAACATAATCACAGAAAGAAAGCACTTCACTTCCTTAAACTTTTTGTACAGTGCCATTTTACTACAAAATGAAAAAAAAAAAAATAGCTGAGAGGAAGAGCTGTAGACTGGAGGTAGAGGGCTTGTTGACTGGTGAGTGCTTTCCAGAGTGGGCGGGGCTTTGTGGGAGAGGCGGAGGTTTGTGTAACCGCCTCAGAACAGTCGTGCCAGAGAACAGAGGATTACCCAAACATGCATGAATAAAGCAAATCATAACTCCAGGTATGTTTTTCAATTTTGCAGAATATAGCCCCTGAATGAATAAAACTGACTGGATTATGGCAGCTCTTTTTTGCCAAAAGGGAAGCTATCATCTATACAGGCTAATGTAGGCTAATGTTAGCACTCACATCATAACCACCTAAAAAGGGTTTACTCATAATTATGATCATCAGAAAGTAAAAAAAAATGTGTCTCTAACTGGTTTCGATCAAATGTGTTGTGTACAGTTTAAATATTTCTGCTTCTTATGTTTTAAGTATGTTGGCATAGATTGTTGTTTTTTTTTGTTTTTTTGTTTTTTTACACTGACATGCCCTGATAGCCCTGGCACCTTGTTTCTGGACGAGCAGCTATAGTTGGTGCTGAGCTGGTGCATGCTTTTAGAACCAAGACCCAGCATTATTTGAGTGGAAAACCAAAGCACTGTCTCTGAACCAGTACTAAAATCCAGCTTGGTGGAACAAGGGGTTATAGTGGTCATGTAGCTGCTGTTGCTGTGAGAGGCGTAACAGTCGGGGTTGCCTAAAATCTCATTTACATAAGAAACAACAAGAAACCTGAGTCGTGCCTTTCTGAAAGCATACTGATTGGTTATTGTTACCAAGAGCACAATGTAAGAAAGGGAGTGATATCAAAAAGTGTTAAAGTTTTGATGTAAAATCTAACTTATTTGGGGTCCTCAAATGAGCTCAGTTTTTTTTGAGATGCCATTAACTTTTCTGCACTGGACTCTCTCATCTGCAGCTATTTTTGGGGGTCTTTTGGAAACCTTGAGTGTAACACAAGTTTGGATTTATTGGCATCAGATGTGTGGAAGGTTCTACAATAAAAGTAACTCAATGTTGGCTACTTTTTGATTCTTGAAACTTGTATACCTTAATCTTAAAAAAGTTAAGTTGCTTCTGTTAAGTGACAAAAGTGTCCCCGTCACAAAACATCATGAAAATTGTATACATTTATTTATTTATTTATTTTTTATTAATCTTTTAATCAACTGTGCCCTGATCATAAAAAAACAAAAAACAAATATTTCATTTTTTTCAGAATTTTAATCCTTTTTATACAAGTGTATGTAATAACATCTCAATTTAGTAAAATACACAAAAAGAAAGACACACAAAGATACAAAAAAAATGAAATATTTTTAATACTCTAAAAGTAAAGTGGATTTTTGTAGGGGTGGGGTTTACAGGTTTATAGCCTTGGGTCTGTAAAAGATTACCAACAACATTTATTTGTAGGGATCATTTTTTTGTCTGTTATTTTTATTTTTATTTTTTTACAAAAAAATGTAGATGCTATTACATACACTGGCATTAAAAAGAATAAATTAAATTTCATAAAATAATTAAATATTTGATATTTATGGTCAGGGCAGAAGTTGAAGAAGTGTAAAAAGATTTATGCAAAAAAAAGTAGAAAAAATATGAATGTATACATTTTTTATGATGTTTTGTCACTTAACAGGAGCAACAAAACAAATTTAGAGAGTGTAAAAATGAAGTAATAGATTTGTGTTCAGAATATCAACATTAGTAATAAAAACACACCTGAGCCAAATTCCATTAGAAAGGTAAGAACCACTGCAAAGTCATCAGAAAAAATAGCATTTAAAAATGACACTTTTGTCCTTCATTGGGGCACAGGGGTTAAGTTACTGTGTCATTGTGGGGCTTCACACTT
The DNA here is from genome assembly GCA_020698575.1 of Bostrychus sinensis. Classification (NCBI taxonomy): domain Eukaryota; kingdom Metazoa; phylum Chordata; class Actinopteri; order Gobiiformes; family Eleotridae; genus Bostrychus; species Bostrychus sinensis. The sequence goes on from CM036248.1 coordinate 34,631,739, forward strand.
GTTCTTTCCAGAACTGTATGCACACTTTTTTGCAACTCCCAACAAAGAATACAGAGATCTCCATCCTACTATCTCACATTAGGACTCCATTTCAGTATCTGGGTGGCACTGATAGACTCACTGTAGGTGGTAGTGGCAGAGCGGTGACAGGTGGCGAAGATGTCTGTCACAAAGACTGCGTTTACACCTTCTAGTCCGCTAGACTCTGTGAGATTGGGGACCAAAGTTGCACCTGTGTTGTGGATCTAATTGGTCTGGTTCACTTTTACTGAGCTCTGTCAGACAAACTGAACTTGCTAAATAACACTCTTTACCTGTAGGGGGCAGTGCAACAGTATTCACTGAAAAGAGACCAGAGAAGAAAAAAATTCTGCTCACCTATAGATCAAATTCACTTTAAATTACACTTGCACTTACACAATCTAGGCTTCACACCTAATCACTTATGCAGTCTTTTTCCATCTGTTTTTTGCATTATTGTAGGCTAGGTAAAGTCTATCTTGTGTGTGAAGTCTGATTGTGTGTTTATGTTTGATCAACTGTTGTGAAACCCTTTGAGGTGACTTTTGTTGTGATACTGGGCTATTCAAATAAAACTGAATTGAATTGAACTGAATTGTGAATCTGTTGCTTGCTCATCTGGTGCCATCATGGTCAGATGGAAAAGCCAGGCCTGATAGGAATGTATCATGAAAACTAAGAAGTTCTTCCGATGCCTTAACAGACTGCACTAGCAACTGCCCTTTTCTACTGGCAGCAATGTTTCCTGACACGTGGACAGTTGAGACTTCTTTCTTGTCTAGTTACATGTTTTTTTTTTGTATATTGAAAGCCCTTAGTCACACTATCCCACAGACTGTCTGAAAACGTGTCAATTAAAATATACATTCAACAGGTTATATAACTTCACAATAGATTTTTTTTCCTCTTGCTTAACTCTCTTGCCAAGGCCAAAGCAAAGCTCAGCTGCAGACTTTACATATTCTGCACGTCTCTTTTCATGTGCTTCAGAGAAGACCCTCCTGGGAGTCCAGCAGCCCGCCTTTATCTCCTCTCCTGGACCTTTAGCTTCTCTCTTCTTTTGATTCTTATATTTGAGAGTTGCCACAGACCGTACTGTCTTGGCTCCATCTTCTACATATCCGGAATATATCTAGCATTGTAAAATTTGTTCACCTTACACTTATTCCCATTCGAAGGTTGCAGGTAGCTGGAACCGTTCCCAGTAGCTATAGGTCTGAGGTACACCCTGGACAATGACCAGTTAGTCAAAAACTCAACTACACATTAGACTTTGGGAAAAGCAGAGTATGCAGAGAAAATCCATGGTAACACAGAGAGAACATATAGGTTTCATTCAGAGAAAATATAAGTTGGCCCCCAATTTAGTTTTTTAAATATGTAAACGTATAAGGTTTGCAGCTGGTAATGTAATTATTGAACAGGTCACCATTTTTCTCAGTCAATATATTGCTAAAGGGGATATTAATGTAAAAATTTCAGCAGATGTTGGCAACAACCCAAATAATCTACAAAGAAAACCATAAGTTCCAAATTTCAATTCTGTGTAATAAAATGGAATGACATAGGGAGAAAAAAAAAAGTATTGAACACATGAAAAACAAAAGCATGAGAAGCCAAGACACCATCTGAAATCTATCACTAACACTTCCAATGTGCTCTATTGGGGCCAGAATCTGGAAGTAGAAAAGCTAGGTGATATTAATTTACACTTTTTGAGCTTTTGAGGTTTTGCTTTCATGATTAGCACTGTCGTCTCACAGCAACAAGATCCCGGGGTTGATTACCTGACGTGGCGTGACATTTCTTTGTGGAGTTTGTATGTTTTTTCCTCCATTAACCTAAAACATGCACAGTAGTCAAGTTAGAAGGGTCCCAACTGCATTGAAGGTAGCCTGGACAGCCAGCCCCTCCTACTTTCTTTTCAAAAGCAGGCCAGTCTGGTTCCTCTTTTACAGTGAAGAGTTGCTCCTTGGCCTAACCCAGGAATTTATCAGCAGTGCATCTTACAAATACAGAAGCTAACTAGCGTCTCGTGGCGAAAATGAATGAATTTAATAACTTCTTTGACCTGAATAATGGTGTTCAGTGCTTTCCTTCATCACTTTTTGGTTCTGCTGAAGTCTGTGTTGTTGTTCAGTTTTCTGCGCATTTTTTTTGTCCTGTTTTTATTTTAACAACAGAAAAGTTCTGCTGACAATCGGCGAAACAGCCAGATTCAAACAAACCCACTTTCTCCATAAGTCCTTTTACAAATGGTTTCTGCTACTGTCTCCATTCAGAAATAAGTAAATAGTTGCTTGTAATACAGCGTTTTCTGGAGTTTTATAGCAAAACCGGCAATCTGCCATTATTGTTTCTTTGTCTAAGGTGCACTGCCCTTCGTTTCTCTAATTGGTTACGCTGGCCAGGCTTCAATGAAAATGGGTCAAATGCAAATAACCTAAGACTTTTTTAAAGCATTGTATTGTAAGAGGCAATACCAGTGCGTTGTAGTGAACACGCAGATCATTTTTATACCACTGTTACTAAGCTACACATCCTGAGTGCTAACACAATGACCATGTGAGGAGGTCATTGCACGAGTGTAATTTATGATTCGAGGTCCCAGAGGAGGCCATAAAAACCCCATTCACCGCACAAGGAGCATGTAAATATTAACTCATACGTGCTCGTAAACAGCTGACGTGTGTAAAGTCGCCCGTCAGCCGCTTTTATGTCCTCTCCTGAATTCATGTTTAATACATAAAAGTGCATTTTAATACCGAGGTCATACATTATGTCCATACAATATCCTGTCTGCTGCCACTTCACCCGGACACACATTTTCTTCACTATTCTGATACGATCCATGCACTCAACCCTGGCCTGTGTGTGTGTTCCGCATCTGATAACAAATGTAATTTCCTGATGTGGTGAATGCAACTTGATATTCATAGAAAAACTAGTTACATTTAAAATATTAGTCATTGAAGAAGTCATTCATAATTCAAGGTCTTTTCGTGTATGCTTTAAAATACAGGCTGAGACAGGAAACGTGTATGTGAAGAATTTAGTAGTAAAGTGAAGGCGTGAAAGATTGAGGATTTGCAATTCAAATAGAAAAATATTCATTAATATTTAAAATTCTTTCTGTAAATCTTGATGGATTTAGGTCAGACAGTGTAATGTTGGTTTTGGGATATGAGTGATTTTACTAAAAGATACACCGCAAATTTCTCAGTGAAAATTAGTTTTAAAGCCATATATTTTGAACTCTTTTAACTACAAATGTTTGACTTGTGAATATTTTATTCTGTTCAGCACAGTTGCAGTGTAGGCAAAAGAAAGTAGGTTTAAATTAAGAAGCCAGAAAAAGAGGCAAACAAATAAATAGTGCATACATGCTTTGTGCCTACAGTTTGCGCCTCAAATTCTTATTGTATGGTGTAAAAACATCATCAACTAAAGCAACTATAAATTGTTTTGTTATAGTTTGACGTTATTTTGATTTAGCAGAGCTTCCTTATTGAGACCCATCTGAATAGGTCGTCCTTGGTCCGCTTCCAAACTGACTCTGGTACAGTTCACTTATGGTCTGAATATGAACCTCGATCTGGCCCCACTCCAAACAAAATCGGGCTTTTTGGAGTCAACTAGCAACCGTAGCCTGGAAATAAACAACCACAACAGCTTACAAGGTAACACATAGAACACAGCTTAACTGACATTAGCTGCCCTCAAAGCTCAAAAGGGTCTCCACTGATATGTAGCAGTAACAACAGAATAAATATTCTGTAAAGACTGTTCATGATTGTTTTCCTCAACATCCACATCCTTGCTTTGTTCTTTCTCCATCATTTCACCAAACGCATGGTTTTGATTACATGGTTTAGTCCATTTTCAAAAAGTACAACAAGAAAGTGATCCGAACCAAACAAAACAAAACAAAAAAAAGTGCACTTGAAGATGTGGCCCAACAGATATTCCTGGTGTGAATATGCCCTTAAAGTCCCTGGACCTTTTCAGTATTATTTTGATGTGAGTATTTTTCACACCAGTGGTCTGGGCAGTTTAAATTCAAATGCATTGCCCTCAGCACGACAAGATATGTTTGCAAAACAATTGTGAAACATTTTCTTCTGTTTATATTGTGAGAAAATGTTACTTGTTTTCAAAATGTGTAAAAATTGTAGAGTTTGCTCCTACTAGTACCCTCAAGATAGCAGAAACAGTTTTGTTAAAGTCATAAGCTGTGCCATTAATTAAGATTTGACTACTTCTCCCAGTGTTCTGCACAGAATCTAAATCTCAGTTGGATAAATCACAGGTTCCACACAGATGAGGGGGTGGTGGTTGCTGAGAGCAGTCACAAAACTGTGGAAGTGAGTGGAATGAGTCCAGACCCTGTAGACATTGTTGAGATATTAAAAGTAACAGAGCAGCAATTTCTGGCATTTTTCAAGAGCCATCCACTCCCAATCGACTATGTAAATATTGGTGTTACCCGGGGTAAATCGCTTTCACATGGTATTGCCTTTTGTCTGCTTATAAACCCAGGGGAATGTCAGTGTTTGTGTAGAGGCTTGCAATGTCCATGATGAAAAGGAAGCTTGTCTCCGGAAGTTGCAGGCCCTTCAGTTTAATCCAAGAAATCCTGATTTAGCTAGGATGCCAGGTCGCAAGAGGAGTTGTATCCACATTCGGGTACAATTGGGCAACCCTTGAGGATCCTGCCAGGCACCGTCCAAGTGATAACAGGCTTGTGGATTTTAGAGGTAAAAGTACATAGAGTGGGGGTTTCCTTACCCTTCAAACAGGTCAGCTGATGTTTTGTCATAAGTTTAGCCCAGTGCATGTCAGCCAGGATCTCACGAAACAATGCAGCCGTCTGAGGAAACAGTGTGTAGTAGGCTGGGTCGTTCAGCAGGTGAAGTGCCTCATGGACATAGACTCTGTCCATGATGACTGTGGCACTGCCCTCGTAGACAAGTTTAACCCTCAGTTCCTCCTGGCACCCTTTTAGGGCTTTTCAAATGTATTTTTTTGCTCTCATTTTGATTTTTTTTTTATGCTAGGGTGATGATATTTGACAAAGATGTTCATTAATCCATGCATTTTAGAATATCAGTGTCACAAATGAAACAAAGAAATAAATTTCAACCTTATGGCCAAAAAAACTCACACTTTTACTCTTAAAGCGGAACTCTGTAACTCTGCTCGTTTCTTTGCTGTTTTGCCTTATTTTCCTCTCTAGAGCTCCCCCTACATTTCGCAGTAAAGCACTATCGTAAATACTCACAGGTCCAGTTGACTCCTATTGTGATCCCTCACTTGGCTTTACTTTTGTTTTCTCCTCCTCGTATCTGCACAACGTTTTTTTCTGCCATTTCGCTACTACATTTACTACATTTCGCTACAAAAATCAAGAAATAAAGCTGTCGCTAGCTTGTTGTTTTGATAACCACTATGTGCCGCTTTCTCACGAGACTCAAGACTTCTGTGACTCTGGGTCGACGGCGCTTACTGTTGCAAGTGTCACTTTCGGCCCCGTGACACCAGGGGGAGATGAAGGGCGCTTCATTTACCCCACAAAAATTCATTTAACCATCACACTGACTCCAAAACAGTTTACATAAGGTAAAAAAGTTACTTGAGTTCTGCTTTAATGCCCTTTTAGGTCACTGGGTCATATTTAAAAATATAAAGCATGAAGACATTTTTTGTTTTTGTTTTTTGATCATTAACCCCTGTCCTCATCATACATACCAAAAGAGAATAAATTGTTATATTTTTAACCCTCTAAATGCCAGTTTGTTCACATAATTCCAACATATTTGTAAATAAAACATGTAATATTTACCATTTAAAGATGCAAAGTGTTTTTTTTTTTTGTTTGTTTGTTTGTTTGATTTTTGTTTTTTGTTTGTGCTGGACTTACCGGCCTGGATAGGTCACTGATTAGACCAAAAACTGATTTTGATAAATTTTTACTTTTTGTGCCATTACAAAAAAAGGGCAGAAAATCACACAACTATATGGCTGAAACTCGCGTTCTTCCTCTTACAGTCCTAAAAGGGCTGGGCACAGTCAGTTATTTAGTGGGAATTATAAAGGAATTATTTCGCAAAATGCAATGAGAAAAAGGTGGACTTGGTAGTAATTTTTTATTTTTTATTTTATGTTTTTGTATTTTTTAGCGTCTGCCTGACAGGGTTACAGAGGAGTTAACATGATTAACATTTCTGAATTCCAACAGCAGTAAAGTGAAAATAAGTGATTTTAATGTAAGTCAATGAGACCAAAAAGGGCTTTAGGAGGAAGAATGTGAGGTTTTTGACCAGACAGTAGAACATTTCTACAGGAAATGTGAGAACACAGGACTGTGAGAACATAATCCCACTCTCCTTTTAATTAAGTAAATTACTGTATTTTTAGTGATTAATAAAATTGCAGATTGCAAAATAAATGAATTCATTGAAAAAGAAAAGAAAATACCTTGTTGGTATTGCTTACTCTGGGCTTGTTTTCATTAACTTGCTTGCTGCCAACACTGCATGCAATGTTCTGCAGTGCAGCGGTTTGCTGGCTTGTACAAGGTGTCTGAATTTCAAAATATTTCTTATCAATACAGAGTTTTGGTTTTCACATGAACTGCGCCCTTTACTCTTACCGCTATATTCCCACATTCACCTGATATAAGTTCAAACTACTGCTCATATCAGAGGATGATTACTGCAGGCTATGTTCTTTGTTTTGACAGTGCCCTGTATGTGACATGCAACCTTTCCCAGCAGACATCACAAGTTTGTGCAGTGAATGAATGTATGTGATAGTGGAGGAGGGAAGACTTGCATAACATACCCTCGAGAAAAAAACCCATCTAAATGTAAACAACAAACTCTCAGATGGTATGCTCTAATCTTAGCAGATTCTATACGTTCTCTGATATTGGAGCGAGATGTAGCCTTAAATTACAAGTGAATGAGTTGAATTCCCCAAGCTTCTGCCCTATTTCATGTCAAAAACACTCACTCTTGGAAGCCTTCTATGAAAAACATATGAGGGGAGATAAGTGAACACGTGTTGCCTGTAATGGCAGATATTAATATGAATAACTAATAATTTATAAGGTAAGAAAGAGATGGGAACTGAACTGACACATTTAGGTGGAATTTCCCAACTGAGCAGTGGAAATATTCATAGTAAAAATCATATTATTTAGTCATGTGATGTTTGGATTCCATCAGAGGGCAAAACAAATATGATGGTCTACAGCAGACGCTACTAAACTATTTAGGTGGCCTAATAATGAATACGATATAGACTAAAACCAGAAAAACAACAGCCAGGTTGATGCCAGAGCTGGACTTCATCAACATGTGGAGGGTAAAGTGGAATTTGGAACGGAAAAGCCTTATACTGTATCTACAACGTGTGTCACAGGTTTTCATGTGTATAGTGATTTGAAAGTGTGTGGGACTATATGAGAGGTGTGGGTCCTCCCCCAGGAAAATTTTGGTGCCCAAGGCAAGAACTGAAATGTAGATCCTGGAGTGTAGCAGGCTGTTTTTTATGTGGGGAAATTAAAAACATGAGCGTCTGGGGTCTTTAACAAATGTAATTTCAGATATTCTGGTGCATTTCAGATGATATAATATTTTCAGCTGCCTACTAGGTTGTTGTAAAAATATGGGCCCCAGACATAGTTCTGCTGCACCCCTGGCTGCTCCAGCACAGAAACACTGAGCTGTGGATAGAGGCTCCAGAAAACACTACAGACTACAAAAACTTTTGTCAGGATGTCTGAACCTGTTTTATGTTGCTTTCATAAAACTAACCCTAACATATGGTAAGAAAGACTTTGCACACCTCCCCGGTAACACACTTGGATTGTGTGTTTGTTACTGATTGTATTATTACAATGAGCTATTTGTAATCGTATCTCTGAGAATAGGATGTTGATTATCATCAAACAAAGAGCGATTTGAAGCCTGAGAGCTATAGAATGCTTTTTTTATAAACTGTTCCTAGCGTCCTTGGTTTTTGTATTTTTTTTATTTTTTATTTTATTTTACTGTGCGTTGCAAGACTCATGTCTGCATACACTGACACCACACCCAACCGTTCCTCCCCTTTTTAACCCTTGGGCTACAGCTTGTAGAATACCTATCTCTCTTCCTATATTGTCTGGAAATTCCAGACTCACCGCTGTACCAGTGGATGAGTCTGGTCGCCTTAGAATCAATTCGATTTCTAGGGCGGAGCAAACCCGAATTAACGGACAGCAGAGTTAGCCAATCAGAAAATGGCGGACGTGACGTTAACAAAGCGACAAGAAAGTGAGAAAGTAAACAAACGGAGTAGTGAAGCCACGAGGGAGGAACGAGGGAGTTATTTCAACATTACCGTACCATACGCTGAATGAAACAAACTCTCGGCTCCTCGGTGCGCCATCTTGATTGTTGTCGGTGAGGAGACGCGTACGAGTGACGCTGCTCGCGAAGAACACGTGACTTAAATAAACCAATCAAAATGCACGGTACGATTGGGATTTGAGTAAACCACTGCGGACGGCGTGGTGACCAGACTGATATTTCTCTGTAGAATAACACAGAAACATATCAGTCTGGATTTTCCAGGCAACTTCCTATATGGGTGCAAAATTAAAGGTTACAAAACCACAGTATTTTCCGGACTTGAGTCAAGTTCTTGGCCTAATTTTCGTGACTTGTGACTCAACTAGAACATACGACTGATGACTTGGGACTTGGACTCGTGAGTTTCTGAGGGGCAGAGACTCGACAGTCATGTGCAGTGTGCACCATCGTATATATGCGTAGTATATTAACATTTCAAAAGTGTTTTTAGTAGTGCCGCCGTATGGCTCAGTGCGGCATATATGTGACCACTACAGTCTGCCTCGGCGTTGTGGGTTCAGTTCAGTTCAGTTTATTTGTATTTGCAGTAAAAACAAACCACATTGGAACACAGTTGCATGAGCTCAAGTGCACTGTCAAAATTAGCAGACAAAACATAAAAACAGGGGGTTAAAACAGACACATAAAACATAGACACATAAAACATAGACACATAAAACAAGCAAATACAAAAAAAAAAAAAAACTAAGACAGGTATGAATAAATACCAATAAATGCAGCAATAAAAGATTAAATACAAAAAGGTCCATATCAGTTCAAAGTGCATTGTTCAGACGTAGTGCATTTCACAGAACGATAGCGTTTCCCTGAGGGGAGAAGTTCAAAGATATTGCGAGCAGGATGATTAGTCGGGTCATTTATGATGAGTGATGCTCGAGAAAGAAGTCTGTGTTTATAAATGTCCTCCAGGACTGACAGCTCACACCCAACTGTCCTGCAGCAGAACCAACAACTCTGTTTAAGGCTTTCCTTTCTTTAACAGTGAGATTACCAAACCACACAGTTATACAGCTGCTAACAAGGCTTTCAATGGCACAAAGATAAAAGTTTAAAATAATTTGTTTGTTTGGGGTGAATTCCTTTAATTTACGTAAAAAGAAGATACATTGCCATGACTTCTTAACAATAATGGTTGTATTTGAATGGGTTTGAGTCTGGACTCTGACAGTTTTCTGAATGTCTCTCCCTGATTTCCTACTTTACTGTCTTATCAATAAAGCCTAAAAATGGCCCAAAAGTATCTTTAAAAAGGGTTTTTAGTACTTTGTTAGTGTCTAAATACTGTAAGTTAAAACTCACTGAAATTCTCAGCAGGGTGCACTGTGTGAACACTCGGTTAGCTCTTAATCACACCTAAGCACATTTTTGTTTTTTGCTTTAATTTTTTTAGCATATTTTATACATTTTTTTGTGCATATGATGATCATTTATGCTAGGTAGTGCACTTTTGAGTTTCCTAAACTCAAAAGTGCACTACCTAGCATGTCTTTTTTTGGCCTCTTGTAAACAGCGTGAACCAAAATACTCATATTAAGGGCCCAAAGCATAAAAATGTGCCCAATGAAACCCACTCAAACTACTATTTTTGACCTTGCTCTAATAAAAAGTAGAAAGCATGGATCTTATTTCTCCACTTCACCTGAGCTCTCTGGCGTTAAATGTGTGCTCTGAAGTATTTTCTTCCTGGTCACGTCATTTTTTACCTTATATGGCTAAATGGAGCATATTCTCCCCTTTGTGCTTTGAGGCATCAGCTTGTGTGTGTGTGTGTGTGTGTGTGTGTGTGTGTGTCTGTGTGTGTGTGTGTGTGTGTGTGTCTGTGTGTGTGTGTGTGTGTGTGTGTCTGTGCATGTGTGTGCGTGTGTGTGTGTGTGTGTGTGTGTGTGTGTGTGTGTGTCTGTGTGTGTGTGTGTCTGTGGAGGTATGGAACTGCCGAGTAAAGGTGGCAGACAGTATTTAAGTTTTTGACCAGGTATTTGTAAGAACAAGGGAGAGGTGAAGTTGCAACTACAAAAGTATAAATATAGTAATATGGAACAAACCACATTATTCCATCATGACAAAAACTTAAGAATTAGTATGGCTATAAAACATTACAAGTAAAGCAAACAAACAAACAAACAATCATCATCTTTCCTTTGCTTGATCTTCTTGTATGAACACATATTTGTCTGAATGAGCCTTAACATAACAATTTTGAAGGCGCATTTAAGGGTTACAATCAGTCCGGACTTATTTATTCAAGACCTATTCATACAAACCTATTTTTACACTATTTATTTGGATTTTTCAGGCATCTGTTCCGGATGCCTCCTGGACGCCTCTCTGGGCAGATGTTCTGGGCTTGTCACAATGGGAGGAGACCCCAGGAAGACCTAGGACATGCTGGAGGGACTATGTCTCTCGGCTGGCCTGGGAATGCCTTGGGATTCCTGTGGGAAGAGATAGAGGAAGTGTCTGAGCAATCTCTGTTTAGACTGATGTCCCCATGAACCGGCACCAGAAAAGCGGGAGAAGATGACTATTTTTAAGTCAAAAATTCTCTTCCAAACCTCCCCTTTTTTTTTTTTTTTTTTGCTGCAAGTCTTACCTCATGCATCCCACTGCTCAGATCCGGCCGAATAGAGTTGTATTTGACAGCTCTCATTTACAGCCCCAGCAGATCGCAGCTCTGACGGTTTGTAAAATAAGCTCATGTTGTTCCGGGGATACGCAGATTAGAGGGAGCTGGAAATCAAAGCCGCGCTGGCTCCCACAGGTTCTGTTCATTCAAACGCAGAGCTATGAATACATCCCAGCGCAGTATTCTGAGGAGCTATTGTTACCACTTCCTTCTTCCATCACAACAGGAGCACTCAGTCCCTAATGGCTTCCAAAATCTGAATTTGTAAAGTCTGTCGTCTGACATGGAGGTGAGTCTCAGAATATCAAACCATATCTCAGCCTGAGTGAGATTTGTGTATGAATGCCTCTGAATCATAAAAGAACACAGACTTGACAGTTTAGTTCACACCAGAGCAAAGTTTTACCATCAAAGTTTGCTTATTATCCAACACAGTATTAAAAACCTTTTAGCTGAAGAGCTTTTTAAACAAAAAAAAAGCTTACATACTTGCTAAATCTTACAACAGACAAGTTCAGTGAATTTCAAATAATAATAATAATAATAAAAATAATAATAATAGGACAGACTGACAGAGACGTGGCTACCATTCTGTGGCTATGGCTTCTCTGACCTCCATCAATCACACCACCCCACCGTCATACAGGCAAGGTGGGTGTCTTGCCCAAGGATACAACGACAGTATGCAATGCTGGTAGCGGATATTGATCTGTGTGTCATTTGAAAAATCTTTGCTGACTCTTGTTGAAAATTGTTAGAGAGAAAGACCCGAACAAGAGAAAATATCCAGTGAGCAGCAGGCAAATGCCTTTCTGTTACTGGTTCAGAGAACATACTCACAAGGTGGAAGTAGTAAGCAAAATCTGTATGTAAGTAAAACTACTGTGACTTCAAAATAATAATTCAAATAGACTTGTTTAACAAAATTTTACTTTCGTAACACTGAATAATAATAATAAAAAAAAGTATTCCATGTTAAGTTTACTTCCTGAAGTAGAAACTGCTGCTTATGCTATTAATTGTTATTAATTATTAATACTACTACTAATATCACTACTACTGACACTACTACAACCCTACTAATATACTTATACTACAAATAATACTACTAATGTAATTACAACTACTACTACTACTACCACTATTACTGTTACTGCTGGTGTCACTACTACTACTACTACCACTATTACTGTTACTGCTGGTGTCACTACTACTACTACTACCACTATTACTGTTACTGCTGGTGTCACTACTACTACTACTACCACTATTACTAATATTACAGCCTAGCCTGGCCAGCCAGACTATTTATTTTTCTCATCTATACAAAAGAATTAGTGTAGCAAGGTCATGTGTGTGTGATGTGTTATAGAACTGGATAGTGAATGACGTCATGACTGCATGTCTTATTTAGTTTATATGATTAAAATGTAGGTGTTATAAAAAATAATATTACATTTTGCAGAGAAGAAAACCCATAAATTGTGTCAATTTTTACTACAACCTAGTAGCAGCTGAAAATATTCATTCATCTAAATGCACCAGAATACAGGAAATGACAAATGTTTTGAAGAAGAGCTGATTCTTATTCTTTTCATTCACAAGATCATGTGTTGCTCTCCGTTCCATCTGCTCACACTGAACTGGGCAAATAGGCTTTTGTCCACACTGCACCTAATGCATGGAAGATGTTGCAGAAAGACTGGAACTTAAGTGCTTTTAAATCCAAACTGAGAGTTCTAGAGGCCGACTCTACAACATGCACTTGCTTTTTATAATCTTTTTGTTTCTTCCTGTTATCTTGTCTTTGTCTGTCTAATTATGTAACTGTATTTTGTATTTGCTGCTGCCTCTTGGCCAAAACTCCCTTGAAAAAAAAGTTTCTCAAAGGTACTTTCCTGGATAAATAAAGGTTAAATAAAATAAAAATTGGGAAGGACCCCCAGACCCCCTTACCTTTAATTTTCCTCACATAAAAAAACAGTCTCCTACACAACAGGATCTACATTTGAGTTCTTGCCTTGAACACCAAAATTGTATGTGGATAGCCATCTATATATTATTCTATAAAATGCACCAAAATACAGGAAATTGCATTTTTTTCCAAGTCCTGCTGGAAGATCAGATCAGCATCTCCATAAAACTTGTGAACAGAAAGGAGCATACACTCCTCCACAGTAAAAGGCTGTGCTGACTTGATACTTCAGGAAACACAGAGGCCTATTAACTTCCATTGTAAAAGATGCTGACCTTGTCTCTGGTTCAGGAAAGCCCTGACACAGTTGTAGATAAATGTCTTGATCCTTCTGTGTGTGGAGGCTCCTGATGCACTGACTCCAGCCTCAGTCCACTCCCTGTGAGTGGACTGAGGCTGGAGGCCCCAAAGACCTGGGGCCTCATTTATAAAAGGTTGCGTAGGATCTTCACTAAGCAAGGCCGTATGCCTAGTGGCCAAAGCTGGCCCGCACACAATTTCCCCTTTATAGGTCCCACTTGGAGTAGATGTATGCGCATGTAAACCCACCTCAGACACACACACACAAACACACACATACTTATACACACACACAGACACATACACACACATCTGTATTGGAAAGAGACTGCCGTTTTGGTTGCAGTGACACAATAAACTACCCCTGCCTCTTTTAGGATTTCCTGGAGCTGTGATTGAAAGACGTGCAGGATGCATCGCACACGTTGATGTACAGTAATTCTCATTGTGCACACTGTACGTGCACGCAGAGGTCTTAGTGGAGGTTGTGTAAAGGAAGGAGGCAGTGAGAGCTGTGGTGCAGGTGTATGTCGTGCGTAAAGACAAATATAACATGTCCATTCAGTCTCTTTTTGACTCTGTACTTCATTAAAACCTCAGCCCTGATATGAACCATCTGCAGGAGATGTTTAGTCTCATGTCCAATCATTATTTCATAAATCCAGTCACGTATTCATCAGGGATTGTCTCTGCTTTTAGTTAACTCCGCAGACCATGACGAAGCCAGTGCAGCATCCTGTGGAAGTGCATGAACGTGCACGGCTACGAACCACTTTATTGTCAAGAAATCTGAGCAGAATTATAAGAAATCGAATGGCCTTCAAAGTGAATTGTTTCAAATTGTTTGTTTTGTCTTTAAGATACAAAGTGAAAGTGAACTGTATCAAACGCGCACGAAACATGAATTTGTCAGACTTGACCCAGACTAAGACCATTTAAAGACTCAGGAAACCTTTACATGTTTCCTGTTCATTTAAAGTTTGCCTGTGACATCAACAGTTTACAATATTAAACAATTTCACAATATTCTTATTGTGGGAATAATTGAATTTGGGGATTTATGTGAGCCATAATTATCAACATTATAAGAAAACAAGGCTTGAAATGTGTCACTCTGTCTGTACTGAAACTATAAATATGTTTCACTTTTTTGAATTGAACCTCTGAGAGACCTGATATTCTCATTTATTGGATAACTACTGTATAACAATGACCCCCACCTTCCAAATTCCCTGGTAATACCAATCTCATGCGAATAAGGCTTTAGATTGTTTTTCAATTTGCAAGCATAAAAAAAAGATAAATAATCCAATTCCCTGTTAAGACCTGGATATTGCGTTGCTTTAAGAGTATAGCACTCCTGCATGCCACACTATGCCTGGTAACCTTTTTAACTTCACATTTACTGACAGTGAATTCAACCTCACCACGAGATAAAGTACCTGAAGAGAACTGTTGTGCTAATGGCTATCAACCCATTGTGCTGCTGTTTAGTTAAACACAGCTTTCCTCAAATGTGTTATTTGTACATTACTGCAAACAGCTTCCATAAATGATTTAATAATTATTATTGTTTCAGATTTCCATGTTACTTGAATGTGTTCATGGGCATGCTGTTATTTCATTGTAGTGTTCTGTGTTTCAGATAACACCAGGGCTTGAACTGAGTGCCTTCTTAAGAGAATATGCAATATAATTGTGAAGCCTGCAGCAGAGATTTTAATGTGGTGTAAATGGAAAGGGCAAATGTCATTTTCTTTTCTTTGAGTATTCATGGGATTATTATATGGATTCTTTATAGTGAGACCTGCAATAAAAAAAAATATATATATATTTTGATTTATGTAATCTTCTGTCAGGTTTTCTGACTAGCTGGATAAAATAATT
Source organism: Bostrychus sinensis (assembly GCA_020698575.1). Lineage (NCBI taxonomy): Eukaryota > Metazoa > Chordata > Actinopteri > Gobiiformes > Eleotridae > Bostrychus > Bostrychus sinensis. The sequence goes on from CM036248.1 coordinate 34,646,965, forward strand.
TCTGTAATAACTTCTAACATGAGATATGTACTTGTGTCAATTGAAAAACTAAATTTGTCCATGCAGACATCTTCTGACCTCCCTCAGCAGCTGGATTTTCATAAGAAAAAATAATAATAAATAGAAATTATTTGAGTAATATTTTACATTTTATAACTAAATGGATCAATATTTGTTGGAAATGTCTTCTTTTTAGAAGCTTTTGCGTTCTCTCTGCATAAAAAGCTCAGATTTATTCTGCTAAATTGACTTTTATGAGGTTTTTACCATGTTATAATGTTTCCTCCAAGTGGCATCCAAGCATAAGTTTCAGAGGACCAATGACTCATGACTTGACTCAAGGTTCACGCTGAGGACTTGGACTTGGTCTTGAACTTGCACACTGATGACCTGGACTTGCACACCATGGATTCCCCATGGACTTGGAATCATTGCTGCTCTCATTTCAAAAGTGTTTTCAAGTTGTTTGTTTGTGCCTAAATGCTTTAAGTTTAAAGTCATTGAAGTTCACAGTAGGGTGCACTGTGTAAAAACAAAGTTTAAAATAAAAATAAAAAAGACATGACTTCTCCATCGAAGACCTGTTCATAGACCACTATTTTCACTCAATTTCTATGGATGGCTGCAGGACTAAATGGTCTGGACTCTTAAACTTGAGACTCACTTTCAGCTGATAATGACTGAACTGGGATGTGTCTTTTGGTGATTCAAACTTGGACTTGCACTGCAAGAGCTAATGACTCAACTCACACTAGTCCTATGCAACTTGTATAATGTTAATATACTATCAAAATGAACATTTTCAATTTGTGTGTAATTTGTGCACATTTACATTCACGCATACAGATTATTAAATATACGAGCACAGATCATATTATACAAACAAAACTGCTCTTTGCACACACTCAAAACTGTACACATACAGATTCTTACATACATGTGCAGTCACTAGCTGTGTACAAATCAGTTATTTCATTCTGCTTCAATCCACACGCAGATGGTGCATTCACGACCAACATAACTTGTCAGGTTTCTGCGAATACATAGTTTATGTGGCGATAATCCAACACCAAGTTACATTATGGGTACTGATTTTACCAATAAAAATATGCTATATGTTCATTTATAGTAATTACTAATAATTAGTAATAACCAGTAATTATGAGAAACTTTCTCTCAATTTAAGATGTCGCATTAATAATTTTAGGATAAGATAATAACTTGTAACTTGCTTAACTTGCTGTCAAAAAAAATATAAAATCATATCAAAATCAACAATAAATTAAAACAATGTTCATTAACTGTTAGATACCTAAGTGGGTGTTTTTTTTTACAATATCTTTGTAATGAAAAGTGTTTATGTTTTCATATTCCAGGTATTCCTCAAAAATGTTATTAATTCCATACCATTAAAATGTTTTACTTATCTTTTAAAGGTTTTACAAAAATGTATCACTGCCCATTTCCATAAATGGGTCAAAAAAGACCCACATTTGACCATATATCTTGACAATGTGTGTGCATGTCAGTCATAAGTACAATATGAAAGATCAACAAATTATCCTACTTTAGCTTTAGCTGACACTAGCTAACCAAGCTAGCTTACATCACTGTATCAACACACTGGCATATTTGAAAGGTTAACTAATAATAGTTAACTAGCCAAGCTAGCTACTATTACTGTATGCATCACTAAATTACTACATTTTGAAGTTAGCTAACACTGGGTGCCTACTCCAGCTAGCTAACATTGCAGTATGTATTGGATCATTGTGTAGTGTGGTGTGGTGTAGTGTGGTGTGGTGTGGTGTGTGTCCGTGCGTGTGTGTGTGCGTGTGTGTGTTAATTTAAATACATTAGCTACTGTACAGATTGATCAATAGGTTTGCTTGCCATTCAGAATATTCTCTTCTTTTTATGTTTTCATATCAATGGAGCTCTTTATCACTGATAATATAATACAAGAGGTGATGAAGTGCACAAACCTTGGGGGACAGAGAGTAGCAACAGCTAGAGGAAAAGAGTGGAAAACTGTTGATAAAGCTGAATTGATGGCTTTCATTGGACTGTCCTTTCTTGCAGGAAGAGAGAAGAACTGGGATGTATCTGTCCTCGAGCAGTTTGGGTGTCTTTTACACAATCCCCATGTACAAGGCCACTAAGGCTGTTGGTCAGTTTGAAGACATTCGCCGTATCTTGCTCTTTGATGACAAAAGGACCAGAGATGTTCGTCTGAACCAGACCACATGGCAGGCTTTCGCTATTCCTGGTCAACTGCAGACAGATTTATTCCCACTGATAGTGTCACTGTAGATGAACAGCAAGGTGCAACCTTCTACAGTACATGCCAAAAAGCCTGCCAAGTATGGCCAAAACATTTTCTGGATTTGTGATGCACGCATCCCCTCTACCAGTGAATGTCAACTGGAGGCCAGATCTGGTCTGCCAGAGCTTTCCATCCAGCCCTCGAAGATTACTGAATTCAGGAATACCCTCGTGAGGAGAAACAAATAGGTGCCTATATACTTTTTCTTCTGAAAGTAGCTTGCCATAGCCTGTCTTTAATCACAAAAATGACAATAAAATTGCTCTAATTAAACATTTTATTGTTTTACATGCTCATTTTATCTATAGTCATTTGTCACATATGTCCTTGCTTGGGCTTTACCTACACACATAAGTACAAGCCGTGTAAATAGCAATACATGCAAATGCCAAATAAATGTGACAGGCTTTAGTTATTAGAAATGATACTCTTCACATTAAATTAAGGAGGGCTGAGATCTAAAACATAAATACAAATGCAGTCAAACCTAAAAAATCTTGGTGAAGGCTGAAACAGTCATATTTGGTTAACAGGAGAATCTACAATTCCCCTCATGGTTATATCAGGCTTAACAGCGGTCAGGCATATGTGCAAGCAGAATATATTAAATAATAGTATATTACTTATTTTATTTTATGAGGTCACCTTGCCCTCACTGTCTCTGCTGGTAATTTTTTACCAGTGTTCCGCTTGCACAACATCTCTTGGGAAGGATCTTACTATTGTAGGGACTCTGCGACAGAGCAAGCCAGACATCCCACCTCTGATGAAGGCTTCCAAGTCCAGAGATGTCTACAGCACAGTGTGGATTCAATGGCAACCTTAAAATGGTCAGTTATGTCAGAAAGAAAGGAAAGGCAGTTATGCTCCTGAGCACGATGCATTATAACAAGGTGGCTGATGAAAATAGCTCAAAGAAGAGGCAGAGGAGGGAGAAAAGAAAGGTGTGGGGAGAGGCAGGTGTTGCCGAGGGCGCGGTGGGAGCAGCGTGACTAACATAATCAACAACACTGATGAGGCTGGGATCACCTGAGAGAGGAGGAAGTTTATCAGGAGTGGATACAGCAGTTTGATGAACCTGCTGCCAGGCCATGACAGACTTTGCAAAGTGTGCCCTATATGTTTACATTCTGGATTTCTATTTCCTCACATTTTACTAATTATGGGACATTAGAGGCTATAGTTATGATTTACTAATGTTGGTTTACCTTGTTTCTACTCATTTATTAATTGGAGAAAAAGACAAAAAAAAAGTTCAAACATGACGTCACAGTATGCAAAATATATGCAGATTTGATGCCTGTAATTGCTACATTCATAAACTTTGGTTTATAACTGACATTTTTCTCATTTACAGTTTGACTCTATCTCTAATTATTTTTAAGCCACAGCCTTTTAAATTTTGGATGTCAAAAAACTGTATTTTAGGGAAAAAAATCTGGTGCCTAAAGGGTTAAGGTATTCACAGTGTGTACTGCTGTACACCTGCAGACACCACTGGTGTTAACAGTGGTGAATAGATCTTTCAGTTTGACGTGAAGGTCTTTTCCACCCAATTCCCTGTACACTCTATAGACACGAATTACAGCGTGGGGACAGTCTGTGTTGAAGCACATTATTGTGAAGGGCTCAAGCAGAAATGAAGCTCATAGCTAGAGATGTAACAATGCTGAAGTTATGTGACTTTTATGTTTAAAACATATGAATTTCTGTGTAATTACACTTCTGACCTTCAACACAGGTTTAGGAGGTCAAAAGTGTCAAATGTAGTCAACACTGTGTTCTGAGTTGTGCCTGAGTTACCGGATCTGAGCAAACAGTTACCGAATCCCTGCTTGTGCACATGTAAGTAACAACTTGTATATGTAAAAAAGAGTTTTGTATGTGTGCAAAGACAGTTTGGTGTGTATAATGCAATCTGTGGATGTGTATTTAATAACCTGAATGCGCAAATGAAAAAATGCGCTTGGGATTACACAAAGTCAAATATTTTTTTCACACATGCAGAGCCTTTTGATAGTATATTAGTGTAATGCCATAAACTTGGACTTAGATTTGAACAATGAAATAGTGGACTAGTGAAATAGTGACTTGACAACAACTCTGGCATACCCTCCATATACTACAAGGTCATGTTAAAGTGTCCAAGCTAAATAAAGCAGAGAAAGGCTTTAAGTCAGCAGTGGAAATTAAACATGTGTCAGGCAGAGACAGTTGGGGCTCAGTTGAGGAGTTGCAGGTCAGGAAATGTTGAGGAGGAAGTCTTTAGCAGCCGCTCATGTCGAGGTTAGCGCTGAGCCCAGGATTGGATTTGCACAGCGGCTCTTTCATTTGCAGAAGGGAGGCTCTGTGGGCAGTCAGTGAATCACAATTAGATCAAGTCTTAAGTTTCCCAGCGGATTCATTAGTGTGAAAGATTACAACACTTCCTACTCAAAGTGGTGCAACTGTGGTTTTTCCTCAACCTAAACAAGCCTTAGCAGTACAATGGAAATGATTTAGTCAAACACAGGCAAGCTTCTATAGTAAATGATTTTAGACTTTATGGCAGTGTTTTATTACTCTTTGGAGCTCATATTATTTTAATAATACAGTAATAAATCAACTGGTAAATATCTTTTTTTGAGGTCAAAGCTGGCAGTCTTTTTTAGTGAGATTGTTAAAGGTCAAAAACTGAACAAGCATCAGTAAAACACACGGGTAATGGCAAATATCTCCAGTGAGGTGCAACCTTTGTTTAAAAAGATAATCATTGTCTGAAATGGTCTGTCTTAGATTTTCTGAAAATTTAGGAAAAAGTTAAGGAAAATACAGGACTTATGGGGACAGTGGTGCAGGAGGTTAAGTTGATCGCCCACTAACTGGACGGTTGGTGGAGCCCTTCCCGCTCTGACCCAGCACATATTGTCATTGTGTCTTTGGGCAAGACACTTCACCCACCTTGCCTACTGCTGTCACAGTATGTGTCTAGTTACAACACAAAGGGCATGTGGTGTAAAAAAAAACAACAAACAAAAAAAAAAATGCTAAATCAGATTTGTTGTGGCGACCCTGAAAGTGAGCAGCCAAAATACAATAAAAAAATTAAAAAAATAAATAAAAAGCTTGTTCTCTAATGAGTGGGACTACTTAAATAAAGTCAATATGTGGAAATGTTAACTAAGAAGTGGCTAACGTATGAATTATTAACTAAGGTATTTCATTCATTCCACTTCTTGTTAGGGGTTGCGGGTACTTGAGCCTATCCCAGTCACTTTGGGCCCTAGGCGGGGTACACCTTAGTCACAGGGCTGACATAGCACCATACACAGGCAGACAACCATTCACTTTAACATCCATTCACTAGGGGCAATATTAGAGTCACGAATTCATCTAACACTTGCATCTTATTCCACACAGAGAGATCATGCCGGTGTTCTGTCGAGATGTGCTGCCTTGTCGAAATAAGCTACCGCCATTCAATTTCTATGAAGCGCTAACCCCCGACTGACCATAGTAGGGACTGGATAGTAAGGTAGGATGTCTCAATGGGTAGGAAGGGATTCCAGAACACTGGCTGTCCCCAGAATCAAACCCCCAATGTCCTTAATGTAATTTGAATTGTATAATGGCAAATATTAGTGCAAAAGTAACAAGGGTGGAAGGAATTTAAGGATGACCTCACTGTGAATTTCACAAGCAGCCAAAAAGAAAAAAAGAAAAAAAGAAAACGAAATCTACCCCACCAATCAAAGATGGAGTACAGCACTAAATTGGAGACTTGTGACTGTGAGTTATCATTTGATAAGTAATGAATTGGAGGCCCTTGTCTGCAATTTAAGGTTAAGAAAGTATCTTTAAAAAATGCACAGGTATGCAACTGGTCAAGTATTACTGACAACCAATACATACACATTCTTCTGTCAGCAACCAGACCATTTAAAGAAAGATATTCATACAGTTTTGAAGGACTATCCTTTGCCACACTTCTGTATTTAAATCTCATATTTCAATGTTGCGCAGCGTTTTGTAAAATCAAAATAAAACACAGCGATTTCTAAAGGCCTTGTGAAATAGCAGTTTAAAACGAGTTATTATTATTTTTTATTAAACAGTAGTTGAAACCAGAAAGTCAGTTCTGGCTAGATCTATCAATAGAGAGTGCATCATGTTTTATCAGAGGAATCTGAAATGACAATCCAGTAGAGACACCTTTTTGATCAACTAAGATTTCCAATCATCTCTAGCGTTTACAAGAAATAGTCTGGAAAAGAGAAAATGTCCAGTGAGCGACAACTCTATGGGCAAAAAGATGATGCAGGAGAAGCATCAGACTGATTTGAGAAAAGGGAAATGCAATGATAACAATAAAACAAAACAAACAAAAAAAACTACTTATTCGAACCATGGTCTGAAGAAGACTATTGTGAACAAAGAAGGGTATATTAAAGGAAAGTCAGTTGCTCCACTTATTTTGGTCCAGACCACAGAACTGTCACTCACTGAATATTTTCTTTTCTTGGACCGTCCTCTGTATATCCTGGAGATGGTGGTGCATTCTGATCCCTGTAAATAGCTTACACTTTCTTCCCTATTCAGCAGGTTTTCTGTGAACAATATCTTTTGCTTAATTGCACTGAAGTACAGCAATATGGATCATTTAATAAGACATTTGCATTTATACAGAATGTAACAATTGTAACTTAATGTGGCCATGTCAGCGCAGTACACTGAGCCAGTAGAGTGTCAGGGCGGTGACTGATTCCTGGTCCGTTCGGAAGACAAGGTGCCCCTCCGCTGCTCCACCTGCAGTTTGAGGGAAGCGCTCTAATGGCACATTTTAATGGACAGTTGATGAGCTAACGAGCAATGTGATGTGAGCCAATTATGCGGCTTCTTCCCGCCCGCTAATGGCTGCTCTAATGGAGGCCTGATGGACAAAAGCTGTGTAAAATGGCCTTATTACGTCTGTTTCATGTCCGTCCTGCATAACGTACTATAATATATCTTTGAAGCAGCACTCGGAGCTCACAATGCGCTCCATTTACTCCCCTTAGAAAAGATGCCTCTGTGAATAAGAGTTTAATAGCAGCAGTTCCATCTAAAGAGCAATATTGCAATCTAACTTTATTGATGGGTTTATTCAAAACAAACATCTATGAAATGGAATCACTTGAAGCTTGAATGTATTTCTAATGGCATTATGTTAGAAATTGCTAGAAAAACAATTATTAAAGAGAACATCAGTAGTCTTTATTCATAATGGACATAATGGACCGGGCATTACAATGGAGAAGAAAGAGGATCTCTGTACAATTGCAGGGAAGAAAAGAAGCGTCAAAGGGAAAGTTTAGCATATATTTTCAAAATTATTCATTCACCAACCCAAATAACTGAATTCGGATTATGGTGGGGGTTGTTTTTCAGGAGCAGGTACTTTGTGGGAACAGTTTGGGGATGGCCTCTTGCTGTTCAAACATGACTGCGCACCAGTGCACAAAGCATGGTCCATGGTGTAGAAGAACTTGCCTGGACTGCACAGAGTCCTGACCTCAACCCGAGAGAACACCTTTGGGATGAATTAGAACGAAGACTGGGAGTCAGGCCTTCTCATCCAACATCAGTGTCTGACGTCACAAATGCGCTTCTCGAAGAATGGTCAAAAATTCCCATAAACACTCCTGAACCTTGTGGAAAGCCTTCCCAGAAGAGTTGGAGCTGTTATAGATGCAAAGGGTGGTCATATTAAACCCTTTGGATTAAGAATGGGATGTCACTTAACTTCATATGCTTGTAAAGGTAGGTGAGCTAATACTATAGTATATATTTTTTCCGTCATGTCTGTTGTTCCAATAGACCAAAAAATATATATATATAAAAAAAATAACACTAAAGTAAATTTTAAAAAAGCATTAAATACAATAAATAACACTAAATAAAATACATAAATAACTAAATAAATTGGTCCTGCAAAGGGGATCTGTTGTCCTGGGCCTCAGGGTCAGAGGGGCCCAGAAATGGTCCTTCTTCCTATGTTTTCTATTATAATAGGGCCATGTGAAGCCTTCTTTCCCCGGGCCAGGGTTAACCCCAGCAAGCCTGTCGATGGGCCTGCTCCTCAGTCACACTCAGCGGTGGTGAGCTACTTCTGTAGCCACAGCTGCCCTGGGGCAAACTGACATAAGAGTGGTTGCCAATCTGCGACTACAGCCCCTCTGACCACCACCAAACCCAGTCAAACTGGCACATTCATACAGGCAAGGTGGGTGAAGTTTCTTGCCCAAGGAAACAACAACAGTGTGCAATTTTATAGTACAGATTTTCACATCAGCACTGTGTTTTTGTACTGGTCTGTTAAAAAGAAAATCTATTCTACAAACTTTTGTGGAAGACCAAATTAACCTTTTTTTGGGAATAAGACTATAGGTAATGCTGGTAGTGGGGCTTGAACTGCCAACCTTCTTGTTAGTGGGCAATAGTCTACCAACTGAGCTACTCAACTCCAGCAGGTGTGTGAGGAAAAAGCACTGCAGAGGCTGTGGGTATGTGAAACTTACTAAAACTGGAATTATGTGTCAGAAATAATGTTAGAGAAGTAACACTTTGTGGGTTACAATGCTGAGAGTAAATACCATCACACATTTCATTAAACTGTAATAATAAGAAACAAAAAAAATTCTGAAACCACATGTAAAACCTCTCCTCTGTCCATTTTTGCCAACAATCACAGTATGCCAATGCGTTTTTTTTCCAGACAGATATTCATTCCAGAGAAAGAAATAATGCTACAATACCAGAGGACCAACAAAGTGTAGTCTCCGAGTCAATATCTCAGTCTCTTTGTTGTCAGAGGAAGATAATCAGACGATCCAAGTGTGGGAGGGGCAGAGTCAGGAGGAGTCGCAGAGACTGAATGAAGAGGAACAACAGTGAGAAGATTACACTGGGAAGCCTGGGTGACTTTGCGTCGACGCCACTGTGAGTTTGCCAAATTTGATGGAGCGTGCGACTCTGAAAAGCCGCAGAGCATTACAAGGAGTGTTGTCTGTAATCAATCATCCGCGGTGTGTGAAGGCTGCTCTTCATTTGGTGGGAGTAGACAGAGGGAGGTGTGATCAATGATTAAGGACACTTGCCAAGGTACACAAAACTTTAGACAACTTCAGCAATTCAAAATATACACAGAAGCCTGAGACGGAAGTGGGGACGACGTAAGCAGTTTTCAATCTCAGTTTTTATTTATCTTTTGCATCTTTTCATTAGGGGTCATGGGAGACTGGAGCTTATCCCAGAAACGTTGGGCCTTAGGTGGGGTACACTCTGAGCAGTTGGCTGACAGAGACATACAGGTGCTAGCCAATAAATTAGAATATCACATAAAAGTGCATTTTTCTCTCAGAGATTCAGTTCAAAACGTCAAACACACATTTATAGTGGCAGTACATTCAGAGTGAAACATTTCAAGAATTGTTTTCTTATCATTTTGATAATTATGGCTCACAGTTACAGAAAACCCCAAATGAAAGTATTCACAAAATTGGAATATTCCATGAGACCAATAAATACAATGATTAAAATGGTAATGTTGTTTTTTTGAGACGTATGCACAGTGTATATAAGTACTTAGTATTCATTTGGTGCTCCTTTATGATCAATTTTTGCCTCAGCGTGATGTGTCCTTGAGGTTCTGGTCTGGATTTTTCTGGACATTGGTCTCCAGGATTTAGCTGTCCATGCTGCTTGTGCATCTTTTTCCATAACTTGTTTTCTTTTCACTCACATTTTCAGTAATCTGCATTAATACAGCACTTTGTGAGCAGTCGGCCAGGAATCCTTTATAAACAATATTCTTAATTTTGTGAATAATTGAATTTGGGGTTTTCTGTAACTGTGGGCCATAATGATCAAAATTATATTAAAACAAGCAAAAACAAAATACCCAAGGCACTCTCTCATAAAGTTCAAAAGCCGTTATTATTTAGGGCATGTCACAATAGATTTAAAATGCCCCAACGCGTTTCGGCGTTACAGTCTTCACCTGTGGGACAAACAGAAGTAAAGTGAGACAAGAAGTAAATAAAGACATTTAAGGACTATCATTCACAAAAGGAATATAATATCAACCATTACATTAATTGCAAGACTACTCAAGTTATCTACAGACATTTGTGCTAGAAATACAACGTATTCTACATCGGGATGACGAAAAAGCGGCAGGACAGACTGACAGAGCATAAATACGTAACTACCCTATGACCAGACACTTTTTAGAATTCCTCAATAGCAATCCAGCCGGTCTACAAGAGGCCATGCAATAGACCACATTCCAGACTCCATTCAAAAAGGAAACAGAATAAAAAAACTTAAACAGCGGGAGAACTCATGGATTTATAGACTAAAGGCCACAAAACACCCTGGACTGAATGAAGGTTTGGACTTCATTGTGTTTTTATAGACTGTCGGACTGTTTTATGTGCATTATCTGTAGCTTTTCCGCTGTTGCATTTATGTACTGTTAGTGTTTCTTGGTTAACACTGCCATCTTGTGGCTCTTTATATACATGTCCACACAGGTGTGTTCACCCTGTACCACGCCCTCTTCCACGTGGAGAAACCCTATTGGTGGAATGTATCTTTAAAAGTCACATGGCACACTTTACTTCTGTTTGTCCTCCTGATGAAGACTGTGACGCCAAAACACATTGGGGCTTTTTTTAAGTCTATTGTGACATGCCCTAAATAATAAAGGCTTTTTAACTTTATGAGAGAGTGCCTTGGGTAGTTGGTTTTGGATTGCCTGTCCCTTCCCAAAGAGCACTTTTTTTGCTACTCTTATAAAACCTTCTGGAGGTCCAGGAAGCGCTCCTCCTTGTCTTTTTTGTTATAAGGAAACAAGACTTGAAATTCTATATTCTGGATGTAGTGAAACTGTAAATATTTGTTTTTCTCTGAGAGAAAAATGCACTTTTACATGATATTCTAATTTATTAGATAGCACCTGTACACAGACAGACAACCGTTCATTCTCATGTTTCTTCAATAAGGACAATTTAGAGTCACTGATTTGTCACATTTTACTTGATGGACCTCCCCCTATTTTTCAGAGTAAATTGTAACACTTAACACTTGTATATGTCCACTCTGCTATGACCACAATCTAAGAAATAAAGCCATCACTGGATTGTTGTTATGGCTAATCGGAACGTATCGCTTTCTCGCTTGACCCAAGTCTTCAGGGACACCGGGTTTGTGCTCCCATTCTTGCAAGGCTGTGAAGTGCCAAGACACACCAAGGGGAAGTGCAGGGGCTTTTCACTCTGCAACTTATTTAGTAATTACACTGACTCTGAAACTGTTTTAATAAAAGGTAAAAAACAAATAAATAAATAATACATCAGCACCCTTTAAAATAATGTTTGGCAAAATATTTTAGTGGTAGATCAACTCTTTTATTTTTTAAAACCAATCTTAATCACTTCTATAGTGAATAGAGGATTTTTTAAATGTGTGAATAAGGAAAAACACAACACATTATAACATGGGAGAAAGCTAAAAAATAAAATAATATAGCCCCTTTAAAGAATCACTGCATTAACAGAGTTGAGAGTTCAGTTCGTTTTTCCCTTTAGTGTTCTGCTCAGTACAGTGTCTGAGGAGCACCTGACTATCATAGATCCAAACTATAGCCTTGGACTTGTGTTTATACAAACATCATTTTTACAAAACAAAGTATAAAATAACCATTGACCACACTGACCTTGGCTTCTGATACTGCACAAAAAAATGAGAAAACTGAAGACAATTAAATGTAACAAATTGAATTAATATCCCCAGCTAAAGAGATTACATCCATATCTTTCCTATATAATTTCATACCCTTGCCCTGCACATTAATATATGTGACTATTAGACAAGGGCAGGACACAGGGTTAAACGCTGGAAATAAAGACATTTATCTTGGCACTAATTATCTCATCAATCATGGACCGTGCAGAGCAGGGGGCGCAGGACGTACCACTGTGTGAAAGCTAAAGTTCACGTGAATTAAACTGACTTGCCATTAGAACGGTCACTTCTCAGCCCTTTATTTGATAGATTTAATAGAATAACCCCCGCTGACATCATTTGCTTGAGATTAATATTCATTTACTCTGTCCAGATCAGATTTGTTCATTATATAAGACAGATGTAAGGATGACGTGAGAATTATGGCTGGATTGCCCCAACATGGATGGCTTCAAGTCAGAGGTGCAGATGCATTAAACCTGGTTAAAAAAATAAATAAATAAATAAATAAAAAAAAGTGCAAGTTTCTCTTTAAATTGAATTATGTTGCATCAGCACAGCACAGCACATCAAGCTACAAATGTAGCTAACATCAGGGCTGCAGTCAGTAGCTCAGTTGATAGCTACGCTTGCCTACTAATCTGAAGGTTGGTGGTTCAAGCCCAGCAACCCACAATACATGCTGTCATTGTGTCAAGACATGTCACCTGCCAGTGTGACTGTGTTTGGTGGTGGTCGCAGGGGCAAGGTAGCTGCCATGCTGTTAGTCTGCCCCAGGGCATCTGTGGCTACAGAAGTAGTTCAGACTGAGAAATAAATGAATAATGCACCAAATTGTAAAGTGAACATTGTCTTTAGGAAGTTCCTTAACCCTCAGGCCCTCTGTTAAAAAAATCACGTTCTCCCTTTTAAAGCCCATTTTTGGTCACTGGGTCAAATTTAAATTATGAATTTAAATGATCAACATCAAGAAAAAAATTGTTTGGGTTGTTTTTTGATCATTAATCCCTGTCCTCATCGTACATAGCAAAAGTAAATTCATTTTCATATTTTTAATCCTCTAAATGCCAGTTAATTCCAACATATTTGTAAAATGAAATAATTATTTTTTCCATTTAAAGATGCAACTTTTTTTTTTTTTTTTTTTTTTTTTTGTGCAGGGATCACCAGTCCCAGATAGGTCTCTGATTAGCCCTAATACTGATTTTAATACATTTTCACTTTTTGTCCCATTACAAAAAAAAAACAAAAAAAAAACTCACTCTTCCTTTTAAAGTCCTAAACAGGCCAGTCTACAGTCACTGTTATCTAATGGGAAATATAAGGAGAATAATTTCCCACAATGCAATGAGAAAATGATTTATTCGGTTTGTATTTTTTTGCCTCTGACTGACAGGGTTACAGAAAAATTACCATGATTTTACATTTCTGAACTGCAATGGCAGTAGGTGGTAGTAGGAATTTCAGTTTTTTTCAGATTCTAAAATTCATTTGTTAATGAACACATTTGTCAAATATCATCACCCTAGCATAAGAAATACCAAAGTGAGAGCAAAAATACATCAGAGGAACCCTAAAAGGGGCCAGGGGCCTGAGGGTTAAGTACTCTATCAAATAACTGCTCAAGAGAACTCTACGTGGAATTTATGAAATCTTCTCAGCTGATCATGTAGCTCCAGTGACTGCACAGACACCACACTCCTCATTAACATGGCATTTACATAGAATTGACTATGTATTAAGTGGATATATGGATATGAGACAGGGGTGTGGTGACGGTCTGTCTGCAGCAGAGTCACTGCACAATAGTCTCTGAACCAGGAAGTGATCAAAATTATTATTTTCATGTTTCATTAGGGTTCTGATAAAAGTACAACACTACTGAATGTCTGTGCTCATACCTATTCTTGGAACAGTTTCAGTTAAGAAAAAAATTGGTTAATGCAAAAAAATATATATAACAATAATAAAAAAATAGATAAAATTACTATGTGAGGCTGAGGTACACATTTGTTTACAAAGATGATGAATGAGGTCCATTCCCAGAAGTAAAAGTTACTTTTTATAGCCAAGCTAAAATGACAAGCTGTTTTCTTCCACAAGCTGTGATGACTTTGAATAATGCACTATGAAATACCTCAGACACACACTATATTGTTTGAGTTACCTCTTTTTATTGCTGTTTATTTATACAGTGTTTTATTGTTTCTTAGTATTTGTGTTTTTAGGATCTGCCCATGTGTTGTTTTTTTTAGGCTGGTGTTTTTATGTTTTGTCTGTTTAAATGTTGACAGTGCACTTTGACCTCCTTGTAACTCTTCTTCAGTGTTTTTTTTTTGTTTTTGTTTTTGTTTTGTTTTTTGTTTTTGTTTTTTTTTTATACTGCAAACAGCAAAAAACAAAAAAAACAAAAAAACAACTGAACAGAGCTGATGACTTCTTTTTAAACCTTTTGTTGAGATTTAATTAGCGTGGATGACTGGATGAGTCTTCAGACATGTTTTATTGCTGGTTACTAATCTGATGACATTGCGGCAAAGTGGTTAGCACTGTTGCCTCTAAGAAAGACATGACTGGTATCAGATCTGGATCAGATATGGTTTCTTTATGCTCCCCTTTCTCTTTTTGTCCTGTTAATCTGCATAACTGGACATCATTTAACAGCTCTACTCAACTATATAAAGAAGTTAAAACACAAAACAAAACTTCACTTCTACATTCACGCATGTTTTGTTTTTTGTTTTCTGAGTGGTATCCAAACATGAAATAGTATGTGGAACAGAGCCCATATTTCTGCGCTGTGTTCATTTCCCCAGCACTGTGATAAACTTGTGTATAATTCATCGAAACGACAGAGGCGACGTGCGCTGCAGTTCATCACGATACGGCGCTCCGTCGAGGTCGCACCTGGAATGATCCGTCACCAAAACAACATAAACTTTGGTGACACACGACCTCTTCCCGACGTTTTGTCATCATTTTGCAAAAAGCTGTTTATTTCTCACAGACAGCCACAGCAACAGACTATATCTGCATGTTCATTTTAAGATATAATAAAAACAAAAACACATGCTACTATATACTACTATAATGTGTACTACTACCAGCTTCTGCTTTATATACACAGTTCTTAAAACGAGGTTGGAACATTCAGTGCAGTACTGTCTTGTTGAGCTATCCTTGGTCACTTGGCAACAGGTAGAACTATTTTAAAGAAATAAAAACATATTTTCTGTGTCTGTATCAAGATTTGCTGTTTTGTTATACACAACATAGTCTAGTGTTCATTATATATAGAAATTGTGCTCAAACATGAGTTGACCACAGGGAGGTTTTCAGTTGAATTTATTATTAGCAAATAGTATTCACTTTTATTATTACAGGTCCATGCAAATCCATTCTATTTAGGGGGAAATCAATAAATCTGTACACCTCACTTTAGCAAAATTATGCGTCGTATATCATTTATGCTGCTTTTTAAAAAAAAAAAAAAATTCAGCTGATCCCTTACGGCAGTGGTTCTCATTGATGAAACTCATTTCGGCCGCTTGTATCGGGGATCACGTCCTTTCGGTCATGACCCAAAGCTCATGACCACAGGTGAGAGTAGGAACGTAGATCGACCGGTAAATCGAGAGCTTTGCCTTTCGGCTCAGCTCCTTCTTCACCACAACAGAGCAATACATTGACCGCATTACTGCAGACGCTGCACCGATCTGTCAGTCTCACGCTCCATCCTTCCCTCACTCATGAACAAGACCCCGAGATACTTGAGCTCCTCCACTTGAGGCAGGAACTCCCCTCCAACCTGGAGAGGGCAAACCACCCTTTTCCGGTCGAGAACCATGGCCTCGGACTTGGAGGAGCTGATTCTCATCCCAGCCGCTTCACACTCGGCTGCAAACCGCCCCAGTGCACACTGAAGGTCCTGGCTTGAGGAAGCCAGCAGGACAACATCATCCGCAAAAAGCAGAGATGAAATCCTGTGGTTCCCAAACTGGACTCCCTCCGGCCCCTGGCTGCGCCTAGAAATTGAACAGGAAAATGAACAGAAGCAGTGACAAAGGGCAGCCCTGCCGGAGTCCAACATGCACTGAGAACAGGTCTGACTTACAACCGGCAATGTGGACCAAGCTCCTGCTCCGGTCATACAGGGACCGGACAGCCCTTAGCAAAGGGCCCCTGACCCCGTACTCCCAGAGCACCCCCCGCAGGACACTACGAGGGACATGGTCGAACACTTTCTCCAAATCCACAAAACACATGTGGACTGGATGGGGGCGAACTCCCATGAACCCTCGAGCACCCGATAGAGGATGTAGAGCTGGTCCACTGTTCCATGGCCAGGACGAAAACCGCATTGTTCCTCCTGAATCCGAGGTTCGGCTATTGGCTGAATTCTCCTCTCCAGTACCCTGGAATAGACTTTCCCGGGGAGGCTGAGGAGTGTGATCCCCCTGTAGTTGGAACACACCCTCCGGTCCCCCTTCTTAAAAAGAGGGACCACCACCCCGGTCTGCCAGTCCAGAGGTACTGTCCCCGACTGCCACGCGATGTTGCAGAGACGTGTCAGCCACGACAGCCCCACAACATCCAGGGACTTGAGGTACTCAGGACGGATCTCATCCACACCCGGAGCCTTGCCACTGAGGAGCTTTCCAACCACCTCAGTGGCTTCAGCTTGAGTGATGGACGAGTCAACCTGAGTCCCCAGCCCCTGCTTCCTCAATAGAAGGCGTGTCGGTGGGATTGAGGAGATCCTCAAAGTATTCCTTCCACCACCCAACAACATCCCCAGTCAAGGTCAACAGCTCCTCACCTCCCCACCTCCACTGTAAACAGTGTTGGTGAAGAACTGTTTCCCCTTCCTGAGGCGGCGGATGGTTTGCCAGAATTTCCTTGAGGCCGACCGATAGTCCTCCTCCGTGGCCTCCCCGAACTCCTCCCAGACCCGAGTTTTTGCCTCCACAACTGAAGCACAAATACAAAACAAAACTAATTAATTAATTAGTTAATAATTAAGAAAATTATTATTATTATTATTATTATTATTATTATTATTATTATTATTATTATATGCTTTAATTAATTTACTATTTATTTATTTACTTTATTGAAAATACAAATTCTTCTACATTTTTTCTTCATTTTTCTTCTACATCTAAAATTCAAGATAAAAAACTAAATAAATAATAATCTGTTTTCCTTTAAAATAAATATATAAAATAAAAACATTACAAAATAAACTTAACAATATAAACTTATTTTACTTACTTTTTGTTTTACGGATTATGTTTTACTGAATTTACTTATTTTACTATATTTAAACAAAATTTAAAAAAAGAAAATGTAAAATGTTAATAAAAAATCTAACACTAATAAATTTATGACAATTAAGAAAAAAAGTATTAATCTTAAAATACAGTATGTGTAACAAAATATATTTTGTCACCAAGGCATCAAATGTGACTGCTTCAGTGTCACTGGGACACTTAACTTGTCTTTCATACATTTGTATTGTTTAATATGAAGATTACAAATATTTCCTCATGATCTTTCACATAAATGATCAAACAATTCCACTCTGCAAAGTGCTCACATACCCCTATGGGTCCCCGTACCCTGGTTGGAAAACACTGCTTTACAGTGTTGCCAGAGCAAACCAGTCACACAGTGATTTGGCAAGTTTTTACACCAGATGCCCTTCCTGCCGCAACCAGCCACGTACTGTGACTGGAGTAGGGGCACAATGACAATAGGGTTGGCAGATTGTGTCCCACTCAAAACCATATCAGAGGGCAACCCGCTGTACCGCCTGCACCACTGTCCCATGCTGCAGAACTCTTAATGACAATTTAATGTCACATTTGCAGTTAATTTATATAATCATTTTGGCCTTCCACAGCAATGTGAAAATGTTCAAATAACTGCATTATACACTGCCTAACCAAAAAAAAAAAAAAAAAAAAGTCACAACCTGGATTTTACGCAAATAGGTAAGCTCCTCTCTGCAGTTGGTCAGATCTGGGTTCAGCAACGTTCTGTGCCCAAAGAATGAGGTCAGCTGACTACCTGTATATACTGAATGACCAGGTTACTCCATCAATGGATATTTTCTTCCCTGATGGCACAGGCTTATTCCAAGATGACAATCCCAGGATTCATTGAGCTCACACTGTGAAAGAGTGGTTCAGGGAGCATGAGACATCATTTTCACACATGGACTGGCCACCACAGAGTCCAGACCTTAACCCCATTGAGAATCTTTGAGATGTGCTGGAGAAGGCTTTGCGCAGTGACCACACTCTGCCATCATCATCAGTACCAGATCTTGGAGAAAAAAATGAATGCAACACTGGATCGAAATAAATCTTTTGACATTGCAGAAGCTTTTTGAAACAATGCCACAGCGAATGCATGCTATTATCAAAGCTTAAGGTGGTTCAACAAAATATAAGAGCGTGTGGCCTTTTCTTTTTTTTTTTTTTTCTTTTTTTTTGTGGCGACTTTTTTTTGGTCAGGCAGTGTGTCTTGCCATTTTCAGTGAAATGAGAATTATCTGTGGTATGATGAGTCCTCTTAAGATGCCTTAAAGGGGACCTATTAACTCTGCTTTTAAGAGCTTTTTTACCATGTTAAAAATTCTGTATCCTGAGGCGCTGCCCTTCCCAGGAGCTAAAATGCTCGGTATCAGTGCATTGTGTAGACATGTGAAACCTCACCTTCTCCAGGAAGTGCTCTTGCATTGTTTCTGAAGTACACACCACCAGACTGGTACCAGTGCTGATAACTTCAGGCCTTAAACCGTGGCCACTAAAAAGCAGCACAAGTTATAAAACCTGAAATGCTAATGCAGAGGTGTCCATATTTATTTCAAAAAGCTTGAAAAACAGTATATGTCTCCTTTAACATTACACATTTTAAAAAATCTGTGTTTTTCCAAACTGTGGTACAGGTACCCCTGGTGGTACACAGGCTCTTTCTAGTGGTACTCTGTGTTTGGATTTTTTAAATATAAAAACCATTAAATAGATCATTACAGACTGGTTTAGTTCTTATTTAGTCTTGGTGTTTAAGGCTTATTCCTGGTTTAGGCCCAGTTTAGTCCTGGTTTAGTCCTGTGTGCAGGGTTGTTTTTTTTTCCGCACAAAAACATGTTTAGCCCTTCTCCTTTCCTGGTTCAGTCCTGCTTTTGTCCTGGTTTAGTCCCAGCTTAATTGAAAGTAGCTCAGACATTTCACTCACCTTGCCTGTATGAATGTGTTAGTGTGATTGTGTGATTGGTGGTGGTCTGAGTAGATGCAGGATAGCATTGTTATTATTTTTAGTCCTGGTTTAGACTTGTTAGTCCTGATTTAGGCCCATTTTAGTCAGTAAAAGATGGTATTTGGAAAGCCAAATATCTTCTGTGGTGGTACTTGGAGTTGAACCTTTGAGAACCACTGTTATAAATCATTTTTAATGGCTGATGTTGAGCATGTGACATCAATCTTTGGCTATAATCACAATCACGTTTATTTTTGTATGTTCTTCCGGACATACTTACCCCTTTTACACCTGTATTTAGCCCGATCCTAACTTGAGACCACATTTCTAAAATCTGTCACCTCTGAAAGTGCAGCGACTTTTTAGGATTTTCTACTCCTCAGTGAAGTGTGCCTTGAGAGAGACACTCATATTTGTAATCGCTTTGTGGCGCACTTCACTGCCCATTGTTTCACACAAGCTTCAGTGACACTCATCTTTTTCAGGCCGGCCGCTGTCTGAGCTGAAATACTTCAACTTTAATCAATGCCGCCACCTCGATCGATGTAAAATGGCCCTCACGCTATGAGCTTAACTGCAACCTTTAGTCCTCCAGTCCATTTACCCCAGACCTAGTGAGCTGTGAGAGCTGCTGAAGCCTGTCATATAACTGTGAAGAAGTGTGCTCCAGCTAAAGGAGAGGTCCAACTGCTGCCACACTGCACATGCCTTTTGTTTTATGTCCCTTTGTGTTGAAAAAATGGATCTAAACTTGAAGAGTCCTCCAGTATTTACAATATTGAAAAAATGCTTAGTCCTAACTGTTTAAAAAAGAAAAAAAAAAGTGGTGAAGAGGGCTTCCAGGGTACTCAGGTAAGTGCAATTCAAAAGAACTGAGTTAGGTACTCTTTTTGGTTATATCTCAGACACGCTAGATTTTACATCTCTCATTTTTCATGACTTTGTTGGGCTTGTCAGTATTGTATGACTTCATATAGCTGTTCGGGTTTCTGATGAAATTTAGGTTATATAAACAAACATATCGGGGTCACAAATGAGCCCAGTCAGAAGTACCAACTGCATTTTTGTCTATGTATTTTTTTTAATGTTTTTTATCACCTTTTGAGGTTTTGTTTTACAACACACCCCTACTTGAAGTACCACACACTAGAGTTTAGATTGGGCCCAAACAATCCAGCCCAATCCCACCCGAGCCCGGTCACATTCTGTCCGAACTTGACCTGGACCCGAACTATTATGTTTAAAACAGAACTCTAGAGAACTTTAATAAACAGTTTCAGAGTCCATATGATGATTAAATGAGTTGTTATGGGGTAAATGAAGCGTGCGGCATCTCCCCCTAGTGTCTCTGGGCTGAAAGTGGCACTTGCAACAGTGAGCGCCATCTACCCAGAGTCACAGAAGTCTCGTGAGAAAGTGGCACATCCCGGTTAGTAAAACAACAAGCCAGCAACCGCTTTATTTCTCAATTTTCTTTGTGCCAGAGCAGCCAAATGGAAGAAAAAAAATGTGTACAGATTTGTAGAGGGGAAAATGAAAGTAAAGACGAGCAAGAGGTGACACAGGAGTCAACTGGGCTTTTGAGTATTTACGATAGTGCTTTACTCCAAACTGTAGGGGGCGCTTTATAGAGGAAAGAAAGGCAAAAACAGCGAAGAAACAAGCAGAGTTAGTGAGTGAGTAGAGTTAAATGGGCCTGGCGTGACCCGACCCGACCCAAGCCCGCATGTTCTAACTGACATTTATGCGCACAATTCCGAGTTGTTTAATTGGCAGCATATGTGCTGCCTGTTAAATACATGTGTTAACCATCCCTGCTTTGCTCTCTTAACTGCGGGGGATTAACTCTCTTGCTCACTTCACTCTTTGTTTACTGAAGCAGCGGGGCACATAGCAGACCTATCCATCTGTCCCTGAAGAGTGTGGGGTTTTACTGCTGTTCCGCATTTAATATGGCTTTAGATAAGAGTGAAAGTTCAACGTTTTGAATCTGCTGTTAAAGATTCAAAATGCAGACGTCTTGGTGTGGTTTATGGCTAATATCTCTGCAAATACTGGGCATATCTACATGATACAAAAACTAGCGCAAAGTTTAAAGTATTTTTTGTCATTACAAATGACCAAGTGAACTGTGCTACGGGAACCCCTGGTGCTACACAGGTTCTTTCTATTGGTACTCAGCAGTGTCTGGAATTTTTAAAGATGAACCATTACATAGATAATTACAGACTGGTTTAGTTCTTATTTAGTCTTGCTTTAGTCCTGCTCTTGTTTTTTGGGGCTTAGTCTTGGTTTAGGCCAAGTTTAGTCCTGGATTTAGTCCTTTGTACAGGTTTTTTTGAACAAAAACAAGTTTAGTCTTTCCTGGTTCAATCTTGCTTTTGTCTTGGTTTAGGTCCAGTTTAGTTGGCAGTAGCTCAGTAGGAAGAGACATTCACCAACTAACTGGAAGCTTGGTTGACTGTTCCCTGCTACCAGCATTGCATATTGCCATTGTGTCCTTGGGCAAGACACTTTACCCACCTTGCCTGTATGAATGTGTTAGTGTGATTGGTGGTGGTTGGAGAGGCCGTAGGTGCAGAATGGCATTGTTATTAATATCAGTCCTGATTTAGGTCCATTGACAAATTACCTAATATGAAGTTCACTCTAACATCAAAAAGTGGTGTGAGTATTCAAACACACAGGTGTGACTGCTGTCAGTAAATTTGGCATTAAGCCACAAGATTATTATGATGTGGTTGTGGACCCAGTTGCTAACAAAAAATAATCAGCTTCAATATTTGTGGATTTTCAGTTTGGATATTTTTTTGAAAAATTATTCCTCACCTATACATTTATATTGGCCCTTGCCCTCCATTTGAGTTTTGGGCATCATCATATTCTACCTCGTCACTTATATAAATGATCAGTTTCAACATTTGTGAATTTTTTTGTGTGATATTTCTGCTGAAAATACTGTGTAACTGATACAGAAACATGCCCCCCCATCTGAGATTGTGACATAATTATAATCTAGAATGTGAAAACAGCCAATATAATGATGACCACACCTGTGTCCAAATGCATTGGTGCTGAAGTTTTTAACTGAGAAGCAATAATTTATTAAAGGGTTTTTTTTTTTTGGCGCTTTGGACTTTTTTGTCTGCAGTTACAAGTCACACCAAATAATTTTTTTCAGACAATCACTCTGTGTGTTCAAGACTGAAAAAACACTACCTGACTTTATATTTTTTTAGGAAGACTGCATATTTATCATTTAGGATTGGACGCCTTGTAATAAGATCTAAGTGAGGACATTGACCAAACAACAATAAACCATGTTGTTTTTATTTATTTGTTTCTAGAGGTTTGTCCCATTTTTATGTTGACTTTAGGCCTAGGGTTTTTGAGACCAGCCCATAATCCTCCTTAGACACACCTGTAGTGGAGAGTATAAAGAGGCTGGACTCCACACAGTCAGACATGAAGCTTGAAGGAGTCTCTCACTGAACAGACTGAAGATGAAGATGAGTCCCTGTGTCTCTGTGCCTCTGCTGCTTCTGCTGGCTGCTTTTCAGGTCCTGGCTCAGTTTGAAACATTGAGCGGAGAAGAAGCAACCACCCTGGAACAGTCCAGTGCAGACATCAGCACTATGATCCTGACCTCCAACAATGCCTCTGATATGTTGCTCTTGGAAGGAGACCTGGTGCCTCCCAAAACCAGGAAACGCCATGATGTGCTGGTCCCAGAGCTGCCTGTGGAGCAAAGGCTCAGACGGTCTGGTCACCGTCCCCTACACCATCAGCAGTGAGTTCGGCAATTATGAAAGGCAGCTGATCAGCACCGCCCTGCAGGCCTTCCATGGCACCACATGTATCCGCTTCGTCCCCCGTCAGAGCGAGAACAACTACATCAGCATCGAGAACCAGGCCGGCTGCTTCTCTTCTCTGGGCAAACAGGGAGGCAGACAGGTGCTGTCTCTGAACAGACAGGGCTGCATCTACCACGGGATCGTCCAGCACGAGGCCAATCATGCTCTGGGCTTTCAGCACGAGCAGACGAGGAGCGACCGAGACTCCTACGTCCAGATCAACTGGAACAACATGGACCAACAGATGGCCTACAACTTCTACAGACAGACCACCAACAACCTGAACACTCCCTACGACTACTCCTCCATCATGCACTATGGAAGAACGGCCTTCTCCATCAACGGCCGGGACACCATCACCCCCATCCCTGACTCCACAGTCCAGATCGGACAGAGGCAGGGTCTGTCTTACTGGGACATCAAGCGGATCAACCTGCTCTACAGCTGCTGAGACGACACCTCAGTCAAGAAGTCATAATGTCTAAATATATGTACAACATGGCTTTCACTAGCAAATGCAAAAAATAAAATAAAAATAATAGTAATAAATTATTGCATTACGTTGTGTTGGTTATTCAAACATACTGATCAAAGCTACAAAAGGTATTGGCAGTGTGGCATTATGGGTTTAGGTCCAGACATGAATTTTCAAACTTCTACATTCACAGTTCCAATCCAACCACTCTACAACCTGAGAGCACCAATAGGGAGCCCAGTAGAAACATGCTGTTTTATATAAACAAGCCCAGTAAAATAGATCATAATAAAATAAGTTTCAAACATTAAAAAACAACCTCCCCAAAAAAGTACATTTTGTTCACGTGAGTGTTTTATATGTCAAAAATGAAGATCGATTTATCTCTTCGGCAGCACTTAAATTGTCCTTTTTATCATTTAATTATTTTTATATGTATCACTAGCTGCTTCTTGAAAACCAAAGAGAAAAAAAAAACTTTATTAAAATACCAAAAGATCCAAAGTGGTCCGAAAAAGGTATCAAGCCTTAAACTGCCTTACCTGCAGCCAATGGGAGATGACAGAGCTCAACGTCACTATAAAATGAATGCAAAAAGAGAGCAAAATACAGAAGTGTCCCTCTCCAGTCATATCCTAATAGTGATAATGCTGCCCAGTTTGCCTGATGTTACAGCAACAGTCTTTACATGAAGGGTATGTGCTTTTCACAAATCACTTAAGCTGCAGCCTTGACTTTGAGATTTAAAAAAATGTTTGTGCCAACTCCATTTCAAAATATGCCAATGTAATGGAGCTAAAACAGAGATCATTCTGGCATAAAAAGCTGGCCACAGTGGTCAGCCCTATGTTCCCACATTTCTAAGATTTAGGGTAAGGGTTAAACATGGCCCATTTGTCATAAAATAATCTTAGAAATGTGGGAACATAGCAACCTGAAAAAAGCCAGATTGAGATAACAATAGCAAAGAGTTGCTAACATTATATCAATCTGGAATGGCTCCCTGTTGAAAACATTTGTGAAGGGGCAGCTCTTCAGTCGAATACCTGCAGGTTATTGGTTAAAGCTGCCAGCTTTGTAGCTAAACAACAAACCACTACAGAAAAACAACACAATAAAGACGTTGTTAGAAGATTTTGGTAATAGAACTGCAGCACACATTACATTTTTCCTGTGTCGCCATGTTGTAAACAAGTATCGCTAATAGTGCTTATTGCTGTTAGCAGTCCTAAAACCCGCCCACTCACAGCAGTACTGCCACACCATTGGCCCAGGCCGCCACAGGTCCGGACCCAAATAATTCAGCAGGAGCATGACAAGATGGATTTCACGAGTTTGTAAACTCACAAATTTCAGGACAATACAGCTTGTTGTGCAAGGTAAGGAACATGGGGCTGTGGGAACACACACATGTTCTTGGCCACTGTGTCACCAAATTAAAAAGACTGAAACAGATACGGTTGACATTCAGTTTAAAAGAGGATCCACTCAGTCAACTCTGAAATGCTCTTGTAATCATAGCAGTTTTAGACACTATACAAAAGAAAATAAATCATGTGTGCTAAAAACAACAGTAATGAGTGGCAGCTGGTAATCAAAAATGAAGTCACTAACACTGTACTTTGGCTTTGGATGACCAATAAAGAAATGTGGTTTATACAGCTTAGGCAATGTGCAGTATTTTGTGTGTGGGGTCAAAGGTCAACAGGAGTCCTGTGTTTTGTATCCATGGAATTTCTTGCTTGTCTACTCATTCAAATTGAAATTTTTTTGGCTTTTTTTTTGCCTTCTCTAGTGATGTTTTCCGCAATTGTCATTTCAATCAATATGCCTCCAGTCTTGTAGTCTTTTTGTGGAGAAAGAAGCTAGTCATGTCAAACTAACCCTCTGGATTAAACACAGCAAGCTCTCTACAAAAGATTTGGTCATTACAGAATGAGAGATCATATACATTAAAGTAAAAAAGAGTAAATTTGTAAATATCTGATAATGTGTGATTTTGCCCAAATTGTAGAATTGATTTTGGGGTTTTGCAAAGAGAAAAGACAAACAGCTTTTAAAGCAATGAGTATTAACACTATGGTGATCATCAGAGCAAAGAAACAGAATTAATACTGAAGAAAATGTAATTTAAAGAGATGTTAGTGCCTATGTCATGTAAGAAGCTATTAGTAAAGACACTGAACAAACAATAACAAACCATGTTGTTTTTATTTATTTGTTTCTAGAGGTTTGTCCCATTCTTATGTTGACTTTAGGCCTAGGGTTTTGGAGACCAGCCCATAATCCTCCTTAGACACACCTGTAGTGGAGAGTATAAAGAGGCTGGACTCCACACAGTCAGACATGAAGCTTGAAGGAGTCTCTCACTGAACAGACTGAAGATGAAGATGAGTCCCTGTGTCTCTGCGCCTCTGCTGCTTCTGATGGCTGCTTTTCAGGCCCTGGCGGCCCCCCTGGAAGAGTCCAGTGTAGACATCAGCTCTATGATCCTGACCTCCAACAATGCCTCTGATATGTTGCTCTTGGAAGGAGACCTGGTGCCTCCCAAAACCAGGAACGCCATGACTGTGCTGGTCCCAGAGCTGCCTGTGGAGCAAAGGCTCAGACGGCCTGGTCACCGTCCCCTACACCATCAGCAGTGAGTTCGGCAATTATGAAAGGCAGCTGATCAGCACCGCCCTGCAGGCCTTCCATGGCACCACATGTATCCGCTTCGTCCCCCGTCAGAGCGAGAACAACTACATCAGCATCGAGAACCAGGCCGGCTGCTTCTCTTCTCTGGGCAAACAGGGAGGCAGACAGGTGCTGTCTCTGAACAGACAGGGCTGCATCTACCACGGGATCGTCCAGCACGAGGCCAATCATGCTCTGGGCTTTCAGCACGAGCAGACGAGGAGCGACCGAGACTCCTACATCCAGATCAACTGGAACAACATGGACCAACAGATGGCCTACAACTTCTACAGACAGACCACCAACAACCTGAACACTCCCTATGACTACTCCTCCATCATGCACTATGGAAGAACGGCCTTCTCCATCAACGGCCGGGACACCATCACCCCCATCCCTGACTCCACAGTCCAGATCGGACAGAGGCAGGGTCTGTCTTACTGGGACATCAAGCGGATCAACCTGCTCTACAGCTGCTGAGACAACACCTCAGTCAAGAAGTCATAATGTCAAAATATATGTACAACATGGCTTTCACTAGCAAATGCAAAAAATAAAATAAAAATAAAAATAATAGTAATAAACTATTGCATTACGTTGTGTTGGTTATTCAAACATACTGATCAAAGCTACAAAAGGTATTGGCAGTGTGGCATTATGGGTTTAAGTCCAGATATGAATTTTCAAACTTCTACATTCACAGTTCCAATCCAACCACTCTACAACCTGAGAGCACCAATAGGGAGCCCAGTAGAAACATGCTGTTTTATATAAACAAGCCCAGTAAAATAGATCATAATAAAATAAGTTTCAAACATTAAAAAACAACCTCCCCAAAAAAGTACATTTTGTTCATGTGAGTGTTTTATATGTCAAAAATGAAGATCGATTTATCTCTTCGGCAGCACTTAAATTGTCCTTTTTATCATTTAATTATTTTTATATGTATCACTAGCTGCTTCTTGAAAACCAAAGAGAAAAAAAAAACTTTATTAAAATACCAAAAGATCCAAAGTGGTCCGAAAAAGGTATCAAGCCTTAAACTGCCTTACCTGCAGCCAATGGGAGATGACAGAGCTCAACGTCACTATAAAATGAATGCAAAAAGAGAGCAAAATACAGAAGTGTCCCTCCCCAGTCATATCCTAATAGTGATAATGCTGCCCAGTTTGCCTGATGTTACAGCAACAGTCTTTACATGAAGGGTATGTGCTTTTCACAAATCACTTAAGCTGCAGCCTTGACTTTGAGATTTAAAAAAATGTTTTTGCCAACTCCATTTCAAAATATGCCAATGTAATGGAGCTAAAACAGAGATCATTCTGGCATAAAAAGCTGGCCACAGTGGTCAGCCCTATGTTCCCACATTTCTAAGATTTAGGGTAAGGGTTAAACATGGCCCATTTGTCATAAAATAATCTTAGAAATGTGGGAACATAGCAACCTGAAAAAAGCCAGATTGAGATAACAATAGCAAAGAGTTGCTAACATTATATCAATCTGGAATGGCTCCTGTTGAAAACATTTGTGAAGGGGCAGACCTTCAGTCGAATACCTGCAGGTTATTGGTTAAAGCGCCAGCTTTGTAGCTAAACAACAAACCACTACAGAAAAACAACACAATAAAGACGTTGTTAGAAGATTTTGGTAATAGAACTGCAGCACACATTACATTTTTCTGTGTCGCCATGTTGTAAACAAGTATCGCTAATAGTGCTTATTGCTGTTAGCAGTCCTAAAACCCGCCCACTCACAGCAGTACTGCCACACCATTGGCCCAGGCCGCCACAGGTCCGGACCCAAATAATTCAGCAGGAGCATGACAAGATGGATTTCACGAGTTTGTAAACTCACAAATTTCAGGACAATACAGCTTGTTGTGCAAGGTAAGGAACATGGGGCTGTGGGAACACACACATGTTCTTGGCCACTGTGTCACCAAATTAAAAAGACTGAAACAGATACGGTTGACATTCAGTTTAAAAGAGGATCCACTCAGTCAACTCTGAAATGCTCTTGTAATCATAGCAGTTTTAGACACTATACAAAAGAAAATAAATCATGTGTGCTAAAAACAACAGTAATGAGTGGCAGCTGGTAATCAAAAATGAAGTCACTAACACTGTACTTTGGCTTTGGATGACCAATAAAGAAATGTGGTTTATACAGCTTAGGCAATGTGCAGTATTTTGTGTGTGGGGTCAAAGGTCAACAGGAGTCCTGTGTTTTGTATCCATGGAATTTCTTGCTTGTCTACTCATTCAAATTGAAATTTTTTTGGCTTTTTTTTTTGCCTTCTCTAGTGATGTTTTCCGCAATTGTCATTTCAATCAATATGCCTCCAGTCTTGTAGTCTTTTTGTGGAGAAAGAAGCTAGTCATGTCAAACTAACCCTCTGGATTAAACACAGCAAGCTCTCTACAAAAGATTTGGTCATTACAGAATGAGAGATCATATACATTAAAGTAAAAAAGAGTAAATTTGTAAATATCTGATAATGTGTGATTTTGCCCAAATTGTAGAATTGATTTTGGGGTTTTGCAAAGAGAAAAGACAAACAGCTTTTAAAGCAATGAGTATTAACACTATGGTGATCATCAGAGCAAAGAAACAGAATTAATACTGAAGAAAATGTAATTTAAAGAGATGTTAGTGCCTATGTCATGTAAGAAGCTATTAGTAAAGACATTGAACAAACAATAACAAACCATGTTGTTTTTATTTATTTGTTCACAGAGGTTTGTCCCATTCTTATGTTGACTTTAGGCCTAGGGTTTTGGAGACCAGCCCATAATCCTCCTTAGACACACCTGTAGTGGAGAGTATAAAGAGGCTGGACTCCACACAGTCAGACATGAAGCTTGAAGGAGTCTCTCACTGAACAGACTGAAGATGAAGATGAGTCCCTGTGTCTCTGCGCCTCTGCTGCTTCTGATGGCTGCTTTTCAGGCCCTGGCGGCCCCCCTGGAAGAGTCCAGTGTAGACATCAGCTCTATGATCCTGACCTCCAACAATGCCTCTGATATGTTGCTCTTGGAAGGAGACCTGGTGCCTCCCAAAACCAGGAACGCCATGATGTGCTGGTCCCAGAGCTGCCTGTGGAGCAAAGGCTCAGACGGCCTGGTCACCGTCCCCTACACCATCAGCAGTGAGTTCGGCAGTTATGAAAGGCAGCTGATCAGCACCGCCCTGCAGGCCTTCCATGGCACCACATGTATCCGCTTCGTCCCCCGTCAGAGCGAGAACAACTACATCAGCATCGAGAACCAGGCCGGCTGCTTCTCTTCTCTGGGCAAACAGGGAGGCAGACAGGTGCTGTCTCTGAACAGACAGGGCTGCATCTACCACGGGATCGTCCAGCACGAGGCCAATCATGCTCTGGGCTTTCAGCACGAGCAGACGAGGAGCGACCGAGACTCCTACGTCCAGATCAACTGGAACAACATGGACCAACAGATGGCCTACAACTTCTACAGACAGACCACCAACAACCTGAACACTCCCTACGACTACTCCTCCATCATGCACTATGGAAGAACGGCCTTCTCCATCAACGGCCGGGACACCATCACCCCCATCCCTGACTCCACAGTCCAGATCGGACAGAGGCAGGGTCTGTCTTACTGGGACATCAAGCGGATCAACCTGCTCTACAGCTGCTGAGACAACACCTCAGTCAAGAAGTCATGATGTCAAAATATATGTACAACATGGCTTTCACTAGCAAATGCAAAAAATAAAATAAAATAAAAATAATAGTAATAAACTATTGCATTACGTTGTGTTGGTTATTCAAACATACTGATCAAAGCTACAAAAGGTATTGGCAGTGTGGCATTATGGGTTTAAGTCCAGATATGAATTTTCAAACTTCTACATTCACAGTTCCAATCCAACCACTCTACAACCTGAGAGCACCAATAGGGAGCCCAGTAGAAACATGCTGTTTTATATAAACAAGCCCAGTAAAATAGATCATAATAAAATAAGTTTCAAACATTAAAAAACAACCTCCCCAAAAAAGTACATTTTGTTCATGTGAGTGTTTTATATGTCAAAAATGAAGATCGATTTATCTCTTCGGCAGCACTTAAATTGTCCTTTTTATCATTTAATTATTTTTATATGTATCACTAGCTGCTTCTTGAAAACCAAAGAGAAAAA
Source organism: Bostrychus sinensis (assembly GCA_020698575.1). Classification (NCBI taxonomy): domain Eukaryota; kingdom Metazoa; phylum Chordata; class Actinopteri; order Gobiiformes; family Eleotridae; genus Bostrychus; species Bostrychus sinensis. The sequence goes on from CM036248.1 coordinate 34,677,491, forward strand.
AAAAACTTTATTAAAATACCAAAAGATCCAAAGTGGTCCGAAAAAGGTATCAAGCCTTAAACTGCCTTACCTGCAGCCAATGGGTGAGGCACAGGACAGAAGATGACAGAGCTCAACGTCACTATAAAATGAATGCAAAAAGAGAGCAAAATACAGATGTGTCCCTCCCCAGTCATATCCTAATAGTGATAATGCTGCCCAGTTTGCCTGATGTTACAGCAACAGTCTTTACATGAAGGGTATGTGCTTTTCACAAATCACTTAAGCTGCAGCCTTGACTTTGAGATTTAAAAAAATGTTTTTGCCAACTCCATTTCAAAATATGCCAATGTAATGGAGCTAAAACAGAGATCATTCTGGCATAAAAAGCTGGCCACAGTGGTCAGCCCTATGTTCCCACATTTCTAAGATTTAGGGTGAGGGTTAAACATGGCCCATTTGTCATAAAATAATCTTAGAAATGTGGGAACATAGCAACCTGAAAAAAGCCAGATTGAGATAACAATAGCAAAGAGTTGCTAACATTATATCAATCTGGAATGGCTCCCGTTGAAAACATTTGTGAAGGGGCAGACCTTCAGTCGAATACCTGCAGGTTATTGGTTAAAGCGCCAGCTTTGTAGCTAAACAACAAACCACTACAGAAAAACAACACAATAAAGACGTTGTTAGAAGATTTTGGTAATAGAACTGCAGCACACATTACATTTTTCTGTGTCGCCATGTTGTAAACAAGTATCGCTAATAGTGCTTATTGCTGTTAGCAGTCCTAAAACCCGCCCACTCACAGCAGTACTGCCACACCATTGGCCCAGGCCGCCACAGGTCCGGACCCAAATAATTCAGCAGGAGCATGACAAGATGGATTTCACGAGTTTGTAAACTCACAAATTTCAGGACAATACAGCTTGTTGTGCAAGGTAAGGAACATGGGGCTGTGGGAACACACACATGTTCTTGGCCACTGTGTCACCAAATTAAAAAGACTGAAACAGATACGGTTGACATTCAGTTTAAAAGAGGATCCACTCAGTCAACTCTGAAATGCTCTTGTAATCATAGCAGTTTTAGACACTATACAAAAGAAAATAAATCATGTGTGCTAAAAACAACAGTAATGAGTGGCAGCTGGTAATCAAAAATGAAGTCACTAACACTGTACTTTGGCTTTGGATGACCAATAAAGAAATGTGGTTTATACAGCTTAGGCAATGTGCAGTATTTTGTGTGTGGGGTCAAAGGTCAACAGGAGTCCTGTGTTTTGTATCCATGGAATTTCTTGCTTGTCTACTCATTCAAATTGAAATTTTTTTGGCTTTTTTTTTGCCTTCTCTAGTGATGTTTTCCGCAATTGTCATTTCAATCAATATGCCTCCAGTCTTGTAGTCTTTTTGTGGAGAAAGAAGCTAGTCATGTCAAACTAACCCTCTGGATTAAACACAGCAAGCTCTCTACAAAAGATTTGGTCATTACAGAATGAGAGATCTTATACATTAAAGTAAAAAAGAGTAAATTTGTAAATATCTGATAATGTGTGATTTTGCCCAAATTGTAGAATTGATTTTGGGGTTTTGCAAAGAGAAAAGACAAACAGCTTTTAAAGCAATGAGTATTAACACTATGGTGATCATCAGAGCAAAGAAACAGAATTAATACTGAAGAAAATGTAATTTAAAGAGATGTTAGTGCCTATGTCATGTAAGAAGCTATTAGTAAAGACATTGAACAAACAATAACAAACCATGTTGTTTTTATTTATTTGTTCACAGAGGTTTGTCCCATTCTTATGTTGACTTTAGGCCTAGGGTTTTGGAGACCAGCCCATAATCCTCCTTAGACACACCTGTAGTGGAGAGTATAAAGAGGCTGGACTCCACACAGTCAGACATGAAGCTTGAAGGAGTCTCTCACTCAACAGACTGAAGATGAAGATGAGTCCCTGTGTCTCTGCGCCTCTGCTGCTTCTGATGGCTGCTTTTCAGGCCCTGGCGGCCCCCCTGGAAGAGTCCAGTGTAGACATCAGCTCTATGATCCTGACCTCCAACAATGCCTCTGATATGTTGCTCTTGGAAGGAGACCTGGTGCCTCCCAAAACCAGGAACGCCATGATGTGCTGGTCCCAGAGCTGCCTGTGGAGCAAAGGCTCAGACGGTCTGGTCACCGTCCCCTACACCATCAGCAGTGAGTTCGGCAATTATGAAAGGCAGCTGATCAGCACCGCCCTGCAGGCCTTCCATGGCACCACATGTATTCGCTTTGTCCCCCGTCAGAGCGAGAACAACTACATCAGCATCGAGAACCAGGCCGGCTGCTTCTCTTCTCTGGGCAAACAGGGAGGCAGACAGGTGCTGTCTCTGAACAGACAGGGCTGCATCTACCACGGGATCGTCCAGCACGAGGCCAATCATGCTCTGGGCTTTCAGCACGAGCAGACGAGGAGCGACCGAGACTCCTACGTCCAGATCAACTGGAACAACATGGACCAACAGATGGCCTACAACTTCTACAGACAGACCACCAACAACCTGAACACTCCCTACGACTACTCCTCCATCATGCACTATGGAAGAACGGCCTTCTCCATCAACGGCCGGGACACCATCACCCCCATCCCTGACTCCACAGTCCAGATCGGACAGAGGCAGGGTCTGTCTTACTGGGACATCAAGCGGATCAACCTGCTCTACAGCTGCTGAGACAACACCTCAGTCAAGAAGTCATGATGTCTAAATATATGTACAACATGGCTTTCACTAGCAAATGCAAAAAATAAAATAAAATAAAAATAATAGTAATAAACTATTGCATTACGTTGTGTTGGTTATTCAAACATACTGATCAAAGCTACAAAAGGTATTGGCAGTGTGGCATTATGGGTTTAAGTCCAGATATGAATTTTCAAACTTCTACATTCACAGTTCCAATCCAACCACTCAACACACATGATGTCAAAATATATGTACAACATGGCTTTCACTAGCAAATGCAAATGCAAATGCAAAAAAAATAAATAAATAAATAAATAAATTAATTAATTAAGTTGTGTTGGTTCTTCAAAGATACTGATCAAAAGTACAAAAGGTACTGGCAGTGTGGCATTATGGTTTTAGGTCTGGTCTTATTTTCAAACTTAATTAAAGGTTTTTCACCTAACCATCTATCTATCTACCTGATTGACCTGCTACTTGAATCTTAACAACAAATAAAAGAGCATGAATGAAATCCTGCAGAATTCTTGAGTTCTGAAATGAGTAAGACCAGTCGTATCAAGTGCAGGACCATGCACAGCACCCCAGAGTGGCACTTGACAGCCATGTTGTTAACAAGTATTGCTAATAATGCTTGTTGTTGTCAGCAAACCTAAAACCCACACACACACAGCAATACTGCCACACCATTAGCCCATCCACCACTGGTTCAGACCCAAACAATTTAGCAGGAGCCTGACAAGATGGATTCTGAGTTTTTGAACTCACAAATTTCATGACAATCCAGATTGCTGCGCTTGCCTGGCAACATAGAGTGGTGGGAACATAAACAGGCTCCCTCCACTGTTTAACCAAATTAAATGGTTGTCATTTATGGTTGTTTTAGACACGATATATACAAAAGAAAAAGCACAAACAGCTTTTACAGCAATAAGTGCACTACGGTAATCATCAGTGAAGAAGCAGAATTAAAACTGAAGAATATTTCATTTAAAGAGATGAAGTTAGAAGAAGAGCTGAGTAAAGACATTGAACAAACAATGACAACCCATGTTGTTGTTTTTTTATTTGTTCCCAGAGGTTTGTCCCATTTTTATGTTAACTTTAGGTCTAGGGTTGTGGAGACCAGCCCATAATCCTTCTTCAGACACACCTGTAGTGGAGAGTATAAAGAGGCTGGACTCCACACAGCCAGACATGAAGCTTGAAGTACTCTCTTACTCCACCATGACGTGAATAGGAACAGTGTGTACTGTGCTCAAAGTAGCAAACTTCACAAAGAAACTCATGTTGTGGCTTTGGAATATCCCTGCAGTGAGCTTGCAATGCTAATCACCTTCTTCAGCACTGTCCATGGTTTGTTTGAATCCTATATTCCTTATTTTGGTGTAGCTGCTTGCTTGTATTGTAGTAATTACACTCTGCTGTTGATGAAAGAACACTTGTTACAAGTCAAAACCAAACTGGAGAATTGCGCCTTTTGTTATGGTTGATAACAATGATTCCTCTATTGATGTTCTGCCACTAAAGATTACATGGGACCTGCTTGTGTACTTCCTCTCTGCTTTTTTAGTATTGTAGCACTGGAAGACCGGGTCTACACAGAACCATCCTCTGGTGTATCTGAATCAATAAACCTTCTGACACTGCTGTAACCCTAACTGAAAGATTGATGGATTAGGTGACACATATTTATGCTGCTGTGGAAAAGTTCTAGAATCACAAGGTCAGCTGAAGTCTGTTCTTTTTAAACTATTCACTAACATTCTAAAGCCACAGTAAAAAGGTCAGTATGACAGTCAACCTTTCCAAAAATGGGAAAGAGCACACACATCGAATGCCAGTTCCATTCACTGAAGTTATCTTATTAAAGTAAGACTTTTGGTGTTTGAAGGATTAAACCTGAGCATACCTTGACAAACTACTCTACGGTCAAAACAAGGTCTAAAAAATAAGTCATCTGGACTTTGTTTTTAAGTTGAAGAGAGGCTTTTTCAATCCTGAAATTAAACTGATAAGTTTAATCTGGTAAGTTTGTGCACTCTAGACCAATAAAATTTAGTTTCATTTCAAAACTCCTCTTTTCTAGGAGTATAAAAGAAAGTTTCTTGGATGAAACGTGTTCAACTTAAAAACTGAGTCCAGATGACTTCTTTTTAAATCTTTTTGTATTGATTAAAGTAACCTGGATGATTTGAGTCTTCCCCTACAACTACTACAGTAAAACAAAATAATTCATACACTTTAGCTTGTAATCTTTAGCTTATTGGTTCTGTAAATACAAAAGCTAAATATTTACTTGCTAATGTTCTCTATCCAGGCACTGACATTAAATGCATGTAGTTGTTTGCCATTTGTCAAAACAATCTGGTTTAAGCACAATTTGCAACCGTTCCAAACAGTCTTGTGTAACAAAAACAACACTGAACTGAAATGAACAAATTTCACAGGTACTATTTTTTTCACTATGAACATAAAGATGGACACCCTTTTTAATAAAATGTCTCTGCAGTTCCATTTATACATATGCATACACACACACTCCAATGGTGTGCATGGGAGTTGATTGTAATAATAAACACTTGCCACAGGTTATAGCATACTGATGGCAACATGCACACACACATGCACAGTGACAGTATGTGTGGATGTATGCATGTATGTGCAAAGTAATGACAGTTATTTGACACAGATTAAAGTATAATTTTTGACTGCAGCATGCATACGATGATATGCATGGGTGTATGCACACATGTGGACTGCAATAATAAACTCTTGACACAGAATATAGTATATTGATGGCAGCATGCACACACACACACGCTCATGGTATGCATGGGTATATGCATGCACCTGCATTGTGCAACACCTTTTTGACACAGGTTAAAGTAAATTATATTAAATGTAGCATGCATACACACATGCAGATATATAGTATGCATGGGTGTGTGCATGCATGTGCACAGACAGATATTTAACACAAGTTAAAGTATATTTCATTGTGTTGTAAGAACAGACATTTTGTCACATGTTGTAATCTACTGTATTGATTATTTGATGATGTTTTGTAAGGGTTTATGCATAAGCTCACTTTAGATTGTACAGCTTTCATCCATGTATGTGCACATGCGAGCATCCGGTGTGCATGGGCGTAAGTGTTGCAGTGATGTTTTGAATACAACACGAGTGTTATTTTCTAAGATCTTTATGTTGGATGTATGTATGCAGTCAGTCAACAGTTGTCAATGCTCCTTTGGAAAAGGAGTACACACTGAACTGTCTGCACTTCATCCTACTGCTTTTGAGCATTGTAAAATGTCTTATTTTGTCACATTAAATCCATACATATATCATTTGCTAAAATAAATTAAAATAAAGCTCTTTGAATTGACAAGGTAATAGAGAATTAGTTTGCCTGAAATATTGAAAAAATTAGGCAAAATTTAAATAAAAAAAAAAGGACAGGGATACTTTATTTTATTTAAAAAATACCAGTAACAAAATAAACACACACAATACTTGATCCAAATGTTATTTACTTTCCATGAAAAGGTGCATAGTTACTAACTTCTTAGAAACCTGAAATTATTTTGACTACAGCAAAAGCCTCACTGTGATTTTCTAGCATGTTAAATACCAAGAAGAGTACATGGAGATATTTCCTCTTAGATCTGGTCTGTAAGTGCCCTCCATTTCAAATCTAATCACACTGGCTGTAACCAGGTTTTGTCCTTGAACATGACTGGATTGCACTAACATTATTAACCTCTCCTGTCCCCCGATTAACCATTTCCTCTAAATCCATGTCTCCGATAACTGTTCCCAGAAAAGGTCAAAGACTGAGCTTTGTCAGATTGTGTTGGAATGAGCAGTTATGTAAGACTGCTGACTGTGGGGTGGGGACACTGGGGACATAGGAAACATAGACTGGCATATAAAGGAGCATAACTAAACATATGCTCACAGTGTTGGCCAATTTTGTCTCTTGGCAGCATAACTAAATGTTAGCCAGTAGTGAAGTGATTCATTTGTCCAGCCTTTACTGAGGGATGTCAGGGGTTCAACTCCACCAGAACTACCAAGTATGGCATATTCAGCATAAAAAAGTATTAAGAAAATGGCAATGGCTCTAGGTGTGCCGAGGGTGACAAGTAATTATCTGTGTTTCACTTTGCCATTTCTGTTTTACCATTTTGTGCTTTTTCTCTGCATACTTGGCTGGTGCTGTAACAGCAACTTTCAGTAAGATTTTTTCCGCTCCACTGATTCAATTTTCACAAGCGGTGCTGACCATAAGCCCTAATTGGAATGGGAGCAGACCTGAATGTATGCATCAAAGACTAAGTGCCACTGGAGGACCATTAACACACATGGGAAAACAGGAAGGAAGACATGTTTTATTTCATTTCTGTTATCAATTTTATTTAAATCAAACAAGGAGAAAATAATACTAAAATAAATAAAGGTATATTATGCTTTTGTCAAGCTTTTTTAAATACATTTGGAGACCTATGCATCAACATTTTACATTTTATAACTTTATAACTTTTTGAGAAGCTGTTACTTTCACTTTGCAGAAAATGGATTTACATGCCTGTCGCCCCCTGCTGGTCCCGCTCACTTTACGAGCCCTATGCAAACGGAGTAATTTATAGCAGTGTTGCCTCAGTGAAGGACCGCAGGGCTTGGGTCTCCCTACTACTGCCTCTTGTCCTTCTCTTTTGACTACATACAGTACATGAATTAAGTTGGGAGGATTTGACTCCACTCATGAGAGGAGAATCTCTGAGTGCTTGTACTGAACTGTGGAGGATAGATAGCATATGATATAATGGCTAATTGGCAAGGCTATTATTATTATTAATGAGCTGACTACTTCATAGTGATGGCGGTAGGCAAGACACTGCAGGTGAATAGAACATTTTTATTAAAACTAACAGATATCAATGTGAAAATTTTCTTGTAGATTACTGACAAAAAATATAGGGAAAATGAATTGCAGGTCTTCAGTCACATTGCTGCATATATTTAATTTGCAAATTAGACTCCTACATTATTGTCTATAACATCCCCCTTGTCCACAGCACACATGCGCAACCCCCCCCAAAAACTGCTCGGCCCTCTGCTTGACAAGCTCCAGGCAGAAGCAGTACACCATGACTCCACCTCCACGGAGGTGAAAATGACAGAAATGAATGACAGAGAGGCAGCCTTGCTTGCCTTGACAGTACCTGGAGTGGCCAGCAGGGCGCAGAAAAGTACACAGTGACTGAAAGCAGGTACACACAGGTGTATACACACTTGTATTACTCTGTATACACTACTTTATTACTCTGTATACACTCCTGTATTACTTTGTATACACTACTGTATTACTCTGTATACACTACTGTATTACTCTGTATACACTCCTGTATTACTCTGTATACACTCCTGTATTACTCTGTATACACTACTGTATTACTCTGTATACACTCTTGTATTACTCTGTATACACTACTTTATTACTCTGTATACACTACTGTATTACTCTGTATACACTCCTGTATTACTCTGTATACACTCCTGTATTACTCTGTATACACTCTTGTATTACTCTGTATACACTACTTTATTACTCTGTATACACTCCTGTATTACTCTGTATACACTACTGTATAACTCTGTATACACTCCTGTATTACTCTGTATACACTCTTGTATTACTCTGTATACACTACTGTATTACTCTGTATACACTCCTGTATTACTCTGTATACACTACTGTATTACTCTGTATACACTACTGTATTACTCTGTATACACTACTGTATAACTCTGTATACACTCCTGTATAACTCTGTATACACTCTTGTATTACTCTGTACACACTACTTTATTACTCTGTACACACTACTTTATTACTCTGTATACACTACTGTATTACTCTGTATACACTACTTTATAACTCTGTATACACTACTGTATTACTCTGTATACACTCCTGTATTACTCTGTATACACTACTGTATTACTCTGTATACACTCCTGTATTACTCTGTATACACTACTGTATTACTCTGTATACACTACTGTATTACTCTGTATACACTACTGTATAACTCTGTATACACTCCTGTATTACTCTGTATACACTCTTGTATTACTCTGTATACACTACTGTATTACTCTGTATACACTCTTGTATTACTCTGTACACACTACTTTATTACTCTGTATACACTACTGTATTACTCTGTATACACTACTTTATAACTCTGTATACACTACTGTATTACTCTGTGTACACTCTTGTATTACTCTGTATACACTACTGTATTACTCTGTATACACTCCTGTATTACTCTGTATACACTACTGTATTACTCTGTATACACTCTTGTATTACTCTGTATACACTCCTGTATTACTCTGTATACACTCTTGTATTACTCTGTATACACTACTTTATAACTCTGTATGCACTACTGTATTACTCTGTATACACTACTTTATAACTCTGTATACACTCCTGTATTACTCTGTATACACTCTTGTATTACTCTGTATACACTACTTTATTACTCTGTATACACTACTTTATTACTCTGTATACACTACTTTATAACTCTGTATACACTCCTGTATTACTCTGTATACACTACTGTATTACTCTGTATACACTCTTGTATTACTCTGTATACACTACTGTATTACTCTGTGTACACTCTTGTATTACTCTGTATACACTACTTTATAACTCTGTATGCACTACTGTATTACTCTGTATACACTCCTGTTATACACTACTGTATTACTCTGTGTACACTCCTGTATTACTCTGGACTGAACTGTAGCCCCCCCACCCCTCCCATGACCAGGACGTACTGGTCTCCGTGCGCCACACTTCTGCACCGCAGAAGTGCCGATCTCTTTTTGAACATGCCCAAACACTGCATCGCACCTCCATGCCACTATGTCTGCAGTTCAACCCGAGTTGTTTTATCGGCTCTATCTCTGGCAAGCATGACTGGTGTGCATTACTGATGCTGGAGGGACTGCTCAGTGTCTTCTGACAGCAGTCAAGTGTTGGGTTGGTGGATTCCAGCCTTCGGGGAGACTATATAGGCAACGGCTATATTGGCAGTTCCAATACTGTATAAAATCTGTTTTCTGTCAAATGCTGCTTGTATTTAAAAAGAAAACTCATGCAAACTTTTGTGCTAACATTTCATAAAAGCGTGTTCTAATTGCTTTCTGTGGTTAGCCACTGCAGTTCTGTGCAGCTCTGACAGAAACGGCAAGCTCTAAGTACACCACAGGACTTCCAGCCAATCAATAAAAAATACACAAATAAAAGAAAGGGTAAGAATAGGCCGTGTTATGCCTCTGAGGATATGCCTTTTGCATTCAATAGGCACCACTTCAGCTCTTTGTCCTACTTTTTTTTCCCCCACGATTGTCTAAATAAATGTCACCAAAACAGGGAACTAAAGCTGACAGTTCGATTCACATTGAAAAATGGCCTTCAATGTTTCATTTTGTATCTCAATGACTTTGAAATTTCCTTTCACCAAGGTGTATTGCTGTCTGAATAGAGATGCATGTGCTGGGTGCAGATACAGCACTTTACATCCCCCATCTGCACCAAAGTGCGGTGCGAGGACACAAGAACTAGCAACGTTCCGAATGGGATATCATCAAGCCGTGACACGAAGCAGCCCGAGATACCAGACTGCCGCTGGTGAATCTTAAGCAGCGCCTGAGTGTGCGCCGATGCCAAAAAACGACCTGCCCTTGGTTTGAACCGCTCGATGGAACTCGGTGCCGGTAACAATTAATCTCAGAGTGGGATCATTAGGATGGTGAAGACATGGTCCCAGTGCGGTGGCGGCGTAATGAGCAAGCCCTTCAGATCTGCACTCGTGTCTTCCTCCGATGCTTGCAACAGCGGCTAGGCCAAAGAGCGAAGAGTGTTTCTAGTGGCTAATTCAAAGCGGGACAATAAGGGAGAGGGCGGGGGAGCTGTTGTGAGCCCCAGAGCCAATCATAGCCCATTAGTAGTTGACTTCCATCTGGTCAAAGGGCTGCGGTGGGAGGCACAGAGCTGATGTAAAGTGTGGGAAAACAGTGGAGTGACCAAAGCTATTAACAGCTGCAGGGCTAGAATCAAGACACTCGTGTTTTTATTTTATGCTGTTTTCGTGACAGAAAGTTTGGCCATGATAAATGCGGCTTTGCTTTTGACAGAAAAAAGATTGTGGTTAGCTTGGATTAAATTAATGACTTTTACTAATGAGGTTATGTTTTTACCTGTGTCGGTTTGTTAAAAAGCTAATTCGATTATTGGATTTTGATGACATTTTCAGGAAAGGTTAGTCATGGACAAAAGAAGAAATTGTATGCAAATCTGGAACACTGTCTGGGTTCAGCATTTTAAAGTAAATCCTACCAGTGTCAGATGGGGCCAATTTCATTTGTTAGCTCTAAAGAACTCTAAATTTTAGACCAGTATAGTGAGAGACCAACATGGGTTTCCCCGTTAGTGAAGTGATTTGTTCATCCATCTTTGGTGAAGAAGCTTAGTGGTTTGACTCTATCAGAGCTACCAAATATGGCATATTCAGCCTATGACAACCGACTGGCTTTGTGTGTTTATTGACAAAAAAAAAAAAAAAAAAAAAAAAAAAAAAAAAAAAAATACAATTTGAGAAAAGTTGCCTATATTGCTCAAGTAACCACTATCTTAAGGTTAATTGTAGTGTTGTAGCGTCTGAGACTAGTCTTGGTCTTGAGACCATTTTTTATGATCTTGGTCTCAAATCCAATTTTACTTGGTCGTCTCGGCAGTCTCTGAGATTTTATTTACTAAACAATATAAGAAAATGCTATTCTTCATTATTTTTATTTTAAGAACCAGGGAATTTTTTTTTTTTTTTTTTTTTGTGTGTGTGTGGAGTCAATTGCACTAGATCATTAAAATAATTATTAAAATATTTGAACCACTTTATTAACTTTTCCCTTTATTTAGTGTTTAGTTCACAGGATTTGGTCTTAATCTGGTCTTGGTTTGCCTTGGTACTGGCCTTGTCTTGTTCTTGGTTCACTCTGAACTTAGACTGGTTTTGGTCTCAATTAGTACGGTCTTGACTACAACACTAGTAAATTCCATAGGTTCTACCACAAACATCAGTAGTGACTGCTCAGTGACAACAACTTTTGCTAAAATTTCATAAAATAAATTGTCAAATGTCACTGTTGAATTTTTTAAATTAAAATTACAATAAAAATTAGCGAGAATGTTATTTTATTATGACTTCTTTCATTAATCTGTTTAAGTCTACCTCTCTGACATAATCACTCTTTCATTGCATAGTAGCACATACACTGTATAAATCCATATTGCCACTGATTCAATGGGTCTCTATATGACTGCAATGAGCAGTTTTTTTCACTGCAAAAAGCAAGATAGTGACAGGATAAATGCAACAAAATTGTCACATTCTAGTATACTGAACTGAATGTCAATAAAGTCAATGGAGCAGTGCCCAGGCCATGATGCTGGCTGATGGATGATAATATGAAGAACTGGCTGAAGCTTTTGACTGACAGAGACAGAGAAACATACACTGGCATCAGGGCTGTTTAGTTTGCTTTCTGTTTTAGTTTTGTCAGTTCAAAATCACCTATCAATGTCGTAGGGAAACTAGACTGCTAGTTATCCCAGGCCAGAGCTTCCCTTGTTTGAAAGACCAGCAGCTGCCACTGATGGACATACATATACAGTATACAGATGAGTATTAGAGCAGCATTATGAATTATATCTGTAGATCTTTTGCTAGCCTGGCCAGCCAGACTTCCCCCTCTCGGAGTGGAGCATTTCTTCAGTTCAATTTGGAACTGGCCTATTACAGCCATTTATCTGCAGTGTGCCTTACAAAAGCGGAAGAGCTAACCAAGGCAGTGCTGGCCACCGAGCTAATTTAACTTCTCTGACCTGATTAATGGTGTTTAGCGCTTTTCTTTGTCACCTCTTGGTTCTGCTGAAATCCTCGTTGTCCAGTCCTCCAGCATTTTTTTCTTTGTTTCTGTTGTCTTTTTGACATGCGACAAGCACATTAAAAAAAGAGACTTTTTCCACAAGTCTTTGTACAGCTGACTTCTGCCACTGTCCCCGTACAGAAATCAGTACAGAGCTGCTCATAATACGGCATATTCTGGTGTTTTATAAAATAATAATAATAATAAAAACAAAACAAAACACAAGGATCCATGTTTGTTTGGGTCAGTGGTGCGCTGCTTACATCCCGCCCTCGTCTTTGTATAGAATAGGAAAAGAGTTTGTGTGGCAGGCCAGGCTAATCTTTTGCATTCTATTGCACTAATAATCTGAGCTTACTCTGTTTTCTTGCTTTACGTTCAGTGTTACATTGGTGTGATTCCACTACTATTGTTTTTGTCTTGATAATCTTTGCATAAATGCATTGCCAGTAATTATGTGTATTTCACTCAGTTATTTCAGTTTTAGTATTTTGTGTTGTCTCCCAACATAAAGTACTGGGCTAGTGTTGCAACTGCAACTTTTAGTAAGATTTTTCTGCTCTACCAATTCAATTTTCAGAGGCTGTGCAGAGCAGCAGTCCTAATTGGAATGGGAACAGACCTGAATGTATGCATCAAAGTCTGAGAGCCACTGGAGGAGGTTTAGCCCTACATGTTTTATTTCATTCCTGTTATTCATTTTATTTTTAATCAAACAAGAAGAGCAAACAAACAAGAATTAGTCCTAAACTGTTTAAGGGATACTGCAGGCAGGGAGGGATGGTTGTGTTTTAGAGCTGATTTTTCCAGCAATACAGGCAAATTATTTCCCTCCAAAACTGCATTAATGTGCAAAGAATATTGAGTTGTTCTTTTTGGCGTTTTCAGCAAGTGCCTTGCTAAGTGCCGGGGGGGCTGTATCCCATATCTTTGCCATATCTTCGCCTTCCTTGGTTTTCTGCAACTGTTGAATGAACTTTTTTGGGCCGTGACTTGCCCCGTCATGAGCAGCAGAGGACAGGAGAGGACAGAGCAGACATCTTTCTCCACTTCTTTCTACATATTTGTTCATTTTTGGATGAAATGAGTCAAACAAAAGCTAATAAAGTAGCCACAATGTTGATTGTTCACTTTTGTTTGTTTGCACCTATTTCGTTATGCAAATTAATCACATGCATTTAATGAAGTGTTAAGTCTTAAGCGCAGGTATGCAAGTGTCACTTTGATTGCTTTTGCATGGAAGTTACAAATTCCCACTAAAATAAGGTCCACATCAAATAGCCTTGTGATTCTACTCACATGTGAGTTTGCAGCAACATGTGGCTGCTTTTATAGTTTATTACCTTGGAAATCCTGAAAAGTTGAACAGTTTTTCATAAATTATACTCAATATTTAGTAGCAGTTGCCGCAATGTGAGGCACAGGAGTAATCACATAGGGACTGCACAGCAGATTGCTAAAACACCTTGCAGCAGTTCCCGGGGCACAAAACCCATTCTCCCCGGAACTAAACAAGTCAAATAAAAGTAATAAAGTGTCCAAATGAGCAGCGATTATGAGAATACAAATACTCTATATAGTCTTCATTGTTGGTGAAACATTATACAGTTAAAACACTGTGCAAACACAAGGGATGCCCCAGTGCACACTAACCAAGGATTAAAAACACCCTATTTTACAGTGTTTTTATGCATAAGTTTTATAAATATTTACTTTTGTTATGATTTATTATAGAATTAAATTTGACAAAAACTGATATGAATGAAGTGACACACAGGCGCATTTCTCTCCCTGTGCGCTTCAGTGTTGTGTGCGTTTGGACTCACGCACGTTGTATAATCACCATTATGTGCGGCGCATCTGTTTCTAAATTAAAGCTTTACCTGGTAATTGTATTTATTCACTAATGCGTAGGATGGCCGTTTTATGTCATTGATTCAGTGTTTTAAAAGAATTGTTGTTCTATTATTTTAATATATGGCCAGTAGATATCATTAAGGGCCTGAATTTTCAAAGACTGCTGACCAAAAGGACCAACAAAATAAAAGTCTAGCGGAGCCTCTGCATCCAATACAGCCACTACTATTAAAATTAATATTATTAGAAAATGTAAAAAGAAAAGGACAAATTTGCCGCAACTAACTACAGTACTAATCCTGTATATGATTTACTGTATAACGGAAGTTTTAAGGTAACCTAAGTTTAGCTTTAGACTAGTTCACAAGATTTAGCCTCATCAGAGCCAATACACAAACTTATGAAGTATCTCTATATACAAAGAAACAGCTCAAACAAGACAACCATACAGTCAAAGTCAAAGTCAAATTTTGTGAATGTCCCCTAGTGAATGAATGTGAGAGTGAATGGCTGCCTGTGCATGTCTCTCTATCAACACTGGCCACTGTTCAGGGCGTACTCCGTCTAAGGCCCATACTCACTGGGATAGGCCCCCTGTCACCGACAATCCCTAATAAGTGGAAGAAGTGGAAGAAGTGGAAGAAAAAAAAAATTAAATAATAATTGGTCCAGTAGAAAAAAAAATCAGGACATTTAGCTAAGCGACTGGCACTGGGATGGAAAAAAAAACATAGCCATGGTATATTTTCTTTTTCTCTTTTGCAAAAATAACATGAGCAGTTCTTTAGCCTTTTGTTCCGTGTTTATCTTTTATTGAGTGTTTATCGTACCGTTGTTGCTCAGGTCTTGTCTCCTGGCGAGCGTCCCACTGTGAGCCACTCCTGAAAAGTATTCTTCCCTGCGTGAGCTTCTCGGAGTGAACTTTCAGACAAGCACTTACCATAGGATAATAACTGTATTTTACACGGCTTATTCTGGGGCCTGGACCTCTCAAAAGTCAAACCATATCACTTAGTCTTGTCTCACTTCCATTTGTCTCAGACGTAAACAATGCTATGGACATGTATTGTCTTCTAAACTGTCACTTATTTTTGTGAACTCAAAGCCTCCAAAGTCACCGTTCATTACACAGCTACACTGCACAGCACTTCACCTTAAACAACATCGGAATCCAAGAAAGAAAACAGTGAACCCAAATTCTGAAAATGTTAAGACGTTTTTTAAAATTCCAATAAAATGAAAACTAAAATAACACTCTTAAGTCACATAAGCCAATATTTTATTCACATTGGAACACAGATGTTATACTTTTATGCAGAAAATCAGCTTATTTCAAATTTGACACCTGCTACAGGTCTCAAAATAGTTGGGACAGGGGCAAGTTTACCATGGGGTAGTTTGAAGATGTCTGGGCATCGACTCATAGCTGCCCCTGCTGTATGCACTTGTGCCCCCCATACCAAGATGCTACTTTTGAACTGGATGCTGATAACACGCTGGAAAGTCTCCTCCTCTTTAGCCCACTTTGAAACTCATTCATTCATTCATTCATTCATTTTCTACCGCTTATTCCCATTAGGGGTCGCGGGTGACTGGAGCCTATCCCAGTAACTTTGGGCCGTAGGCGGGGTACACCCTGGACAGGGGCCAGCTTGTCGCAGGGCTGACACAGAGACGAACACAGACAGACAACCATTCACTCTCACATTCATTCACTAGGGTCAATTTAGAGTCACCAATTCACCAACACATGCATGTCTTTGGACGGTGGGAGGAAGCGGGAGAACCCAGAAAGAACCCACGGTAACACGGGGAGGACCTGCAGACTCCACCCAGAGAGTTGTGATGGTGTGTTGGTCGACCTGGGGCTCGAACCCACGACCTCCTTGCTGGGAGGTGAGAACGCTAACCGCTCTGCCACCGTGCAGCCCCCCAGTTTGAAACTGTCCATTTTAAATGAGCCTTGGCCCAGGACATGACGGTGCTTCTGGACCGTGTTCACATATGGCTTCCTTTTGCATGATAGAGCTTTGGAAGTATTCCTGGGCCCATTTAGTAATGTCATTGACACAATTATCCAGATGAGTGATGCAGTGTTGTCTGAGGGCCCCAAGACCACGGGCTCCAATAAAGGTCTGGGGCCTTGTCCCTTACACAGAGATTTCTCCAGTTTCACTGAATCTGTTGATGATGTTCTGCTCTGTAGATGATGAGATTTGCAAAGCCTTTGCAATTTGATGCTGAGGAACATTGTTTTTAAAGTATTATTAAAGTAAGTATTCTTTCACAGATTGGAGAGCCTCTGCCCATCTTTACTTCTGAAAGACTCTGATCCCTTTTATAGCTAATCATGTTACAGACCTGATATTAATTAATTTCATTAGTTGCTAGATGTTCTCCCAGCTGAATCTTTATTAAATTTCTTGCTTTTTCAGCCATTTGTTTAAAATGTAACATTTCTCAGTGTAAACATTTGTGATATTATCAATGTTCTATTGTGAATAAAATATTGGCTCATGTGATTTGAAAGTCTTTAAGTTTTAATTTTAATGAAATAAAAAAAATTCAGGTTGTAATTACTTTGAGCAAAAAAATCCTTCAAATGCATCAAGAGTCATTTGGTGCCTTATAATCCAAATTGCAGTCCACTGAATTTCCACAGTTGCTGCTTGGACCACCGATGAGAGCGTGAAAGAGATTACAGCATTTAGCCTCTTAAAAATGTGAGATGAGACACACAAGTTATGTGTTAATATACAGTGGGGCAAAAAAGTATTTAGTCAGCCATCAATTGTGCAAGTTCTCCCACTTAAAAAGATGAGAGAGGCCTGTAATTTTCATCATAGGTATACCTAATCTATGAGAGACAAAATGAGAAAAAAAAAAATCCAGAAAATCACATTGTCTGATTTTTAAAGAATTTATTTGCAAATTATGGTGGAAAATAAGTATTTGGTCAATAAGAAAAGTTCATCTCAATACTTTGTTATATACCCTTTGTTGGCAATGACAGAGGTCAAACGTTTTCTGTAAGTCTTCACAAGGTTTTCACAAACTGTTGCTGGTATTTTGGCCCATTCCTCCATGCAGATCTCCTCTAGAGCAGTGATGTTTTGGGCCTGTTGCTGGGTAACACGGACTTTCAACTCCCTCCAAAGATTTTCTATGGGGTTGAGATCTGGAGACTGGCTAGGCCACTCCAGGACCTTCAAATGCTTCTTACGAAGCCACTCCTTCGTTACCCGGGCAGTGTGTTTGGGATCATTGTCCTGCTGAAAGACCCAGCCACGTTTCATCTTCAATGCCCTTGCTGATGGAAGGAGGTTTTCACTCAAAATCTGACGATACATGGCCCCATTCATTCTTTCAAGAGTAGACGAATATTATCAGAGCTATACTTTAATCTGTAATTCACGTGAGTTAAGTCGGTTGAGTTGAGGTTGAGTCGTTCTTTTAGTATGTTCAGCGAGTGTCTTGTGCTTCAACAAAGGGAGGCAGTTTTGGAACAAACGCACCTCTATCATCTGATTTTTCATGTCAACAAAAAGAAAAAAGAATGAAAAGCTGCAGAAAAAAAGGAATCTTATATTATCTGTCCCTTTTTTAACTTAAGGATTGTAGCACTTTCATTTTTACAAAGCTGTTTCAGTTTGAATTTACATCATCAACTCAATTCTTTTATCCTTTACAATTCAATTCATTATGAGATGTGAGCAGTGTCATACTTAGTTAATATATTGGATTTTATAGATTTTTTAAATACAACTATTGTTCTTGATTCTTTAATTTTATTTTTTAGATTGTTACATAAATGCACCTCTTTCACTATAATATTCCGTTCCATCACTTTGGTTTTGAAACTGTTTTTTTAAAAGACTTCTGTCCCTTTCAGGCTGCAGTGACTCACTCTTTTTTCAAACCTTTTCTGAATATTTGATTATATTGGAGACAGAAAAAACGAGTGCAGAATGTGCTAACTGTACTTGTGTAAACTGCATAGAAATAAGGCTTTTACAAAAACACTGAATAAAACTTGTTAACCAACACACAAACCATTCATAATTGTTAAATTAGGCCTGAATAAAATGCTCCAAGTGATACTAAAAGAAGAGCTGCTTGGGAAACACAGAGCTTAACCAAATGAGCTGGATCACTGAAAAGAGCCAAACTACCCATCACTAATCTGGGTATGGACACAAGTGACCTATTTAAATAGGTAGTGCACATAGCTTGGTACCTTAAGGTGCTTTTCCACTAGGTTGGAATGGGCCAGATTGGGGGTGTTTCCACTTCCCAGAGCATCCCAAATGGTTCCCAAACCATTCTACTTTTGGCACTCCTCCTCGCTAGGGTACAGCCAGTTCAGAATGGTAAGAGGTGGGCAATGCTGCAAGTTGATTGGACGAGAGAGAATCCTCACTGAGACAAAAACAAGCCAAAGAACAGAAATTATTTTTTATTTATTTTTTATTTTTTAGAAAACATGTACTTGTTCTTGTGATAAACAGCCATATTCCAAGAGAAGCTCTCGCTTTAGGAATCTAAACGTTTAATTTTTTTAGTTTAGACTGGATTAAACACAAGTTAAACTCATGTGGTTATATGCTCAGTGGTTAAAATATGTTAAAGTGGTGCAGAGAAGTGAGTTTAATGCACAGAAAGCTGATGGAAAACCTGAAGTAGTCTCCTGTTTACTGAAGCTAATACAGCTTTAGCTCCAGCCTCACACAGACACACACCAGCCTCACACAGACACACACCAGCATCACACAGACGCACACCAGCCTCACACAGACACACACCAGCATCACACAGACACACACCAGCCTCACACAGACACACACCAGCATCACACAGACACACACCAGCCTCACACAGACACACACCAGCCTCACATAGACACACACCAGCATCACACAGACACACACCAGCATCACACAGACACACACCAGCCTCACACAGACACACACCAGCCTCACACAGACACACACCAGCTTCACACAGACACACACCAGCCTCACACAGACACACACCAGTGTCACACAGACACAAACCAGCCTCACACAGACACACAGCAGCTTCACACAGACACACACCAGCATCACACAGACACACCAGCTTCACACAGACACACACCAGCATCACACAGACACACACCAGCTTCACACAGACACACACCAGCCTCACACAGACACACATCAGCTTCACACAGACACACCAGCTTCACACAGACACACACCAGCCTCACACAGACACACACCAGCCTCACACAGACACAAATCAGCCTCACACAGACACACACCAGCTTCACACAGACACACAATAGCCTCACACAGACACACCAGCCTCACACAGACACACCAGCCTCACAGACACACCAGCCTCACAGACACAAACCAGCCTCACACAGACACACACCAGCCTCACACAGACACACACCAGCTTCACCCAGACACACAATAGCCTCACACAGACACACCAGCCTCACACAGACACACCAGCTTCACACAGACACAAA
The DNA here is from genome assembly GCA_020698575.1 of Bostrychus sinensis. NCBI lineage: Eukaryota > Metazoa > Chordata > Actinopteri > Gobiiformes > Eleotridae > Bostrychus > Bostrychus sinensis. The sequence continues at coordinate 34,697,594 of CM036248.1, forward strand.
CCAGCCTCACACAGACACACACCAGCTTCACACAGACACACACCAGCTTCACACAGACACACACCAGCTTCACACAGACACACAATAGCCTCAGACAGACACACCAGCCTCACACAGACACACCAGCCTCACAGACACACCAGCCTCACAGACACAAACCAGCCTCACACAGACACACACCAGCCTCACACAGACACACACCAGCATCACACAGACACACACCAGCTTCACACAGACACACACCAGCCTCACACAGACACACACCAGCTTCACACAGACACACCAGCTTCACACAGACACACACCAGCCTCACACAGACACACACCAGCCTCACACAGACACAAATCAGCCTCACACAGACACACACCAGCTTCACACAGACACACAATAGCCTCACACAGACACACCAGCCTCACACAGACACACCAGCCTCACAGACACACACCAGCCTCACACAGACACACACCAGCCTCACACAGACACACACCAGCTTCACACAGACACACAATAGCCTCACACAGACACACCAGCCTCACACAGACACACCAGCTTCACACAGACACAAACCAGCCTCACACAGACACACACCAGCTTCACACAGACACACACCAGCTTCACACAGACACACACCAGCTTCACACAGACACAAATCAGTCTCACATAGACACACACCAGCATCACACAGACACACCAGCCTCACACAGACACACCAGCCTCACACAGCCACACACCAGCTTCACACAGACACACACCAGCCTCACACAGACACACACCAGCATCACACAGACACAAATCAGCCTCACACAGACACACACCAGCATCACACAGACACACACCAGCCTCACACAGACACACACCAGCCTCACATAGACACACACCAGCCTCACACAGACACACACCAGTGTCACACAGACACAAACCAGCCTCACACAGACACACACCAGCTTCACACAGACACCAACCTCACACAGACACACCAGCCTCACACAGACACAACAGCCTCACAGACACAAACCAGCCTCACACAGACACACACCAGCTTCACACAGACACACAATAGCCTCACACAGACACACCAGCCTCACACAGACACACCAGCTTCACACAGACACAATCCAGCCTCACACAGACACACACCAGCTTCACACAGACACACACCAGCTTCACACAGACACACACCAGCTTCACACAGACACAAATCAGTCTCACATAGACACACACCAGCATCACACAGACACACCAGCCTCACACAGACACACACCAGCCTCACACAGACACACACCAGCCTCACACAGACACACCAGCCTCACACAGACACACACCAGCCTCACACAGACACACCAGCCTCACACAGACACACCAGCCTCACACAGACACACCAGTCTCACACAGACACACACCAGCTTCACACAGACACACACCAGCCTCACACAGACACACACCAGCATCACACAGACACACCAGCCTCACACAGACACACCAGCATCACACAGACACACCAGCCTCACACAGACACACACCAGCATCACACAGACACACCAGCCTCACACAGACACACACCAGCCTCACACAGACACACACCAGCCTCACACAGACACACCAGCCTCACACAGACACACCAGCCTCACACAGACACACACCAGCCTCACACAGACACACACCAGCCTCACACAGACACACACCAGCTTCACACAGACACACAATAGCCTTTACTCTTTTTATTAAATGTTGCCATGTTTTAAAAGTGAGTTTCAGACACATTTTTTATCTCATTTATTAACACAACCTTTCCTGTGCTTGTGTGACGTCATTGTTTACGTAACAGACGCTGGTCTCCTGGACCCAGAGTCATGGAAACACCAGCAGGTTTTGGAGCTACCCAATCTAAGGCGTCCTGTACTGACATGTCCCGTACCATTCTGCAATGGTGTGTCCCGTACCATTCTGCATTAATACACCAGTGTCTGTGTACACTGGTGTCTTCTGCATTTATTCTCTCTGTACGCTGTTTTCCCAAAGTTTGCAGATACAGACGAATGGAGCAGTACAAGTGTAGACGGTTGGGGGCGCTAGTGAACACAGCTTAACAGTCACAGCAGAAGAAATTGCAGAACTTTTTAGGCGTGACTAGCGCGAGTTAAAGTTAGTCAAGGTTTATTCAAAGACTAAACAGACCAACGCTATTTTCTCCTCATTTTCTTGACTCTTTCAATAAATCTTGTGAAAAAACCCATCAGTGCCGCCATGTGTGTTTACAGTTGCTCTTTTTCTTATGGCATTGCCCCCTACTGGTTATTTAACATAGCACACATGCTAGAGTAACCACACTTCTTCCTCTCCCCAGACATGTCCTTTTTTTTAGTCTGCACTGTAAAAATGAATAAAGCAGCTGTATTTGTTAGAGTAGGCCTGTGGCATAGGCAATATAGGCAAATGCTGAGGGTGCAGAGTGACTGGGGGGCACTTGCCACTGCCCCATGCAATAAGACTTAATGAGCCTGATCAATAACAGTATATACCCAGAAAGTATGGACACTGGGGAGTTCTGAGTCCACAGATGTCTTCTACTCTTGTCAAACTTTAAATCACTTTTTGTTTGATGACAATCGACTTCTTTCTTGTGGAGCTACGATCATAAACAGCTCATGAAATAATACGAGCAGTAATGAAAGACGCGATCTGAAGCTCATGTTACCGCAGTGGTGAGTGATGTTTTTCTCACAGTTTTTCAGCTGTATTATTATAAAAGCAAGTTAAAACATGAGTCCTGATGTCCTGACCAAAGCTTCTGGAGCCTGTAGTGTTCTCTGGAGCCTCTGTCCACAGCTCAGTGATCAGACTGAAGACTATGTTAACCTGCTGCAGGGGAGAGCAGAGCTGGGGGCTCCACTGAGGAAACATAATGTAGCATTGTGTAAAACAAAGAAAAGTTAAAGCTAACTATGCTCCTGTCTGTGTAGATATAAGTAGCTCATATTTAAAATGTGAGAGTTGTTTTAAGAGAAACACAAGTACAAGTAAAATCATAATTTGTCTCCCTTTTTTATTTTGGAGTAGATGCTGAAAATCATATATGATCATTAAAAATGCTTGGAGTTACTTAGTAGTATTTAGTTTTGTTCAAATTTTTTATGGGCATAAACAAGTTGTATTCTATATTCTGTTTTTATCAGGGCAGGGCGAAATCCATCTGTGGCAGAATGCAACACATGCAAATCTGGCACTTGGGCTACGTGTGTCCAGTAAAGGTGCCAGTCCATCTAAGTACAGCACAGTTTGGCACATTACCGCTGCAAAAAGTGAAAGTTAAAATCCAATGTTGTTATATACAAAGCTAAAATTGTCTTTTGATTTCACCATACATGTTCTTTTTGAAACCCAAAATATGGTCACTCCAACACAGGCTGACAGAAAACAGTTGGATAAATGCTGTGACGCCAACAACGCTTGGAACAGACGGCTCTATTTATGTACAAAATGGGAGAATAAACGAGCCTGAAAAGGGTCTATATAAGAAGCATTAAAAAAAAAAAAAAAGGAGAGTTTCTAGTATTAGTTCTGGGCTAACAAAATGTAGTTAAAATGTTTGCTAACTGAAGCTAACTGGATTAACTAACTAACTGTGTGAATAATCAGCTTATTGTTGCTGTTGCCCTGCAGTCCTGGAGGTATAAAAACACTTTTTTTTTTTTTTTTTTTTTTTTTTTTTAAGGAGAGGAGAGCTCTTTTACCTTTTTCACATTCTAAACAACCTGCATACAATGCTTTTAACAAAAAAAAAAAAAAAAAGGGCCACAAAAAATAGGTAAAGTTATCTACTTAGCTTTACACTGGGGAGATGCACCAATTACAATACCTGCATCTCTTGTATATTTTAAATTGCTTAAAATAAACAATTACTCACACAGTTAACAAGAATGGCAAAAACATCTCAAACTTTGTGCAAGACAGAATGGCAACAATATCTCCAGTCCCTGTGTTACCCACATATTTTAATAAAACGAACATCATATCCAGGTTTTTCTGGCAGCTCAACCAAGTAAGCAACATAATACATTTTCTGTGGTAATAGAAGAGGGATGCATGATTGACAGATCAGAAATGACATCCCAAATAAAGAATGGACCAGGTTATGTGTGAGGGAAAAAAAAAAATAAAATCACATTTTTATCCACTGTCACCAAAATATTCATCCAGCGTTTCTAGTTTCTTTCCATGTGAAGACAGTGCAGTAATAGCCTTTTTGCATTTTGATTTAGTCTACTATTTTCCAGCTATGGTGATTTAGTTCATGCTTTTTTTTGTCGAAACAGGCAGATAAAATGCTGGTTATGTCTTGAGGTCGCATTAAAAGCCTTGAAGACAACTGCAATTAATATTAAAGAGCAATTAAAGCTGAAAAACAAGTCATGACTCGACACTAGCTTCTTTCAGGTAGAAAACATCATTAAATGTAAGAATCAGAGTGAGACAAAATGGCTTATACACAGAATTAAAGCATTTATTTGTGGATTAAAATATCCATAAACAGACATGTACCTGACCTTAAGTGAAGCATAGCAGTTCTGAAGTGTTTCCTATTCAGCCAATAATCAACCAATAATTTTAATATTGGTCCATGGCTCATCTTAACCCCTCTTCTCTACTTTTTCTTCTCTCACACCAAGTCTATGCAGATTCTTAGTCATCCAGGGCGTCACAATGAAAACAAAGTTAGAAACAAGTCATCTGGAAGGGGTTTGTAGAGTTGGAGACATTTTGTTTACCTTGCATAACAAACTGGATTGTCGTGAAATGTGTGAGTTCACAAACTCACTAATTCCATCTTGTCAGGCTCCCGCTGATCTGTTTGGGTCTGGACATGTGGCAGCCGGGCCAATGGTGAAGAAGTACTGCCAAGTGTGGGCGGGTTTTAGGTTTGCCAACAACAGTAAGCACCGTCTTTTAGCAATACTTGTCAACATGGTGACGCAGACAAAGATAAGACATGCTACGCTACAATTACAAAGAGCAAAAATCTTCTAACGTCGTCATTGTGTTGTTTTACTGTCAAAGTGGTTTGTTGTTTAGCTACAGAGCTGGCACTTTATCCAATCACCTCCAAGTATTCTACTGAAAGTCCTGCCCCTTCACAAATGTTTTCATCAGGAACCATTCCAGATTAATATAATGTTAGCAACCCGGCTTTTGCTAGGTTAACATTTCGTCTCTCACCCAAGAGATTTTATCTGTTCTACTACTCACTTAGAACTCTTACTAAAAAATAATTATAAATAACTTTTACAAAAAAAAAAAAAAAAAAAAAAAGTTTTACCAAAATTTATTTTTCTCAACTGTTTATCTGATAATGTGTTGTTTTGGTGAAAATTACAATCCTCCAACTGCTGATAAAAAAATAATGAATGAACTGCTTTTTTTTTTAAAAAAAAAAAAAAAGAAAGACATTTTTAAATCAAACATATTAAAGTGCCTTTACTTAAATATAAGTCTTAAATACCTAAAAACAAAAAAAACAAAAAAACTTTTTACTAAAAAGGTATAACAAAAATGCATTTTTCTCAGCTTTTTGTCTGAAAATATCAAATTTTTGGTGAAAACTGCCATCTTTCAACTGCTGATATGAAAAAAATGAATTAAATAAAAAGTTTTTTTTTTTTCAATTTTGGTATTTTAAACTTTAAATAAAACTATAGCACCACATTTTCTGTGGAACAGCAGAAAGGAAGAAAGGAGGTATATACTGCCTTGTGGATGCCTGATCCCATCAGACCTCGGAAGCTAAGCAGGGTAGGGCCTGGTCAGTTCCTGGATGGGAGACTGCTGGGGAACACCAGGAAGCCGGTGTGAATGTGAGTGAGTGGGGACTACGGATTGAAATTAGCTGAGCTATAATCCGGTGTATTTACGGCACTAGCTGTTCATTAATACACACTGTCCCATATAAATAAATAAATAAATTGTTAAAAATGACCAAAAATGCTGGCGCTCGGCTGGGAAGGTTTTAAGAAAATGCTGGCAGGGAAAGAGTTCATTCAGTTTCAATCATGTTTCTTAGTCAGAGGTATAATGCGGAGAGCCTTTTCTGGACTTAAAAGGTTTTTGTGTCTTGCAATTAGTGCCAGTAAACAGTAGCAGTAAGTACATGCTAATTGCCATGGAACAATCACGAGAGGATTCATTTAATTTTCACCCCCTCTGACCAAGGTTTTATTCCTTCTCCCGTCATTTTTTTTTTCCTGAGAAAGATAAGTACAACCAGTGCAGTGCGTTCTCAGTGTGATCCGCAGTCATATTGATTACACAGAAAAATAGTCTTTGGCCGTGTGCAGTGTTTGTAGCGAGATAGAGGAAAAAAGTGTTTGCCTGCTCCACGGAGAAAAAAAAAAATTGACAATTCCCTATGGCTCTGCAGACAAGCTGTGTGTTGTGTCAATTAGGATTCCCATAATACGTTTTACAGTCTGGACGTGCCTGATAGAGTTTGCTGGACATTGCGTGGAGAGGGGATAAAAGGTTAGTACAAGGCGAGGCAGAACAGGCTTTGGGGCGACTGTGACCCCAGGGTTTTGCGGTGTACACAACACATACCGTATTCTGCCGCTCTCCTCTTGAGTCTTTTTAAATCACCAAGCAGGTAAATTGAATTGCGCGCCAGCACTGAATGACTTTCTCTCTCTACACTTGAACCCCGGGGCCAGCCATTACGGCACAAATTGTTTCTCCCTCCGTCGCGCTGTTTCTGATTTTGATCCTTTTATTTTGTGCGCTTCTTCTCTCTACTGAGAAAAAAAAGAAAAAAAAAAAGAAAAGAAAGAAGAACAAGAAGTCATCACCTTGGCTTTGCTTTGATTCGGGGTATTCCGTTACATCTGGGCTTGCTCTCTCCACTGCGGGGTCTCCATAGGTTACACTCATATTTGAAACTCTTGTGAAGCTAGCAGATAAAACAAAAAACAAAAAAAAACAAAAAAACGTTAACTTACTGCAGGCTTTGAGAAAGTTCTCTATGAAAGGGCTTGGTGTCAGATGAGGCCAGTCATCTTTTATTGGTTGAAACTTTTTTTTTTTTCCTTTTGGCATGGAGCAGCAGACATGAGAATGAATCAAAGATAGATGTTTTCTGCGTTTACTTGGTCCGAGGCCCCCGGTGGGCCGCAGGGGGGCCCCCAGAGGCTGTCTATATTAAGTACATTAAAAGAAATTGAGTTTGAAATGACTTACGGTTATATACTTCTTTAAAAAATATTACTTTAAAATAACTTGTAGCAATTTTTTGTGTTTTTGGAGAACCATATGGAGAAAAATATGACATACTGTACTTTTTTGGGGCTCCCTGTGGAATTTTGGGAAATTTAAGGGGGCTGTGACAGTCTTGACTTTGGGAATGGCTGGAATATGCAATAGCTCAATTAAGATTTGGTCTATTTTTCTCTCTGTAACCTTCTGACACCATTAGGGAACTGTTTGTGTACATTTTGTGGTAAATTATTTTAATCGGTGTTTTAATGTTAGTGGCATGAAAATCTCCAAATACCTAATGTTTTTGAATCAAGTTCAAAATTTTTACTTCAGTACCTCAAACACTGCACACTTGTACCATTAAGGACAAAAAGTGTCCCATTGACTTCCATTATAATGTCATTTTTTATATAATAAAATTATATAAAAATAAAGTGATCCCTATAAATACCTCTTCAACCTGAGCTTCTGGTTTGAAAATTAAATAATTTGCCATTTTTTATGGATTTACATGTTTTGACCATCGGGGCACCATGGCTAGTTTATATAGGGAATTTTAGTGTTTTTCTGCTGTTCTTTTCCAGGTAACTGCCTGACAATGAAATCCATGATAGCAACTTAAATGGTCTGGATGAGTTGGTGTTGAGTCATAGGAGTGGTATGAATGTGTTTAAGATTTTTTATTGTCTTACTGTGTTTTTGTGAATGTAAATAGAAAATGCACCAAAAACTCAAGCACACAGCCAAACACTGCCCCCAAACCCCTTGTTAACACATTAACACACTTTTGTTACAATTTTGGCCCAAATATGAAAAACAATATTAAAAGTACCAATAAATCTTTTATAGATTTGACCTTTTCAAAGCAGAAAAAAATATTAATTCTATTTTTATAGCACTTTTTAGGTTCAGGGACCGTTTGTAACACTAATGATACAAGTGTAGTATATTTTTTAAAGGGTGTCAGAGGATTAAATACAGTGCAAGATTGTGAAAGATTTTTGGCAGCCATAGGTGGTAACAAGCCAGTATTCTTTTAAAGCAAGTCCCAAGCCTAGATAAATGGGTTAAAGAAGGTTTGAGAAGGTTAAATCAGGAAGGGCATCCAGTGTAGAATGTAAGCAGAATTAGTATGCAATGATTTGGGAAGGTGTCCCTGGTATGGCAAAGAGAAAGAGGAAGACAATAAATTGACTCCTGTCCCCAGCAGTCAGCTCAGACTTAATGCTGCATTCATCGGAAATGAACGGCATTTAGGTTTGGATTGGAAAGCCAATTTTATTTATTTGCAACCCAAAATTGGAACTCAAAGCATGAAACACATCAAAGTAAAACATAAATCTAACACAACCAAAGCTTATGAATGAGACAAGCTATTCTTTAAAAAATGATAAAAATTTGTCTAAAAATTAGTGTCACACTAGGTTTTTTATTTCCTGTTTTGTTTTTGTGCCACACTGTCTGAAGCACAACCATTTTGCCCAACCTAATTTAACCCTCAGGCGCCGTGGCACACTTTTAGCGTTTTTCAAATTTATTTTTGCTGCTCTCATTTTGGCATTTCTCATGCTAGGGTGATAATATTTTGACAAGATGTTCATTAATAAATGAATTTTAGAATCAAAATTTCAGTCAAAACTGAAAAAAAAAAAATATATATACTGTCTAGATAAAATAACTCTCTTCCTCTTAAAGCCCTTTTTGGTTCCATTGACTTACATTAAAATCACTTATTTTCACTTTACTGCTATTGCAATGCAGAAAATTTAAATTATGTTAATGCCTCTGTAACTCTCAGTCAGAGGCTAAAAAGTACACACACACACACGCACACACACACACACACACACACACACACACACACACACACACACACACAAAATCACCACCAGATCCACCTTTTTTTTTCATTGTGGGAAAAATCTACTGTAATTCTTATTAGATAACACTGACTGTAGGCCAGGCTTTAGGAGGAAGAGGTTGAGTTTCAGACCTTTTTTCAGAAAATTTTGTGTTAGGGCTAATCAGTGACCTTTTTGTGCACACACACACACGAAAACAAACAAACAAAAAACACTTTGCTTATTTAAATAGTAAATAATTTATGTTTTATTTACAAATATGTAGGCATTATGTAAACAAACTGGAATTTTTCGTAAAAATACGAAAATGAATTCACTTTTATTATGTATAATAAGGACAGGGGGTAATGTTTAAAAAACAAAATAGAATTGTATTTTTTTTTTTTTTTTAATGTGACCCAGTGACCTAAAAGGGCTTTAGGAGGAAGAGTGTGATTTTTTATTTTTTTTTTTAAGGAGGGCCTGAGGGTTAATATTCTTCTATGTCATGGGTCTGCAACTAAAATTGCTCGGGGTCCACCGAATTAACGTTCTACCCTGCTGGGGTCCAAACATAACATATTAAAAAATAAATAAATAGGCTATATTACAGTGTTATTTATGTATTTAATCTGGGCTACTAAAACATGTACAATGATTATTTCTGTCAGAGACAAAAATATCATTTGCACTTTACTGCAGACGTTTGAACTTAGTGTCAGACTCGCATCATACTGGAGACAGATGGATTTATAAAGACTGACACTCTCCTCCAGGCTGCAGTATTTGGATAACACTGTTTTAAATATATTTATTATGAATGCGAACAATGCAGGGGAGTGCAGCAATAATACTGGATAAATGCGCATGTTAGCAGCTAATTATTATGCATGAAAACACAGTGAATTCACGCCTCATTGGCGCTTTCTTCACCTGCGTAAAAGTGAGACCAGAAATAGTGACATTACAGACTTCTGCTATTTAAAGTTAATATTAATTCAGAGAACAGTGTTTGTGGGCTGTAGCCTGCTGAAGCTGACAGATTAGATGCTAATAACAAAAGCTAAAGAAGTAGCGCCAGGACAGACAAACATTTCCAAAACTCACCACAGATGTCTTCACACAGATTCTTTTAATCCTGACATAAAAGTAATAGTCCATATTTGATAACTGTTATAGGCCATAGTCCACTTGGTGATAACTTCAGCCCAGTGTGAAGAGTCTCTGAAGTCGGGACATTGGCCTCATGAGCTCCACACAGACAGCTCTTTGTAGCTGATTTAATTCTGCCACTGTCTCTGTCAGATCAATGTACTCTGATCAAAGACCCCTTGCGTCTTTGTCGTGCCTGTCCAAAAACAAAATGTAGTAATATTTAGCTATTTGTAAAATATGTGAACATTATGAAAATTGCTTTGGGGTCCAGATCAAAGCCTCTGGAGGTCCGGACTGCTTGATGTGTATGTGAACCTACTGACTGTCTAACTATTCACTCTCACATTCATTCACTTTCATCCACAATTTATTTTTTAGAAACCATAGTTCCCAAAGTAAACTAAATGCCAGGGATTACATGGATTATACAGTATTACCTAGACTCCAGTCAGGGCCAGTCACAAAACAACAATAATGTTTCTGTTTTGTCAATACCACTATTTACTGGGGGAAAAAAAAAAAAAACAGGAAATGTGGGAACATGGGGCTGTGGGAACGTAGAGCTGCAGGAACATAGAGCTACGGGAACACAGCTGTGGAAACAGAAAGGTGCAGGAACATAGGGTGGTGGAAACATAGAGCTATGGGGACACAGACACACTCCAAAGATTTATGTTTAAGAAAAAAACATAATGCTTGGCCGATTTCATTCTGCCTGAATGTAGCATTTACCCTTTTACTATAAGATTCCCAAGTACTATGTTTTTACCATTGTGAGAGGGTTAGGGATTCCTAATTCTCAGAACAGAAGAAGTGGCGTTTAATCAGGCCATAATGCCGCAGTATTTATTTGAAGCTAAGACATGCTGACAAACCAACTAAATATATATTTGTCTATTAGACTTGTTTTTGCTCTCAAAAGCCAAGAGTTCTGCTGCAATTCAGCTGAAATATTAGACGCCTTATGGTGTAAGAAGTCTGATCCTTATCCGTGTCTCTGCAGGTAGCAGTGCAATGTCAGGCAGAAGAATTGTTTGTACGTTGTAAAAATTGGCAAACTTTTGGAATGAAAAAAATGCAGTCACAGCAGGAAGATGTCAAGAATAAGAAAAGTATTTATGCAGCCAAACATCCTGGGTTTGACTACAAAGTACGCCATATTGTTAGCACAGCAAGTGGCACATCCAAATCAACATAAATAGTTAACTTTATTTATTTATGTCTGTCCAAACTAAATGTGTAAAGGTATTTGACTAAATAAATAATACATTATTCTGGTAAAGCTAGAGATTATGGGTTTATTGCCTAACTATGGTAATAGTAGCTGGTGTCTAGATCCACAATTAAGTCTTAAAATGCCTTAGAAAGCATTAAATTTGATTTCAACAGACATTAAAAATTTAAAATAGTGTTAAATCACTGACATTATCATTATTTTTTTTGTGTGTGTGAATATAATTATATATATATATATATATATATATATATATATATATATATATATATATATATATATATATATATATAAATAATAACTGTGATTTTCTGGATTTTTGTTTTCTCATTTTGTCTCATAGTTGAGGTAAACCTATGATGAAAATTACAGGCCTCTCTCATCTTTTTAAGTGGGAGAACTTGCACAATTGGTGGCTGACTAAATACTTTTTTGCCCCACTGTATATTATATATACATACATTTTTATATATATATATATATATATATATATATATATATATATATATATATATATATATATATATATATATATATACACACATACACAGGCACACGGGCCCTTCCTGTCACAACCAGCCACTTGTGACTAGAGTAGGCAAAGTGTCTTGCCCAGGGACACAATGACAATATCCCTTTAACTGGCATTGTAACTGCGCAGTTGACCTTTCTTTTGCCTCTATATTGACACACTAAAAACTCTAAAAACCCATTTTTGGCTGTTTATTTGTATTCACTTCAATGAGTAGAATATGTAACACCCATTAAATCCACTGGATTGCCCTGCTGTCTAGAAATATCATTGTTTGAAAACTGTGAAACTCAGTCACTCAGTGTAGGTGCAATTTTATAGGTAAGAAAAAAAAAATACATATGATTTCTAGACCTCCTAACAACCTTTTTTTTAGTTGAATGGAATAAATGTATCAGTAAAACATGTGTCTGGGGATTGCTCAGAAAACAGGGTCAACAGTTACAGTGCCAGCTCAGGGAACAGCCTGGCTCTGGTTTTACAGGGAGTGCCATTCATTTCAATGGTGGGCACTAAGCAAAATAAATATATTGTAAAATTTCACACACTCAGGCTTTTCTCACTCACTGTCTCTCACTTTGATGCACACATCCCCACCCCTCCACTCCCCCCGTCCACACACACGCACACACACATTTACATACACATACATACACACACAAACAAACACAAGTTAGCTAGATGGGTAAATGTATTCAATATTTCTTAAACAGATGAAATACAATTTCATAAATTCTACTCTCTGTGATGATTTTATGTATAAAAAAAATTGTTTTGTTGAAATGAAAGAAATCTACGAATGTCCACATATGGCCAGAATGACCCTAAACTGGCAGCTTAACCGCTAGGTCCACCTGAATTGTTGGTAAGTGTGGCGTCAGGAACACAGTTTTACCAATAGATATTGTTTTTACAAATCTAATTTTTTCTGTGTGGAAGTTAAAGGGATATAACCTGGCGAGTCAGACTATGTTTGGTTCCCCTCTAGGAGCGATGCGCTTCTCTGGTTTGATTGGAACTGGTCTATCACAGCCATTTATCTGCAGTGTCTTACAAAAGCAAGAGAGCTAACCACCAAGGTAGCACTAGCAACCAAGCTAATTTAATAACTTCTCTGAACTGATTAACAGTGTTTAGTGTTTTCCTTTGTCACCTGTTGGTTCTGCTGAAGTCCAGGTTGTTGTCCAGTCCTCTGTGGGATTTGTTTCTTCATCTAGTTGCCATTGTAACAACAGTTCCCAAACTTTTTCCACATATCTTTGTACAGCTGGCTTCTGCTGCTGTCCCTGTTCAGAATTAAGGGCAGAGCTGCTCAGAATATGGCATATTCTGGTGTTTTATGAAAAAACAGCAAGAATCCAAACATTTTTTTGGGTTATTGGTGCGCTGCTTATGTCCCATCCTTTATTTCTCTGATTGGTTCTTCCACTTGGCACAGAAACTAAACTTAAGCAAAGAGGTACCAGACTAACTTTTTTGTATAGAATAAGAAAAGAGCTTGTCTGTCAGGCCAGGCTAAATGGCATATGCACTTCAAACAAGCTTTGAAACACTGACCCTGTGGTTGGTTTGTCAAACATTTAACCCACTGCTCTACTGTTGTCTCAGACAGTGGTTGTTTATAATAATCTGTTTTCCATACATACATAGAGCTCTGTCACCCGGGAGGAGCTCGGAGTAGAGCCGCTGCTCCTCCACATCGAGAGGAGTCAGTTGAGGTGGCTCGGGCATCTGTTCCGGATGCCTCCTGGACGCCTTCCTGGGGAGGTGTTCCGGGCATGTCCCACTGGGAGGAGGCCCCGGGGAAGACCTAGGACATGCTGGAGGGACTATGTCTCTCAGCTGGCCTGGGAACTTGCAAATCTACAGTGTGTGCAGCAGAATAATATCCCCAGAACACTCATTTCCTTCCTACTTCCTTCCACGTTTCTAAAAAAGACCAGAATATATTTGACTTTGCAGTTATGGTAATTAAACGGTAGAATCAAACCAGCCGACATACATCATATCCTGGTCCTAAATGGTTTTTGACCTCCTTGAACGTGAGCCACAGGGGCAGAGGCAAAACGCTAAAATGCATTAACTGCATTGAACCAACTGAAATAGTGAGAGGCAGAGTGGAGCCGACATTTATACAGAGTGAATTACACAACAGTGCGTAACCTGCCAGGCCCGCTCTCGTCTCGCCCTGAACGCACTGTACACAGCTCATCTGCATTAGCTTTATTTTATCTTTTTGTGCTTCTGCGCGGCTTACGCTGTCACTGGAAATAAACGGAGATAAGATGCAGTGAGGCGGAAGGGCTGTACTTTACTGTGTCATCCCAGTTTAAACGCCTCTCAGGGTTTTCAGAGTGTGCGTTTTGGAGTGCTCCTCTCCGCAGCCTGTGTTATCCAGTCACATCTCCACGCTCCTCACTTCTGTGCCTTTCTGTCTGGAGACCTGGGAAATGAGAGTTTTACTGGAGAGAGCAGCAGAGGGTTGTGAAGGGGAAATGCTTATGTTTTTGGATGTGGATGTATCCTTTTCCTTTCATTTCTTTTTCTCTGATGTTACAGAAATCTAATAAAAGACTGCAGTATACTACGGTGGCACTGAGGTGCAACATCAACATTGTTTTTTGTCCATTAGGAAAATAAAAGCAGATGTAGATTTTTTTAAACTCTTGCCTTAAAAAGAAACCCATGCCTCAAATTTAAAAAAGACTATACAAAAAAATGTAATACATGTCTATATTAAAAAAGGAACATCATCAGTTTGTTTTTGTCCACTAGAAAAATAAAAGCAGAGGAAGATTTTTAAATGTGTTGCCTCAAAAAATAAACTCACCTCTAAAAATTAAAGAGTCTATTTAAAACAAAGCGATGTCTCATTTTTTTATCTTGTTAAAAAAAAACTCACTCATCAAAACAAAATGAACTTGTCTAAAAATGAAAAAGCTCTCCTCAAAATAAAACAAAAACAATTCTTCTATTTGAAAAAATAAGTCTTTCCACTATTTAAATAAAGTTCATCTAAAAATAAAAACACAGCCTCAAATTAAAAGAGGGCGCTGTTTCTCCAAAATGTCTGTCCCTTTTAAATTAAGACTGCCACAAAAAGAAAACCATGCTTCAAACTTTAAAAGGGTTTAGCTAACGTGGCTAATGCTAAGGAAGCGCATGCAGCGCTGCCAATGCTTGACCACAAAACAAACAGAACCTGTTGCTCTGTGACAATCAAAATGTGCAATTACTATTATTAATTATTATATTACAATTACAAGCTTGACTTCACTTTTAAAGCATTCCAGCAGTCCAAACACATATTTATTATATAACTTTATTATCAATACTGTATGATGACTTGTGTTGTCCTGCCTCTGTCCCAGGTTTAATGGCATAACAATAATATTTAGCAACAGCAGGCTAAAATAACCTTGTGAAATACTTTTCATGAAATATCTTAATGTAAAACAAGGTTATGAGTTAAAGGTTATTATAAATTAGCAAATATCTTATCTTCATTTACTGATGATGTAACACAGAAATGAATTACTTTAAAGCATTTTTAAGTGGATTTCTTTGTTCCTATCTATATGGAAAAATAGACATACAATATTCAAAACAGTGTTTAGAAAATATCGGCCTAATGTGAAATGTGAAACCAGGAAGTGCTCTTGCGTGTTTCTAAAGCTCATACACATTACTCATTAGATTTGTTCTGATAATTTCAGCCTCATGTTGCTAATAGCCATGCTAAGTGTGACAGGCGCCTCAGTCAAGCATTTTGTGCAAATTCAAAATAAGAGCTCTCTAACAGAAGACTTTTTTTCCATTCATATACATTATTTTAAGTTATAAAAAGTGAAATACTGATGCAAAGGTGTAAAAAAACTACTTTAAAACGCCCGAAAAAAGGATTTGAATTAATTCTATTTATTATCACATATCCAGTTGTATGAGTTAACTTGCTCTGGGTGATATTCATTTAAAGTATTTTTTTAAATACATAAACAACAACAATTTGTTCCGTTGAGTAAAAACATCTAGTTTAATATTTTTTTAAATTTGTTTCTTTGTAAAAAATAAATGGGAAAGAACGCTTATCTTGTAACCAAACTGTGTGAGCAACTTGTATATGGTGTATATGGCCTGAATGTCTAAGTAGAGTTAAAGTGTGTATAGTATTAGATGAATCTCTGAATATGTCTAACAAATTGGGTTAAAACATGTGATGAAAGTATAAATATACCGATACAAGCTCCAAATACTGTATTGTATGACATTGTATGTGAGTATAAGTTATGAAAATCTACTTCTATTTACTTTTAACTTTCTCTGTTTTGAGAATAACCAAGAAATAGATCAGTCTGATAATTGCACACACATGGAAAATGTCTTATATATACAGTACAGTGGGAAGAAAAGTCATTAGAAGACCTTGCTAATTTATTTTCTAAGGATTTTTTCTCCCCAAGAGGACAATAACCCTCAACTAAATTTTGTGAATTTGACACACATATAGACTTTATAATAGAACTGGATAATGATTGAATGTATAAAAAATCAAGTGAACGCGGTCTACAACTGAGTATCACATATTTGTCATAAGTAATTTAAATACACAATATCACAGCAGTAATTGTTAGACATGGAGGTACAAATGCTTTACAAAAGCAGGTTAACTGCAGTCAAAACTATCTTCATATAACCCAAATAGGAAAAATACATTCTACTGCGATTGATAGAGAATGTGTTTAATGCTACAGGTTTGTAAAAAGACCTTAAAATGAGAGAAAGTCCTTGGAGGAACAACATTTTCTGGAACACCAGAACAACCTGAGAGAGAAGGAATCATCTGGAACATAGAAAATGAGGGACTGGCCCTCTCAACCCTATTGAGGAAATTTTGGGCCACTATGGAAAATAAACTAGACAGATCTATTGTACATTCAAAGTTAGACCTTTGACTTGAGTTGCAGAAGGCATGGGACCCGGTTAGTGTTCTCAGTAAATATAGTGACACTATGCCAGAGCCATGTGCTGCTGTGATTGCTACAAAAGGTGGACATAACAAATATTAAAGTTAAAAGTGGATAAAAACATAAGATTTTTATAAAATAATATAGTTATTAATAACTCTTCTTCACAAGTTTCCCAAAAATGTAGCATTTCCCCTGTCCTCTTCAGATACACTCAAGGCCTTTGATATAGCACTGTCAATACTGTTTGTATTTTTTTTAAATTTTATTTACTCAGCAAACATTTTTCTCTTACTCATGTTTTAGTAATAAAACTAGCAATTATAGCTAAACTTTTAAAACTGTATTGTTAACTGACTGAAGCCAGAGTTTAGAGACCGTTTCCTGCTGTTACCTCATGAAAAGCCATCAGTTTAATTAAGGCAAGTGTTCTTCAACCAAGCTCTCTTTTAGACTTAAAAGTCTAAAAGAAAAAAGTCTAAAAGAAAACAATCTTTTAGCAAAAGTTTGATTTCGGGATATGCAGTACTAGAACATTCACATGTCAAGCTTCACCATACGTTAAAGCAATTCTTTTGGCCAGTGTCTCTTTAAGTCAGTGATTCACAAACCACAGCCCCCACAAACACAGTACACACCCAGCTCTTTTCTATTGTGTGGCCACAGTTCTCAGTGCTGAAAGTATGAGACCAACTGAGAAAGTCAACTGAGAAAATGATTTCTTATTATTCTCCTCTTAAGATGGATGTAAATGAAAATCTGTCTTGAATTGTTATTACAGAAATAGAAACATGATGACAAAACAACAAAATGAAGCACTTGACAGTAAGTGTGGTAGAGAGAAATGGAAAAATGACAACAGCAGTAGCTTTGCCTCTGTTAATAGAGATTTGCCATCATATTTTAGCAATATTTATTAACAACATGTTCATAAATGTCATGACATTTAGTTACATTTTATAACTCTTATAGTTTAGTAGCATCCTGAACTTCAGAGCAGACACATTAAGGATATTCTGTGTTGTTTTTGGTAGTACATTTAAATCAGCATTTCAAAAAGTCAGGCTGATATTTGTAAAGTTTGTTCGCTTGTATATCAGTCCAACCTGGCATCCTGAGCCAGCGGCAAGAGAAACTCAGTTGATCCAACACATTTTGGACAAAAAATAATAAAGAATACAAGTAAACTGCTTCCTACACACACTTAATTTTGAAAATGTATATTTTTCCAAAATGATCTAGCGACACCCCGGAATTGTCTTCCGACCCCTGTGGACCCCCCTGGTGAGGCAGCCTCTTCTACTTTCTTTTTCGACAGCAGAACAGTCTGGCTTCCCAATTGCAGAGAAGCGTTTCTCTTTCGATTTCGACCTGGCCTATCAGCCGTTTATCTGCAGAGCATCTTATGAATACATAAGCAGAGCAAATGTTATAACTCTGACCTGAATAACAGCGTTTAGTGCTTTCCGTTGTCACATGTTGGTTCTGCTGAAGTCCACACAGTTGGGATTAAAAAAGCAACTACTTCCACAAGTCTTTGTACAAGTGCCTTCTAGTACTGCGTCCATTCAGAAATAAGTACAGAGCTGCTCAGAATATAGTGTATTTTGGTGTTTTATGGAAAAAAAAAAAAAAAAAACTGCAAGAATCCATGTATGTTTGGGTCAGCGGTGCAATGCTTATGTCCCGCCTTTCCTTTCTCTGATTAGTTACTCTTGTCATTGTTCTGCTGCAGAAAAAAAAAAAAAAATGTTACCAAAGAGGCACTAGACTAACTTCTTTGTACAGAATAAGAAGAGCGCTTGACTGGCAGGCCAGGCTAGTGTTTTATGGAACAACTGACAAAAATCAGCGATGTTTGTTTGGGATACAGGTCAGAGGTGCACTGCAATGTCCCACCCTTCGTCTCTCTGATTGGTTACTCCACCTGTGATTGTTCTGTCCATAGAAATAAAAGTCAACGGCAAAGGGATACCAGACTGACTTCTTTATATAGAACAGGAAAAGATTTTGTCTGGCTGGCCAAGCTAGTGGACCCTCAGGTTGAGAACCACGGCTCTGGACCAGCGTTTTTCTCCTGACCCATCACGATCAGTCATTTGGGCAGTACTTCCACACTGTCTTACCTCATCTTAAGTTTACTGTCCTTCATTACAACAGCAGCTCCAAATTTTAAAGAAATGGCATAAGAAAATTTCATCTTCTGATTTGGGATGGTCGTCTGGTATAGAATAATGGACTGACATCTTGAGTTAGCGCCTGTCCTCCTCTTTATGTCCCACGCAGCTGGAGCCGGCCCGGACAGGAAGTGACTCCTGAATATGTGTGCGGGACAGAGAGTTAAAGTCCATTCAAATAAAGCCGTAATTTATTGGATCGATATGGCGTACATTCCCAGTGCGACCGTAAAAAAAAAAAAAAAAACTGCACTTTTTACCACTCTTCCTCCTTTCCCGTCCTCCAACTGTCCTCTCTGCTTTATTCCCGCGCACATATCCCATCTCCCTGCATCTTGATTTAGTGCTAGGAGGCTATAGCATTACCCTGAGTTAGCACCCAATTTAATCCCCTCCCTTGTGCCGGCCGTCTCCTCCAGGGCCTCTCTCATTCTCGGGACGCATTGTCTCTCCCGTCCCGGCGGTGTTCGTGTGTGTGTGTCCCACTAACAGCTGACAGTAACCTCTAGTCGAGCTGCTCCAAAAAACAAGGCACCCCTGGCCTGCCTCTGGGAGCGCTAATGGAAATATGTGAACAAGAGCAAAGGGATTCATAGATAACACTGTCACGGCTGGGGCGCTGTCCTCTGGAGATGAACGCGCAGATGGAGACAAACTTCAGAGGTAACTCGCAGAGAATGTTTACTGTTCTCCTGACTCAAAGGTCGATAGTTTGTATTGAGGTGAGGCAAAGGTTAAAAGGCTTAGACATGTCCTAGTACTAGTAACATCATGGAAGGTAATGTATTTGCAGTATAGTACCTGAATGTATCCAATTAAATTATAGATAGATGGATGGATGGATGGATGATACAAGTGTTTCCAAAGCTTAGATGTGTAACATGTCGCACTATATGCAATAAAATAAAAAAATAAAAAACACCAACTCTATTTTCAGAAAAATCATTGCTATTTGTTGGTGTGTCGAAAGTGATATACAAAGAAAAAGTGTGCAAGTAATTGCAGACGCATATCTGAAACTGAAAGATTTTTGTGTGAGCATAAGATGCACAGACAGCAAGAGCAACGCTGCTCAGCTCCGACTGCATCTTTCCTACAGAGATGTAACGCAAAAGTCAATCTGAGAGTCCACCCTCAAATAACAGGACTGACTGTAGTAGAATACATATGTCCAGTGTCTTTGAGGATCATTTCATTGCATTTTTTTTTTGTTTTTTTGTTCTATTACCTTTGCGTAGTCTGTCCTCTGGCACATAACTCTGTGTGACACAAGAGGAGAGACAGAGAGGAAACGTAAAGTCCTATTCTCTGTCTGTCAGAGCCAGTAACCCTTCAAACAATTATACAAAATGTATCAAGTAGCCTCTATGCAGTGCTGATGGTGATCAAATTCAATGTCCTCTGCTCGTACATCCAGAGCCAAATCGACACAGCGCAACCTTGAGCCACAACAGCTGTCAATAAGCATCACAGTGAGCACTGTGAGGCAATGGGATAAACACAAGTGACACTTCATGTAGCCTTTACTCAGAGTTTAAAGACTATTCCATCACTGTAAGGATTTAAAAGTATGTGCAACAGACAGGAGACATGAGCTGTAAAGGCTGCAGTTCAGGGAAATACGAGCTAGAATCAGGGGAAAAAAAAGTGTTGCAGGTAAAGTCTGTCTCTTTGTTGCCACCGCCTTCAAATCAACACATTACTGTTGTATCTTTGTAAATGAGGCCTTTTAAAGCATTTTAACTTATTTTCAACGGCCCATCTGTGCAGTAAAAGCGGCACTCTTGCCTCCACAAAACTTTTGCACCCGCATCCTCCAACGTGCTAAATTTTCATGCAGATTTAGCTCCTGTGGTCATGATCAATCAAACAGTGACCGCAAAGTGATTTCACTTGCATTTTCCATGCCTTGAATTTTGAGGATTCTGGTGAGAACGCCTTGTTTTACATTTTCATTGAGTCACAGAGAGACGTAAATCACAGCTGCGCCTGGGTTTGCTCCATTTTTAGTACGTCTTATTAATTTAGCTTGCACACAAACCTTTGATAAATCTGGCACTAGGTTTCTTAAAACAGCCTGCAATGTGTTGACTCGAGGTGACACAAACAGTTCTCTGGCACTGGTCCATCTGGGCCTTCTTAACAAAAGTCCTGAAGCATTATTGTAAGTCTCTTTCAATCTCTGGAGGCTGCCTTCTTTGTAATTAGACCAAAGAGGTGCAGTGTACAGTGAGGGACACTATGTTATAAACAAAGTCAGTTTCACTTCAATTTAACAACCAAATTTGACAGTACGTTAGCTAGTGTGTATAACATATAGCACTGGCCATACATCCTCATCATCAGACAGACGATCTGTCATCACATGACCAAGGTATTTGACTTCATTACAAACACTAAAAATATTGCCTGACAGCTTAAAGTTAGGAAATGTCATATGTTTTTCCTCCTTTGTTCGGCAGATCATAATTACACTTTTGCAGCGTTATATTTTACATCATGTTGTTCACTATACACAGAATATACATTAGGAAGCTGCTGGAGACCAGCTGAACTTGAACTTAAGACAACTAAGTCATTAGCATACATCAAATGATTCACCAGTGTACCTCCAACCATGTAGCCAGTTCTACACCAGTTTCATAATTTTCAGTCATGTGATATTTTCGTGCCTTTAAGGGCAGACCTTTTTGCCATACAAACAAGGTGAGTAGTACTAACTGATGGACTTATAAAGCACGGTGGGCTGAAATTTTGAACAAAACAGATGTACTTTCCTGTATTCTGGTGTATTTTAGATGATCAAAACTATTTTCAGCAGGATACTACATTGTTGTAAAATATGGATACAATTTACTTTTCTCCAAAATTCAAGACAAAACATACTTATTTTAACAACATTTATATTTAAACATGAGCTCCTTCTCTACACAGATTAAAGCATAGCTCAAACTTTTTTGGCATTAACTTTTTTGTGTGTGTAAATGTCTGACCAACTTTCTTTTTCAATGGTTCCCCAGTGCCCTAAACCCTAAAGAAATTCAGTATCAGTAATGATTAAAGTTCTACAAAAAAAGTAATCAGTATTGTATTCTATTTAAAAGTGTGGAATCGCCCATCACTATTGCCTGCATGTCACTATCAAATCAATGATTCCTTAACATTTTCTCAAAAAAATTTTCCAAGTGGCCCCCATTTAATCAGTTGATATGTTGACAGGCCACCATCCTTCACCTCCCTGACCCTAATAATTAGGAAAAATTAATTAATTTATTAGGTAAATTTTACTACATAAAACACATCAAGTATTATTTGTTTATTTTCAAAAATTTCTAAACACATTTTTGTGACTATTGCAATGCATTAAGGCCCGTGCACACAGGACACGGTGCGTGCAGCACGCCAGCACAGCGGTGCTGCCGAGTTGGGCGCAGCACTGTCGCTCTTGCGTGGTGCTTCAGCGGTTCATCTTAGTTGAATAAATTTCAACTTGGGCAGCGTGCTGTGACTGTCAGCATAAAGCATACGAGGTTAAACTGCCTTTCTAAAAATTTGCCTTGACTGCTCCTAATGGGCGCTCTCTTAGAGAAAGGGTGAGGAGCTCAGTGACATGGGAGGAGATCAGAGTAGAGCTGCTGCTCCTCCACATTGAGAGGAGCCAGCTGAGGTGGCTCGGGCATCTGTTCTGGATGCCTCCTGGTCGCCTTCCTGGGGAGGTGTTCTGGGCATGTCCCACTGGGAGGAGGCCCCGGGGAAGACCTAGGACACGCTGGAGAAACTATGTCTCTCAGCTGGCCTGGGAACACCTTGAGGTCCCCCCGGTAGAGCTGGAGGCAAGTGTCTGCGGAGAGGGAAGTCTGGGCATCTCTGCTTAGACTGCTGCCCCCGTGACCCGGTCCCGGACAAAGCGGAAGAAGATGGATGGACGCTACTTGCTGACACGACTTCCTGGTTTGTGTGGTTGCCATGCCAACTGCGTGGTCCGCACCCACTCCGCCACCATGTTGAGCAAGTGGAGCGCCTGCCACGTCCTATGTGAAAGGGCCTTTACCCAGCCTTCCTTGCATTATCAGCTTGTGACCATCTGTGAAGCTTTGGCAACTCCTACTGAGGGTTCTGAACCCCAGGTTGGGAATCACTGCCTTAAACCACCAGTTTACCCAGTTTAATTTTTCCAATCTAGTTCTAACTACACATCCTAATATTTACATATCTATCTTCCTCCCTTGCTTTTATCATGTACAAGTCAAACAAAACCAATATATAATTCAAAATATAAATATAAACACAATGAGAGGGGTATTTAACTGATTCAAAACAAGTATCTGGTAAACAACATAAAAATGGTTTTATTATTTCAACCAGAAATTATCATGTTTTCTCACAGCTGTTAACAATGTCTGCCATCTTTATTTGTTCCTGTCAACATTAATTACAGAGTGATTGATTTGAAGAAAGAAAGGCATTCATCACTTAGAAGCTTCCACTTTGCAAACTATAATATTAGACACAGAAACCCAATGATTTAGGTGTTAATAGACTTAGATAAAGCCGAACGTCAGCTTAATAATGTTTCTCACAAAGAGATTTTAATTGGTGTGCTGGAGACGCAAACAGCAGTGAGGTTAAACTGCATGAAAAATAATCAGACTCAGGCACTCAGATATGTACGTATTTATGACTTGTATTCTTAACTTTATGGAGTTTGACAAAAGTACTGATGAGAAACTCGGATACCACTATAGCTTTCTACTACTACTTTTACTACTATATGGTTAAGGTATACTTTATTGTCTGCATTTGACCAATCCTTCAATGCCACTGGGGCGACCTGTTAGGAGCTGTGTCAAGTCTCTGTCTAGCTGGACCTTTCTCTGTATCTTGATCCAGGATGCTGGTCAGGAGTACCTAGCTGGAGAAATAGCCTTTTCTGCATGTTTTATCCCATCATCCAAAAACATGGATGACAAACCGGAGCACCCAGAGGTAACCCATCCTGACCAGTAATGGCAGTCCAGCTCTTTTCAAAGACTCGTCTCTTTTGGTCTCGGCTCCCTTTGAGGAACCTTAAGGCTCCCAAATGGTTCTGCATTTATAATCACTCTGAGAATTTTATTTAGACCTAATTGAGCAAATATTAATGATTTGTGTGTTGGTTAACAATTTTATAATCAGTGTTTTTGTAAAAGCTTTATTTTTGGAAGTTTGCAGGCATGAAATAAAGTTACAAAATTCATCTTTGCTGTTTCCAGTATAATCAAAATACTTTTTTTTAACTTTTTCTTAGGGATGCACCGATACCGATACCAGTATCGGGTATCGGTACCGATACCATGTCCAAGTACTCGTACTCGTATTCATAAAAGTGGCCCGATACCAACAACCGATACCACTACAGCGCTGGCACGTGACCTTCACCTCTCAGCTGTGGAGTGAGAAACCTGTGGTTGGATTTCAAAGTGAACTGTTTGGAGATAAAAGCGAAGCTGAGCTTACATTCTCCTCAACCAGACTTATCCCAAATCATACGTGAGTTTTAAAACTTAAGCTGTTGTCCTTTTGTTGTCCTAGTTGTCCCGAAACTTATATAAGCGCGAAGCAGTTGTTTTCTGATAAAGCTTAAGAAGTACCGTTGCTAATTGTGTTAGCTGCTGTATGTCTTGGCGAATCTCCGCTGGTTATGCGCAGATGCTCAGCCTGTCTTTAAAATCATTTTAGTGACTGAATAGAGGAGAATCTAAGCTTTAAAATGAGGTATAACATGTCCATATTGAGCAAAGTTTAGCCGTGGTTAGTTGTGTTCAAACTACTCTGTTGTAAAAATAACTTAGCATCGCAGAGCGGGGATAGATGGCAAAAAGACGACACGGTATGGGATGAATGAGATACAGCAGTGTGACTGTATAAACTATAAAGTTACCCCTATATAAGTACTCGTATCGGTACTCGGTATCGGCGAGTACTCAAATGGAAATACTCGTACTCGTATCGGTTTGAAAAAAAGTGGTATCGGTGCATCCCTACTTTTTCTTAACAAGCTTGCATTTAAACCTGTCTAACCCATTACCTGTCTCTCTGTTGTTCTGTGTACCTGGCCTGTACCACTACACTCACTGTCTTACAGAGACCACTTTACTTCTTTCACATAATGATATGATCCCAGTCTGCCCTCACATGTGATTGGCTGCATGGTGTACCCATCAAAATAAAATTGTGCTCTGATTGCATAGATTCTTAGCAGAGCTGAGCAGGAGCAGCTGAACATTTGGCTCTCATCTACAGAATTTCTTCCAATTCACTCCAAAGAATCAGTGCTTACAGCCGGCTCATTCAGGAACGACTCATTACAAACTCCACACAGAAAGGCCCGTCCGCCTGGTCCAGGAATCAAACTTAGGCCCTTCTTTCTGTGAGGCCACAGTGCTAACAACTTTTCCACCATGCCACCTGATGAAATGAAAATTAAATGGAATCTCTCATTGCCCCAAGGGGAATTTGACTTTAAACCGAGAGCATAAAACATAGACAACAGCTACTATTACTACCACTACTACTACAACTGCTACAACTAATCCCACCACTACTTCAACTGCAACTAGTATGACTACTGCTGCTACAGCTACTGCATCTCTTAACCTATCTGTGCTTGAGAGACTCTCGCCTCTCCACCTGCAGTTTGCATGTCGGGACAGTTCCACCTCACACGTGTTGTACCCCGCCGTGGACAGGTGCCTCACACCCCAGAGGCTGCAGCATCCAGGACAGGACATTCACTAATTTAGCTCCTCCTCGATATAAATAATCCGCTCTAAACTAGTCCCATCCCTGCAGGACCTGTACACTCACCTCAGCGTTATTGAGTGGGACGGCCAGGGCGCCCTCGTCACCGATAACAAACCGTCTTCGTCATCATTTTTGCTGAGAACAAACTCACCCGAACAAATTGGGGAACAGTCTCCGAAGGATCAAGTTGGAAAAGTCAGCTCCGAGCTAAAAGCTTTGGTAAATTACAATGAAATGTTTCCCTCTTTTTTGTGAAATTGCAAAAGTTAAGGGGTAAAAAACAGCCAGTGGCACCTTGGCACACTTTCTGACAACAATCAACGTATTTATTTCTGTTACAGAGTTATATTAAAAAGCTTTTCATGAGAACCACAGGGGCACAATTAAATGGAAAAGTGTGTGCCTCAAAATGGAAGTAGTGCTAATAAACCGTGGGCTGTTTGTAAGGTGCTAGGGCCCTCCAGACGAGCATAAATTTACTGTTTCTCATAGTTCACTACATTATTTAGGCCTCGGAGGTCCAAGGCAATTTTCCACTTTTGGGCCGTCTGGTATTTTGGTGTTAACAAATGACTGTAGGAACTCCAAAGTGAAGTTCTGTACATTTATTTACCGAGAAGGCCTAAGGATATATAAGGATTGGACTGATTTGTTCATTTTTCAACATGAGGACATATGTTCGAACAATTAATTTCATAGCTGGTGTGTGATAATGCTTGGCTGTGTCTGTGTTAAATACATAGCATTTAAAATGTACATCAACTTCTGTTCTTAGAAGAAGAAAAAAACACAAAACTTAGATTTGTATTTAGTGACTGCCTCAGCAGCTTATTTGGCTCTTATGATGTCTTTGGTACCTTTTTGGTACTTTGTCATTAAAAATGTTGAAGAATTTTGTCTGTGTTAATTCAAAATTTACCAAATTTGTATGTGGATGTACTGCGTGTGTTTGGGAGTGGGTGGAAGTCTATTTTGTATAAGAATGGAGGTTGGTTAGAAGAATTGAGTCATTCAAAGATGAAAAAAACAATTTTTAATGACACTTTTGAGGAGATGAGCACTTTTGGTATTAAAGACACCGAGTGTGCGTTTTTTAAAGGGCCGCATAAGGGTTAATGGGTGTGTACCTGTTCCCAGTTTCTATGAACTAGGGAACTGGTTCTCAAACCCTTCACACCAAGTACCCCGTCATAAACTGTTCTTCAAATACAATCTTTATTAAAGTAAAATCAGCCTAAATCTTGCCTAACCGGGGGTCTAAACTAAGGAATAGATAGGAATCACCTGAGAAAAAATGCAGTAATAAATAAAACCTAAACTGTGCCTGAACCCGGTCTACACCAAGCCTAAACCAGGTTTAAACCAGGAATACACCAGGTCTATATCCAGGACTAAACAAGGACAGATCACAGATAAAAACTGGGACTAAGGCAGTGGTCTAAGCATCACATCTAAATGCAAATCAGACCAGGACTAAAACTGGCTCTAAATTAAACTACCTCATGACCTCTTAGGACTGTAAAAGACGCCCGAGTACCACCAGCAGAAGCCTGCGTACCACACTATGAGAACCAGTGGACAAGGGAACAGGCACTGGGAAACATAGGTGCCTGTGCATTCGGGAAAGCTCTGATATTCCCTAAACCTAACACAAGTACTGGGGAACATAAGGCTGAGCCATTTTTTAAGATACAAAAAGTGGTTCACTTCATCACCAGATACTGACTGTCACAAATCACAGTGATTTTCTGCAGTTTATAAAATGTGGTTATCAGAGATTGACAGTAATACTTTGACGAGTAACACGATTACTGCCTTGTTGTATTTTATACATTGGAGTACAGTGCCCTCATTTATCATAGTATTTCTGTTGCATTCAGCCTAGAAAAAGACTTGATCACATTCACTCATCTTTTCCTGCTTATTTCTGTTATTGGTTGCACACAGCTGGAGGCTATACCAGTAACTATGGGCCTCAGGCAGGGTACAGCCTGGGCAATGACCAGTTCACTAGCAAGGACCATGTCACAAAAACATGAAAGCTTTGAAATATTTACTGGGAGATGGGCTGGATATGATGTTGGGATGATCAGGTGTGGAGAATGAGAAATGAGGAATGAAGAATGCAGGATGAGGGATGCTGAAAGAAGGATACAGGATGAGGAATGCAATATGAGGAATGTGGGATGTAAGATGAGGTAAGCTGAATGAAGAATGAAAGATGCAGGATGATAGATGAGGGCTGCAGGATGAGGAATAAGGAGTGAGGGAGGAAGGATGCAGGATGAGGACTGAGGAATGCAGGATAAGGAATAATGGAAGGAGGAATGAAGGATGCAGAATGAGAAATGAAGGATAAGGGATGCAGGATGAGGAATAAGGGGTGAGGGATGAGGGGTGCAGGATAAGGAATGAAGGATGAGGAATGAGGGATGAAGGATACAGGATGAGGAATAAGGAGTGAGGGAGGAAGGATGCAGGATGAGGACTGAGGAATGCAGGATAAGGAATAATGGAAGCAGGATGAGGAATAAGGGGTGAGGGATGAAGGATGCAGGATGAGGAATGAGGAATGAAGGATGAGGGATGCTGGATAAGGGTGAGGGGTAAAGGATGAGGAATAATGGAAGCAGGATGAGAGGGATGTAGGATGAGGAATAAGGGATGCTGGATAAGGAGTGAGGGATGAAGGATACAGGATAAGGAATGATGGATGAGGAATGAGAGATGAAGGATAAGAGATGCGGGATAAGGAGTGAGGGATGAAGGATGCAGGATAAAGAGGGAAGGATACAAGATGAGGGATAAGGAATAGGAATGAGGGATGAAGGATGCAGGATGAGGAATGAGTGATAAGTGCTAGCATACACCTTTGCAAACACACCTGTGACAGTCGGTCATTGCACCAGCAGTAGTACTTGTACTTTTATATGGCGCAGATATGCAACATTTACACAAATACATCTTTACAAAAACATCATAGACTTTAAACTTGCTGAGTGGTTCTAATAATACTTTCAAATAGCTGCCTTTTGCTGCCCACACACTGACTGTTCTCCTCTGCTCAGTTGTTCTCAGAAGCACTCTGACTCTCTGTAACTCCCACTTCAGCTCCAGACGGACTCCGGGAGGTGCGGGCTCTGCTGGAGGACAGTGAAGCAGGACGGCTCAATCAGACTGAGACTAAGGGTAAACACACACCTGGAGACTCACAAGAGCACGACTTTTCTTTGACTGTAGAAGTTGTAGTGATTAGTAGTGACTATATATATCCGTTTGATTGGTCAGCTCCCAGTCCAATTGCGCTGAATA
Source organism: Bostrychus sinensis (assembly GCA_020698575.1). Taxonomy (NCBI): domain Eukaryota; kingdom Metazoa; phylum Chordata; class Actinopteri; order Gobiiformes; family Eleotridae; genus Bostrychus; species Bostrychus sinensis. Next base: position 34,726,831 of record CM036248.1, read on the forward strand.
AATATACACACTATGCAAAAAAGAGAAGTGTGTGCACATTTTGGCAATTACATACACTCAAGATGAAGAATTGTTTTTTTGGTTTCATGATTCATGAGTGTTTTTAAACTAGATTACTTCTCGTCAAGTGTTTTATGTGTATCCATGCAGTACAAATCCTCACACTTAAGCTCTGCTACAGATAAATCCCAAAAAACAATCCATGTTACAAGAGAAAACAGAAATCAAGCATTGCACAAGAGACTTATTTTAGATTAGTCAGACAGGATTTTGTGATTGAAAGATCTTGTGAAGGGAAATAATGACACCCTTTAAAAAACTACCCTAGCTTAAAAAGTGCTATAAAAATATTATAGATTCATATTTTTTTGTACTTTCAAAGGTTCAAATCTTTTATCAACATCTCTCCAGAACAGTAAAAGTTTTATTGATCTTATTGATCAATAATTTATAAAAAAAAATAATTTTGGTTTATTATTGTGTTTTGAGCAGTGCCAATGTATATGTAAAATTGATATTGAAAGGTTCAAATCTTTTATCAGCATCTCTCCTGACCAGGACTATAAAGATTTTATTAATCCTTTCATTCTTTCATTTCTTATTATTAGGGACATTTTTATTTTTATATTTATATATTATTTTTATATTTAATTTTAAAGTGCCCCATATTTTAGTGAAAAAAACACAAAGTATGAAATATTTGCCAAAAATAAAGTGCAAAGTGGGTTATTTGGATTGATGCTATTAGAGCCTATTAGAGTCAATAATTTTTAACAAAATTAATTGTGTCAAAAATCACACTTGTACCAATAGTGTAAAAATGGCCCTGGTCCTAAAAAGTGCTATAAAATTTAATGAATAAATATTTTTACACTTTCAAAGGTTCAGATCTTTTATCCCAACCAGAACTATGAAAAATGCAATGATGCTTATGATGATTATTATTTTCAATGTTGGGCAAAACTTGTTATAAATGTGTGTTTCGGGTTAACAAAGGCTTTTGAGAGCTTTGTTTGGCTGTGTAGTGAATTTTCTTTTTACTTTCACAAAATCAAAGTAAGACAATCAAATCAACACATTTATGCCATTATGACTTCACACTAACACATCCAGACCATTTAAGTTGCTGTCATGTATTTTACTGTCAGGCAATTACCTGGAATAAAACTGCAGAAAACCACTGAAGCCTCTGGTGGTTTTAGTAAATCCACCAAAAATGTCAGATTATTCAACCCAGAAGCTCAGATTGAGATGGTATTTGCCGATATCACATTATATCATGTATAAATTATAGTAGAGCCAAAAATGACTTTATAATGGAAGTCAATGGGGCACTTTTGGTCCTTAATGGTGTGCAGTGTTTGTGGTACTCAGTGATGTAAAGGGTGACTTGAGAGCTGAAGTTAAAATTTTACACTTGGTCAAAAACATTTGTATTTGGAGATTTTGCCTGTAATATTAAAACAAAGCCCTGCGACAAGCTGGCCCCCTGTCCAGGGTGTACCCCGCCTACGGCCCAAAGTTACTGGGATAGGCTCCAGTCACCCGCGACCCCTAACAGGAATAAGCGGTAGAAAATGAATGAATGAATATTAAAACAACATAAGAATAACTGACCATGCAAAAAGTCCACAAAATGTATACAAATGGTCCCTAATGGTGTCAGAGGGTTTTGAGACGTATATCATTCTGTGAAGTGCATTCTGTGAAGTGGTCAAGCTAGACAGTTAACCTGTGAAAAAAAAAAAGCAAAACACTATTCTCTTTGTACTTATGTTTTTGCCTTGTCTAGACTATTGCATCATTTGAACAGTCCAAGATGATATCACTGTGGATTAGCTAGCAAAGCCAAGATAGATACATTGTCCATTTCCCTGAGTGGAGGGATTTGTGGTTTGTTCCTGGAGGCCAAGAGCTGATAGAGTCCACGCTGAGCCTTGATACAGACTGATGAGCTGATGGGATTTTGAACAGAGCCAAGAACAGAGCAGGGCTGATCTTGATTCAAAGAGTGGCTAAATCAGTTCACTACAGCAAAGAACTCTGGGTTGAGCATCAGACAAGCTCACAATGACGTTTATCATGGTGTGAATGCAGTTGCAATAGTGGTATATGATTAAAATCCTTGAAAATAAAACTCTGCACATCTTAAACAGTAGTACAGGAATCAATGGTGGTCAGCCAGCTTATACCACAGGAGTCCATAGATGGTAAACAACCTGAAATCTGTTCTATTCTAAAGTGTAATGGGCAATAGTGCATAGTTAGTGGTGGTATTATTTTCAAGTTAATTTACTGAGGGAAGTGCCCAAAGCCAGTGTTTAAGTCTAAAGCAAACCAATGATAGGAAGCCTGTTTGTAGTCTTAATTTAATTTTGACAAAGAATCCAGATACAGTGTTCTTCCTTTGTATAGCATGGTATAAACCAGCCACAAGGGGTCATAAGTCAGTGTACTCTTTGCACCAGTTCCGAGCCTGGTAGGAGTTTGTGTCAGGAAGGGCATCCAGGTGTGAAACCTATGCTGAATCATAGCACGCGAACAGTAGTGTGGTCAGCTCTATGTTACCATGTTTCCAAAAATAAAAAGAATAAAAATAGGCTTTATGTTCCTATAGCTTTACAGTGTGTTCCCACATTTTAAATATTAGCTCTATGTGCCTACAGCCCTATGTTCCCACATTTATAAGATTTAGGGTTAGGGGTTAGGGTTAATGTGGGAACATATGACAGTATGAACATAGAGCTGAGAAAACATAGGGCTGTGAGAACACAGAGCTGGCGGCTTAGTGATTAGCACTCTCGCCCCACAGAAAAAAGGTCCCGGGTTTGATTCCCGGACAGTGTGGGGCCTTTCTGTATGGAGTTTGCATGTTCTCCCCATGTCTGGGTTTTGTCCAGGTACTTCAGTTTCCCCCATCAACCACAAAACATGCACAACAGAAACATGCACCTCCAGCTAGGTACTCCTGACCAGGATCCTGGCTCAAGATCTGGAGAAGGGTCCCCGGGGTGCTGCACTGTGGCTGCCCACTGCTCCTGACATGTCGCCCCATCCTGCACTTGAAGGATGGGTCAAATGCAGAGAACAAATCAATAAAGTATACCTTATCTTACCAGTGGGAACATATACACACTCCAGCTTTGGTGACACTAAGGTGGTACTCAGTGTAAAAAAAATAGACTGCTGTGTGACCCCTTAGGCGAGATTACCCTACACATTAATTAAAAAGTAAGCGACATTAAGGTATCCCAACCAAGACAAAATAAAAGACAAACCCAACTGTTCCTGCTCCTGGAGTCTGCCTCTCTGTGCTCTCTAGAGTGGAGTGTCCTGAGCTGTGTGTGTTCCCTCAGCAGTGCAGAAGCAGCATGTGTGTTACCTGTGAGAGCAGATTCGGAGAGACAGTGTTGGTGTGTCGGTACAGAGTGTCTGGATCGTCCCCGCACACGTCTCTCCCTGTCTACGTGTGGCCGCTGTGTGACTGCTCTCGGCCAGCAGCGACATCACTTCCAGCTCCCACAGTAATGTGTTGTGACACTGAGCTAACAGAGCTCGCTGGACTGTCCCTGTGAGCAGCTCCTGTGTGTGACAGACCCAGGCTCCCCCCAGCACTCCACACTCCACTCAGAGAGGACACTCAGCACTGGGAAAGGCTTAGAGGTGGAACTTTAAATGGGTAGATTTTTATAATATTGTGGGTTCATGTTTTGTAGTAACATTAAAATTACCGTATTTTCCGCACTATAAGGCGCACCTAAAAGCCTTTAATTTTCTCAAAAACCGACAGTGCGCCTTATAATCCGATGCGCCCTATATATGGATCAATGTTGGTTAATTATGGCTACCGTATTCAGGGGGCGTCGCCGAAGTGACAGCAGTAAAAACGATAAAGGGGAATTCCAGTCCCAGCTGTTCATGTGTGCCATAGGCGTGTTTATGGATCCTGTCGCAAAAGAACAATGGAAATATGGAATACATTGTTTTCAACGAGGGAGTTGTAAGAACGCTGGTTTGTATTCTATTAATAAAGTTTGACTGACTGACTTATGTGACTGTTTTACTGGCATTCCCTTTAGCGCAGCGCCATCTAGTGGATGCGCCCAATATATGAAAACAGTTTTAAAATAGGCCATTCATTGAAGGTGCGCCTATAATCCGATGCGCCTTATAGTGCGGAAAATACGGTAGATAAAAATAACATATTTTCTTGCATTTGTGCAACACTTTTTCATCAACTGATGGCAATTGACAGTAGGATTATTTGTTAAAAAGAGAAAAAAGAGAAGAGCCCTAAAAAGTCATATTGTCTTACATTATTATTGAAATTTGTTCTCCCTCTTTGTTGTTGTTATGTTTTTGTTAGTTTTTTTCTCTTTCTTTTTTTCTCTCTTCTTGTTTGTTACATTATACTACTTTTATAACAATACAAAGGTGGCAAGTCACACCAACAAATACAGAAACACGCACACGAATTTGGAAACATGCACACAAATACAAAATCACATACAAATACAAGTGCATGCTTTCAAATTTGTGTGCATGTTTCAGTTTTTGTTTGTGTGTTTTTTATTTTTGTTGGTGTCCTTCATCACCGTACAATACTTTATAGGGTAGCAGTAGCTCAGTTGGTAGAGACGCTTGTCCACTAACCCGAAGGTTGGCGGTTCCCCTGCTGCTGGCATTACATACTGTCACTGAGTCCTTGGGCAAGACACTCCACCCTCCTTGTCTGTGTGAATTTGTCAGGGTGACTGTGTGTTTGTGGTGATCAGAGGGGCCATAGGCACAAAATGGCAGCCACATTTCTGCCACCTGAATGTGACTGAGGAGTGAATGAATAATGCACCAAATTGTAAAATGACTGTGGGACTTGGGGACCGATCTTCTGCTTGGCGCAAAGATGGAGGTGATGTTGACTCAGCTTTTTGTGTAATTTAGTTATTTGACATGTTGTGTTTCATTCTCATGTTTGAGTAATCCTGTAGTATCTGGCACTGCCTTTCTGAGGTCTCAGTTTTTTACGAACCTTTGCCATATGTTGAAAGGAAAAAAAAAAAAAGACTTCTTTAAATTATTTGTATGATGCAATTTTACTACAAAATGAAAAATGTCTGTAAGGAATTAATGGAAACAGAGTAGTGCATCTTTTCTTTCTTTGTTTTTTTTTTTGATGAATGAGAGCAGATTAAATGCAGAGGACGTGTTGATTGGTCATTATTTTATGGAGTGGGCAGAGGATTAGTTAAACAGCCATGAATGAAGCAAAACACAACTACAGGTATGTTTTTGATGAGAGAACATTATAACATGGGAGAATGCTCAAAAAAGTTAATTAAGCATAATATAGCTCCTTTAAACAGTGATAATACCTGAGTCGTTGAGGTGTTTTAGAGTGCAGGAGCATCCACAGCAAAATAACAATCACCCTGCTGTTGTTACAAACAGGTCGGGTGCTAAAAATAAAGTCGAACAGAAATTCATGACTTGCATCTACATACATTTGTCTCCAAGCCGTCCGTAAGTGTGCATCTGTTTGTGTCACGACGCTGTTGTTTTATGATAAGACTCTTTATTGCGGTGGCTCTGAAGGGCAAGTCACAAAGGCACCAAAACAACACAAAAGTGATCAACAAAGAGTTGATACATAAACTAAGAAATCAAACCATGAAAAACAAGTCACAATTTTCAAAAACAAATTGACAAATGCAGAAAGCACCTGCTGCTCCATTGTGGACGAACACAAGTTTTTGTATTTTTTGTGTGTCCAAGTGTTTGTGTAAGAGCTGGCTAACCATGGATCCATTTTACAAATCAAACTGTGAAACAAAATAACTCACAAAAAGTAACATTTGTACATCGATTTCAGGGTCATGAGTCAATATATATATATATATTGTATTGTATTGACTATAAATATTTCTTTCATACATTAGAATGTGCTATTTAAGAGCAAAAATATGGCAACCAGTCAATTGTTAGACTATATACAAGACTGGAGTTACAGAGCAGCAAACCACACACTGCTTCTGATCAGATGTCAGGACTCTAGTGTGCTCAAATTTTGTTGTTTGTTACGTCATTAAGTAATGTCATTATCACACTGCAAAAAATCAATATTGGCCTTAGTTAAAATGAATTCAGATTATTAATCTAGAATTGAGTAATTTTTAGTTCATTGGATTTATTTAATCTTAGGCTAGATTATTTGACTTGTTTCAAGGCATTTTTTACTTTTTTCAAGCAAAATAATCTGTCAATAGGGTAAGTGCAATTTTCTTACCCCACTGCCAGACATTTTGCTTTAGATAAGTAAAAAATGGCTTGAAACAAACCAAATGCATTTTCCTCAGCCTTTTGTCTGAAAATGTGAGATTGTAGTGAAAACTACTTTTCTTCAACTGTTGATAATAAAGAACAAATTAACTTAAAATAAAATGCTTTTTTTGTTTTTAAACTTTATATAAAAACAAATAGCACAACATTCTCTGTGAGACAGCATTGAAGATTGTTAAGAATTACCAAAAACACTGGCAGGCAACTTTTTGAAAAAATGCTGGCAGTGAAAGTGTTAAAATTGCTATATTATATAAAACAAATTTTGACCTGACCAATCAACAAGTCCTCTACATCCAGTCTGCTCTCATTTATTTAACTAAACAACGGTGTACAGCTCTGTTTCCACTGATTACTCACAGACATTTTTCATTTTGTAGTAAAATTGCATCATACAAAAGTTTAAGAAAGTTAAGTGCTTTTTTCTTTGATTACGTTCATAGACCACTGTTTACTGTGCTGACCACTGCTGGTCTCTTCTCCTGTTTCTTTGTGGCACCAGTGGAGTACTTATTAATAACTTTTTAGTCACATAATGTTTTTAAAAGTAGCAAAATGTGTTGCTGTTCTAGAGGTGACCAAGATTGGGTAAAAAAAATTAATAAAAGCATAACAAAGTCTCTTTATTTAATATGCAGCCAGATTATTTTTTTTTATTAATTTAACAGTAGTACATATGTCTTGGTAACCACCCACTGTAGCTGTTATTCTTTTGTTGAGTTCTATATTTCTGATGCGGTCATGATAGAATATACCTAAGATCTTCTATAGGCAACTTACTGTATGGCCTAAGCCTGTATTCTTTTGTCCAGGACAGCTGTGTCAAGGCTCCACATGCATAGAGCAATGGAGCGCAACAGTGCCCCCCTCCCTCTGGTGGCAGAAGTAAATTTCTCATTAATTTTTCTCATAAACTTTTCAAAAAATGCATATATTAAGAGTTTAAAAGCTTGACAAAGGCTAATTTGCTATGCATGATGATAACATGATTCATTTTATCAAAAAGATAAACAAAAACTTGAAAATTCAGCAAAATGCCGTTTGACACATTTCAGTTACGTGTTTAGAGTGAAATTCATCATTGTATGGTCATGGGTTAGCACAGAGCTGATTAGCCTCTCTTGAGCTGTAGAACTCTTAATATATGGATTTTTTTTTAAAGTCAATGGGGAAAATGGATGGGAATTTTACTTCCGCAAGCAGGGGTGGGTGGGCACTGGTGAGCTCTATATTTGGGGGACTAGTGTGCTCATCCATTGGCCTGGTGAACCAGACTGTCCTGCTAAGCTTTTCTCTCTGGTTCAATTTGGAACTGGTCTATCACAGTCGTTTTTCTGCAGTGCGTCTTAAGAAAACAGAAGAGTTAACCAAGGTAGAGCTGGATACCGAGCTAATTTAATAACTTCTCTGAGCTGATTAACAGCGTTTAGAGCTTTCCTTCATCGTCTGTGTTATTCTTCAGTCCTCTGTGGGACTTTTTTCTTTGTCTTGTTTCCATTTTAACAACAGTAAAGTCCTGTTGACATCCAATGTAACAAACACATTAAAAAAAACAACATGACTTTTTCTTTGTACAACTGGCTTTTGCTGCTGTCCCCATTCTGAAATAAGTACAGAGCTGCTCATAACACAACGTATTCTGGTGTTTTATTAAAAAAAAAAAAAAATAAAATAAAAAAATAAAAACTGGCAAGAATTCATGTTTGTTTGGGTCAGCGGTGCACTGCTTACGTCCCGCCCATTGTTTCTCTGAATGGTTACTGTGCATCATCATTGTTCCGCCACAGAAACAAAATGTTACTGAAGGGATACCTGACTAACGTCTTTGTATAAAATAGGAAGAGTTTGTCTGGCAGGCCAGGCTATTCATCCATTTTTTATTCATCCAAATTATTCATACCCCTGGCAAATTCTGACTATAAGTCAATTTCATTCAAACCAGCAAGTTTTTTTTTTGACCGGAAATGACACAGCCTTCTCCCAAAACATAATAAGACGATGTACAAGAGGTATCATTGTGGAAAAAAAAAATATATATCTCGGCTTTTTTTTACATTTGAACAAAAAATGGCATGTTCGTTGAATGAAAGTAAATTTAAGTCAGAATTTGCCAGGGGTATGAATAATTTTGGGCTTCACTGTAGCTATACTGGTCTAAAATAACAAAATATGTGGACTTTCCCAAATTATATACAGTACATATCCTAGTACTTCCAGATTCTACGAAGCCAGAAACATTACATAATGAGAGCTGTATTTCTGAGCCAGTTCTACAGCAGCCTCTCCGTCAGTGCACTTGTTTACTGTAAGTGGCAGCGTGACTGAGCACAACGCTGTACGCCGACTATAATCTCCAATTCTGAGGAGAGATAAATAAATTCTCTGAGTGTTTTCAGTGGGTAAAGTACACAGCAAACCTAATTAAACTCCATTAACTGGCTTAGTGCCTCAAGACAATCTAATTAAGATTTCAATAGGAGCTGAACGACTTTATTTTGAGCCCAAACGCCGGAGTGGAGAACGCGAATGGATCCAAGCAGGGGGAAAAAGCATTACAGGGAAATAGGTGAGGGCACATACACACAACATGGAGGCACTTTATCTTAATTACAGCAACGGATGACAGCTATGTTTATTACCGGCGCTGCTTTTACACAACGTGTGAGGCGTACACAGGGGGATAGACACAAGTAATGAAGTAAGCACAAAACACAGTAAATGTAAAAAAGAAGAAGACGGGAAAAAAAAAAAAAGGGCTGCACAATAAAGATGAACAAAAGGCCTGCGAGCAGTGGAGCAGGGAGATAAACACCGAGCTAGTGCTGTGTGGTTCTGAGGAAAATAAATAAGACGTGCTCAAATGTGGTAATAGCTTCTGTCGGCATTGGAACTCATTTAAATAACTCAAATGATGACTTGCCCTGATTGAACATTTTATGCCATGTGCAAACTGTGAGTTAAAGTTAGATACAGTAACATAATTAGCTGTCACACTGCACAACATGGAGTGGTTATTTTTTATTTTATTTTGTATTTATTTATTTATTTTGAGCAAGTGAGTAGTTAATGGTGTGCAACCAACAACAAAACACAAGGCTGAGAAAACAAAAACAAAACAAAACAACAAAAAAAACAAAAAAAAAAACAAAAACAAAAAAACAACAACATTAAGATAATAAATTATTGTGTAATAATATTCATAACATTATATTATATATTATATACATTATATTTAGCAGAACAATAAGTTGTCATAATAAACCATAATAAACCATACAGAAACAATCTGCTCAAAAAGGAGTGGGAAGAAGAAAACTTATTTAATCCCACCCCATGTCCAAAAAAAAACATAACACACAGACAGCTATGTCTTTAGACACCACCTTCCCTATGGACCCCAAAACCCAATATTTATCGTATAATACATCAATTTCTAATAAAGATATATATTATTTTTATATAGGCTGTTAGAATAATATTTAGCCATTACATCAAAAATAATTTAGGGTAATTCAAAAGGTAAGATTTTTAACAATTAATAAGTTGTATTCTATTAAGTATACTATATATATATAATATAAATGAGTCTGCGTATGTACACTCACAATGTGTTACCACATATGTTACCACACAGGAAACAAAGGAAACAACAATAAGCACATACCAGGAATGGTAAGACCAGAGTCATGGTTGTAAAAAAAAACATGACCATTAAGTCCCATCCTCTCTGTACTGTGACCAGACCATATTTTTGTAAAGTGACTTGAATCTGTGAATATTTTGACATTGCTTGTGTTCGAGCCCCAGACTGTTCCACAGTTTAACTCCACACACAGACACAAAAACCTCTCCGGGTGGTTCGCACCACTGGTAATGTAAAATTTCCATATCCTCTCATACTATGAGACCTCTCTCTAACTGTAAATAACTTTTGTATGTTACTTGGTAATAGATAGTTAAATGCTTTATATAAAATTTGTGCTGTTTGATATTTAACAAGGTCATGGATTTTTAATAATTTTGACTGAATAAAAAGTTGATTTGTGTGCTCAAAGCATCCAACCTTGTGTATAATGCGGAGTGCTCGTTTTTGTAATATGAATAGTGGATGTATTGAACAATGGTAATTATTTCCCCATACTTCAACACAGTAGGTGAAGTAGGGGAGCACCAAGGAGCAGTATAATGTGCGCAATGTATTATAATCAAGGAATTGTTTAGCTTTATTTATTATTGAGAGGCTTTTGGAAATTTTTGTTTTTATGTGTCTGATATGGGTTTTCCATGACAATTTACTATCTATCATTATTCCTAAGAATTTGTTTTCTTGTACATTTTCAATTTGAACACCATCTTTGTTTATTTGTAGTTCAGAATTTATCTTATAATTACCAAATATTATAGCTTTTGTCTTGTTTAAATTTAAAGATATTTTATTGCTATCCATCCATTTTTTTATTATACTTAATTCTTCATTAACAGTATGAATAAGCTCATGATAATTATCACTACTACAGAATATATTTGTATCATCTGCAAACAATATAAGTTTCAATAATTTAGATACTGTAAATATATCATTAATATACATGATGAATAATTTAGGTCCCAACACAGACCCCTGAGGGACACCACAAACAATGTCAAGTTTTCTAGATATAAATTGACCAATCTTAACATATTGAACCCTTCCGGTTAGATAGCTTTTTATCCAGTTCCATGCCACCCCTCTGATTCCGTATCGTTCCAGTTTATTGAGCAGGATTGTATGAGTTATTGTATCAAAGGCTTTTTTAAGATCAATAAATATACCAACTGCATATTTTTTATTATCCAGTGCATTTGTAACTTCTTCTATTGCATCAATTATAGCCATTGAAGTGGTTCTTTTTGTTCTAAAGCCATACTGGCCTTCATTTATTATTAGATATTTATCAATAAATTTTTCTAATCGAATATTGAAGAGTTTTTCAAGAATTTTTGAGAACTGTGGCAGCAATGAAATTGGTCTATAATTTGTAAACATATGTTTATTATCATTTTTGTAAACTGGTATAACTTTGGCAATTTTCATTTTGCTTGGGACACAGCCAGTTTGAAATGACAAGTTACAGATATAATTTAATAAGATTTTGACACAACATTAAAGAGATACCTATGAATAATGTTGTAAGTATGCTGAGTCTGCAGGTGGGTGGTTGACAACAATAGTAAATAAGATTTTCTTCTGCTTATTTCTGAAACTTTGGGTCTTAGGCGGGGTACACTCTGGACAGGGGCCAGCTTGTTGCAGGGCTGACACAGAGACAAACATTCACTCTCACATTCATCCACTAGGGGCAATTTAGAGTCACCAATTCACCTAACACATGTCTTTGGAGGGTGAGAGGAAGCCAGAGAGAACATCTAGCCTCCACTCAGAGAGTTCGTGTGTGGGCCGGGCTGGGGATCAAACCCACAATCTCTTTGCTGAGAGGCAAGAACATTAACCACTCTGCCACCATGTCCCCCTAATAATAGTAATAATAATACAGATCAGTTATATAAAAATGTAAAGAGAGTTTTCCATGAGAAACTTATAATTTTATGCTTGACTGTTGTGTCTACATTAGTTGACGTTGTTCTGTGGTTGTATTCACTGTTGCCAGATTGGGCTGATTTTTGACCAGTTGGGCTTCTTTTGAACACACTGAGCTGGAAAAAATAGCATTAGGCTGTTTATAAAATTTGGGCTGCTTTTCACAACATTTGATAGGTTTTTAGAAAATAGTTTAGAGAAAATGCAAACAATTTTTTTTTTTTTTTTTTTACTCTATGGGAAGCAAAGTAGAAATACACATTTTAATAAACTGTTCTGTCCTCCCACTCACATCATCAGTTGTTTTTTTTTTTAAATGAGCTGCTCATATTTTATGTTGTTTGTGCTTTCTGTGATACCCCTGACTAGTACGGCTTTGACTGACTGATTACTCTCTTTGTGGGGAATTTGTTTGATTTCAATTTTTTTTTTAGTGCTGCTGTATTATGTTCTTTCTTATAAATAATAGTTTTTAACATTTAGAGTGGTTGTGATTTGGGCTGTTTTTTATTGTGTTGGGCAGGTTTTAAGTTATGTCAGTGAGATCTGGCAACCCTGGTTGAATTCTTGTCATAAATTATCTGTTGCGCTAACTCAATATTTATAACCATCATCATAAAAAATGACCTTTAACTTTCAGAATTTGATTTTGTGAAAAATACAGCTGTTACACCACAGGACAGCAAACTGGTGCACATTAACAGTTTTGTTAATGTTACAAAAAAAAAAAAAAAAAAAAAAAAAGAAGAGAGAGAAAGAAAGAGTGAGAGCTCCCAGCCTTAACTCCAGAGGTCTTCCTGATCTACACATGAGAGCTGGGGCCCTGTAGGTTTTGTTGCAGCTGCCTGTTTAAAAACTTGATCTTTCATGTCACACCACAGGACACCATTTTGATTACAAGATTAAACTTATTTAATTTATTATTGTTGGATTCAGGTGCAGTCAAATGTTGTTTTAGTAATGTACAAATATTTGACATTATGCCAAAAAACATTATGAACTGTTCCGGACTCTATTGACTTATTTTGGAAATGTTTGTATTTTGTATTCTGAAAATGTTACAGTAACTCTGCAGGATATTTTGCAGTTCTATATTAAAACACAAACAAATGACACACAACTTCTTTCTAAAACTTCCAAGGTTTTGTGGTAGATCTCATGTTGCACTGCTGACAAATATTTTGGAGGAAGTAAACATATCAATATCAACATAGCAATACTTACTCAATTGATTACAGAAAAAATGGCCATCATGTCAACCACCCATGTACACTTTAGGACGCTGGTTCTCAACTGGTTTAGCTTTTATTATTATTATTATTATTATTATTATTATTTTTTTTTTTTTTGTCTATTACACTGCCGCTGATTCTGATTCTGTTCCACTCAGATCTTCTCTGGTGATTCCTGTTGTGTGCTGTAGAACATCCAGTCATTGAAAAACAGATGAAGTTTGCTGTGCTATAGGATTTCAGGAAGGTTATTAGTTTCCAAAATAAATGTTTAAAGAACATTGATCTCAAACTTCAGTGTTGTCTAAATACACTGCCCATTCAGCTTTTTAGGCCACTATATCACCATGGCAACGCAGACGGGCTTTTCAGAGTGACACCTGACAAAACAAGACAGTATAGGGCCATACCGCGTTCGTCTCTTCCTTCAGTCCCATCCACACCTGCTGCTGCTGGTGAGCACCTGTGACCTCAGACCTGTGCGCTTGAAAGTTACAGAGAAGTTGTGCAGTTTGGACAAAGATGCAGGGAAGCGCTGAATTTGCAGTGTTTGCTTGGTTTTGTATTAATATCGCGAAATCCTGGAGGGACAGATTGATGAACAAGAGCCCACTCTAATGGGCCCCTAAACCTCCCAGGCCCCAGTGCAGTTGCAAGGGCTGATGCCTGATATTACGCCCCTGCCACAACCCACCTTTGGGTCCTTACCCACCAGTTGAGAATCACTGCTTTAGGACACCCCTAGAGTAATATTTCACAGTTTATTTAAGGATCAACATTTAGAGTCAGAGCTCAGAGTAGGTGCTTTAGGAGCCCTAAACCCTGTCTCTTCCTTTGCTAGCCATGCTGACTTCACTGCGTCAGTCCAAGTTGGCCAATACTATGCACTGCAAACACTGAAAGAGTATTAAAGTGGCAGTGGGGTGCTACATGGCTAAAGCCTTCCTCTGACTTCACCGTCAGTGCTGCCTCTTGATCTTCTCCCGACCTTTGAGTTCACATGTGAATAGAGTTGGGAGGATTAGAGTGCAGACATGAGAGCAGAATGTTCAGGAACATTTACTGAACGATGGAGGGCGTAGACAGAGCGGGTGTGATGTTTAATTAACACAAGTATTAGCAACATGAAGCTAACAGATTGTATTTCATGGTGTTGATGTGTCTGAGTTAAATGGGTCATTGAGTAGCTTCAGGTTTCTCACTGACTGATTGCCATTGAAGGTAGGCAAGTTTTCTGCTCCCATTACTGTTTTTGTCGACAGGTTTGTGTTTGTATCTTTATACGTGACATAGGGTATAATATTTTGTGTGAATTTATGGGTGGACCAAAGAACAATTCACCATCTCTGTTATTATTATTATTACTTTTTGTTAATGGTTCCCAAATTTTTCACATACTTTTGAGCATTTGTCCTATCAGGATGCCATCATTTGTTTTATGGAGTACTTCAATTTCCAATGGGTTGTACTTTAATATATTTCAGTGTGAAGTATTTTTTCTGGGTGTACAGAAAGTTGTAAAATACTTTATTCTTTATTCAAGATCCCCATTAGTTATTACTGCAGCAATAACTATTCTTTCTGGGGTTTACATAGAACAACAAACAGTGACAATAACATTCATAATGAATGAAACATTAAAAATGTTAGTTCAACAAACTATTATTAGTTTGTTGAACTATTAATGCATAAACAATACAATGCTAATGCAATTTAGAACATACATTTTAGCAGTCAGCATGTGCAATATATTACTTTCTAAGGATCACACTTTTTAGTTTATTTTTAAAAGATTCAGTTATATACAGAGGCAGATCATTCCACACTGGCACAGTTCCATAAAAGACAGATTTCTTTAAATCATTGGTATCAGGTAAAGGTAATGTGTAATGCATTAGGGAAAGGTTTCTGATTCCATATCCATGTCTATCTTTTGAAAGAGTCAAATGGGTGTAGAGGCAAACATGTTCTTTTGAGATATCTTCTTAAAAAGTGGGCCAATTTTTGGGTAAAGTATACCTAGTGTTTGTGATAGTGTAAGAGAAATGAGCGATAGTTGTCTTGGGTTATGCACTGAAATGATTAGTACATGTATTCAAAGCTGCAGTGATGGTGTATGAGTGAAGTGGGCTTTTGAAAAGTGCAGGAACACTTGCACTTCCTGGAGAAGGCAGGTTTACTCACTTATCTACTTAATGTGATGAAACCAAGTGTTTTCAGCTCCTGAGAAGATCAGCGCCTCAGCAAACAGGACTACTCAAATGTGCATGAATGAAATGGGAATGCTTTTGAGGTGGAACATAACAACATGGTGGAAACCTTGGGAAAACAAAGATAGCATAATAGGTTCCCTTTAAAATTTGACTTAAGGCAAACGAAAATGATAACACTAAGTAAGCATCATTCTCAATGTAACTATTACTACTATCCCTGTACTCTGCACAGGGAATCAAATTTAGGACCTCCAAGTCGCGGGGCAGCAGTGATAGCCATCTGCCACTGATGCCAAAAATACTTCATACCAGTTCCCAAAGTGGGGTTAATCGAGGAAAGCTTTATAGTTGATGGTCTACACTGGATTTTCTTAAATTTAAGGGGGCTGCGACACTCTTGACTTTAAGAATGGCTCCTTTATTCTATGTAGTGTTGCTTGTTAGGGTCAAAATATCTTTGAAAGAGCGCTTGCAGGAGCTTATGTTTAACTTATCTCACTGATGTCAGTCTGTTGGGAATGAGCATGGTAATCACAACTTACTGTGAAAAAGTAGCCTCATGCTAACGGAAAAGTCAGTACCTAACCTCTGCACTCAGCCTTTGATAGAACATATGGACTGATAGCATGATGACAAAACATTAAACTTTTGCTAAAGTTCTTGTTCTTTCTGACTTCCTATGACTCATTTTGGCTAAAACAGTCTAGACAGATAATTACATCAAAACAATATGTACCTGTGCCTGTCCTTTAGCCTCGACAGTGCGACATCCAGATGGACCTAATTATCATTCTAGTTGTGGCTTTCCTCCAGCTCCGGCCACATTTCAATAGTTCACTTCAGATTCATTTGACAGTTACACATAAACAGAGCAACTGTTGTCCCGAAAGCCACCATCTCTGTACGCTAATTACCCACCACACACTGTCACCATGGCATTTGTGTGGTTACCTGTAGCTGCTGTGCTCTTAACACACTTATCACAAGATAGGGTCATGGCTGTTTGTCACCAGACTGACCCTGATGAGGACACCGCACGCTTGTCCATGATAATTATTGGTTAGAAATCTCAAAGCGGTAGGTAAGGTTTTAATTACGCAGCGGCACCCAGGCCTTCATTTTTACAAGGTCAGAGGATATTAACAAAACAAGAGCAGTCTGTTTTATCACAATGAATATTTGCACGACAGCGAGCATAATGAGGAGAGAATAGCCTCCAGCACACAGATCAGGGGAGACAGCAGATGTATTAATAAAATGAATATTGGTGTTTTAAATAGAATTCTCTCTCCCTTAAAAGTCTAGATGAAAGTCAGACAGCTAATTGTAGTAAATTAGCTACAAAGACAAAGGAAAATTAAGCCAAGATTTTTAGCATATTGTTCTGCAGTGAAATGCTAATAGAAAAAGCCTGTTTTTAGCAAATGAAAAGCACAAAGTTTGGCGGTTCGATCCCATCTTCCGGCATTGCATTCTGTTGTTGGGTCCTTGGGCAAGACACTGCACCCACCTTGCCTGTACATGCATGTACTTTAATTAGATGACAGAAAAATGTTTGGATTTAGAAAGTTTTTTGTCACTTGGTAAGTTAACTACACTGTGACAAGTGGGAAAAAAAAAGCGTGTTCCAGCTTTTGGGCCTAAAAATCTGGTCGCCCTGTCCTAGACACATCCCTCAGCTCCTCTGAGGAAATCATGGGCCAAGAAACATAGTGCCTCCAGATTGTACTAGCTCTTTTCGAAGGACTCCTCCCAGTCGAACATGCCTGGAACTCCTTAAAAATGTCTTAAAAATTACTACAAAGGGCATTGAGCTGGTCCAGTGTTCCACAAACAGGTTGAAAACCGCATTGTTCCCCCTGGATTCGAGGTTCAACCATCGGCCAAATTCTCCTCTCCAGTACTCTGACATATCCCCAACCTCCATGAAATGTTGGCATGTCAGCCAAGACAGTCTCATAACATTCAAAGTCCTAAGATTCTCGAGACAGATTTCATTTAGTGATGAAAAATATCACACTTTTTAGATTTGATACAATACTGATTACTTTTAGAGAGAATTTAGTCAATACCGATACCGAGACCCAATACACATGATTTTTTATGGGTGAAATTTTTTCATTCAAAAAATGTTTACCCTTGAACACAAGATTATTAAAACTTCTAACTTCGTCACATGACATGGATGGACCAGACCAAAATGCTGCAGTTTGGGGGTGTTTTGGCACAAAAACACTGGAGTAAGTCACCCCCAAGTGATGGATGTGCTTTTATTTCGCATGTATTGATTAGTATTGATACTTTAATCAAGTACTCGATTCTCAAATAAATATTGTGTGAGTATCGATATATCAACCTAAGTTTTTGCCTCCACAACCACCCAGGCCTTCTCACGCTTGACTTGCCATTACCTGTCAGCTGCCTCATGGACCAACCAAGCCCGAGATGACTCCTTTTTCAGCTTGACGGCATCCCTTACTTCCAGTGTCCGCCTCAACACCTGCGATCACAGCTCCACTCAACCACAGCTGCATGGATAAATTCGAGTGTTCGGACAGTTGGGTTCTTTCACTTATTGGTTTGTGATTAAAGTTGTGTCTGACCAGAAATTTTGAGTGAGGGATGTTCATGTGTGAATTGTCCCTACGTAGCGCTGATTCCTTAATAGAAATTAGCTGATGTCTTGTAGCCGGTGCTGTCACCACCATCACCCAGGTTGGACTTTCGGTGAGCCAAATTGCTACCTTAACCCTGAATTGTTCACTCATCTCTACCTGTAGTTTCAAACGTGAGACCAGTCCATAAAATAGTTGCACTCAGAATATCACACTGCATTGTCATTATTTATACTGTGCAACCCAGCATTGACTGGGAAGCAAACCCAGTTCATGTATAAGTATATTGTTATGATAAACAAACCTTAAATTAAGCAAAAGTAATTTCTATTCAGTCTTAAAAAAACAATAAATAAATAAATAAAAAAAAACAAACAAACTCAAGCTGACTGGAGATTTTGAACAACCACAGTTGATGTTTGATTCAGTTTGCTTCCAGTTCATTGCATCGGCATGAAAATTCTGCCTGCCCACTGTAATTATCTGGGTCCAGAAATAGTTCATATGAAGCAAGGTATTTTTCAATAAGTACTTTAACATTTGACCAAATTGAAGGTATCAAAGTTATTCTGTGTTTCTTTAACGTATCTCTTAACTGTCTGCAGAAGGTTGACAGTCCCAGGGCAGGTCATTATTTTAGATTATTCAACTTATTATTCATACTTCAAACTCATCAGAAATTCTATTTTATCTTGAAATTGTAGGTAATGCATTCACTTATATCAGATCAGATATTTTTGAGCTTCACACTCCACATAGACATGACCCCAAAGTCTGGGACATTCACTAATAATTTTTATTCCATGACTAAAAGGAAGTTGTCGTCTCTCCACTCTGACTTTAACACGATTAAAGAAGTCCACAGATTAATCCAAGTGTTTTTGGAGCCAGGGGCTATAAATACACTTCTGTTTGCAGACCTGCCAAGTGTAATTAAAAGCACAAGGCGCGCCACACTGGGAGAGTAATTTTGGAAGGAGCTAAATTAACCATCACTGTGGAAGGGACTATAGGGGGTTAATGCAAGATCCCAGGAACGTGACTAAGAAAAGAGGCATATATTTTAGAAAACCAAAGTCGAAAGCTGAACTTATGTAAATTAAGTTATGGTCAAAGCCAAATGTTAGCAGTATTAACCCATCTTAACCCATGTAATGATTTAGCATGTAGTAAATTACACAGAATACAATGTACAGTGGTGGCCAAAATTAAGTTCTATGTAATAAAATGAAATGACACAAGGTAGAATAGCCTGATTCTATACTTAAAAAATTGTCTGGTATCCCTTTGCTTAAGTTTCGTTTCTATAGGTGGAACAATCACTGGCGGAGTAACCAATCAGAGAAACAAAGGATGGGATATAAGCAGTGCACCGCTGACCCAAACAAACATGGCTGTTTGCATTTTTTGTCATAAAACACCAGAAAATGGCTTATTAAGAGGAGCGCTACTTATTTCTGAATGGAGACACACAAAAATATTCCACATAGGACTTAACAACCATGTAAAATCAAAGTTTTTAAATTTGTTCTGCATTTGTAAGACGCAGATAAATGGCTGTGAAAGGCCAGTCCCAAATTGACCAGAGAGAAACGGTTCACTACGAGTGAGAACCAGACTGTCCTGCTTTTGGAAAGAAATCAGGAGAGGCTGGCTCACCAGGTAAAAGAAAAAAAGTATTGAACACATAAAAAAGGAGGTGCAAAAAGGTGTGGAAAGCCAAGACATCATCTAAAATTCACCAGTAACATGTACATGATCAATAAGATGACACAAGTCAAAGATAGGGTTATTCACAAGGAAAGTATCCAAGGAATCAAATGGTACGGACACAACTTGATGTTTCCTTGGTACTTCGACTGAATATGTGGTCAGAAGTGAAGAAGCAGGGGAAAGACACAGGACTGCTTCCCAATTTTCAGGGTAATTCCTCCACATGCTGCTTGGAGGTGTCTCCTCTTTTGGAACATGCTTGAGACTGGCATGTTGCCTTGTTTTGTCGCTTCAAACCATGTGCTTTAAAAACCTGCGTCTTCACAAGTTGAAAGTGGTCGTGGTGCATTCTGGGCAATTTGGAGCAAAGTCAGGTCAATTAGCCAAAAGGAAAAGAGGAGCTTTGAAGGAGAGCAGGAATTTAACCATTTAGAACACCATTTGGAACACCATTTGGTGGGAGCACACCAAAATGGTCCAGCCATGAAGGATCCTGGCAATTTGGAAACTCCTAATATGTTAGGCTGTTGTTTTCACTGACCTCAGGACCTTCAGAGGGTACTGGGACAGTTTGATGTGACTATATGAGAAGAGAGGGAAGTACAGGATATGAGACTGACAGATGGATCAACTAGCATACACAGCAGTGCAGGTGATGTACCAGTGGTGGTGTAGTAAAGAAGGAGCTGAGTTGTAACTCAAATTACCAGATGATCTATGTTCCTGCTTTCACCTATTCACATGAGCGGTAGCAGATCTTTGGCCTACTAGAACTACTTTTACAAAACAAAAATGTCAGCGAGTTACTCTATTATTTTGTATGGTATTTTGTAACATTTGTTCATTCATTCATCTTTTTCCCCTTATTCCTGTTAGGGGTCGTGGCTAATGGAGGCTATCCAAGTAACTATGGACCTTAGGTGGGCTACACAATGGACAGTGGCCAGTTAATTGCAGGGCAGACAATTTCAACCCAAACAACTTTTTTTTTTTCATTCTGCTTAAAAAACTTCTATCTATCTATCTATCTATCTATCTATCTATCTATCTATCAAACTCCAACTAATAAGAGTCAGTATGTGAGGCAATCAGACGTTGCACTGATTTTCTCTTTTTTTGTGACGTTGCCATCCCAGTGAAAATAAATATACCATCAGTTAGAATCGAATATTACCCTAATTCGTCTTAACCTGTCTATCACCATAATTGCTGATGTTGTTGGCTGGAGCTCTAAATAAGACACTTTTATAATCCATGAATAAATTATGGTAAAGCAGCAAATATGTACGTTCTAAACTTTAAAAATACCAGAAGAGTTATGTGAGTCAAGCTAAAGCCAGAACTTCTGAAGGTGTGATTCAATAAAAAGTTAGCGGCATGAAAAATGAAAATACGGAGATACCTGTCAATCAAAGTTCGTACACTGCACCATTACCTATAAAAACTTTTTAAAGACTTCTTAAACTCTGTCTACAGTAAACAACATATTTACCTGCTTTAGCTCCCTCTGTCCTGTGATGTGATATCAGTGGAGCGCACAAAGCTCCGGCTAATCCCCAAAGTTGTGTCAGATCGTGACACTTTGAAGAAAGAGGAGGTCCAGAGTTGACACGTGAGTCACTTCTTCAGAACATATACTCTGTTTGTGCTTCTATAGCACAGGTTAGCGCTCTGGTGTGTGCCGAGTGCGCTCTAATGCTGATGGGGATGAGCGGTGACTGGAAGAGCAGATTGCGAGGCACACATTTGGAAGGCACGTCGTAATAATGCATGCGCTTGTGTTTTCTCTTCTCTCCCCAGGCGCGCTCGCTGTCGTTTTGAACGGCCCGACAGCTCGTGAACAGAGCTCAGTGAGGAAAGACAACAGTACGGCATGTGTGCAAAGCTTTGACATGGGAGAGTATGAATTATGCTGCTGAGACAGGAATCCATCTCATCTGCTCTGTCTCTGTAACAGAACTGTACGTGAACTTTTCCCCTCACGTCAACTCCAAGGCCATCCTTAAAGGGTATTCTGTATATTTTAAAACAACATTGCATAAATTATTAATGACAAAATCATGACCTGTATTGTCAGTGAACAACAGTTGCCTCAGAGGTCTGTACAACACCAGTTTCATCCAATCATCATTAAAATTTCAAATACTAGGTGCCAGCCCAACTTTTTACATTATCTGTTATCTAGAGGGTTTCTACCGAAGGCCTTTGACGGGGCAGATACTTACGATTACTAATTGTTGTAAAATTTAATATACACCTTCATCTAACTAGTCCTGAGCTTAGATCTGGCTCTGAATATCCAGCTTCCGTCTTGCATTTATATGAAAACACTGAGGTGTGAAGAAAACAAGACTTGGTTTGAGTAAACTACCATACTTGACCAGCAAATGATGCTGTGGGCCCTGCAAATGCTCTACGCCACACAGTGAGTAAACAGCAGAGGAAATTAAAGATCTGGTCTGCCATCGTTTTCAGTGAGGACTCATTTTTCCAGTTTACACGAGTGCGGAGGGTCTCCAATTGGCTCCCTGCTGTGAAACACCTCTTCCTGTGTTTTCAAAAGTTTGCAGATTTGGAAACCAGAAACCCTGTCCTTGTTTACATGAAAGGCCAAAATGCTATCAAATTATTGTGTTTCTGTCAAAACTTGTTGTCTAAACGGCACCCTGCTCTTGTAGTGGTGGTTGGGGGGACACAGGGGAGATCTGTAGTTTTCTCTAGAGCCGAAGGCGTTCGTCCTCCACGGCTAACTCCCTTCACCTTTGTTTATTGAAGCATTTCGGCACATGGCAGACCGTCTTTTACTAAAGAGTTTAGGGCTTTGTTGCTGTTCTACGCATTAATAACACTGAACATTTGAGCCTGTAGCCAACCAGCCAACCCCAGTCTCATCTCTCTCATCTGCTCTGAAGCTCGATCATGGAGAGCGCTTGTGTATGCATTGGCCATGTGTCACATTCACACACCCATTCCTCTTCCTCTCTATTGTTCAGCAAGTGGTATTAAGCACTTGCTCCACTGCTGCTGGGAAGTGATGTGCACTATACAAAAAGTATAAAAGTACTCATAAATGTACTATATAAAAGAGCACACAGTTCGCTATTGCAGCCTAATATATATCCTAAATTAATAGGGTACATAATTCAGATCCGGCCCAGATCTCATCTAAATAAATCTGGTCCAGTTGAGTCCGACCCAAATCGCTCGATCCTTGGGCTCAGACAAAAAACTAAACTCTACCGAATACTTCGGATAAAACTTTTAATGCCAAAAAGTATGTATGATTGTCAATGCTTTCAGAGGAGAATAGAGCAATCTGACAACTGGAACTGGAAACCAATACAGTGTCCTGCGGATCAGAAATTAGGCCATTATTGGGTATTTCTGGCCTACCCAGACTGACACAGTATGACATAGCACACTTTTTCTTGAGCTTGTGATTCATCTGTTACACAGCATTTGTCCAAATGGAAATTATTTTACTTAAGTCTTGAAGATATCACAACATGGAAAAGGTTCCACTACTACTTAGTCCTATACTAAATATGTATTGTCATTGTCCATGTGGCTAACACTTAGGTCAATACAAACACTATTTTATATGTAAACAGAGCAGGTCAAGTCCATAGACACATCATTATCCTCCATCATTAGTACAGCTACAGTGTATGAGAGGAAGCAGGGGAGACTGTATCAGTTCAATGGAATAACTCTGCTCAGAATAATAATCTGAACAGGCCTGAGGCTATGTCCACGTGCATTCATCTCATAAACAAACACATGATACATGAGGCTTACAAATGCACACGCAGCCACCCCAGTTCACATAATCAGGGCAGAATTACTCATCTGCTGTGTGCTTGGGCCAAACATGTTCACTGACAAAGGCCATGCTTTGAGGGCATTGTAGTTAACACAAAAACATGCTACTGTTAGCTTTATCATAGAGGAAACCCCAGAGTCTTTTTAGCATGGCTGGCCTACAATAGAATCATGATGAATTTAGTTTCTTTTTACATTTAAACATTTACGCAAATTAAAGGCTGCTGTTCCAGTGATCTCCAAGTTAGCACAATACATAATAAAAGTCCTGAATATCCACTCAAAATTCAGAGAACAAAAAATCCAGAAATTCAGAACAGTGTGCTATATAGAGTATGCAGACTATATTTTGGATACAGCAACTCACAGAAACTGATAGTGGTCTGAGGGGCAGAGGAGGACATACTAATGAATACAGATACAACCAGTTCTTGTAGTATATATATGAAATATTAATGAAAGAATAGGCAGTACAGTGCAGTATATGCTCTCCACACTATTGCATAACTTTTACTAAGATAGTCTTGTTTTAGAATATAGATGTGCGCAGTGAAGATTTTTAGCCTAATAAGTTGTACAATAGCCTAAATGTATATGTGATTTGCCAACCTTGTATTAAAGCTGCCTTATGTGTCTTAGCATCATTGTCTAAGACAAATAATGTGACATCATTCCATAGTAACAGTTGAATGTTCCAGTACACTGCCTGCTTAGCAGTGTACTGCTACACCCAAAACTTTTTCTCAACACATACCTAGCAGGGGCACAGGACTTTTCAGATTCCCATGGAGGACTGACATGATTAGGTACTTTTGATATAGCTATTTTGTTATAGGAACTTAGTTATAGGAACACCCCACCCCATATTCAGTTATAGAACCCCCTCAGCCCAGGGACCCTTTTGTCAGCTCGCCTTCGCACTGCGAATAGCAAATGGATAGGAACTCGGTGACATAATTACCACAACAGTGTGTGACGTAATGAAACTGCATCATCCAGCAGCTACGACAAATCAAAACAAACTGGCGGCACGGTGGCTTGGTGGTTATCACTCTTGCCTCTCAGCAAGATTGTCCCGGGTTCGATTCCCAGATCGTTTGGGGCCTTTCTGTGTGGAGTTCTCGCCATCAACCTCAAAACATGCACAATAGGTTAAAACCTCCAGCTAGGTACTCCTGATCAGGATCCTGGCTCAAGATCTGGAGAAGCATTGAAGGATAGGTCACATGCAGAGAATGAATTTCCCTACGGGGATCAATAAAGTATACCTTATCTAACAAAGACAGCTGGATCACAAATTTCACGGTGGGAATAATCATAAAAGAGTGGCAAATATGATGTATAATGTCCAGGTTTTGGCAGTTCACAGAACTCTGCAGGACATAAGATGAGAGGTAACCAGCTTAAAAATAAGTGGCGTGTACTCTATGTTTTGAGTAATATTTCAAGCAAATTGTAAAAGGCAGTGGTGTATACATTATCTGCATCTCAAACTACATCGCCAAAAGGTTTCTAAGCCAGCTGAAAGTCCCTGCTCTGACGTAAGCACTAAAAAGCTTACATGAACTATGGTCCCAGTCCCCGGTTCCTATCATATGTAAACATGTGACAAAACAGGTTACTTCCCCAAAAGGTTATAGGAACTGTGAAAGGTTCCTATAGTGTGAAAGAGCCTATTATTTGTTATACTTTACATGTCTGCTAGAAAAATCTATTCTACTCAATTAAACAATTACATTTTTCTTTAGATATAACATGTAGCAAAAGTACTTTGCAAAAACACAGAGAGCCACTCCTTTTTAGTGAATCGTGTTAAATACGCCCAGGTCCTTTGTTACCCCTCTTCTTTTTGGCTCTCTTCTCCTCTTCATCTCTGCTATCTGTTTTCGTGTCTACGTCTTTTGTAACCTCTTTTGTTACATGTGTTTGCGTTAAATTAAATTTTTCTTTTCACGATAAGTCGTCTAAACTTTTATTTGATAGTCTTTAAGTGTCCTTTTTGCGCAACATCCGCCAGCTTCCACAATCGCTGCCTTGACCAGAGCGGCTATTTCATGAAGTTCTGCTTCTAAAGTTTTTGAGTTGCTGTGAAAGTGTTTTTATTGAACTTTGCATTTTGGCATTAAAAGGACATCTGCCATACTCTGAGACTTTGACGCTGCCTTACACTGAAGCGGCATCACGATCACTGTTAAACCTAACGGGACAACTGGAGACTGGCTTGTTGAGCCTTCGGAGGACCAAACATATGAACTGCGGCTTGGACCAGGAAGACCAGCCTGTGACACCCCGCGGATCAAAAGAACAAAGATCAACGTCGCGAGCCCCCGACTGAACCCGGAGGCTGGCTTGTTGCCATCATCTCCCTCCTGCTCCGAGCACAGTAAACCAGTGTGTGTGACAATTCACAAGTTGGCGTCAGTAGTCTTATAGTCTCTCATATCCACCTTTATTCCCTAAAATCTAAAAAAAATTAATAAGTCATACCATAACTTTACTCCATTACAATAATCAGGAATTCTGCATAACGGTTCTGTTCAAAATTAGATTCTTTTCAATATTTACCTGTGCCTTTATAATAATGCATTTTATTTATAGGCGCTTTTCAAAACTCTCAAGATCACCTTACACAAAGATAATATAGACAGAGTGATAACAAGATGAATAAAAATGCACAATAAAAATTCACAAATTCTGTGTATTTGGCTCTAGGCAAAAGCATTTTGCTGTTTTCCTGATGATATAGTGGCTAGGACTCTGTGCTCTCACCGCTGCGGCCAGACTTCACTGTCTGGTTATGGAACAGTGCTTAGATTTTCAAAACATAAGACATTAGTACACTGGGAACTCTCTTAGGAGCAGAGCTTGATATTAACACGAGCCAACCACCCACATGCATGTAGATTTTAATTTTGCCTAGTGAAACAATACTCCCACTAGCCATTTTAGCTGCTTGGATTTAATGCATACCTAGGCCAATATCTTAACTTCAGAACTTAGGCCTGAATTTATGTTGTTCTACTTGAGTGTACAACATTTATTATATAGTAATTCGTCATGATGAAAGAAAGAAAATTAGTAAATTAAAAAATATTAACTTACATGTTTTAAAAGATGTGACACCATATGCACAGAGATACCATTTATTCTGCCTATAGGTAAACCTGTTTTTTATATTTGATAAATCTCTGTCCATGCATAAAACCAAATTTCTTTAAACTTATTGTATACTATAAAACATAGACAAAAACTCCGCTAATTAAATTATGGCTATTAAAAACACTATATGTCTAGTAACTTTTGACAAAGAGTAGCCACATTGGCCAGTGAGAAATATAGTAAATGTCAAGCCCTTAATTATAGGCAACACATCCATCTTTTAAAAGTCCACTTTATATACATTTAAACATCATACACACAATTTCGGGCGCCATGGTGGCAAAGTGGTAAACGCTCATGCCTGTCCTCCTACATGTCCTCCCCGTGTTACCATGTGTCCTCTCTGGCTTCTTCCTAACACCCAAAAACATGATGTGTGAGGTGAAATGGTGACTCTTAATTTGCCTTACTGAATGGATGTGAGAGTGAATGGTTATCTGTCCCTGTGTGTCTCTTTGTCAGCCCTATGACTAACTGTCCACTGTCCAGGGTGTACCCAGCCTAAGGTCCATAGTTTCTGGGATAGGCTCCAGCAGCCATGACTCTTAACAGAAATGCAGTTTTTATACTTGTTTGATGTCACTCTTTATGCAGCAAATTTGTTTCTTGGGCCCAGACTGGTTGAAACACAAGTTGCCTTTCCTTCTTTTCTGGCCCTCATGCGTTTGACTTGCCCTAAGTTTCACAGTTAGTTGAGCTGTTCCGCTTATTAGCATCTTTAGTGGTTGGTTCTGCGACAGCACCAGTCAGAGCTGATGATTCTCTGATGCGGCTCACTCTGATGCATGGCTCTAATCCTCTCTGACTCTATGTGTGCTCCCATATCTGATCTTATTACCCTGTACGGCTGTTTGCCTTCTCCGCAGATGGGGATGAGATTCTGGGGGAGGCTGTGCATAAAAGAAAGGTCAGGCAGGATTCACACTTTCATCTCTTCAATAGAAAACCATTTGATTGTTTAGCTTTAACAGATTCATCAAACCAACGTCATTTTAATCCATCGTTAGCGCCGATGTTGAGTGTTGACATTGACAACAAAGTAATGCCCTTTTCAAAATGTCAATATGCCCACTCTTCCAAACCAAATGCTGCTGTATGGCGATTATTACTCATCTGCTGATTCATGAAAACATCTATATGTTCCAAGGGTATGTGACAGTAAAAGACATAATATTGGCACATTTGATCAGTGGTTCAACTCTTCCTTTTCTGATTCTGTGATGCTTGAAGATAAAAATGGAGCCACCAAGCACGTTGTTGATTATATTAAGTAGTAAGGGGTAATAAAACTGGACCAAATTGCCACCTTAAAATGCTAAGACATTTCATCAAACTGATGTTTACAACTTACTTTAAAATTCTATCTCTCAGCTCAGTGTGAAGGCAGGTGTGTAAGCAGATGTGGACAAGAGGATCTTCATTGTTAATTCAAGAACATTGTTTCCAGTTCATTTAAGAGTGCAATAAGAAAGCTGCAGTTTCTGACATTTCAGTAACAGATGACTTCTAAAGGACAAACTGGTGAAGATGTTTATTCCTCCACTAGGGCAGGGGTTCAGTTTTCCCTATGGGGCACCAAAAAGTGGAGAGGGTAGCATTGTAAGGGTTATGGCTAAGGGCTGTAAAACCTGTCGAAGAACCTAAAGAACAAGCTGAATGAAACTTCTATACATAATGGATCATGAGGTATGGTCCACTCTGCATGGTCACTTTCAGGGTCCTAAACATTTTCGTACTTGGTGTACCCCTGCTGGACATGTCATTGCAACTTTCAAATGTTTCATTTGACGTAAACATGAACTTACAGCAACAACCACAGGCCTGCACTAAAGGCATGTACAAAACTGAAGCTATGAGCTTTGGTTGTCAAGACCAACACCTTACTATTTAGCCACCACACTACAGCCTGAAACTGGTAATTGGGTTTCAATCCTGGGCCGGTTTTCTCCGGGTACTTCAGGCTTCCTCCCACCATGCAGAGACATACATGTATTAGGGGGTGTGAATCTTTCAGTGTGTGGAGATTCAGTTCCAATTCTTCAGGGTCACGATTCCATCCAGAAACAACACATGAAGGCAATGTAAACCAAAGCCAACATGTATTCCAAACATATCTAGAAAGAACTGGTTTCACTAAATATGTTTAAGAGGCTCCTAAATGTCTGGGAAGAAAAATCCTTGTGCTGCAGATGTTTTACCTGACAAACTGATTTTACAAATTTTTATATTAGCTTATTTATTGTGGGTTTTTATTTTATTTTTTAATGATTTTAGTATTCTACTGTATTGTTCCAAGGTTCTGAATGTTTGTGTTGAATGTTGTTTGCTGAAACGTGTAAATGAGCTGCTGTCTTGGCCAGGTCACTCTTGAAAAAGAGATTTGTAATCTCAGTGAGGTTTTTCCTGGTTAAATAAAGGTTAAATAAAAAATAAAAAATAAAAAAATCTAGTTCTTGTACCAAATCTTTTGATATCCGAGTTACAAAAAAAATAATTAAACTGGCAAGTTCAAGGTTTAGAATCTCAATTTGATTCTGAAACTTTATATTTTTTTAAACTGGTCAGTCAAAATTTCCCATATAGTGAATGAATGTGAGAGCAAATATTGTCTGTTAACTTGACAAAAGCCAGATTAATGTGTAGCACTCTACTCTTCTTCTGTGCTACTGTTATATCAACCTGGGATTTCCCCCCATTGAAAAAGAGAACTTTCCATACAATATTTAAAGATGATTGGAAGTGGCAGCTAGAAACCATCTACCATGATTTATTTGCTCCTGTTTTAGTTATGACTTATAGCAGTATTACCACAACCGCTAACATTTCGGACCCAAACATGTCAACAAAAAAATCAGCCTCACAAGATGGACTTTTGTCAGTTTGTGAACACAAACATCTTGCAACAATCCATCCTGCTGCATAAGGTTAGTTGTCTGTAAGCATGTCTCTAAATGTCAGTCCTGTAACTAACTGGCACTTGTCCAACTATGTTATTTTTTGAATGAATAAATGTAATGCATCCTATTTATCTGACACTACCATTTGTGCAAGCAGAGATTTGAGAGTTTGGGGTCATGTTGTTTTAAACTGCAATGGAGTTGTTTCTGATTTCATCCAACCTTTCTAAATTTTAAATTCAGATATGCCATATTCCACTGTACAAGTCAGCACAGTGTAAAAAGCTTGTACACTGGGTTATTAATGGGTATGTTCCTGTGTCACGGAATCCATGCATCATTCGCTCCAAACCTTATACCCTACAAGGTGGACCTGTAACCATAGCAACAACTGCAGCTGTAGATGTGGCTGTGTCTGACCAGCATCTAGTTACTACTGATTCCTTCATTTTCTGTTTTGGTCTGAATTCTAAAGAATCTCAGGTTGAAATGCAAGTCCAAGTGGAACTCAGTGTGCACAAGTTTGGTCACCTTTGTGCAGGTCCCAAGCCTGGATAAATGATGTAAAAATTCTATGCTAGACTAAAATGTGTGTTCCTCCATCTTATCACTGGTAGGGAGTCATGAAAGCAAGAATTTTATTTTGCATTGTGATAAAAGACAATAGAAATTATACCACGTAACTAAGCCACTAATGTTTAGTTTTATCAAGGTAGGTTCTGCAAGGTAGAAGTGACATATCTGGGGTAGGTTCCATTTTGTAGTGGGCCAGGTTCTGAATACTGACTCTATGATGCACATGTAACAGAGACTGAAAAAAAATAAAAAAATAAAAAATAGAGCGAGAGAGCATTATAGAAGGTATGCACTGATGTCATATTTCCTAGGGACGCACCCCCCTCATTCGGATTGAGTGGCAAAACAAGCATCAGTGTTCAGTACAAAGAGCTGTGAGAGCAGGAGCAAAACTGATGAGTATTTACTTAAATAAGTCATTTGGACTTGACAGTGATCCACACAACCTCACTAAGAACCAGTTTCCACAGACACTGATGTGTGGCCAGGATTTCACTTTCTTTCTACATTTTTATGTAACTAAGACAGCTGAGGACGTCAGCGTTTATAATCGTTTTATATATACTTTAATTGACATTATTTCACCTTGAGGGAAACGCTAAGCAGTAATAGTAACAACACTAGATTAGGTTGTAGCACAAAGTACTTTCTACTTTAGTTAATACTTTTAATCAAGTAACAATTTTCTTGAGTACTTATAGAAGTAAACTTAAAATACACAGGCATTAGACCAGGGGCCAGCAACTGCTTGGGGTCCACAGAATTAACGTTCTACCCTGCTGAGGTCCAAATATATATATATATTATATATATATATATATATATATATATATATATATATATATATATATATATATATATATATATTATATATATATATGATAAATGTTTCTCTGACAGAAATAAGCATTGTACGTTTTAGTAGCCCAAATTAATAAACACTGTAATATAGCTTATTTTATTTATATATATATATCATTTCCACTTTCACAGCAGCTGATGTTTGAACTTGTGTCAGACTCACATCATATTGGAGACAGATGGATTTATAAAGACTGACACTCTCCTCCAGGCTGCAGTATTTGGATAACACTGTTTTAAATATATTTATTATAAATGCGAACGATGCAGGGGAGTGCAGCAATAATACTGGATAAATGCGCATATTAGCGGCAAATTAACATGCACAAAAACTCGGTCCATTCACACCTCGTTGACACTTTGTTCACCTGCGTAAAAGTGAGACCAGAAATCATGACATTAGAGACTTCTGCTATTTAAAGTCCATATTAATTCAGAGAACAGTGTTTGTGGGCTGTAGCCTGCTGAAGCTGACAGATTAGATGCTAATAACAAAAGCTAAAGAAGTAGCACCAGAACAAATGTTTCCAAAACTCACCACAGATGTCTTCACACAGATTGTTTTAATCCTGACATAAAAGTAATAGTCCATATTTGATAACTGTTGTAGTCCATAGTACTGTGAAGAGGCTCTAAAGTCAGGACATTGACAGAGCTGTTCAGACAAAAGCAAAAGCAGGCTGCCTCTCTGTACTCTCGCTGTGTAAATTTGCGCTGGAGTTCAATTTTATTTTAGCAGTTTTCATCTCTTTCTAGCTCATTTAAATCTGCCGCTGTCTCAGTCAGATCAGTGTACTCTGTTACTGTAGTAACCCACAAGGACCTCTCGCATCTTAGTCGCGCCTGTTCAAAAACAAAATGTGGTAATATTTAGCTATTTTTAAAATATATGAGTATTATGAAAATTGCTTTGGGGTCAGGATCCGGACCGCGGGTTGTCGGAGCCTGCGTTAGACGTAATTGTGGCTTTATCGTGCAGCTAACGTGGACCAGGGACATGAAGCTCATTGACATACTGTTGTGTAGCTGTCAGTATATTTAATAGAAAATGTTTAAAAGCGGAATCAGTTATCTGTCTCATTTCTTCACTGTTTTTGGTTACTTTTCCTCTACGGAGCTCCCCCTACATTTCAGAGTAAAGCACAGTTGTAATGTTACTCACAACAAGTCCAGGTGACTCCTGTATGGTCCCTCACATGGCTTTGCTTTTGTTTTCTCCTCCTCATATCTGTACAAAGTTTTTTTTTTTTTTGCAGTCTGGTTGCTCTCTGTCATGATGAAAACAGAGAAGTAAATCCATTGTTAACTTGTTGTTATGCTAGCTGCGATGCACCGCTTTCTCACTGACTGCAGACTTCAGCGCTCACTGTTGCAGGTGTAGTTTTCAGCCCAGAGACAGCAGGGGAGATGCAGGGGAGTTATTTAAGGTAAGGAGTTCCCCTGTGATTCACTGAAAAGTTCATGGAAAACTACAGATTGACTTTTGTCCAGCAGGGTATTTGCGCTAACAGGTATCATTACTCGACATAGCTATTAATGCAGCTTTGCCACTTACGGCAGTTAATTCTGCATGCAGTGACATAATCTGTATACCCTCTATTCTAGTACCATGTAACACCTCAAAGAATATAATATTAACAGCAGAAGGACTAAACCAGGTCTAAACCAAGAGATAAAATTGGGATAAACACAGAAAAATGTGTTACTAAACAAGGACAAAACAGAGACCAAACCAGGTCTGAATCAGGGTTAGTTTATCATTTGGCTGCTCTCTTTTTCATTAGGGGTCCAGTTGCACAGTGGTTTGGTGGGTTTTCATGCCAAATGCCCTTCATACTGTGACTAGAGTAGGCAATGTGCATGGGTGAAGTGTCTTGCCCAGGGACACAACAATAGTATGCATTGAACCTGCGCTGCAAGCAAGATTTGAACTACCAACCATTCAGTTGGTGGGCAAAAGCTTAATGAAATCTAAATCAGGTGTAAACAGGGAAACCATGCCTAAACCAGGTATAAAATAAGTGATAAAATGTGTCACTAAAAAGAACTAAAGAACAAAAGAGCTACGACTAAACCAGGACTATACCAGCTATAAACCAGGACTAAACCAGGACTAAACTAGGACTATACGAGAACTATACCAGGTATAAACCAGGACTAAATCAGGACTATGCCTGGTATAAATCAGGAGTAAACCAGCTATAAACCAGGACTAAACCAGGACTAAACTAGGACTATACAAGGACTATACCAGGTATAAACCGCGACTAAACCAGGACTATACCAGCTATAAACCAGGATTATAGCAGGTATAAACCAGGATTAAACTAGGACTATACCCGGTGTAAACCAGGACTAAACCAAGTATAAACCAGGACTATACCAGGACTATACCAGGTCTATACAACGTAATAACCAGGACTAAACCAGGACAAAACTAAGTCTAAACCACTACTAAAATGAAGACTAAGCAGTAGTCTAAACTTACCACCAGTAGAGAAACCATGATGTTGCCCACCCTCCTCAACTTTCTGTCACCATCTATACTTTTTTGAAATCTCATGTATAGAGGTGACCTTTTCACAAAGTTGTTTAGCCTTTAAGCCAGGAGTTGGATTGTCAGCCTGCTCTTTTCCATTGAGTGCTTTATGGAACAACCCGGAGGCTTAACGTAAGTAAACATACCCTGTTCCCTACAGCAGTCTTACATCCTAATGCTCATCCAACAGCTGTCCTTGTGCTCGCATTTTACGCGTGTCGCGTTGGAAATTAGAAGTCCCACTGTCATCCTCCTCCCTCTCCCGACTCTGTGAGCTGAATTGGAACAAGCCGCCGTGCAAATATCTTTTTGTAATGACTTGTAATAAGCCGCGTATTGTTGGTGAGGGCGGCGCGGGGCGGGCGGGGGGGAAGACGGAGGCCTGCCAGACACAAAAGCGCAGCAGGTGAGAAGGAGATGAGCAGCCGTGTTTATCTGCCTCTTTTTTCTCTCCGATTCAATCCAATTTTCTTGCTTTCAATTAATTAAAACTTGCAGGATAAAGCTCGACGATGCGTACGGAATATGGAAGTACATGCGATAATGAGTCACCCAGCGTTATCCAGCGCGCTCTGCAGTTCTCTGCCTCTCGAGCCGGGCCTGACATTTGGCACAGCCGCACAAAGACATTCAGGAGATAAACAAATTCAAATGGAAGATGTGATTAAATGCAATCTGAAATTATTAGATGTTCTGAATGACAACAGAGATTATGAATGATTGATATGCAGTTGGTTATCAGCAGCTTACTTTGCACCAACGTGAATAGATTGTATGCTTTATGCCATAGGGTTGCCAGATCTCACTGACTGTTTCCAGCTCAAGCAGAACTTACAACCTGAATTCTGTTTTTTAAAATGTTTCAAAAACAATGTATTTTTACTGGCTTTATAAAAGAGGGTGCAGTATAAAAAAAAAAAAAAAAAAAAAGGTTTAGACTGCAGAAATAATAGTTCTTAATTTACTGTCAATAGTTATTCCTAAAATTTTTATTTGTGATACTTTTTATATTGCAATATTATTTATATTTAATAATAATTCAAAGTTTTCCTTTTTATTATCAAAAATAATTGCCTTTGTTTTATTTAAATTAATAGACAATTTATTCATATCTATCCATGTTTTTAATGTAATTAATTCACAATTTACTATATAAGATTTTTATGATTATCACTAGAATTCAATGTATTTGTATCATCAGCAAATAATATAATTTTCAATAATTGAGATACATTAAGTGTCACTGCGTGAATAACTTAGGACCTAATACCGATCCTTGAGGGATCCCACAAACAATGCCCAGACATCTTGATTTAAACTTGCCCATCTTAACAAACTGTTGTCTCTCCGTTAAATAGCTTTTGATCCAGTTTCAAGCCACACCCCTAATGCTGTACCTTTCCAATTTAGTGAGTAAGATTGAATAGTTACGTGTATCAAAGGCTTTCTTTTGGTCAAAAAAATTATTCCAATTGTATGTTTCTTTTTATCTAATTTCCCAGGCTATTAGGTCAAAGGTGAGTGAATCTCAGTGGGAGTGGCTCCATCAGAGCGTTTCCGTGGACGCAGCTTCCTCTACAGTTTTAAGAGAGGAAAATGCGAAAATAGCTAATAAAATGTAGCATCAATGAAGCAGTAGCTTTGATAACATCTAAGTCTGATTCTGAGGGAGAACATCTACTTTCTGAACCAAGAGAGAGTGAAGAGAGCAGCAAAACTGTATTTGTGCAAGAGAGGAGTGGTTTCCTGGTGAAGCTGCTGGAGCTATGACAGTCACACACCTTTTCCCCATCACTCTGCCCACTGTAGATGTCAGAGGCAGGCGTGCACTTAGTTGCTCCGGCCCCAGGACTGAAAGTGAGGTCAGGAATAATGCAGTTTTGAGTGCACGGCTGCTGTTCCCACAGCTTGGTCCCGCCATGGAGCGAAGGCAGGTGGGGCAGCACGTAGTCTCCGCAGCCTCGGTACGGAGAGAGAACAGTGCAGTTTTGAGTGAAATAAGTCTACATCAAGCACACTCCATTCATCCTCACACTTTTTCCTGCAGATGAGGGAGAGGAGGCAGAGGTGGGAGAAGAGAAAAGCATGGGGAGAGGCAGGTG
Organism: Bostrychus sinensis; assembly: GCA_020698575.1. Classification (NCBI taxonomy): domain Eukaryota; kingdom Metazoa; phylum Chordata; class Actinopteri; order Gobiiformes; family Eleotridae; genus Bostrychus; species Bostrychus sinensis. The sequence continues at coordinate 34,762,474 of CM036248.1, forward strand.
TTGCTGAGGGCGCAGTAGCAGCAGCGTGGTGAGTATAAACAGGACTAGCAACAGCAATGATGAGGCTGGGATCAGAGAGCAGAGGAAGTTTATCAGGAGTGGATAAAACAGTTTGATGAACCTGCTGCCAGCCCATGACAGACTGCATAGTGTGACCTATATGTTTACATTCTGCATTTCTATTTTCTCACATTTCACTACTTATGGGACATTAGAGGTTATAATTATAATTTACTAATGTTGGTTTAGAGTTTCCTGTGTTTCTACTCATTTATTAATTGGAGAAAAAGACAAAAAAAAAGTTCAAACATTATCAGCTTGTAAACAATAAGAACCAGAAAAAGGATCCGAGGCACTCTGACATAATAAAAGTCCTTTATTAAATGCGGGACAGATCAGGTCTGCCCTGATGAAGACCCGTGTTGGGTCGAAACGCGTTGGCATGCTTCGCGGAATGTCCCGCATTTAATAAAGGACTTTTATTATGTCAGAGTGCCTCGGATCCTTTTTCTGGTTCTTATTGTTTACTCCACTGATCGTCAAAGAGCACCTGGCTTTTTAAAAAACAAAATTTTTTTGACCCATTGATGCACTCGTCATTATTTAAGAATTAATTATCTGCTTGTATTTTACTAAAAATGATATAATTCAGCAGGTCTGCCTAAAAATGATGTCACAATTTGCCAAATATATGCCAATTAGATGCTTTCAATTACTACATTCATAAACTTTAGGTCATAACTGACATTTTTCCCATTTACAGTAAAAATCCGTCTCTGTCTAATTGTTTTCAAGCCACAACCTTTTAAATTTTGGATGTCAAAAAACTGTAAAAAAAAAAAAAAAAAAAAAATGGTGCCAGTAACTCAGAGAAAAAGTTTCACATTAATGTTATTTAAAAAAAAATCTAAATCAAAATCTCCATTCACCGGCAGTGTCTCGCTTTACCGCAAATTAAACTTTATTCCATACATTTAGGTAGAAATCTGTAGAATGACATTGACCGCGTAACCTACACAGAACAGTGGCCAGTGGGTGGAGCCTAATGAGCCCCATCGCTATGGAAACGAAACTGAGCTGTGAGCTGTGAGGATTGCCTACATTCACATTTTTTAGTCAAGTTGGCAGAAGAGAGTCAATTCAGTAGAACAGAAAGAGTTCGATAACAAAGGTAAGTAATAACACAACACAATGGATAGCTATTTTAGAAGGGTTCTAATGGGACAGCTTCTCCCTCTGACGGGACAAGGACTAAACCACTTCATCCCTAGCTATTGCCGATCACTCAAAGAGGTTGTCCAGAGAAATGGAATCGGTCTGACAAGAAAGTTCAGACGGTGCTGTGAGTGGGGTTAATGATGAAAAAACAACAAAAAAGTTTTTTTCTTCATGTTTATGTTTTTAAATGTAACCCGGTGACCTAAAAGGGCTTTAAGAGGACAAATGTGAGTTTTTGGCCCAGACAGTTGTGACACCAAAATTCTACAATTAATTTATTAATGAACATCTTTGTCAAATTTTATCACCCTAGCATAAGAAATGCCTAAATGAGAGCAAAAAAATACAACTCTATAATAAACTCTTTTGAAGGCCACATGAATTTTTGGGGATTATTATGCTATGCTCTGTTGTAAAGAACCTTTCCTGGACCCTGCGCCATGGGTCCACTGCTTCTTCCCTCGTCAGTGCTGTATAGTAGATCTACTGTGGACCTATAATGGATGAAAGAAAACCTATGGACAGAGAATGTTCTCAGTGGCTTTTGGTTCTGGAGGTCATAAAGGAGGTATTTCCTGGTCCCACCGAAATACTGCAGAGGGTGCTGGAGACCCATTTCCAAGATATCTACTGGAGTGACATATCTGACACATCTACTTTAGTCCTGGTTTAGTCTTGATTTAGTCCTGGATTTCACCTGGTTTAGGCCTAGGTTTGTCCGGGTTTAGTCTTGCTCTAGTCCTGCTTTTTACCTGGTTTTGTCATGATTTAGTCCTGGATTAGACCTGGTGTAGTCTTGATTTAGTCCTGGATTAGTCTTGGTTTAGTCTTGATTTAGTCCTGGATTAGTCTTGGTTTAGTCTTGATTTAGTCCTGGATTTCACCTGGTTTAGGCCTAGGTTTGTCCGGGTTTAGTCTTGCTCTAGTCCTGCTTTTTACCTGGTTTTGTCATGATTTAGTCCTGGATTAGACCTGGTGTAGTCTTGATTTAGTCCTGGATTAGACCTGCTTTAGTCTTGATTTAGTCCTGGATTAGTCTTGGTTTAGTCTTGATTTAGTCCTGGGTTAGTCTTGGTTTAGTCTTGATTTAGTCCTGGATTAGAACTGGTTTAGTCTTGATTTAGTCCTGGATTAGACCTGGTTTAGTCTTGATTTAGTCCTGGATTAGTCCTGGTTTAGTCTTGATTTAGTCCTGGATTAGACCTGGTTTAGTCTTGATTTAGTCCTGGATTAGACCTGGTTTAGTCTTGATTTAGTCCTGGATTAGACCTGGTTAATACTTGGTTCAGACCTAGTTTAGCCCCGATTTAGACATGGCTTAGACCTGGTTAAATCCTGGATTGGTCCTGCTTTATACCTGGTTTAACCTTGAATTAACCTTGGATTAGACCTGGGGTATTTCAGAAAGAACTGTGTAAGATCCTCTTCCTGCTTTGGGATAGAAGAGACAGAAATTTGGAGAATAAAAAAAAAAAAAGTACATCACAGTATAATGAAAACATTCTGATATCTTTACAAAACAGCTCTAAAAATGGGAGCAGTATATGGATTAGACAGAAAGGAATATAAAATCATTATTTGGTTAAGAGCTTTTACATGAGACATTTTGAAAGAATAATTTCATGCATTTAAAGGTTTACTGGTTGATCTTTTTAGTGGTTTAGTGTTTGCGTCGAACATTCCACGAGATATCCAATTCTAGGTCAAAATTAGATGGTACAGAAATTCATAATTTTAAATTTAAATTTTAAACATATTTGGAGATGCAATTTGTTTCTTTTAGATTCATAGCTCCAGTTCTGAAAAATGTGGGTACATAGCATAATAATAATAATAATAATAATAATAATAATAATAATAATAATAATAATGGATTTATCACTTTTCTCAACATTCCAAGTGCTTTACTTGAGTCCATTATTCCTTCATCCCCCACACACTGGTGGTGGTAAACTAACCCTGTAGTGGTGATGCAGTGGCAAAGTGGTTAGCCCCACAGTCACCTGACAGCAAGAAGGTTCCGGGTTTAACTCCTAGACCACGTTGAGCCCCTCTATGTGGCCTTTGCACATAGAAAGTGCTCCGATTTTCCCCATCAACCAATCCTCCAGCTAGGTACTCCTGACCAGGATCCTGGCTCAAGATCTGGAGAAGGGGCCCCCACTGCTCCTGACAAGCTGCCCCTGTGGCAATGAAGGATGGGTCAAATACAGAGAACAAATTTCCTTAGAAGGGTGATAAAGTCGACCTTGTGACTAGGGCAGACTAATTGGAGTTGTGGCAGCCATTGTGCACCTATGTCCTCTACGATCACTGCCAAACAAACTACCACATGCACGCACACCAGTGCCACACACACTGGAGGCGGGGTGGGTGGGATGTCTTGCCCAAGGACACGTTGTCAGTATGCAATGCAATGCACTTCTGGTACCCGGGGACAACTGAGCGGGGGACTACTGTTACCATGTATAATGAAGCTGCTATATAGGGTTAGCAAAGTAGATGTAAAGTAGCTCAGTAGGTAGAGCTGTTTGCCCACTAACCAGAAGGATGTCATACTGACGAAGGAATGAATGATGGACAGAGATGTAAAGCGTTTTGTGTACCTTGAAAAGCCAAAACAGATTGATTCCACTTAAAATGGGGCCAAGAAGGCTATTCGGCATAAAAACTTGTTTAAGTACTGATGCAAGGAATTACTGGTTGTGTCCTTGGGCAAGACACTTCAGCCACCTTATAAATATGTAAAAAAAATGTATAAATGTGTATAAATGTATTAATGTGATTATATGCTGTATGGTGGTGGTTAGAGAGGCCTTTGGCGCAGTATGGCTATCACATCTCCATTAGTCTAGGATTTGGCAGGTTTTTGAACCGGACGCCCTTCCTATTGCAACCAGCAACATACAGTGACTGAAGAAGGCAATGTGGGTGAAGTGTCTTGCCCAGAGACACAATGATAGTATGTGCTTCAGGCAGGTTTTGAGCTAGCTACCCTCCAGTTGCTTAACCCAATGGGCCAATGTCACCCCGCTATACAAGTCTGATGTATTTGATTTATTATTACATAAGGTAAGGCTAAGGGCTGTTTTCTAGGGCATGGTTTTTAGTCACACTTGTCAACTATGTATCTTAGCTCTACTGTTGTCCTGTTGGCGTCATCGAATAAGACCTCCAGCATGTACCAGGATTTGTAGGGTAAAACATCTCTCTTCTTACAAGCAGCTCACATGACTCCACACAGGCTGGGAATGGATGAGAATATAAATTAACTCTTTCTCTGCCAGCATTTTCTCAAAAAGTTGCCAGCCTGCACCACCGTTTTTGGTCATTTTCTACAATCTTTGCTGTCCTACAGAAAATGTTATGCTATAGTTTTACTTTAAGTTTAAATACAAAAAGTATATTCATTTTTATCAACAGATGAAGGATTGTAGTTTTTACCAAAAATGGAAAATTCTTTTTCTCATTTTCTCCCCAAGCTCCCCAAAAGAAGACATTTCTTATACATATACATTATTTTAAATTATAAGACGTGAAATACTAATTTTACTCAGAAAGCTTAATATGAGACCTTGAAGTTATTGTTCGTATAGGACGGGAAGACAGGAAAGAGGAATTAAAGGAAATGGAGGAATTTTTCTTTTTGTCACATAAGTCAATTTTTTTCAGCTACGTTTCTACCAATTGAGAATAATTATTATACTTTCAGAATTCTCAAATACTGTTGGATTAACTGCTATTATAGCTGATTGCAGTCCACTCTCCAGTTAATGTCAGCAATTCCAGTAAAGTAATGTCGACCATTTGACTAACAGAAAACTCATGTCTCGAGACAAACTTTTTATATGATTCTTGTAATGGTTAACTTCAGGGGTCAGAGGAAGGACACACAGGGAATAAAGCTGGGAGTCATTTCTGTTTGAACTGCAGCAATGTTTACATGTCTCTTTGTGAACTTGATATTTAAAAATAGATTATATACATTCCACTAATGCTTATTTTTCTATCCTGTGCGCATCCAAGTCTGAGGAGTGAGTTCTTTAGAGATAGGTCATTAAGACACATTTACATTTATGCGTTTCTATACTCAAAGCTAAAGTCATAAAAAAGGCAGTGCTGTGTACATTAAAGTTGTGCCTTGCAAAGACACTGTGTGCGGCAGAGGATTCACATTCTCAACTCAATCCAATTACCCAGGGAGCAGTGGAGCCACGCAGAAGGCAGCATTTATATCTTTTAGAATTGCACAACCATTAGTGAAGAAATGTTTCACTACAGAAGAGCCACCATCACTCACTGGGCTTTTGTGTTCTGGCTCAATTCAGGACTGAGAGCTTATATACATCACGCTGCAGAGCTGAGATAGAATGTTACTCAAGGTGGAATAACGCCCCTTACCACTGCATTGGAATTAAGTGTTGTTGTTTTTTTTAACCAGCATTTTCTTCAATAAGTTTTGTTCATATAGGCCAGTATGACAACAGACATGAACAAAAAAACAGGCAAATAAATCACTGTCCTTAGACCCTCCTTCTCGGCAAGGAAAAAAAAAAAAAAAAATGTTATTGAAAAGGGAGAACCACATGAAGGAGGGATCCACTCCCAGGACGGACAGGCTGTAGATGTGTCCAGGACTGATAGTTATAGCCCATTTGCAAATAAAGTTCAAGTCTGTAAAGATGAAGCAGGTGAGGAAGGCTTCATCCAAACAGGTACATGGGGGTGAGGTTAAGGGATCCGGGGGGCCACCGGTCGGGACAGGAGCACAGATGAGGTCTGTTAAAGTTCAGTCAGCATGATTAGAATCAACGGTGGATTGCAGTGTGGAAGGGCCTATCATTGCTACTATTACATACTACACATTAATACACCAGTGTAAGCAGACACTAAGGGGAAAGGAAGGTAAAGCGTCTTGCACAAGGACACAACAGTACGCAATGGTAGGAGTGGGCATTGAACCACCAACCTTTTGATTAGGGGGCAAGTGTCTGTCCCAAGCTACTGCAGGTGTTTTACTTAAATTCATCAAGAAAATATTACTAAGACCCAAAATGATGTAAAAACACATCAGTAAAATGTCAGTTAAAACTTTTTTTTTTTTTTTTTGCATGTCACCTGGAGCGTTTACCAAAAAGTGTCCCACTTTACCCTTTAATTCACCCTATCAAGCCCATATTGCCTTATCTTATATGGCTGAACTGGCTCAGAGTTATCAGATTTCCACAAGGGCCAAGCCTCAAACTTTACAGTTTGTGCCTTTGAGATTGCAGTAAGTCAAGACACATCATTCTTTTCACAGCTTTTACTTCTCCCTCTCAGTTCACTTATATAATGTGTACTTTATATACTCCAGATAGGGTAATGTTATTGTGAAGTGTCAGTGGCAAACAGTAAATTAAAAAAAATAAATAAATAAAAATAAACAGGTTATTGTAAACAATAATATTGTAAACAAATGAAAGAAAAAAGTGAACAACTACTATTAAGCTAACAGTGTAATAACAGATGTACACTTTAAGAGTTACTGCAGCAGCCCCAAAATTCTTTATGTCCTAAAATTTTTATGCTCGAAAATTCATTTGTACCTTATTTGGCAAAACTTAAGAATAACTCATCACTATATCACTATACTAGTGGCCCTGAGGTGCAACCATAGAGATAAAAAAATAAAATAAAATAAAATAAAATAAAATGAAGCAGCGAATCCTGTCTTCCAAGTGTATTGGTTATGAGACCCACTTCAGAGCCACCCCATCTTGGATTATCTAACTCCTCCTATAGGCCCTTTTCACGATGACGTCAGACAACTTCCGTTTTGAGACGATGGAATGTATCTTCATTTCCGGTGCTGCTGCTCGCCAGTAAGGAATTTACTCAGAGTCTTAAAAATTGGCCAAATATAAGGCTACATGATGTACAGAAACTCGAAAAGGGATATACATTTTTCATTGAGGGTTACTTATTTGATTATGAAGGTAAGTGTGTTGTCTTGTAGCTAAAGCTAGTAGTTGTTAATGCTGTAGCGTTAGCAATAGGTCTAACGGGGTGTGCGATAAAACAATATTAGATTATGTTACGATCTAAATGAATGACAGTCTGCTTGTCTGAAAGGCTCACTGCATAGTACTGCAATGAACTTCTAATTAGACCTGAAAAGTCTATTATTTTGTCACAGACTGATCACTACAGCAGAGTCAGTGTTCGAGCACAGAGCTTTACTAAATGAAAATATACTGTAGTACTATCCAGTGGTATTTCCTGAGAAGCAGATTGTCAAATATTCAGATAAACTCAGATCATGACATGATCTAACACTGTTTTATAGCGCAGCTCTATCACTTAGCCATGTTGCTAACGCTATCTAGCTACATAACAAAGCACTCACTTCATAATCCAAGTATCCTTGGTTGAAGAATTAATATCCTTTCGCAAGTTTTGAACATTTTGTGGGTAAATATTCATTTGAAAATCGCTGTATATTGTGTAAACTTGTAAACGGCAATTTTAAAAAAGTCTGGGTGAATTTCTTATGGGAGAAGCGCGGCACCGGAACTGAAGATACATTCCATCGTCTCAAAACGGAAGTTGTCTGACGTCACGTGAAAAGGGTCTATAGAGGATATTACAACAATGGGCAGAGAGGAGTAGCTTTGCTGTAAGTAGAACCTCTCTGGGCAGTCCAAGCACACGTCTCGGTCTTGGTAAACCCGCCCACTCAGCTCAAGGCGGCAAACGAAGCTAACTAGCTGAAGGCTAATGACATGCTAACAACATGCCAACAGCTGCTGCCACCTGCTGCTCCACACATCAGACATCAACCTACACGGACATCTCTCTCAGCTCATTAACTTGGGGTGAGCAAACAAATAATTCTCAACAAAGACCTTACCTTAGCTGTCAAATTTTTAAAAGTAAACTATTATTAGTTTTATTATTAATAATAGGTGTTTCTGATATTGCATTCCTGTTTTGTCTGAGAAACTTCTTCAATCTAAACTGTTGTTTGTCCTATATTTGATAGCAGATTTTAAATTATAGTTTTAATATCTGCCCCTTTCTAATTGGACAAAACTCGGATGATTTAAGAGGTACTTGTGCAAAGCAAAATAATCTTGCCTGGTTTCCCTCTTTAACAGGGAAATGTACTCAATAAAGAGAGCCAAACTGTACATTTTAAACACTTAAATATTATATTGCATTTACTCTTCTAGATCCTGCAGTGGCATTCAAATTTACACAAATATTATTCAGCTGCTTTTAGTTGTTCCTAAGAGAAAGAGGAAACTCAACATAAAAGATAGTAGCGTAAGATTAAGTAGAGCCAGAAACATCAAAATCAGGGATTTTTATTAGAAATCTGTGATTTTTAATGTCATATCCAGAATAAAGTCTGTAAAATCAAGTAAATTACAGACGTCTCTTATCCCGTGCAAATGGCCGACTAAAAACACTGATGTCCGGGGGTAATTCACAAATTACAGAGGTCCAGGGGTAATGCGTGTCATGTGTGAATAGTGCTTAAAGCTATAAAGCAATAATCTATATAAATTGAAATTCCTTGATCGGCACCCAACTATTAATTAGTTTGATTTGATTGTCAAGATACTATCTATATACATTTTGTTTTAACTCTAGACCAGGGGTCTGCAACCTTTGGGATCCAAACAGCCAGTTTTTGCCAGAAATACAAAATTTGCATCTGTAAAGAGCCGTAACACATTTTAATGCACAAAAGTCGCTTAGCTTATAACTGAAATATAGCATATGGTGGTCATTAATAATTGCAACTAACAAAGAACTGTGTTAAATACTGCACTGATTATCTCCCTCAGAGAACTAGAGTTACACCCTGTAACTATTTCTGGGTGCGTATGTGTGGCACTTCTAAACACTTGTCTACTTATTTCTTTAATGGATAAGCAGATGCCCAAGGAGTCGCAAGAGCAGGCCTAAAGAGCCACATGCGTCTCTAAAACCATGGGTTGCAGACCCCTGCTCTAGACAGAGCTGATAATATGCCTAGAGGATTATTTTTTGGGGAAAATCTTTAAATTTTCTTATATTAATAAACATCCTCTTGGTTATTGAGAAGAATAAAAACAAAATCATTAACTGTTAACATAAAAACATAGCATTTATTTTTTTATTTAATTACAGTTCTCAATTAATTTGGTGAGTAATATTATATATTCAATCAAATTAGTTAAAGAGTCAAAATCCAGGGTCGTCCTTGCACGAGTCCCCAATCCAGATGAAACAATATGATAATCACTGCACACTAGGAGGTACAAAGAAAAACAAAGCTTAAAGGAAAGAAAAATAATACTATTGAATTTTTCATTCAAACATTTTGATTGGCTCAGTCTGACCCAGGAAGAGCTTCAAAGGACCACGCTATTCTCAATATTTTCTGGCTTCAGATATATGTATGGTAATTTCAGACTTTGGTTTCTGATCTCAATAGCTTCATCTAAATCTTTCAGCTATTTTCAAACTCCTTTATATTCGTCCTATATTAGCACGAATCCAAATGTCCTGTGGTGCCATATTGAAGAGTTAAAGTGCATATGACCGGTTTTAATTTTTTTTCAAATTCATAATTAATCTGTGTTGTTAATACCCATGTAAAGGGTTAATGTATGTTTTACAGCACCATTTGTCAGTATTATACAGAATAAGTCAAAATTTGAGCTTCCTCTCTGGAAACTGCGCCTTACCAGATATGACGTAGACAGAGGGGGAAACAGAACTCGAGACCAAGTTTAGAACTGGACTTGGGACATGGATCAGGACAGTGACAGTGGTCTTTGCTTTCCCAGGAGCTAGCGTGGTCTCAATAAATGCACACAAGCTCTGCAGTCCAGCTGGCCGTGGATCTAAACCTAGAGACAGAGCTAGCAGGACCACAGCCACTTGCTAACGTTAGCGCAACAGGCTCAGGACAGTGACAGTGACAACAACTTTTGTTTTGCTTGTTTAATATTTTGATTTTACCATAACATTGTGAGCTGGCTGTGATACCCACAAACAGCACAGTGCTGCTCTCCCCGCTCTTCCCCTGTGCACTGCACGCCACATTCAGCGCACTTCACCTGCCCCACCTAAATATCAACCTCCTAACGATTTAATCGTCAAGAGATTGATTTTGTGAACGGTCTACAACGGATTTAATTATGATCCTTGCACCCAGCTTTGAGACAAGCATGTCCCAGGCTGGGGCTGTGTAGTGCGGAGGTAGGCGGAGGGAGGCGGACTGTGACCCTGTGATGGTGCCAGTGGTTTAAACTCTGGAATAGTCACTACATGAGCGCTACAGGCTTTGGACGTGCTCCTTTCCTAAAAGCTAAGTTTCTGTTCTGTTCAAAAGCGGGTATGAAGTGCACTGAATGCAGCTGTGACTAGGGTTGCAAAATTTCTGGAATTTTCAAAGTTGGAAATTTTCCATGGGAATAAATGGGAATTTATAGGAATAAATTGGGAACTTATACAATTCAGAGCTGTCCCGTGGCAGGACAATATACTATGGCATAAAAAACACAAACACACTTCAATATCTGTGTTATTCCTCAGTCACATGTACATGTGGTACATGTAGTAACCTGCTTTGAATACACATCTATGCACTCTGCATCCCCCTATCACATGCACAGCTGATCTCCACAACACTACGAAGACTGCAGAATGTGTTTTGTGGTATATTGTAATATTTCGGGGGCACAATATTCAGCATTATAATTCTTTATAGGTATCAATACATTTGTGACAACATCATGCATAATTAATGAGCGACATCTGTTCTGGTGGCAGGCCTATCAACACTAGTTCCCAGGCTGGCCACGGGGGTGGTGTCGTTTTTTTTTTTTTTTTTTGGAGCAGATTAATGTAATGTGCCGTTTTTCCACTGATTAAACTGTGTCAGCTCAGCACATATTCTCTCTTTTGAACAATTTACATTCTGTTTGACTGTGCCTCTATAAAACAGGTGGGTGTTTGCTGTGTACTGAGGACAACTCTGTTGTAGTTTGATTTGAAATGTAATTGCAGAATTGTATTGACCTTTGTACTAAAAGTTTAATTTGTTTATTAGCAATATAGCTGCTATGATATGCTAAATGCTAATACCTAAAAGCCAAGCTAAAACCTTGGTGCATAAATCAACCTTACTTTAAAATTAAGTAGCAGAAAATATTGCAAAAGTCAATAATTTAAAAAAGTACTGTTTCTTATACTTCATCAGTCATTTTTATTTATTTATATATGGTCACTTTATTACCAGGGGCACACAGCCACAGCTGCCTGTCTGTGGCTATCATGAGTGGCTTTGGCTAATAATGATGGAATTAAAAAAACGAACCACACATCGATTGAATACTAATTGAAACAGGCAATTTCCTTATTTGTGTTGATTTTCTGAGTTACATTAATTACTAAGACCAAACACATTAGCTTTAGCAAAACTCACCGGGACCCCTGCCCTGTCCTCATTCATTCTGACCCAAAACTCCATTTCTCTCCTGTGCCCATTGTTTCCTATTATATTGGCTGCTCTTGGTCTCTCTCAGGTCAGACAGACTCAGAATGACCTGGTTGTGGTCTGTATTTTATTTGTAGAAAGAGATTTTCCAGTTTATCTCGTCCATGCTCCCTACAGTATAACTGTACAGTAGGAGATTGTTTACCTCTTGTGACATCACAGCTCACAGCCACTCGCAACACAATGCCAAACTAGAGGCTATTAAAAACTAATTTCCTTTGAAATAAATACTAAGATTGTACCAATGCTATGGTGAAATGGGTAGTTCAACCTGTCATATACACTTTAAAAGAAAGGAACATTTAAAAGTACTGACAAAGTTTAGTGTGGACTGTGTGCTGAAGAGCCACAAGACCGCCAGACCATTCACAGTGACGTTAACATCAGGAAGTGTGTTCAGCAGGGTGTCCTCAGTTGCTTTACCCTTCTCAGTTGGTGGAGGAAGTTGTAAGGAACTTGGAAGGTTAGGCATCCAGGCGCCATAATCCAGCTGCAGTGCACCAAAATGAAGTATTTATGATTAGACTATAAATTAACAATTTATCTACATGGATAAACTCAACCTTCAAACTTTAGATATTGGAGGGTTTAGATGTTTTTCTGTGTCTAGTATAGGTATTAGACGTCTTCCCTGTTTCTGTGTTGGAAAGAAACCCATGTTCAAAAATGTCCTTGATATAGTGTTGCAGCTCAGTGTCTTTTTGGACCTAATGGTTGCTCTTGTAGTAATGGGTAAGCATTCCATTCTCAAAAACCTTTGAAGATATTCTGTAAACTGCACCATTCCACTTGGGTACCTGTGTATGATGTCCCAGAGCTTGAGTCTGTTGTCCCTGTAGAAGTAGTTAGGCACTGACTCCACTCCTCTCTCTGCAATGTCTTCTGGGATACAGAGGGAGCTGTGGGTCAGGGAGGACAGCAACCTCTGCATGATGGTGACCATCCCCTCTCCACCTGAAGATGCATACTTGAAGATGCAACACAGTGACAAATAATATCATAAAAATTGTATGAAAGATCGTAGTATGTCATATTCTTTGTCTATAACTTACCTTTGTAAAATCTCCATCTTTTGAAATAAGTTTTTGTCTGTATATATATATATATATATATATATATATATATATATATATATATATATATATATATATATATATAAAATCTGGCGATCCTTGTTTTCACCCTAAGACCCTTGAGAGGCCGGCATTAAAAAAATATATATATATGGCAATCTGTTTTTTGTTTTTTTTTACTTTATGACCCCAGCTCCAGAGTCCAAGTGTTCAGTGTAATTATCACTTTGGCCACTAAACCATTAAAACTAAACACAACACCAATATGAAGCTGCTTCGCTAATTTAGTTAAGCATTGGTTTTGAATTCAGAGGACTGGGGACCAGAACGTGATTGTTTTATCTTTTAAATGTAATGTTGGTCCCTCATAGGAACCATGGCCCAAATCCATCATGCTTTTGAATAAATTCATGATATTAACTATATAACTACTGTAAAAATGACAACTGTAAAATTCAAAAACTGATCAAATATAGATGAAATATCATTGATTTGTTCACACTAAACTATTGACAAGAAGCCCTATATTGCAAACATGTCAGCTGTTCTACTGACTTTCTATATTTGCAAATCTGATTATCTATCAACCAATCAATTCGCAGCAGTGTGTAGCACCACTGTTTTCAAAGTGGTCTAAAGCAATCTCAAAGCAAAAGTAGCACGGTTTCTGGGGAAGTTTTGGACCCCTTTGGGATGAGGAAACACCACCAAACCGACCCAACCTGTGGCGTACTGCCCCAGTGGAATTACACCTATTAGAGCCCATTGACTGAACCCAATTCAACCTGATCTGAGCCCCCCAGCTCTGGTGTCCATAACCTGACAGGAAAAGTGATATAGCAAATACTAAGAATATAGAGTAAAGTGACTGTCCTGTCCTGGGAAGAAAGATTGCTTAGACACTCTCCTGAATAGCAACTGGCTTCAGCTCATCATTAGGTGTTTTGTGAAGGAGGACAAGAAGAGCCATCAAATACTGCACTTTATCATTGATTATATTGGTCTTCACTCCACCCAAACACTTGTACTCACACAGGAAAATGTTGCCATTCTAAATGATGACAGAACAGGAATTGTTCATTTGAATTTGCCATATTGACTGTTTCTGCTGATTACTTAGTTCTTTTTATTAGTTTTACACATTTTTGTTGAAAAACAATTTTCACATTTATTTAAGCTTATTTTATACTATAAAATATACATTAACTGTCCACTAATTAAAGTGTTGCTCGTAAAAACACTAATTGACTAGTAACTTATGACAAAGACAAGCCACGGTGGCCAGAGAGAGAAAAAAAAAAGTTAATGTCAAGCCTACACTAGTGGGCAACAATTAAAATCACAGTCTTCCTGCACTTCCTGGTGTACCATGTCACAGAGCCGTGAGACCAAGCGTTTTGAGCTCATGAGGAGGGCCTCACCCCAGCTGCTGTGACTAAAGCACTCAGATACTTCTACTGCTTTGCAATCACCTTCTTTGAGTTTAAGAATAAATAAAGTTGGCAGGATGTGAGTTTAAACATGGACAGGAGAATCTCAATAATAATAATTTCTAATAGCACGGCTATTAATTCAATTCAATTCAGATTTATTTGTATAGCCCAGTATCACAACAAAAGTCGCCTCAGAGGGCTTCACAAACAGTTGATCAAACATAAACACACAATCAGACATAACACACAATCAGCACAAACAATAACTACAATAAACTAAACAGACCCAGGACACTCCTGTCCTTAGACCCTCCTTCTCGGTAAGGAAAAACTCCTAAAAAACCCAGCTACGGGAAAAAAGAAGAAACCTTATGGAGCCCATATTGAAGGAGAGATCCTCTCCCAGGACGGACAGGCAATGGGTCTAGGACTGCTAGTCCCTTAGTTCATCTATAGGATCATAGATCAGCTCTGTAAGGATTCATCCAGACGAGAGTGGGTGAGATAAGTTAAGGAAGTCCATAGGATGCAGCAGGTGGCCTCATCCAGACAGGTGAGTGGGGCAAGATAGGTCTGGGAAATCCAGGATGCAGCAGGTGGGCCTCATCCAGGCAGCATGAAGCTAATGTATAGATAAATTAGTTTACTGCCTTGTAGTGGCTGTGGTTTAAACACTGAAATGATCAGAACAAGTCTGGTGACCATTTATTTGCGCTTCCTGGAGAAGAAGGGGTTTCATGTGTTTACATAGAGCAGTAGATGTTTTTCACACATGAGGAGGGCAGCACCTCAGCATGCAGAATTACTCACATGTGAATGAAACAAAATACTATTCCGGGTCTGTATTTAAAAAACAACATTATAACATGGTTGAAAGCTCAAAAAAGTAAATTTGGCTTAATAGGCGACCTTTAAGAAGGTTCCAGAATGTCTATGTAAAAGCATCTCTTGAAATAAACTAACAAGTTACATTTGTAGTAGTTGTTGAATGAAGGTAAAGAATATTCATTAAATAAAAATGAAACACTCACCTTCATCTCGTCTGTCAAACTGGTCCATCCTCATGACTGACCATGTCATCAGTGACAGGGAAGTTACTGGGCAGAGAGGTGCAGCGCCGACACAAGATGGGATTGAGCCCTTTCAGAAACTGGTAACCACAGAAAGCATCTTCTGTCCAGTGTTGGTGCACATAATCTGAAAAATGTGAATACAACTGCTCATTCTTCTGTGAGCCTCTGATATTAATCACATTAACATAATACAGTACAGTACAATACCTGACACATCAGTTTTTTTCCTGGCTAAATACATTGTTAATGCCATCAAATTCAGTCCAGGGTTCTGTGCGGTTAACCCATTACTATCACATAAGGATTAACCAATTATTATTCACAATTATAAATGTCACTGTAATAATTTTAGAAGCTACAGTTTCTCACGGGATCTCTCGTGCTTCACTCCTTGCAGTCACCCATGTGCTCTATATGGTGCTTTTAAAACCCTCCATAGATGAGCGCAACCATACATCACTTCCATGTCACCAGAACGTTAATGCTCCCTTTTGGATGAAAACAAACCAGCCAGGAGTGGGAGAGACGTTGGTGATATTAGGCGAAGTGCTGCTACAATCAAGTTTTGTACTTTCAATAATAAAAGAAAAAACCCAATTGGAGATTTTAATTGCTTGCTCACAGACTGTGGCCTCAGGCGGGACTCAGAGAGAACGGGAAGAATAAAATGACCGGTTAGACCCCCGTTTATTGTATAATTACAGTATAATGCATGTGTCAGATGTACACCTTTAAGTGGCAAGTCACTCTGTTAATGTTTATATCTGAATCAATACTCCTACAAATAAAACATTTATTTACTTATCTTTAGTTTATTTCAAGATTTAAGATGGCTATTTGACACATTGGTTTATAAGCTTTTATAAAGGGCACAGATCTTTTTCATATAAATGTTGCTGTCGTTTCAGTCTGGACCTAAACTCATTTAAATAGGCCAACATTTTACTGATATTGTATTGACATATTGTCATGAATTACATGAAATGAAGTATATTGTTGTTGTACTAAAATACGTCCACTGTGGGGTCATTCACTCGTGACAGAGGCAGCTAAGTTAGCAAATAACGACACTTTGTCAGTGAGGGAAGAGAACCTATGGATGACTAAAAATGACTTAATTATTAGGGCTGGGGAAATTATCGCGTTAATGCAGTGTGTTAATTTATTGATTTAATCGTGTTAATTTCAATTGATGCATCGATTAATTTGATCACAACAAAAATATTAGGACGACACTGACAGAGGCAGCAACACGCCACGGGTCTTCCAGCGGAGCAGAAATGCACCATGTGAGCATAGAAGACGACACATTTCTGTTTCCATCCATCAGGTGCGTTCGAGATGAGCCAGACCTGCGCAGTTTCGATCAGTGTCGGTCTGTGCGCAGTGCTCAGGTTAAATTTGTGTCCAACTTGTTCCCGACTTGCTCTGATGCCACAAGTGCGATGGTCACCATGAGATCCAAACGAGACCAGCGCCTGAGCCGCCGTAGTTCATCAGGAGCAACTGTGGAGGCTGCACGGCTCAGTGCATGATGGGAAAACGCACACCTGTCAGCGGTGAATGGACAGGTGATTGGATCTGAGTTTAGTGCTGATCAGAAACGTAACGCACGACACTTCACTGCTTTCCTCTCCTTCTTCCCCTGCATCTTTTAAAAAAAATACAGACTAAAGTTACAGTTTTGACCTGGATAAAGCAACACACGCGAGAAGTGGATTTGGGGCGTGATGGTGCGTGATCTGAGACACAAACTGTCCGACTTCAGTACAGGTGTATTTCCCCTCCTCTCATTGCGGCCGTGCACTCTCGTTCACAATCCAGGCGAGGCGCAGTTCATCTGGAACGAGCCTAATGCAACAATTGAACGAGCTAAAGCAACATGAGTGACCAAAAAGACACATTGCTAAATGGACAATTCTGCTTCAAATCATCACCAGACAGCAATAAAGACAAAACAAAAGTTATGTGCAGTCTATGCAAGGATGAGTTCAATTACCACTGGAGTAACACAGTTCATAGTATTTACACTGTTGTGAACCACAACAATTGTTATTAATTGAAGAATTAAACTTATTTTTGTTAAAGTTCTAAAAGAGATTACACATGCTTTTTTAGGTAAGTTTTGTGTATTTGTTGGTTGTACCTTATTTAGGCAAACTTTGTCTGAGTTACAGGTCTCAAAGAGACTATTAATTTCATGCCCGAAATCCACTTCTCGTGTGTGTTGGATATGATTTTGAAAATAAATGCATTAAACTGATTTGTAAGAACTTTTCTGTCCCGTGCTTGACCACAGTCTGTGCGTTAATGAGCCGCTCCTCAGGAGCTTACAACATGAGGCACATTCAGCAGTGGTTCTTAGCTTTTATGTCTAAATTTACAAATTATAAAAATTAAAAAGCCTTCTATAACAGCAGATATTGTGCACAATCTGTTTAATAATATGCTACTTCACACTGAGCAAAAAGTTTATCCAGGTCAAAACTGTGACTTTAGTCTGTACTTTAACAAAAAGAGGCGGGGGAAGAAGGAGAGGAGGGCAGTGAAGTGTCGTGCGTTACGTTTCTGATCAGCACTAAACTCAGATCCAATCACCTGTCCGTTCACCGCTGACAGGTGTGCGTTTTCCCATCATGCACTGAGCCGTGCAGCCTCCGCAGTTGCTCCTGACGAACTGCGGCGGCTCAGGCGCTGGTCTCGTTTGGATCTCACGGTGACCATCGCACTTGTGGCATCAGAGCAAGTTGGGAACAAGTCAGACACAAATCTAACCTGAGCACTGTGCACAGACCGACACTGATCGAAACTGCGCAGGTCTGGCTCATCTCGAACGCACCTGATGGATGGAAACGGAAATGTGTCGTCTTCTACGCTCTGGAAGACCCGTGGCGTTTGCTGCCTCTGTCAGTGTCGTCGTAATATTTTTGTTGTGATCAAATTAATCGATGCGTCAATTGAAGTTAACGCGATTGAATCAATAAATTAACACACTGCGTTAACGTGATAATTTTCCCAGCCCTAATTTTTTATGACATTTTCAGCAGCCTACTACATTTGTAGTAAAAATATGGATAGAGCATACGTTTTTTCCAAGATTACAGACAAACGTCGGAACACATAACTATTCAGCTCCTGATGAATGCTAGATGTCTAGAATGTGTGGTGAACCCCCTAAGTGGGGAAAGAGTCACCAAAGCCTTACTGATTCAGTTTAGACGCGTTTTGCCAAATCTGCATTGCAGTTTGGCTTTTTGTTTACACAAAGTTGGGGGTTTTGTTTTCTGAATCCACAATCTTTTGAAAATGCTGGCAGAGGTGTTTTGGTCTTGCAGCGGGGAACTGCTCCTCTCTTGTGTAAACTGTGAAAACAGCGTCCTCATTGAAAAGAACAACGTAACAGCATGGACACGGGAAATTATTTTCTCATGGGGGTGCTGCTGTTTTGGGCTGCGAGCGACACCTGGTGGCAAGGGGGTCTACATTTTTTTCATTAAAATAAAAAAAAAAATTAATAATAGTCGAATAAAAATAAAACATAACAGTGATTTGTAAGCATTACAATTACAACATATTAAACACACACACTCAAATATAGTTTATTTTTGTTAACTTTTTGGGGTTGCAGTTACAACAGCAACCCCACTTCCCACGTCCATGCGTAACAGCCCCAATCTGAACAGTGATTGGCTGGCTGCTGGGTGCACATCATCTGACCCACAAGCACCAAATATGAGGCTTTAATGTCTCATATGTTTATATTTACTCCAGTAACTGTCAGTAATATGTGTATAAGCACTGACTTTGATGAGAGACTTTATGAGAATGGCTCCAGAAAACCACAAGTTCCTAAAACAGTTGGAAAGTTACAGACCGGAGCTATCACTTCCTCTGCTGTTTACTCACTGTGTGGTGCAGAACATTTGCGGGGGTGTGATGTCACCACACTGACCAACTGGAAAATGTCCCAGCTCTCCTGATTACCACTCAGTGATTTACTGACCCTTAATGGGATCTAGGTATATTTCTTTCCCACAGATTGCAATTGTATTTTTTAATTGTAAATAATTCATGTTTTATTTACAGATGTGTGGGAATTATGTGAACAAACTGGCATTTAGAGGGTTAAAAATATAAAAATAATTTCACTTTTTGCTGTGTATGATGAAGAGAGGGGTTCATGATTAAAAAATAAATAAATAAATAAATAAAAATCTTCCTGTTTTATATTTTTAAATGTGACCCAGTGGCCTAAAAGGGCTTTAAGAGGAGGAATGTGATATTTTTAAAAGGAGTGCCTGAGGGTTAAATCCAAGCTGTCTGCACTGTTGTAGCAACTGCCCATGAACACATGTACTAATGATATATGTGCTCCCTGGACAGAACATGCAGTCAAGGTCACCTCCTGTGTCTGTAATCCCTCTGTCTCACATTAACTCTGAATCCTGCTGTCATGTTTATCTGAGCGTCTGAACATCCTCGCTGTGTGTTTGGGGAAGCTACAGATGGTTCTTGACAAACAGAACATTTTGCGTCAATTCCTTCGAGCTAAACACATTTCTAAAAACAACGCTGCTCCCATTTTTGCGTCTCACTGAGCCACATCTACACATTTTATTCCACAAAACATTTTTTTTTTCTTCTAGGCCTCCAGCCACATGCAGAATTGACTTGTTTTTCGCTTTTTTGACCGCACTGTGAGAATTTGACCCTGTTGGCCAAAATCTGACGCGGCGCACACAGACACACACACACACGTACTGTCAGAAGCCATTATGTGTTCGGAGAAACTTTTGCCTAGATTTGGTTGTCATAGCCGGCGGGACATTCTACTTCTAAAAAGGAAAATTTGACTCTGGCTCAGTCGACCGTGAGGTGTTACATTGGGCTCATTGTAAATGGCACACACTGCGTTTAAAATACAAGTCGAAGGAGAGAACGTGCAAGCAGTGATGCATTTGGAATAGCAAATGTTTGTAGAGCAGTAGTTCTAACCACGTTTGACACCAAGTACCACCTTAAAAAAAAAAAAAAATAACAACTTGAATGGACTAAAATGTGCATTACTAAATGGGGAGGGAGTAAACTGGGGCTAAATCAGGTTAAACTGGGTCTATAGCCTGACCAATCTTGAATCAAAATCAGCACATAATCAGAACTAAAACTGGGCTATTTTGGACAAAACCAGCACAACAGTATGAGCCGTGGAGAGTGGGATTTGAACCGCCAACCTTCTGGTTTTGGTATTCCCGTTCTACTCCTGAATTACTACATAACCAAGACAAAGCCAGGACTAAAACTGTTCTAATCAAGGACTAAACCAGGACTAAATTCTCAAGATTCTCAAGTCTCAAGATGAAATGTCTTGCCCAAGGACACAACAACAGTATGAAGTGGGGAGAGTGAGGTTTAGACTGTCAACCTTTCAATTTTAGGATGGCCGCTTCACCTCCTGCTCCACTGTCTATAGAAATAGAATTAACTAAGACTAAGCCAGGAGTAAAACTGGACTAATATAGGACTTAACTCTGGTCTCAAGGTGAAGTGTCTAGCCCAAGGACACAACAGCAGTATGGACTAGGGAAAGCAGGATTTGAACCTCCAACCTTCCAGTTATAGTACAACCACCCTACCTCCCGGTCCACTGTCATAACCAGGATTAACTAGGACAAAGCCAGGAGTAAACCAGGACTAAAACTGGACTTTTCTAAGACTAAACTGTGCCAAAACTAGGACTAAGCTGTGGTCTCAAGTCTCTTGCCACAATGACAGTAAGAACTGGGGAGAGCTGGATTCAAACCAACAACCTTCCAAATATGGGGCGACCACTTTACTCCTGATCTACTACATAACCAAGATTATACAGGACAAAGCCAGGACTAAAACTGGACTAATCTGGGACTAAACTGTGCCAAAACTTGGACTAAGGTGTGGTCTCTATTTCAAATGTAATCATCAACCAAAGCCAGACTGAAACAGGAATAAAAATGGCTCTGAATTAAACTAAATCCAAACTACAAAAGACTCCTGAGTACCACCAGAAGATTCCCGTGTACCACCAGTCGCACCCGTCCCATATTTTGAGAACCACTGCTGCAGAGCTTAACGTGGGTGGTGCTGTTTTTAGCGCCGTAATGGACGAATGCCTAATTCCACTCTCTCGTGCCAATGTTAAAGGCTCCACTTCCACACGTTTATGCTCAGGGATTCTTCAGTATAATTTATGGATAGGGTAAATATGAGCAGCAGCACTTACAGCTGTGCATTAAGGGCCCTGTGGGATGGTTTATGGCCTGGAGCCCAGCCTGGAGGGGCCCTTCAGGTTAACGCATGTGGAGTGTGTACACTGTAAATATGTGGGAGCACATGCTTGTTGGCATATTTCATACGCATTAACTGGCAAAGAGCAAATTGTGTTTTTTGTTTGTTTTTTTGTTTGTTTCTTTACTTAATCATAACCTGATACGTTCACAATAAATCTTCATGCAAATAGGATCAAGTGAGTTGTTGTGGAAATTTTATAACTCCATAGCACTAATGAGTCATGAAACACACTTGGATTGACGATTATTTTACTTCTTTGTAAAGAAAGCTCAGACAGTATTCCAACAGAGTAACTGCAAGAATCAAACATGTCTGACCCTGTATTTTGGGGTAGTGGGGTTTTAAAGCAGGTTTTGCAACAGGATGAAGGGACAACAGGAACAGAGGGTGAGGTGAGGTACCTGATAAATATCAAAGTATAAATGGTAGGTGGGGTAAGGGGGGCTTCCTATATCCCATAGATGTGCTAATGTGGTTTACACCTTGCTTGGAAACACTTCCAAGGATTTTTACAAACATTCCATGAAATATTTTTATAAAATAACATACAGCAAACCATTCATCC
This sequence comes from Bostrychus sinensis, assembly GCA_020698575.1. Classification (NCBI taxonomy): domain Eukaryota; kingdom Metazoa; phylum Chordata; class Actinopteri; order Gobiiformes; family Eleotridae; genus Bostrychus; species Bostrychus sinensis. Next base: position 34,784,697 of record CM036248.1, read on the forward strand.
ATTCCTTCATTTTCTACCGCTTATTCCCATTAGGGGTCGCGTGTGACTGGAGCCTATCCCAGTAACTTTGGGCCATAGGCAGGGTACAGCCTGGACAGGGGCCAGCTTGTCACAGGGCTGACACAGAGACAAACACAGACAGACAACCTTTCACTCTCACATTCATTCACTAGGGTCAATTTAGAGTCACCAATTCACCAACACATGCATGTCTTTGGACGGTGGGAGGAAGCTGGAGAACCCGGAGAGAACCCACGGTAACACGGGGAGGACAGGCAGACTCCACCCAGAGAGATCGTGTGATGGTGTGTTGGTCGGCCCAGGGCTCGAACCCACAACCTCCTTGCTGGAAGGTGAGAACGCTAACAACCACCATGCACCTGTATATATACAAACCAATGAATTTATAAAATTTCCATCACAGAGTCAAAACTTATGAGGCATTTACTGAAGAAATTATTTTAAATCTTTAATTAAATGCAATGCAGAATTTGAGCCAGTTTGCTCCTTAACATGTCGCTTTCACGCTGAAAATGTCTTAATTTATAAAGGTGTTTATTTCACTACATTTTGTTTTCTTGCATCTATAGCCTTACACTTTCACTAACTATGATTTTTACAGACAGATTTGTCAATTTGATCCTGACAAGATTTTTTTTTTTTTGAGAACTTTGCTCCTAAAACAATGGCAAAAAAGGATTTTTTTTTTTTTTTTAGGCTAATGTGTGTATTTTTTTATTTACTAAAACCCATAATAAGATAACCAGAATCTAATATGTCAAGAACTTGAACAAATAATTAAACATATTTTTAGGCCTTTTTTCTATGGAGCTATATTTGTTTCAATAAAATTAACTAATGCAAAACTAAAATGAATTGATGCAGCAATAAGTGTATTGATGCAACTAGAATGATTTATTCAAAATGCCTATTTTTTTACTTGCATGCAGTGATTTTTGCAAATAAATTCTAATTTGCAAATATTGCAATTATTTCACAAATCAGTCATGTTTGTCATTTTAAATCTGCAGTTTTGCATGTGAATAGTCCAATCTGCATTTGTGGATTTGTGCATTCATCACCTCTGCACATTTGGATCATTTTGAGATATTTGTCCCACATTTTGAGACAGCAAGATTTATTCATTCAGATTTACCTAAACTTACCTAAATCATGGGTCACTTTGCTTGTTGTATTCCTCTTTCATACTTCCATACCTTAATTATTGTGTGGAAATATGGGGGAATAGTTATAAATCAAATATCAATCCTATCTTTTTAGTCCAAAAAAAACTGTGAGAATTGTTAATCAAGTAGATTATTATGCACCAACAAATCCCCTTTTTATTAAATTAAATACCTTAAAACTACATGATCTTGTTGACCTTAATACTGCAGTTATGTACCTGTATCTTTAATTAACATCATATCTAAATCAGAGCAGTCAGTTGACCTCTTGTTCTTATATTTTCTTACAATTTCAATAATTTCATTTTCATTTACACTTCTTATGGAGGAAGGAATCTAAATTTTGTCTGATAATTCTATCATTTAATCCATTTGTATCTTTTGGTTCTACAATTTTATTAGCTAGTGTAGGTCCAACGTTTACGAAAAAATTATTAAATGCATTTACTATTTCCTTAATTTTGTTTATAATCAAATTGTCTTTTACAAAATACTTTGGATATTCCGTTCTCTCAGTCCCATTAATTATACTATTTAATATCTTCCAAGTCCCTTGGATGTTACTCCTGTGCTGTTCTAATTGCTTATGATAATAATACTTCTTATTTATTCTTATTATATTTATCAACTTATTTTTATATGTCTTATATCTATACTTCACTTCTTTAGTTCTATGTTTCATGTATAATTTATAGAGGTAGTTTTTCTTTTTACAAGCATTTACCATACCCTGAGTAATCCTGGCCTATCTAATGTAGTTTTGCCTTTAGTCACAGATTTTTTAAGTGGACAATGTTTGTCATAGAGCTTGATTATGGTAGACAAGAAGGCATTATAAGCCAAATCTGGGTCAGCAGTGGCATAGACTTTATCCCACATCTGAGCAAATAAGTCCGCTTTGAAGGCAGCCATGGCTTCAGGTGTCCTGCGCCTGACCAATTTATGGTTGTCTATTATGATATTGTTATCCTTTTGAAGAAGTTGATGAAAAATACCAAAAACAGGAAGATGGTCAGTAATATCATTTATAAGTAAACCAGCTGTTATTTGGCTTTCTAATGCATTAGTAAATACATTGTCTATTAGTGTAGCAGTGTCAACAGTAATTCTACTTGGTTTAATGATAAGTGGAAATAGGTGATAAATGATTTTAATGGGGCAGATATGGAGGAGGTTCTCTGCATTTTAAGAAGTCACAACTGTACCACATTACCAACTGCAGAAATCCTACCCAGGCTGTTGGAAGTAATTGCACACAAGGAGTTGGTGCAGCCGCCATCATTCATAATAAAGTGTTGGAAGCCAATCCTAGAGCCTATTGGTGAGTTTTGGGGGTATGGAGGGCTACAAGATATACTCAGTCTCAGTCATCTTTAGCCAAAAGCGAGAACTGTTACAAGTCAAGTTTCCAGAGTCAGTGTTGCCTGCTGAGAAGACCACCTCTCTTCATCTTCAGAGATTTATCTGTGAAACAATGAGAACATTTTTGGCAGTTTTTTTTTTTTTTTTTTTTTTGATATTGCACAGGTTCTGACCTTTTTTTTTTTCACCTTTTCACCAACATGTCAGAGTACACTAGATGCCCTGTGGCCCACGCCTGTAGTTGTTTGCTGGAACTTTCTAGTAATTACAGCAATTAATCAAAATTTAGGTCTGCCTGTTTTACCAAGTGGAGTATGGGTTATGGATATGAATTAAGTGGTTGAAAAGAACTGTTTTTTTTAGCCTTTTTATTTATCAAACATACATAATCTCTCTCTAATTTCTTATTTTCACATGTCCTTGATTTTATAAATGCATACATTTTTTTTTTTCATGTTATTATAGCACATATTGTGCCTTTGTTATCATCAATGTTTTTCCATGTGATGGCAGTTATCAGACATGCCTTCATTGTGTCTGAGTTCAGGCAAAGCCCAAGTACTCAGCCAACCTGCCTGGTATTAGGTTCCTCTTCTCTGCATTTAAATGCAGACCAATTGAAGCCAAATGAGCTAGAACAACTGTGGTGTGTTTGTGGGCCATGCTCTGTGAGGGAGCACACACTAACCAATCGCCCAAGTAGTTGAGCACTTGGATGCCTTTCTGCCGAAGTACCGAATTGATGCAAGGCCATGGTAACAGGGAAGGCCCAATCAGAACCACATTGTACTTGTAGGCCACTTGGAATGCAAATCACAGGTAGCGGTGATGATCTGGATGACTCAATATGTGAAAATAACCACTGCAAAGATCCACAGTCATGAACCAGTCACCGGCTCTAATGAGACTTTAGTCTGAGCATCTGAAAAGGAAGCAGCTTGATTTGAACTGTTTTAAATCTAAAATTACGTGGAATCCCACGTTGTGCTTGGATATGAGGAAGCAGTGGAAAAAAACAAAACAGTTACTGTATGTAAGTACAGTTCTATGAATATGTGTGTAGACCTCTACGAGCTTTGCTAATAGTCACCCCACAGCATCACCTTGCGCCTGAGAGATAAAAGAATCTACCACTCCAATCATCGCAGGGTATGACATAGTGCCATAGTGCTACATAAGCCCCGTCAACATGAACTCAGCCACAAGAGAAGAGGGCGGGCTGCTGGGCATGCAGGCAGAGGGATACTACATACTCATAGAACTGTAGTTACTTACAGTTACAACTGTTATTTCTATGTCATATGTGCTATGCCCTCTACGGGTTTTGCAAACGGTTAACACCTATGCAAAGGCCGTGGGGATCAATATACTCCCAGCAGGGCCTGTCTCCACCATGACTGGACCAAACCCAGGGCGATGCCAGCCAAGGAACCTGACCACGGCAGGAAATGCCCATAGGTGTCTCAGCGCTCTTGGAAGAGGCAATGCAACTGACCAGAAGTCAGGAAGTGCACCCAGGCCACTTCTCCAAAGAGCGCCTGCACTTCCCAGCTGACCAGAGAACCAGATGCACAGGGCTGCCTCTCCCAACACTGCCCAGCACCCCCAAGAAGAGATACAAAGCAATCATAGCAGGCCAACACTCTCAAGAGCACCTGCAAGAGGACAAACAGTCAGTAAACAACCTACACATGGCTGCCGCCCAACACCGAAAGGGCGACAGACACCGCAGACACTTCCAAAGATATGACCACACCAATGCCAAAGAGGAAGACCAGGAGGCCAGCAAACACACATCCTCTATCAACACACCATGAAACAAGGCAGTCAGAGCTGCCACCCCCGCACGGAGTTTGCCCAGCAGCCGCCAGCAGAGGTCACCCCATGCCTCATATGTCACCCTTATAGGGCTCAGCATAGCATTACTCAAACAGGGATGAAACAATATGACAGTGAGGTGCATGTACGTAAAGGACTATTGGTATCTGTGAGTTCACTCTGTTCACATATAGTGTCTCACCTTAAATGTCCTAGTCTTTTTTTTTTGTGATATGGCATACTATGTAGGCTTATAGAACTTTGGGGCTCCCTAGTGAGGATGTTAATCCCCCTGCCTTTAGTGCGTGAGGTTAAGTGTTTGATTCCCTGATGTAATTTTCAGACGTAGAATGTATCACTCATGCAAGTGACATGCAAGTGGAAATTTTCAATTTTTCCTTATTTGTGGATTGGGGATGGGATACGGTATATGTATATATAATACTGTATAACCTGAGACAGTGGAGAGACTTTATATGTACGTTTATGAAAAGTATGTGGAAGCTTAAGTCTTACGTCACAATATTTTTTTTGTTTTTTTTTACCCATAAGTCCCTAGGCAGTTTTCCCAGGAGCTTGTGCAGTTTTGAATCAGTGAAAAAATCACTTCACTTCCTTAAGCTCCAGGTATGTTTTTGCTGACATTATAACATGGTAGAAAGCTCATAAAAGTTGATTTTGCAGAATATAGCCTCTTTAACTCCACCACAGATGAAATTATGACATACTTTACTGTGTTTCATTTCATTAGAAACTGGTATTCAATAAACAAACACTGTTATAGATGTATTCTTTAGTTAGTAGTAGTTAGTTATGATGTGAGTGCTATCAGCAGCTGCCAGCGGGGCATCTTTGTTGCCAGGCAACCACAACATTCCACTCTGTTTGCAGGGTAAAAATGGCTCCCTGCAGTTTTTGGTATAAATGATTAAAATTTTCCATCTTTTCATTTCAGAAAACACTGAACAAACTCTACAATAAAAATACAATTCCAGAAAAAAATCTGAGGAGCGGTTTCATTTGAGCTATGTTAGATCTTTTATAAGGAAAAAAGACGTTTGAATTTGATACATGTCCTATGGAGGATGCCAGGGGAATCCCCAGCCCCTAACCTGAACTTTTATAGATGCAGTAAGTGTTTGGAGAGAGTAGACAGAGTTTGTGTTAATACACATCAGCAGATACAGTATATAGTGCCCTACCTCACGCTCAGGGACAGAGCGTGAGGTAGGGCACTAGTAACACAGACTAAACATCTATCAGAAGATAAGAAAGTACTGACAGAGCAAGCTGCTGAGTACAGCCCCAGTCACATCAGCATCACCAACAAGTGTCCACATCAGGACCAGTGCTAGGGCTACTGCAGTATCTGCACACAAAGGTTGTACTAGGTCACCACCTAGATATCTTTTAGGAAAAACAAAACAAAAACAGTGTATTGTTTCTATATGCAGAGTTGCCATTAAAAGGGAATGCTAACTCAAATTTTCAGAGCTTTCTCCCTCCCACCTTTATTCACGGATATGGCGTTTCCTTGACAAAAAAATGACATAGGATTTTGTTTCATTCATGCTGAGGCACTGACCTTCTTAGGAGCTGAAAATGCTCACTGCTGCTATAGCACATACGCAGCCTTCAGCCCTTCAAATAGTCTTCTCATTTATCCAACTGTTAAGTTCATGTTGCCAGTGGCGGTGCTAATTAGCATCATACCCAGCTCTGCCCACCCCCCTATTGTTCAGTAATAGCCAGAGCTGAATCTAACCTTTCTGAGGCCCTAAGCAAAATTCTTCTCAGGGCCCCTACTATCATATGTGTTTCTTAGTCAGTGATAATCAAAATGAGATGCCCATGTAAGCTTTTATTTAATTTAATTAATAAGCTTTGAACTAATTATTGATTATATTTATTCAAACTGTCACCCTGCCTGGACCCTACCTGGGTTTTATTTTACAAACTTTTTTGGATAAAATCAGTGTAGACTTCAGTTTATTTAAGCCAACATTATTTAAGGATATTTAACCCACTGTTTTATAGAACTGAAGTTTTTTTTTTCCCCCAAATTAGGCCACTAGTAGTAGCCTCTGCCTGTGCAGGATAAACAGCACCTCGACCTTGTGACAAATACAACTGTGACTTTGTTTATTGTTTTTGAAGAAACTACTGTCCAGATGTCTCTGTCCACTCCAGGACACAGAGTGGAGTTAGTTTAAATCAGTTTCTGCTCAAGGTAGCACAGAGTTCTCGCCTCTATTTAGCGCAGAGGAGCAGTCAAGACTCAAGAAAGACGAGATGAGGGGTGAGAGAGATGAGAAGAAACAACGCAGTGGTGGTGCCATAAAACAATGTATTTTTCTGAAACATAAAGAGTTAAATCAGAGATTCCCTCACAATGGAAAAGTGAGGAGACCGCACAAGGCACATGCGGAGCTGCTGAAGAGGGACAAGTGGCGAGCTGTGCAGCACTCCGGTGTACTCCAGACAGTGCAAAGGATGGGCTCTCTGCCGTGAACATTCACGAAGAAAAAAACATTCAGAGGGCGGTATTTGGAGAGAGAATAGACTGGGCCCTGTTTGCTGTAATTACAGACTGATGGACAGACAGAAATGTGATCACTACTTTGACTGAGAGGAAGGGACGGGTGCGGCGAGGCCCTGCCACAGCTGCGAGGCCCAATGCAACTTGCATATTCTGAGTATAGGAGGGTCATTCTCAGGTAATAGCACTCATGTCTGAACTCAAATCCTCCCAACTTTATTTGCATGAGAACTCAAAGAAGATGAACAGGAGACAGCACTGTCGGTAGAGGGATAGACATCTAATCCAAGCTTTTTCAGCAGAGAGAAAGCAAATCCTCCAAAACCATTTATCCATAAATATTTATCCTCTTTAGTTATAAAATGTTACATACTAATTTAGAGGTATCTGAAATTATTTCAAAAAACTTGAAAAGCGTAATAGGTCTCCTTTCAATCCAGAGGATACTTCCTACAGATGACATCACTATTCAATAATAATAGCAGGCTAACTTATATATATATATATATATATATATATATATATATATATATATATATATATATATATATATATATATATATATATATATATATATATATATATATATATATATATATATAAAATCCACATCTAAAACATCTTTACATCACTGCTCACTCGCACAAATGTGACCGCTCAAAAATTTCATTCGGACACACACTAAAAAAGAGCCCTGGTAGAACCAAATATAGATGTGCTTACTCTGTAGGGCTGTTCCCACTGGAGAGGTATTGCATGGATTAGGTCAGTTCATGTTTAAAAAGGGGCCCAAAGTGTCCTCTTAAAGTTTGCTGTATCATCTTCTTTTGAAAACAGTCTTATTCTAATTATTTCATGAGAAACGTAAAATGTGTCTTTTTAACAAAGCTGTCTTTTTTCCTATTGATGGGTTTTCAATGGCCTTGACCAGGAGATGTTGTCTTGTTCAGCCTGCACAGTCCTTTGTGCAACTGCATTGGTGATATTGGGCTACAGAAATAAATTGAATCAGAAAGGCCCTCAGTCTGACATTTTAATAAAACAATCATAACACAGGTGGAGGAGAAACACCTACCAGTCCAACTGTGAGACATTGATCCCCGAGGTTACAACAAGAACCTTGGTATTTCTCAATCTTTTATCTGATCTGGACTCCGACTGAGCTGTTGCACATGTATTTGAAGAATGGGTTTAAGTTGCCCTTGTACAATAAATACTATTGGCCTTTATGTCTATAGAAATATCCCTCAGCCTCCACTCTCTGGTCAGACTGCGCCGGTTGTGTATGCTGTGAGGATCTAAGTGCTTTATATTGGATTTCATAATTGATTGATACAAACATGGGGCTTATCCGCAGCGCTGTTTGTTGGCAGCGCTCAAAATCTGGCCCTGTGCACTCAGTTAAAACAGTGGAAACTTACTAACAGCATAGCTACAGGAAGCGGCGCACAGAGCGGCACAAACAAATAAAAAGCAGCCAGCAGTCGGAATTAATGCCTCTGTCTGTCAGCGAGCATGCACGCACATCTCTATGCACGCTTTCACACATGAGCAGCAACGGAGAACTAAATCATTTTACCGCCAGTATGTCCAGCCATTATTAATGAGGAGAATATACAAAGACGACAAACCTCCGGTGGAAGATGATATTGCTTTCTGGCTCAAATCGTGCAGGGGCAGTTTAAAGGGATGGCTTAGTATTTTGTAAATTGCATTCTCCATTGCTGGAAGACCTGCTGTGGAGAAGGAGACAGGAGTCAGACATGTAAAATGTGTTTTATTGAAAGTTAAAGCAACACTGCTGTGTAAGTCTCAAAATCATTATAATAAATGTATTGTTAATCCAATTTTGATGGTTGCGTGAACTGGAAAAAAAAAAAAAATTATTATATATTAAAAAAATGGACAAAATGTAACTCTAGGGGACCTACAATCCTGCAAGGACACTTAAGACAACTGTTTTGTGATTTATACAACTGAAATTTAATTACAGTACTACCAACTGGCCCAGAGGACCATAGGTATCAGGGAACATAGGTTCTGTGGAACATAGGTACTGAGAAACATAGGTACTGGGGAACATAGGTACTGGGGAACATAAAGCGCTTTTCCACTGGCTTTGGGAGTGGTTCCACCTCCCAAAGTGTTGGCTGCAGAAAGCGTACTAAACCGTGCTACTTTTGGCACCCCCTCAGTACGGGGGTAAAGCTATGGGTCCACTTTGGAAAAAGTGGAGCTCTGCACTGCTGTGAGTTGATTGGAGGAGAGAAAATCCTCAGGCAAAAACAACAAGCCTTAAACAATAATAAAAGGGGGAATGTTAATTTTAATCAAATGTGGACTTGTCATTGTGACAAACAGCCATATTCCAAGAAAGGACGAGCTAAATGTTGTGTCGACTTTTACAAAAAACAAAGCTAGCATATATTAGCAACAGCTGTCTCTGGTTTCTCTGGTAAACATTTTATTTGTAGTTTAGACTGGATAAAACACTAGTTAGACTCATGTTGTTATATGGTCAGTTGTTAAAATGGTGCAGAAAAATAAAAAGTAAGCTTCAAACATGTTTTTAACTCATTACCACAATTTTTGTTGCTCTTGTGTGACATCAGTGTTTACGTAACAGACGCTGGTCTCCTGGACCCAGAGAAATGGAAACACAAGCAGGTTTTGGGGCTACCTGTACCAAACTGTCCCATACTGACACAACCTGTGCTGTACCATCAAGTGGAAAAGCCCCTACAGGTACTGAGGAACATAGGTACCAAGGGACAAAAATATTGGGGAACAGAGGTACCAAAGGATATAGGTACTGGGAAACAAAGGTTTTAGGAAACATACGTATGTACAGGCAAACATAAGTACCAGGAATAAAGGTATGGGGGAACATAGGTACTGGGGAATAAAGGGCTGACTCCACCGCAGTAATGTAGGTCCATCCTAATCCATTCTGCTGCTCCAGTGTCATAGAATAGCAATCATGTGTAACATGTGTGCTGTGTATAGACTTTTATAACTTATAACAATTTAATTAATACAGACAAGATAAAACAATGTTTGAGACTGTAGGGGGTGGTATTGATATTTTTTATGTCAATAACAGCTTTAGTATCAACTGAAATTTAATTAAACAAGATAAAGATTGAATCGCACATCACTGCAATTTTCCATTCACCTCATATGCACATAATTTATTTTTGTGAGATAAGCTAATTTTTGTGTGTAGTAGTAAATGGCCTATTTAGCAACTTTCGATTCAGCACAGATTAGAATGACCAACACTGCCTTAACACTTCACAGTTTCATCCGTTGCAGGGATGTTCTGTGGCTACAAATTAGGAAACCATAGGTACACAGGAACATGTAGGTACCAGGGAACATAGTAACAACAAGAGGAGAACAAGTAATGGGGATCCTGTATTGGGGAACAGAGGAAAACATAGGTACTGAGGACTTACATCTCACAAAAAAAAAAAAAAAAAAAAAATCACTTTCAAAGATGTGAAACAAATGTACTTCGGCTTTAGCTGTAACAGATAAAGTAATGCAGGCTGCCTTCCTGATGCCTCAGTTCCTTCTTGGGAGTTTTCTTATAAAGTAATCAACATTTTTTTCCAGCTCAGTTCAGTCCACCTCTCTTGCCAAGGTTAAAAAAAACAAGGATGCATTTGTGGATTCTCTCTGACCTTGGCTCACTTTAAATTATACACAATGCAGTTTATTTAAAAAAAAATATTGGTTTGAAAGGAAATGCAGCGGCGAACATAGTATTTGTATTAAACGTGGGTATATATTTGTCATATTATTGGAAAGTATTGTGCAATGTTTTTTTGTTTTTTTGTTTGTTTTTATGATTTATTTATATGGGACAGTGTGTATTAATGAACAGCAGCTAGTGCCGTAAATACACCAGGATTATAGCTCAGAGCTAATTTCCATCCGTAGTCCCCACTCACTCACATTCACAGTGGCTTCCTGGTGTTCCCCAGCGGTCTCCCATTCAGGTACTGACCAGGCCCTACTCTGCTTAGCTTCCAAGGTCTGACGGGATCAGGCATCCACAACGCGGTATGGCCTTATATGACTTATGTGTTGTACTATGCCAATTCAGTTCATAAAATGTGCATTGTTTTTTTTTCCTTTTCTATGGCACGTCCAGTCTATGTCTCTTAGCAGCTCAGGAGGTAGAGCCATTAGATCCCCGCTCTCTCCCTGTGCATACTGCTGTTGTGTCCTTGGGCAAGACTTCAACTACCTTGCCTCCAGTGTATGGCTGTGTAAGAGTGTGAAAGATTCCGTTGTGGTTTGAGGGGCCCTGGAGGTAGAAAAACCTTGGCAGCATTATATAGTTTTTTTTTACAGTCCTGGATTATGTTGTTTATTCTTGGCATAATCCTGGGGCATGTGCACCTAGATGTTTGTTTTTCTTTTATTGTTATTCTGGTTTAATGTATTAGATCCATTATTTTAGTGTAAGACAGGTGAATGTGTGGATTCAGTGTGCAAAACCTGTCCAGTAACAAAAGACATGGCCTTTTTCTCCTGAGCACCACAGAAAAAACTGATGGTAACTTTGCTCCTTCCACTGACTGGGTCATAAAGTCAAGTTATAATTACACCAAAGGACCAGATAAGTATGTGGTGGAGGCCCTGGGACAGAAACGGGATCAGGCAGAAACCACCCTGGACAAAGATCAGTGTCCGGTGGAAGAAAGGAAACTGACAGTGGCGGCCCCAGTTGAGTGACAGGAACAGGTGGTTTCTGTTGTTGCCCCAGTCAAGGTGCAGGAACAGGGGTGTCCACTCTGGATGGAAATTAGTGTCTGGCAGAGGCCCTGGGCCAGGAACGGGATCAGGCGGAGACCACCCTGGATGAAGATCAGTGTCTGGCATGAGGCCCCAGAACTAGAAACAAGCAGAGACAATCCAGGACAGAGGTCAGTGTCCGGCGGAGACAAGACTGGGATCAGGTGACGATCACCCCAGACGGAGCTCAGTGTCCGGTGGAGATGGGACTGCGATCAGGCGGCGACCACCTCGGACAGAGATCAGTCTCCGGTGCCAGCCTCAGGATGAGAACAGAAACAGATGGAGGGCTCAGGACGGGAGCAGACAGAGGGTCCTGCAGAAGTGGCCAATCAGGGTAAGGGAGGTCTATGTTCAGTGACAACCATTCCAGGGGGGGAAATGGATCTGGCAGTGGCGGCCACTCAAGGGCAATGGGCGGAGCTTGGGGAGGAGCTGGGAGCACAGGCGGAGCTTGGGGAAGAGTTGGAACCGCGGGCAGAGAGAGAGCAGGTGGGGACACAGGTGGAAGATGAGTAGCAGAAGTTAAAATGGTGGAACCCGGCTGCCGATCAGTGGGTCCATGTGTTCGATTTGTGGCCTGGGAACAGGCATAAATCTGTGGCTGTTGTAGAGCAGCCTCAGGGAAAAGTCCATTGCCCTGCATTTTTACAAAATAAAGCAGTGATGCTTCTGTCTCCACAAAACAGTCCAGTCCTTGTATGGTCACGTCATTCTGTCATAAAAGTGAGGGGCACAGGGGAAAAAGGACCCAAAATGCAGGACTGCTGGAAGGTGAAATTTATTAAAATAATGGATGAAGACCAACGGGGAGAAACAAAGGAACATGTCCAAAAATGAGAAAGGAAAATAGTCAGTACAAAACAAAATCCATAAAGACAAAACCTGGGGAAAAACACAAATGTCAAAATTGATCTCAAACTCTCTGGGTGGAGTCTGCATGTCCTCCCTGTGTTACCTGTGCATTCTCTCCGGGTACTCCAGCTTCCTCCTGCCGTCCAAACATATGCATGTGTTATGTGGCTCTAAATTGTCCCTAGTAAATGAATGCTGAATGGTTGTCTGTCTTTGTATGTTTCTGTGACTAACTGGCCACTGTGGCTATAGCCCATAGTTACTGGAATAGGCTCCAGTACCTGCGATTTTGAGAGAATCGTATTTCTAGGTTGAGTTAGTGCATAAAAATACAATAGTAAGCTGGTAGTTTGTACATAGAGTATATAAAAAATAGTAGCAACCATCTAATGAAATAATGGCAGCACCCTTTTCTTCACAACACCTAAGTTATGTTTATTTGACCATTAGTGTGTGATGTGGAGCTGAACGCCATTCTGAATGTGTGCATCAGGCAGCTGTTACATAATATTTGAGGAATGGCCTGATGGAAAATCATACGTCTAGAAGTGTTGACACTGTGGTGGTCATTGGTCAAAATGATACCGCCCTCAGATCCATACGGTAGTCATAAATCATAAATAACTGCAGTCAATACATGCCTCAGATGGACCCAAGTCAGAGCCATGTGAAGTCAAAGGTCAAGGATTTAGGCAATACATAACATCTTGAGGTTTCAAGGTCTAGAAAATTAAGTTATGTTTTATAATCTCTATAGTCTTATTTCATTTATCTATCTGTTAACTACTTGAAATTCTTGAAATGCACAAAAATATAAAATTATAAGGGTGGGGCAGTGAAAGGGTGAACTATGAGCTCTTTAGGGATAGGTAACTTCTTCCTTAATAGGTAATAGTCAGCACAGCCTGTTTGGAGAAGCAGACAGGAGCAATTTTGTGTTCTGTTTGACTGCTATTAAAGCCAGTGAATACATTCTTTTTGAACTAACAAAGTCTAAAAACTACTATTATATAAGAAGTTCTGTATAAATCTAATAAACAAAAACAAAGAACATATGGTAAAGGCCACATTATTCCATCACGACAAAAACTTGGCAATTCATTCAAAACTGATAAGGACAGATCCTGATTTAAAGAAAAAAAATAATAATAATAAAAAAATAACTCATTCATATAGTTTTTTTTATAGCCTGATTTTGTTTGAGCACAGGAAAAAAAAAGGCAATCAAACCATAATTAATCCAGTTTGCAATAATATTGAAAATTATTCTTTTTGAAGCATAAAATGAAGTAATATAATTACCAAAAAACTGGCAATTTAAGGGTTAAAAGATTTAAATTTCATTAAATATTTGATATGTATGATATGGACAAATGCTGGTTTAATAAATAAAAAACAATTAAATACATTTTAAAAATTGCTCATATAGTTTTTATAGCTTGACTTTGCATTAGCACATTTTTGTGCAAAGGTTAGTTAATGTATTAAATAAATTAAAAACACATGCATATGAATAAATTTAGCTGATAATCTTTCACATACACCAGGCTGCAATCATGACAAACTTTAAAATTGCATTAAGATTTGATATGTATGATAAGGACAGATGCTAGTTTAAAAAATCATATAAGCTTGTTTTTATAGTTATATAACGTTGACTTGACTCTGATGAATTTGTCCACATGTTGATTGAATATTATGTATTTGTTTAAATTTGTGTGGAACTGATGTTGTCTTGTTGTTGTTTGTGTAATGTGAGGTTATATCAGGTCTAATTTATTGCAATGGGAGAATGTGACTGACTGACGTGCAGAAGAAAAAAAATTTATGGAGCCCGGATGTGTGTGAATGAAGAGACCAGAGACATAAATGATGTTAAATGTAAAGAAAAATATATTGAATATATAGGGAAAGCGGAAGTGGAACAAAATAAATACAAAACGCAAGTTAAAGACACAGCAATTATTATGCTGATTGTTTCAGATTTTCAGTTAAAAGGTTTTTTTTTTTTTTTTTTTTTTAACATGGTTTGGTTGAAAGTTCTTTTTGAAGAGAAAAAAAAAACTCCTACCAGCTCAGCACTTAGATATGAATAAGTTCAGATTGAAGTACAACAAAAAAAAAAAAAACTACAAAAAAACTGACCTGTAGGGGACCAGAGGATCCATTAGCATCTTATTTTAATTCATAGGTAAATACATCAATGATCCATCCATCCATCCATCCATAGTCTTCCGCTTATCCAGGACCGGGTCGTGGAGGCAGCAGTCTAAGCAAAGATGCCCAGAGTTCCCTCTCCACAGACACCTCCTCCAAGGTCTACTGGGGAGACCCCAAGGCGTTCCCAGGCCAGCCAGGAGACATAGTCCCTCCAGCGTGTCCTAGGTCTTCCCCGGGGCCTCAGCCCAGTGTGACATGCCCGGAACACCTCCCCAGGAAGACGTCCAGGAGGAATACGGAACAGATGCCCGAGCCACTTCAACTGACTACTCTCAATGTGGAGGAGCAGCGGCTCTACTCCAAGCTCCTCCCGGGTGACAGAGCTCCTCACCCTATCTCTAACGGAGTGCCCAGCCACCCTGCGGAGGAAACTCATTTCGGCCGCTTGTATCCGGGATCTTGTCCTTTCGGTCATGACCCAAAGGTGACTTTAGGTGAGAGTAGGAACGTAGATCGACCGGTAAATCGAGAGCTTTGCCTTTCGGCTCAGCTCCTTCTTCACCACGACAGACCGTTAAAATGACTGCATTACTGCAGACCCTGCACCGATCCACCTCTCGATCTCACGCTCCATCCTTCCCTCACTCATGAACAAGACCCCGAGATACCTGAACTCCTCCACTTCAGGCAGGAGCTCTCTCCCGACCTGGAGAGGGCAAGCCACCCTTTTCTGGTCGAGAACCATGGCCTCGGACTTGGAGGTGCTGATTCTCATCCCAGCCGCTTCATACTCGGTTGCAAACCACTCCAGTGCACACTGAAGGTCCTGGCCTGAGGAATTAACAGGACAACATCATCCGCAAAAAGCAGAGATGAAATCCTGTGGTTCCCAAACCAGACTCCCTCTGGCCCCTGGCTGCACCTAGAAATTCTGTCCATAAAAATAATGAATGGTGACAAAGGGCAGCCCTGTCAGAGTCCAACATGCACTGGGAACAGGTCTGACTTACAACCGGCAATGCGGACCAAACTCCTGCTCCGGTCATACAGGGCCCGGACAGCCCTTAGCAAAGGGTCCCGGACCTCATACTCCCAGAGCACCCCCCCACAGGACGCTACGAGGGACAATGCCTTCTCCAAACCCACAAAACACATGTGGACTGGATGGGGCGAACTCCCATGAACCCTCGAGCACCCAATAGAGGGTGTAGAGCTGGTCCACTGTTCCACAGCCAGGACGAAAACCGCATTGTTCCTCCTGAATCCGAGGTTCGACTATCGGCCGAATTCTCCTCTCCAGTATCCAGGAATAGACTTTCCCGGGGAGGCTGAGGAGTGTGATCCCCCTGTAGTTGGAACACACCCTCCGGTCCCCCTTCTTAAAAAGAGGGACCACCACCCCAGTCTGCCAGTTCAGAGGTACTGTCCCCGACCGCCACGCGATGTTGCAGAGATGTGTCAGCCACGACAGCCCCACAACATCCAGGAACTTGAGGTACTCAGGACGGATCTCATCCACCCCCGGTGCCTTGCCACTGAGGAGCTTTCCAACCACCTCAGTGACTTCAGCTTCAGTGATGGACGAGTCCACCTGAGTCCCCAGCCCCTGCTTCCTCAGTGGAAGGCGTATCGGTGGGATTGAGGAGATCCTCAAAGTATTCCTTCCACCACCCGACAACATTCCCAGTCGAGGTCAACAGCTCCTCACCTCCACTGTAAACAGTGTTGGTAAAGCACTGCTTCCCCCTCCTGAGGCGGTTTGCCAGAATTTCTTCGAGGCCGATCGATAGTCCTCCTCCGTGGCCTCCCCGAACTCCTCCCAGACCCGAGTTTTTGCCTCCACAACTGCCCGGGCTGCAGCGCGCTTAGCCTGCCAGTACCCGTCAGCTGTCTCAGGAGTCCCACAAGCCAGCCAGGCTCGATAGGACTTCTTCTTCAGCCTGACAGCATCCCTTACTTCCTATGTCCACCACCAGGTTTGGGGTTTGCTGCCACGACAAGCACCAGAGACCTTACGGCCAAAGCTCCAAACGGCCGCATCAACAATAGAGGTGGAGAACATGGTCCACTCGGACTCCATGTCTCCAGCCTCCCTTGGGATCTGGTCAAAGCTCTCCCGGAGGTGGGCGTTGAAGACCCCTCTGACAGAGGGCTCAGCCAGACGTTCCCAACAGACCCTCACAACACGTTTGGGTCATCAATGATCATACATTTCAATACAATAGTGCAATCATGCTAATTGCACTCAATCACAATTCACAAAATACAACAGTTCATTTAACTTTC
Source organism: Bostrychus sinensis (assembly GCA_020698575.1). Classification (NCBI taxonomy): domain Eukaryota; kingdom Metazoa; phylum Chordata; class Actinopteri; order Gobiiformes; family Eleotridae; genus Bostrychus; species Bostrychus sinensis. Next base: position 34,801,710 of record CM036248.1, read on the forward strand.
AGTCATTTTAGCTATGTAGCTTTATATACAAACCTGCACTCAACAGGCTATGTCCAGTTAGTGTAAACTAACAAATTACAATAAATGAAAACAGTTGTCTAACCACTGTAGTCGAATTCAAGGAAACATGTGGCCGTAACAAACAAAGTGCAGGGTGTCAGTAAGTGCATGTTAAGGCAATTAAATAAACTAAAGTGTATGAAAACAGGCATTTTTGAAGCGGAGTTCCGCTCGCGGTAACAACACCATCAAAGCTTTTTTTTCAGGGGTTCTATTATGCAAAATCAACTTTCAATCAACTGAGCTTTCTACCATGTTTTAATGTTGTTCCTGCATCAAAAACATATCTGAAGCTGTGTTTTTGTTTCATTCACGCATGTTTGAGTAATCCTCTAATTATGCTGACTTCCTGAAAGGGCAGAAACATCTTATTTTACCGATGTCTGCCATTTCCACCTGACCACACCTCTCTTCCCTTACGGCCCAGTCCCATTCAGCTCACACCTCCCCTGCACCAACCAAACAAACTCACCATGCTTGCAGCAGCACTTGTTGTGAGCCTAAAGGGCTGGGACAGCAGTTGGGCCGTGAGGAGGGAGGGGCTCTTAAAGGGACAGGGACCTAATCTGAGCGTTTCTCACAGAGTCAAATGATGAGTTTCTTCAAATAGGTTTTTTTTTAATAATTATTGCATTTTTTTTTTTTTTTTTTTTTTTTGCGTTTAAGATGCTTATCTAGAGGTGTCCTAAATTAATTTAAAATAAACCAAAAAACAAACAAAGCATAAAATAGCCCCTTTAAGCAATAAACAGACTAAGTGCTATGACAGCTAAATGCTTTGGTTTGCAAAAGGTAAAGGATGTTTACCGCTGAGTTTGACAGCCAATTGACAGCCCTGTTATTGTTAATAAAAGTATTATTTAGTAGTATTTCCTGCAGTGAGGCCCCTATGAGTGCGAGGTGTGGGCCCGCTCTGCTGTGAACCTGTTGAACCAGCTCATTGTCGAGTCTGTTCCTCCAGTCAAACTTTCCAAATGACTGTTCTTAGCCTTGTAATGCACCAGCATGAGAAATAACACCACAGCCTGCCGAGTCCCGGTCACCATGACAACACCTCACTCAGCAATTCCCACGATTATTTGGGGCCATGTAAAAAAAGCAAAAAAAGAAACACCATTTGCATCTCCCGCTAAAGTACATTCTAATTTAGTTTTGACACGAGATTGAGCCTCATCGTCGGGGCCCCGGCTCATAGCTCTTGTGCTAATCGCCACTGTGGCTAATGGCAGCTAGCGCAAACACTGGGGGGAGACTCATTAATTCTCCCAGGCGGTCCTGCGCGGTGCTGTGTCAGTGACATGGTGGCTGAAGCCGCGTCTCATTAGCCTAACCCCCCTCCCCGTCCCCTGCGCCAGTCGCTCGCCTTTGTCGGATTCTCTCTGTTCTGCGGGCCCTCATTAAGGCCCCGGATTTCAGCATTTTTTTTTTTTTTTTTTACGCCTGCATTCTTTGTGTGCGAGCCAGAGAAAGAACTGCTGTGTGTCTGACTTTGTTTGTTCTGTGTGTGATTCAGGGCTGCTGTAATCCACTGTTAGCGTTAGCCACCACCAAAAACAGGCAATGGAGCTGTGTGTTTTTTCAGATAAGAAGCAGTCTCACATTCTTTGAAGAATGTGAGACTGCCACAATTCTGAAACTGAAGTTTACATTGGTTTATTCATTAATATGACTGTTTTGTTCCATTTTAGCCATGTTTTATTCATTCATATTCCTGTTTTCTTAAATATTCTTTATTATGCTAACCTAAAACAACCTAAAACATGCACAAGAGGCTAATCCTCCAGCTAGAGTAAGGGTTAGGGTCACACACTGCTCCTCACACAGTGCTACAGCAGCAGTGAAAGATGGGTCAAATGCAGAGGACAAAATTCTCGTTTTCTGTTCAAATTTTTCTCAGACAATAAGAAAAATGTAAAAATCCTCTTATTAGCATTGCTTTGTTCAAACCTTAAGTACAGGGTTCCCGCAGGGCATTAAAAAAGCATTAAAAGTAATAAAAAGTCAAATTAAATTTGCTAAATTTAAGGCCTTAAATGGTTTTAAAAGGCATTAAATTTAATTCCAACAGTCATTAAAATCATTTTTAAAAAAGACTTTAATTTGTGAATATAAATACACTATATTTCCAAAAAATATTTGTACTGCCTTTATACACACATGAACTTAATCCATAGGGTTTAATATGATGTTGGCCCACCCTTTGCATCTATAACAACTCTTCTGGGAAGGCTTTCCCAAGGTTTAGGAGTATTTATGGGAATTTTTGACCATTCTTCCAGAAATGCATTTGTGAGGTCAGACACTGATGTTGTATGAGAAGGCCTGTCTTCATTTCATCCCAAAGGCAGGACTTTTTGCCAGGAGCACTTTAGCACTGTAGCTGACTGGAAATGTTTAGGGGCACAAGCAAAAGGTTTAGGGGTGCATACCAAAAATCAGTATCACAAATATTAACTCACTCCTACCTTACCAGGCTCATAGTTGAATTGAAATAGCCCCAGAATGAAAAATGTGGTCTAAGGAACTAGCAGATGATGGCATATGGCTAAAGAATTTTATCAGAAATGTATCAACAGTTAACCTCAGACAGTCAGACACATTACCCCTAAATAAAACTGAATATAACTGAAAGTAAACAAATGTCAGATCCATAGACAGTTTTTTACAAAATGTAGAATTAAATTAGTAATAAGTTAGCCTAATGAAGAACTGAATTGTTCATATCTCCCTCAGGTCTTCTCTCAGTTCTCAGATCATTTGTGGCTTCAAACTTAATAACAATGGCCAACTGCTGTTTTGACCTGGCCCTCTGTATTTTTTCTTATGACTCTAAATAACAGCACCTCTCTCAGACAGCGCTGCAGGAGGCTGCAGCACCTCATGCTAAATACAGAAGCTTCTTGGCTAAGTTTTACTAAAGAAACTACAGCCCAGGTGCCTCTCTCCTTTACTGGACACAGTATGGAGTTAGTGTATCGTGGTTATTGTGCGTGTTTTGCTTAATGGCTGCTCTTGGAGTACATAATGTCGCAGTCTCTGTGCCGACAGAAAAAAGTGTGGAGGAAATGAACGGCGCAGTGTCAAAAAGCATCTTTTTGAAAGAACACGAATGTGAACGATTTAAGCCTCAGACAGATTCCAGGTATTCGCTTCGGGTCACAATGGACAATTAATGGGAATGGGACCTGCAGCCTGCGTGAGTTCAGCCACTGCTCTGCTGAGGGGAGGGAGGTGGGGCAGAGTGACAGAGACGGGGTTGGGGAAACAGCAGATCAGCGGCTCAGTCTAGCTCTGTTTTATTCACTCTATTTAGTTCATTTTAATTTATTTTTTTTTCTTCAGTCTTGTTAAATTTGAAACAGATTTGTTCCCTCCTAGCCTTGTAAAGCTAAATAACACTTGCAACATTTTTATTCCCTTTGCACCTCTGTTTTGTTCACTACTTTTTTCAACCTTTTGTTCAGATTTAGCTTTGTTTGTTGATTTGCCCCACTGTTTTTGTAAATTATATCCTGCATTGTCCCACTGACAACTTACTTTTTGCTTATTTTAGCTCTGTTTTGGTCAAGAAAATTCGTGTTTTACTGGAGTGACACGGTTTTACTTTGCTCATTTCAGCCCAATTTTTTTTAATTTTTTTTTTTATTTATTTATTTATATGGGACAGCGTGTATTAATGAACAGTAGCTAGTGCCGTAAATACACCGGATTATAGCTCAGAGCTAATTTCCATCCGTAGTCCCCATCCGTAGTTTAATTAATTGTTAACAGTTTTTTTTTCACACTGTACTGTTTGTGAAGCCCTTTGAAGCCATTTTTGTTGTGATACTGGGCCCTATAAATAAAATTTTATTGAATTTCATATTATTTAAATTTTTTTTTTTTTTTTTTTTTTTTACCGATTTTGCCTTTATTGCTAATTGCTAAATGGATAAAATGTTCATAGGATCACTAAGATTTTCTGTCAGTCGCCAACAACATCTTGATTATTCATTTGTAACTTACAAGGTTTACTGACAAATGCTAGTTCCTCCACAGAAAATATATTGTGGTCTGTGTTGCTCTATAGTTTTATTCATTTTTTTGTATTAAATCATAATAAATATATTCTTCTACCATTTGTTTTATGTATGGCATCCGTTTGTCTCAGTGCAGTTCTTCAATATTTAATCACACATATAAAATATCCTCAGAGTCAGCAGCAGCAGCAGGTATGAGAGTTTGTGTTGCCATGGAAACGTGTGGAGGAAGTAAGGCTGCCGCAGGGCGTCCACACGGAGCATGTCTTTGAGATGTGTACAGTCATTACAGTAAGTCTGGATACAGCTGCTGCCGACCTTAAAACTGCAGTCATTTCATTCTTTAAGAAGGAAAACTAATCATTTAATGAAATGCAAATCTGAATACACTATACAGTATAAAAAGAAGAAAATACCATATTACTAATACTTTCTGGTTTGGTACAGTGTTGTTTGAAATGCTGTGAAGCCAAGCAGGTGTCACACTTTGTAAATAGAAGACATAAGGTTTTACAACTATTGCTAAATACAGCAGTAGTAGTTAGTAATATTGGTAGTTACAAATGTTCTTCTCTTTTTGGTGATCTCTTTTTGGTGATCTCTTTCCTCCAACTTAAAAACTTGTGGACGGATTTGGGTGAAATTTTCAGGAAATGTCAAAAATGGAATAAGAAACATGTGATCACATTTTGGAGGTGATCTGGATCACCATCTGCATCCAGGGTTTTTTTAAACAATATTTACTATTGGGAGATGGGGCTAATTTTGCCATTACAGCTTCTAACTCAACAAATACTGCCCAGAATTGTTGACAAATAATTAGAAGATGACATCATGGTAGATGTTATAATCTGATATAGTTTGACCTGGATAATCTTGATATTCTTGTTCTCGTGATCCAGAAGCTTCTAAATATAGGGGGTACATATGAAATTGGATACTGCACAACAACAGATGGTGAGGTTTTTCTATTTCAGTAGTATGTTCACAGATTTGATGTGTCTTTAATAGTTTTTGAGCTAGATCCAGGCCTTTAGGGTTTTTTTCTCAGGTGCCATACATACAGTAAAGGAATACTGGTGTCTTCCAGTTTGCCAGATACATACTTTTGCAATGAGAAAATAAGGAAAAACTAAATAATTGTAAAAATGCATTTATACAGTACCAATTACTGTGCATTTATAGTGGATTCAAAATATTAATATATGTGCTTGTTATGTCATATTGTTTGTTCAATGTATTTCAGAACTACTTACTTAACTATTTCACCTCAAGTCCCCTAAGGAAAAGGATCTCTGACAATCAACATCTTGACAGCTTGCTCTGAATTTGTGGGACTAAAACAATAGAATATGAATTTTAAGTGTTAATGGGATGTTATGTGCTCTAGAATTAAATGTACTGTCAACACAGGCTTTTTTAACTTCAGATTTTAAAATACAAACCTAAAAACTGTGAAAGATGTTTGGTCTGTAGATGTCTGGAAAACTGTGGAATGACAATTTGTAGGCAGTGTTGCACAAGCTGCCAATGAACACAAAATTTAAAATGTTAAAGCAATATAAAAGGCCATGTCAAGTGGCTTAGACTTAGGGAGCAGAAAGCATAAAGTAAAAACACAAACTGCATACGTTACTGTATTTTCTAATGAGTTATACAAAATTGTGTAGCCAAAATGAGGATAAAAATCTCATGGATGGTCTCTAACACTTAACGATTCTCTTAACTACATAAAGACAATGACATACCTTTATGTTTCTGAAGAGACTGCTGCCTTACTTCTGGAGTCAGGTTTTTTGATTGTAAGAACAATCATCACATCTGTGAGGCCCATCCACATCATCACTGCATCTGGGTAAAAAGCAAATTAGGATAGTATGATTATTTTGTTGATTATAACATGCTTTATAAGGCTGCCGGTCTTTTGAGTCCCGGGTGTGGCCAGTGGGTTAATGGTGGGCGGCTACAACAAAAGTTAAATACTCAGTTGTGTTATAACTTAACACCATTTTTTTCTAACATGAAAAAAGACCACTGCATACACAAACAGCAGTATCCCAAAGTTGCTCAACTGTTAAATGTAAGTTAGTTCCTGCAGTTTACTACCAGAGCTCCTTGATGAGAAGTGGGCTACTGGAACAAGACGGAAATGGACGAGATGCAAGAACAAGGCTCTGTTGGAGTGCTACTACTCCAGTAACTCTAGTCAGAGGGGTTACATGCACATGCATCATGTACATGATACATACATCCAAGAAAGAGTCTCAGGTATGAAAAAGTGGACAGCCCCAAGGCCTGACATGATTCACACCTACTGGCTGATAAAGCTAACTACACTCCATGAGCGCCTGGCAGCACAAATGAATCAGCTGCTAAAGGATGGGACCCACTCTGAATGGCTAAACAAAGGCCAGACCATCTTGATCCAGAAGGATCCCCTCAAGGGAACAGTCCCATCCAACTATCAGCCAATAACCTGTCTCCCCACCACATGGAAGCTCATGTCAGGCATCATAGCGACTTAGATAAGAGGGCACATGGATCAGTACATGAGCACAGCACAAAAGGGCATTGGTAAAAACACCAGAGGAGCTAAACACCAGCTGCTGGTAGATAGAACTGTTGCTCAGGACTGTAAAGCCAGACACACTAATCTGTGCACTGCCTGGATTGATTACAAGAAAGCCTATGACTCAATGCCACACACATGGATCATGGAATGCTTGGAGATGTATAACATCAACAGGACTCTAAGAGCCTTTGTTGCAAACTCGATGAGGCAGTGGAAGACCATGGTTGAGGCCAACTGCAAGCCAATTGCACAAGTGTCCATCAAATGTGGCATATACCAAGGAGATGCTCTGTCCCCGCTGCTGTTCTGCATAGGTCTGAACCCCCTCAGCCAGATAATCACTAAGACTGGCTATGGATACTGACTCAGGAACAGGGCCACTATCAGTCACCTCCTCTACATGGATGATATTAAGCTGTAGTAACCCCCAAACTGGAAGAGTGGCTACAGCAGATCCCAGGAAAAACATCAGACATCTCAGTCCAGAGGAGCGCAGTCCTAGGAACAGCAAAGACACTGTGCAGAACCCTCAAGCTCCCTCAAGGACCTGAGCTTGGATGGATGAGGTTTTAGTTTCAAAGACTCAAAACAATGTTTATATAGCTTCAGCTGAATACATAAAAATGTCCTATTAAAACAAGTCACTTATTCGAGCACTGATGGCATCAGTCTTTAGAATAATGCCCTGAGTCCAGCAGAAGTTAAATCACTAATCACGTAACCATAGCAACGGCAAGGGTTGTTGTAGGGCCTAACCCTAACCCTTTTTTAAATGGTTTAATAAGAAAGGTGTCCAGTTTAAAGCATCAGAAATAATCTACCAGCTGCAGCCTCTTGAGTATTATGTTGAAAAGCAAGATAATTTTAACAGTTAATAAAACTACAGTTAGCAAACATTTCCCATCCATTTCAAAGAAGTAGCTAATTAGCAAGCTAACATTAGCCATCTTATTCATTTTCCTGATGAATTTGATAATGAATAATGAATTTATTTACGTTACTCATTAACATAGCTCTACATATTTTTTTGTGAAGCTACTGTATGTAAAATTTGTCAGACTACCTAACATGTTAAAATTTAAATTGAAATAGTAAGTTCATATAAACTTACCCTGCTGGGTGTCCTTCACAGTTTCACTGTTTCATCTTCAATGCATGTATGTTCATTTCAGTAAAAGTGTATTTGTCAAAAAAATCTCTGCTCCGTTGTCATGTCAACCTGCTGTTCTCTAATATGTTACACATATTTTGCATTGTACCCACAGAGAGAAAAATGGTACAAATGGACCTTTCCACCATTTGGATCACATATGTACCATGTCAGCCTAGAAAAGGTACATATCAGTATCTTATGGCTCAACTATGACCCATTGAAGGTACATCACCAGATATGTACCCCAACTGTACCTTTCTGAGAGTGTAGGGGTTGGGGTTAGGGAATATTGAATAACCATATTCTGTGTGAAAAAGTGTGTTATAAATGATTGTATGCATTTTGAGGATTCTGAAATAAAAGAGAGGTAAAAGAATGGTTTTATCAAGGACCGCTGTGAGGTCATGTTGACTAAATTGTGAGCTGTGTGTGATCAGTGTACTGTCAGGTCTTCAGTGTTTGTGCTGGTTTGTGTAAGCTGTGACAGAACCTGGGGAGGGTTTCCAAACAAACAAGGCTGTCTTTATTTGTAAATATACCTAAATTAATGTTCATTATTGTATTGTTGTAATGTTCTTATTGTAATGTTCATTGTTTATAAGCACAATTTTTTTTGTTTGACACATTTCTCATATTTTATTACTATTGTATATACACTATCTATTTTTCCATTGATTGTTTAACTGAAGTGAATTTATATTGTTACATTGACAAAATAAATAATAATGGGGGAAAAAATCTAAATTGCGATGTTACATTATTTTGTCCTTTTTTAAGCTATTTTGAAATAAAAAAAAGAACAAAAGAACAATAACTTAATATTATTATTATTATTATTAATTATTATTAATTATTATTATTATTATTATTATTTTTCAGCTGGTGTGGTTCACTTTCACACTGCACTTTGGCAAACAAACTGAAGGAGAGGACAGATGAAACAGTGAACAGGAAACCTATCTATTGGTCAGTGAAGAGCAGCTTCCTCAGTCACATGATGTGGCAGCAGATTCAAGCGGAGTTGGGATTTCTGTTTGGACTTTTACAAATGTGTCAGAGATATACGTAACAACAATGGTCTCGGCCTGAGCAGACGAGGCAGCGGACCACAGAGAATGTGGTTTTTACACCGAGGGAGGCGGCGGACACAGATCCCTGCTGTCTATGTTATAGGCTACAGACACTGAGCAAGGTAGGGCATGACCAAATTTATTTAGCCTATTACTGGTAGAATAAATTAATCACAATATAAGCTTTTGGCGTTGCTACTCTACTGTACAGGGGAATCCCATTCCATTTTCTGCTAATTAGCTTGAAAACTTTGTTGATTTTGTGAGTGATCACAGTTTTCTCTCAGGGCTCATATCTCCTCCTCACTCCACGTCTGACTGCGAGCCATTTCTCTCATTATTGCTGTACATGTGCATTTGTTTTGGTTGTGCTGACCCACAAAGCCCTGCAGCGTGGTCCGCTTCCTGGTTTTAGACTGCCGTATGGTCCTCTTTGCATTCACATCTGCTATCGAACCGCATCAGGGTTTACTTCAACTGAGCAATGACCCACCTTTTCAGGCAGAGCAGAGTTTGCTTTTTTTGGTCCGGATCAGAATTTGATTGCACATTAACACCTCCCCAAACGAATCGGACTTTCCAAGCAAATGAATAAGAATTTGATTAAAGCGGACGAAAAAGGGCTGGTGTGAATGCGTATCCCGCGGTCTTGTTCACAGTGAAGGGAGGATGGAGAATGAGATTGACAGGAGGATCGGTGCAGCATCTGCAGTAATACAGTTGCTGTATCGGTCTGTTGTGGTGAAGAAGGGAGAGGGATGTCTGGGTGTCGCTGCTTAGACTGCTGCTCCCGCGACCCATCACCAGATAAAGTGGAAGAAGATGGATGGATAATAACTTATATAAAGACTTATACTTTGCAATTTTAAAGTCAGCAGTGGTGCAAGGTCAAAATGAGCTAGAATGCATGAATCTTTAATGTCCCAGCCATGACAGGACAGACCCAGGTGTGTTCTTTACAGAAAGCATTGATCAACTCCCCAGAAGGGATTCAACCCACAGTTCTTTTACCCCGCTACACTGAGGATCCCACTTTTTATTTACAGCCACCTGTCATCTGTTGACAGACCAACTCAAACAGAGTTTAGAAAATGAACTTCTTTTGTGACTCATGTTCCTGAGTCATATCAATAATCTGCAACACACTTGTTGCACTCGGAAATCTTCAGCCTATTAGTCATATTGTTTTGGACCAATCTAATTCGCGTGTGTGTTCTCCTTGTTCATAAATCTTTTTAGGGGGCACGTGCTGCGGTCATCCAGAGTGCAAGAATCCCCTCTGTTGATTCAGCCCCTTCTAATTTACGTCATCTCAACTTCTACTGCAGCTGCACTGGCTACTTTGGGCCATCCCAACTTTGTTTTCCCGTTCATACCATTACTCAAACTGCCAGCATCAGACATCAGAGGGCTGGTTCACAGCAGAGGCATGCCCTGCTGCTGTATGTAGTTTGTTTCTGTATGCAACTTTTGTGTATGCACGGTTATTACTTATTGGTTACTTATATAAAACTTAATTATACAAAAGAGAGTAATATAAAAATAAGCCTATACAGATCTTGACTATGCCTGAACTCTTCAGCATAAACCTTAAGCAGAACATTTATACAGTGTTTTATTATTTTAAATGATGCATTTACTTCATATCCCAAATTCTGTCATAACCAGGATACACAAGTACATTTAAACCCACTCAATGTCTTCCCTTTGCAACTGGGTCATGCTAAAGCTATAGGAATTAGCATGTCCCCAACATGTCGAAATGAGAAATGCAAATAGCATCACATTACTGCAGAGAGCCAAAGGTGTTGGATAAGAGCAGTGTGCTCCATAGGAAAATTAATAACATTTTGAATGAAAATCCTTTATTGTACAGTATATACTTTTGCCTCCCCTATGGGCAGTAAATAAGTCAATATATTTTCTGCCTAAACCAGGCATGATTTCTGCTCATGTCCTGGAGATAAAATTAATGTTGGGTATGGTTTAAGATACACACAATACTTTCTACTTTTATTGCATTCATGGCTTTAGGGTTGGAACTGTAGCATTCGGCTCTGATGTTTGTCTAAATTAATAACTTTTTCACAAAGAATGTCCAACAAGTTGACCTATTGAGCTGACCCGTAACCTTATTTTATTTCACTCACTTTATAAGAAGCGCTGTGTGAAGTTAAGGGAAGACAAAGTTTGAAAACAAGGAGCAGAAGAAGCATTTTTTTGTGGATTATAGATTGGGTGTTTCTTGCTGTTTGTTGGCTTGGTACATGTTCTGTGGATTAGTTCTGTCTCCAGGGACTTGTACATGCAGATTTAGGACCAAAAACATCCCAGTCTCAATCGAACACAGCTTGTATTATCAGAGCTGGTGTAGAGCTGAGGTGTATGTGGCCTCCCTTTTCTTAACCATGAACACAGACAGGAATAGAGCATGTTTTCTGCTTATTTTATTTCCACACAAAGGCATACAGAGTTGCTGTATAATGATATAATGAATGAAAAAGTCAGAGAGTAAACAGTGAAATAACAGGGGATTGTGAGTCAATTTACCAGTTATAGAAGAATTATTAATCTTCTGGAAAGGTTAATGTTGTCCTTGGAATAGCTGCAGTTGGTAATATTGCAAAAGACCAATGTTCTGTTCACTTTATTTCTCATTTCATAAACTCGTTATAAAAAAATACTGAATCGGAGAATAAATTGGGTACAATAATGACTCTTGCGTGGTCACATGCTCACTTTATCTCCCTGAGAAGGTTATTTTTTCCAGGAATGCAATCTAGGAAATAATAAAGGGAAATGTAAAGCACTCAGTACCATTGCAAGATAGGGCCACAATACCATAGGTAATTGCATATAATGGGAGTTGCATATAATGGTTTTGTGGTAAAATGCATAGTAGTGTTGTAGTCAAAACTGCACTAATCGAGACCAAGACCAGTCCAAGACTTTCAACGTTCAAGACCGATAATTTTAAGGACTGAGACCAAATCCTGTAAACTAAAGGAAAAAAAGTAATAAAAAAAGTGTTTAATCAAAATAATGTATTACTTTAATGATCTATTGCAGCAAACTCCACAAACAAACACAGACAGATAATTTTTTTCTGGTTCTTCTGATGCGGAAAACTAATTACTCCAAAATTATGAAGAATAGCATTTTCTTGTGATGTTTGGTAAATAAAATCTCTGAGACCGTCACATCCGAGACTGAGACAAGACCGAGTTAAATTGGATATGAGACCGAAAACAAGACTGAGTAAAAATGAAGCTGAGACCAAGACAAAACCAAGACCATAAGAAATGGTCTTAAGAAGTCTCAAGACTAAAACTGATCTCAGGCGCTACAACACTGATGGACAGAGCATATATCTTTGATAATGAAACTGTCAGTTCAAGCTGGGCACTATTGCAGCATTAATTTGGTCCATAGAAATTTGGTAAGTAGCTCAGTCGGTAAACCCAAACGTTGCAGTTCAATCCCCAGCATTGCTTACTGTTGTTGTATCCTTGGGCACTTCACCCACCTTGTCTGTATGAATGTGTGGCCAGTGGGGCTGTAGGCGCAGATTGGCAGCCATGCTTCTGTCAGTCTGCCCCAAGTAGCTCACCACCACCGAGTCTGATAGAGTGAATGAATAATGCAATTTCTTTACTACTGCCATAAAGAAACAGGCAAAGAGACCAAGAGAGTGCAGTTCTGTTATGGTATTTTGAACAGAACAATAGAAAAAAGTGCTTTTTTATTTTCTGTTTTTTGTATGATACCATTTCACTACAAAAAGAAAAATATGACAAATCAGTGAAAACAGTGCTGTACACCGTTTTTTGGATAAATGAATGACAGCAGACTGGATGAAGAGGGCTTACAGAGATGGCCGGTCAGTGCTTCTTGCAGTGGGCGAGAGTTCATGAGAGAGCTGGGAGTTTGTGGAACCGAGCGTTCAGAGGCCTCAGTTACTCAGCGCGAGAGAATACAGAATTATTCAAACGCGAGTCCAGGTATGTTTTGGATGAGAACATAACTTGGTAGAAAGCTCATAAAAGTGGGTTTTGCACAACATAGATCCTTAAAGCTTAAACTTGGCATGTTGAGTAAGAAACGGGCCTGTTACAAGCCAGCACTTGTTTCAATGAAAATGTTAATGCCACACACGTTTTTACTGATGTAAAAAGTTCTCTCAGTTTGAAATTTAAAATCACCTCCACAGTTTGTGAATACATTCACCTCCACATGCCCTCAGATCTAAGGCATTCAGGACACAGTGCATTCAATTCTAGCGTCAGAGTTGATTTTCTAACAGCAAATTAACAATCAAGGAGAGTTTTCTCTCCATAATCATATTGATGGTTTAAATTTATATAGTGCAGACACACACTGGTGGGGGTAAGCTACCTCTGTAGTCACGAGTTGTTTCTCAAAGCCCTGGTACCTTGCCTTGTGTAACAACCACTTGCTTATTACCATTTGCCAATTGTAAATAGCTGTAATAAAGGCCAATTACTATGAATGCAAATCAGAAGACACTGACTTGGGCTACTGGAGGGCAGGGCAGTAAATGAAACCACAAGAGCAATTTGAGTATGAATGCTGGTGTATTGTACAAACATAAAGTGAAATAACCAAATATATACAAAGCTGCAGCAACCACAAATACCATAAATAATAAAAATGAAAAAAAAGTAATCAAATGTCCTGAATAGACAGACCCGTTGGTTCTCCTCAACATAAAAACCCGAAGCTTGAGCTTTTGATTCCGTAGAGTATTATTGCAAGAAATGTATAGTCCATCAAGAGCAAAATGTTTCTTAGAATCTGAATACTAATATAGCTCAAGTCAGTGTAGGTGAGTGTTTGGGAGAGTCCACCTGGCCTGTGTACACAATAAAAGCTTCTTAATGCATTGATGTGCACAGTATCAATATTTAAAGACATGTTAGCACTAGCACACCAAAAACAAAATGCAATATGCTACAATTCAAAATAACCACATGTTAGCATTAGCATGCTAACCGTTAGCATGCTAATGCTAATTAGCATTGCTATCAGCTACATCATTGTAATCAACATGATGGTATCAAACGGCTGACCCACATGTTAGCCATTAGCATGACCAGCATGAGTTAGCATAAATGCTAACTTACAACAAAAGGCTAACATGCTTCCCAATATTTAAAAATTCAAACTTACCTGTTCAGTCAAGAAAGCATAAAAGCCCAGCACACATGACACTCCCCACAAAAATGTCTGGCTCGAACAAGGGCAAGTGAAATCAGTTTAGTTCCACAATAAACAGAAATACATAAATAGAAGGATTTAAATGTACTAACTGACAAGTTATGTCCCCTGGCTTCTCTCCCACACAACTGAGAAGAAAGAAGTCAGGGTTTTTTTTATACTGAGGCTGCCGGACTGTGAGTGGATAACTAGAATGGGCGGTGACAGGCCATGTGGCATGGAGGAAAACCTGGGGTGGATTTGTGGATTGGTCAAAGGAGAACCCTGGGGTGGATTCAACCCTAGTTACAACCCTGGTTACACTTGCCTTGATTACATCACAGGAATATTGTCCATATCATCACCTGTAGCCCAAGACGTGCTCCAATGTTCATGTCCTTCCCAGGCAGGTGTCCTCCTTTTGGCTAACATGTGGCTAATTTACCAAGCATACATCAATGGATCCCTCACTGCCTTGCCAAAAATCACGCATATTGCACTGCAGCTTTTTTGAAAAAGTTGCAGGGCATGAGTATGCATTACTTTTAAAAGCTTATATAGCATGTTTGAGATTATTTGTAGGCTAAAATGTAGTATTTACACCACCACCTTCACCTTCCACCCCCAAAAGTCCTAAATAAATGATCAGTGTTGTATTAAAATGAAACACATGTAAAGATTTTCCAGGAATAACTGAATAAATAATACTAAAACCAGGCAGGAGGTGTGACTGTGGTGACGCTGCTTGTTCCCTCTCTGCTCCATTAACCGTTTATTTGAACCCAGGGAGGGCACTTGCCTTGGGTTAGAAGGAAGTGGCTTTTGAGGAAATCACTTTGAAGGCAAGGCAAGGTACCTGGGCTTGAGAAACACCCACAGACTGATGGAAACAACACATACCTACAACTGACCACCACCAAACACACAATCACATTGACACATTCATACACCAGCGCCACAGACACTGGAGGCACGGTGGGAGGGATGAGGGATGCAAGGAGAAGGATGTAGGGAGAGGGATACAGGGAGAAGGGTGAGAGATGCAGGGTGTCAGAAAGTGCTTAACTTTAGCCAGCTGCCTCAGGTGGAAGAAACTGCTCTTGGCCACTGATCTAATCTGGCTGCCACAGTTCACAACTTCCGCTTTGACATACTGATTTAAGGAGCCCAGGTTTACAGGAGAGACACCACAAGTAGCACTGGGTCCAAACAACAGTATTTCAGTTTTAGAATCATTAAAACACAGAAAATTCAACGCCATCCAGGTTTTAATATCATTTAAACAGTTTTGTAGCTGACTAATAGAAAAACCATCCTTCTTTTTCAGAGGAACATAAATTTGGCAGTCATCTGCATAACAATGGAAGGAGATACCATGTCTCCTAAGAATGGAGCCCAGGGGCAACAGATATAAAGAAAAGAGGACGGGGGCTAAAATTGAACCCTGAGGGACACCGTAGGAAAGAGGAGCAGAGGAGGACACTCAGTCTCCCAGGCGCACACAGAAGGTTCTGTCCGTCAAATAGGACCTGAACCAGCTCAGAGCAACACCCCTGATAACAACCCAATGTTCTAAACACGAAATTAAAATATCATGGTCCACTGTGTTAAATGCAGCAGTTAGGTCAAGCAATATGAGCACCACACAGTCACCAGAGTCAGAGGCTAAAAGAATATTGTTAAAAACCCTTAAAAGTGCAGATTCAGGACTGTGCATTACTTTAAAACCAGACTGAAACATTTCAAGAATATTGTGCTCATTTAGGTAGCCGATTATTTGACCATATACAATTTTCTCTAAAATCTTAGATAAGAAAGGCAATTTTGAAATTGGCCGGAAGTTGGCAAGTACACTTTGATCTAACCCAGGTTTTTTGATCAATGGCTGCACAACTGCATGCCTAAAGTTTTTGGGAACCACCCCTGATGTGAGATTACCATTAATAATGGTAAGAACCAAAGGTCCTAGCGCCAGGAAAACCTCCTTAAAAAGTCTGGGTGGAACCACATCATGTGGTGATCCTGAGGGTTTTAAATGACCCACAACCTCCTGTACATGAGCGAGGGTGACGGGCTCAAACTGATGAAACACAGCAGAGCACAAGGGAGGCACTGAAGGGTCCACAACTGATGGTGTGATTTGAGTTCTAGCCACAGTCACTTTATCAATAAAAAAGTGAAGAAAGTTCTCACAAAGTTCAAAAGAGGCCTCAACACATGCAGTCCGAGGAGCATTCAGAACAGTTTCAATGGACTTGAACAGAACACGAGGCTTGTGACAGTTTGAAACTATAATATTTGCAAAATGTTTTCTTTTTGCATCCTTTACTGTGTATTGGTAAAGACGCCAACTGTCTCTCAACATTTCAAAGGACACCTGCAGTTTGTCCTTCTTCCACTTACATTCAGCCCTGGCACTCGCGCCTCACAGCACGGGTCTCCTCATTTAACCAGGGCTCAGACTTGGTTTTAGGCTGCCTGATTTTAAATGGAGCTACACCATCCAGTACAGTCAGACAGGTATCATGGAACCAGGAGCTGAGCTCCTCTGTGTTGTTACATATTGAGTGAGGAATAGCACAGTCCTGGTGGAAGGCAACAGAGAACTCAGTGGCAGTGGAAGGGTTAACAACACGGGAGCGCTGAACAGGAGCGCACGGTTTGACAATGTTAAAAGGCAAGTTTGTCTCGAAAATCAAGGGCATATGATCTGAAAACACAGCGTCAATCAACCCGTAAATGAACAACGAGGAGAGCAAGCGCTTAAACTAAATCAAGCGTGTGTCCCCGTTCCTGTGTGGGTACAGACACAGACTGTGTTAAATTAAAAGAGTCAATAAGGTTTAAAAAGTCTTTTGGCATAGGCTTGTCTGAACAACACACATGAATGTTAAAATCCCCAACAATAATCAGAGAGTCATATTTTAGTGTGACCTCCGCCAGGAAGTCAGCAAAGTCATGAATGAAATCCTTATTGCATTTGGGTGGTCTGTAGATCACCACGCACAGTACAGGACGAGAGCATCCCAGCTCAAATAAACACAGTTCAAAGCAGTGGAAGGAGGCAGGTAGTGAGAGCTGCTTACATTTATAAACACTCTTGTAAATAGTGGCTATTCCTCCACCCCGGCCTGATGTGCGTGGCAAGTTAAAATAACAACAGTCAGAAGGGAGAATCTCCGCAAAAGCACTGGACTCACCAACATTCGCCCACGTCTCCGTCACACAGAATAAATCCAGTGCGCTGGCTATAAAGTAATCCTTAAGAATGAAAGTCTTGTTCATGAGTGATCTAGCGTTCGCGAGACCAAACCTGACAGACGCCAGAGGATCAGCTGTCAGATATAGGGAGAAGGATGCAGAGAGAGAGAGAGGGCTGGAGAGAGAAGGATGAGGGATTCAGGGAGAGGGATGAGGGATGTAGGGAGAAGGATGCAGAGAGAGGGATGCTGAACTTTGGATTCTGGAAGCTAAATGCAGACTGAAGGATACAGGGAGAGGGCAGTAGTGAATGGGATGGAAGAAGAGGCATGAGGACTGCAGGGAGAGGGATGCAAAGGGGTTGGTGGTTGGGTGAGTTGAGACTCAGTGTGGGGGTTCCATCTCTGCAGTTCACCCTGCAGACTAGAGACTAGGCTGAAAAAGAGAAACTGAACATGGGAGGTATAATTGGTAAAAGGAGGGTGGAGTCTAGAGAACAGCGACCAGCAGTGTTGAATGAATTTTGAATTTTGCAGCTTCAAAATGGTCACTAGATGTGGTTTAGGAGTTGAGAAGTTAAAACGTAGATGAGCTGTGGCCTTGCTACTTCCATACTGGTTAGATAAGGATGGATGAAGGCACATGGTTTCCTGTAAAAACACAATCTTTTTTTATTTTATTTTATTTTTTATTGACATGTAATATAGATAAGAATGTTCAACAAGTGGTGGGCAATTTGGGCAACAAATTTACAACCCAGAAAAAAAGGGTGGACTGCTCTCATTTGAAAAAGGGATGTTAATTTGAATGGCCTGTCAACATTAAATAGTGGCATAACATCCTAATGAGTCAGTTCTGGCTATGTCTGTTCAAACAGCTATTTAAACTTCATATCTGAATGAGGCCATAGCTGAGCCCATGTATCACTATTTCCCACAAAAGTTGGGCGAAAGATTAAAAACACAATGTTGGCCTGCATACAGTTGTTCCCAGTGTTTATACAACAAAGGCCCGCTGCTCGTCATTAATATTACACGAACTGATGAGGCATGTATAAAGCATGAGGCCATAATTAGCGCTCCACATCCCTATGCCAGAAACAGGCCAAACCAGAGCAGCAGACTCCATGCCCGAGCCAGCAGTATTTCATTATTCTGGGGCCGCTCCAACGCTGGGGCCACTGGGAAGTCCAAGTTCTTCAGCTCGAGCCAAACTGCTGCAAGTACTGAACCGTGCGGCGCTGAGGCAGCGACGAAGCCTGCAGGACGGTGGCACCAGTTCTGGAATGTCACACCGGCTCAATGAGTGTCTGCCAAGGCTCTCACTGAAAGAAACCCCCGGAGAGAACAAATGACTTTATATGAGAATGTGAGCAGCTATTTCTATTGTATGGAGGGAACACGCTGGCTGTGGATTAAGAGCATAGGTCAAGTTCATTTCTCTTTTTAAATATTCTTCTGTTTAAAGTTTAAACAAACCTTGCGTTCCCTTGGTGTTACAGTGTAACAATGCTTTTTGCATGCTGCTTAAAGTTCCTTAAAGTATGAAAATGTAAACATAAACAACTTGGCCATTATGTAATTTTTTTTTCCTTTGTAAATAAATCAGCTGTACCATTGTTAGCAGTAAAACTAATATTCGATTTAAACATGTTCACCTCATATGTGGGGACACAGTGGTAATTTTTATGAAATAAAAAAATAAAAATATATACTGCTTATAGCACCTTTAAGCTTTTCTGAAACTTGTAGCCAGTGTGGCAAAACTTTAGACGCAAACTCCAAGTCACAAAACTTTTCAGAACGTGCAAAATTAAACAATCAGTGAAAAAATGGGAGACAATCTTTTGTCTGCCATCACCAAGACTGAGGAATCTAAGACACTTTTTACATTTGTCCTTCAGGTATAACAGACCTAAAGACCTAATGTCAGGAAACAGACAAATGGTGTAAAAATGCACAAAATGTAGTATAATATAATTTATGAAATATTAACTTTTTTTCAAGTTGTGTTTGAGTGTCTGAGATTAGAACTGATCTAAATCAGGCTCTGGACTTGGACCTGGTCCAGATTTGGACCACACAGTTTCTGGATCAGCACAGACTAGATCAGCAGTGAACTCTTCTGTAGATCCTCTGTTTCTACTGAACCTGTTCCTTGTTTTCCTTCTGGGTCTGTCTCTAAAGTGGATTTAAAGAAAGTCTTTCAGTTTTGATGATGTTTTAAAAGCAGACAGTTGTGTTTTAGATTTTACAAAACACGTTGTGTAGTGTTGTGATAAAAGTGTGAGGATGAGAATGTGTGTACAGTTCTGCCAATTCGAGTAATTGCTCCCTGTGTGACAAGTTTTAGATTTTGTGCTTTTATTTTGACTTTAGAGGCTAAGCAATAGCAAAACAATAACATAATTAAAATTTTATTAAAAATTGTTTGTGAACGTAATACAGAAAAATGCATATGGTGATGGGACTGTGTGCTCAGCATATTGCATTCTAAATGATGCAGTATCAGTATTAGGGGTTTCAAAAGTTTTTAGTGGACAATAGAAGACAAAAGAAAGTGAGGTTTCAAAAAAGGTGAATTAGATTGAGAATACTAGAGGGTAAATGGGCCAGCTCAGAGTTCTGAAGAGAGAGATCTGAAGTGTTGTGATTTTAGTTTTTTTTTTTTTTTTTTTTTATGGGGTAACCACAGCAAATCAATGGCACAGCATTTTGAAGTTTTTGGATGCCCTTCCTGTCACAACCAGCCATATACTATGACTGTAGTAGGCAATGTGGGCAAAACATCTTTCCCAATTCCCTCAACAGTATGTGGGAATTGAACTGGCAACCCTTCGGTTATTGGGCAGCCCACTTAACCCCCTGCACCACTGTTGTATAAAATAGAAAAAATAATAGAAAAATTTAATAAAATAAAAACATACTACAGCTATCTAAAATATGCAGAAATATAAAATACATCCAAATTTGTGCAAAGTAGTGTGCAACATCAGCTTTAGATGCAACAGTCAGTACTTTCTTAGGGAAATAAAGTGGGTCTGCAACAACTCTTATTCAAGCTGTCTTCTGGCTAATAAATAAATAAATAAATAAATAAATAAATAAATAAATAAAAATTAATAAAAAAAATATTTATTAGCCTAAATGGCACATCCTTATATGCAGATGGCATTCAGTTATATTGGTCATTCAAAGACACTGAGTTTGACACATTAAAAGAGCAGATGAAATGTTTTTTCTTGTATTAAACAGTGCTCTTGTTTTGGCTCCAGATGAGAAACTCCCCATGATAAACCAACGCCTTGGCTCCCTGGTCTCCTCCATCCAGTCAATCCTCAGGAATATTCGTGTTGTGTTTGACAAATCCATGTCTCTGGATGGTCATTTGAGACAACTGGTAAAGAACTGCTTATATCATCTTTGAAATGTTCAAAACTTAGGGCAATGTTGTGAGATGCAGATTTAGAGATAATTATCCATGCTTTTATTTTTCCTTGTTTAGACTATTGCAATTCACTTTTTACTTGTTTTAACAAATCTGCTCTCAAACGTCCTCAGATGGTACAGAACGCTGCAGCAAGGCTTTTAACAGGATCCAACAGAAGGGCTCACATCACACCAATTTTAGCCTCTTTACACTGGCTTCTCGTCAAATTTACAGTTGATTTTAAAATATTAGTTTAAACCTTCAGATGACTGACTAGAAAGGCTCCTCTATACATCACAGACCTTTTATTGCCTTATGTTTCTGGGCGCAGTTTTCGGTCCTCAGGCCAGAACAACCTTAAAGTATCAACAACTCAAACGGCCTGCCCCTCTCCCTCCATGTGGCTGACTCTGTTCATTCCTTTAAAAGCAGCTTTTATTTAGACAAGCTTTTAGTTGACTGGGTTTTACGATTTATTGTTGTGATTTTAAGATTGCTTTTTATTTGTAGTTTTAAATGTTTTCTTTTATTTATATTGCTACACTTTGACAAGCAATTTGCTATCTTAATCTGTGAAAGGCTGTATAAAAATAAAGTTTACTTACTTAATTACTCACTCACTTACTTAGGCAAGACAGGCAAGGCAAGGCAAGGCAAGTTTATTTGTATAGCACAATTCATACACTGGTTTAGACAGTATACCTTTGATTCTGGCAATGTTTTTGAGATGGTAAAATACTGATGATGTTATAGATTTAATGTGACTGCTGAAGTTCAAGTCAGAGTCCATGATTACCCCAGATTTCTAACCTGACTTGTAGGTTTTAGTGAAAGAGACTCGAGGTGACTACAGACACCTTGTCTTTGTTTCTGGCGGCCAAAGGTGATTATTTCAGTTTTGTCTGTGTTTAGCTGGAGAAAGTTGTTTCTCATCCACTCATTGATCTGTTGGATGCAGTGACAGAGTGAATCCACAGGTCCATATTCACCTGCTGTCAGTGAGATGTAAATCTGAGTCATCTGCATAATTGTGGTAGGATATGTTATTGCTGCTTATTAATTGGCCTAAAGGGAGCATGTAAAGATTGAACAAAAGAGGTCCCAGGATGGACCCCTGGGGCACTCCACAGGTCAGGGCCATTTGGTCTGAAACACAGTTACCGATTTCAACAAAGTACTTCCTGTCTTCAAGATAGGACTTACACCATTTTAGGGCAGTACCAGAAATACCTACCCAGTCCTCTAATCTTTGTAACAGGATCACATGGTCAACTGTATCAAAAGCAGCACTCAGATCCAGCAGAACTAAGACAGAGACTTTGCCTGTGTCGGTGTTCAGGCGGATGTCATTAGTCACCTTGATAAGAGCAGTCTCAGTGCTGTGATGGGGCCTAAAACCTGACTGAAAATCATCAAAGCAGTTGTTCCGCAGAAGAAAGTCAGTAAGTTGTTGGTATACAACTTTCTCAAGGACTTTACCTAAAAACGGCAGGTTTGATATGGGCCGATAGTTGTTCAGTACTGTGGCATTAAGACTGCTCTTCTTTAGGAGAGGTTTGATGACAGCAGTTTTCAAGGCCCTTGGAAATGTTCCAGACTGCAGTGAGATGTTAACTAAATGAGTGTCTGGATGGCTGCAGGGTTGTTATCTGTGTTGTGGAGTTTATAGCATGTTTAATACTCTGGACCTTGTCATTAAAAAATCTTGCAAACTCATTGCACTTAGATGTGGAAATGAGTTCTGAAGGCAATGGAGCTGGGGGGTTTGTTAACCTGTTCACTGTAGCAAACAGGACATGTGAGTTGTTACTGCAGTTTGTAATAATTTCAGAAAAATACCTTTCCCTTGTTCTACGCAGAATTTGGTTGAAAACATTCAACATTTTTCTGTATATGTCATAATGAACCTGGAGCTTTGACTTGCGCCATTTTCGTTCGGCCCTCCGGCACTCCCTTTTCTGTGTCCGCATTTCTCCATGGCGCCTTCTGCCTATTTCTAACCATTTTAACCTTAGGAGTCCAACAACTGATCAACATTAGAACATGAGGTATTTTCAAACTTAATTATTTCCAAAAACAGAGACCCCGTGTTATCATTTATGTGTCTCCTCTGGACAACTGCAGGACCAGCAGCTGGTTTGGGAATAACACACAGGTCAAAGAAGACACAAAAATGATCAGACAAAGCAACGTCAGCCACAGTAACATTTGAGATATGAACACCTTGAGCAGGTCCAGAGTGTGGCCTCTGGTGTGGGTGGGCTCACTCACTGCTGAGTAAGGCCAAAGGTTTCAAGGACAGCACAAAGTTCTTTAGCATTTCTGTCACAGACATTATCCACATGTACATTAAAATCACCTGTAATGACTATACAGTCAAAGTCTGTGCAGACAACTGAAAGCATCTGAGTAAAATCATCAATAAAACTCAGTGTTGGGGTGGCTTGTATATGATTATAAAGATTATGGATGGAGATACTTTTAGCTCCATTTTGAAAGATACACACTCAAATGATGGAAACACCTCAAATGACTGTGGTTACCTGTGGGTAACTATCCTTAAGTAAGGCACACACACCACCTCCATTTTTGTTTTCCCGTGTTTCTGATATAAAAGTGAAGTTAGGTGGAGTGGATTCAATAAGAACTGTTTTACCCGTCTTGCTGTCTAACCACGTCTCTGTTAAAAACATAAAATCCAGGTTATAAGAGGAGATAAAATTATTGATTAAAAATGATTTGTTGCATAAAGATCTGACATTGAGCACTGCAAGTTTCAGATCTGTCTGAGTAGAACCTGACATTATCTGCTTACAAGGAACTTGAATTCTCTGATTGGACAGTCTAACTGTCCCTCTCTTATCTAATCAACGACATTTGACAGTAGCTATAGCACTGTGGGAGAAAGCTCTCTCCCAGGGCCTCGGGTTGATAAGTTCTTTATCATGACTAAAAGTCCTGGAACAGCAGAGGCCCTGGGTGTCCTAGTCACTGATAGTGTTGATTTTAGTCAGGATCTTTGGTCTGGGAGCAGGTCAGGGGGGCTGACAGGGGTGCACTGAGGGGTGACAACTCTAGATGTTGGTCGTGGGGGTGGAGCTGGTGGTGTTTTTTTTTGTGGATGGAGCAGGAGAGGTGGAACTCCTTTGGAGCACAGGGGGTAGAATTCAGCACTGTTGATAGTACCCGCGATCTTGCCACGTTTGGAGTAAGGGGTACCATTTTAATTCCTGACTTCACCAGGTTTTCCAGGTGGCTGGGAAAGCCCATTGGTGAAGCTGGTGAAAGGATGGAAAGTGAAGAGTCTGCAGAGGGTGTGGATGCAGCAGGTGGGGCCCAGAGCTGTGGTGAGGGCACCGATGGAGGTAACAGGTGCTGCTGGAGCTGAATCCCTTGCTGTGTCCATGGCCGGCGAGGCAGGAGCGCTTCTGTCATTCCTCTCTTCTCTCAGTGGCTGCGTAGGACCCCGTCCAGGCCCTTTCTGATGCCTCAGAGCATGGAGGAGGTTATCCGTCAGTCGTCTCACTCCACCTCTGCACAGGTGTGGGCCCTTTCCTTTAAACAGGTCCTCCCGTTGCCAAAACAGATTGAAGTTGTCAATGAAGTGCACTCCTCTAGACTCACAGACCCCGGACAGCCAAGTGTTCAGTTGAAGCAGCCAACTGAATTTATTCATCCTCCTGTCGATGTTCGGGAGAGGTCCACTGATAAATGACTGGACTGCCACTTTATCAAGTTTCTCAAAAAGTATAGTGAAGTCCTTTTTTAAAACTTCTGATTCTCCCTTCCTGATGTCGACAGCACCCACGTGCAGGATCAGCTGTTTGACTCCCTGATGTTTGGATATGACCTTGGGGAGGAGTGCTGTTATATCAGTGACCGTGGCGCTTGGGTAGCTGCATGTAACAATCCTCCTGTTGTTTATGTCACTGATAGCACCGTCTCCCAGCAGCAGGATATCTCTGTCCTTCACTTTTGGCATAGATTTACTCTCTCTGTCTTTCTGATTTCTTCTTTCAACATCATGGCTCTGCATGTATCATACAGTTTTCTGTCTGTTTGTCAGACACAGCAGAGTTCACATTCATATGTAACTCTGACAGTGGTTGAAATCTGTTTGTTAGCTGTATGTTAGCTGTAGGTTGGGTCATGATTGTCTTGTTGCCAGCATTCTCCTTTAGCATTTGGTGCCTCTTTGGCTTGGCACCAAGTCTAGGCCAGTTTTCAATGTTTTGGTCAATTCCCACTGTTGATAGTTTAGGAAAAGACAGTGTCATTTAGATTGAAATACACTGTAGTATTTTTGTCAGTACCCTTTTTCCAGGTTGTAAATTTTGACTTCTTACCACTCGATGTCAGAGGGAGCGTGTCATGAAGTCCTTTCTCTGATTCTAAAGCAAAAATCCTCGCTTGTAGTATGTTGATTTCTTGAAGGTAAATCCAGCAGTTTTCACAGAGAATTTGCTGTATTTTCCACCGACATGTTTAAAAATGTTTCCCAGACTGAAGTCGCTCGGCTCGTCAGATAAGTTTTTTAATCAGTAAAAGTATAAAAAACGTTTTGGGCTAACTTCGAAGATTTAAAAGGTAGGCTATTATAAAAATTTAGTCCAGGAATCAAGGAATAAAAAGTAAAAGGATTAAAAAAGGAAAGTAAACCTGGTCAAAGCAGGAACAAGGAGAAAAGCGTCTGCACTCTTCAGAAGCAGGAAGTACAAGTCTCAGGAAGTACAAGTACAACTTACCATTGTTATATGTTGCCATATCATAAATGGAGCAGACAGGATCAAAATTTACCCCATTAGAATGAATGCATTGCAATTGCTTGTGTTTTGTAGGATACCATTATGTTTACTATGATAACACATACTGTTACCATGTCAATCATATGCTTGCTAATTCTAAAATATGCTATTGAACTGCTTAATGATTAATTAGCCTGTATACTGATAGAAAAAGTGACCCGAGTTTGCTCTTGTTCAAAACTTCTTTCCTTTACAACTTTTACCATTCAGAGTTGAGGACAGTTGAAGAAAGCACAAATGTTTTCAATGAAAAGACATAAGTAGAAGTATACAACCTAAGTCTTAAGTGGTCACTTTGAAAAGTGAGGCACACATCTTGTATTCACTTTAAGAATGTCACCTGTTACTAAGAAACTGATCAAATTCAATTCTACATAAAGCAGTTCATAGAGAGACCGCAGACTGAAAATATCAATGTTCTACTTCTTTTATTCCTCCTGATGGAAGCCAACACAAAAGCAGTCAAAAGATTTTTCTTCAGTGCAGTTCAGTCTTTTCTTTGACAAACTTAACTTTGGTGACCCCAGAGTCCAAGCACAGTCCTCCAGCAACTATTTTGTGTATTTTAGGTCTTTGGAAAAGTACAAAGTAAAGTGAGTTTTTAAAGTTCTAAACAAAAGAAATAAAATAAAATAAAAATCAGTTTGGTTTCATTGATGATGTCTTTTTTTTTTCTTTGTCTCCTACTTTTCTGACTTGTACTAAGTAGCAGCTGTGGCCCCTTGTTTTGACCTTCTCCATATTTGACCATGAGATTACTGCTGATATGTGTTTATTGTATTGCACTGTATCCTAGACATGAAATGTGAACCATAAACAGCTAAATTTAGTTTGTCCCTGAGCAGTTACTTCTTCTGTATCCTTTATAAGCTACTGGGAAACATCACTCTTTGGATGTTCAGATACTCAGATCTGTCTGTTATGTCTGTTACATTAAAGCATCCTTACTGACCGCAATTGCACTGTGGCCTTGGTTTCACCGGTTTCTCTGTTTTCATGGTATCAGATGGCGCTGCAAGCAGGATGTCATGTGTCACAGTTAAGCAGACCTTCAAGGGTTACTTAACTGTGCTAGCTGACATTTAATGGACCTGCATCAAAAGTGCTTGTGTTTCGTACACTTTAAAAACACACTTTACTTTGTACTTTTCCAAAGACTTAAAATACACAAAATAGTTGCTGAAGGGCCATGCTTTGAATCAGGGTCACCAAAGTTTGTCAAAGAAAAATAAACTTCTGATTGCTATTGTATTGGTTTCCATTAGGGAGGAATAAAAAGAACATTTACATTTTCAGTCTCCAGTCTCTCTGTCTCTCGGTCTGCTTTATGTAGAATTTAATGATGAGTCTCTTGGTAACAAGTGACTTTCTGATTGCTAAATAGCTTCAAATGCAACACAGAACTAAAAGGAAATGGCACCGAGCAAGGCAGCACATGTCAAAGGTGAGCAGAACTTCTTGTTTTTCAAGGGTTACTTAACTGTGCTAGCCGACATTTAATGGACCTACTGGAAAACAGAGGAACTAGGTAAGGTGATTTAGTTACGGGGTAATTAAGTTGTTTTTTGATGTTTTGATGATTCTTTCTGCCCAAACTGGTGAACTTGTG
This sequence comes from Bostrychus sinensis, assembly GCA_020698575.1. NCBI lineage: Eukaryota > Metazoa > Chordata > Actinopteri > Gobiiformes > Eleotridae > Bostrychus > Bostrychus sinensis. The sequence continues at coordinate 34,828,845 of CM036248.1, forward strand.
CAGTGTTAGGCATTTCAATTAAAGATACATTCATATGTAAAAGTTTAGGCATAATAATTTACTTTGTCTTTTCAAAAAAAATATCACAGGTATATTATTCATTTTCTAATGACGTCTGAGTTCTAGGGTGTTTCCCAAACAACAGTTTTTAGTGTAGGAGTATTTAGATGTGATAATTTAAAAGAAATGTGAAAAAAATGGCTGTGCACCCTTAACAGTTTGCTGATTTGAATGCATGTAACTTCTCAAAATGGATTACTTGCAACACAAACCTTGTTAGATTAGTCAGTTAAGCTTTGAACTTCATAGAGAGGTGCATTCAATAATGAGAAAAGGTATTTAAGGTGGTAATCAGGAAATGCAGGACACAGGCAAAGTTGATGTTAAGGCAAGATGTGGCAGGCCAAGAAAAATACCATAGGCAAGGAATGGTGAGAATGGTTAAAGCCAACCATCAGATCACCTCCAAAGACCTACAAGATCATCCTGCTGCAGATGGTTTTCTGCACATGGGTCAACAATTCAGCACACTTTGCACAAACAGCTGTATGAGTGGGTGATGCCACGCCACAGAGTGACTTGAGGTATGTCAGTCCACACCATGTTATTCCAAAATGAATCTGGCTTGTCTAAATGAGCTTTTGCATACCTCAGAGGGGTGCCCAAACGTTTGCATATGACTGTATGTGAAGATACGCATTGTTTCGAGCAGTGCGCACATAAGACCATGAAGTACCTAGGTTAATGCCCAGGATGATATGTCTGCCTGAAGTATCCAGGAAAATGTTCTGGGTGAATGTTATGGATCTTCTTGGATTACCCAGGTTACCCAGTCCTGTACCTGGACTGCTAAAGAACAGCTGCATGAACCTTTCAACAGAGGTGTGAGCCATTATTCCATCATGCCATACAGTATAAGTGCTATACAGTCCTGAATAGAATTTATTAAAGTAGTCAGCCTTCAGCAACTGTTCAAGACATCATCAAGACATGCTTGGGTGACTCTTAATTGCTCCTAATGAATGAATGTGAGAGTGAATGGTTGTCTGTGTATGTTTCTGTGTACAGCCACCTAAGGCCCATGGCTACTGACAGGCTTTATTACACGCGACCCCTAAGCAGAAGAGGATGAATTAATGAATGAACACCATGTCTTATTTATGGGGAATATGAATGTTTATTGGCAAATTTACATCAGAACAATGATCCTTGATGCATTTGATTTTTTGGAAACATAATTAGATTTCAAAGTGCGTCCAGCAGTTGCATTATGATGAAAATGTAATGTTTATTTCTTGTTTCCCTCTCCCAAAATGAACCTACAACTGCATCAACCTGCTACACCTTTCCTTTTCAAAAGTGCAATAATTTTTTAATGTTTTATTGCTTTGATTTTATTCTTATGTTTTATTCTTTGAACTGCATGTTTAAATATTTGAACGGGTTAGGATTATCTCACCATCAGTGTAGACTGGACTTTGTGTTTGAATTTTAAACTTTCCTGTGCTATTTTTGATACTATTCAGTGGTTTTTGTGGGCTGCCTGTTTGTGAAACGATTAGAACACTACTAAAATGTGAGAAACACAGCTGTAGCTTTGTCCTGTAGTTCACTGCAGAGTCCACTAAAAGTGCATTTTGCATCAGTGGCTATTTTGGATTTTGTCAAAGTCATATTCCAAAATATGCAATGTCACATTACCATCCCAATGCTCCTTTTAACACACAATTGCAACAAAGTCACAACAAAGGCTTGTCCTCAGCAGAAATCAACATTTATTGCAAACAAATAAACAGTGTTTCTGGGAATATGCACCCAGAAGGGGTCAGTGGAACAGTGAGGGAAAAAAACTAAAAACAAAACAAAAACAAAACATTGGCATTGAAACATTTACATTGAACATGTTTTTAATACTGTCAAAATTACTATCGCTATCAACAGTTTGTCAATCAATCAATCAACCTATATTTATATAGCACTTTACAACAACCAGTGTTGCCCAAAGTGCTTTACATTATTTAAAACCATAAAAAGAATTCATAAGTACATAGAAATAAAAGTACATTAAAATACACAAGTACATGTAGACAGACCATAATACGAAAAATGCCACAACACTACATGTTGTAGGCCAGCCTGTACAAATAGGTTTAGGTAAAGTGTTCCAGAGTTTAGGACCTACCACTGCAAAAGAGCGATCACCCCACTGTTTACACCTGGAGCGTGGGACTTCAAGCAGATGTTGTCCAGCAGAACGCAGGGCCCTGCTGGATTGACAAAAGCTTAAAATCTCACATAAATACACAGGTGCATAGCCATTAATTGTGTTAAAAACAAACAACAGAAGCTTAAACTGAATTCTGAACTGGGAGCCAGTGGAGAGAGCTCAGGACGGGTGAGATGTGGTCGTGTTTGCGAGTGTTGGTAAGGAGGCGGGCAGCAGCATTTTGCACAAGTTGAAGACGGAGCAGAGAGGCCTGGTTAATTCCAACATAAAGAGCATTACAGTAGTCTAACCAGGAGCTAATGAAGGCATGGAGGGCTTTTTCAAAATCGCTGCAGCTCAAAAATTGCTTGACTTTATGCAGGAGGCGGAGTTGAAAAAAGCTAGCTTTAACAACAGAATTTACCTGCTTGTCTAGTTTCAGCTTACTGTCCAACCTCACCCCCAGATTCTTAACCACATGGTTATCATTGGGGACCAGTGCAGCAAGACCAGGAGCTACACTGAGTGAATTGGAGGAGCTGAAAAGGATGTATTCAGTCTTGCTCTCATTCAGACACAGAAAATTTTCTGAGAGCCAAAACTTAATGTCACCTAGACATTTGTGAAATCGATAGCACACTCAGCAGACGAAGACGGCGGACAAAACACAACGGCGCCATCTTGGAAAAAAAAAAAAAAAAAAGATTTGACAATCTTCCGATTGTTAGTCAGTGCCTCTGTTTTCAATGCAAATTTCATTATTAAAAAAAAAAAAAAACATTTTGTCAGTATTAAACACATTTTGTCAGTATTAAACAAACATAATGTTGTTCCTATTAAAAAACACTTAATCACTATTAAAAACATCATCATTATAAAAAAAAACATTTTGTCAGTATAAAAAAAATTGTCACTATTAAACAAACAATTTTGTCAGTATTAAAAACATTTTGTTAGTATAAAAAAACATTTTTGTCAGTATTAAACAAACATCATTTTGTCAGTATTGAAAAACATTTTATCAGTTTCAGTGTACACTTTTTGTATGCTTTTTCATGTACACATTTCGTGCCACTGTTTTTTGTTTTTTTTTTGTCTTGTTTTGTGTCACTGTTGCACTGTCAGTCTTCTGGCTCCCACCATCAAAACACATGCAAGTATATTATATGTGAATTGGTGAATCAAAATGTCCCATCGTCAATTAATGTGAGTAATTGGTTTCTAATCTTTCAGAGCCCTGCAACTTACTGGCCTTTGTCCCTGCCTCATGGCCAAAACAGATTGGGATTGACTCCATGCAGCTGCCCATGAGCTCTAAGAAATAGGTGGGAACAAAGTGAAAAAAATTACAAATGTTTCAGTAAATTATGCCCCCCCCCCCCCCCCCCCCCCCCGTGTTCAGTTTTGCCCAATCCCATAAAGTCCCATATAACCCACTATTAGTACGTCCATTCTTCACCTAACATTCCAATCACTGTATGTTTCTAAATCCTTACAGCCGTTCAGTTTCAGGCCACCACAGTGACGACAGCAGAGCAGCCGGATCGGGCCGGGGCTGAAATAATTCTCCGGAAACGCTAAGTGACTCACAGACGCGCAGACAGCAGGCTCAGCAGAATCCATTGTTATTCCGAGAGGGAACAAGTGCCACGGAGCAAGTCAGACGCGCTAATAAGTGGTTTCCAATTCCAAAGAGTAACCCACAAGTCAGAATCCATTATGTCTTCACCTTCCGTGTCCCGGATATTGATAGTGTAATAAAATAAAATAAAAGTTGGATAAAAAGACACGCTTTGACCAGACACTTACACATTTGATTGGACAACGGCAAGGTTTAGCCGGTGGGATTAAATTAGGTTGTAATCACTTCTTAGCCACCAAATGCAAGCGTTTTACAACCCAAATAAACATAAATCAGCAAAACTTGAAATGTGTGGTAGTTGAATTGAAAATATACAAAGACATCCCCTGTAAAATCATCTTCCATCTGTCTGGTTGGTAAGTGATTTCTGAAGTGATTCTTCTTAAACAGTTCCATCTGTCTAAACCTCTTCACACTACTTCAAACTCAAACTTTCACTAATGTGCGTTTTTATCATGGCCACAGGTGGAAAATAATTGTATATCTTTACTCAAGTGATTTATATAAACATTACCTAAGTATATTTTTGAAAGACAAAAGTATTTTTTAAAAAATGTCTAAACCAATGTTTCCAAACCAGAGGTATGAGGACTCATATGGGTACGTAAGCTCTTTGCAGGTGGTACTTGGAAGTAGAAGTCTACAGATAGGGGATTTTCTATGGCCAGTGCGTATACCAGTAGGCAAAAGTGGTAGAAGACGTACTCAAGTTCTTTACTTAAATAAAAGTACAGATAAAATGGTAAACATGTACTCAAGTAGAAGTAAAAGTATAAAAATACTTACTTTGAAATGTACTTGTGAGTAAAAAAGTAAAAGCGTTTCACACAGATTCAAAAACTAATGAATGTGTTAAATGTGAGGAATTTTTGCTGAAGAACGGTGCTGAAAACTCAAGGTTAATGGTGCAACAGAAGAGGCTGAATCTGAATCAGTTGAGATTTTCTGAAAAGTATTATTTTCCTCTTTTATACTCATGTACTGTTTCTACAATAACGGCATTGGAAAAACTAATCATTTTAAACCAAACTTAAAATACTTTGTAATTCAAACCAATTTTAAAAAGTAGTGGAGTAAAGAGTGCAGATACTACTACAATATCAGTTGAGAAAATGTACAACGTTTATGAAGGCTGGACACAAAATTAAAAAAAAATAAAAAAATAAAAAGATGAAGAGGGGCAGCTGAAGCATAACTCCCCAGTTGGCATTGATGGTGTTTACCCAAATTATATGATAAAAGACTTTTTACATATTTTTTAGGTGTAACAGCTTGTTTCAAAATGAGTTACTGAAATTATTTATTTTTTTCTTTGTCGTCAATTTATGAATTTAGGATTATTTTCTTGTTTTAAAAATAAATGAATAAACAAACAAACAGATGTTTTAAAGGCAGATTATAATTACATTTATCTTGCATTTGAGTTTCAAAGAAAAGAACGCAGGAGAATTTGTATTTACAATAAAGTAATTATAATATCAATTTGTACAAACACTATTATGAGCATGTTTTGGAGAAGCAGTAATATTGTTTGTATTAGTTAGGGGGTACTTGTGGTATGTCAAAAAACCCAGACAGTACCAGAGACAAAAAAGTTGGGAATCACTGGTCTAAACTACTACAGTATTGTTTGACCTTGGTGGAAAAGTGGAAAGTAATGGTAGTAATAGTAGCAGGAGAAGTTGCAGTAATGGTAATACTGTAATCATAATAATAGCAGTAATACTGGTAGTATTAGCATAAAGAGCAGTAATAGTAATAGCAGTAGAAGTAGGAGTAGTAGCCACAGCAGGCAGTACTTCTACTACTACTTCTAGTAAACATATTTATGAGTTCACAAACTTCTTGCCAGGCTCAAGCTTATCCACTCTCAGTCCGAGCAGGTGGTGGTTTAACCAATGGTGTTTCAGTACTGTTGTGTTACATTCTGCTACTATTGTGATGGTTTGATTGGCTACATCACATGAGTGGTTGATAATGATTGGCTAAAACAAATCATTCAATCACCATCAATTCTTCTTTCCTTTAAAAACGTTTTCAGTTGTGTAGAACTCTGTGCAGACCAGAGTGCTACTCATCAATCTGACTTTTACCTGGTTAAGTAAATTTAACAATGCGATATAAGTCGCTATCTCTGGTGTGCTGAAAATATGACCTCAGTACTTTAGTAGCAGGGTCATTTTTCAGGATTTTTCACAAAGACCTTTACGCCATATGCATTCTAAAATCTGTTCCATCATTTCATATGAATAAAACAATATTTTAGACTTTAAATAAACTAAACTTTGAAACTATATTCACCCTTACTATGACCCACTTTTAATCCTGAACCTTCAGCTGAGAATCAGTGGTTTAGTGAAAGGTAAACAAGTATGACGGCTCTACCATTTAACACAGGCGCTGTCCATGGTGCTGAAGAACCTGAGCTCAACAAGAATGGCTTTTTTACAGATAAAAAAATAACACAGTACTGGCTTTTTCTTAGAGCCGAATCTCTCTACCCCTATATTTAACACGTATTATCACAAGTTATTGAGTAAACCTACACAGAACACTGAACTGTTCTCTGAAGTTTGTACATTACACATTCGCATTGTGAATTAATTTCTTTACTTCAAAAAGTCTTTCTTTGGTTTGCTGGTTGCAGGTGGTTTGATTTCAAATAAAGTGCATATGGAATTTGATTAAAATGTAAATAGCATACCCTAGAAAAAAAAAAAAAAAAAAAAACTGCACTGGAATCTAATCATGTGGAGGGATGTTATGTTCAGCAATGAGTGCAGAGTCTGCTTTCTGCCAGAGGCCTGCTGGGAGGGGCACTAAAAAAACCTGAAATGCAAGAGATGTTGATCAGTGAGTGTGGGGGCCCACCAAGATGGTTTACACAAAGATCCCAGAATTTTGTGCTACGTTCCTGCCTATGGCTCTTTGTGGGGTCAAAATGTTAAGAAGACACAGAGAACACTTTAATGATTGCTGCACAGATAGAGAAACATCTTCAGTGTGATAGTGAGGGGTACTTTCTGGAAAAACATGGCTTGTCATCATTAGAGATGAAATTCTGCAACCACTGGCAATGCCAGATGTCCACAGTCTGAGACCAAACTCTGTCCTCCAAGATGATTAGCTCGCCCACAGAGAGTTCATCAGAGACTACTTTCAGACTTTCAACCTCCAGAAGTCAACAGCAAAAATTCAAAAAAAGCTGTCTGGCATTGGCGCCGAGTAGATTTGGCAAGTTTTTCACAGGTGCAACCCACATTCATACTCAGTTCTGATGCTCATCCCACAAATGCATGTTCCTTACAAATGTGGCACCATTTAAAAGGGAAATAATCAGGCTCCAGCGGTATAAAATGTAGGTTGGACTCACACCAAAAGGAACTCAAGCGACCAAAGCTACCAGTGACCATTCATTTCTTATGTGCACTTGTGCGGCGAGACAACATGTGACGCAAACACGCCAAGCGACGCAAATTAAACGGCTTAATCCTCAAACACATTGGATGCACCACTTGAGCATGGCATACTCGTCAGGGAGCCATTTTTACTTCGGCGCCCCAGCTAAGCAGATTAAAGCAGCCACACTAGTTGGGTTAGCAAGGCTTGAGCGATTCCTGAAATGCGCCTCTCACATGGGCTTCCTAGAAAATAGAAGCCTTGCCTATTTTTCTCGCTTGCAGGTGGTGCTGGTACACACGTTTCTGCCAAAATACATAGAAAATCTCTCTTGTGAATAACCATGCAGCTGCACCCTGACACATCCAATCTGTTTGAGGCCTTAAGTTTGACAGGAAGTCAACTATGCAAATTTGGAGCAACATCGCAGAAGCAACCGCCAGTCACAAAACAAGATTTGTTCGGGCATAAACGTCACATTTGAAACGTTCTGCCCCTCATCAGCAACCTATCAACACAAATAGAGCAAACTGATTTTAGGAATGAGATGTTATCACTTGAGGTGTGAGTCCACCCTTAATACCAAGAAGCACTGTTACAACAAAGAAATGATTTACCAAACACACATTTCTATACTTTTTTGTGGTTAATTTTTTTTTGCTATCGCCACAAGAAATTAAATTCTAGTACTTCACAAAAAAAAAAAAAGGTTTAGACTGGACTCACACCAAAAGCTTCTTGAGCAAGACTGAATAAGCAGGTGACCATCATTTATTTTCTATACACACTGGGACGTGGCGAAATAAATTATTTACCATGCATTTCTAAACATTTTGTGCTTAATTTTTATTTTTTAAGAAGTTTAACTCCAGTACCTCAATTAGCAGGGATAATTAGGATTAAACTTCTGATTTCTCTCTAAATAGATGCACGACCAAATATTTACACTCCTAAGGTCGTGTGCTGAACTTTATTGCTGATAGCTCTCAAAAACATTCATAATTACAAATTCTGGTAAAACCACAAGAGTCCCAGTGTGGTGTTCTTACCTGATGAGTCTGCATATTAAAATATTCATTAACACTGACATTTTCACACTGAACTCCAACTCGTCATTTCATTTAACCACCAGTATGTTTATTCCTGCTAGCATCCACTCATACAGTTGACAGTTTCCAGGGTTAGCTAACTAATTAACGCTGGCTAACCACAGGAGGGCATGGCTTCCCTCGGTAACGTATGACTCACATGATGCCAGTGACCAGAAATGTCCATAACTGTAACCTGACTTTAATGCTGGTGTCTCCATTCACATACACTACAGTTTATTGATAATTAGGGCACACCTGAAGATGCACCCTGCCTCCTCATTAGCCCACTCTGCTCCACGGCCCACCATCTTTGTGTTTACTCCAATTTGATGTATTTACACTTTTAATGACAAGCCAAGGTTAGCACGCTGGTTAGCACCAACAAACATGGCAGACACACACCACTGCAAGAATTTTCCACAGAGCAGAGAATGTTTGTATTAGCTGTTTATTGGAAATTGTTTAACCCATTCTTTGACAATATTTATTAAAGGGGAACAAAGCAACTTTGCTTGTTTCTTAGCTATTTTGATGGCATTTTTCTTTATGGAGCTGTTTGTACATTTTGGTGTAAAGCACTATGGTAAAAACTCAAAGTCCGGTTGTCTTCTGTGTGACCCCCTGCTTAGCCTCGAGGACCCTAGATACTTTTCTTAGGCCCCTGCTTGAAAACAACATGCCCCAAAATGAAATGAGTAAATCTCGGCAACTCTTGGTCTACATGAATAATATCTGATATCTATAAAAAGGTAACACTTGTGAGATTTCTACTGAGGTGTAATCACCAACACAGATGTTAGTGGATAAGAGTAAATAAACATAGAACACAGACAGAAATATATATATATATAAAAAAATAAAATAAAATAAAATAAAAACACTTCTGCCTAAAAAAATGCTTATGTTACATGTTAATGTATATCCCCGTCTTAATGATGCAGCTGTAGCCTAAAACCGCTACAAACCCACAGCAGAGCGTCTGACTCTTACCACGGCCAAATGAAATGCAGCTAAAATGAACCAAGGCAACATTAGTGAGGTTTTAGAACTGATCTGTTTAGGCAAAATCTCTATTTAGCATAATTATGCAAATTTGATGTAGTTTAGCTAAATTCCAGTTTAGTTCCTTGTTGATGAGAAAGTGTTCAATTTGGGGAGAAAATAGTTATCATGGGCTTTTAGCCAAGCTTCTTCTGGTTATGTTCATATGCTACAGCATCATGTTACTTAATGTTTACCTTCCATAATATGGTGTGGTTTCATGGCACATGCCTTAGAACCCTATAACAGACTGCTAGGTTTTCTCTGGCTTTTGCCACACTCCCAAGAAATATCGTCATCAATGGCATCTTCTTAAGGCTAACCAGGACATGTTGCTTTCTCGCTTAGACAGGGGGCAAAAAACCCGAACCGATTCAAGCCTGTACATGTTTTTTCTGAACTCGAGTGGACCTCATCCCTTACCTGTAATTATAAGCCTGGACCTTGTACATTAGTTTGTAGTCAACAAACCTGCCCTAGTCGCCACCTCTCTCAGCTCAGATAAACTCTACTGTTCCATGGGCTCAGTCATAGACCGCGTACATCGGCCACATGTAAGCACACTGCGCTCATACCTCTCACTGAGCTACCTACTCACAATAACACGAGGAATATAATTATCATAGCCCACTTAGATGGTTCAACATGTAGTCAAAATGACAATATTTCTTCTATTTTCTAAATTAGACAAGTATTCTTTAGAGCATAAAGAAATGACAATACATGAAAATAAGAGAAATGACAGTGTTTGCACAAAATGTAATAATGTGTTCACTAAAGAACAGTTTTTCACAGTTTTTTTGCTGTTGGGTAACTTGCCAAGTCTGTGATTTTCCTACGGAATTGGGCAGCTTTTTAAGTGTTGCCGCGGGTGAAAAAAATTGTCAGCGAGTTAGGCAGAGCTATTTTTTTGTGAATGACAATCTTTAAACCCTAAAGCCAATCACACTGAAGCCAGGCCAAATCAGCTCGTGTCTGTGTCAGCTCTGTCTGTGAGCGAGGGGAGGGGGGCAGGTCTGTGTTACCAGAGGATCCACTGATGTATCCTTGGTGAATTAGCCACATGTTAGCCAAACGGAGGGCACCTGCCTGGGAAGGACATGAACATTAGAACACACCTTGGGCGACAGGAGATGAGGTGGATGTCTTCCTGTGATGTAATCAAGGTAAGGTACCTGGGCTTTGAGAAACACCCCAGATCTTTAGCCAGGATCCTGGTCAGGAGTACCTAGCTGGAGGATTAGCCTATTTGGTTGATTGAGGAAACCCATCTAGACACAGGGAAAACATGCAAATTCCACACAGAAAAACCCCACAAGGTCCAGGAATGAAACCCAGAACCTTCTTGCTGTGAGTCAAATGTGCAGACCACTAAGTCACTGTGCCGCCAAAAGTCATAATAGTTTACTCTTAAATCTAGCACTGCGTCCGGGGTTGATTACGTCAAGCAGACAGAACAAAAAAAGGTTGAAAATATATAAAAAAATAAATAAAATAAATGCTGCTATATTATTATTATTATTATTATTATTATTATTATTATTATTATTATTATTATTATTATTTAACCATTTGAGTTGTGTTAATGATAATGGCATGAAACTTCCCAGGGGTCTGGACTTTTATAAGACCTTTTAATTTTCAACTTCAGCTCTGTAAAAATATCAATAATAAACTGTGTACACACAAAAGTCACACTCAGTTCTATCATGGCCATTTGTGGCCTATTGACTCCCATTATAACTACCTTTTTTGATCCCTTGCAATTAACAGTATAAAATCTAATAATTCATGTAAAACGGCTTTCATTGTAAACTCAAGACATGAAAATATGTGTTTTTGAGGTTTTTTGGCATTTCATGTCTTTTGTCTATTTTTTGTCAAGGGAGCAATTTTAGGTAATATTTTAAGTTTCCTATAGGGGAGAATAAAGGCTCACTGCTCTCCAGTGAAGCAAATGAATGAGTCAGTTTTGATATAGGTGTGCTCTGGGGGTCTGATACTTTGTGTTTGTGCATTTGAAAAAAAAAAAAAAAAAAAAAAAGATTGGGGGGGTGGTATTGAGAGGGTAAAGTGTCAAAGTGCAGGGGCAGCTTTGAATCAAAGTTGCAGCAGCAGGTAAACAAAAACAAACACTGGCACTGTTTATAAATTTGTCCTGGAGTTTATTCAGGTGCAGCCACTATCAACACTCTAAGTGAATCCTAATCTAAGAAAGTAAGTCACTCTAGCTCCCAGATCATTTGTATCTCTGGTAAGATGGCAAAAATGCTGTATTCATTGCTTGAATACACGAGATTTTGTGGTGTGCTCTGAGAGGAACTGAGGGAGCTAACAGGAGGTAACATCCCTTGTAGCAGTGTTTGTCCAAAACTAATTTTTGTTACTGTTATGGATAATGTACTGCCATGAAGATTTGAAAATGTTAGGGTCCATCCATTATAGGGAGTAATGACATCTCCTTCAGATACAAGAGCAACACTGTGGTTCCTGGAGGTGGAGCACTGGAGCAACTCTGTACTCTCCGCAGGGTGCTTGAGGGTTCATGGGAGTTTGACCTGTCTACAGGTGTTTGACCGTGTCCCTCATGGGTCCCTCATGGGTCCCTTAGGGGGCGCTCTGGGAGTATGGGGTCTGGGGCCCTCTGCTAAGGGCTGTATGACCGAAGCAGGAGCTTGGTTCATGGCAGTAAGTCAGACTGCTGTAATAAAGAAGGAGCTGAGTTGAAAGGCAAAGTTCTCTATTTACTGTCCATCTCTGTTCCTAATCTCGTCTGTCATGAGCTTGGGTTAAAACCATAAAGAAATCTCAGATACAAGCAGGCAAAACAGGTTTCCTCTGCAGGGCGCTCCCTTAGGTTGTTTTCACACATGTTGCTCCTCGATGTGGCCTCAGGGCACACTAGATGCAGTTGTGTTTACTTTTCTGTTAGTTTGGTTCCTGTTCACACATGTTGTTTACCATTAGCCTCAAACACCGCACCATAAACCACGTGGTAACCATCAGCTGACTGACAAACTTGTTTCCATGACAATGGGCCTCAAGAACTACATTTCGAAGTGTTCTGAAGCGCACCATCATAAGCCATCACGAGCCTAATGTGTGGCTTCCCCTCTCCGAGGTCTGTCAAACTGTTTATGAGGATACATGCAGAGGCTGTAGCCTTTGCAAAACAGCGCTCTCAAGAAAAGAAGAGTTTAGCTCTGTGTGTTACGCCGTGGAACTCTGTACAGTATGCGCCGTGACGCACGGACCGTTCAGGGGATACTACTACAGTGTTTTTTTGGCTTGAACTTCTTTTTATGCTCGCTGAGAAGAATCACTTACTGGACAGCAGCCTGCTAATCCAGGTGGGTTTACTCCTGCAAATGACTGACAGTAATTATCTCTAACGAAGCCACTGGTGGGTCGGCCCGAAGTCAGCAGCTTGGGCCACAAATGGCCATGATAGAGCTGAGTGTGATTTTTTATGTTTTTTTGCCCCTGCACTCAAAACTAATAATGCAGAAAAAATGTTGTTTTTTATTGACATACTCTTACCTCAAATGCTCAATATAAAATAATTTAATTGACATCAATTATTTTATAAAAAATTAGTGATTTTATATTTTTGGCCCTTATATAATAACAGACATTGTGTGGTTTAACAGGCAATAAAAGGGTTAATTTTTTTTTTTAATTTAATGAAATTAAATTTTTTATGACAAGAACAGATGCAAATCACACAAATCAAGTCGTTGAAAGTGGAAAAATATTTTAATATACATTATTTTTATAGCATTTTTAGAATGTAAACAAAGGGTGGCCACAAATGGCCACGATAGAGCTGAGTGTGAGTTTTTTATGCTTTGCCTTCCCAGCTCAAAAATAAAAACGGATTTTAAAAAGTGGTGTTGGTAATTAGTTACATGTCCTAGGCTGTACTATTTGCAATATAAGTAAAATGACTGGCAATGCAATTACATACTGTACTCATTTTTGAGTTTTTTTTGACAACCAGCGCAATGTGCAAACAAACTGGCATTTAAAGGTTTAAATTTTTTTAAAGAAAAATATATTTTATATTTATGACAAGAAGAGATGTTACTTTAACACATTATGCAGTAAAAGTAGCAAAAAATTTAAAAAAAATCTTAAAATTTATTGACTTCCATTGTTGGTGGCCACAAATGGCCACGATAGAGCTGAGTGTAGAGTAAAAAGGAACAAGCCCAGAGGGTTAAGAACGAAATGTAGTGGCATCGTATTCTGTTTTCTTACATGTTTCATATGGAGATAGCTGTTAACTGCAATGAATGCATAATATAAAAATGTAGTCTGAGAGGTCGCCTGCCGTCCTCTCTCAAACACCAGATGCTTTTCAGTCCTAACAGGCCTTGCATACAGACTGCTGACCTACCTCTTGTTTAATTGACAGTTCTACAGAGTTGAGTTGAGGCGTGTTAATCCTCAGATATGCCCTTGCTCTGCTGGGACCCTTCATCCTGACAGCCATCTCCTGTGAAGCCGCAGAGTAGAGTGTACGCTGTTCACTGTTTAGCCCTAATGGCTTTCTCTGCCATGTTCTCACTGAGGCCTCTTCAGAATACTAAACCACGGATTACAGCTTCCTTCCCAGTGCCAGGTGAATCTATTACCCCCAACACTGGAGCAGCCCAAGTCTGCAGACACTTAATTATTGTAGTGACAACACAAGTACATGTGGAAAAAGTTAGATTAATTTAACTTTTAATTAAAAATACTGCAAAGTGGCTTAGTGGCAACCCATGGAAAATCAGAATTCCATTGCTCCTTCCCATTTTTTGTTGGGAGGGTTGTGCACAGCATGCCGGGAAGTGGGTGTAATTTGTGGGTATGGTGACCAAACAGACCAGAAAGTTATTTAGCCAAATAGCTCTGTCCATTCCAGCAAACATATTATTTAGGACGAGCACAAACATCTCATGGTGGCATGCTGCCAAAGTGGTCAGCTCTCCTGCCTTTGTTGTGAGGCAAGAGAGACCACTTTGGTCCTAGGTTTGAATCCAGGACCATGTTGGGCCTTTCTGTGTGGGGTTTGCATGTTCTCTCTGTTTCTGGGTTGGTTTTCTCTGGTGCTCTCTGGTGCTTTGTGAAAGTACCTACAGTCACGTCCATAACGATTTAAACATTGACACAAGTTTTGTTATTTAGCTGTTAACCAAAACATAGTAAAGATACAGTTAAGAAATGAATATGCCTCTTTTTCAGGGGCTCAAAAGTGGACCAATGAACATTATCATGAATAAAATGTAATTTTTTTATACTTTGGAGTAAATCCTTTGGACTGCCTGATGTCTGGAGCCTATGGACATCACCAAACACTGGGTTTCCTAATTTATGTTGCTTTGCCAGGCCTTAAACATTGCCTTTGTGTTAAACATTTGAAATCCATGCTTGATTAGGCTAAGATCTGTTTACTGACCCCTGCCATTGCAGAATATTCCACTTACTTACCTCTGTTGCATGTTTTGGGTCATTGTTCATCTGTACTGTAGAGCACCATCCAATCAACGTCATGGCTGGTCTGAATCTGAGCAGAAATGATTTTCCTATACGCTTCAATTCATCAGGCTGCTTCTGTCTTCTGTCACATCATCAGTAAACACCAGTGACCCAGTGCCATTGGAAGTTCTGCAGCTCATGCATCACACTGCTCCACCATGTTTTACAGAAGATGTGCTGTGCTTTGGATCATGAGCTGTTCTAAGCCTTCTCCAGACTTTTCTCTGTCCATCATTCTGGTACAGGTTGGTCTGAGTCTCATCGGTCCACAGAATGCTGTTCCAGACCTGGGCTGGCTTCTTTAGGTGTTTTTGGCCAAGTCTAATGTGGCCTTTCTGTTGTTGAGGCTGATGAATGGTCTCACCTTGTGGTGAATCCTCTGTATTTTCTCTCATGAGGTTATGGTGGACCTAGACACTGACAGACCTACTTCCTAGAGAGTGTTCTGCACTAAGGTGGATGTTATGAAGGGGTTTTTCATCATTTTTTGATCCAGCCTAAGGATGTTCTGGTTCTCTTCCATTGAGAGACTGCATGTTGTGATTTCACAGCAACAGCTTTCAAATACAAATGTAACACCTTTTTTTATTTTTCTAAGATTTTCAGATGAAGGACTTTTTTCCCACAATTTTTTTTTATGTAAATCAAATATAGAGGACTCAAGAGAAGGCATTATTCAGCCATTTTGTCATGCACAACTCAGTATACATTTTTGCTAAATAAAATAATAAAAAAAAAAAAAAAACATTACCACACAACCACTTACCTAGAATTGATCTTCGTAATGTTTTAATCGTGTGTTTTGACCACCTGCTTAATATGCAGCTCCTTTCTATCATTAACTTCTTCAACTTTGTCTGCCTTCACTCCCCACGTGCATCACCTGTTGCTGGTTCACCATGTTTTGTTCCTTAGGCCAGTTTTGATAGATACTAACCACTGCAGAGTGAGAAGTTGGTCAGTTTTGGAGATGCTCTAACCCAGTCATCTAGCTATGACAGTTTGGCCTTTTGTCAGATTTATTCAAATCCTTAAGCTTTACAGATTTTTCCTCGCCTGGCCAGCCAGCTCCACAAACTTTCTTTGAAAAAGAACTGGGTCTGGTTCCTTCCCACAGAGAGTCTCTTCCAGCATTATAGTTTGAACCGACCTATTACAACCATTTATCTGAAGCGTCTTACAAAAGCAGAAGATATCGCCTTTCCCAAATAACCAAGATAGCGATGGCTAACACAGAGCAAATTTTATCATCTCTGTTTGATAGTTTTTAGTGCTTTTCTTCGTCACCTGTTGGTTCTGCATTGTTGCTCAGTCCTCTGTGTGAATTTTTTCTTTCATCTTGTTGTCATTTTAACAACAGTAAAGTCCCGACATAATGACCACATTCAAACAAACCAACTTTTTCCAATCTCCGTGCAACTGGCTTTTGCTGCTATCAGAAATTAATACAGAATTGCTCACAATACAGGATATTCTGATGTTTTTATTAAAAATTGATTGATTCTTTTTTTTTTTTTTTTTTTTTTTTTTTTTCAAAATTGATTGTCTTCTGGTTTGCACGGTGGCAGAGCGGTTAGCGTTCTCGCCTCCCAGCAAGGAGGTCGTGGGTTCAAGCCCCAGGCCGACCAACACACCATCACATGAACCCTCCATGTCTCTCCAGGTTCTCTGTCTGTGTTCGTCTCTGTGTCAGCCCTGCAACAAGCTGGCCCCTGTCCAGGGTGTACCCCGCCTACGGCCCAAAGTTACTGGGATAGGCTCCAGTCACCCGCGACCCCTAACAGGAATAAGCGGTAGAAAATGAATGAATGAATAAATGTCTTCTGTGCAACCCCTTGCTTAGCTTGACCTTGTTTTCTCATTCTTTTTCTACCTTTGGGCTGCTTTCCCAAGAAATACCGTCATTGCTGGCTTATTGTTACAGCTAACTGGGACATATTGCTTTCTCACTTAAAATTGGCACAGAAAACTCAATCCAAACCATGCATGTTTTTTCCCCACCATTACCTGTAATTAAAATCCTGGATCCTGTACAAAAACTGACCCTGTTGCTGCCCCTCTCAACTCGTCCTCGGGCTTGTTCATAGACAGCATGCACTGGCCAAGCGCACTCATTCACACACTCACTACACTCACGCCGCAGACTGAGCTACCTATTTACATCAGAGTTAGACAGTTCTTGTACCACTTGTCAACAGTTACATATTTTAACATATTATCAATATTGATTATTTTATCAGGTTTTATCTTTCATCCCTTTGAGTTTCTCAAGAATGAAAATGCTTGCTCAGCATTAACATATAAAACCCTGCCTTCTCCAGGAAATGCTCCTACATATTTCTTGCTCATAATCAGAGGTGGACAATAACAAAGTAAATTTACTTGAGTACTGTCCTTAAGTATCATTTTTGAGAATCTGTACTTTATTTGAGTAGCATTTTTAGGGCTAACTTACTACTTTTACTTCACTACAACTAAAAGATGAATATAATACTTTTTACTCCACTACATTTCTAAAAAAGCAAGTAACTTCAAGTACAAGTAACTTCTGCAAAGAAATGGTCTTAAAAACAAAAGACAACTGACCTTCTCCCTAATGATAATTGTTTACTAACTGTAATTTATACTTTAAGTCTTTTTTGTAAAGTAAATTTGCAAATATGTCTAAACTCATATATGCTATCAAGAACTAAAAAGAACTTCTGGACACAATCTGAAAGTGATTTAGCTTTTGCTTTGAACATTATTTGCATGATTCTATAATAAACCAATTTTAAAATAATTGATTAATATGATCAAAATACCCAGCCTTATTTATAATATGCATGGCTCATTTTGCTCTGGAACACTCTTATCTGTTATGGTTTTAAAAGTTGATCCCCACATTTCCTAAAATGATGTAAAATGTATTTTATTCATATTTTTGGTTATGCAGTTGAAATTTTACCCAAAAATTCAATTCTTGGCAAAATTCATTTAAAAGGTCATTCCTGTGCATTTCTGCGGCACCAACGTCTTTGTTGCTGATACTAGTCAGTGCTTTGCTTACCAGTCCTACTTTATTTCTCTGATTGGTTACTCTGCCTCTGTTACTCATATTTTGTATTTATTTGTTTGTTTGAATGGGACAATGCGCATTAATGAACGGGCAACAGGTGCCGTAAATACGCCTCATTTAGCACAATGCTAATTTCCCATTAATTTAGTCCCATATGAAAAAAATAAAATAAAATAACAGGGACAGACGCAAAATACACTATATACAAAAACATAAAACGCGCCTAGCACACCCACAGACTGAATGCAGACATGTTACAGAAAATAGGACACTATAAAGTACAGTTCACACAGACAACAGATAATACAGAAAATACATTACAAACATACACTGAAGACAATGCACACAAATTAACAAAACATAGCAACAACAATGTTAAATGTAGCCCTAAAGTGCTGTTAGTTTAAGGTGTGTGTGGCTGTGCTGGTTATACACTTTCATAACTAAACACTCTCATACATTCTTGTGTTAAAAAAAAAAATCAGAAAACCTATCTTCTAAACTACCAGTAAGTGCTTAGTGCTCACAATTTTGCCGATTACTCAGCCATTCTTTAAGGTTTTTTTTTTTTTCAATGTAGGAAAAGTGGCACTATCTCTGATCATCACTGGTGTTCCAGCTGTGCAGCCCTTGACAGAGAAGGCATTTTGAGCGAAGGGGCATCTTCTGAATTGCACTTCACAGTCTCCCTTGACAACAGACCTAGTGCTAGTGTCACTTTTTCTTTTTTTTTTTTGATGAATTCTCTCACTGGGGGTGGGGCCAAACCATTCATTATTCTGTAAATAAGACAATTTTGTTTAAGATTCTTACGGTTCTCGAAGTTTAAACATTTATATTTCTCTAAAAGAGGGCATATGTGAAAGGACTGGTTTTCGAGCAAACACCTTGATTGATATTTTTGTAGAGCTGTTCTATTGGTTTTTAATGCAGTGATACCAGCAAAGGACCATACTCAATTCAATTCAATTCAGATTTATTTGTATAGCCCAGTATCACAACAAAAGTCGCCTCAAAGGGCTTCACAACAGTTGATCAAACATAAACACACAATCAACACAAACAATAACTACACTAAACAGACCCAGGACACTCCTGTCCTTAGACCCTCCTTCTCGGTAAGGAAAAACTTCTAAAAAACCCAGCTGTGGGAAAAAAGAAGAAACCTTATGGAGCCCAACTGAAGGAGAGATCCTCTCCCAGTACGGACAGACAATGCGTCTAGGACTGTTAGTTCATTAGCTCATCTATAGGATCATAGATCAGCTCTGTAAGGATTCATCCAGGGAGTGGGGTGAGGTAGGTTGAGGAAGTCCAGAGGATGCAGCAGGTGGGCCTCATCCAGACAGGGTGAGTGGGGCGAGATAGGTCCGGGAAATCCAGGATGCAGCAGGGGCCTCATCCAGACAGGTGAGTGGGTTGAGGTAGTTCTGGGAAATCCTTAGAGGTGAGGTTGAGGGCCCACAGGTCAGGGACAGGAGCACAGATGGGGTCAGCTAAGATCCAATCGTCACTGGGACATCTGCCGGCAGCCAGGCATTCTGAAACAGTCCTGTGAATCCTGTGAATCAATAATCAATATGGGATCAATCAATAATCAATACTTCAAGCACCTGGAAACCAAACACTCACCAGGCAGAACCAGACTAAATTCTTTGAATGAAAAAAAAAAAGTCTATCTGGTTGCTGCCTAATATATCCTAGCCACTAATAGGTGCCAAAATGAAGACATAATTAGTTTTATTTGCTTCACCTGTCAGTGGTCATAATGTTGTGCCTGATTGATGATATGTGTCAAGTTCCCGCTGCAACCTCTCAGAATACTAAACCATGGACATCTCCTTTCCCTGTGTCAAGTGAGTCTTCATACCTTACACTTAGTCAAAGTTGACTGACAAAAGCACTTCATTTCTGCAGCGACAACACAAATAGAGGAGTATTTGCAATAAGATATTTGCTGGCACTGAAGTGGGAACACGTTTTTTTATTATTTGTTCAAGGATTATTACAGATGCCCTTCAGCAGCAGGTGTAGTCTCTTTGCAAGAATCACATCTGAGATTATCTGGTGCAGAGAGAGAGAGAGGAGCCGTATCCAGAGATGTTCCGCTCTTTAAGCTCTGCTGCTGTAAGAAGGATTACCTCATGGGAATGCATTAGTCATTCAGTTGATTCTGTGTTTGGCACTGAGCTGACTCACTCATCCGCGCAGAGAGCTATGCACCGGGATGATGCACAGGCAGGCAGGGGAAGAGTATGATGTGTATGATGTCCTCAGCATACTTCTGCATTATTACAGTGTGGGGATGGAGGCTTTGGACACAGCCACACACACACACACTTTCAAACTTTGTTCAAACTACTCAGATCGCCCCTACATGCACAGCTTAGACTCAAGAGTTTGATAAGGGGATTTAAAATTGCTACTGTGCGAAATTCAGAGGCAAAGAAGACACAATAAACCAATGTACTTAATTAATGTCTCAGTTCTTAAGGTCAACCATCCAAAGCAATAGCCTGGCCGGCCAGATAAACTCTTTTCCTATTCTATACAAAGAAGTTAGTTGGGTATCCCTTCGTGTAAATTTAGTTTATATTTGCACAACAATCACAGGCAGAGAAATGAAGGACAGGACATTGCAGTGCAACGCTGACCCAAACAAACATGGTCAATTCTTGAAATTTGTTTTCTATGAAACACCAAAATACTCCATATTATGAGCAGCTCTGTTCTTATTTCTGAACGGGGACAGCAGCAGAAGCCAGTTGTTCAAAGACTGTTACGTCGGACGTCAACAGGACTTTACTGTTGTAAAAATGGAAGCAAATAAATCCCACAGAGGACTACACAACATAGAATCAGGTGGCAAAGAAACAC
Source organism: Bostrychus sinensis (assembly GCA_020698575.1). Classification (NCBI taxonomy): domain Eukaryota; kingdom Metazoa; phylum Chordata; class Actinopteri; order Gobiiformes; family Eleotridae; genus Bostrychus; species Bostrychus sinensis. The sequence goes on from CM036248.1 coordinate 34,849,682, forward strand.
TATACGCTGTTAATCAGGTGAGAGAAGTTATTAAACTTGGCACCATGTTGGATAATTGTTCTTCAAAGATAAAGAATCTATAGGTCTTTTTTCAGTTTATTTAGATGCAGTTGGGAAGTGACATAAAATCACAGGGGAGAGACATTAGGCAAAGTGACTCAAATCCATGCTGAGGCAGGCTGTAGTTACTGCGTATATTCTGACCAACTGAGCTAGACAACTGCACATCTTGGTTAATTTTGACAGATTATCTTCCGCATTTGTAAGACATATCACAAACGGCTGTGATAGCTCGGATCCATATCTGGCCTAACATTATATCAATCTAGGTATTTCCGGGCTAGGTTTACTGAATTTAAACCTTTGCGCAAACGCCAATGGATTTCTAGTCCACAAATACATTTTTAAAATTGCCTTTTGATGTGTTCAGAAAATTGGGCTTCTTTGATAAACAGTTTGTGATTAGAGCTGTGTCTAAACAGGCATTGGAGCACATTTTAGGTGTCAGAGTTTGAAATGTTGTTCACAATTCATCTTGTCATGTTGACGCTGACATACTCCAAAATGGTATGCATAAATATGTAATTATGAATGTTTACTTCTTCCCTCTCCGTTGCTTTAAATGATAATTAATTGATGTTGAGTCCAGACTTTAACTGTAGACCAGTCCAACTTCTGTCTGTGACCTTCTGGCCCACTCACACACAGCTCCTGACAATGGGCACAAGTCTATTCCAAGTGTCCAGACCATCAGTGCTATTCAGAGCAGTGAAGCAGCGTTCTGAGACCCAGTAAACACATCTATCATCGTTTATCCGTCCAGCTCACAGTAATGTTTGTGGGTCAGAGTGCTGCTGGACTCATATTCATCATCTGGGATGGAGTGATGTAACTTTTGAGTTTTGTGAATAGACTTTTCTCTGTCATTTATCATCATCAATCAGAATCACAAGTCATTATTAATGTGACCGGAGTGTCTGTGTAAAAAAAAAACACATTAGTTAGACATGCACACAGATCTAGAGCGATATGATTTCAGACATGTGTCAAAGTGAATTATTTCTGCCATTCACTGACTTCAGTCAATATAATATGGCCTTGTTTTTCAGATTAGATGGATAAGAACTATGTTTTCAAGAGCAAAATTTCAGTTTTTCTTTTTCTGTTCTTGAGTATCTTAAAGATAACGCAATAATGCTCTGTAGAACCCAGAGAAAGAAGACAATGGCTGGTTCATTTCGGAGTGATCCATGTCATAAGCGCCTCATCGATGGTTAAATTCCTGACCTCCTCTGGACCTCATCTCCACTGTTTCGCTAATTCACAGGCTCACCTTGCTACGAATTGCCCACAATAGGTTGCATTCACATTCTACACTTTGATGATGTCAAAAACTCAGATGGAGGGCAGGAGCCAGTATCACTGTATACACAATTTTCTCAACTTAGTATAAAATCTGTAAATGTTAAACCTGATTAATTTTGTTAGTGATTTGCAGTGATGGAGGAAGTACTGGATTGCTTTACTAAAGTAAAAGTACAGATACAAGAGCAAAGTAAAAGTAGCACATGAAGTTTTTCTACTGAAATAAAAATATAAAAGTACTCACTTTCAAATGTCCATGTGAGTAAAAAAGTAAAAGTATTTTACACATATTTGACAACTAATGAATGTGTTAAGTGTGAGGGCCCATGATGAAGTATTGTACAGATTATGATGATGAAATGAACTAATTAGTGCAGTAGAATGCAAAAAAGAACCTCTTGTAAAATCTGCTTAAGGAAAGTACAAATACAGGAAAATTGTACTTAAAGTTACACTGTGTAAGATTCCCGGTCTTGCGCCTCTAGAGGCCACAGGTGCCACTGCACCGTCGCAAAACGTAAACACTAGGGCCCCTCCTCCTTCTGAAACTGTGCGAGCGTGCGTCTATTTCCATCATTGTTTCAACTTTAGTTGACCTGCTGCTACCTTTGGAAGTTTGGACTGGATCTTCTATAGAGTTAGCGCTAGCGTTAGCTTATCAACAAATATCGCGCAATGGTCGCAGTAAAAACAACTAATAACTGTATGAAAAAGCACGTTCTAAAGAAAAAATAAAGAGGCTAATTTACCTGCCCAACAATAAAGAAGCAAAAACGTGATCCGATTTGCAGCCTTCTCTGTCTCTCATCTGACGCCAGCGAGCAAAAGTCTGTCCGATGTTGACTCTTGTTTGCGATCTGGTGTGGTCCCTTTCCCGTTTTCTTTTTCTTGCCTCATCCGACATTGTCTTCATCTTCTTGTGTCCTTCGGCCCTGACGAACTGGCGAAAATAACAACGCTAAAAGTAGCTTCATGGTTATACCTGCGCCTCAGGTATAAAAGCTGAAGGGGGAATGCCGTAAAGCAAGTCGTTCCCTGTCACGTGACTCTTCCTCAACAGCGGAGCGCTCCCGGCCAAGTTGCGAGAGTGGTTTCTCAGTACGGAAGCCCCGCTCGGAGCAACAGATCGCGCCTCAGGCCTTATAATCGCTCAAAAAATCACAAAAACAAGTCAGTATGCCCCACATATTTAGGAGAAAAGTTACACAGTGTAACTAAGTAACTTTCTTTTTTTCTTTTAACTTGCTTTTACTTTCTTACATTCCACCACTGGTGATTTGATCCACAAACTCATTTGTTAACTTAAGGGGCTTAAAGCAGAACTCAGTACCTTTTGTTTATCTTAAATAAAGCGTTTCAGCATTTCCGTGTGATGGGTAAATAAATGTTGTGAGGTAAATGAAGTGTGCGACATCTCTCCCCTGGTGTCTCTGGGCTGAAATTGACACTTGCATGTCTGAGTGTCACTGAAGTCTTGGGTCTCACAAGAAAGCGGCACATCCTGGTTAGCAAAACAACAAGCTAGCAACTGCTTTATTTCTGAATTTTCTTTGTGCCAGAGTGGCCAAAAGGAAGAAAAACTTTGTACAGATATGTGGAGGGAAAACAAAAGTAAAGATGAGTGAGGGATCACACAGGATTCAACTGGGCTTGTGAGTATTTACGATAGTGCTTTACTCCAAACTGTAGGATGAGCTTTATAGAGGAAAAAAGGCAAAAAAGAGCAAAGAAATGAGCAGAGTTACTGAGTTCTGCTTTAATGACAAGAATCACGCCTGTGTGATTGAATATTGTCACCACTTTTTGATGCTATAGTGAAGAAAAAAAATCACCTTAGTTAATTTGTACTGAGAGAAGGGAAGTTGAATTTTGTGCCAGTTTTTGTTTCATGATGATTGGCCAAATGATTGCAGAGATTTTAGCCATAAACCAAGTCAAAAAACCTGCATTTTCAATCTTTCTTTGCAAATTCGACCAGTGAATTCTGACCTTCCTGACCACTTTTCTCTCGTAACATCATTCGATCACATGACACAACCTGACACTCACGCTCCCGAGCATGTTCCAAAAGCACTCGCATGCAGCGTTAGCAGGACACTCACCTTCCCTTTGAAGGCACTGACTCCTTGCAATTGGGAAGCAGGTATTGTAACTCTATTATCTAAAGGTGCCCAGAGAGGACAAATCACACACTGCTAGAAGCATGATTAGGTTCCTTTGTGAGCTAGTATTCTTTAGAATTGAGCTTACTTTTTTATTAAATATAAAAAACATAGTCCAATCTGTTTTCAAGAAAAAAGTATTATGTCAATTATGTCATACTTTCATCTTATCTCTAAACTTCAGCATTAGCATTGAAAGGAGAAGCTGTGGAATTAACATATGAATATTTGCTACAAGGTTCCAGGTTGCATAAAAAATAGGCTAATATTGTTTTCTTAAATTATTCTTTATTATTAATTATATTTTATATTTTTATTTAGATTTATATGAATAATGTTTTAGATAAAACCAATGTCGCCAGTATTATGAATGAAAAATGTCTGGAGTAATTAATGTTCTTAATTAGTTTGCACAAAAAGTTAAAAGACCAGCTCATTAAGCAGTATCAGTAGGAGTAGTAGCACTGTTAAATTGTAACAATAATTATCCCTAGTGATTGGGCAAGTTTTTATGCCCTTCCTGTCACAACCGTCCACATACTGTGACTGGAGTAGGCAATGTGTCTTACCAAAGGACACAGCGGCAGTATGCACTTGAAGCGAGGTTCAAACCGCTGATCCTTCGGTTAGGCTCAACCTAATGTAATGTACCTGAGGTGTTTTGGGTCTTTCACCAAGATGGTGTCACTCCAGCTCTGACCAAGTAGACGATGTTCCTCTGGGTTGCAGTCGGTGATTCCACTGCAGATGGTGATGGTCATAGCCTTGATGACTTGTTTGTGATGCCAACGGTAGAGCCCATCACTCTGCTTTTTACCGCTTTCTCCGATCTTGCCCAGGCTCTTTCCTTCTGCATCTCAACAATCCAACTTGCTCACTGTTCTGCAACTGCTGCTCGCACTTCACCCTAAATCACCATCCTTCTGGGCTTTGTCGTAGCAGGAGCAACAAAGGTACCCAACCCAAGTTCCCCCAAATGCCCTATGTTGTAGCCAGGCAATGCCAGCTACCTACGTTGCTTTAAACTTCTGACCTGCTCTCACTTCAACGCCAAAAATCCCTCAGACTCATATTTTAAAACACAGTATTAATGTCTTATTCAGTGTACTTCTTTATGTTCAGATTTTCTGGCACATTACATTTACTGCCCTCCAGCCTTGACCTTCTTAGCCTTTATTGTACAGCAGCCTCCAAACTTCTGCACCAAATATGAGCACAGTCTCCTTGGTATTTCATTTTTCATTAGGAGCGTGCGTGAGGCAAAAAGTACTGGAATCCGGAGGCAGCTCAGTGCAGCGCTCTTCATTAAGATTTAAATATTAACCTTCAAATGGAGCGTAACCTCCGAATCGCTCTAATTTAAAAGGTTATTGTTGTAGTCGTATTAGATAAAGGTCAAAATGCATAATAAAGAGACTATTTCTAACGAGAGCACTTCAGCATCACAAGACATGTACTGTTGGCAGAAATGTTCCAAATTTCTCTTGGACAAAGTTATAAGCTGGACGTGCAAGAGACACAAAGGACTAAAATACTTTGTACAAGCCTTCTGGCCTTTTTCCAAGTTTTTGGTCAGATTTCTGAAGTACAGTAGACGATATTTCTAACTAGAAGCACTGGAGAGCTCCTACTATCTCACAGAGATACACTGCAATGCCTGGATATGGACATGAAATGAGGATCTTCTAGTACGGGGTAAATGCTCTGTCCATTGAGCAGCAAAGCTCTTTTTTTCTCACAATGGGTAAATCTAGTTTTGTTGTAGTCCTGATTTAGGCCTGTTAAAAACTTGGTAGTCTTGTGGTAACCTGGTCTAGACTTGGGTCAGATCCGGTTTATACTTGGCTTAAATCTGGTCAAGTCTTGGTTTACAGTCAGACCTCATCTAGTCCTGCTCTAGTCTTGGTTTAGTCCTGCTTTAAACCTAATAGTGTGGTGTAGACCTGTTTATTCCTAATAATTTCTTCCTTTAGTGACCCCTTGTGGCTGGAGTTAGTATATTTGTGCCAGCTGGGATACACTTATCTTTGAGTCTTTAAATGTGTCACATGTTCTTGTGTGGTGTATGGGGTGTTTCATTGCACCTCAGAAGAAGGGTAACCAACTTCCTTCATGGGGTGCTCTGGAACCATTGGGTCCCAATCTGACACCCTCCTATCACTTGAAGGTTTGACTCTTTATTCTTTATTTGTATTCTCAATATTCCTGGGGTTGGTAAAAAAACTACAATGAAAAATAACAATAATCCAGTTACATACATATACTGTATATAAAATACAAACAGTTAACATACATGGGAAATTCATCTCATAATAAGTTAAAATAGATTAAAAAAAAAAGTAACATAACAGGAAAAACTGCATAAAAGCAAGTTTGATCAAGTATTACGACAAAAATGACCAAGAACAATGCACTATAAAAGCATTTCATTACTAAAAACATAAACTAAATTAAAATAACAAGAAAACACAACCTCAAGAACTAATAAAAGTGCATAAAAAAACTGCACTACACAATTTACAAAATGGGGAACAAAAAGCAAAATAAAACCAAAAAAGGGCCATCTCTTTAAATGCATCAGGAACAGTCTTGTTTATGAAGATTTAAGAAACAATAGGGCATACATTTTAAAAAGATGTAGTTGTTTTTTAAAGTTCAAGAAGTTTCACCTCCTAACTGGGCGTGCAAAAGTCAACTTTAAAAAAACAAGCTCAGATAACTTCTTTGTAATCCTTTATGTTGTGATTCTATTAGACCACCACATTTATATAGATTACAGTGCCTATCACTGGATCAAAGAGATTATGTCAACATATCCCACAAGAAAGCTTTTTTTTTTTTCTTTGTAATTAAAATAACCAATAAATAAATGAAGTCTCTATGATACAACAAGAATACGTCTGGGGTCATTTTTGACTCCACTTGGTACAATAGGTTCACATTCTCCCCCGCCGTTTCTTCTGGTTTATTCTTTCATTACGATTAGAGGCACTTCTGAAGTCTTTAGTCGTCTCTCCTGCCATTGTAACGCACTCTGGGGGCTCATGGCTCTTTCATACATGTTAGCACTCAGCTGTTTCTGCGCGCAGCCTCCCTCCTGCTACTTTGAAGTTTAAATTTGCATAGTCTGCGTCATGGTGCTGATCACATGACCCACAAGTTACATAACGCATTATAATGCATTAAACTTGAATAACTGTCTCCATCTATTAAATTATTTATTTATGGTTTGTAATGATGCAATTAACTGTAAGACATGAATATTGTCTGCTTACTCAATTTAGATTTTAATCCTTATGGAAAAGGCCAAGGAGTGACCCAGTTCACGCCTTTAGTGAAAGTAACATTATTATTGGATTTTTATTATTGGAATTTTGGATTAATTTTATTTTATGATAAATATAAATGGTTATGGACTTCTCACGCTCTGATAAATGAGAATCATGAAAAGGCCACTAGACTGAAAATGAACTCCATTTCTGTTTAATTATAAAATAAAATGTTTGAAAAGCTGTTGCATCTCCATCAAATAAACAGCAAACAAAGGCTTCAGAAATTTCTGTATCAAGTCAAGCACCCAGTATTAAATTAGTTCTTTTTATTAATTTATTATTTTTTGTACAAGCTAAATTTATTTTGAATAACATCACACATTTACCCTGTCTGTCTTATGCATGAAAATTTAAAAAATCCATGTCTGTTCAAATTCAATATTAATTTCATTGTATTGTATGACCTTTGTTAGGGCTTCCCTGCAATCTGCCTTTGGCAGGGGAGGCCACCAGGAAGGGCATCTGGTGTAAAAACCCATGTGAATAATTCACTGTGGTGACTTTTATAATTACCATAGGAAATAATAGTTACTGTAGGTCAGTGGAATAAATTATTTCAACTAAAAGTATTTTGGGTGTGTTCCATGAATTTATTTCTAAAATTCGTGTGGCTAATCATTTATCAATTATAATATATTAGAAATTAAATTATGAAAATGAAATCAGTTTGCTGCACATGATGCGTTAATAAAAAAATAAAAAAATAAAAATAAAAAATCTTTTTGATGTTCAGTATTTGTAAATGTGATCCATGGACCTAAGAGGGCCATAAGTGATGATAAATGACTTTTTTAAAGGTTTAAACTAAAAGCTCACTCTTAACCCTCTAAGCGCCAAAGTCGCAGAATTGCGACAAGCAACGTTGCTAAAAATAACAGCCCCTACTTCCTAATAAAATGTTAAATTTTGTTTCGACTCCCATCCTCTAGGTGTCAGACACCCAGGACTTAGTTTCTGTCCCAATAGAATCATATGTTGTCGTTCAAAATCTTTGAAAAAGACGTGCTCAAAGGTGAGTGAGTCTCACGGGGAGTGGCGCGTCGGAGCGCCTCCGTGGAGTAGATTCCTCTACAGTTTTGAGAGAGGAAAATGCGAAAGTAGCCTAATAAAATGTACAGCACTGATGAAGCAGTAGCTTTGATAACTGCTGACTCTGATTCTGAGGGAAAACATCTACTTTTTGAACCGAGAGAGAGTGAAGAGAGCCGCGAAAGTGAATGTGTGAGCGAGGAGTGGTTTCCTGGTGGCTGGCGCGTGAGCTATACTCACAGTCACTGCACACGGCCTTTCTCCGTCACTCTGCCCCCTGTAGGTGACAGAGGCAGGTCTGCACTTAGTCACTCTGACCCTGGGAGTGAACATGAGGTCGGGAAGATGTGCGCACGAGGCTGTAGTTCGTCTCGTGACTTTCTCAGCACAGCACAGAGTCTCTGCAGCCACTGTGCTTAGTGAACTCGGGAACAGTGCAGTTTTGAGTGAAATAAATGTACACCAAGCATCCCCCGTTCATTCACGCACTTTTCCCGCAGAAGAGGCAGAGGGAGAAGAGAAAGGCATGGGGAGAGGCAGCTGTTGCTGAGGGCGCGGTGGGAGCAGGGTGGTGAGTATAAACAGGACTAGCAACAGCACTGATGAGGCTGGGATCACCTGAGAGAGGAGGAAGTTTATCAGGAGTGGATACAGCAGTTTGATGACCTGCTGCCTAGGCCATGACAGACTTGCAGATGCAAATGCAGAATGTTTAAATGCATACATATATGCAAAATATATGCAGATCAGATGCCTAATAATACTACATTCATAAACTTTGGTTCATAACTGACATTTTTCTCATTTACAGTAAGACTCTATCTCTAATTATTTTTAAGCCACAGTCTTTTGAATATTTGATGTCAAAAAATTGCATTTAGAGAAAAAAAACCTGGCTCCCAAAGGGTTAAGAGTGGCTATTAGGTTAGCTGTCAGCCAAATTTATGTTATTGTGTTTATCTTTGTATGAGACAGTCTATATCAACATTCTGCACAAGAAAGCTTTTCTGCCTTTGTAATTAAAATAACCAATAACTAACCAATTTGCCAGGAAGCCTGGCCAGCCATCCAAAATCCTTTTTGTTCTGTACGCAGCAGAATTTGTCTGCTTTTCCAGTTAAACTCTAATCCATCAGTATCCATGTCCAACAGTCATAATACTAATCTTAAACCGAGAGTGAGAGTGATTAGCTATCAGCCAAATTTATATAAATGACTGTGCTTATCAGTGGGTAAGACAGACTATGTCAGCATATCACACAAGAAAGCTTCTCTTTCTTTGTTATTAAAATAACCAATAACCAGATAATATGCCAACAAGCCTGGCCTTCTACCCGATATATTTTTTATTCTCAACACAGATTTTCTCTGTTTTCCAGTTGGAAACAAATTGACAAATATTATTGTTCAAATATGGAATCCCTGGCCCGTTTTTGGAACATGCACATAAAACGTAATACCATAATATAGCTAAAGCAATATCCATAATTTTTGGAAGTAACTTAAGTAAATTAACAAATGAGAACTCACTAAATTTGTTAGTCAGTGGGCTACAATTGAGGCAAACTAAAATACTGAGTGTCATCTTGGACTCTCACTGTCTTGGTCAGCTCAGACTGATGGTACAGTGGCTAAAATGGATAAAGGCATTGCCATTGCTAAGGAAATGTGTTGCATACATATCCACATTCTATTGCTAAACATGTGGTACAGTCTCTTGTCTTGTGTTATCTAGAGCAGTGATTCTCAACTGATGGGTCAGGACCCAAAAGTGGGTCACGGGACCATTTTCAGTAGGGTGTAGGCCTTTACCAGTTTCATAATAATCGTGGCGGTATGGGACATAAGGTGTATAGAGAAAACCCAACCCAAAAGCAAAAAATCCAGTTCTGTAATGTCACTCTTGCACCTGTAAGGTTAAAGTGAGGTTAAAAAGGCTGGAGTTACTGACGTGAAGAGTTGTGGTTTTGAATGAAAATGCAGCTAAGTGATTGTAGAAGGGAATAGTCCCCTCTCTAACCACTTGCTTGGTTTCTCCTTAAATATGTTATCTTTGTTTGTGTTGTCATACTGTGACATTCTGATATTATTCAAAATCACGTTTAAACTGCACAATGTGTTTATTTGAGACATTTGATTACTTGAGATCGCTCCTTTGTTTGGGTCGTGGCTTGTCATTATAGAGTGTTGGTGGGCCCTGAACCCAGACCAGTTGAGAACCACTGCTCTAGAGTATTGTCCAGTTATATGGTTGACTGCATCACAAAGAGAGCTTCACAACCTTCAAGAACAAGTGTGACTCTAATGCATACACGCTCATGGCTTACAGTTAGCAAAAGATTTAAAATACAACTAATTCCATCATTTTATTTTATTTTATTTTATTAAGTGATACTTGACAGTACATATGACAAAGACAAGTGCAATAAACAAAAGTACACAAAACATGATACAAGACAGAAACTAAAGGTATTTTAAATCATGACCATGTTGATAGAATGTGGATGTATTTGTTTTTTCAAAATTGATTCGAGTGGGAAAGGTAGGGTATGTTTGTGTGGGAATGAAGGCAAGGGAAAGATAAGGATAAGAAGATAATTGAAATTGATAAATAACTAAAAAAAAATGCATATAAATAATAATAATAATAATAATAATAATAATAATAATAATAATAATAATAATAATGCTAAAAAATAATAATGATGATCAGCAAGTAGACGTGGAGAACCAAAGTTATATAATTGAGAGTTTGAGGTGTTGGCCATGTAATGGTAAATTTAAATAATAAAAATATATAAATAAATAAAAGAGAAGGAAAAAAAAAAGTTAGTTATAGTTGAAAACAGTCACAGTTATTCAACCAGGGTAGTTCCAGTTTTTTCTAGTGAAATTTAAGACTTTTTAATGCCACTTAGAATAAAATTTAATGCCAAGATTGCCAACAAAATAATAATATTCTGTACAAATTTTACACTAATAAAATATCAATATTACTCTCTGAAACTCATTGGTTTTATTTTTAAAGTCCAACACAGGTGAAATATCTCCAGTGCTGCATTAAAATTCTCAAAACATAATCAGTAATTTTCAGTGGTAAAAGCATTTACTGTATTGTGGGGATATTTTTTGCAACAATTACACCTTCAACATTACACAGCCATATAAACAGCAGACTTACATTTCAAAAACTTACTAAATAAAGGCACATTTGAGTGAGTAACTTTAAGATATTCACAGAACCACTATTGATAAAATGTGTTGCCAAATTCGCATCAAACTAAAAAAAGACAGTGTTCTCTGCTGTTATTTACAAAGTATTGATCAAAAAACATATTTTTGACAAGCGCAAGACTGAAAATTTTGACTTAGATGTCCCAATTTGACAATTTAAGACCTGGATGAACAAAATTCAATACCTGCCTACACGATTTAATACTTTTAAAGCCTTGAGTTTGGCAACATCAAGTGTAATACTTTTTTAATACTTTTAAAACCCTGTCAACTAAACAGGCATTAGGTGGCGATCTAAAACTTCCTCGATCCAGGACAAATGATCTAAAGTCCACAATGCACTACAGAGCCATATTTAACTGGAACCAGCTACATAGAGAGTACAAAACAGACTCAAGAAGATATTGGCCCTGTTCCACAAAGCAGGCTGAAGTAACTCTGAGTTTAATTCTTAACTCTCTTCTTCTTTATTTATGTTTATTTACCTTGCGTTTAGCAGAAGGGGTGGAGCCATTATCAGCAGAGCCAAGAACAGAGGATTCACCATGACAACGGTAAAGATGTGACAATGCAAATCTTTTGAACGGCTCTTCAACGTGAACGATGAGAGCCGAGTCAGAGTGGTGCGCAAGTCGTTCTTTGTTTTGTTTTTGTTGAGTTTTTTTTCTCAAAATGAAGAAGCCCTTTTTTGTTTGCCAACCATGTAAAAAAAAAAAAAAGTAGAGGAAGAAAACAAAGCTCAAGAGAGTCACTACAGAAACAAAAAGAGTTGAGGAGAGAGAGGAGCACAGACACAGTGCTCATGCTCAGACACACATTAGTCAGAATGTACTTTAGTAGAATCAGTAGTCTTTGGTGTCATTATTTTTATTTGCATATGTATCTATTTGTTATTTATATTGTTAACAATGTCAGTTTTGAACTAAAAGTTGTTTTGCATTAAAGTTTATTGTTGCCTGTTTAGTTTTTACTGCCATTTTTTACATGAACATATGTCAAGGTAGCTATATTTTGCACATTTTTGACATTAAATCCTAAATGGTGGTCTCACTCTATGAAGAGGTTTATGTGTTTATTTTCTGAATAAACTGACTGGCTTCTCAAAATTACATAAATCTTAAAATGAGCCAGTCTTTTGAACGGCTCTTTGAAATGAATGGATCCCAAAGATTCAGCTCCTGCTAAAGAGCCAGAAATCTCATCTCTACACAATGGTAAACCAGAGAAGGCGGCCATTTTGGAGGAAAAGGAAGTGATGTGACTGTGGAATTTATATTCAGGTTTATTGTTAAAGTGGTGTAGAGCAGAGGTTATATATTAATAAATTAATTAATTAGTATGATATAAATAAAATAACACATACTTTTTTATAGTCTTCATTTTAATGAAATTAATATTGCAACTCTGCCATTTTTGGTTAATCTCAACAAATTCTATATTTCAGATAGTGTAGTGTATGTTATTGTAAAAACATTTCAACTTGACATTGATCAAATTAATAAAGTAAGGCTAAAATTTCTTGCATGTCCCACCGGGAGGAGGGAGACCTAGGACACGCTGAAGGGACTACTGTCTCTCAGCTGGCCTGGGGGTCTCCCTGGTAGAGCTGGAGGAAGTGTCTGTGGAGAGGGAAGTCTGGTGGCCCCGGCTTAGACGGCTGCCCCCGTGACCCGGCCCCAGATAAAGCGAGAGAAGAAGATGGAAGCTTATTGATAAATGATTGTATGAAGTACATTTATAAAAGTATAAAAGTTAGATCATTGTCTTTTAAACACTTCTCAGTCCTTTGTTAATGCTCCCAGTGTTCTTGTGAATGAGGAAGTGAATTGTCCAATCAGAGTCCTCCTTCAGCAGCAGCAGGCGGAGACTCTGGGTTAGACTTCAGGGTTAGAGGAAGAAAACCTTCTCCAGACCAGGTTAGGTTCACAGAGTGAGTTTAGGTTAATTCTCTCAGAGCCATTTACAGCTGAACTGCTGCAGATGATCACATGACAGCTTGGTATTAAACATTTAGATTTTTGTTTTCTGTTATCATTTTTGCAATATGTGTATTATTTTATGCTTATTCCTGTATTATTTTATTACATTTTTTTACTATTTGTATTTTAATGCAATGTATCTTTATAACATATTTCTATTTTATATTTTATATTTTTATATTATATTCTATGTAACCGTGTAACTCTGTGTAAGAACCCCACACTGTAAAAAAATAAATAAAATAAAACTAAAAAAATAAATTGCAAAATCTCAAGAGAACAGGATCCCCCAAGATTCTTAAGTTTTGGGGCCAACTCAAAATCTCAAGTTTTCAACAACTAATATTTTTTGTTCATCTAATCTTATGTTCATACGTCTTAAAACTTTCAATTTCTCGCTATCATAATTTTTTAAAACTCATCTCATAGCCAACTTACCATCCATTGTTCAGAAAAAGGTATTATTATTGATCATAATAAAAACTAAATATACAAAATTTAACAAAAGTAAGTAAGTAAAGTAAGTTTACTGTTAAAAAGTAATGTATGTTAGTGAGTAAAACTTCAAATTGAAAGTTTGTAGACATATGAACAACCTGAAATAAAGCAATGGCCTGTTCTCTCAGACTTTGCTGTGTCAACCATTAATCCTCCCCCTGAAAAACAGAGGAAATCACCAGAAATGAGCTCAAATTGCCGTAATTAAAAGTTGCGAGGCTGCTCATAGTCAGGTGTGCACTGAAGGACGTGCTTTTCCTCCTGCCTCCAGTCAAACCCATGTATTTGTGGTAGGTTCATCTCCTGTCAAAGTCAAATTAGTTCTACTGTTTATAAAAAGCTTTGACTTCTACAGAAAGTCATTATAGATTATATAACTCCGACTGAAAAGACTATTTATACGGTGCTCTGACACTGAAAGTCACACAGCCTATACATAACTGGGCTGTGGGCTCTGATGTATGGCTGCCATTAGCCGCGTGCTTTTGAACAGCTGTTTGGAGCCGTGCCCGCCGCTGGCAACTGCTCCCTCCGCTCCCCAATGCTGCTTTCTGCTTATTTACAATGGGAAAGGACGTGTTTAGGAGAACGTGGATCTGAGTTATGGTTCATGCAGCAAGTCTCTGCCATTATGCTAGTCCCCATGTTAAAAATCTCTTGTTTTATGTCTTTGGATAGCTCCACAGTGGCCGCTAAAGTGCTTTCTAGATGTCTATGCATTTGATCAAGCCCTTCTTTAGTGATGTTGATTAACTGTGATTGTTTAGAAGCAAAAAGCCCACAGAGATTAGGTGGTAGAGCCATTCAGTTGAAGATCTGACATGCAGTATTTCATTTTATTTACAGTATATAGACCAGTATCACAGCCACAGTAGCATTAAAGTAGGATTATTCAACTTGCAGCTGGGGGCAAAATTAGCCCTTCTGAAATGTTATCCAGCCCACAGCAGATTTGTAAAAATATATCTATATTTATGTATACATATTGTGCCAAACTGGATGCATGTCTGGTGCATGGGGCTCTACTTGATTGATATCTCATTTCAATGACTGTGCAGACTGGAGCATGTCTTCAGCAGGTTTATTGAAATTCAAAAGAGTGAAACTTAAAGACTGACAAAACAATATAATCAGAATATGTCTTTGTGTTACATATTGTTGACCTATATACTGGCAGTACTACAGTAATACCCAGTACAACATGTTCAGACATAACGAAGTGCACTCAAATACGCCATGTATTTTGTGGGTAATTAGTATAACACATCGACTAGTATTACAACCAAATAAAATGTTGCTGGGCAAAATGAAACACAAAAACTTTAGTTCAAATGTATAACGTTTAAAGAACACTGATGTTTGCAGTTCATCTCAAGTTCAACATGAACTGTGTGCTGCCATTGTGAGCTGTTTGTTTGCTACTTCCATTTAATAAAGTTTGATTCAAAATTGCAAGGTCACTTAGCTGCATTACTGGGAGTGGCCACTCGATGGCACTATAAACACTGGAACAGTGGTTCCCAACCTTTTTTGAATGTGTACCCCCTCGGGCTTTTTGTCACACTGTGAATACCGCCTCATTCATTCATGTTCATTTTTTTTTTAAAAGTCGTCTGTGTTTATTAGTACAAATACATTTTATAAGCCTACTTAATTTATTGTAACTGCTAACTCTCCTGCATTTTTTGCTTTAAAAATCCCTTCAAATTATAAATGAATAAATAAATACATACAAAAGTAAACAAAAATGAATAAATAAAAATATGGCAATATAAACTTCTATTACATTGTCTTATTTTACTATATTTTTCATGTTTAAAATAAAAATGAAATTTTAAACTTAAAAATAAATTTACAAGAAAATAATCAAAATCATAATCATAAATTGAATAACTACCCTTTAACACAAGCTATTAAACCTAAAAAAATTAACAAATATTCTATAACAATATAACAAAATAGCAGCTAACTTCCTTTTACTCACACACTTCCCACAATGACACACTTGAGCCTGCTTGTTTTTCATAAGTTTTAATAGTTTAATTTAAAAAAGATCGTAAATATTTTCTTATCAAATGGTGAATCGTACCCCTAGGGGTCCCCATACCCTTGGTTTGGAAACAATGAGTTAGAATATAATCCATATCAATGACAGGGAACATTAACAACTTAAATCAACTTTTATCCATAACAGAACACATATACAGGAACAGATCTATGACTCTTCCCTACCACAGCTGTAAACACTGAGGGACAGGGACAAGCTGCAGTGGGGACAGAGAGTGGCGCACCAACTCCTGCTCCACTCAGTGCACAAGGGAAGCTCATTTCTGTTGCTAACTCACTGCTAACAGAAGAGCCCAGTCCCTCCTCACACAGCCTGAAGCCACTTTTGTAATTTTGCCCAGATATTAACAGATAAAACACATTGTACAGTCCAAGTTGTTGCTTTTAAAGCCTTTTTAAGTGTCAGCTCTCCTGGTGTGTGTTGGACTTAGTGCATTTGTTTAAAAAAAGATGCTATTGTAAATGTTCATTCAGCTTGTTTTTTTTTTGTTTTTTTTTTAAATTGTGAATAAATCAGCTGTGCCATTATTGTCAGTAAAACTATTTGACTTAAATATGTTTACCTCATATCCGGGGACACGTGGGTAATTTTATGAAATATAAAAAAATATATACTGCTTATAGCACCTTTAATATTGCCCCAAATAGCCTTGATACTAAAGTTTTTTCATTTGCAATTTTGCACTACATACTATTATTAATAGTAATAGTAATAGCAATACTAACGCACTAATGTGTCGATTGTCCATTCAGCCCTCACAAAATTTCTAATTTGCCTTACAACCTGAAATTGAAATGGATTGTTTGGAGCTTTATGTCAGTCACTTTACATCACAGGGCAACAAATATAAAGATGCAAAATATTTTTATTTTTATTTTGACGCAAACAAGATATATGACAGAAAAACAGAAACCTTGAGTCTGCAAAAGTATTCACCCCCTTTTTAAAGAGGCTCCTAAAAAAGATCTGGTGTTACTCACCCTCAGAAGTCACAGAAACAGTTAGATAAGGTTGGCCTGACTGCAATTCAGTTGTCATTATGCCACAAAACACCATTTAATTCATCATTATAACATGTAAAAAACGGAATGTCAAACCTGCCTAGAGAGAACCATCTAAAACTCACAAACTGGGCAAGGAGTACATTGATCAGAGCAAAGGAGACCCTGGAAGATCTGCAGAGCTCCACAGCAGAGACTGTTGTATCTGTCCACAGGACCACTCTGAACCATACACTCCACAGAGCTGGGCTGTGTGGAGGAGTGGACAGAAAAAGCCATTGTTTGAAGAAAATAATAACAAAACATGTTTTGTGTTTGCCAAAAAAGGCACTTGGAAGACTCCCCAAACACGAGAAGGTCCTCTGTCCAGATACAATTAAAATGAAGCCATCAATGAAAGATGCTATGTGTCGCACAAACCTAGCCCCTGACTGTGGCCCCTCTCTAAAGTGAAGCCTGGTGATGGCAGTGTCCGGCTGTGGGGATTTTGTCATTGGTAGGGACTGGGAAACTGCTCAGAACTGAAGGAATGAAGGATGAGGATAATTACAGAACAATTCATGAAGAAAACCACACAGTGCTGTACAATGCATCTGACTTGAAGGAGCTGGAGCTGTTTTTAGATTAAGAATAAGCCCAAATGCTAGTGGTTTATGCCCTACACTCACAAAAATTAATAAAAAAAAAAATATTTAGCATCTTTATAGTTGTTGGCATGTGATGTAAAGTGACTGACATAAACCTCCCAATGATCCAATAAAAATCTTGGTTGTAAGGCAAAAATAAAGGAAAAATGCTAAGTGGGTGGATACTTTTTATAGGCAGTGTAGCTGCCAGTGATATTTTTGTATATTTTCTGAAATAATGTTAAAATACTGAAAATGTTGTTTATCATGTCTTTCCCTACAGCAGTATAGCTATCTTATCTGAAGTAATATTAATAATAATATGTCTCCGAAGACTCTCACTCGTCCAGAGTAATTGCATCGCAACAAAAAGTTAAAAAGCAATCATCTGGATTTGATTTTTAAAGTTGAAGATGTTTCACCTCTTATCAAAAAGGCTTTCTCAATTCTGAAGCTGAACTGGTAAGAGAGCTGGTTTATCTGCTCCTAGGAAGGAGGAGTTAGACCTGAAACTAACTTCTATTGGTTCAGGAGACTATGAATAGCCTGAGTGGTTTCGGGTCATTAGGAGTCCTTTGTCCTTCAGCTGGAGTGAGGGGGACAGTTGTTAACCCTCCTGGGCCTGGTCAGCTCCAGATGTTAATGACCTGAGTGAAACTGGTTTGTTTTGTTTGGGTTTCAGGAGACTGTTGTAGACAGAAGGAAGGTTGTATCTGAGACCACCATTTCTGTTTAAAGAAGGTTTATCTTTTTTGACAAAGATTGCTTCTTTCACTCCTCGCTCAAACCATCCTTTCTCTCTGGCTAAGATTTGGACCTCACTGTCCTCAAAGGAGTGGTTTGTGGCCTTCAGGTGGAGGTGTACTGCAGATTCTGGTCCACTGGAGTTGGTCCTACGGTGTTGGTATAAACGCTTGTGCAGAGGTTGTTTGGTTTCTCCAATGTACTGTTCATTACAGTTCTCACTGCAGTGGATGGAGGACACAACATTGCTCTGTTTGTAACTGGGAATTTTGTCCTTGGGGTGAACCAGTTTTTGTCTGAGAGTATTAACAGGTTTGAAATAAACCGGGATGTTATGTTGGCTAAAAATCCTTTTAAGTTTCTCAGACAGGCCGGAGATGTAAGGAATGACTACATTGCTCCTTTTTGGCTCTTGCTCCTGTTCTTTCCTGTCCTGTTTTCTTGTCCTTTGGGATTTGGAGAAGGCCCAGTTGGGATATCCACAGGTTCTGAGGGCTTGGCGGACATGTAGCTCTTCTTTCCTCCTTCCCTCTGAGCTTGTGGGAACCTCTTGGGCTCTGTGCTGCAGTGTCCTGATCACACCGAGTTTGTGCTGTAGTGGGTGGTTTGAATCAAATAACAGGTACTGGTCTGTGTGAGTGGGCTTCCTGTACACTTCCACATGGAGCCGCCTGTCTTCTCCAATGATAACTGCACAGTCTAAGAAGGCTCGGCTGTTCTCCTTGGCATCCTCATGGGTGAACTTGATGTTCTGGTCCACAGCATTAATATGCCCTGTGAATGTCTCCACTTCCTGACCAGGCCCAGGAGGGTTAACAACTCTCACTCCAGCTGAGGACAAAGGACACCTAACAACCTGAAACCACTCAGGCTATTCATAGTCTCCTGAATCAATAGAAGTTAGTTTCAGGTCTAACTCCTACTTCCTAGGAGAATATAAACCAGCTCTCCTACCACTTCAGCTTCAGAACTGAGAAAGCCTCTTGGATAAAAGGTGAAACTTCTTCAACTTTAAAAATCAAATCCAGATGACTGCCTTTTAACTTTTTGTTGCTATAATAATAATAATAATGCATCGGTCTTTGCACTTTTCTGGACACTCAAAGTTACTTTACAATTAGCTGCATCATTCATTCACTAATTCAGTCACATTCAATGGTGATGAGCTAGCTACAGCTGGCCTGGGGCAGACTGCTGGAGACCTGGCAGCCAATCTGCGCCCATGGTCTATCACATTTGGGTGCATATGTTCCCTAGCTTATTTGGCCCAGGAAGTATAAGTTACCAGCAAATTTGTGAAATTTGTTCCCCAGTCCATAGAAACTAGGTACTTTCATAGGTACAGGGGAACATAGGTGCCAGGGAACATAGGGTTGACCCCAACATATTCATTTGGGAAAGGTGGGTGAAGTGTCTTGCCCAAGGACAGCACCTCAGCATACAGGATTGTGGAACGTGTGAATGAAACAAAATACTACCTCTGGTTTGCTTTTGAGCTGAAAACATTCTAACATGGTTAAAAGCAAAATAATAAAAAATAAAAATAAAAAAAAGTAAATTTAGCAGTATTGTGGACTTTTAATTGCATATTCCAGGGTTGACTACATCTGCTTGTACAAATAAAAACCACCCAAAAAGACAAAAAGTAAAAAAAAAAAAAAAAAAGGATATGTCACAATGCATTGTTAAAATGTTTAAAGAGTTGAGAGATAAATGAGAGTTTGTGTTGTCATACACCTAGCTCAGTTAAAGATAAGCTCTAAACTTAATGTCAGGTTTTTGTATTTGAAGTATTTTGCATTAAAGAAAACAAGAAGCCTAGCTGTGTGGTGGCTGGCGCTTTTGGGACCAAGATGGAAAAAATAATACTGATAAACAACAATTGGTGGCACTTTAATTCTGACCGTTTGAGGCAGAAAGCTTGTGGAGATGAAGTATTGGACTTATTCCGTTTAAGCTTTTACTTCAGCCGTATTCACTTTACACATTTCGCGCTGATTTTCCTTTTCTGCATCCCATATCCATTTTGTTATCAGGACTCTTTAAGTGCTGCTGGGAGCCCACAGCAGAGTAATGTCTAAGTTAGCCTCGGCAAGTTTTATGCCTGTTTTTGTGTAATGCGTGTTAGACTCCGGACCATCTGTCTCAATCCCTAGAGCACGTCACCATTGGCCCATTTCCAAAAACCTAAAGCCACATGACGCGGCGTTATTGCTCTCCGATGGCACATCTGCATTACGCTGATTAATGGGAACGGGCCGCCTCTAACAGTTGGCACGCTTTAGCAGAGAAAGATCAGCTGATTGGATTTTTATGAAACTTCCCGGCGTCTCATTCCTCACGCTGTTGTTTGTCTGTGCTTGTAAACGCTCAGAACAATACATGTTAATTATTTGTCACGCAATATGCTGGCGCGCTGTTGCCCTTTTTTTTTTTTTTTTTTTTTTTTTTTTGCAGAGATTTGCCAAATGGTGCATCTCTCGTGTCTGTGTTCCTCCATTATCAGAATGGCTCTAATTGGACTACCGGGACAGTGAGGATGGATAATGTCTGCGTGTCACACACAATAAGTTTCAGAATCGATGAATGGCCGCTGGTGTTCCCCTCCGGCGGTGGAGTGTAAACAGATATTAGGGCTGGCTCATGAGCAAACCAAACCTCTCTCAGAGCTCTGCCACTGTCAAACAGGACAATTTTGTTCTACTGATATAATTAACACAGTGTTAAATGTTTGAAAGTGATAACATTAATAACTCTATCTTTTGCAGAAAAAAAAAAAAAAACTGTAGTTCCTCTGCACCTATCACTATCAGGTTTGACATAGTAATGGTACAAATGCTGTTGGATTTTAAATATTTGAATGTAAAAAAAAAAAAAGTAGTGTCCTTAAAGCAGTCTGTGTTTGCATGGGTTAGGGTTTGCTAGGTGTGAAACATCTGTAGTAACCCTGTTAGGCCAACTAGGAGCGCTGTGCACCCTGCAGACAATAGGCCCTTTCACATTGCAGGAACCTTTTGTAGTTCCTAAAACCCTTAGAGGAACTATCTTGTTTTGTTTGCTTATTTGCAAATGATAGGAACTGTGGACTGGGACCCTTTTGGCTCCTACTTTGGAGCAGGGACTTTCCAGTCGACCCAGGAATTACTCAGTGGCGTAGTTTCATAGTTATAGACTAAGGTAACATACGTACGCGTAGACCACTGTCTTTTGAAATTTGCTTTAAATATTTACTCGTAACACACACGCAAGCTGATCATTTTAAAGCTAGTTCATTTGTCATAACAATTGTCTGCAGCACTCATCTTACTGCTTTTCAGTCATAGAATGAAGCAGTACAATTGACGCTTGGTCCTTTGTTATACTGGGCATTTGCCACTGTGTTATGATGATTCCTGCAATGAAAAGTTTGATCCGACTGTCTTTACGCTACATGCAAGCAGATTGTTTTGGTTTGTTGTTACTGACAGATGTAGCGCTTACATTATATCACACTGTTGCAGTTGATACGTCACCAAGTTCCTATCTGGTTCCTATCAGCAGTGCAAGGCAACTAAAGGTTCCTAGGATTGGGTAGTTCATAGAACTGAATATAGGGTGGGCAGCTCATAGAACTAATTTCCTATAACTGCTCCGTGCCTAATGTCATTACACACAAGAAGAAGACATTTTTCTGCTGTGCAACTTTCACTATAACTGTTTATCCTGTTGTGTGGGTGGTCTATGGCAGGGCTGATGAACTCACAGACCCTCTGTTGAAGACCTCTGCTCTCAAGCACCAATCAGGGGTGGGTAAATTGATCCAAACATAGATAGTATCAATACCAATGTTAGTATTGGTATCAGATTGATACTGATGATATTGATTCTGCTGCTCCCCTCCCTTTAAAACCTCTATTAACTGAAAAAAGGATTAGATTCTTTTTCTTTTTCATGTTAATAAAATACTTTCTTTTTTTTTATTTGCTTTATTTTGCTTAAAATCTGTTATGGGTTTTCACATGTTCTTAGTAGTAGAAAGCAACAACAACAAACTTATTTAGTGATCAACAATGCATTCAGATTTGATAAACTGTATGTTATCATACAGCTTGTCCCTACATGAAAGCACATAAACTGGCTGTATTTGTCCAAACTATCAGAATCAACAATACTAGCCCGATATTTACTTGGTATTGGATCTGGTTAAAAAAAAATAAAAAAAATGCAGTAGCACTTTCACCAGTAAAGATGTATACATGCATTACTAACACTACTGTATATCAAAAGTGTTGCCTCAGTTACTCTGGGCAGTGAGCATCCAACAGCTGTTTAGAAAGTGGCTGTAAGATTATTAGACAGGGGCAGACCTCAGAGGACATATTTATATTATTTCAATGTTGTAGTTAAAAAACTGAAGCATCTGAACACATTAGTTCTTGACAATATTCTGAATGGACTCTGTTCTATTTAGGCTTTCTGTGATGCCAATTTGAGCACACAACGAGACGGGCTGAGAATGTGTTGATTAGCCCTAGAAAGTATTTTACAACTGCAGCTCATCAAAAAGTCCATCCAGCATTTAATTGCTTTTCCAAACACCTTTAGCCCTTGAAAAATCCCATTCAGCTCCGACTGCAGACGCTAATTAGCCACTTAAACCCAACAAAATCAAATCGTTTCACTTGCCAGAGAATTTTCTATCCCATATTTTGAAATGCTTCCAATTGTGCCACAGTTCATCTGCCTCAATGTTGCAGAACTTTGGCAAGTGCTGGAGACAAACCTGCATTGACACACTGCAAGCTGTGGGAATACTGTCCTTGCTGAGTTCTATAGGGGGCCTGCTCGACCCCCAGAACCAGGCTGAGAGCAACGGAGGAGTCATTAAATCCCTTCTGACACCAGCCTCTACCTGCCAGCACCTTTACATGCAGAAAGTAGTTGGTGTATGCTCATATTTCAATTAAGCTTTCCGAGTGGGATTTCTCACTTTTACATGGATGTATAATAAGACCTGGGTGGGGCATCTCCCCCTCTCCCCTGGCGCCATTTTGATTACTGTCCACTCCGTGATATTGCAGCGAAAAAATCCCATCCAGCCCAGAAAGGATTTTTCCCATAGAATGCAGTCTGACAGGGCCCCTACAGCAGTGTTTTCCAACCATGGGTACAGGGACCCCTAGGGGTACGTGAACACATTGCAGGGGGTAGCTATTTCATGATATATTTTCAAGAAAATATTTGCAATCTTTTCATATTGAACTATTAAAGGTATTGTAAGCAGCATGTGCCCTGCTGGTTTGAAAACGGTACTGCAGTCCGAATCAAAACAATGGTATATTTTCTGATTGGATGATCAGCGATGCAGTTTTAGAACCAAAACAAAAAATGTAAATAAATAAATAAATAAATAAAATAAAAAATAAAAACTTGGCCATTTTGTAAAACATATTTTTAATTGTTTATAACTCAACTGTACCATTGTTATCAGTTAAACTAATATTTGACTTAACATCTCGGCCCACTTGGGTAATTTTAATAAAATATAAAAAAATATAAACTGCTCATATTGCCCTTAAACCTTATAAAAGAAAGTGTCTCATTGACTGATGAAAAGAAGGTGAAATAGAATTACATTTTTACATAATTTTTACTTTTTTTTTTAGATACTAGCTTATTTCAAAGAGGAATTATTGAAATTATTATTTTTTTGTTTTTTCTTGTAGTAAATTTATTAGTTTAAAATCATTTATTTTTTTCAATATAAAATATTGTGAAATTTATAATTTTATTTTATTTTAAAAGCAGACAAGATTATTATTTTCATTAGAATTTTTTTGTATAAAAATGCAGAAGACTTAGCATGTACAAAAAAGTAAGTATAAGTTTACCATTTTAACTTTTTGATCAAGGTGGTGGGTACTCATGATATGTTCAAAAAAGCTCAGGGGGTACCCAAGACAAAAAAGGTTGGGAACCCCTAACCTACAGCTGCCAAAATGGTTGGATTTTGTAGTGTTTATTATCTATGTTCACACCATAGATTTATTATTCCCTGTTCAAAATCTTTAATTTGGCTAAAAAATAACTTTTGATTGAAAACAATGGTGGTCGTGATGTCATTTACTATCCAGGTCTATAACATCCTTGGTGTTTACCTGCATGAGAGTGCTGCATTATAGACATGGTTTGAACCAGCATTTAGCCTAATAAGCTTACATTAAAGGCTCACACCAAAAGTGCCAAAATTTCGTTCCCAAGCACAGTTTGCTCTATTCATGTCGCTAGCCCCCCTCCAGGTCACTGAGTCAAGTGTTGAAAATATGGACTGAAGCTGTGCATCTTTTTAAAATCATGCATTTGACTTATATGTACGCCCCTCCTTTGACCGTATATCCCTCCTACAGCCCTAAGAGCTACATATGTTTTGCACCTGTTTTTTGTGGATAACTTTTGCTGTGCAGATTCAAATGGCATAGATTTTGCCTCAGGTGTGTATTTTTGGATGAATTTTCAGATTTTATGATTTAAAAAAAAAAAAATCCTCTTAAAAAGTTGTCTAAAAATAGTCACACCTTTACCCCTAAGACATTTTTTGTGCCATTGACTCCCATTAAAAAGACATTTTTATAAAACACTGTCACTGCAATATAATTTCACATTTTTATCAAGTATTTCATGGATTCATGATAGTGAGGGATTGGAATTTTAGATTTTATTGTTTTTTTTTACTAGGTGGTACCATTTCCCCATATATGGCAGATAGAGGTATAAACTGGGGAATGGCCCCATTAGTGTTTGTATAAATGATCAAGCCTACAAGGCAAATAAAACACATTTTTTGAACTAAAATGATTTGGGTGTGTTGTAGGGTTGTCATAAATTGGTGTGAAAGTGTTTGTTGAGAAATGAGTTTGTTTGTGTTTGCGTGAGCACAAATCCAAAATGTAGTTCTTACAGAGATGTGCACATCAGGGCAAAGTAGAAAAAGGTCCCAGACTGAGCAGAGGCAGAGGTTTGTGCTGGATGTGTATGCACCACATAAACTGGAATTTAAGGGGTTAAATTTCACAAACAGAATTAACCTTAGGCCAAAAGGTGTGACTAAAAATGTTTCACCTGCTGCTACACAAAAATTTTAAATCTAATAAAATCAATCATGATGCCAATTTTTGACACTCCCAAGCTCTGATAATACACTACAAAAAAATCTGATTTGCATTTACAGAAACTACAAAAAAACTTACACATTTTTTTTTTTTGTGTGTGAATTTTGCCATAATTTGAAATCAACTTTTAATCACAAAAACTGCAATTTACTGGGGTTAAATTTCATAAACAATAGGAGATTTTGTTATGTATGATAAGGACTGAAGTCAATCATTGTAACTATGAAAAATAAAATTGGAATTATTGACCATTAGATAATTTTTCTTTATTCTTTAGTCTTTATTGGTGCATTTTTTGTGCTTAGGGCGAAAGATGCGACTAAAAAGTTAGGGCTGTAGGAGGGATATGTATATTCTTCCTGTCTCCAAGTCATATATTAACCACATACGCACATCCTTCCTGTAAACAAATCATATTGGCAAGGTTTGCAGCAAGTTTTTGGCAGTTCTAGAGTTTGTGTGTTTGAAACGCTCCTTTTTTTTCTCTCATAGCTACTGGGCAAGGATTTCTGACCTCAGTTATGTAGCTCTTTCATACTTTTACAGGTTTGGATTTCCGACTGAGTTCTATCTACCTGAATAAGTTACTATCTGCTTTTCATGAGTGGTCGGGGCAGGACTATTCGACCCGTTACTCGTTTCACTTACTAACCTGTTCTTGGCTTATTTAGAAGCCGGAGTTACCTACCTGAATGAGCTACTGTCTTCTTTTCACAAGTAGTTGGACCAGGATTATGCGACCTTTACTCTTGAAAACCTGTTGCACAAAAGCTATAAATAACCTGAGTGCTAACGTGGTGGTTGCAGACGCCCTGGTTTAAACCTTTTTTGTGGACAGGAGACACTGTAAATGCAGAGGTTGCTAAGATAAGGACAAGAAGACTTAGACAGGACATAGACAGACACTTTCAGATTGGTATCGATACTAGAAATATCAAAAGTATCAATACTTTTTGTATCAATTCACACATCACTAGACTTAAATAAACAAGAAACCCTGATTCATGTTTCCAGAAGTAATAAGTCTAATATCTATTTAGAGATATTTTCATTTGTGTGACATTATTTTCTATTTTTAAATAAACATTAAACAGTTCAACAACAACAGGAACACAACAACACACACTTACAAAAATTCCAAATGACACTACACACAAACAATATACATGACACAACACCAAACAAAAGACCACATATTAAAAACAAACAACACACATACACCAAACATATTTATCTCAGCAGTCAGAGTTCTGCTAGGATCTGTCCTGACCTTGCTCCAAACATTTACTAAAAATGTCCCATCTGTTTTATGTTTTTTAACATCATGTTCTGTTTCAGCCAAGTGTTACATGGCATTTTATAAAGTTTTAAAAATAAGTAATATCCAACAAAAATCCTCCCATTTATGGAATCTTAAATGATGTATATGTTAAATAAAAAGAGTATATATTTTTAGTTATTTTTGTTCCTTTTAGCCATTTTATATTTTTTTGTTGTTGGTTTTGCAAACCAACAGTTTATATGTTCCTTCATTCATTTTTTGTTTCCATTTTCTTCCCAGTGCTGTGATTAAATAGTTGTGTGCATGACATGAACAAGCAGAACCATACATGTCTTTAAATTCATCATATTCCATAATTTTACCATTTTCATTAACAATATCATTAACCAAAATAATACCTTTATCAAATATATTTTCCCAGAAAAAAAGGCTTTCTTCCAATTACAATGTTAGAATTTAGCCATATAATCTGCTGTAGAATTTCATCTCTATTTTCCGGGTTATAGACCTGAAAACACAACCATGAAAAAAACACAACCAGTTTTTTTTTTTTTTTTTTTTTTTCATCAAATTATCTACATATGAAAAATGGGAGAGTATCAGTTGTAAAAATTAGTATAATTTCTTTTGACCTAGTATATGACCTTTGTCTAATAGGGCACTTGTGAACCACTCTACATTCAAATATGTCTTTTGAATAAAGGAAGCTTTTAAAGACATGCACAAAGCCTCCAAGTTCAATAGTTTCAGTCCCCCAAGTTCACAGTCATTATATAAGACCTCTCTCTTGATTATATTTAAAAACTCAAAAGACCTCCTGCTCATAACATTTAAAAAAAGATCTGTGATGGAGCCAGTAGTGACTAGTAGTAAATAAATTGTGAGGTCAACGATTTTCCTTTCCATAATTGTAAGATTTTATCCATCTTTTTCAATGTATTATTATAATTTACTGTAAAGGTCATAAATATTCTCTGGAACAACAATACTAAGTACATTGACCAGCTCGTCTGTCCACACAACTGGTACTTTACATTCCATTTTATAATCAGTTCCCTTTAAGCTGCCAATGCTAAGGATTTTACATTTGTCATAGTTAAGCTTTAAACCGGATTGCTGTGAAAAAGTGTCCAAAAGATTAAAAAGACTTTGTACAATGAGATTTAGGACTGATAAGGAAGCTTGTGTCATTTGCGTACATTGATATTTTAGATTCCATATTATTGATAATAAGCCCTTCTATGTTCTTATCTAATCTCACATTAATAGCTAATATTTCCATTGCAATTATGAATAATAAATACGGTGACAAAGAATAAAAGCACTGTCTTAGAGATATAGCCATTATTAACAATCCCATCTGACTGTATTTGTGCAGTCCTGGCTGAATTCTTGACCATTTTTGGCCACATTTCACTATGAAAGCAGCATCAAAATATCAATATCGGTATGGCATCACAAAACATTGCGATATATCACAAATTTGATATTTTGTTAGATCTTATTTTGTAATTGGTGGATACTTCAGTGATGTCACTCCATATTTGCATAAAGCTGACTTCTATTTGACTAGAAACCATTGCTTGATTGGCGTTGCTCTGCAGGTTTGTTTCACTGGGCGCCTGCGTCCATGATCGTACATAGTAAATCAAAGGTCGCCAGTTGCTTCAGCTGCTTGTGTCACTTTTGGTTTGAGCCCATGCTAATGTGGAACCACGCAACTTTGCTTGTTTCTTTGCTGTTTTGGTTGCATTTTTTTCTATTGAGCTCCCCCTATATTTGGGAGTGAAAAACACATAGGAGTTCAGTTGACTCCTATGTGACCCCACGCTTGGCTTGACTCTCATTTTCTCCGCCTTAATTCGTACAAACATTTCCCCTCACTTTTGGCTGCTTTGCTGTGATAAATCATCCTGACACAACCCCCTCTATTCTTCTGGGCTTAGGACTGGCACAAAGGTCATATTCTTGCTGGAGTTTTGACCCTGTCGCGAAACAAGCCAGGTAGTCACTTAATAATGTGAAGTGCTAAACGATAACTTGATTTATTTACATAAACATTTTTGTTCATTTGTCAATATCATCTGTAACTCCCTCACTGGACGAAAGTTTGTAAAGGCCTTGCTAGATGATGGGCTAGCTATCCAAACAGCTAAAAACTGTGCCAGAAACTCCACAGACTCCAGATGATGTTCAGTGAAATTTACTAACAACTTGTTGTGAAACTGTAACAATAAAGAGATAAAATACAGATCAATGTGTGTGCCAAATAATGCTACACATAAACCAATACTAGCACCATTGACATACAGGCATGTGCTTGTATAGTTAGCTTAGTGGTAAGCATATCTTAATAGTACAGACAAATAAGCCATTTCTTAAGTATGTAAGCAACAAACAATATATATCATATATGTAATTATTCTTATTATGAAATACTCACAGACGTTGCTTTAACAAATGGGAAAACATAAGAAAAGCATGACTGTGGAGCTGCCATGTAACTGCAGTGAGACTGTATTGTACGTCCTGTCTACTGCATTTACACAGCTAACTAAGAATGACCACTAGATGGCGTATTTTAGCAAGTTTTAAACATAAAACATTGAAACAGTGAACATAACAAAAGCCATGTGCGTAAAGGTCTGTGCTGCAGACCTTGCTGTGGATTGTCCTGAGTTTGCAAACTCATGTAAACCCATCCTGTCAGGTTCTTGCTGATTCGTTAGGGTGCCAGCGGTGTAGGCCAATGATGTGGCAGCACTGCTGTGAGTGTGTGGGTTTTAAGGTGGCTGACAGTGACAAGAGCTTTTGGTGATACTTCTTAGCAACCTGGAGACGCCAAAAAATATAGTGTGCTACTATACATTTGCAAACACAGCAAAAATGATGTTGTTGTTACATATTATATTCTATTACTAACATCAAGGTTTGTTGTTTAGCTACATTATATCCCCCTGGGACCTAGAAGACAAAGTTTTAATATTTTGCTGACATAATTTAAGTATAAGGGTTGCAAAAAACAACATTTAACATCCAACTTTTTCTTTCAAACAAGTTGTTTATTTTTTCTCAAATGTTTTTTGTAGAGGACACAGGGTCTTAATAGGTATTATAGTGTAATTAAGAAATCAGAATGTAATGATATGTAATTAATGTGTAAATGCTCCCTAATATTGCACAAAAAAAGTAAAAAATATTGTGCTCAAAAGGCACACTTTAGCAGCATTTAAGATGACAATAGCTCTTGGGTAAAAACTGCCTTTTAATCAGCTTGTCCTTGTTTTAATTGTTCTGTATCTTCTGTCAGAAGACAGCAGTGGAAAGAGGGAATGTCTGGGGTGGGATGAGTCCTGTAAAATGTTTTGTTTTTTTTTTGCTTTTTTAATCTTGAAATCATTTAAATATTAAATCCTAAACAGGTTTTAGCGTTTACTTTAGGGTTAGTTTTCTATAAAAGTATTTTGAAGGGGCTAAATTGTAAGTACATTAGTTAAAAACTCTTGACAGGACAATAGCATGCTTGATTATTAACTTGCATGTCTAAGACCTATGTCCTCAACAGAGGATAAAAATAAATTACTGGGTCCCAGAAGATTATGAGTCATTGCTATTATTGGTTAAAACAAAACGTGCTTGATCCAGTCCCTCCACTTTCCAAATGATTTCAATGAGAGACTGAGAGTTTTCAGATAATCAAAGTGCTATATTGGGCATTTGCCTTTCTTCCCATCCCAAACTGTGGGCCCTCAACCTCACCTCCTAATGACTTCCCAGACCCCAACCTCACCCCCACTCCCCTGTCTGGATGAGGCCCACCTGCTGCATCCTTACAGACCTGATCTATGATCCTATAGATGAGCTAATGAACTAACAGTCCTAGACACATTGCCTGTCCGTCCTGGGAGAGGATCTCTCCTTCAATTTGGGCTCCATGAGGTTTCTTTTTTTTTTCCACACCTGGGTTTTTTAGGAGTTTTTCCTTACCGAGAAGGAGGGTCTAAGGACAGGAGTGATTGGGTGACTGGGTCTGTTTAGTTTGGTGTAGTTATTGTTTGTGTTGATTGTGTATTAAGTCTGATTGTGTGTTTATGTTTGATCAACTGTTTGTGAAGCCCTTTGAGGTGACTTTAGTTGTGATACTGGGCTATACAAATAACATTGAATTCAATTGAAATTCTCATTTTTTAGAGTTTTTCCTAACCAAAAGGGGGGGTCTAAAGACAGGGGATGTCCTGGGACTGTTTAGTTGCTGTTTATGTTAGATTGTGTGTTTTTTGTTTGATTGTGTGACTAATCGTTTCTGTGTTTCTATTCCTGTAAAGCCCTTTCAGGCAACCGCTGTTGTGATATTGGGCTGTAGATAAAACTGAATTGAACTGAAAGTGGTTGGCGCTAACCTGCCTGAGCTGGCCGCCACACACATATTCTCTTTGGTACTTGTTCCATTGTCTTAAGTGGAGCATGGCCATGTTCCTAAAGCCCATTGTTTCCATAGCCCTATGTTTCCACATTTCTGAAAAACTTTGGTCTCATGGTGCCATTAGAGTGACCCCCTGTCCTACTTTTCCTTGTCCTGCAGAGCCATTCTGACATTGGTCCCACCGTCCCACTTATTAAGATAATGCCTCTCTTTTCCATTGGTGCACAGTGAATCTGATAAAAAGAGAGATTCTGTTTGTTTAGTTAAGAAAAAAGTTATAGAACAACAAGATAAGATATAGTTTGTGTGTTGCTGCGTCTCAGGACAGGGCTATCATGGGCTGTAAACTGGTGCAGCCACTACTATAGTGTGTTGAGAAAATCCTTTGCAAAAGGTGTGTGTTTTTGGGATGAAAATAGCACATCAAATGCTTAACAGGCCCTAAACTGTAGCGGCTTGGATCTTTCTGTAAATGAGGTTTACACTCAGCCAGTATTAAAGCTTTTATTTTTCTGTCTGCCTCACCTTGTTCCACCAAATTGCACAACGGGTCCCACTTTTTGTACTTTTAGAAGTAGTCACCCTACGTGCCACAGCCCTATGTTCCCACATTTTAAATATTAGTTTCAAGTAAATGGTGCTTGTTTAACCCTAACACCTCCCAAACCACAACACCTAATGCCTAACCTTAACCCTAACACCTAAAGCCAGGTATACAGCGTATGATTTTTGGTCTGAATTTGATCAGATTTCTGGTCGTACATCGGGTTGAATTTCAGATGTTGCACTGTTGAAGCAGCCCTATGGACTCATTCTCCTGATCGTTTGCTTTTGACATCACTATGCTATATGTAAATACAGAATTACAACTGCAGTCATGGCAATGCATACACGGACCAGGAACTTGGAGGCAAAACTTAGATATTCATATGTTTCATAATAATGTTGCCTTCCTCTAATTCTTGTTGCAAAATTGATAATCCATATTGTACATGACGTTCTAGCCGCATGCAGGTCCATTTATGTTGGGGCCTCTTTTTTCTTGATCCATTAGCACACATAATCACAGAGACTGCCAAAACAGCCCGTTTCTATTCGCTCGAAGCATCATGTGACTGTTACTACTTCTGAGTGGTTAATCCTTAGCCGACTATGTGGGCACCTAAATTGTGAACTTGGGTCTATACCTGGCTTATATCTTAGAAATGTGGGAACATAAGGCAGACATGTATGTACAGGGGAATTGATGAATGTAAAGTGGACCTATTTACCGAATGGTAGAGTGACTAGTTGTCAGTGTATGGCTGTCACTAACAGGCCATCATCTCAGATGTACCCTGCCTCAGGCCCTTGGTTACATGAATATTCCCCAGCTCTTTGCAACCTCCTAAGGGGCAGCTGAAGAAAAGGAATGAATGTACAGCTGTATAAACATACAGAATGTTGCACAACTTTGGCAAGCGCCGGACACAAACCTGCTGTGACATACTGCAAGCTGTGGGAACACTGTCCCTGCTGAGTTCTATAGGGGTCCGCTCGACCTGAGAAACCAGCAATGGAGCAGTCATTAAATCTCTCCTGACACCAGGCTGTACCTGTGTGTGTGGAGGTGTGTGAGCTAACCGGACTTGTCTTTTATTTTGATGCCTACAGTTTACCATGTTATCTTTAAATTACTATATATATATAGCACCGATCCCTGCGTCTTTAAGGTACAGTAGGGAGCTGTTTCTTAGCAACCGTTCTCAGCTGTTGGAGGCAGGTGCGCTCCCTCCCTCAAGTGTCTGTCACACCGATACCAATTAGCGCTCGTCATAGCTGCAGCGTTTAGTGTCGGTTACAGTAGTGCCACTTGCAGTCACACTGAAACCAATTAGTGGGCTGCACCAGGGCTAATTACCGCGCGGCAGCCTTCAACGCCATTTCACACCAGCGTCGCGTGAGGAGATGTGGAGTACAGCTGCAGATATTGTCACAGCAAGAACAAGGATTGAAATAAAAAATCTCATTTGAGGTAGGATTAGACAGATAATTTAATAAATGTTATCAAGTTGGGCTGTCTACATGTGGAATGTGCATGTCTTACAACCGGGAGTGTGTCTATGTTCCCACAGTCTATGTCCCCACATTTCTGAGATTATTCTCTGGTAAATGGTGGGCTGATGGAACACAGAGTGTAATTTAGAAAAAAAAAAAAAAAAAAGCTTAGAAATGTGGGAACATAAGGCTGTTGAAACATAGGGCAGTGGGAACATAGGGCCCAATTAAGAAAATAGAAATGTGGGAACATAAGGCTGTTGAAACATAAGGCAGTGGGGACATAGGGCTTAATTAAGAAAATAGAAATATGGGAACATAGGGCCAAATTGTTTTTAAATATCTTTGAAATATGGGAATGTGAGCTGTTGGAACACAGAGCCTAGTTTTGAAAAATATCGTAGAAATGTGCGAACATAGGGCTTTGTGAACATAGGGTCTAATTTACAAACTAAACCTTAGATATGTGGAATGTAGGGCTGTTGGAAGGCCCACTTCTGAAAAAAATGATCATAGAAATGAAGGAACACAGGACTGTAAGAAAATAGAGCGGTGAAAACATAGGGCCTAATTAAAAAATAAAATAAAAATAGAAATGTGAGAACATAAATGCTCTTTCCATTCAGCCACAAAGCATTCCTTTACACCATCTTCAGCAATGGTTGACACCATGACTCTGTAGATGGGACTTTTGGTGCCTTTGTATTTTTATTTATGTTTCAACTGTTAGGTTGGTTTGTTTGCAGCACAGTGGTAAATGTTAACATCATTACTCTTGCCTTTTTAGAACAGCAAAAACTCTGCAAGCATCTGATTAATTGGCTATTGTCCAAAGTGCACCACGTCTCATGCCAATGCAGCTGGGATAGGCTCTCTTCACCGCTCTGAAATGTTATAAAATAATCAGTAAAAGGAACTCACAAGTTTGTGGTTTGGTGTTGTTGGATTCTTATTGGCTGCAAACTTTAAACAAGACTCAAGGACTCAACATCATTAGCCAGAAGCAAACCTCAAACCTGATGCAAACACATGGTCAGGGTCAGTGGATTCTTGATGTTCAGTCCAAACTGAATTCTGAAAACATCTTCTGTGTTGGTGCACCTGGTAACAGCAGACAACACTCCAAAAAAACTTAATAGGAAAAACTTATTGTCAGGGGTAAAGTGTGTAGTGGCTCCAATACTCACTATATTAAAAATCAGGCAGATGTAGTAAAACCACTAAGGCAGGAAATGATGCCAAGAACAAAAATATAAAACTCCTTCAGCAAAAAATGCTGCCATCATTGCAAAAAGCTGTAAGAAAGTTGCCTTTTTACTACCAATATATATAGGTACTTTGGTAGGTTTTTACACCAGATGCCTGTCCTGACTCAACCCTCTCCATTTGCTGATATTATCACTACTTTTACTTGATCTAATGTAAACAGCATATACGTCATCAGCTGGCCTCTAGATGATCTACTCCTGCATACAAACAGCTGATATCTCTGAACATAGCACTAGGATCACCTCCAAGTGTGAGAAGTGTGAAAAGTTTGGGGGTCAGGAGAGGGTCCGGGTGACGGTGCATGTTTGTGGAGGCCATTAGAGACACACACTGAACTTTTCACTCATACGTTCTTTCACTTTGATACATACTTTCACTATGAGTAATTAGATTAGTAATTAGTAGATTCTGCAAGGAGTGGCAGTAGCTCAATCGGTATAAATGTTCATCAACTAACCGTTATCAGCATTGCATACTGCTGTTGTGCCCTTGGGCAAGACACTTGACCCTATTTGCCTTTGACTGTTTAAGTGTGATTATTTGTTTGGTGGTGGTCAGAGAGGCCATTGGCGCAAAATGGCAGCCATGTCTCGTCTTATTACTATTACACTGCATGCAGAAAGAACAAATGAACGTAGAATAAAATGTTTTTTTTTTAATGAAAGAAGTGACTCTGTTCTTTCTTTTGCCATTTAAAATTTAAGGAAAACTATAGCAGAACATTTTCTGTAGGACAGCAAAGATTGTTAAAAGTGGCCAAAAATGCTGGTAGTGAAAGAGTTAAAGGCACCCATCTTTCTGGGTGTTAGCCACTCAGTCTGGAGGAGTTTCTAGAGGAGAAAGGACCTTCATGCTTAACCAAAATCTATAGAGAAGTGAACCAACGGAAACACTCTACAATTTGATATAAATTAACAAGAAAGTGAAGCAATGTCTTAAGAGCGTTGTCGTCCTCATCATCCTCAAGTGACCCTGATGCAGCGTGTGGTGAAACTTCAAAGTCGTCCTAAATGCATCAGCTCGCTCCTATCTTGATTTTTTTTATGAATCACAGAATAAACAGAATGAATATAATGAGTTTTGAAAAGGCTACAGATGCAAGGATCTCAGCAGGTCTGCGGAGGGGAGCCAGAGCAAACACACAGAGGGGCTGATGTTTGCCTGGCCCACCCCCCGCCGCCGTGCTGAGGAGACATGCGAACAGAGCAGTCCCCCGCTGAGCATAAAGGGGGCTTCAGTGTGATACTGCCACTTGTGTACTGCAGCTTAAAAAACAGGCACCTCTGCACAAAGTCATGGCAGGAGTGACGAGAGGGTCTGCCGCAGCCATGAGGGTAAATACTGTACATGTTGTGGGAATGTGTTTCCATGGTAACACAGGTGTTTGTATGGGATAGTAACAATAACATTACAGCAGTGAGTCAAAGATGAATAGTTGCATTTGCGTGTTGGTACAAAATACTGAAAAAGCTAATTTAAAGTGAAATATGAAATATTAATGAAATTTGCTAAAGTGCTTTTTCCCAATTTTTCTAACAAAACAATGTAATAATTTGATATTATATAATTTGTGTGAATTTTCAAGGTTTGAATAGTTTTTTTTGTGTGTGTGTGTGTGCAAAAGTCTGAGGAGAAAAGTAAAGAAAAAAAAAAGTTAGATGTGGCTGTTGTGCCAAATGCCAACATAGGGAAGAGGGCATATTGCAAATCCAAAATACAAAAATCACACAATTAAGCAATAAATAAAATCAAAAAATGTTTTAGAAAATTAAAATTAATTTTATAAAACATCAATAGTTGATGTGCCACACACTAGAGGGAGGTGAGGAGCAGTGTCCAGGTTTTCTGAAGCCCTCAGGACCACACTGTCCACACAGCAGAGAGGGTCCTGTGGCCACATATGGACTTTGGCTGAGGCAGAAAACTGTTCTTTAAAATGAGAATATTTATAAGAATCACTAAAAACAACCATAAAAAAAATAGAAAAAAAAGAAAGAAAAAATATTTTAAATTATTCTAAACTAAACAACATCAGAATGAAGAGTGGTGAAGGAGCTTTGTTTGTGCTAGTGTGGATTGTTCCTGACATAAAGCATGCATTTTTTTTTTTTTTTTATTAAAGGAAGTCTATAAATTTGTGTGTCTTAATATGCAAATTATGAGCAAATTTATCAAAATAATAATTCACAAAAAATATTTTTATCTGTGGGGTACAAGGTGACTCCTCTCAGTAAACCATGTACTGTGTGTAGAACAGGTTGGTAGGCTGAGAGTTAAGTTATGGTAGAGCTTGGTTAGCTATTTTGCTGCTTAGTAAAGTTTACAATTTACAACTTTGCATACTCATTCACCAACAACCTTCAGCACTACAACATTACTAACACTGCATACTTTCACACTTCATATTGTATTAGACTTTATTTCCTAATTTGGCACTTTATTACTTATTTCATAGTAAACTTAATTTGGCCCAATTTGGCCTAATTTGATTTGATCTTATCTGATTCCGTTTAATTGGTTAAATAAAGATTGTTTTGTTAAACCTTCATTTTCTGTCTGGTGTTTTCTGATTGGTTGCGACCCCCTGAGCTTAACATTCATCAGCGGTGAACATTGCAATTGACTTTATTGTGTAAGTATTGATATGTGCACGTAGTTTGGCCAGACAAAATCTTTTCCTATTCTGTCCAAAGAGGTTAGTCTGGTACCCCATGAGCAGTGCACCCCTGACCCAAACAAACATGGATTCTTGCCCTTTTTTTCCATAAAACACCAGAATACGCCATATTAGGAATAGCTCTGCACTTTTTTTTCTGAAAGGGGACAGCAACAGAAGCCAGTTGTACAAAGTTTTTACTTTTATTTTTATGTTTGTAAATTGGATGTCAACGAGACTTAACTCTGTGCTGCAGATAAATGGCTGTGATAGGCCAGTTCCAAATTGACCTGGAGAAACACTTTGCTCTGAGAGGGGAACCAGACAGGATACTGTATGTGCGATTATTTTATTTATTTATTTTTTATTTATTTATTTATTGACTCAAACAGTAAGTACATCTGCAGCTTTAGGGAAAAAATATGAAGCCTTCTGCTGTTTTTAAGAGAACCTGAAATGCTACAGTTCTGGTGTTGAATTGTGTCACCTTCTCTGTTAATAATATTCATTTGTTAGACCTGCCTTGTTTTAGTGCTCATCTGTTCTTCACTACAGCATCCTCTGTACCATCTGGAGGATTCAGCGTCAGACACTTGAAGAATCTGCCTCACTGTAGCGTCTGTGATTTCACCTCGGTGCACTGACTGACAGCAGCAGTAACAAAGTGCGCAGCTCGACTCGTGTTGCCTTCACGTCACACTCACGCTGTGGCACAAACAGCTCAAAGAGCGCTTTTGGCGGTTCTTTCCTGGTGTTGCATTCAGGTTGCTTTGTGTTGCGTCAACATCATCGTTAACTACAGTGACTTTACATTTTTGAGCCAGAATATGAAGAACAATAGGACAGTACTGATTTAAGACATGGAATACTACAGAAACCTCTGACTGGATCACTTAAAGATCCCCCACGTGAACACATCTTGATTAGCATTTTGTGTTTTAAGATATAACCTCAGTTTGCAAAATGTTGGGCACTGTGGTAAATGTAAATAATGTAGAATGCCAAGTCATCAACATATTATCCGACCTCTTACATTAAAGGTCCTACTAAACAGACTTTTTAAATATATTTTTGGACTTTTTCAGGCTTTATTAGACAGTATACAGTAGAGTAGTGACACAAAATTATGGGGGTGAGAGCCATTTGGCAAAGTGTTGAAGTCTGGACTTGAACCCACAGTACCAAGGCAGGCTGTATTTACCCTGTATATGCACCGCAGCTCTACCAACTTGACTACACTGCATATAAATGGACTTTTCTGAGCTTTTCAACCATGTAATAATATTTCCTCTTCCTCTAAAACTGAGAGATTTTTTTTTTTTCATTCACACTTGTTTGAGTAATTCTGTAGGCTAAGCCTCTATCTTTCTCAAGAGCTGAAAATGCTTGGTCTCACGGCTCTACACAGACACATGAAACCCTGACATCTCCTGAGCTGTGGGTAAACCCCATCCACTGTCAAGGGACTCATTCTAATCATTTCAGCGCTTAAACTGAAGCAGTCAGTTCATTTATCTATCTGTTAGCTTCATCTTGCTAATAGCCATGCCAATTAGCCATTTTATCATGCTCTGTCTAGAGATTCTCCTCTCATGTCTGAACTCATATCCTCCAAACTTTATTCACGTGTGAACTTTAAGGAAGTGGTCGCAAAGCAGTCGTGTCTGTGAGGGCTTTATTCAGAGGAAGGCCTCAGCCCTGCAGTCCTACACTGCAGCAGCACTGCTATAAACTATGGTGTTGACGAACTGAAGTAGGCAGGGCCAACAGGGTCTTAAAGCAACAGACACCTAATCCAAGCATTCTCTGCAAAGTTAAAGTAACAGCTCTACAAAAGAAGATGTTTTACGTACATATACATTATTTAAAGTTATAAAATGTGAAATACAAATGCCATTTCAAAATACCTGAAAATACAGCATCATATGTCCACAACATAAGCGCAGCAACAATATTCAGATTTTTGCAGTGGAAGGATGTAAAGAGATGACAGTCCCTGATTAACGTCCCGCACTTAAAACACCTCTAAAAACAATGAAAGAGGTCAGAACAATGTGTACACAGCCATTAACTTCCATCCACTTTACACTTTTACGACATTATAAATCTAAAATTACTATACAAAGCCAGCTTCTGCAGGTTAAAAAGCACTGACTTAGCTTTTCAGAGAAACATTTTTTTCATACCTAGGCCCACTTTGTGTTGTGTAATAGTGAGCAGCCCCACATAAGGACTGGGTCTGCCTGTGTGTATGCATGTGAGACTTTAAAAAGCACTCCACTGTTAGCCAGCCAGGCGTGAAGACCTGTTTAATTGGGCTGTTGTGACCCTAAAAATATTCATTCTCATTACGGCACGGAGTTAAAGGCAGGCACGGAGGAATGGAGCAGACTAATTGAGTTGAGAGGCTGCCATTATTCATAGACTTACGTAATAATAATGAGGGGAAGAAGTCGAGGACCTGGAGAGACCTCGGCTAAGGACTGCTGTTTGTTCTTTTTAAGTTATGTATACATGTATTGTAAAAAAAAAAAAAAAGAAAAAAGAAAAAAGAAAGAAAAGAAAAAGGATTAGAAGCAAGTGATTTGCTGAGGCAACTCTAGAAAGAAAAAGGTTAAAAATAAATAAATAAACAACAACAACAATAATAAATAATAATAATAATAATTCTACTCCCAAAATGTATTCTGCTAAAAGAACATTTCCTCTCTTTCTACCGTGTTATGATGCTGTCACCTCATTAAAAACATACCTGGAGTTGTGTTTTGCTTCATTCACACCTGTCTGAGTAATCCCCACCCACTCCAGGAAGCACTGACCAATCAGCAAGTCCTCTACATCCAGTCTGTTCTCATTCATTTATCCAAAAAAACGGTGTACAGCTCTGTTTCCACTGATTTCTCACAGACATTTTTCATTTTGTAGTAAAATGGCATCGTACAAAAGGATTAAGGAAGTGAAAAGCTTTTTTTTTCTTTGATTATGTTTGAAAGACCACAAC
This sequence comes from Bostrychus sinensis, assembly GCA_020698575.1. Classification (NCBI taxonomy): domain Eukaryota; kingdom Metazoa; phylum Chordata; class Actinopteri; order Gobiiformes; family Eleotridae; genus Bostrychus; species Bostrychus sinensis. The sequence continues at coordinate 34,889,536 of CM036248.1, forward strand.
ACTCTTTGTAGATAGATACAGATAATGTTTTTAAATGTTGCAAAATGTGCTGCTGTTCTAGGTAAAATATAAATAAAAGCAGATTATAGCCCCTTTAATAACCCTCCTAATGTCTTTGTCCTTTAGGGTCAAAAAGACCCCGCCTGGTTTGTTTTTAAAGAGTATAGCCTCAACTGTCAATCAATTTTGTGTTAAACCTTTAGTCCCTCTTTAGTCCAACCCATTAAACAAAATTTTCTTTTTATTTACCTTTAATAGACCTCAACATTTTTGATGAATACAATGGCAAAAGATAACATTTATGGGTCAGAATGACTTCAAGGACAACACGATTGCAATAGTTATGCAACAGGGAAAGTAAGTTTGAACATTTAGGGTCCAGATATATGTCTTAATCAATTACTTATATACAGTGCTAATTTGCAAATGCATGGTAATGAGTGACTTGTTTTGCAGAATAGATAGACTGCGCAGGGTTGGGGGCTGGCTGACACAAGCTCACTTAAAAAACTACCACTGTGTCAGGCCTGTCTGCTGCTCAGACTCACAAGCTGCCTTGCCTCTGACACAGAGCAGTTAAACATGTTTATATACCACACAGTAGAGAACTGATGTATTTATTCTACAGTGTGCTGAGTAATTCACGGAGATGATCCCGCATAGACACACACAGCAGGCCATCACACACTCTTAGTCTATAATCAGGCAAGATGGATATTATGTCAAGAACAATAATGGCGATTTCCAGTTATGGAATATGAAGTAGTTCAAGCGGATTGGGACATGGACTGGGATAGCAGACTTTTATCATCTAACAAACCAGTCACAGAACAAGATCTGATCATGTCCCAAACGCAAAAACTTTCCAGTGACTTATATGAAGGATGGCAATGTCATGGGAGCAACCTGTGCAAAGACAAGGGATTGTGTTGAATTAGAGGTGAATTGAAATGTTTTGTTGTTGTTGTTGTTATTTTTGTGAATATGTGTCAGTGCTATGGCTGGAGCTGTCCATGGTGCTGAACCTAACTCAGCCAAAACCAGGCTCATGGTCTTTTGCAGTTCTGATTGACTTTAATTTAGAGACACTTTTATTCCTGCTTTAGTCCGGCACAGCTGCTCAGGGATTATGTTTGTAGTGTAGACCACTTCTTAGACCTAATTTAGTCCTGGATTACTGTTGAATGCTGGTTTAGTCCTACATTAGTCCTGGTTTAATTGTGGTTTATTGCTGGCTTAGTTCTAGTTTAGTCCTGGTTTTGTAGTGTTTTATTTCTGACTTAGTCCTGGTTTTGTCGTGGTTTCATTCTGGTTTTGCTGTGGTTTATTCCCGTGTTAGTCCTGGTGTATTATGGGCTTAGTTCTAGTTTCATCCTGGCTTTATTTTGGTTGTGTCCTGCCTTAGTCCTGGTTTTGTCATGGTTTATTCCTGACTTAGTCCTGATTTTGTTGTGGTTTATTCCTGACTTAGTTCTGGTTTCGTCCTGGTTTAATTTTGTTTTTGTCATAGTTTCATCTAGGTTTATTCTTGATTTAGTCCTGGTGTTGTCCTGGTTTATTCTGGGCTTAGATCTGATTCAGTCCTGGTTTACAAAATTTCATTTTGTAATTTATTCGAATCATATTTCCAAACAGTTGTCTGTAATTCTAATTTAACTTGGGAGTGTGTATTCTTCAGAGACAGACAAAGAATCTTCCAGACATCTCTTTTCACTCTTCAAAGTGTAAATAGCAGAACACACAGGAGTCTGAGTGCAGAGCTGTCCCTGCTGTTCAAACAATGGGACAGGCCTCAGTTCTGCACAGAGCACAGTCTCTCTGTGGACTCATGTTTACCTCGGACCAGTTCATCCCGGGACACAGCACAGTCTGGGGCTTCAGCAGCATGTCCCAGCAGTGAGAGGGCAGCAGACGTCCTCAGACTGTACCTCACAGACTGGAGTTCACTCTGATTCAAACAGTTCAGAACACCAAACATTCAGACAGTAGTGAGCAAACAGATGTCTACAGTGCTGCAACAGACACTTTCTCTGTGTTGACAGCCATTGTTGATTGTTGTCTGAAGTGGCATTATCTCGTTTTTTTTTTTTTTTTTTTTTTTTTTTTGAGGAAGCAATTATGTGATGGCTAATGGCTAAAATTTAACCCTCATCCTACCAAGGTGACCCTTGGTGTATCGTTTTTGTCATATCTCAGAGATGCTTGATTTTATCACATGATTTTTATGACTTTTTGGGCCACTTGTTGTCCATGACTTTATCCAGGTTTGTTTTTTTTTGTATGAAAACATCTTACTAACTTGAAACTATTTAGCTAACTGCAAAAACTGCTCATGTGTGTCATTGTTGTGCTATAATTTAATAGTAATTGATGTTGTCGCTCAACTGTCATGATAAGTTCATTGTATGCTCTCATTATTTTTATTTGCATGGTTTATTTTTTAACTTACTCACATTTGACAAACATGGGGAAAAAAAGAGTTTCTTCTTTTTTCTTTTTTTTTTTTTTTTTATAATTCCTGGAAATCATCTCACGACTTTGGCCTTTGGAAACCCCTGCACTAGAGAGAGGGAAGATACACATTTTGTTCCTGATTTAAAGCATGCTTTTTATTAAAGAAAACGTATAATTTTGTGCATCTAAATATGTACATGCTAATAATAATAATAATAATAATAATAATAAATGAAGAAAAGTATTGAATCAAACCCTTTATCTAAGTCTTTGAAATTGGGCAAACCCACAGTAAATATTCTATAGGCACACACCATTGAGATTGACCTTAATCTTGTCACAACTCATTCCAGAATAGTGAGTCTGAGGAGCTGTCCTTGGTGCCGAACCTAAACTTGACTGTCTCCCCGTTATGCTAGGTGCTGAACCTTCAGTTCCTATTTTAGTTTTAGTGCAATTATATATATAAAAAAAATAAAATAAAAGCACTACTATGAATGCCAGGCAGTAAAGTACTTGATGCTAAGTACTGGACTGTATTGAAGTAAATAAAGTAGTTTACATTTATTGCACACACAGTAAAATACTGTTAACAAAGCATTGATTTATTGTAATTGTGATGATCATGAGTATGTCATACTAGGCAAAAGTTTCCAGTTTGTTATTGAAATGTAGGCAGTCTCATTGTACTCTAAAATGAGAGCATAATCATAATTGTATTATTATTATTATTATTATTATTATTATTATTATTATTAATTTATTTTGTATTGCACTTTACTTTTTTGTAAAAAAAAAAAGTGCTATTCATTGTTAACAAAAACAAAACCTTTGACTAAAAAGTTAACACATGACAAAATTGCTTTAAAAAAAAAAAAAATTAAGACCCTTTTTAAAAGATTTCGGTGTTTGTGGAGCCCTACGGTAGAGCTGGAGAAGATGGTTTCTTGGTTTGATAGTAGACATCAACAATTGAAGTTAAAACAGAAATCTTGGAAACTTGTGGCACCTTTTCCAGATATAACATCTGAACACACTTATGCACCTTTCTGCAATGGAAATCAGCTAATCTAAACTCTGCTGCAAAAGTTCTCATAAACGTGCCTAGGTTGCCTGGCTTTCACTCCTCTGTCCAGTTCATCCAAAATCAGCTCATGGGATTTATGTCTGGAGATTGTGTTAGCAACAGCTCTCCATTTTATTTCTGACAGAGCTTGCACTTGTGTTTTCAATCATCATCTTTCTGTATGATCCCGTGACCAACTAAGTGCACACCAAAGGGCACTGCATGGCTCTGCAGAATGCTGTTCTAGCCCATTTTGGTTCAGAGTGCCTCCCTTCAGGGTGTTTTGCGTAACCTTAACCTTACCTTTGTTCTGCTTGTTTGCAGTTCATCGGTTTTCATGCTATTAATTGGACTTGCCTACTTCATCTACATTTCCAGTTCTAGCCAGTATTGCATTTTCTTCCCATTCTGTTGGCTAAAGCATGTGTACTCAGTAATCATCTGTGTGAAAGTCTCTCATAGGCATTATTAGTTATGTACTGAGGGCACGCTCTTGTTAGTGCAGCTATTAGTTTGTATTTCTGCTGCTCTTGGTAATTTTTTTTAACTGCAATTTTGCTGCTGCGTTATAAATTTATTAGCTCTTTCTCGTTCCCTCCACCTCTCCAAGTGAAGTCCTAAAGCACTGTCGGCAGGAGATCTACTTTCAATTTCAACTGCTGGTGTAAAATAAATAAATGTGTGAAATCTTCATGCTCAGTGGAGTCTATTGAGGAGCAGCGTTCTTCTTCAAACTGATGTAACAAGCTGCAAACGGACCAAGCTGATTTCCACGAATTACTGTGATCGCTGACGGTGTGTAGTGGGGCTTTAAAGTTGAATGTATCAAGTGCTTTGTTACCGTTTCTGTCCAAGGGGGCGCCAGAATTTTCAAATTCTGTAGTTACTCTATGGGGCAGAGTGGTTAATGCATTTTTGAGCATAGATCGGGCCCAAAAAATCCAGCCTGACCCAAGCCTAGACCCTGTCTAGAGTCCATGAGTGTGTTAAGGTTCTGATAGTATTGAGTACTGTGCCCAGAAGCCCCAAGTATCCAGTGTGGCCAGTGTTTTCTCTGTCCAGGGGGTCTTGAACTTTTAAGATTCTCTGTTTACTCTGTCCAGGGGCCAGTTGAGGCTGTGTCCAAAGGCCTTGAGCACGTGGAGTGCAGTGTCTAGTTTGTCTAGAGGCTCTGAGTGTATTGAGCACTGTGTCTCCTTTTTACAGGGGCCCTAAACACCCTAAGTAGTCCAGTCTGTCCAGTGTCTGCAACTGCGTCAAGAAGCAGTGTGTCTTTTGTCCAGGGGCCCCCCGAGTGTGTTAAGTGCAGTGTCTTCTCTGTCCAGAGGGGTATCAAGCTTTTCAAGTTCTTTGTTTACTCTGTCCAGGGGCCTTGAGCACACCAAGTTCATTGTCTCCTTTGTCTTCTTGGCCATGAGTGTGTGGAGTAATGTGCCTTGAGGGTCCAGGGGCCCAGAGTGGAGAAACAGATGTGCTCTGTCCAAATGGGTCTCAAGCTTTTTGAGTTCTCTGTTTACTCTGTCTAGGGGTTTTGAGCGTGGCGAGTTCATTGTCTCCTCCGTCTTCTTGGCCCTGAAGGGTCTAGGGGGGGGGCTTAAGTGTGTTAAGAGTAGAGTTTTCTCTGTTCAGGAGCCCCAGACATGTCAAGTGTTGTGCAGTGTCTCTCCTTTGTCCAGGGGCCAGTCGAAAGCTGTGTCTAAGGGGCCTTGAGTGTGGCAAGTTCTTTGTCTCCTCTGTCTTCTTGGCCCTGAGTGTGTGGTGTACTCTGTCTCGAGGGTTCTAGGGAGGTAGGGGCCCTGAGTGTGTTGTGAGCAGAGTCTGCCCTCTCCAAGAGCCCCAAACATGTCAAGTGTTGTATCTTATTGGCCAGCTATCTTGAGTATGTCGATTGCGGGTGTCTCCTCTATATGTCGAATGCAGATGTCTCCTCTGTCCAGGGGCCCCAAGCATTGTTTATTAGAATTTATTAAAAGTCAGTATTGAAGTTAGCTTCTTCACTATTTCTTTCACACAGCCTGAATGCTGTTATACGCCTGGAGACTGCAGCACTGTTGTATGAGGTGGTCCCAGCTCGATTATGTGTTGTTTACCCGACTGGGACAATACACAGAGTACCTGCTATGGGCTGCTAAAAGCTAAGTTTCAACTCTGAGATTAGGGCTGTGAGCTGCAGAGGAGAGGCCGCTTTGTCGGTCTAACCCTCTCAGTGCAACAATAAGCCTCAGAGTAAATAAAGTCTCAATCTCTGTGCTCTGTGCTCTCAGTGTAGTTCAGCTGGAAAAGCAGACTTCGGCGAAACAGAGGCGCTCTTTCCAATGATAAATGCCAGGTCTGTCACCAGAGGCAGAGCAGACAGCAGTCGACCAGGCAGAGTCAGGACTCAGCACAGCATATAATATTTATTGTTTCTGGTTTATAGATAGGGATCTTCCAGAGCCCCATGTTCCCACAGCCCTATGTTCCTATATTTCTAAGATTTAGGGTTAGGAGTTATGGTTAAACAAACACTTTTTACCAGAAAATGATCTTAGAAATATGGGAACATAGGGCTGTGAAAATATAATGTTGTGGGAATATAGGGCTATGGGAACATAGAGCTGTGGGAACATAGAATTTTGGGTACATATGGCTGTGGGAACATAGGTCTCTGGGAATAAAAAGCTGTGGAAATTAAAACTGTGGGAACATAGAACGTTGGGGACACTGGGCTGTGGGAACATAAAGTTGTGGGTACATAGGGCTATGGAAACATAGGGCTCTGGGAATATAGAGTTGTGGGAATTTAAAACTGTGGGGATAGAATTGTGAGGACATAGAGCTTTGGGGACACAGGGCTGTGGGAACATAAAGTTATGGGAACATAAAGCTTTGGGAAAAGGGCTGTGAGAATATAGAGCTGTGGGAACATGAGGCTGTGAGAAGATAGAGTTATGGGAACATAGAGCTGCAGGAACATAGGGTTGAGGAACAAAGGGCTGTGAGAACATAGGTCAGTGGGAACATAGGGCGGTGGGAGCATAAATCAGGGTTTCTGCAGGATTCAACAAATTGAATTTAAGACTTTTTTTAGACCTGTTTAAGACCATTGTTCAGGAAAATTAGGACCTATTTCATAAACATGCACTGTACAAAAAGCTAAATTGTAATACTATTCTGTCATCGGCAATCCACAATGTTAATGTCAATTCATCTGACAGAATCCACCTTGCAGCAAATAGTACATCTCCTTCTACACAGTTTCTCTCAAATGACTGAATCATCGTCCAATTTAAATGAAAAACTCTCCGGTCTGCGCGCTAATGAGACTACCAGAGACAGCCTAATCATTCGAGTTCTGCAGACGACCCTCTGCCTTCACCGTGAACACTCCTAATCTTCATCTCCAACTGCAATCAACACATTTTCCTCTGACAGCCTATCTCACAGCCACCGGGCCTCTCCTTTGTTAAAAGAAGAGAAACGAAAGGCTTTTAAGTTCACATAAAACATGGTCTCTCATCGTGGATAGCATTATTAAAATATTCAAATCATGTTTTAATGAGGCATAATTGTATGGGAAATTTAAAAAAAAAAGAACAAAGTATCAAACTAGAAGATTTAAAGCTATGGTCTCTTTAAAAAAGGAAAAAATCAATGGAAAAGTCAATGGAAAATCAAGGTAAGGTCGATGTTGCTAGACTTGATGCTACAGTGGCTCCACCTGCAGCCGGGCCTTCCCATCGGCCCACCAACGACAGGAAGGAGCATAATGACCAGAGGAATTTGTAATGGGCAGAGGTCAGCAGTGGGGCGTTGATAATGGTGTAATGATACATCTGTGCAATGATACAAAACATATCAATTAAAATTCATACTGAAAGTAATTTAAGAACGATATTGGCTAATTTAGAACAGTATGATTCAATACAATTCAACACCTTCATATCAATACAATCAATCCAACAACTTTGCCAAAACACATAGAAGTACAGTTGATCCATAAGTATTTGGACATGTTGGTCAAGTTGTGTTATTTTAGCCTTTTTACCATATCATATTAAAAATACAGTTATAATGCAAATGTGCTTAAAGTGCAGACTCTAAGCTGTAATTTGAGAGTAGTCACGTCTAAATTGGACAAAGAGTTTAGGAATTACAGCTCTTTAATGTGTAGCTGCCTCTTTTTCGGGGGCTCAAAAGTAATTGGACAGTTGCTTCAAAAGTGAGTTGAGCTAAGCTAAGCTGCATGGGTGATTTCCCTCATGAATCCATCATAAACTCAGCAGGTAAAAGGTCTGGACTTGATTTCAGGTGTTATATTTGCATCTGAAAGCTGTTTCTGTGAACCCACAACATGCAGTCTCTCAATGGAAGTGAACCAGACCATTCTTAGGCTGGATCAAAAAATGGTGAAAAACCCCTTTTACAACATCCACCTTAGAGAAGAACACTCTCCAGGAAGAAGATGTCTAGGTCCATCATAACCAGAAGACTTCATGAGAGAAAATACAGAGGATTCACCACAAGGTGAGACCATTCATCAGCCTCAACAACAGAAAGGCCACATTAGACTTGGCCAAAAACACCTAAAGAAGCCAGCCCAGGTCTGGAATAGCATTCTGTGGACAGATGAGACTCAGACCAACCTGTACCAGAATGATGGACAGAGAAAAGTCTGGAGAAGGCTTGGAACAGCTCATGATCCAAAGCACAGCACATATTCTGTAAAACATGGTGGAGCAGTGAGATGCATGAGCTGCAGAACTTCCAATGGCACTGGGTCACTGGTGTTTACTGATGATGTGACAGAAGAAGATGATGGTGCTCACAGCACAGATGGGCAACGACCCAAAACATACTGCAAAAGCAACCCTGGTGCTTTTTAAGGCAAATAATAGAGATATTCTGCAATGGCCAAGTCAGTTATTTATAAAGTTTGCGTACACCCAAAATGAGACTGAAAGTGGCGTACGCCACCCTCTGCGCCACACGTGGGATCTTTAAAAATCCAACTAGGCATGAAACCTTGCGTATCCCTATGCCAGCTCTCACCCTGGGGTGTGGACGTTTTGCAGACACGGCACAAAGACGACCCTCACGGGGACCTGCTGAAGTGAAGCAGGTTTGACAAATCCATGTTTAGTGCATGTATCTCTCAGAAATCATCATTTAAGCAGGTAGTGACTAAAACAGAGGGAAAACCATTTGATTTCTTATAATTCTGCTCAGTTTTCTTGCCAATAAAGCGGTCCATAGCCATGCACTTTCACAGGGTGCTGCGCTGGTTTTGCATCATGGTCCACGGTGTGAACTACAAGCAGAGACAATCCCTGATGAATCCCTGACTGGATTTATGAAATGATGTTCAGACATGAGCATGAAGAACTCCTGCAGATGGTTCATATCAAGGCTATGAGGTTTTAATGAAGTACAAAGAGTACAATGAGTCAAAAAGAGACTGAATGGACATGTTATATTTGTCTTTATGCATGGCATACACCTGCACCACGGCTCTGCCCCCTCCCTTTACACAACCTCCTTTCAGACCTCCACGTGCACACACAGCATGCACAGTAAAAATGACATCCATGTGTGTGAACATATGACTGTGATGCATCCTGCATGTCTCTTTCATTTATTATAAGTCTCAATAACAGCGAGTGATACAATAATCTAAATAAAACATTTGTTACCTTTTAAACTTCTTTTTATTTGTTTTTTTAAATTTAAATCAGAGGAAGGGGCGTTCATTGTGTCATTGCAATCATTTTTATTTGTTTTTTTTAATCAGAAAGTAACATTCTCTTTTCATTACAGATGCATGTGTGTGTGTAGAGTGCTGAATGAAGTGTATCTTGCCTCCCTCTCTTTCCTGTTTCTTGGTTAAACTCTCTCATTAGTAAATCTCATTCAGAATTCACTTTGCATTGTCCTTCTTCGGTGGATTCGATGCATGGAGAGGGTGTGACGTGAGGTGGGTTCACCTGTACACCTTTCTACTCCAGGTGGGATCTATAAAGGGGAAATTGCGTGGAGGTGTGCGTAAGCAGGGTTTCATAAATCAGGACTTTTGTTTGTTGTATTGCCTTTAGTAGAGATCTTACGCAACCTTTTATAAATAGGGCCCCAGATCACAGCCTGATCAAGCTGCATTTCACTTGTTTAAGACAAAATTGAATGCAGAAAGACCCACAGCACTGCGGTCACCCACTCCTGACAGGTTGGCCCAACAGCATTGAAGAATGGGTTAAACGTAGAGAACTCTCCCTATGGGCCAATGGGGACAATAAAGTTGCATTTCTCCTCATAGAAATGCATCCAACATCATAGACTAGTATTCTAATATCTAACAGAAGACAAGAAAAGGTTTGGTCAGTGGTTTTTCATTTTGTTGCCGAAAGGAACATTTAAGGAACAATGACTCTGCTTATACAATAGAATTTGTCATCAGTGGGATGTGTGTTCACAGTGTCTGGGGGATGCCAACATTGTGAGCAGATGGTGGGCCATTCAATACACTCACTTCCAATTGTACAATAACAGCATATTGAGCTGTGGATGCTAATGAAACAGGACTCATGACAAGGTGGGCTATTACCTTTTGCATGGCTTTCAATTCCTGGATTAAAAATGATTGCAAAAGTTTAATTTGCACATCAAAATTGCTTTAAAATGTTAACTTTCTGACCTTGATTATACTCATTAAAGTTGATAGACTGAGCGGACACATGATGGTCTCACAGGCCGCTCACTGCCACCAGCCAGAACTGACAGCTGTGACACATGAGGGAAGAATCAGATTGATCAGATGGGGACGTCCTGTCTGTAGTAATGATGTGTAATTGACAGAAAGACCCACAGGCTAACCAGGACTATATCACTGACCTGTCCTTTAGTTTGTACTGCTGGACCACTATTTGTTTGATACACTAAATATGACAGTATGGAACACTTTTATTTAGCTACCAATTTCATTTAATAATAATAATAATAATAATAATAATAATAATAATAATAATAATAATAATAATAAAGAGACATGACAGCCATACTGTGCACACACAATCACACAATCAGTTGGTAGAGACGTTCTGACACTAATCCAAAGGTTGGCGGTTTCGCTGCCAGCATTGCATACTGTTGTTGTGTTCTTGGGCAAGACACTTCACCCACCTTGCCTGTATGAATGTGTCATTGTGACTGTGGTGGTCGGAGGGGCTGTAGGCACACAATGGCAGCCACACTTCCACCACCAAGTGTGACTGAGGAGTGAATGAATTGTAAAGTGACTTTGAGTGACTAGAAAAGCACTATATATGACTAATCCATTAATATTATTAATATTGTTATTGTTATTATTATTATTATTATTATTGTTATTATTCATACATCAGTGCAACAGACACTAGAGAAATGGAGGGTGAAGTATCTTGCCCAAGGACACACCACAATGAAGGGATCGATTCGCCAACCGTCCGGTTAGAAAGTGAACAGCTCTACTAAAGAACTGCTACTTGACAACAGTGGTAGAAGTATTAGTTCACCAAAATACAAATTACCATTGGAAGTTGTTTTTTCCTGGTGAAAATGTTCTACCATTACTTCTGTCACTACTATTATTTCTTCTGCTGCTGCTGTGTGGTACCAGCTTTGTCAAAGAGTTCCTTTCGGCTTTTCCATTCTGGAGTTGCCACCACCATACAGTGATTTAAATATTCATTTGCCATAGGTTTTACATGTATGCCCTTCCTGATGCAACTCCCAGACATGAGACTGACAAGAGTACACTGGCTGGTGACGCCCCATGGCTGGATTATAGAGGTTTTGTTTGAATATTTGGAAATCAGTAAAAATGTAATCTATGCTATAAAAATTGTACTCATAAAGATAATGTTATACGTTTGACCTATTTAATTATGACAGTAATGTTCATGTATACATATTGATTCCACAGTGACAGACCAGGAGGCTCTCCACCTTCCTCACTGACCTCTATGTGCCACTGTAGTTTCTGGATGTTTTTGTGAACTCGCACTAATACAGGAATGTGGCTAGTCACAAAATCAGTCCATGACTTTCCAGAGATGCACACCACTGTAGTCATTTAGTTCCACCATTCTCAAACTGGTGTCCCTGGACCCTAGGTTGGGGGTCAGCAAAAAAAAGAAGAAAAAAAAAAAAAAAAAAAAGTAAGTAATTGATAATAATTTATAACCTTTAATTTTGTTATGGTATATAATGTTAAACATTTATAATTGTTAATGGGAACCACTACAGCAGCCATTCCAAAAGTCAAGAGTGTCACGGCTCCCTTAAATTTCCAAAAATCCCACGTGGACCCCATACAATACAACTTCCCTCTATTTAAAAGATATGTCATGTTTTTATCCATCTATTTCTATAAAAAAAACACAAATGATGTTGACCTTTGGCTAAAAAGTGTTTTAAAGTCATATTTTTAATGTATGTAACTGTAATTCATTGCAAACAGTATTTCTTTTTATGTACTTAATATAGACAACCTCTGGGGGCCTCCCTGGAGGACCTTCACGGACCCCCAGGGGGCCCCGGACCCCACATTGGGAACCACTGCCCTCCAGCAATAAAATAAACATTATGAGCGCATAAACCTTGAGCTATAAGGGAGGTCCTTGGGATTTTTTCCTCTGGCCCCAAAAATTTTAAAAACCCCTGATTTAGTCAATCTAAAATTTTGCTAAATGTAGAATGGTGCAGTGCTTTGGTTTATCAGGAACGTGTCCATGTTCCCACAGCCCTATGTTCCTACCCTAACTCAAAATCTTAGAAATGAGGGAACATAGGACTGTGGGGTCATAGGGCCTAATTTTGAAATGTGGGAACATAGAGCTGTGGAAACATGGGGCCTATTTAAAAACAATTATAGAAACTTGGGAGCTGACCCTGTTTTTTCTGTCCCAGAATGTCCTTATTCCATATATGCTGTGGTACCAAAAAATCCAGCTCCCATTCTGTGAAGAAACGTGTCAGAGGTTTTATATTCAACACAAGTCTTTGTGCATGTTCTGTATGTGTTAATGCTTAGCTCTCACACATGCTGTACTACCATGTATGTTACACAGACACTAAAACTAATCTGACTATGGGACTGGATTGGATTAGCAGCTTGGAACTGTATTAGACCCCACACTGCTGGCTGTCCGTTAAACTGCATATCAAAAGGGATATATTTAAAATGTAAATCAATTTCAAAACACGTCATAAATACTTCTGCAACATGATGGTAGGAGAAATATGGAAATTAGTCACATATGATTCTCTTTACTATTTCATGGTTGAGTGGGAATGATATTTTTAAAAAGACTGTTTTTGTTTTGGAGAGAATAGTCCATGGCAGCCATCTTGTTCTAGAGCCAAACTGTCGTGTATGAGAGCCAAATGATGTCTCAGAAATGAGGCAATGGCACTAAATTTTTCTTGTAGAGCCATGTAGAGGAGAGAGAACACATGCTTCAGATTTTATTTAGTCTGTAATGTAATAGAAGCTAAATATATCTAAATCACAGTAGAGGTTGTGTGGCTTCAAAGCTTTGTTGGGTGTTAAACCCTGAATGCCTGCCAGTTTAACTTATCTATCTGGATTAGATTTGTGTATGAGCCATCAGAGCAGGGGTCACTAATGGGCGGAATCCAAATTCGGACCCAGACACATTCCATCCGGACCTGATCCTCTGTCCTGCACCACGGACACTAACCATTAAAGCCCCACACTCACTGAGAGTGCATGGAAGAACTAGCTCCAGACTGTGTGCAGAGGGACCAGACTGCTCAGTTCACAACAGGCAGAGGTTTTCTCTTTATTGATCATTTATTTGATAGGAAAAAAAAAAATCTTTTATACCCTCAAATTTGTTTTAAAACTAATGTTAATGGTAGAAAAATATTATTGTCATAATATACAGTTCTACTGTATTTGCACTATAGACACAGATGTTGTAGACTACTGTAACGGTCTGCTCACTGGACTCACTAAGCGAGCTGTAAGACAGCTGCAGGACGTCCAGAACGCTGCTGCTCGGGTCCTGACCAAAACCAGGAAGTACGACCATATTAGTCCTGTCCTCAGGTCTCTGCATTGGCTTCCTGTTGCTCAGAGAATAGACTTTAAAACATCTCTGCTGTGTACAAGTCTCTCCATGGCTTAGCACCAAAGTACATCTCTGACCTGTTGGTCCCATATGAACCATCCTGGACTCTGAGGACCTCAGGGACAGGTCTCTGCTGGTGCCCAGAGTCAGGACTAAACTCTGTGAAGCAGTGTTTCAGTTTTCTGCAGCTAAACTCTGGAACAGTCTCCCTGACGATGTTAGACAGACCTCTACTCTGACAATGTTCAAGTCCAGACTTAAAACTGTTCTTTTTAGCTGTGCATATGCCAACTGAAAGTGTTTTATCTGCACTCTTCTCTTTTAATTTAATTTTAAATTGATTCTTAATTATACTCTTTACATTTGATTTTATTGTTTTAATTGTGTTTTGTACTTTTAAATTTGCCTTTTTTTCTGTAAAGCGCTTTGAATTGCTCTGTGTATGAATTGTGCAAATAAACTTGCCTTGCCTTGCCTATAATGCTTTTTTAAGGCACAAAAATAACCAAATTACATTGTGATGTTCCAGACCATCGCTCAAGGAAATTTTCACACATTTTCACTAATTGGACCTTAGTGAATTTTTTATTAGGGAATCAAAATGGTGGCAAACTACTGTGGCTAAAAAAAACTAACTTTTTTTTTTTTTTTTTTTGATAGGAAGTCATACTTACAGTAAAGCATGACATTGTATTAAAGGAAAATTACAATTCAGAGGTTTAAGTTATAATTTAGGAATATCTGATATTTCAGTCAATATGGCCCTGCACACTTTTTTCTCATACATGAATCAAAAATATAGTTTCCTTTAAATTAAACTAAACTATATGACAATAAAGAGATACAATTTTGCTTTGTTTGCGTTATTGTAGATTGCTGACATAAAGCATGCATTTTTTTATTAAACAAAATCAGCAATTTTGTGTGCATATGCTAATATGTTAAATTTACATAAATAATACAGTAAATGGTAAAACAAATTGTTTAAAATTAGTTAACACGCCGCTTCTGACAAAAAACAAACAAACAAAACAAAAAACAACTTTTTGATTTATTTTGGGATTTTTTTTTTTTTTTTTTTACAACTTATAATTCTTTGGGTACAAAGCCACGCCACTTTCTAATGTATGTATGAACAATAGCTTGGTAGAATGAGGGCAACCAGGATAAAATCAGGCCCAGGACAAAATCAAGTTCGCTTGCAAATCATTTGCTGTGGCAACCCCTGACCAAAAGTGGGCATCTAAAAATGACTTTATTTTTGCAAGTTATATTTGTCATGTATTGTAACAACTGGAAGTCAGAGACTTTCCAATCTTTGCCAGTGAGTTCTTCTTCTCACCTGACTGAAGCCCTGATGACACGGCCACTGTGGCAGGGTTTTGGAAGGTCATTAACCATTAATAAGGTCCTCTCTCAAATTGTCTCATCCATGTCTCTGACCGCACACGTCTCTGAGCATGTCCTTCTTTTACTGCCTTTCATTCAGCGTTTATTACAGCCTAAATGGCAGGAGGTGGTCTATTAGAAGGAACTGCTTTGAACTCACACAGTGGTACGATTCATTAAAGGTTATAAAGGACTTTTCAGGAATTAGTCCTGTCCATGGAATTACCAGTTTTTCAAAAGGCCCTATTTGAACGCTGAAAGCTGGTCAGTGGCAGTCCGGCTGAGGTACTCTATTCATCCTTTCAGTCTTTTGAACGGTGAAAGAAACTGAAAAGATATTAATAACTGAACAAAAGGCCTTTGCTCATTTTTTATACACCAGTGTTTTTAGGAGTATAGTAAGAAATCAGGGAGAGAGCGATGGAAGACATTCAGCGAACTGTCAGACTCCGTACTCAAACCCTTGATGCTGAGGCAGGATGTAGTTGCCCTGTATAGGTGCCACTGACTTTGTGTCGTAATCTGATTGTATGAGGCTGCAATTATATGGGAGTTTACTGCCGCCCCCCAGTTTTCTGATCATTAACCCCTGTCATCATCATACATAACAAAAGATTCAGATTTTTACCCCCTTAAATGTTCACATAGATCCCAAATATTTGCAATAAAACATGAGTTATTTACTATTTAACAATGACATTTTTTTGTCTCTGATTTTAACACATTTTTACTTTTTGTACCATTATAGTAAAGGGCAAAAAAAGGACAAAAAAATCACACAAAAAAGGATCTAGTTATCTAATTATTTCCCTCACTGCATTGAGAAAACAGTGGATCTGGTGGTGATTTTTTTGTTTGTGCATTTTTTAGCCTCTGACTGGCAGAGTTACAAAGGAATCAACATGATTTTACACTTCTGTATTGCAATGGCAGCAGAGTAAAAATAAGTGATTTTAATGTAAGTCAGTGGGACCAAAAAGGGCTTTAAGAGGAATAATGTATGTTTTATTTTTTGTCTAGACAGTAGATTTTTTTTTTATTTTTATTTTTTCAGTTGTGATGCAGAAATTCTAAAATTCATTTTTTAATGAATGTCATTGTCAAATATCATCACCCTAGCATAAGAAATGCCAAAATGAGAGCAAAAAATACATCTGAAAAACTAAAGTGCTGCCAGGGGGGCCTGAGGGTTAAGTTGCTGTAACATGGTTCAGCTTGTATATAGTAAGTAACCACGGATCACTGAGAATCAAGACTCCTTCTTGCCTTGAGATCAGGTAAATCCTGAAGCTCATGAAGAAGAAATTGATTTCAACATGTGTGGTGATTTTCTGTTTGTACCTTTCTGTTGAAATTGTTGCTAAACTGGAGCAACATGAGCTCTCCTGTTGTTTAGTTCTTTTCCCTCCATCTAATATTTCGGCAATACAGTGTCTACTCAGCGCCGGCAGTTTTAGTGTGCCGTCACATTAAACGGCCAGAGAAAAACAAACTGAAATCCCCCATCCATTACTTTCTCTAAATGTCAACTGTAAAAACGAAAGCGTCTGAGGTGAGCCAAATCTGAGGTGAGGCATTCATCATTGTATTTCCTTGTCTAAATGTCACCCTAATTTGCCTGGTTATGTCCGTGAGTGTAAGTAATATCCACCGGGCCGAGTGAAATAATAGATGGACGCTCGTAAAACTGACAAAGATGAGGCGAGTAGACAAAAATGCGGAAATTGATCCATAAAGATACACCTGGAGACGAGTCTGAGGCTGGAAACGCAACGGGCCCACGGGAAGACAGCCTGCCGTCATCGTACACGACAAGGACGAAAACTCTGCATGGTCATTAGATCTGTATAGACAAATGCAGAAACGGTACGAGTGGAGTTTGATTGAGTTCCTGATTAAATAAGAGAAGGCTGGTGTGCTGTCTGAATGCCCAAGGCTAGACAGAATTTTAAAAAAGACGTAGACAGACAAAGTACCTCAGACCATAATGATAGACGTGCCTTTTAAAAGTATTAAGAATATGGATAAACATTAGGTACATGGATAGTTTGCAATCTTGTATTAAAGTCACTAATTACACTGGGCATGAAGGTTATGTCTGAAGGTCTGCTTTTGGTTTCTTATAATATTTCATTATACAAAAAAAAAAAAAAAAGGAAAGCATTTAATATGATAAAAAGACAGAAAACAAGTGCATTTCAGGGACGGTAACAGTAAAAATCAAAGGGAAAAAGTGAGTCAGCCATTAATGTTGTTCAGAGATTCACTTTCAATTGTTCATTCATCTTGAATGTGTGAAAGAAGATGACTCAGTGTTCAAGTCACAAAATGACAAGAGTACAACTTTGACATGATGAGAGGGATTTTGTGTTGAGTTGGATTTTGTACAAAGTAGTTATATTTCACAACAGAACACTGAAATACACTGCTCAAAAAAAAAAATAAAGGGAACACTAAAATAACACATCCTAGATCTGAATGAATGAAATATTCTTATTAAATACTTTGTTCTTTACATAGTTGAATGTGCTAACAACAAAAATCACACAAAAATTATCAATGGAAATCAAATTTATTAACCCATGGAGGTCTGGATTTGGAGTCACACTCAAAATTAAAGTGGAAAAACACACTACAGGCTGATCCAACTTTGATGTAATGTCCTTAAAACAAGTCAAAATGAGGCTCAGTAGTGTGTGTGGCCTCCACGCCTGTATGACCTCCCTACAACACCTGGGCATGCTCCTGATGAGGTGGTGGATGGTCTCCTGAGGGATCTCCTCCCAGACCTGGACTAAAGCATCCACCAACTCCTGGACAGTCTGTGGTGCAACGTGGCGTTGGTGGATGGAGAGAGACATGATGTCCCAGATGTGCTCACTTGGATTCAGCTCTGGAGAACGGGCGGGCTGCTGCTGGGTTGTTGCCCTCCTACGGCCTCCTCCACGTCTCCTGATGTACTAGCCTGTCTCCTGGTAGCGCCTCCATGCTCTGGACACTACGCTGACAGACACAGCAAACCTTCTTGCCACAGCTCACATTGATGTGCCATCCTGGATGAGCTGCACTACCTGAGCCACTTGTGTGGGTTGTAGACTCCGTCTCATGCTACCACTAGAGTGAAAGCACCGCCAGCATTCAAAAGTCACCAAAACATCAGCCAGAAAGCATAGGAACTGAGAAGTGGTCTGTGGTCACCTCCTGCAGAACCACTCCTTTATTGGGGGAGTCTTACTAATTGCCTATAATTTCCACCTGTTGTCTGTTCCATTTGTACAACAGCAGTGAAACTGATGTCAATCAGTGTTGCTTCCTAAGTGGACAGTTTGATTTCACAGAAGTGTGATTGACTTGGAGTTACATTGTGTTGTTTAAGTGTTCCCTTTATTTTTTGAGCAGTGTATGTTAAAAGGTAAGAAATACCAAGGCATTCTCCATTTACCTGAAGAAGGCTGTTTGTTAGCTGCTACGTGGTGGTCCGTGTACAACCCAGATTGTATTTAAATATGTTATCATATAGCCGCATGAAATAAAGGCTTTTTTATTTCAGGTTAATGAAGAGTACCTTGGTATTTCTTTTTTTTTTGCAAGTTTTTTGTTCCCGAGCACCAAAGAGCACCTTGAATACAAAGCCATTATTTGACAAGAACTTCCTGAGCACTTTGGATTTCCCTCTTCTCTGGATACAATTATAACTTGTTTTGCACAGACTTAAATATAGTGGAGCACTGTTGCTGCACTGAGTGTAAAATAAAGCAAACAAGACACAAGTGTGTCTCACAAGTTAGAGTGGAACCTCTAATTTACACATCATCAGTGTCACGGAATGACAGCATTACATGGGAATGGGGAATGGGAATGGTATTTGTATAGCGCTTTAACTATGACACAAGTCACCCAAAGTGCTTTACACACAGTAGGGAAGGGGTATTTCATTCACTCCATACTCAGTGGTGGTAAGCTATGTTTTGTAGCCACAGTTTCCCCTGGGGTAGACTGACAGAAGCACGGCTGCACACATCTGCGCCAACAGACCCTCCGACCACCACCAACCACTCACTCACATTCACACCAGCTTCCTGGTGTTCCCCAGCAGTCTCCCATCCAGGTACTGACCAGGCCCTACCCTGCTCAGCTTCCGAGGTCTGACGGGATCAGGCATCCACAAGGCGGTATGGCCTTACATGTGCATCACACCATCATCACATCATCACCACATCATTGTCACGTCATCATCATATCATCAGCAGCAGCACAGCAGCATCACATGATCACATGATTGTCATGTGATGCTGCCACGTCATTGTAATGTCAGAGTCATTTCATCATCACGTCATTGGTGCGTCATCGTAGCGTCACCATCACTTCATCATCACATCATTTCCTCATCAGCATCACGTCATCATCACATCATTGCAACATCATCGCCACCTCAGCATGAACTGCTTTCTTTTTAATTCAGTCTGACTATGAACACTCAGGCCCATCCCAGGGATGACTCACCACATGTTAAAAAAAACCTATAATAAATGGTACTCTATAAAAATAAAGGCTCACTAAAACAGTAATATGAAAATTGCACGTCAGCAAGTGAATTCTTGGGATGGAGAAATGTAATGTAATTTGCAACACCAAATAGCCATTTTACAAGGACAACATGAGGAAGATGAAGGCATGGGGCTCCTTGGCCACAGCTTTGTGTTGAGACGGTGAGTAGTCTGTCAAACAGAGGGGGGTGATTGACACAAGTAGCAGAGCAGCAGCAGTTCTGACAGCCTCTGTGTAAATTGGCACTTTTAAAAAAGATACACATTAAACAAGCCTTCTCCCATAATATCTCCAATAGTTCTTGGTGTAAATTCATGTTAAGTTTGACTTATCACTTAACAAGTTCAAGGCCAAGTCCGAGTTGGTTTACAGGTCTGAGTTGGGCACCAAGTCTTTGAGAAGAGTGCAAGTCCAAGTCTGATACAGCAAAATAATGTCTCAAGTGTGAGTCCAGGAGTGAAGAATCAAGTGTACAGTAACTCCCCTTATAACTACTACCATTGCTATGTTTTAGGTTTTACTCCAGATGCTCTTCTTGATGCAACAATCTTAACTTATCCAGGCTTGCTAAGGTACGTAGTGCCATAGTCTTAGTATTTCTCAGAACAGAAACACTAGAGAACCTAATACATTTTCTTTTCAAGCACTTGTTCTTGAATTAATTTGTCCCCAAGTTATGTGTCACTGCAGTGCTCTGTGCTGTGCAGAGGAGGAGGAAACATTAATGAGTAAGTTCCCTTGCAGTAACATAGTTTAGCTAATATACATCATGTACCAAAACCAAATTAATTTTGGAAGCTAATTTAATCCCAACAGCGGAAAGTTGTCTGAATTCTGTGTAACACAGATTTGCACAAACATGAGTCTATTTATTAATTCTTATTGTTTTCTAAAACGGTTTTGATTGGTCATGTTAGCAACACTGAGTTTTGTGTTTTAGCAACACAAAATGCTGGCCTATTACTTTAACAAAGCAGAAAGCCTAAATTCAACTGTGACCTCTTTTCCCTGTTTCTTATCACCTGTCTGTCCCTCTCACCCAATCACGGCCTGCCACCTTTGCCTCTCAATCATCTCTCAAGCCATTCATAATCTTTGTCTCCTCAGTCATCCTGCTGTCACATCCTGCTGCAAAACTCCGTCATCCCCATTTCCACCACAGCAGCACAATCATCTTCCTCTTCATGATCTTCTCCTCCTCTTTACAGCCACCATAGCCTAGGCCAATTTAATGCGCAAAACTAGCTGTTCTATAACTGAAATATAGCATATGAATGGTCATTAATAATTTAAAACAAAGACCTAACAAAATACTGCACCGATTATCTCACAGAGAACTAGAGTTACATCCTGTAACTATTTATTGAGACTTGTGTGGCACTTCTAATCAGTCTGTGGACAATTGAGGCTAAAATTGTTTATTATAACAGTTTAACTGTAATAAAAGTCCACAGCTGAAACCTGACAGGATGATACAGATGCAGGTTGTTTGAAAGTTATCTACTTCTTCCTTTGTTGACCTTACATAATCAGATGTCAGATGCCCAAAGAGACAAAAGACCAGGGCTAAACAATAGGTTGCAGATGTCTGGTCTAGGCCCTGGGGGAGAATTTTTCCTCTCCTTAATCTAGCATACTCTCCCTTTATCACATTGTTGATGTTTGTGCCTGCCAGGGTCTCAGCACCCAAATTTATCAATAAACTTAAATTGTTTGTCTGTGGTCATTTAAAGGAGATATAATATGCAAAATAAATTTTTTTGAGCTTTCTACTGTTCATATTGTACCCCCTCATCAAAAACATATCTGGAATTGTTTTTTTTTTTTTTTTCTTGACACCTGTTTGAGTAATCCTGTATTCTCTAGAGTTCCTGAGGCCTCAGAACACTCAGTTTCACAAACTCCCTCCTCTCCCACGAATCTCTGCCCACTCCAGGAAGGACTGACCAGTCAACAAGCCCTCTACATCCAGTCTGCTCTCATTCATTTCCACTGTTCCCTCACAGCTCCTTTTCATGTTGTACTAAGCTTTCTGTTCAAAAGAGCACGACAGGGCTACTCTCCATGTAAATTCCTATTTGACATTCATTCACTGGGAGTCTCCAGTTTACTATTTTTTTTATTTTTTAGTAAAATGGCATCATTTTATAAGGAAATTAAGCTTTTTTTTTTACTCTGTTTCTGTTCAATATAAGGCCTTTAAGTTGTAAAATGCACAATGCTGCTCTTGAGGTCACTAAGATTGGCTTAAAAATATACATTTAAAAAAAAATTATATAAATAAAAGCATAAAATAGCCCCTTTAAGAATAAATTTCCACATTTATCCAAACAATATGAACAGCAGTAAACATTCTTTAAACCATGAATTGTTAAAAAAAAAAGGGATTTGTTTACTCTGACAGAATCATGTTGATGACTTTCTCAGGAATGAATAAATTAATGAAAATAAAATGGAAAGCAATTAAGAGCAATTTAAAATCATTATAATCAGTGTTGTTTTGAAACACCATATGAATATTTATATGTATCCAGTGCGCATACTTTTATTTATTTATTTTTATTCTCCCCAGCTCTGGATCAAACACATGTTGAGCAGTGTTCTCTCTGCATTCCTGCTGTTCTCTAAACCAAAACCCTCTGTCCTCTTGCATCTCTACACGAGCTCATGCATCTCCTGGAGGACGCCCTATAGGAGCCCCTCACATGCTGCAGTGTCATGTTTATCTGAGCCTCCATGCTGCCAGCTGTTTGTTCTCCTGGTCAGAACATGTTGACCCCTGACCCAACGTGAGTGAGGGGAAAAGGTCACTATCAGGTGATGATCAGGTCAGCTGTGTTTACCATGTGAAGACTATTTGATATTCCTTCACTGGGGGTCATTCTGATTCTTCAGTTCACCCAACACATGCATGTCTTTGGAAAGAGGGAGGAAGAGAAGAGACCACGGGGAGGACATCCAGACCACACTCAGTGACTCTGTAAGTTGGCTGGCCTGTGGATCAAACCCACAACCTGAGTTTGTAGAGATCACTGAAGTGTGCTAAAGTTAAGGTAGACTTTATTATCTCTGTAGAGAAATTTGTCTTCTGCATTTAACTCATTTTTCAATGCTACTGGGGCAACCTGTCAAGAGCAGTAGGTGACCACAGTGCAGCGCCTGGGTACCCTTCTCCAGATCTGAGTCAGGATCCTGGTCAGGAGTACCTAGCTTGATGATTAGCCTGTTGTGCATGTTTTAAGTTGATGGAGGACCAGGGGAAACTCCACACGGAAAGACCCCACACTGTCTGGTCTTCGGACCCAGGACCTTCTTGCTGTTCGGTGACAGTGCACTGTGTTGTCACCATTCACAGGCCATGGGTTTGATCCTCAGGCCGGCTGACAAGAACCCTCTGGGTGGAGTCCGCATGTTCATGTGATAGTGTGGGTTTTCTCCGGGTACTAAGGCTTTCTCCCATCGTCCAAAGCAATGCATGTGTTAGGGGAATTTTTGACTCTGAGGGTGTATTCACACCAGGAAAGTCCATTGGTCCCCTCTTCTGGTCCGGACCAAAGGCAGACTTCAATTTTTCATTTGGTTTGGATCGCTTTGTCATTGCACTTTTTGCAAGTGGATGTAAAATTGTAAAGAAAACCATGCATGTGACGCATCCGTTGGACAGAAATGACAAAGCAAAGATGGAGGTGTTGAGGAAAACAATCATAGTGACACTTCTTATCCAGATATTTATTCTGTTGTTAAAGCCACAAATCTGCAAACAACATTTTCAGCTTCAAGAGCAGCTAATACGGCATCAGTTTTGTGACATTGAACTTTGAACAGTGATGTCGTACTATGTGCCTGGTGCGAGAGGAATGTTCAGGAGAGCGCTCGAACCCCCTCTTCTTCATCATCTCTCTAAAAAAGGAAAATGCCACTCCTTTTTTGTGCTTTCTCTCGCTGCCAATGTTTGTCCAGAGCTCAGTTTTGTTGCTTTTAGTGTAAGTTGCTCCACCCACTGTTTATTTCCGGGCTATGGTAATGTCACCAGGGAAAAATTATGCACGATGCACTTTGTTTGCAGTGTTTGCATGTTTTAATAGTTCTGTGTGATTTTATTTTGAAAATATTTTAACACGGTGACTACTGTGCATCTTACTTCATGTTTTTAATTACCGGACCCCCTACATTTGGCAACAGCCTGTTTTTAACCAATGAACTGAGACACTGGACACTTTAAAATGGAGTAAGGACACAGCTAGAAAAAGAGAGGAGAGCTGGGACTGAGTATGTAGGACGGCACGAGGCCCGAGACCCAAAACTCAAAATCTGGACAACAGCTACGATGGCGGTGACTGCCCGGGACCCCAGTGAAGACAGAGTACGATGCACAACACGGCAGGCGGGCAGCTCTGCCCTGTCTCATAAGTACCGCTCTTTGCAGTACTCTGGCAGCATTTGTAGCTGTCTGTGAACGTTTGACTGCCGCGTCTCTTTGTTTTACCAGTGCAGCTTTCCCATGAGTGTGGACCACGTGGACCAGTCACCTCACAAGAACAGCTCCTCCACCTCCTCTTTACTCAGACTTTAACTGGCACCATTTTAGAATTCATTTATCCTTTGGCCCAATGGTTTTATTCTTTGATTAAATCTGTAATAAATTATTGTTTTAAGCGATTAGATTTTATCCTTGAATTTTTTTGTCTTTTCTTTTCCTGTGGTGTATATTGGTGTATATTATAATAGATCTGGTCTTGAGAAGCAGAGAGGGTATTGTCACTGTTAAAGTAATGCACTTTGCTGCTGCTTTGCAGACATTTAGAATATATAGCTAAAATAAAAATATGTAACTAGGCAATAATCTCATTTAATTACAATAAACCAACATGGATTAAAACTGTAAATGGGTTGAGAATGGGAAAAAAATTGAGTTTTTATATTTTAACCATATTGCCTAGCCCTAGACTACACTCTAAATCGCCCCTAGTGAATTAATGTGAGAGTGAATTGTCAGTCTGTGTATGTCTCTGGTCACTATCCAGGGTCTAAGGCTCAAAGTTACCAGGATATGCTCCAGTACCCGCAACCCCCAACGGGAATAAGCATAAGAAGATGAATGAACGAATGGCAGTTCATCCTGTGCACATAAGTTTACAAGTTCACTTTTGGCTTATCTCATTCCCAAAGACAGATGTTGTATGAGGCCTGTGTCATTAATATACCCTCTGTGCTTTTATTCCCAAGTCTAAGATAATGTCTGAGAGCTGAGCGCTGTCATTGACTTTTCTGCACTCATCTTCATCTCCAGCCTCAGCATCACTCACACACTTCCCTTTCCACTGATGTGCTTTATTAACATGACAGAGCACAGACAGTCTGCAGCACGCACAGAGATGAAATATTACACATTCATATGCCACTGATGGCAGTAATTACAATGAATATGGCTCATCAGATATGACAAAATATGCAACTTCTCTCAAAATTATCAAATTTTTAGATAATGCTTGAGCCTGTCTGCAAGATGGGGCTATGTATTGTCTCCAGAAATATGGATTAATACTTGGGTTTAACAGTGCAGAGCAATGGAAAGTGTGGAAAGGATAAGGATAAGTGCAGCAGGTTGGAATGGGTGGAGAAAATTGTGTTGTGTGAGTGTCAGCAAGAATGAAAGGAAAGGTGTACAAGATGGTGGTGAGGCCAGTAATACAGTAGTGTAGTTTGGAGACAGAGCTGAAGATGTTGAGGTTATCTTTAGTGTGAGTGTCAGTTCATGTTAGATTTAAGGCTGAAACACACCGGGACGATTATTGTCTGTCTGGCACAGTCGTTTAATATGACGCGGTCAGTGACGTGAGTCTGTTTGGTGTGTTCTGCACCTTAGGAGACAGGGAGTGGAGAGGAGTGGGACACAGTTGGACATAGTTCTGGCCGATTGAACATGTAGAATCTGTGTCAGGCGTCGGGCTCAAATGAGCTCTGATTGGGTGTGTGTCCCATTTACAACTTGTCAAACAGCTCACATATCACATCCAAATATAAGGAACTTTTGCTCAACAACTACGTCATTATGTTCTCCATATCTGTCACACTAATGTCCTCTGAGGCAAACAGCTGTAATAATCCCTTTTATTCATTTCCATGATCAGATGAGTTTAATTTAGTGGGTATGATTATTATTCACTGATAAATACTTGAGTTAAAACGTAAGGGTTGCGTTTTGTTTGTAGGAGATCTATAGACTATAGATCTTTGGAAAAATTGTCCGCGGGTTGGGCAAAGCTATTTTTTTTTTTTTTTTTTGTAAATTATAGGCTATTTCTATTTTGAGTGACAAATCTTTAAAACCCAAAGCCAATCACACTGAAGCTGGGCCAAATCAGCTCATCTCTGTGTCTACAGAGCTGCTCTGTCTGTGACAGAGGGGCGAGGGGCAGGTCCATGCTCCTTCAATGCAGCTGTACTAATTACAAAAGCACAGTGTTTTCATTCAATGTTCCGCGGGTTTTGGGCAGTTTTTAATTTGCTGTTGCACAGATTTTGGCTTTCAGACCTGGCAACCCTGTCTGTGGAGTATAGTTACTAGTGCTGCCTGCTGCTGTAAATAGTTATTACGTCTTGCACATGTGCAGAACTAATGCGCTTTTCGGTCATGGGTCTGAATCGCTCTGTGTGTCTGCAGCTACTTTTAGTGGTGACAAGAGGAGACATGAGGTGACAAAGCAGTCGGCCTGCCTCGGGTGTTAGGTTGGTGTGTCCCAGGCTTTAGAGGCCAGATTGAGATGGATATGTACAAAGGAGGGATAGTGGATATATGGGTAGAAGGATGCTAAGATTAGAGCTTCCTGGCAGGGTGCCTAGAGGAAGAGGAGATTTATGAATGTAGTGAAAGAGGACATGGAGTTAGCTGAGCCCTTTACACACATGCACCGTCACCCGGACCCTCTCCTGAAATCTAAAGGAGCACCAGGTTATTTGAACACAACCCATTTCTCACTGGACATGCTTCTAGGAGGCCTCCAGTATCATGTCCATAGCGGTCTCTCAGACCTGAGCACACCTTGTGGAGGTGTGAAAAAACACGTACAACCTGTTGGTTCTGCTGAAGTCCTGGTTGTTCAGTCTTCTGTGGGTTTTTATTCTTCATCTTGTTACCATTTTAACAACAGCAAAGTCCTGTTGATGTCCTATGTAACAATCCACCATGACTGGTTACATATTAGTTGGTTAGTCCATCTGTGACACAAAGAGACCAGACTAATTTCTTTGTATAGAAGAGGAAAAGTTTGTCTAGTTGGACAGGCTAATTGCTAACAGTATGATGAATTGTTAAAACATTAAAAAAAGAGAGAGAAATGCACCATCAACTTCAGTAAAAGAAGAAAGTTTAAAAGAGTTTAAAAGCTCTTCTCTATGACTCATCCTGAGGTGTTCAATTGAAAGTGCAGAATCATCTGTACATTCATTCATTCATCTTCTTCCACTTATGCCCAGTAGGGGTCGCAGGTGACTGGAGCCTATCCCAGTAACTTTCATATGTGTCATCATCAGCCTTTTACTGAGGAATCTAAAACCTGAGTAAAAGCTTGTGTGAGCTGATGTGTTCAGGACACAGAATTCTGTTTAATGTTTCTCATGTCACTGAGGCCACGTGAAATGGGGAAAGTGGCTCTGAAATGGACCCAAAAGGAGAGGAATGGGAAAGCATGGAAGGGGGAAAAAAAAGAGAAAAACTGCAGAAACTCACGCTGGAGATCTCACCAAAAAACCCATGCCATCCTCTCATACTATCCAAACTTAGATTAGGAACTTAGTCCTCAGCTCCCCTGGCACCCTTTTAGGGTTTTTCAAACACATTTTTGATCTAATTTTGGCATTTCTTATACTGGGGTGATGATATTTGACAAATATGTTCATAAATAAATAGAGTATTAGTAGTAGAATTTCAGCATCTCAACTGAATTTTTTTTTATTTCTACTGTTTAGTTAAAAAAAATAAAAAAAAACACATTCTTCCTCTAAAAGCCCTTTTTGGTCACATTGACTTACATTAAAATTATTTATTTTCACTCTACAAAACAGAAATGTTAAATCATGTTAATTCCTCTGTAACCCTGTTAGTCAGAGGCAAAAGAGAATACACCAATAATAATAATAATAATAATAATAATAATAATAATAATAATAATAATAATAATAAATAAATAAATAAATCACCACCAATGTGCTAGGCTAACTGTGTTTGGTGGTGGTTGGAGGAGGGTGGGGTATGATTGGCAGGCACGTCTCCAGCAGTGTGCCCCAGGGCAGCTGTGAATACAATAGTAGCTTACCACCACTGAGTGTGACTGAGGAGTGAAAGATTAATCTAGAAAGACGATATATACATAAATCCAATGAGTTATTATTATTTTTAGTTTGTGCCCCTTTTTTGTAACAGCACAAACAGTAAAAATGTATTAAAATCAGTGTTAAGGCTAATCAGTGATATAGGCAGGACTGGTAATCGCCGCACAAACAAAAAACACTGCATCTTTAAATGGTAAACAATTCATATTTTATTTACAAATGTGTGTAATTATGTAAACAAACTGACATTTAGAGGATTAAAAGTATGGAAATTAATTCTCTTTTGCTCTCTATGATGAGGACAGGTGTTAATGATCAAAAACAAAATAAAAGTATTTTTCTTCATGTTTTATATTTTTAAATGTGACCCAGTGAGGGGAAGAACATTTTTTGGAAGTAGTAGTAGTTGAACTTTTAACCCCAGTGACCATTAGCATTCCATAGTGACAATTAACCAATGACTATTACTCTTGATGACATCAGGTTGAGCAAATTCTACCTCATTATAAAACAAATGAACAGATGATATGCGCGGAAGGACAGTTAATTGAAATGTGGAAACCTGCCCAATCTGGCAACATGTTCCATGAGCAGTGACAGGTTCCAATGGCTGAAAAAAGCAGGTATGCACTCCTGCTCATTCTCTGACTTCTAACACTCTGCTCATTCATCTCTGAGTTACTGTTGAGATTCTGTGTTTATGCCAGGAGACACGATCTCGGCTCTGGTCGATAACACTGTGACGAGGTACAAGTATACAGTCTGCCCTTGGTTACAGAGGACAGGTACTGCCTTAGAACAACTTTGTCTTTCATCAGTTTTTGTAAATTTATACTTCAGTAATAATAATAATAATGATAATAATAATGAACTTTTTTTGTAGCACTTTTCTGAACAATTTCCAAAGTGCTTTACAGAGGAAAAAGTAAACAAAACCCACACAGAGACCCCTTGACAAAAAAAAAAAAAAAAAAAAAAAAAAAATTAGAATGTACAACAAATAAAAAGCAACAAAGGTGGCTATTTAAAATCAGGCAATATCAAACACTTAAAAAAAAAAAAAAAAAAAAGGAATCTTTTCAAGTGATTTTTAAAAGTGCTGAGACAATTGATATGCCTGAGGTCTTAGGGCAGGGAGTTCCACAGGGAGGGAGCCTGTACTGAAAAAGCCCAGTTCCCATTAGTGGCCAGTTGGGTTCTCGGGACAACCAACAAGGCTCCCTCCCCAGAGCGTAGTAGACATACAGCATGAGGAGGTCAGATAAATAGTGTGGAGCTAAACCATTAAGAGCTTTTAAAGTTAATAATAAAATTTTAAAATCAATATGATATTTAAGCCAGGACTTGAAAACAGGGGTGATGTGTTGTTGTCTGAGTGTTGATGAGGAGTCTGGCAGCAGAGTTCTGCACTAGCTGTAAACAGTGAGGGGAGGTTTGTGTGAGACCATCATTAAGTGAGTTACAATAGTCTACCCTTGAATAAATAAAAGCATTAAAATAATTTCTCTAAATCAGAGTGGGATGAAAACGATTTGACTTTAGAGTTGAGTTTCAAATGATAAAAGCAATTTTGGACCACACTATTTATCTGACCTTTAAAAGCCAAATTAAAATCAAATAAAACACCAAGATTCTTAGCAGAGGTTGTGACCTTATTAGACAGTTCACCAAGGAGGGGACTCAACTCATTCTGGATAATAAAAGGGGCAATTAAAATTCAGACTTGACATTCTTGAATTTGAGATAGTTTTGCGCCATCCAGGATTTTATGTCACTGATGCAGGTGTGTAATGAATCCAGTCTATTGTGGGATGCAGGCATGTAAATTTGAGTGTCATCAGCATAAAAATGATATGGAATGTTGTGGGAATCTAATAAAGTGCCTAACGGAAGTAAATTAATTGAAAACAGTAGTGGTCCCAGGACTGAGCCCTGTGGCACACCATTTTTAGAGGGATATGTGATGAGTTTAAGCTGGTGATTGTAACTGAGAAGACATGTTAAAAATGTAAGAATGTAAAAGTGCAAATGCAGTCCCTCTAAACCCAGTTCTCCAGTCTGTCTAAAAGAAATATGTGGTCTATTGTGTCAAATGTTGCGGACAGGTCAAGTAAAATTACGATTGAAGACTCATCCTTATCAGCAGTTAAAAGTAGGTCATCTGTGTTTAGATCTAAAAATGGACTGAAGATTATTAAAAACCTCAAAAAGTTAAAATTCAAAAAAAGTAATAAATTGGGAAGACAATGTTTTTTTGAGTACTTTTGACAGAAAACATAACTTTAAATGGGTCTATAGTTGTCAAAAATTGATGGATCCTACCAAGGGAAATACTTCTTTCAGTAGTCTTGGAGGAATAGCAACCAGAGTGCATGAGGAGGAGCTGGTGTTTGAAAGATTTTTTTTTTTTTTTTTTTTTAAGATCAGACAGGGTAAGGGAGTGAAACTGGTCAAATAATGAGGGTGGGGTATGTAGGACTAAAGGAGAGGTACAGTTAGGTCCATAAGAATTTGGACACTGACAAAGTTTTGTTATTTAGTAAACCAAAACATAGTAAAAATACAGTTATATAATTCATATGTGCTGAAAGTGCAGACTCTCAGCTGTAATTTGAGAGAGTATTCAACTCGGACAAAGGGTTTAGGAGTTACAGCTCTTTAAAGTGTAGCGGCCTCTTTTTCAGGTGCTCATAAGTAATTGGACAGTTGGTTCAAAAGCTATTTCTTAAGCTCTTTCCTTCATGAATCCATCATAAACGGAGCAGGTAAAAGCTCTGGACTTGATTCCAGGTGTTACATTTGCATTTGAAAGCTGTTTTTGCAAAATCACAACATACAGTCTCTTAATGGAAGCGAACCAGACCATCCTTAGCCTGGATAAAAAAATAAAAAATAAAATAAATAAATAAAATAGTAAAAAATCCCTTCACAACATGCACCTTAGAGAAGAACACTCTCCAGGAAGAAGATGTCTAGGTCCATCATAACCAGAAGACTTCATGAGAGAAAATACAGAGGGTTCACCACAAGGTGAGACCATTCATCAGCCTCAACAACAGAAAGGCCACATTAGACTTGGTTTTCTCCAGACTTTTCTCTGTCCATCATTCTGGTACAGGTTGGCCCGAGTCTCATCTGTCCACAGAATGCTGTTCCAGACCTGGGCTGGCTTCTTTCGGTGTTTTTGGCCAAGTCCAATGTGGCCTTTCTGTTGTTGAGGCCTGCACCTTGTGGTGAGCCAGTTGTGCAAAGACTTTTGGAAGTTGTTTTTTTAATGCGTTCGTTAATCGTCAGCGGGACTTTACTGTTGTTAAACAGTATGGCAACAAGATGAAGAAAAAAATCACACAGAGGACTGGACAATAACCTGGACTTCAGCAGAACCAACAGGTGACAAAGAAAAGCACTAAACATTGTTAATCAGGTCAGAGAAGTTATTAAATTAGCTTGGTAGCTAGTGCTACTTTGTTTAGCTCTTCCGCTTTCGTAAAATGCGCTGCAGATAAACGGCTGTGATTGTCCAGTTCCAAATTGAACTAGAGAAACGCTTTGTTCTGAGAGGGGAACCAGACTGTCCTGCCTGGCTTGCAAGGCTACATGGCTGGCAAGTCAGACAAACTTAGCCAGACAAACTCTTTTCCTATTCTATTAAAAAGAAGTTAGTCTCACATCCCTTTGTGTAAATTGAATTTCTATGGGCAGAACAATCACAGGCAGAGTAACAAATCAGAGAAAGAAAGGATGGGGCATAAGTACTAAACCGCTGACCTGTGAGCAAAACAATAATGGCTGATTTCTGCTGGTTTTGCCATAAAACACCAGAAAATGCTGTATCATGAGCAGCTCTGTACTTATTTGTGAACGGGGACAGCAGCAGAAGCCAATTGTGCAACGACTTGTGGAAAAAAGTTGGTTTGTTTGAATCTGGTCATTACGTCAGATGTCAATGGGATATAACTGTTGTTAAAATGGAAACGGGACAAAAAAAAAAAAAAAATGCCACGAGGACTGAAAAACAACGAGGACTTAAGCAGAAACAACAGGTGACAAAGGAAAACACTAAACGCTCTCAATCAGTTCAGAGAAGTTATTCATTTCACTCTGCTTCCGTATTTGTAAGATGTGCTGTAGATGAACGGCTGTGATAGGCCAGTTCCAAATTGACCAGAGAGAAATGAGGAAACAGACTGTCCTGCTTTTGAAAAAAAAAAGCAGTAAAGAGTGGCTCGCCAAGCTACTCACATTTGTTCTGGTATATCACTAAAATATAACTTTTCGCCTATAAAAATTATAAAACTTTAATTTAATAAGCCCTCCTACAACTAGACAGCTCTGTGCTAAATTATACTATACAAAATGTGTTCAAACAGGAACAAAGAACTTTTAATAAGACGCCTGACTTTCCATGTTGACATCAAGTGTGTTTTTGCTATGGGCATGAGACAAAGACTTTCTATAACTTCCCTTGGCAGCCATTATTAAAGGGGCTATATTCTGCTTTTTAAAACCAATCTTGGTCCCCTCTAGAACAGCACTGCACATTTCACAACCTTTAAAATCATTATGTGACTAAAAGAAACGGCAACAGAATGTGCTCTTTTAAACAGAATCAGAATTTATTTTTTATTTTTTCCTTCTTTAAACTGTATGATGCCATTTTACTACAGAAGGAAAACAGGTCTGTGAGGAATCAGTGGAAGCAGAGATGTACACCGTTTTTTGGATAAATGTGTGAGAGCAGACTGGATGTAGAGGACTTGTTGATTGGGTCAGTGCTTCCTGGAGTGGCCAAGGGTTCGTGGGACTAAGCTTCTGAGTTCTGAGGCCTCAGAAACTCAGCGCCAGAGAATACAGGATTAATTAAACATGCATGGGCAAAACAAAACCAGGTGTTTTTAGAGCCAGAGCTGGAATTGGTATCTTTCCAGTTCTAGAGTTCTAGTTCCCAAGGTTCCTGCTCGAGTTCCCCTTCTGTCAAAAACACGTTATAATAAAGTCCAAATGAGTTCTCAGAGTCAATTTTTTATTAGAGATTACTAATATTACCTTGCTATTGACTAAATAATTAGATGCAAGGAAAGTGCCTGAACCAAGTGTCTTTAAAGCATATTAAAAACCAAACACGCACACATTGGAACTTAAATCATGAAGGCAGTATGAGAGACAGGCAGCAGTAGGATGATTCAGCTAAATCCTTCCTCATTCTGCACACTGTCCTTGTCGGTGTCCGTTCTGCTAATGTGTCTTGACACTTCATCACTTGACAGGATGAGTTAGTGTCAGAGAGGGGAGGCTGTGTGGACGGAGGAGTGAGTCCTTACACCAGTCTGTACCAGTCTATGTGCAAGTGTGAGCTGATGTGCCCAGGCCTCCACCGGTCCATCAGTACATCACACTGATCAGTGTCTCTGTCAGTAATGTAGCACGATCATTACAGCTTACAGCGGTGGAAGGAAACAAGATACTTTTCCTCAGTAGATGTTTCTTAAACTGACTAAATAACTGGATTGGATATGACACAAGTTCCCAAAAGGACCACTTTGTCCAAAATAGGAGTGCAGACAGACAGGCAAAGCAAAGCTCATTATTATCAATCAATCAATCAATCAATACTTTATTAGATCCCTGAGGGGTAATTTTTGTGCAGCCAATAGTAGCAGTCATCATCACACAAGTACACAGGAGGAGAAATAAAAACATTTCATAAGATAAAAAAAATTAGGATATAGATATTAGGTGTAAGCCTAAAAAAACATCTGGTCTTAACCCTCATATCTCACTTAAAGAAATGCAGACCTTTTTCACACTTCTGTGTTTTCAACAGGAAGTTGTGTCGCAATACTTCCGGTTGTGGTTCCAAGTGGCATAAAATAGCTGAGCCGAAAAAAAAATAAAAATAAAAAATTTCCTCTGGTACTACTGGCCCCAAAAACTATATTTCATACCACACAGATGCAGAGACAAAAGATAGAGTATATTACATAATATGACTTAAAATAGGTTATCTCTATTTATACAAAACATCACCATCAATCTCACTGTGAGTCTAATTTGGCAGTAAATACATCACCTACATGTCTGTGCTGTGTTAGAATTAACTTTTTTCACACAATTTCACACTGTGGCAGCCAAAGGTGCTGCACTCTCACAGTCAACCTCCTCTGTGATCGGATACTCACCTAAAAAACAGAATTCCTTCACCTTCTTTGCTTTTGGGCCGCGACTCGACTCATCTTACAGAAGACAAATCACAACTAGTATAGAATGAAAAGAAATAAAACCAATACACATCAGAATAGTTGCATATAGATGATTGTATAGAGGCTGAGAAAATGTTGCACCCTTGGGCAAAGCAAAAGCTTAAGGATAGATATTCAAACTATTTTTTATTTATTGTTATTATTGTACATTTTGTGAAACCAAAAATTGTAGTAAGAAGCACACTGAGAGATACATATAAACCCCTTTTATAGTTTTTATTTAAACATCTGTTTGCCTTTTAAGCTGGGTTGATTGATATTAGTGGTTATTTATTGGCCCACTAGCCCATTTTATGATGCCATTGCCCTATTTGCAAAGTTTAATTTTATGAAAGTCTGAAATCCTCAAAAGGGAGAATCGCATTATGGACTGGGACAAAGCCAGAGACAAACCACCATTGGCTCAAAGAGGCCATCGAGATCTGGGAACACGCTCAAAGGGCAGTAAACCAGGGATGAGGAGGCGTACATGCTGTGTCAAATTTGCAGCACTGTTTTGAAAGAAGTGACATCCTACCGCTCCAGGTAGGAAGACAGCACCAAAACCTGTTTAAATCAGCTGGCAAGAAATGTCACTGCAACGCCACGTTACCCTTTTGAGGAAGACTGCAGGAAGAAGTCAAAACATGTCAAGGTACAGTACAAAAACACTGATCTATCAATAAGAAAACTTGGAACCGTGTAACTTTGCTTGTTTCTTCGCTGTTTTGGTCACATTTTTTCTTGATGACAACAAATGTAATTTCAGCTGTGGTCAGTTAGATATGAGCTGCCTATATGAGTGTACTATACTGTGGGATTACCTCTGAGGCCCGCCCCATGCATCCAGCGCACGGCATCACTTGACTTTCACTTTCAGACGCGGTTCTTCAAGGCGCCGCTCATTGCATCTCGGCTCGTTGTCACAGCTAACTGATGCACACAGGAGACAGCAGTCAACTGGGTTCAGAGACGGGAAGGGGAGAGGGGACAGGGAGGGGAGAGGGCGGAGGTCACAGGCAGAGCACAATACCCCCCTACCCCCCATCCCAGTCCACAGAAAAAAATGTATGTCCAGTATTGGTCCATGGGAGAAAAAAGGTTGGAGACTGCTGACATAGATAGAATTGAGAAATACTGCACATATGCTTGTCTTGATCCAAACACGAAAATATAGAAAACACCAAGACTTAAGATAAATCATGTTGGTCCGTCCCAATTGTGTCTCTGAGGTTCATACAGTTCACACTTTTTGATTGTTTTCTGGCAAGTTCCTTAAAAAAAACAACATTTTTGTCTTTTATGTGTTTTTTATTGGCGTGTCAAGTGGTTGCTTGTTTTACGAAGGCGCTAGCAGACAGCTCCTCCATTATGGCCACTCCAAACTCTGAATTGCTCGAGCTTTTTCGAACTAATCCAGCAGGCCTGGCTCTCATAAAGCCTTTTATAATGGGAGTGCAGTATGATCTAATCAGATTGGCTGCCATGATGCCTTGCAGATCACCACACTCAGTAGAACGGTAACACTCCTCCTCCAGGCTGCAGCTGATCCGGACAAAGTGTCAGGGAAAGGGCTGTGAACTGTATTTGGACTAAGAAATACAAATGTTTTCTGCCTAATGATGAAATATCAGGTCACCAAGTCAAAATACTGCATGATCCACAAGTCTTTCTGATTAGATTATTTTAGTCAAAATAATGAGAGGAGCAGAGGGGGGGCGTACTCAGGTGTTTCATGCAGTACATTTAATGCAGAACACAGTTCAGCAGACACTGTTATCTCAAAACATTTGGCCAGTTACTACACAGACTTATGGCTCTCTCACAATATTCAGAAGATTCAGAAAAATACACATTTTGTCTCTGTTATAATAATTTTATGCTACTTTGCCAACAGAGTTAAAGACTTATATTGAGGGCTTGGAGACAAAGGTGCGTAAGTGGCATTTTGGGCGATTATGAGTATTATATATCAAATGAAAGCTCTCAGTGAGATCTTTTTATTGGCAAAAGGGCAGAACTTAAATGATGATCCAAAAGAAGTAATTTAAAAAAACTAAAAGGTGTAACAATAAAAGTGGGGTTCTATTCAGTGGCAAAAAGCTGTAAGTCCACATATGCCCTTTGACACTGAGCAAATTAATGGTAAAACCTTCTCACAGTACTAAGGCAGAACTGAAAATGACTCAGAGATAAGCATGATCTAACTATAAAAATATTTAACATGATATAATAATAAAATATTTTTTTAATTTATATTTAACCTTTATTTAAGTAGAAAAGTCTTATTTAGGATTTAAAAATGTCCTGGCTAAGAGGCACGCCCTAGTTTTATGTCAGTTAGTGAAATCAGAAATGGAAGCATCTCACAATGGTTTTATATTCAAAGATTCACATCACTGGGAATTTGGTATTTTGGTGCATACATAAAACAGTAATGTTATGAAGAACATGTATAACCATGTAACATGTAAAATAAAATAGGGTAAAATTAGATATAGATGGACTAATCTAAATTTACTAAATATACATTTATGAATAAAACTGTTTTTGTGTATTTACAAAACAGACTGTAATGTATAAACTCTAAAAGCAGAATAAAAGGCTATACGGCTTTTATTATAAGATTAGTAGATAAGGAGACTGCAGAATTGTGTTAAGAGTTGATATAAGTAGTTATTTACTCATAGTGATAGTTTATATCTTTTAATGTTTTTAAAAAGAAACAAATAAATACAATCATCCATTTATTTGATATGTTACTTTTCCCCCGGAATATAAAGAGCCTTGTGAAAGTTGCTGTGTGTTTTCAAAGATGAAAATCTTTATTCTGTCTCAATTTGTTTAGTTATTTATGCCAAAGTTCTATGTTTATTTCATATGTTTATTGGGAAAATGTTAGGGACAAAAGGCGTATCTCACTTTTTTGCCATTTTAAAAAAAGTTTAATACATAATTTCCAACTAAAACTGTAGCAGTATGAATTTCAAAGAGATTCTCAATTTTATAACACAAAAAATATCAAATATTGGGTTTGAGGCAGCAGCAGCTGATTCAATTTTGGTGAAAAATTATTTTGGCTCTCCTGTAAAATCTGTAAAATGGCACTTACTCCCCTTTGCTTTCAAGCCCTCAATATGGTTTATTTTTTTCAGCAAAGATGCTACTACTGCAACAACAACAATGCTGGTGGAGGAAACATTTCCTCAACCTCTTGGGCCTTTTTTTTTGTTTTGTTTCATTCAAAAGCTGGATGTTGTCATTGAAAATCTACTAAACATTAATCATTCTGATTAATTGTGATCAATCAAAACCCAAGAGTGTGTTTATCTGATTTTTTTTTTTTTTTATCGATTGGCAGCACTTAAATTACAAACTGAATATAAATGAATGCCTTTTGTTATGATTCAGAATAACTGAGAGTCTTCGCAGGCATTGCTTAAAGTAGTATTTTTACCCCTCGTTAGGACAGCTGGAAATATTAGTAATAACTGTTACAATGTATTAAGACAAAGCTGACTAAAATTTAACATTAACCACATGTTATCCTGGCAGAGCATAAAACCTCACATTTTCATTAAAACTGTTAAAAAAATAATAATTTATTGTTTCATTAGAGCACTGATAACATATTATTTTAATATTATCATGTCTGAGTAAAAAAAAAAGAAAAAAAAAAGATTAAACTAACACTATACTGCCATGAACACTCACCTACTGTATTCTTGTAACCATTTTGTGCCATTCTCAAAAATGCCATGCACTGTGTCTAAGAAAACATTCAAGGCTCTCTGTGTTTCCTTTTGTTATTAATGCTGTCAGTTATTGTGTACTGTGCCACACAATTGAGCTTATGCAAATTTACCCGGCTCAGTAAATGTGACCTGCAGACTCCCCAAACTCTATCAGGCTCCATCCGGATAGTGTAAACTCTGCTAATCCTCTGTGCCTGCACCTCCCCTTGTCCTCCTCTCCTCACGCTCCTCTAACTCCATCCCTCCATCCATCATGGCCTCCTCTCGTTTCAATCAGCCTTTTTTGTCATGCATCTCCTGCCTTTTAGCCGCTGTCTTCCCAAACGCCAATCATTTATCAGCTCCCTGCCTGGCTGCGTCGAGTGGATTATCAATCACTCGGGCCCCTGCCTCGTCCTCCTCACCATCCCCCTCTATCCCAACCCCCCTCCTCCGAACCCCCATTGCTCCAATGTTGTGTTATTGATCAATCAATCTGTCTGCACTCAGGCCTCATTGACACCGCAAAGATGGAAACCGATG
Organism: Bostrychus sinensis; assembly: GCA_020698575.1. NCBI lineage: Eukaryota > Metazoa > Chordata > Actinopteri > Gobiiformes > Eleotridae > Bostrychus > Bostrychus sinensis. Next base: position 34,927,946 of record CM036248.1, read on the forward strand.
CACACAGCTGCTGCGGCAATATTCATATCTGGTATTGGATATAAGGTTCATATCTGTTCTATATCAGTTCACGTCAGTGTTTCCTATAGTCAGCAAATACTTTTATTGATATATTGTTGTCTCTTCTCTATGAAAGTCAACCATCAAATTGAAATATATTGTTATCCATCTTTTGTTTGTTGGTTCAAATGTAATTTAAAAGGGACCTATTCTACTAAATTAACTTTTCTGAGCTTTCTCCCATATTATATTTGAGGTTCCACCGCAAAAACATGCCTGGGGAGGTATTTTGTTTCATTCACACGTTTGAGTAATCCTGTATGCTGAGGCACTACCCTTCTCAAGAGCTGAAAACACTTGGGTTCACCTTTCTATGTAAAAAAGTGAAAAAAACAAACAAACAAACAAAAACAAAACAAAAACATCTTCTCCATGAAATGCTCCTGCATTGTTTTCACCATCACTGGGCTGTTGTGTGAATTTCAGTGCTCAAACCACTACATGGCAGCTTATTTATCTCTTTGCTTCATGTTGCTAATAGCCATGCTAATTAGCCACTTTAACATGCTCTTTCTATCCCCCACAGTTCAATACAAGCACTTGGAGATTCCTCTCATGTCTGAACTCAAATCCTCCCAACTTTATTCACATTAGAACTCAAAAGGAGATGATAAAGAGGCAGTAATGTCTGTAGAGGGCTTTAGGCAGGGGCAGAGGACCTGAAAGAGATAGACACCTATTCCAGGCGTTTTCAGCAAAGTCAAAGTAATAGCTCCTCAAAAAAAAAAAGACATATTCATTGTCTTCCGCTTATTCCGTTAGGGGCTGAAGGTACTGGAGTATCATTTGCTTAGGCTGGGAACACTCTGGACAGGGGCCAGCAAGTCACAGGGCTGACACAGAGACATATTACACAGAAACACAATCATTTACTCTCACACTCATTCACTAGGGGCAATCTAGAGTCACATGCATTTCTTTGGATGGGGGGAGAAAGCAAGAGTACCTGTAGAGACTCCACCAAGAGAGTTTGTGTGTTGACTGATCCGAAGATCAAACACATGATCTCCTTATTGGGAGGTGAGAGCACTAACCACTCTGGCACCGTACCCCTCATGGCATTTTCACTATATATGAATTACTTGAAGCTATAACACGTTAAATGCTTAAGCAAAGTCCACATGTATCCACATGTATTTCAAAAAGCTTGAAAAAAGGTCTCGTATGTGACCTTAAACATATTGGGGTAGTTTAGTGATGCTTTTTTTTTTTAATTTAACAGAACAAAAATACTTTGCTGAAGGCTATATACTTTGTAAACAAGTCCCTACTAACTTGATGAATAAATGTCCTTTTTCATCCATCCATCTTCTTCCGCTTATCCGGAACCGGGTCGCGGAGGCAGCAGTCTAAGCAAAGATGCCCAGACTTCCCTATCCACAGACACTTCCTCCAGCTCTACCGGGGGGACCCCAAGGCGTTCCCAGGCCAGCCGAGAGACATAGTCCCTCCAGCGTGTCCTAGGTCTTCCCCGGGGCCTCCTCCCGGTGGGACATGCCCGGAACACCTCCCCAGGGAGGCGACCAGGAGGCATCCGGAACAGATGCCCGAGCCACCTCAACTGACTCCTCTCGATGTGGAGGAGCAGCGGCTCTACTCCGAGCTCCTCCCGTGTGACAGAGCTCCTCACCTTATCTCTAAGGGAGCGCCCAGCCACCCTGCGGAGGAAACTCATTTCGGCCGCTTGTATCCGGGATCTTGTCCTTTCGGTCATGACCCAAAGCTCATGACCATAGGTGAGAGTAGGAACGTAGATCGACCGGTAAATCGAGAGCTTCGCCTTTCGGCTCAGCTCCTTCTTTACCACAACAGACCGATACAACGACCGCATTACTGCAGACGCTGCACCGATCCGCCTGTCGATCTCGCGCTCCATCCTTCCCTCACTCGTGAACAAGACAGGGGCCAGCAAGTCACAGGGCTGACACAGAGACATATTACACAGAAACACAATCATTTACTCTCACACTCATTCACTAGGGGCAATCTAGAGTCACATGCATTTCTTTGGATGGGGGGAGAAAGCAAGAGTACCTGTAGAGACTCCACCAAGAGAGTTTGTGTGTTGACTGATCCGAAGATCAAACACATGATCTCCTTATTGGGAGGTGAGAGCACTAACCACTCTGGCACCGTACCCCTCATGGCATTTTCACTATATATGAATTACTTGAAGCTATAACACGTTAAATGCTTAAGCAAAGTTCACATGTATCCACATGTATTTCAAAAAGCTTGAAAAAAGGTCTCGTATGTGACCTTAAACATATTGGGGTAGTTTAGTGATGCTTTTTTTTTTAATTTAACAGAACAAAAATACTTTGCTGAAGGCTATATACTTTGTAAACAAGTCCCTACTAACTTGATGAATAAATGTCCTTTTTCATCCATCCATCTTCTTCCGCTTATCCGGAACCGGGTCGCGGAGGCAGCAGTCTAAGCAAAGATGCCCAGACTTCCCTATCCACAGACACTTCCTCCAGCTCTACCGGGGGGACCCCAAGGCGTTCCCAGGCCAGCCGAGAGACATAGTCCCTCCAGCGTGTCCTAGGTCTTCCCCGGGCCTCCTCCCGGTGGGACATGCCCGGAACACCTCCCCAGGGAGGCGACCAGGAGGCATCCGGAACAGATGCCCGAGCCACCTCAACTGACTCCTCTCGATGTGGAGGAGCAGCGGCTCTACTCCGAGCTCCTCCCGTGTGACAGAGCTCCTCACCTTATCTCTAAGGGAGCGCCCAGCCACCCTGCGGAGGAAACTCATTTCGGCCGCTTGTATCCGGGATCTTGTCCTTTCGGTCATGACCCAAAGCTCATGACCATAGGTGAGAGTAGGAACGTAGATCGACCGGTAAATCGAGAGCTTCGCCTTTCGGCTCAGCTCCTTCTTTACCACAACAGACCGTTACAACGACCGCATTACTGCAGACACTGCACCGATCCACCTGTCGATCTCGCGCTCCATCCTTCCCTCACTCGTGAACAAGACCCCAAGATACTTGAACTCCTCCACTTGAGGCAGGAACTCTCCCCCAACCTGGAGAGGGCAAGCCACCCTTTTCCGGTCGAGAACCATGGCCTCGGACTTGGAGGTGCTGATTCTCATCCCAGCCGCTTCACACTCGGCCGCAAACCGCTCCAGTGCACACTGAAGGTCCTGGTTTGATGAAGCCAACAGGACAACATCATCCGCAAAAAGCAGAGATGAAATCCTGTGGTCCCCAAACCTGACACCCTCCGGCCCCTGGCTACACCTAGAAATTCTGTCCATAAAAATTATGAACAGAACCGGTGACAAAGGGCAGCCCTGCCGGAGTCCAACATGCACTGGGAACAGGTCTGACTTACAACCGGCAATGCGGACCAAGCTCCTGCTCCGGTCATACAGGGACCGGACAGCCCTTAGCAAAGGGCCCCGGACCCCATACTCCCAGAGCACCCCCCACAGGACGCTACGAGGGACACGGTCGAACGCCTTCTCCAAATCCACAAAACACATGTGGACTGGATGGGCGAACTCCCATGAACCCTCGAGCACCCGATAGAGGGTGTAGAGCTGGTCCACTGTTCCACGGCCAGGACGAAAACCGCATTGTTCCTCCTGAATCCGAGGTTCGACTATCGGCCGAATTCTCCTCTCCAGTACCCTGGAATAGACTTTCCCGGGGAGGCTGAGGAGTGTGATCCCCCTGTAGTTGGAACACACCCTCCGGTCCCCCTTCTTAAAAAGAGGGACCACCACCCCGGTCTGCCAGTCCAGAGGTACTGTCCCCAACCGCCACGCGATGCTGCAGAGTCCTTTTTCAGAGAAGAAATATTATCATAAGGCAGTATGAGGCGGCAGTAGCTCAGTCGGTAGAGATGCTTACCCACTAACCCAAAGGCTGGTCAGAAGGCCCGTAGGAACAAAATGGCAGCCAAGCTTTCATTAGTCTGCCCCAAGACAGAGTGGCTACAGAACTAACTATTATTATGCTATCTATAGCTTAAAGGATTCTTCAACACCTCCACTCTACACTACTAATCAAACACTGGTTGCCTCAGCAAGGTTTCAAAATCAACCAAAATAGATTTTAACATATAAACTACCAGAATCTATTATGCCTGTTTTCATTAGCAGTTTCAATTAATTAGTTCCCATAGAAAGACTAGATCAGTAGTTTGAGTAAAGACCCCCCCCCCAAAAAAAAAAAAAAAAAAAAAGAACAAACAAAACAAAACAAACAAACAAAGAAAAAAAAACAAGAGCGGTATTATTGCTTTTTCACATTTATAAAAGCAACAGTTGAATACAAAAAGATGAGCGGATGCTCAGCTGAAAGATTATGCATGCGAGTGTGTCTCTATGCTCCCACAGCCCTATGTTCCCTCATCTGTAAGTAGTGTAACACTTGGAAAAATACTGTCCAACCCCTGCCCTACAAATAAATAAATAAATAAATGAAAAACAGAAACGGATGAAGTGTCTTGCTTGAGTACACATTAGCAGTATGGGATGTGGGCAGTGGACATTGAACCTTCTTGTTTTTGGGCAGGTGGTTCCACCATCTGAGCTACTGCTGCCCTAAACAGTGAAATGTGAGAACATAAGGCTTCTATTCGCTCTGTAGAAACTTTCAAAGGATTCAAAAAGCTTTATTGTCTGTTTAAAAACAGAACATTTTCTTTGACATGCTCCAGAAACATACATTCATTAAAAACTAGCTTTCAAAACAGAAATACAGTCTAGTAAATACAATAAATATATAAATTAGGTTTAAAAACTACCCAGTCTTATTGAAGATTGTTATGGCAGTGTGAACAAATGAGTTTTTATAGATATTTTTCCTGGCCTGGGGAACTTCGTAGCGACGTCCTGAGGGGATGAGCTGAAAAGACTTGTTCAGAGGGTGGGAAGGGTCATCAGTGATGGCTCTAGTTTTCCTCTCTGTTGCCTGTCTGTAGAGTTGAGTCAAAGGGGTCTGCGTCTTTCCTGTTATTTTGTTTGCTTGGTTGATAACTCTGGAGAGTTTGGTTTTATTTTTAGCAGAAGTGAAAGTGAACCAGGATGTGATGTTGTATGAGATGACTGATTCAATGAGAGTCTTGTAAACAGTTGTTAAGATGTCCTGACAGACCATAAAGCTCCTGAGCTTCCTCAGCAGAAACAGGCGCTGCTGTGCCTTCTCATACACGGCATCTGTGTGTTGGGAGAAAGTCATTTTGGTGTCGAGCAGAACCCCCAGATACTTGAAGACCTCCACCTGTTCCACTGTTTGCCCATTCAGCCTCAAAGGTTCAAAAAGAGGCTGGGGGAGACAGAGATTTGTCTGCCACCACAGCACAGCTCTTTTGTCTTAGAAATGTTCAGCTCCAAGGAGCTGTCTTTAATCCATGACATCAGAATGTCAACCTGCTGATGGTTTGCAGACAGAGAGTCATCATTTCTGATGTTTGCCACAAGAGCCATGTCATCAGCATACTTAAGCAGAGTAAAGTCATTTCTATTACTGGAAATGTGATTGGTATAAATAGAAAATAAAATTGGTGATAAGACACAACCCTGAGGTATGCCTGTGTTTATAATCATATTCTTAGATTTAACACAGTTTACCATGACATGCTGGGATCTATCCTGGAGGAGGTTTTTAATCCACAGAATGAGTGATGAATGGACATGCAGCTCCAGAAGACGGTTGCAGAGGGTGAGTGTATCAACAGTGTTGAAGGCTGATGAAAAATCCATAAATAAAATCCTTGTATGAGGATGTGAGGAGTCGAGATGCTTACAAACTGTATCCAGGAGGGTCACACAGGCATCCTCCACTCCACGCTTTGCCCTAAAGGCAAATTGCAGTGGCTCTAGATGTCCTGCCACCATATCACTGAGATGTTCCCCCACCACCCTCTCCATGCATTTGCAGTGGAGGTAAGTGCGACAGGTCTATAGTCTTGCAGCTCCCTGGCATTGGATTTCTTAAGCACTGGTATAAGTGTGGCCTCCTTCAATGTCCAGGACATAGTAAGAGTCAAGCAGACATTGAAAAAGCCGAGTGATAACGTCACTCAGCTGAGCAGAACACACCTTCAGTACCTTGCCACTCAGCCCATCCGGTCCACAGGCTTTTGAGCTGTTGATTCGGCCCAGTAAAGATGTAACCCTCCACTTATCCACTGTGATTGGAGGGCCGCTGGTGAGTATTGAGAGGCCAGTTGTGGTGGGGTTGTGGCTTATTGAACCTGCTGAAGTACATGTTCAGCTGCTCTGCAAAGGTGACAGGATCAGAGCACTGAATAGTTATTGTTTTTTGTGCTCTGTCCATCATGGTGTTGAGTCCTTGCCATGCCTCTCTAGCACTGCCAGTGGTAAATTTTCCCTGCACTTTGTCTTTATATTGGAGTTTGGCCAACCTGATCTTCCTTCTCAGCGCTCTGTTTAGCTGAATAGCTCTCTGTGTGTCTCCCTTTAAAAACGCAGATTTTTTATTGTTCAGACACTGTTTTAGATCTTTGGTGACCCAGGGCTTATTATTTGGGTACAGCTTCACCTGTTTTGATGGAATAGCAGTGTCCACACAGAAAATCAAATAGGAAGAGATAGAGTCTGTGAGCATCTCCCTCAGAGCTTTGGAAAAATACTTCCCAATCTGTAATCTCCATACAGCTCCTGAGTGTCCCAACAGATTCATTATTCCAAACTTTGACAGTTTTTGTCAATATTTTGTCCGTTTTTTATTTCTGTCTATATTTGGGAAGCAACAGTATAACGTTGTGGTCAGAGCGGCCGAGTGGTGGGTGGGGCTTGGACACATATGCTCCAGGTACATTCCCAAAACACAGATCCAGCATTCTGTCCAGTCTGGTGGGTGTGTTCACATACTGTTCCAAGGTTGGCAGCAGTGTGGTGACGTCACATCTGTTAAAGTCTCGGAGCAGGAGCACTGGTTGGTCGTTGCTTTGATTGACAGCTCTGCTGTAACAATCAGCGATGCGCTCTGCCGCATATGTGAAGTCAGGACCAGGAACATACACTAACACCACTGTAATCTGAGTGAATTCTCATGGAAGGTAGTGGGGTCTGAACGACACAGTCATGATTTCATGATGTTTACTGCACTCAGTCTCTCTTAGCATGAAGTTAACAGCCTATTTGGAGTTTACAACCATACATAGTCCAGCCCCGATGGACTTCCGTGTTCTCGCCGTGTCTCTGTCAAAGCGAATAAACTGAAAACCCTGCAAGTCTACATCTTTTATTTCGTTTGTCATCCAGGTCTCGGTAAAGCAAAAAAGACTGATGTTATGATAGTCTGAGTCAAATGTTATGAGTGAGGAAAGTAGAGTGAGTGAGAGTAGAGTGAGTAGAGGAAAATGATTTTATTCCGCAGTGAGCGCACATTTGACAGACAACTGGGGATTGGGACCACAGTTCCTGTTAGAGCTGAACAATTTTGAAAAAATATCTAATTGCAATTTTTCTGACAGATATCACAATATTGATACATATATATCACAAATGTGATATATACATATCAACAGTGGTCTCAGCCTGAGCGGCAGACGAGGCAGTGGACCACAAAGGATGTTATTTTTATACCGGTCAAGGTGGCAGACGCTGGGCAGAGAGACAGACAACAACAGATCCCTACTGTCTATGTTCTAGGCTCCAGACACTGAGCCTGTGTAGGACATGGCCAAATTTATTTAGCCTATTACTGGTAGAATAAATAAATCATGATATAAGCTTTTGGCATCACTGCTCTGCTGTACAGGAGAATCCCACTGCCTCCATTTTTCGCTAATTGAAAACTGGGTTGATTTTGTCATTGGTCACACATCTGTCCCAGGGCTCATATCTCCTCCTTACTCCACATCTGACTGCAAGCCATTTCTCCCATTATTGCTGTACATGTGCATTTGTTTTGGTTTGCTGACCCACAAAGCCCTGCAGCGTGGTCCGCTTCCTGGTTTTGGATCACTGTTTGGTCCGCTTTGCGTTCACATCTGCTATCAAACCGCACCAGGGTTCACTTCATCTGAGCTGAGATCCACCTTTTCAGGCAGACCAGAGTTCGCTTTTTTGGTCCGGATCAGAGATTGATTGCACATTCACACATCCTCAAACAAACCCGACTTTTCGAGCAAACAAACTAGAGTTCGATTAAAGTGGACCAAACAGGGCTGGGGTGAATGTATACCATATATTGCAGGGTTATTTAAACTTTATTAATTGAGGGCCACATACTGAAAAAAATATATCCAGAGGAGGGCCACTCACTGGAGGTGACATACTTTGCCTCACCATAAAATAAATTCTCATTCTGCTGCTGCCTTTATTCCAGGAGTATCCATAGTGAATCATTCACATGGGTACTTGGACATTATATTTTACTCTGGATGCCTTTACCACACATCTGTCCAGGCTTAGTATGCCTGAATTTGTCTTTTCTTTTTTGTTTGTGCCTAAGTTTCAACTACTTGCTTGTCATCCTCAGGAAAACAGAAAAAAAAAAAAAGAAAATAAAAAAACACAACATAATTCCTGGTTTTGCAAATCATATTTTGACATCTTGCTGTTAAAGGAAGCTTTTTGCCGAGAGCTTGCTGTAGGGGAAGTTTTTGGGGTTGAGTTTTTGGCAATACATGGTTGTTAAAAGTAAAACATCAAAATCTGGGAGAGACAAAAAGCTTTCTGGTAATCATAAAAAGGGTCAAAGATGTGAGAAGACATTTTGGAAAAACAGTTTGAAAGGTTACATGAAGTGAAATTTTGTGTTTTATAAATGGAACATCATTTGGAAACTGGCACACAATAAAAGATGAATGCAAAAAGTAAGCCCTAGATTCGTCCATAGTTTACAGTTCATTATTTTGGCTGCAGCACAGAGGTCTGGGATTGCACATGCATTAGAAATGCTATTGTTTGTTTTTGTTACATGAAAAAAAAAAGAGTTATGAATAAAATATGTTTTAGCAAACGATTTGTTTATCATGTCCTGTTTGCTGAATGTTAAGATTTTTCTCTCATAAATTTTTCAACAATTATTAAGAAAACTGAAAACACATTTCAGTTACACAAGTTAGTTTAATATGTGAAAGAGAATAAGGTAACAGCATTTTAGAACAGCAGATTAAAGACATTTTTGGAATAATATTAACAATAACAATAATAACAATGATTCTGCAATTACTTTGGGAATTTGGGTGAAATTGGTTGCAGAAATTAAGGCTAAACAAATAAGGTTTAGGACATGTTTTTTTTTTTTTTTTATTGTGTCAAAACTGTTTGATTGGATCATGGGGGCATTGCATAATTCAGCTGAACTCTATCCTCCATATCTGTTGCTTAAAATGTTTTCTGTCAGACTTTTTTATTTGTCATATTTTCATGATGTAAGATACCTAGGATTCTTTGCTAAATCACAACTTTATAGATTGTAATCAGTCTCACTCTAATGTTTAAAACAATTACCAAACTTTATTATTCATTTTGCATTCCTTCAAAGTAGAAAGGTAACAAATTCCTACATGACCATAGTTCTTGACCTGGCACTCTGTCTTGGCGACACTGACTTTTATCAATAAAAAAAAATAAAAAAATACTTACATTAGAAAATTACTTAATTGCATATTTTTCAGTAACACTTTAGAATAACTCACACTATTAAATATTAGTTCAATTTTAGAAGCCGGCTCTTCACATAGGCAATATAGGCAGCTGCCTAGCGATCCAAGTGGCTTTGATCAGCGATCAGCGATGTAAGCTGCTGGCATGATGAGCCTAGTCAATCACAGTAAATAAATACCAAGAATTCATGGACAGTAGAAACAGTTTTCAATACATAAATGGGTGCTACACTTTACAAGCTTCAAATCAGTTTTTGTTTGATGACAATGGACCTCATATTTATGGCGAAATGATTATAAGTAACTCGTTGAAATAAGATGTCCACTAAAACAGTGATTCTCAACTGGTGGGTCGCAGGCCTTTGCCTGGGCAAAAGAAACGGCCTGTGCGGTGGGTTGGTCCCCAGGATGCTCTCTGATGAACAGTGTAGCGCGGAGTGTGTGTGGGCACTAATTACTGTCACTTTTTCCTGTCCTTGTTTTAGATTAATCTCTCTTCCTTCATTGTTATGCTCAGTTCTCCTCCCTGTTTTAGACCATAGGGACTAGGGAGGTGAGTTTTAAGTACGGGGCTAACTTATGTAAATCGCGGGGTCCTCGTGTATCTGTGTCCCGCTGTACACTGAATTCTGAGGAACCTCACTGAATCTCCAGGAAAGCAGCTGTCCCTCTGTGGGGCTGTAGTCAGGCTGAGGAGCACTGAGTGCGTCCTGGGCTCACAGCACAGCGGCCTCTAACTCCGGGGCATTAGTTACGGTAAATGCATGCCTGAAACCACTTTCACTTTTAGCTCTCCTCTCTGTTATAGACTGTAGGGACTAGGGAGGTGAGTTTTGGTCCAGGGCTATTTTCAGTAAACCTGCAGCGTCTTCGTGTGTCTGTGTCCTGCCACTCACCTCCGCTGAATCCTGCAGAACCCTGTTGAAGCTCTGCGAAGAGTAGCAGGCCCTGCCAGAGCTGTGGCTGGGCTCAGGAACGCTGATGGGGGCCTGAGCTCGCGCCGCACCGGCCTCAGTCCGGAGTTCTAGTTTCTGTAAACCCGCGGCATCCTCGTGCGCCTGAGTCCGCCACTCACCCTGCGCTGAATCCTGCGGAGCCCCACCAAAGCTCCAATGTGCCTTTGGCGGAGCTGTGGTCAGGCTGAGGGGCACGGAGAGAGGCATGATATCACGACACAGTGGAATTGATGCTAAAGGTGAGAGGAGAATGTAGGCGCACCCAGGCTTTCAGACTGAACATGTACAGCAGTTCAGCTGACTGCTGTTGCTATGGTTACACGAGCAGCAGAAATGGGACAGTGATTTAACTTCTGCCGGACTCATAAGCAGTGTCACCATTATTCTGGAAGACTGATGCCATCAGTGCTCAAATAAGTGACTTGTTTTAATAGGACATTTTTATGCATTCAGCTAAAGCTAAAAGTAGTGTTTGTATTTTGTGTTTGTGAATAAAGCACTATTCAGTCTGTTAAAAAAGCTGAAGTCACTTAAGTGAAAAGTTTAGATTTTAAATTAAAATGCAACTTATTGTGTGTTCCCTCTGTAGCATCCATTAAATGTGTTCTTTTTTGTGTTGGCAGACTGTGATATTCTGATATTATTCTGTCTCAGGCTTAAACTGCATAATGTTTTATTCATTAATTTGATAAGTTAAGGCATATTTTTATTTGGGTCGCGGCTTGACTTTGTATATTATGGTGATCGTGGTTCCCAAAGCCAGACCTATTGAGAACCACTGCACAAGAAGATGCAAGCAGAAGTGCGGCACTGCAGCAGTATGCAACTTATTTCTCTCTTTATTTTAGCTGTACTATTGTTAAAACAACATAAAACTCAAGTTACTATGTTCAGACAAACGTTTTGTAGCCTGTGAAAAAGCAGCCTCAGAGATTGGGGCTCCACTGGGCACTGTGGAACCACTAAAAGACAAACTTGGTCAGGTGATGTCAAAGTAGCTGGATTTATGCCACTGTCTGGTTAGAGAAGAGGCTTATACAATGTTTTTTTTTTTTTTTTTTTTTTTTCTTGAAGCTCTAGAAGTAATTCTAATGCAAATCTTAAGTCTTGGCTAGAGCACCAACAGAGCCAGAGCAAACATTATTATCAACATTTAAGTAATAAGCTCACGTAAACCAGTGCAAAATTATAAACATCTGTCTTAAAATATTGTTAATTACATACTTATTAATGCTTTATTACTGCTTAATAGTAGTGAGTTATTCTAATTACCTCTGCACCTTCAAATATATACTTGAGTAAATTGCTTGAGTAAAAGTATCACATTACTCAGAGTTATCCCCCAAAATTTCTAACCTTCTCATCCCACCTCTGAGCACAGGCCCCTTTTGTGCAGTCATGATTTCAGCCTCAGATCTAAAGGGAGCCTCTAACGGCCAAAATCTGTTAATTTGCACTTTAGGAATATGTGACATTGACTCCTTTTAACTTTTCCATGTGATTAATTTTTGGAGGCAGTGATATTCAAAATGAAAAGTTTGGAAGGATATTTCAAAGCTGAGCCGAGCTGCAAAAGGCAGTGATTATACAGAAAGGATGGTCTAATGCTACAAGCTCTAATTGGCGTCCAGCTGACTCGATCACTAACTGTACCAGATGGAACTTAATGTCTTTGAACTCTGTCTTTGAACATCCAACAGAAAAAAAATGGTTTTTGAGCAGCGTACTGATGTGGGATGCCAGGAGCTCCCGAGGCCAGAGAAAGGCCAGTTCTGTCAGTAATCTGCCCCAAAGAGATGCATCCATTTGAGAAAGGTGGTTGCACCTTGGTGACCACAATTAGACTGTCAGAAGTAAGTTTTTATACTGCATTTACAATATACAGTACAACTATACCTGAAGTGAAGTTTGAGTTTTTGGGTTAAAGATCTGGAAGGGTTTGAGGACTTGTGGGGTTGTGGGGAGGTGCTGTTCTCTGTCCAAGGGGCAAGGTTAGCCTTTGGACACATCTATATGAATACCATAAGGCCTTTTAAAAATCAAATCTAAACTCTCTCAGAGTCCCTTTTTCTTCCTCTATTGGGCTCTAAATATATGGTCTCATAGATAATATGGGCAACTGGCATGAATGTACAGTATTTGTGTATAGTGACCACTAAACATGTACTGTCTGTAGAGTCATTTTAAACAATAAAGAATTTGGACATCAAATGGTGGCTGTTTTATGGATCTTCTATGGAAAGAGTTGAATGAGAACAGGTAATAAAGGAAACACACATTATTTCCCCTGTGCACCAATCCAATTGACTGTCTGGCAAATGGCAAACATGCATTTTTTGCCCCACAGGTAGGTAGGCCTATTGACCTAGACTCCTATGATTTAACCTTTTACTGTCTGCTGTTTACTTCCCTACCTTTTGATGGGATTATAGTGGGCTAGGGTATTATCAGTTTTCACTTTTTCATGTAGGTAATTTGTGTACTGTGGTGCAGCGGTTAGCAATCCAGCCTCACAGTAAGAAGGTCTGCATTTTTTTTATTTTTTTTTATACAAATTGGAACAACATGCTGTTTGGATTTCATATTTATAACCCAAACCAGTATGTCAGCCAGCACACAATGCATTAGTTTATAACTGAACTATCACATAAAACAGTACAGTGTTATTTGTAGACTGCTCTTTCCTATGGCATCATTGTTAAGCCTGGAGTGGAAGTGATTCTCTCTTACAGGTACATAAAAAAGCTAAATAAATAAATAAATAAATAAAAATAAATAAATAAAATGATGTGAATACAATATTTGTAAAAGTGATATATGTTTATATGTATTAATCCTTGCATTACTTCATTTATATCAAGACCCACAAAATGTCATCTGACCAGGCAGAATGTGTCCATAAAATAGGACCAGGACACGTTGGAGGGACTATGTCTGTTGGCTGGCCTGGAAACGCCTCACAAACCAGGTATAGCAATGTATGGGTGTCTCTGCTTAGACTGCTGCCCTGGTGACCCAGCCTGGATAAAGCGGAAGAAAATTATTGGAAATCGCCAAATATGCACTGTTGAATTTCATAAAATTAGAATTTTTGAAAATGCGCTAGAATGCATACTTTCATGACTTTGTTTTTCATTAATCTGCTGGTTTTCTGATGCAATGTCCCTATCCTTTCATAGCACCAGGAAAGCTGTATTGCTTCTAAAGAGGCCCGAGATAGACTAATGCAACTGAAATGTTTGTCACTGCAAAAGTTAACACTTAACAGAATCTCATGTACAATTTTATCTGTAGGCTAATCAAATCTGAAAATGAAATGATATTGTCACTAACAAACATCAAGTTAAGTGCAATAAGCTGCCAGTCAAAGTTGTGGAGACGGTGGTACAGCTGCTTTTTTAATTATTGTATATTTTTGTATTTTAGTATTGTTTGTTAGTTGTTAGGGTTTAGGGTTAGGGTTTATATCATTATTGGACTATGAGTCCAGATTAAAGTTGAATTAAATTGTATAAATCCCCATTGATAATGAGCTTCAGTGGGTTTCTATGGGACTTCACTGAGCACTGATTTGATAAGTGCAACAAAATTATTACTGACCAGGATGCTGAGCATCAAAGGGAGTCAATCGGGCAATGGGCGGGCCATGGCGCTGCCATCAGGAGTGGAAAGAAGACTGATATACTCCATCAAGTTTGTATATTTTAGACTACAAACAAACAAACAAACAAACAAACAAAAAAGCAACAAAAAACAAACAAACAACTACAATGTTTAGTGTTTGGATGCTGTTTTTTGTTTGTTTGTTTGTTTGTTTTCATTAGTTCCTATTTCTTTAGTTCATACATTTAACCCTCATCTGACCAAGTGGGGTAAAATGTGACCCCAGATGTAAATTTTGTGTCATATCACAGAGATACTTTATTTTATCGCTCTGATTTTTCATGACTTTGTCGGGCTACTTGTCTATGACTTTGTGTAGTTGTGTTGGTTTATGATATAGCTTGAACATTTTAGAAACAAAAATATATTGGGGTAATTAGTGACCAAAGTCAAAAGTATTTTTTTTTTTTTTTTTTACAAAACATCAATATTTAATGTACAACACCAGCCAGCTAGTTAACCCATTCTCCCATGTTTGTAAGGCCAGCAGCCGTCACTGCAACATAGTCTCTGACTATAGCATGGACTGCATCACTTCTAGACAAAGGTCACTGAGATTTTTTTCCAGACGTCATATCTTATTTTATACAATTTCCTCAATAGCAGAAAAAACCCACACATCTAAAGGTCAGATTGCCCCCCAACCCTCCCTTTTTTTTTTTTTTTTTTTTTTCCTGAAAATGTAAATGTTCCATGAAAAAGAGCCCTGCTGTGCTGCTGATAACCACTCTCATGCCGCTGACATTAACAAACAGCAAAACAAGCTGACGCCGACCGCGTTCCATCTGCCCGGGCACTCAATCGAACCACTGCAGGCAGATATGTTTGACACACTGTTGGGAGCACTTTGCATAAATGCTCAAAGCTCTAACCTCTCTCGAGTCCCGGAGGCCTGCCCCTGTGAATGCCACATTTCGGGGATTTCTGAATACTACGCTGATGGATGCCCGATTTCAATAGTAAATGTGGTGTAGGAACCCAATGGCAGACCATAATAGGAGACAGCCAATAGTGACAGCCAAAGGTGTGCTGTCATGTCGAAGCGTGGGCGATCCGAATGGAGTGGCATCTCTCTGGAGCATTTTTGGCAGTCTAAGGGTGAAGATCGCATAAAAGATCCAGTGGCGATTCACGTAATGGGGAATTCTGCATACATAATCCTGCTCTACCCTGTCAGGCCATGCAGCAGTGAGTGAGTGGATTTCTGTGCAACTGTAATGGCAACTAAGACTGAGTCCAGAGTAATATACTTTCATTAAAAAAGAAGCATGTTTACCCATTTCAATGTACATTTGCTTCAAAAAGAGATGGGGAATATTAAAGGAGAGCTATTATGCTATCTCAGTCTTTCTGAGCTTTTGACCATGTTCTAATGTTGTTTCATAATTGTGTTTCATTCATGCATGTTAGAGTAATCCTGTATGCCTGGGCGCAGACCTTCTCAGGAGCTGAAAACACTTTTTCACTGCTCTACGAAGATACAAGAGAAATCCCACCTTCTCCAGGAAGCGCTCTTGCATGTTTCTAAAACTTTTCTCACACATACACCATATAGACATGGGCAGTCCAGCTCTTTATAAAGATTTGACTCTTTTATTTCAGCCCTCTTAGATTTCCTGGTGGTTGAAACATTGGTTTACTTTTAATTGGTCTAGTCTAGTCTAGTTAACACAGTGACGCCCTTCACTTTAGACAGCATCAAAGAAGAAGAGAGAGTTGCTGTTGTGTAGAAGTCTCTTTTGTGTTTTTGTACTTAGTGGTCACTTTGCATTCCCACCTTAGCATGTGTTCTAAAAGTCTAATAGTCCTGAGACATGGTGAGATTGGGCACCAATCAAGATTATTTTCATGAGCACTTGTTTGAGTTGGAGGAGTTATGTGTGGTATGACAAAAAAAAAAAAAAAAAAAGCCCAGGGAGTACGCAAGACAAAAAAGGTTGAGAACCACAAATCTACATAGTTTAGATTGCGCCAAACATAAAACTGGACATGTACAACATGGATGGATTTTCAAAGTAATATCGCTCCACACAAACTACATTTACAATTTGAATATTTAAATATTTTTCTATGTATTATATTTAATATTTTACTTACTTAGTAGGCTCTTTACTTTCCGTTTAGGTTAAAAAAACATCAGACAAACACGATTAAACATTAAATGCCCTCAAAACCTAACCTACCCAATTACACCATCATTGTAACTCAGAAAAGTCTGTGAAGTGGTGTTTATGTGAACAACAAAGCAATCTCACATTAAACTGTTGTTTTTTGTCCTTCTGCTTCTGAAAAAAATAGTTGTTTTGGTCTTTATTAATGGCTTTTGACGCATGAATTGGTACTGCCCACACACGCTCTTACCTGAGCTGCCCAGGGCTCTGCAGCCTGGGTTAGACTTTACATTCTGTGTAGTACATGAATAATACAATCCCTTGTGAAATTAAATAAAAAAATACATGCATGCTGTTGCACAAGAACTCCAGTACTGGCAGAACAGAGTGAATATGACTTCTACTGTGCTGCTGTTGAAGACTTGGATGGGGAAAAAAAAAAACTAAGTAGCCAAACCAAAAAGTAATGAGGCCCTATCAATCTAATTCTAGTGTGTAAATTACCTTTCCCAGCCTGAGTCAGTCTCTAGGTAAAGTGGCTGACATGGCTCATTGTGGCTGCATGTATGATCTGGTCAGGGATGTTTATTCTTTGGGGTTTTGTGAGATACAGCTCGATAACTGTGGAGGGAAAGAGTTCAATATTCTCTGACAGTAAATCTATGCATGTGGTATTCATTTCTCTCCTGGTTTTACTCATCAATACGGTGATTAAACACAAGGGATTACTGGATTTCTGCATTTATAAAGAAGTCAGACAGGAATATAAATTTGAGAAATACTTGTTATGTGAGAGTATTAACTATTGGCATGCCATCTGCAGTTTTAGAACAAATAACACCATACTTCCTAAAGTCATTGATCGATGTAGGAGATGAATTTCAAGTCTTTTTTGAGTACACAAATCCTGAGGCGATGAAATGTAGAGACAAATATTTACGAATATTTTATTTAAAGCACCCATCAATGTATAAGCTTGTATTGTTACTTCAGTCTGAAAAAAAAACAAAATTATGTGTAAGCCTGGTGCCTTTTTGAAAGGGGTTCTTCCCTTAGATCAATAAATTACTGTTGTTTTCCAGTGTATAGTACTTTGTCTGTTATTAATGCATATGTTTGTGCTCCATATCATGCACATGGTTATGAGCAAATAAATAAATGAAATGAAAAATTGAATAAATCTGTATCTATGGAAATAAGTTTGTGTGATCAATCCTCGGGCCAGCTGCCACACAGTCTCTGTGGGTAGAGTTTGGACGTCCTCCCCGTGTTGCTGTGGGTTCTCTCTTGGTACTCTAACTTCCTCCCAGCGATAAGCAGACGAAAATTTATTATAGTCATTTTTTCACTATTTTCAAACATGTCATTGTTATAAAAGATTGAGTCCAGCTCAGTAAGTCAGATTTAGTCTGTAATTTTATATATTAGGTTAGACATGAATAAGCAACTCACAAAGAGGCCGTACATGGTGCAACAGGCTTATGGGGTCGAGTAGAGATGTGACGTTCACGAACAATCCGAATCTTTTTAATGGCTCTTCACTGTGAACGATGAGAGCAGAGTCAGAGTGCTGAACGAGTCTTTTTTTTTTTTTTTACTCGAAATGTATTCAAATGAACAAGCTCTTTATTGTTCGCCATCTGCGAAAAAAAAAACTCATAAGAAAAAGTAGAAGATGAATACGGAAACAGAAAAAGATGAGGAGAGAGAGGAAGGAGCATGCTCTGGTGCACATTAATAAACACAACAGTGCCTACCTCCACATGTGTGCCCAGAAGCGTAGCGGAGGACACGCTTATTTTGTCTGAGCGGCCGGCAAAAGCATGAGTCAAAGAAAGTGCAGCTCCATCTGGATGCACTTTCAGATTAAAAAAAAAATGGAAATGCAAAGTGCAATATTTGTCTAAGGTTAATTTCATACAAGTCCGGATCGGCAAATAATTTGCATCGCCATTTAAAAAACCAACACCCAACCGTGATGGTGGCGCAGTTAAGAAGAAATGTCACAGATGTCGATGACACAGACGACATTACTATTCAAAGTGAAAATGATGGCGCCAGTACGTTGTCAAGTTCTTCGGCCACCACAGCCCCACCATCAGGTATAACTCAGTCAGACAATGAAAGTAGTGCTTCTGCCTCCTCATCAGGTGGAGTTAGACGTCGTCAGGCCTCTATCATAGTCAAAGAAACAGGAGCTATCACTAGCTCTTGTAGACCTACCTCTGACCCCTCCACTTAACCTCCATGTAGCCAAAGGCAAACCACTCCTTTAACAAAAACAAAACAAACAACTCTTAGCCAATACCACTTTGCACCTGCACTAACCCTGCTCAAACAAGGTAAAATTGATAAAGAAATAGCAAGAATGATAGCGTCAGATTTCCAGCCATTTACTGTTATGGAGGACAGTGGATTTAAAAGAGTCTGCTATGCCCTCAACCCCTCCTACATTCTCCCAAGCAATAAGTTCATAGCCCAGATGGTTAAGCAAGAGAGGCTGCCTCACTTAAGGAAAGGGTGTCGAAAGTGTCAGCAGTTTGTCTGACGACAGATTGCTGGACATCCCAAGTGACCACATCATTTATGTCTGTCACATGTCATTTTACTGAAAACTTTAAAATGTCCTCCTGTTTGTTGGACTGCTTTGAGTTTACTGAGAGGCACGCAGCAGACAACCTTGCTGACAAACTTGTAAGTGTGGCAGCAGAGTGGGGAGGTTGACAAAAAAGTGGTGTGCTGCATCTCAGACAATGCTGCCAACATCACAAAGGCAATTCAGAAAACCGAATGGAACCACCTTTCGTGCCTGGCACACGCAATTTATCTGATTGTAAGAGATGCCCTCAAAGGTCCACAGCCCATAATTGAGAAAGTGAGAGAAGTCCAGTATTTTCATAGAAGCACAATGGGTGCCCAAAAACTTAAAGAAACAGATCCAGATGAAAATGAAGGAGCTATGACCAAAACAGGACTGTGCCACAAGATGGAATTCTACATATTATATGTATTATCACAAATAAAAATTTTATTGTCTCCACCCTGGCTATTACAAATGCACCTGTCCGCCCTTTATCACAAGTAGAATTGGCTATAGTCCAGGAGATCTGCACCATCTTAAAGAGGTTACAATGGAACTCAGCAAAGAAAGGTAGTAAGAAAAGTAGTATGATGTATTTCTATAAAAATATATTATTATATATGTAATGTGTCAACTAATAAAGTTCTACCAGCAATGGCACATACCACTATTGGTAAATCATTATAATTTTATCACATAATACTATACTTACAAATATTAAATCATTTATTTGTCTCACATACTAATCTTTTTTTTATTATTATTATTATTTTGCTTACTAGCTACTAAACTGCCTCCAGGGTCCTACTGCTAGCCAGGGGAGGGTGACAACATAAGCAGCAAAGGACTCAGTCAACTCTCTTTGCTCCAGCATGGCCACAAGATTCCACAGAATGGAAGCCAACTCCATCCTTGCTGATGCAGCTGCTCTTGAAACAAGATTTAAGCAGATGGCATTTAAAGATCTCAGAGCTGCAGATGAGACATTCCAAAGAATTTCCACTGCAGCAGCAAGACTGAACCTAAGCAGCAAGGAACCCACTCAGCAAGCAGAGGAGGACGAGGTGCTGCACAACAATCTGCTGTCTGGAGCTTCATTAATGAGCAAGTAAGTGTGGCAAAAATCTAATTTTATCACTCTAATATCACAAGTTCATTATTACATTGTTTGTTTGTTTTTTACTGTCCTCCCATGTGCAGGTTGCTGGAACAGTGACAAGCAGAAATCCCACAGCTGACGCCATTATGGAGGTTTTCTTAGAGGAGACCCTTCTTCCAAAAAAAGGAAGATCCTCTCAAGTCGTGGCAATGTCAGGCCCTGGTGTACCCCAGGCTGAGTAAGCTCATGGCTAAAAAACTTTGCATAGTTGCAACATCGGTGCCATCAGAGCCTGAGCAAATATTTTTTTTTGCGTGAGAGCACTTATCTTTCTTAATGCAAATTTTCCAGATGATAAGACACAGAATAAACCATAAAGCCTGACACTGCCTTAATATTTTCAGGGTTGTTACTTGTTTTGTTCACACTTTATACTGTTTATGCCTTTGTGTCTACATTTTTCTTCATATATTTTTTTTTTATATTTCTTATTACCATGTTCAGTTTTTTGATGTGCTCTGTATTACATTACATACATTTTATTATATGTCATTCAAAGTTGCAAAAAAAAGCTGAACCGTTTTCTTATACTTACAATATTTTGTAAAAGGTACAGCTTCAACTTAGCTGATTTCATATTGAGCATTCAGACAATTTTTTGGTCTAAAACATGTTTGTTGTTTCTTTTTAATTGCACTACAATCACTCAGGTGTTCTATATATACACAGTAGAGAAGGGTAGGTGATTTTTATTTTTTTCTATTTTTCTAATATACACTTTTAAAGTTACTGTCAGGGATTTGACAATATTCTTACCTTTCTAATACATGAAATATTGTTTTAATTGTAATACAAATAATAATAGGTACTTAAGTACTGGCAGTACAGCGCTACTGCAAACGTTGGGGTCAATCTATTTATCTATATATTTATCCAATTGTTATTTATACTGTTATATACAATACAATGTTCTTTTGCAGTGAATTAAGTTTTGAAATAAAAGTTGTTTTGCCTGAAAGTTTATTGTTGCCTGCTTAGTTTTGACTGATTTTTTTTTCCATGAACATATGTCAAGGTTGCTATATTTTACACATTTTGGACTTATAATCAATCCTAAATGGTGGTCTCACTCTATGCAGAGGTTTATGATGTCATCAGTAGTGAATTTAGTCCACACATATAAGACAATGATAATGTCCCAGCAACAGAATAGCCTACATTTTATTCTGGCTAAAAGTATAATGTAACACTTATCCCAGTGTTTATTTTCTGAATAAATTTACTGGCTTCTTAAAATGATGTAAAATACAAAAATGAGCCAGTCTTTTGAACGGCTCTTTGACATGAACGGATCCCAAAGATTCAGCTCCCGTTAAAGAGCCAGAAATCTCATCTGTAGGGTCGACCAATGGGAGGCAACGTCACTTCTTATCAAAGCTGAGCGACGAGCTGATGATCACAAGTCTCTCTCCGATGAAGCAACATGCAACACTCGTGCTCGTGAAATGTTGTGCATGTCCTTGTGCACACACTGTTCAGCTTTTCATCACCATAGCCTAACAAGCACCAATTAGGAGTAGTTTAATTGGATCAATGAGCTGACTGATGCTTCTCAGTCACTCATTAACAGAGATCAACATGGAGGAAAAAATAGTGCCCCCATGTCAGGCTTTAGGACATTTACAGATGAAAATACAGAGATGTAATAATAATAATAATTGAACAGACTTAGTAACACTAGAAGTTTACTTCATTCAATTCGAACAGAATCTTTCCATAAGAGCCAAGTTTATATTTGCGTAATTTTCTCCCCCAGTTGTTTAAAACCTAACATTCCCTCCAGTTTGACTGCCAGTTAATTCTGTGGGTGACCCGTGATTTGTTTTGGAACTGAGCACAGCGCTCGCCCTGACACCGGCTGCTGGTGCTCATCCCCTCCTGTGTGTTGGTCATCACACGGTGGCGATAACTTTCATCTGTTGCTGTCATTTGTCGCCTCCCGTGTGTCGAGTCCATTAACGCTCCTGCTATTTTTGTCCAATCCAATCAGACTGTATCATTTTAATAGCCTCCTGTTTTGCACCTTATGAAACAATAGTTCTGTACTTATTTGTGCACTGTAAAAAAAAAAATGCTGTAAAAATACAGACATTTTCCAACAGTAAGGCACCGTTGTGAATGAGGATAGCTTTGAGGAACAATTGTATTAATTGCAAGTAACTGTTTATTTTTATGGTATAAAACAGTATCTTTTAAGTTTAGTCACATGGGCGACGCTGTTGCTCGAGACTGCTCACAATCCCTCAGAGCAAAACCATGACGCAGCCTTAATTTGTTTTTCCAATCTGAGCAAAGCAAATCACAACAGATCAAGTTTCATCAGCAGTAACGTTTACAGGTGTACAGAAAGAGCAACAGAAGAGTTTAAGAAGACGATCTGCCCCAACCGTGAGCTGCCAACTTCTCCAAACTGAATGACACAGTCCATGGTGTTTTCCCCATCGCCTACTTAAGGTAAATGCAATATAATCATTGTCAATATTACCCTGTATTTACAAAAATGTATATCAAGTCGATTCATTTGGTTTTCATTACTACTGAAACAGCAAAGTAAGTTAGCTAACGTTAAAAAAAAAAAAAAGCTAGCCAAGCTAAAAGTTAGCTAACGTTAAAAAAAAAAAAAAGCTAGCCAAGCTAAAAGTTAGCTAACGTTAGCTTGTTGATTTGCTTTTTATTACTTAGGGCCTTTGACCATTTGCAGTCGATGAAATTTAATTGTTCTGTCAGAGAGTAGGTTATCTCTAAAAGGGTTTGTGTAATGATTATTTTGCCATTAAGATCTGCAGACTGCAGTATAAAATGATAACTTGCAAAATATGTGATAAAAGCTGAAGCAATACTTTTACATATGTCAGGCATATGCAAACTCATAGTTTTTTGCCTAATGCAAATTTTAAGTGTGGTTTCCCTCAGTGCACAAGACTTTTTTCTACATTTTCAGCCTTCAAATGTCACACGTATGGTCATAAATCAGGAGAGAATAGGACTAAAGTGGATAGCACAGGTGATTTGACATGTAACATGGACTTGTGTAGCTGCAAGAGTGAGGATATCAGGGGTCTTCTCTTACACCTAAAAAGCCACATTACCAAAGGCAAAACAGTTACATTCCCTTTCCGAAAATGACAAAAAATTTACAGTTAAGTCTATATTTACAGCGCATATCTCAAGAAAGCATAAATATTGTTCAAATGAAAGTCTACTTGAGTCAATTGCAGACCCAAGCAGCAACAGTGATGATGTGAGTTGTGACATGCAACTTGACAGTCCCAGTCAGTCCAATCCTGAGGAAATGGAGTAATACACAGAAAAGGCAGATGAAGGAGAATTTTTAAGAAATTTAACATTGTTTTATCTAAAACTACAAGCTAAATTGCTCCTTTCATCCTCTACTATTGTTCTTCTATGTTCTACAGATGTCAGCCACTGCAGCAGATGTTGAGTGCACCCTGACCCTCCCCACCACTCCACGACTGATACTGCTGTGTAAGTGTCAGATAAACAAAGCTCTCCTCCATGGTTTTAGCTCATCAATATTGTTTTAGCCATCCAAGTCATGAGAAGTACTGATCTGCAGCAATTGTGATACTTATTGTAAATGGAGAGACAATATACTTCTTAAAACTGTATTGAAAATACATAGATGCTGATACAGTTTCTGGATATTAACTATAATTATTGTCTGTATCAGTTGGTGGATCAGCATTGAAAACCATGTCGTCTGTGAAGGTGTTCACCAAAGCTTCATCACAGGGCTGGCTGCAGTTTTCGCCACCTACTATGTCTTCAACTTACAATACCAAGAGGAAGCCTCAAGGACCCTGGAGTTTGTTCAAAGGTAAATATTGTTTCGATATTGTGCCCCTCTTCCCAACTCTGTTCAGAAATTGTCATAAGCTGTACTGTAAATTAGTAGCCATGTGAACATCGTTGGGATGTTTATATGTGAATAAAAACTCAAATTAAATCTGTTCATCATATAAAGCTATTGTATCCCTCAGATTAACTGCTTGTTGTATATGGATTTATTTTTATGATTGCTTTGAAGGGTCAGAGTTTTGGGTGAGTAAACTTTCATTTATATTCTGAAAATGAACAAAAGTCTAATTTGCTTGGAATGACACAAGGGTGCATCATTTTCATTTTGAGGTGAACTAACCCTTTAAGGATAATAGTTTGTCAACATTCAATTCAAATTTTGTTATTTGTATAGTGCTTTAACAATACATATTATATAAATAAGTATTTGTTTGTTTTTTTAAATGCACTTTTCAGTGTTATTATTTATAGTGATCTGTTATCAGTGGTGACTGGGTCAAAGTAATATTTATATGTACATATGGCAGAAATACAAATCATCCAGTAAGTTAACAGCATGTGTTCAGTTAGTCTAAATCCTCACAGGGTGGGTTTCAGTCCTTCACAGGTATTGAGGTAATCTGACATGAGATTATTATTATTATTATTATTATTATTATTATTATTATTATTATTATTATCTCATTATTATGAAACACAGGGGTCTTTATCATGAGTAAACATCTTAGAATAGTCTTAAGTGCAATTAATTTTGATTTACCAAGCCTAATATCTCATATTTCTTTATTGCTTTTAAAAAGACTGCTACTGTGAATCCCCATGTGGCCTTGCCTGGAAAATCCAGAATGATATGTCTCTGTATTATTATACAGAGAAATATCGATATTTCTCTGTATAATGATATGTATCTGTATTATTATACAGAGAAATATCGATATTTCCAGGCAAGGCCACATGGGGATTCACAGTAGCAGAGAAATATCGATATTTCTCTATATAATAATACAGAGACACATCATTCTGGATTTTCCAGGCAAGGCCACATGGGGATTCACAGTAGCAGTGGTGACCACGCCGTCCACCATGGTTGGATTCAAATCCCAACCGTACCATGCATTTTGATTCCTTTATTTAAGTCACGTGTTCTTCGCGAGCAGTGTCACTCATCTCCTCAACAACAACAATCAATGTGGCGCACCGAGGAGCTGAGAGTGTTTCATTCAGCGGTAAATTCCGTTTTAAATGACCAAAAACATACTCAGAGTCATTAAAACCACAGCAGCTTACAGCACTAGAATCCTTTATTAAAAAAAAAAAAAGATGTTTTCGCGTTGCTCACTTTCTTGTGGCTTTGTTATCGTCACGTCCGCCATTTTCTGATTGGCTTACTCCACTGTCAGTTTACTCGGGTTTGCTCCGCTCTAGAAATTGAATTGATTCAATGGCGACCAGACTCATCCACTGGTACAGCTGTGAGGCTGGAATTCCCAGTCAATATGTGGCCACCCTCATAAAGAACCTTTTGGATTTTGAGTGGGGCTTTGTTCAGTAATGCAAAGTCAGAGTGTTGTGTTCTGCAACTATACCAGATGTTCATGTGAAGTCAGAGCATTTTGTTCTTTTCAGTTGCAATGGTAAAGTGGAAACTGTTAATGAATGTATTTTATATACTATTGGCTTTAATAAAAGCCTAATGTTTTAAATCTTTTTGTTAGCCATTTGTGTTCAATTCACTGTAGAATGCACATTTTAAATAATAATAATTAACAAAGATCACATTCTACAGTATATAAAATAAATTTTATAGTAATAAAGTTTGAGATTAAAGTAAGAATACTCAAAGAGTATAATGGAAACCAAACACCTACAGTGTTATACTGTACTTCTTATATTTTGTACAGCACAGTGCTGTGAAATGGTTTACAGTAATAAATTGTTGTTCCATGTTACAGTAGGTGCACTGTAGAATAACAGCTTCATGCTGGCAAATCTAGCTGCCAGTTCTTTACTGTAAATTAACAGGATTTTTTTCTTACAGCGTGGAGACTTGTGGAAAAAATGGGTTTGTTTGAATGTGGTTGTTACGTGGGATGTCAGCGGGGCTTTACTGTTGTTAAAATGGAAACAGAAAAAAAATAAATAAAAAATCCCACAGAGGACTGAACAACAACAAGGACTTAAGGAAAACCAACAGGTGACGAAAAAACAAAATGAGAAGTTATTAAAGCGGAACTCAGTAACTCTCCTTGTTTCTCCGCTGTTTTGCCTAATTTTCCTCTCTGGAGCGCCCCCTACATTTCGCAGTAAAGCACTATCGTAAAATACTCACAAGCCCAGTTGACTCCTATTCTGATCCCTCGCTTGGTTTTACTTTTGTTTTCCCCTCCACCAAAGTTTTTTCTGTCTTTTGGGTTTTACTAGCCACATTTTAACAAGTTACCATATTTTCCGCACTATAAGGCGCACCTAAAAGCCTTTAATTTTCTCAAAAACCAACAGTGCGCC
This sequence comes from Bostrychus sinensis, assembly GCA_020698575.1. Lineage (NCBI taxonomy): Eukaryota > Metazoa > Chordata > Actinopteri > Gobiiformes > Eleotridae > Bostrychus > Bostrychus sinensis. The sequence continues at coordinate 34,954,403 of CM036248.1, forward strand.
TTATAATCCAATGCGCCTTATATATGGATCAATGTTGGTTAATTATGGCTACCGTATTCAGGGGGCGTCGCCGAAGTGACAGTGGTAAAAACGATAAAGGGGAATTCCAGTCCCAGCTCTTCATGTAGAAGAGTTGCGACATTGAGGGGACAGAAAACTGAGCGCTCGAACGCTGTTCATGTAGCTTTGAACTGTGACAAATGGAGTTGGAAATACATTGTTTTCAACGAGGGAGTTATAAGAACGCTGGTTTGTATTCTATCAATAAAGTTTGACTGACTGACTTATCTGACTGTTTTATTGACATTCCCTTTAGCGCAGCGCCATCTAGTGGATGCGCCTTATAATGCGGTGCGCCCTATATATGAAAACAGTTTTAAAATAGGCCATTAATTGAAGGTGCGCCTTATAATCCGTATAAAATACGGTAGGTTTTTGTTTGTATTTCACAGTATATATGATAAGCCTAAAGAAATGTACATTTTGTTTTTATTTATGAACAAAGATTTATATTTAAAAACAGGTTTAGGCAGAATAAATTGAAAAAAAATAAAAAATAAAATAAAAAGTAAAAAATTCTGCAGAACAACAGAAATTCAGGCCTAACCTCTAAAGTTATGATATCGGTGTGCATAAAATCCAGCCAGGCAACGTGGCTAGTGTGAGTATTTCTGTTACTAGCCAAAATGAAAATCTAGCTGCATTTGGCTGGTTGGTGTTATTGTCAAGCCCTAGAAAATCTGTCATTTTAGCAGCATTTTTCTTTCTGTTGCAGTATTAAAAGAAAACGCCAGGTTTGCTAAAAAGTTGGAAATCGCCCCAAATTGCCTAGGCTACATTTGACCAAAGTGTCCCGGCTGACAGCACTGAAGCCAAAGACCTGCCTTTAAAACCCTCCCTGATCTCTACTGAAACGCTCACTTTGAATGACATATCTTCCCTCTCTTCAAAAGGTGCACATTTTGGATTTTTTTTTATTACACCCAGAAATTCCAAAAAAAAAAAAAAAAAAAAAAAAAAAAAAAACATGCAGAAAAATAGTGCCATTTCAAAGGCTTGCCTCAAACCGGAGCTTCAAAAGGCAGCAGCAGCAGCAGCTTTTAGAGGACCACCTTCCAGCGCGCGCCCACACGGAGGAGAGGGGCGGAGGGATGTCAGGATAAATCTGTCCAGGTGAGAGCATCCATCACACACACACTCCTAATTACTGACACCGCCGCCATAATTACTGTGTGAAGTGTGGAAAAGCAGCACGACGTCCTCTGCCCTGAGAGACACCTTCTGTTGGACACAGGCGTTACACTGTAAGTCTGTCATCTGCACTCCAGTAATAACACAGACAAGCACAAGTTAACATATATTTCACATGAAAATATGACTTAACCCTCTGGTATCGTTAGGCACATTTTACAAGCTTTTCATGTTTCATCTTTTGATAATTTTGTCTGTGTTCATGCAAATGTCGTGATATTTGGTGTGATAGTGTCTTTATGTGATCCCAGGTTTTTGAGACAATGCCTCCAAGGCTTCAGATGACAGAACCAGCATATCATCAGATCATAGTTTCATCATCTTTCTGTCATCTGAAGCCTTTGTGGCATCGTCTCAAAAACCTGGGGTTTAAGAGGCTTAAATCTTTACAAATATATCAATATTTGGTAAGAGTAGTTAGGGTAGAGAAGTATCTGATTCTAATGAGCTCAATCAAAGCAAAATATAATTATAATTTATCATATTTTTTATAGCTACAAATCAGGTGGTATGAAGATGAGTATTTCAACCTGGACAGTCTCAAGCAGAGACAAATGTACGCATTAGAAAAGAGTTATTAAAAACAATTATTAACATAGCTTTGTTGCCCGGCAGGGAAAACGTTGTGCGATTCATTGAAGGTGCAGAGCAGGGTAGTCAATAGGAAGTTTACCTCCGGAGCCTAGATACTGGTGGTGGAGATGAGGTGGATCTTCTGATGCAGAGATGAAGAAGATGAAGAAGAGATATTTGCTGCAGAGGCAGTGATAGAGAGAAAGAGGGCTGCATGAGCTGAATAGGTGACTGGTGAGACGATGAGGCCTGCTTAAATGCTGGTTGAGTGATGACATGCTGAGTGATGATAGGCTGAGTTGAGGCAGAGGAGGCATGGCATCCAGAAGGTGAGGTGACCTCTTAGCAGCAGGTGTAGGTGAAGCAGCAGCTTAATGAGCAGTGGAGGAGGGTTCCAGGCTGAATCTATGCTATAGCTCTTTACTCTTTGCGCAAGTATGTAAATTGGTGCGCTAACAGTTGCATGGCTAACAATCGCGCTTATTAGGGCCAGATTTTCTCAGGTGGTTAGATTCACTTAATGGGTCAATATTATGCCAAGTGGACTTTTCCTCTTTTTCTCCCATGTTAAAGTGTTGTTCCCTCATCAAAAACAAACCTGGAGTTGTGTTTTGTTTCATTCATGCCTGTTTGAGTAATCTTGTATTTGCTACAAACCTCCACCATGAACCCCCGCCCTCTCCAGGAAGCACTGACCAATCAACAAGCCCTCTACATCCAGTCTGCTCTCATTCATTTATTCAAGATGGTGTGCAGCTCTATTTCCACTGATTACTCACAGAAATGTTTTATACTTTTGTAGTATAATGGCATAAAAATAATAATAAAAAAGGAAGTAAAAAGCTTTTTTCTCCATTTCTGTTCAAAAGTGTGTAACACAGCTGCACACCTGCTTCTTTTTGGCACCAGTAAAATATTTTTTGGAACCTCAATGCTGTTCTAGAGGTGACCTAACCTGGAAAGCCAGCCTGTCCTACTTTCTTTTCGAAAGCAGGATAGTCTGGTTCCTCAGTCAGAGTGAAGCGTTTCTCTCCGGTCGATTTGGAACTGGCCTTATCACAACCGTTTATCTGCAGTGCGTCTTTCAAATGCGGAAGCTAACCAAGGTATTGCTGGCTACCGAGCAAATTTAATAACTTCTCCGCCCTGAGTAACAGCGTTTGGTGTTTTCCTTCGTCACCTGTTGGTTCTGCTGAAGTCCTCGTTGTTCAGTCCTCTGTGGGATATTTTTCTTCGTCTTGTTTCCATTTTAACAACAATAAAGTCCTGTTCACGTCCAACCTATCAACCACATAAAAAAAAAAAAAAAAAAAAAACTTTTACAAAACTTTGTACAACTGGCTTCTGCTGCTGTCCCCATTCAGAAATAAGTACAGAGCTGCCCATAATATGGCTTATTCTGGTGTTTTATGGTAAAACCGTCAAACTGACAAGTTTGTTTGGGTCAGTGTGCGCCTGTGATTGTTCTGCCCATAGAAACCAAATTTAAGTGGGTACCAGATTAACTTCTTAGTATGGAATAGGGAGAGTTTGTCTGGCTGGGGTCAAGCTATAGGTGAGCATTATCAGTTTGAAAAGATGTGCCACGGTATAGCTCAATTTTGTAGAGCTGCAGCACATACATGATAACTATACAGCGTGCCTCGGTCCCTCCCCCAAAATTTCCTGTGACTACTGTACAGTATACGGTCTAAGAAAGCCTGAAAAAAGCCTAAAAATATTTTAAAAGGAAAAGGATTTGGTTTAAAAAGATAAAGGTGGTTCTATAAAGTACTGACTTTGGGGGTGAATATTTCTGCATGCTCAAGTTTTGTTTTTTTTCTGTCATATTTCTTGTTTGCTTTACAATAAAATAAAACATTTTGCATCTTCATAGTTGTTGTCATGTGATGTAAAGTGACTGACGTAAACCTGCTAGTGATCCATTACAGTTCCTGGTTGTAAGGCAACAATAAAGGGGAAATGTTAACGGGGGTGAATACTTTTAATAGGCACTGTATATCCATGCAAATTACTTGGTGTGGCGACCTGAAAATGCTTTCCTTTCAAAAGAACCATTACAAGTTGAGACTTTTTCTCAATCTCAAATTGAATCACTAAAAAAGCTTTTTCTGTCTGTTTACTTTCTGCAGATTCAGTTGTTCGATATCCCTCTACTATAAACTCAAACATCCAGTTAAAGTGCCTCTTTGGATTAACACATTCCAACATGCTTTCATCAGTAGTGTCAGAACAGTCTCAAAGGATCCTAACCCTCCTCTGAAGTGATAGCTCAGTGCCGTGTGCATCTCTTACATTTGTCTTGGTCTCTTCAAACAAACACTGTAATTGCATCAGTCTTATCTGTTGTGTTGCGTCACTCTCTCACTGATCTGTCCATCTGTCTCCCCTGTGTCCTTCCCACTCACTCACTCACTCATTCGCTCACCTGCACATCATTAGAACCACTGAGGTGTCGCGTTCCTCAGCCGTCATCATCCAGATACAGCCTCCAGCGCCACTCACCGCTAATTACATCACAACAAAATAAATGACTCACAAAGGCATGCATTCCACCTATGAAGGACGGAAAAGTGAAAAAATAAAATAAAGAAATACAAGATTTATTGTTCCAGACCAATGTGTTCATCGAAGCCAGAGGGTGGGGCTAGTGCTGATCTAGGTCTAATCTGGGATTGGTCTTTATTAACTAACTGTGCAGTGTAAACCAATCAGGTATTAACCCTTTGGGCGCCAGATTTTATTTATTTATTTTATACAGCTTTTTGACATCCAAAATTCATAAGGCTGTGGCTTGAAAATTATTAGAGATAGAGTCTTACTGTAAATGAGAGAAATGTTTGTGTAATTATAAGCATCTAATTTGCATCATCATTATCAGGCAGAAGTGGTGAATTATGTTATTTTCAGTAAATAGAAGATGATGAACCTCTATAGCCTCTTATGTCCCATAACTAGTAAAAACATATAGCTCACACTCTGCAGTCTGCCATGGCCTGGCCAGCAGGTTCATCAAACTGTTGTATCTACTCCTGATAAACTTCCGCTTCTCTCTGATCCCAGCCTCATCAGTGCTGTTGCTAGTCCTGTTTATGATAGCCACACTGCTCCCACTGCGCCCACGGCAACACCTGCCTCTTCCCATGCTTTTCTATTCACCCACCTCTGCCTCCTCTTCCTCCTCTGCAGGGAAAAGTGCGAGGATAAACAGGGCGTGCTTGGTGTAGACCTATTTTACTCAAAACTCCTCCCCTCACCCTGCGGGACCAAGTTGCTGGAACAGCAGCCTCGCACACACATCTCCCACTAAAAACCGCATTATTACCAACCTCACGTTCACTCCCGTGGCCAGCGTGACCAAGTGCACGCCTGCCTCTGTCACCTACAGTGGGCAAAGTGACTGTGAGCTTAGCTCTAGCAGCGCCACCAAGAAGTAGGGTCTGTTTTGTTCATCAGTGTTGCTTGTCGCAATTCTGCGACTTTGCCACTTAGAGGGTTAAGATACACTATATTTCCAAAAGTATTCACTCACCAACCCAAATAACTGAATTGGGATTATGGTGTTGGGTTGTTTTTTAGGAGCTGGGCTTGGCCCCTTAGTTCCAGTGTAAGGAACTCTGAATGCTTCAGCACCAAGAGATTTTGGACAATGCCAAGCTCCCAAATTTGTGAGAACAGTTCGGGGATGGCCCCTTCCTGTTCCAACATGACTGAGCACCGTCCATAAAGACATGGATGAGTGAGTTTGGTGTGGAAGAACTTGACTGGGCTGCACAGAGTCAACCTGACAGAACACCTTTGGGATGAATTAGAGCGAAGAGTGCGAGCCAGGCCTTCTCATCCAACATCAGTGTCTGACGTTGGAGGAGAATGCAAAGGGTGGGCCGATGTCATATTAAACCGTATGGATTAAGAATGGGATGTCACTTAAAGATATTAGGGAGGATTTTTTCGACTGCTGAGAAACCAGTGATTGTTTGTCCTTTTTTGAATAACGTGCATGCGTCGGGCCCTCCTCTGCTTTTCACTGTTTCCAAGGAACTCCTCCACAGCGACGTGCACGAGTGTTGGAACAGGAGTGTTTGTTTACAGCTGGTGTCAGCAGAGATTCGCCTATTACGACTACTACTACTACTACTACTATCTACTGCCTACTATGTCGGACTCATCTGTGTTTGCCACTATAACAAAATATATCGTAATATAATTACAGGACAACATTGTAGAATTTGCAAATGTATAATGTTTATCTACCCACATTTAGCATGTTAAAAGTATAGCATTATAGTTATCATTCTGTGTTTATTCTGTTGTGTTTTGTACGTTTGTGTGTTGATTGTTATTGGTATGTCTCATGTGTTGTTAGAGCTTAGAAGAAGAGAGCCTCCGGGGTTCGACTTTGACTATGAGGTACCAGCAACAGTCCCCAGAATATCCCGGTAGCCGTCAGAGCAAGGGGAATGCGAGCAGCACAGGGGACAACTCCATCGATGGAAGTACTGGTCAAGGCAGAGGAAGAGGCAGAGGACGTGGTATACTGTTGTTGATGAAGTATGTTACAAAAGGCTAATTACTAAGTTAGTTCAATGGTGATTTTGATTGTTACAGGCTAGTACAGAGGCTGAGCCTTCAAGAATGTCATCAGCTGCTTGAGTGCTGTCTCTCCCACAAACCTATAGTCTTATTTTTGATCTTCTGGATCACAAAAAAATGCTTAAAATTATTTACATATAATTAAATAAATAAAATGAAAGAAAATTAAAAACATAATTACACAAAAGTAAATGACATGCCTTGTTCAGATACAATGGAGCTTTCCCTCGTCTGACGCTCGAGAAGTTTAATTTCTAACTTTATTTTTTCTTTCTCGAGCGCCAGCTTCTCCTATTCTGTTTTTAACTTGGCTGTTTCAACCTCTACTCGATGTATCTCTTTCGCGAGGAGGATGAGTTGTAGCTCCTCATAGTCCCTTTTGCATTTTTTCAGTGAACACCACCTATTTGGGACTTCCTGCCTCACTGCGTGGAATGTGCTTTCCTCCTCCTCCTCATCTCTCACATTCGAGTCTATAATATTTTAAGTTTAAGATTGTAAATAAAGCCTGCAGGTATTTAGGGTAATGTTGGGTTTCTTTATGAATGTCCCTACCACTGGTAGCTGCCAGATCGGGCACATCCGTCCCATCATCAGTGCAGCTCTCATTCCTCACAGTTCAGAGGCTGAACTGTTCACCCCGGTCAACCCCACAAAAGCTGGTGAATCCTCTCCAAAAATATGTATTATTATGGTGCTATATGGCAAAGCTTTTGGGAGAGGACCCTCCCCGGTAAGAGCTGACTGGTCTTTTTTAGCCAGAAAGACAATAAGTCTTTCCATTTCTTCCTCATCTCTTCTACAGTTTATATTCCACCATTACATTCATTCTTAATAGCTGCAGTTATCCTCCACGAACTTACTTTTTGTTTGTTCGTATTTGTGTTGTTTAATTTGGCAGTAAGGACATCCTTGTGCTCCGCATTAAATTGCGGTTTTAAGTTTTCTGATTTCCTCATCGGTAAACTTTACCTTTCTTTTTTTTTTTTTTGCTCTTCCATATTAGCTGAGCTGCGCTGCCAATAGATGGATGTGTTGCTTGGCAACAAATCCAGTGCCCCACGGATTCTCTTGAACGCGCATGATAAGACCAGGCACAGTTAAGACTGGTCTTAGAGAACGTTGGTGCACTCAGTACTAACTCTGCTTACTACGTTGGACGTAGCTATGCCGGAGTTACGAGCTACAACCAGCTGGTGCACTCCGCTCCTGGACACTGCTAATCCTCCTCCTGCAGAGTCCCCTCTTGCAGCCACTGACCTGATGTGTCTGTGGGAATTGCCAAGAGATGCCCACACTCTTGGAACAGAAATGTTGTGGACAACAACAAGACTGTATATCTGTCAGGCCACAAATGGATTTGTATATAATCCAGGAAGGGGTCCTGCGTCTTGCCAGGCGAATCTGGAATGATCTATGGGCAGAGGAGGACTCACAAGAACTTGGAGAAAGCTACAGACAGTTTGTTGTGTGGCAGTGTGGTGTTCTCGGGCCAGGTCAGAGAATTGTCACACCAAGTTGTTGTGTGTGGAAGATTTGAGACCAGTTTCCAGATCCACATGGCAGTTACGTAGGTTTTATACCATCAAGAGTGGAAGTGCATGTTTACTTGTTGGTTTTGTGCAATGCATACATAATACCTCAGTGGGATGTTTACTGTGAACACTTTATAGAAATGTATATTTTTTCTAAGGACATTTTATTAAAGTTTTGCTTGTTATCCTTCAAAATTATGTTTGAAATGTATATTTTGGGACTTGCTATATATCTTAAAAAATAAACCTCTTTGTTTTAAAAAGCCTTTGTAAAATTCATACCATCCATACTATCAGGTCAGTACTAATCAATCACAGCTATATTTACATGTACACTTTTTAAAGTAAACCTCCTATATATACACACAAATGTTCAAAAATATATGTCAGACTTTATTTATATAAACTTTTTATATTGCACAATAAAATTCAGGTTGGAAGGAGTCCGATGGGTCAGTGGATGCATCAATTGTTCTGTAGATTGCCCTGTGAAAAGAAAAATGTTTAGTAGTTTGAAGATTAGTCCTGCTAGTCTGTTAGCCTAACAAATTAAAGTTGTTTTAATGTGTCCTATATCTGTGATAGCATCTACCTGCTGTCTAAGTAAAAAAGTTAATGTTGCCCTGTTTGACAAAGTTTATTCTTTAAAAAAAGTCACATAAAAGATCGTTCCTGCTGTAATCATCAAATAAAGTAAAAACAATCTGAAGTCAGTTCTTACTGTCTGCTCAGGTTTATTAGCAGGGTAAACACGTTTTCATGGACATTTAGCAAACGGGAGAGAAAAAGAAAATATAACATTCGGCACAGCTTGGTATTTGTTCATTCTGAGTGAAGATATGGTGATAACAGGATTATTTTCACAACATGGAATACTTTTATGGAAATATATCTCAATATTTACTTGTGGATTTATATGAACTGATTGAGCGTTATCCTGGATTGGTTTTGAACAGAACCAGTGTTCAAAGGTAAAAAGTCTGTTTTTCGGTTTGGGCATACTGAGGAATCATCATTAATTACACATATGTCCTATTTTAAGCATAAAATTAACTTAATTCCCATTTTGTACAGAACATAAGCTTTCTAACGATGTATATCATGCCTGTATTGACAAAATAATAACTGTGCAAATTATGTTTTCACTGAGTTTCTTTCTGAATCTGGTCGCCACCACATTAAATGAGGTTTAACATATGTAAATCTTAATACAGCAATATCAGCAAATTTGCGACTTTTTAAGGCCTTAAATTTTGATTTATAATTTTAGACTTGTAAACCTCCGTGGAAAGCCTACTTTATTGAAGTATTTATATTGCCTTTTCACTAATCTGTGTCTCTCATCTGCATCACTCACATGGACAACAGTTGTTTTAGGGCACTTTCCATACTTGAAGGTCTGTCACCCATCCTGCCACTAAATATTTGTATTAGTGGTGGGGCTCGATTAAAAAAAAAAAAAAAAAAAAATCAAATTAATTACAGGCTTTGTAATTATTTATCACAATTAATCACATTTTTATCAAATAGCAATATTTATATGTCAGAAATAAAATGTAGGAGATTATTTGTATGTTCTGATATTTTAACTTTATTTCAAACTAACCCCACGGTCAAACTGAACAGTATTCAACGTTTGTGCATCGACCTCCGTCTCCTCCTCTGTGCTCCGTGTGTGACCTCCGCATGGACCTGTCCTCTCCCCTTCACATCTGAACCCAACAGACTGCTGTCCCCTGTGTGCATCCATGCAGCAGTCAGCTGTGAACGATCCGAGATACGATGAGCGGCGCCATGAAGCAGCGCATTTGAAAATGAAAGAAAAGTGACGCTGTGCACTGAATGTGCGGGGCAGGCCAGCGTCTGCCTCACAGTTACCTGCAGTGCACTCGTATAGGCACATTTCAACTGTTCACAACTGTTTGCTGAAGTCCACTCACATTTGGTGTTTTGACCTGTGTGGATGTCCAGCCTTGGTTACCATGCACCAGAAACTAGGTCACTGAGAAAAGTTCTGTGTTGTCATAGACAAGTGCAATTAATTGTGTTTTTTTTTTTTAATGCGTTAATTTCTCTATAATCAATTAATCGTGATTAACACGTTAAAGTCCCAGCCCTAATTTGTATGCATCTAAGGAGCTCTCTGCCTCTTGTAAGCTTTTAATTGTGCCCCTATAAAGTGAGATTGTTGATTGATTGACTAAATAATTGTGGTATTCCAAAGCAGATTGTGTGTTGAAGGCTGGTAAACAGTAATTTTGACATATCAAGTGAACACTTCTCTAAATATCGCTGTCTGACCTGACCACTGAACATTAAGTATTGAACCAGTGTAGAAAGTGAGTTTGCCTCAGGTGTGTATTTTTGGATGAATTTTCACACCTTTGCCTCTAAGTCATTTTTTTGTGCCATTGACTTTTATTCAAATGACATTTATTTAAACACACTACCATAGCAGTATAAATTAAAACTTTGATCAACTATTTAATGGATTCATGATAGTAAGGGATAAAAAATTTAGTTTTTAATGTTCTCCACCAGATGCCGTCATTTTTCCATGCGTGGTACATAATGTTAAAACTGGAAAAATTGCTCTATTGAGGGCTGCACACATTATTGTGCCTTTAAAGCATATTTAAAAAAAATATTCAGAATTAAAATGATTTCGGTGTGTTTTAGGGATGTCATAACTTGGTGTACATGTGTGTATTAAAAAAAAATGTGTGTGTTTGTGTGTGCATGTGCACGTATTCAAACTGAGGTCCTTACCGAGATTTGTATGTTACTGCCCCCAACAAGTTCAATAAAAATGTGCACAGTGTTCAAAGCTTCTGCACTCATCAAAGTCTCATTATACGTACAGCAAACATCAAACACTTATTGATACAGTATTCCAAAACAAAAGCCTGCTGGTCTAGATTTGTTTACACAGGTGTTAACACGGGGCAAGGCATTAGGCTGTGTCATTAATTTGGGCTCTATTTTGTCCTGAACTCCAAAGATGAAATGCTCAAGAAAAACTTATGCTGTGGATGAAGCCCTAAAAATCATTGATTTGCTCAATGAGGAGGACGCTCCTGCTTCATCTGATGATGGGTTATCATCAGATGATGAAGATGATGAGATTGAGGATGCAACTTATGAGCCAGAAGCTGAGGGCACTTTGGAGAAGGACGATGAGAGTGAGAGTAAAGAGGAGAAAATGGAGTTAAAGGAGCAAAAGGGTGAGCCTGACCTCATCTGGAAATCAAAGAGTGGTGTTACCTGGTCCCCAACTGCAGAAAACACCTACCGGATCAATAGCATTTCTTGTCCCGGGATCACCCAGTAAGCTGCTTCTCGGATTCACAGCATAGTTGACAGTTTTTCTTTTTTGTATCACAAATAAAATTATTGATATTATTGTCCACCAGACAAACCTTGAAGGAAGAAGAAAACAGAATGATTGGAAGGAGATGGACAAAGTGGAAATGAGGGCATTCCTGGGGCTGCTAATACTGGCTGGGGTGTACTGCTACCGTGGAGAGGCCACTCACAGCCTCTGAGATGATGAGACAGGCCGGCCGATCTTCAGGGCTCCTATGTCTGAAAAACGCTTCAGTTCTCTATCTAGGATGATTCGCTTTGACGATCGATTGACCCGGCCAACCCGGCAGCTGAGGAAACCAGATAAGCTTGCTCCCATCAGAGATATTTGGGACCAGTGGGTGGTCCGGCTCCCACTCGCATTTAACCCGGGTGAGGACATCTGTATTGATGAGCAGCTTGTGGGATTTCGGGGGCGCTGTGGATTTTGACAGTTCCTCCCCAACAAGCCAGCAAAGCATGGGCTGATGCTTTGGGTGTTGTGTGATGTCTGCACATCATATGTGGTGGTCATACAGCCCTATCTGGGGAAACCAACACCAGATGTTCCCCAAGAGAGGCAGCAGGGAAAAAACGTTGTGCTGGAGCTAACGGCAGGGTTACATGGCCACACCGTTACCACCAATAATTTCTTTACCTCGTTCAACCTTGGAATGGAGCTGCTCTGAAGAAAGATGGCTTTGGAGCGCAACAAACCCGAACTGCCCCCACAGCTCCTGCACTTAAAAAGACGGCGGGTACTGTCATCGGTCTTTGCTTTCACCTCCAGAATGAAAGCTGTTAGCTACGTGCCCAAGCGGAACCTGAAACGTGCTGCTTCTCAGCACGAAGCATTGCACAGTTGAAGTGTCGGAGGATCAGCACCAGAAGCCACGCATCGTACTGGATTACAACCACTGCATGGGTGCAGTGGATAACTTGGATAAGATATTTGTTTTATTTCTTATTTATTTTGTGCATGTATTTATTGTTTCATGATATATTTTGTGTGCGCATTTATTGTTTTATTATATATTTTGTACAAATTATTTTCGGTTTTCGGTCCTTATATTTGGTATCTCTTTTTTACAGCTTGTGGCAACGTACATCTGTGGCCGAATGACCCGCTGCTGACCAATGTCCCTTTTTGGCAGCATGTTAGATGTGAGCGCCTACAATGCTCTGGTCCTGTGGCTGCAGTTGAAACCTGACTGGAACCAGGGCAAAAACTTTCGATGGCAGCTCTTCTTGAAGGAGCTCGGGGACTGCCTGGTGAAGCCGGTGATGGCAAGCTGCGAGCGTGTGCTGTGCACTCCAAGTCCTGCATCGATGGTGAAAGCGCAACATGATCCTGACGATGGTCCAGCTAAGGCAGCAGAGCCTGCAACAAGGAAAAAGTGGCAAAGGTGTAACTAAACATTTAATATTTGACCCTACGCAAAAATTAAAAATTCAATAAAATCAGTGTACGTGTACACGAGGGCCGGGAATCAATAAAAAAAAATAAAAAAAATAATCACAAATCTGAAAAAAATTAATCGCGATTAATCATGATTAATTGTATTATGAATTCACGTTCAAACACAAAATTGTAAATTTAGAACATTTATTTTGAATTAACCTTCACATACTTTACTGTAAACTTGTGCAATGCAAACAAAACTTGCAAAGAAAATAAATGAATAGTCTCTTTGAGACCTGTAACTCAGACAAAGTTTGCCTAAATAAGGTTCAACCAACAAATACACAAAACTTACCTAAAAAAGCATGTGTAATCTCTCTCTTTTAATCTCTTTTAATTAATAACAATTGTTGTGGTTCACAACCGTGTAAATACTATGAACTGTGTTACTCCAGTGGTAATTGAACTCATCGAGCTAATTAATTAAAATATAATATTATGCTGTTGCTGTTAATTTGGAAATATATGCTTATATTACATATAAAAATTGCCATGAACCTTGATACACATTTTAGGTATTAAAAAAAAAAAAAAAAACATTTGTACAATTCCCCAGGGATTTAAACCACGGTATTGAAAGTGGGGATTTTTACATACCCCAGTATACTGTAAGATTGTTATATCGCCCAGCCCTAGTGCAGACTTCATTAACATTGCTCAATTCTATCCTGACACTGTTGATCATACGTATAAACCCAGTTTTCTCCATCACCACTGTTTCTCTGGGTCTCACGCTTGTCAATGCTCACAGTGTTTTTGGAGTCATTGTCCATCATTTTATATGTGCAGTACTGTGCACAAAAGCCAGGACTGTCCATGCTATATCAGCTTTGATTCAAACACAAAAACAGACTTATTCCAAAGTTAGTTGTCATGATAACTATGTAAAACCTACAATGTAGAATAAATGAGTAAAATATAGTGAGAAATGTGGTGACTCACCAAGCAGCACAACAGAGTTTTTATTTTTCAGCTGGTTGATGACTTCTCTTCGATTATTATTCCAAAATTCTCTGATATTGTCAACACAGAAGCCATCCTGAATTTTATAGAACGTTGTTGAGTCTATAAACCCCATGTTCGTGAATTGGAACAGCTGTGCAACTTTTCTTAAGTTATTTCCTGACAGGAGGACATTTACCCCCATCATAAATTCTCCCACTAGCATTCCATATTTAAATTGGCGCTGGGAGCTCCACTTCCAAACTGTGTGACCTTTTGGACAAATGTGTCGGAAAAATATTGCTTAAAAATTATAATCACAGAACTCAAATTTACAACTGAGAAAAGTATGACTCTGAAGTCCTTGATGTTTAGTGCATGTAATTGTGAATAAAAACCACGGCGAACCACACAGGCTCTTCTAACACTTTTCTCCTCTTTACACAATCTAAAAGAAATGTCTTTTGTAACCCCCTGTATGTGCGCTCCTAGTGGAAGGTGTACAATACACAGAAGGCATGTACAGTTGCCTGGAAAATCCAGACTGATATGTCTCTGTGTTATTCTACAGAGAAATATCAGTCTGGTCACCACGCCGTCCGCAGTGGTTTACTCAAATCCAAACCGTGCCGTGCATTTTGATTGGTTTATTTAAGTCACATGTTCTTCGCAAGCAGCGTCACTCGTACGCGTCTCCTCGCCGACAACAATCAAGATGGCGCACTGAGGAGCCGAGAGTTTGTTTCATTCAGCGTATGGTACGGTAATGTTGAAATAACTCCCTCGTTTCTCCCTCGTGGCTTCACTACTCTGTTTGTTTACTTTCTCACTTTCTTGTCGCTTTGTTAACGTCACGTCCGCCATTTTCTGATCGGCTAACTTCGCTGTCCGTTGACTCGGGTTTGCTCCGCCCTAGAAATCGAATTGATTCTGAGGCGACCAGACTCATCTGCTGGTACAGTGGTGAGTCTGGAATTTCCAGGCAACATGTACAGCACAAACTGGAATGAATGAAAAGCAGTTGGTAAAGTACTTTGCTAACAGTAATTCACATTACTAATAATTACAACACGTGGTAAATTTGCTCCTGGAAAATGCAACATTTCATATTGATTAGTACATCTGATTCATTGGATAAATACCCACCCATTCTACAATAACAGCAGTTCACCTTGATTTGATGGAGACCTCAAAGAATGTTGCACTGCACTGTGTGTTTGTGTTTACATCTTTCTTGGGGCATGTTTGAATGGGCAACACTAGGTGTTCCCGAAACTGCTTCACGATGTCATGATACACAATAGATGCTGGCTGACTGATGACATCTTCCTCACTAAGTGCTATAACTGCCTCTGGAGCAGTGGCAATTCACAGTGGTCATCGGGATCATCATGCACTGTGTCCTCCATGCTGATTACTGGATAGTGCTCTAAACTTGTGCGTGTTTTCAGTGCACCACCAGCTCTGTTATGGAAACAACATAAAAAAATAGAGCAGCTGTGAGGTTCCTTTATGTATGTACTACTGTAACAGATTTTCTACAAAACTTTGTGGATTGCTTTTTGAACTTAACCCTAAGGTGTTCAGACAGTTATTAGTCAGGTAGTTATTACACACTCACCAATATGTGATTATCCAAATAACACTGACAAAATTCATTGCATTCCCCTAGCTCACAATTTTATAAACCAGTCCTACTGTTTTGGCCCTGGTCGTATTTTAAACATGATACGCATTTTTGTCAAGCCTAAGTGAATTGAAAAGTTTTGTGTGGGTAAATGACATACCACAGACAAAGAGGGGCAACATAGTCTTTGTCCTGACTGTCAACAGAGTCAGAGTCAAACTGCCTTGTCTCATCCTCCTCTAAGGAGGACACGGAGTGGCTTTCTATCTCCGGAGTCCAGGTGTCATCATCCCAGTCAATACTTTTAAAGAAAGTAATTATAATTTCAATACAGTCCAAAACAAAAGTCATTGGCCTGCCAAAGAAAGGTCTGTACTAGAATACTTATGTGGAATTTTGAAGACTGTTAAACTCATCCTCGTTTATGTCCTCCATATGTACATCTTGGGAGGCTCTATGAAAATTTAAATATAACCAAAACAATAATATCATAAGAAATGGGACTATAATATAAACATTTACTCAAAATGTTATTTTATTATGCTGAATTACCTTGCTTCCTGTTGTGGAGCTGTAGGTCTTTCCTCAGAACTACTGCTGCTGCTGCCCAACTTGTCAATTCCTTTTACTGAGAAATCAGCATCTCTGTACTATTAACAACAATAGAATAATGTTATTACACATTTTGATATGAGTGTGGCATTATAACCACACAATTTCTCAGTATGGCCTGTGAATGTCCTTCCCTGTGCCACAATACACATGCTACCAAAGGAAATAGAAAAACAAAAGATGCGACTGCAAAACTTTAATCTTTTAGAATTAATCACGATTAATCACAATGTATAACTTTACATGACAATATGCAGCGTTTAAATAAAAAAAAGTCCAGAGAGGTGAAGGAGTGTGTTTTTACTTGGATAAAAAAAAATACACCTCAGATATAATTTCTGAATATTGTGAGAGAGCCTTTAATAAGTCTGTGTAGTATGGGAGGGACACCGCAAATGAATTGTTTGGGTAGGAGTTTGCGGCTTGTGGCGCCATAAGTTCAGGGATGGCCATGAAACGCCCCCCGCTCTCACCACGGGGCCAGGACGCACAGAAAGCACAGCTCCCAGGAACGCGCACGGACAGAGGCAGTGAAAGGAAGTGATATAAAAAGCACACGTAACATTTATTAGTAAAAAGTTTTACACAAGACTTGTGAGAGGAGGGAAAGGAGACGGCTGTAGTGCAGCGGCCAAAGCAGTGGACTTGTCCTGAAGTCGAACCACGGTCAAACTTGTGTGAGGCAGGTGCTCTCTTTTCTCTGGACACGCGGGTCATTCACCGTGAAAGCAAGTCAATGCTGTGATATACGCATAGTTCCAAGACGGTCATGCGCCCCCCGACTCAGCTTCACGCCCTTTAAAGTTTGAGAAGTGCTGGTGTATTACAAAACAGATCATGTGATGAATTCGCGTTAATAAATTTTAACGCATTCATTTAATTTTTTTTTTTTTTAATTAATCACATGCGTTAACTGTGTTAACGTTGACAGCCCTAAAACAAACAAAACTCCATTTAAATATATATAAAACCACTGGCCCCTACTGGGTCACTCCCCTGATTACATGATCAAAAAACGCAGCTTTATACCTGTGCCCAACAGGCACAATACGAGAGTGCCACACACAGGCCAACCTCTTTATGCATTGATTTTGCTCCTACAGTAAATAATATAAAAAAATAAAATATAGATTAGATCAAATTGAACAAGCTATGGATGAGAGCTAAAATACAGCTAAAAAGAATGACAATGCTCCAGTATGCAGTACATTTTAAAGAGACATATTTCATTAAAACCTTAATTAATCTAAACTGTCAGTGTGTCAAGGTGACAATGTATCATTGTCAGGGCCAGCTCTAGGATTTCAGAGGCCTTAAACAAGATTTTGCTTGTGGCCCCCTAATTACATGCAAAACAATGTCCTAGCATCCACAATTTCTCACTATTTACTGTGATTGACCAGGCTCATAATGTCAGCACTCAGTCCTTCAGCTCCCTTAGCATATCGCCTATGCCACGGGCCGCCTCTGATCGCTGCTCGGACCTTTCTGATCATGTGACCTCCCTAATGGTTGTGGCCCTAAACAACCACATTGAGCGTTTATGCCAGGGGCCGACCCTGGTCATAGTCAACACAAGAGAATAGGGATCTGGGATGAGAGGTGTGGTGTTGTGCAGTCAAACACAGGGCAGTGGAGCCACAGTAATAGGCCTCTGCAGTACCCTAACAAGGGAGAGGAGGAGTAAAAGGGACCAGAGTATGAGATGTGTTTGTTTGTTGAGTGAAACAGAAGTGGGGATAAAGAACAACTTAAAATGACTGCTCTTACATCTGCTGGCTCTATGGGGCACTTCATATTCTGAATGTAAAAAAAGCAATGGGTGCCCTTAAGATTTTGTTGACTACAACATTTTTACATCTTGACTGGAGAGAGGAGTTGGTTGGGTTTGACCACCAGCTTCCTGGCTGTTGTCACAATTTTCTGAATTCTGGACTGACACTGGTCCATAAAGGATCATGACTCCTCTGAAGAAAGTGGAGCCTCTGAGTTAATCTGCTGCACAGATAGTCAACAGTCAACAGACACTTGTTTATGTACCTGTGACACTGGTCTACAAGCAAAATACTTCCAGAATAAAAATAGTGAAACTTTACCTATTATGGGTCATTAATTAAGAAAAATTGAGTTAGAAGTGCTAATTGGGTATAGTTTTTTTAGATACAGTATTGGGGTCAAAATTTGAAATTCTATGCAAATTAACAAGAGAATGACTACTGATTGCAAGAAAATGTCTCTGAGTAGGAACAGTAAATTGAACACTTTTCAGAATATCTTTCTTTCTAATGTAAGATTTGTGATACTGTCATAAAAATGCATAAATCTATTTACATTTGTAATAAATCTTTATCATTAAATATCTTGGAAACATTAGCCAACCAGCAAATGTATTATTTTTTTCCATTTCATCTTATCAAATTGGTAAACCAGTGTAATTAATCAGAGCCCGTTAACCCTCTTCTCGCTGGCACGTCGCTGGCAACTGCTGAAAACATGTTTTTATTCAAATTAAAATATCTCTGGGACCATAAGCAGTAGTTACTTAGTTCTCCAGTTGAAGCTAATGCTTGTGCCGTTCAAATTCTGCTTTTGATATCTTTGTAGCTTTTCTAGAGGTCATTTTATGGTGTCTGAGAGTTTGGTGTTTTTTGGGGACAATTGAGTGCCACCTAGATGATGGACTCAAATTTTGCACATTTCTGATAAAAAAATATGTCAAAATCAATTGTTTTATATCATTAGCTTTCACTAGCTTTCACTGTAGTTGTATGTTGATTTTTATTTATTTGTTTATTTATTTTTTATTTATTATTATTATTATTATTATTATTATTATTATTATTATTATATTTTATTTATTTATTTATTTATTTTTTTACCTGACCTGTCAGGCTTGTTTTGACCTTGGCTGGGTGTTTACACTTGTTATGGCCTTGGATCGAAATGTCCGGTTTTAGCTGACGTGAGGATCCCTGAGAAGGATCACTCCTGCCAGTTTAATAAGAATCCTTCTTAAGTGGCATGGGTCATGAATAAATGCATCTCCCATGGAAACATAAACTCTGCCTCGAAACTGTTATGTGGTCATCCTGCCCATGAACACCGTCATAGAGGCTAACATGCCCATTTGAAGTTGAGATCAGCCTGGACAGTCATGCTTCTGATCGGAGACGAGTCTCCACGGCACGATCGATATCTTGCAGTGCACATCCAAAGATCACTGTGCCCTGAGACAATGTCTGGGGTGTTTTGTTGATTGTTCGTCTGACTATTATCTTGATGATTGCCTGAAGTAGGGGCACCATGAGCACCGGACAAGTTGGGTCCCATGGACAAGCTCCCAGCACAGTGGACCATTAGGATGCGTGGCAGTACCTGAGGATGTAGAACAACACTGGTCACGGATCGGAAAGCAGAACTATCAGCATGGTTGAGCTGATCATTGAAGATGGAAATCGCCTCATCTTTGTTGCAAAAAAATTGGTAAAGCTCCTAGACAAATCTCATGAGCCATACTGGACAAGACCTGATGGACATCCAGGATTTTGAGTTCTGTCAAAAAAACGCTGTGAGTGCTTAATGAGTCCACAGTACGGTTAAGTTTTTGCATCCTGCTGCTGCTTGTGCAACCTTTTGACCTAGGATCATTTCTAGTGACACCGAGCCTACCTTAATAAGATCCCAGTTCAACCAATTTTCAAGATCCTGGTGGTGCATATAACTCTTCCTGTTGGTTATTGCTGTGATATGGTCCACAGATAAGGGTGCTGAGTTGAAAAGAAGAGGGTTGTTTAGCGTTGTTTGTATCACCTGGGGAACAACTTGGACAGGATCACATTGCACCAGCAGCATGACTCGGAGACAACACAGTTGGTTAACATGAAGGTGATAGGTGAAGCTATGCTCAGTAGGAGCTGTGAGTTCGACCGTTACATCCTCCATCACAGCAGCAAGGTGAAGAAGCACGTTCTAGTAAATGATATTGGTATCATGAGCCTCACCTAGGCCTAGACTGATGAAATCACTAAGTCTATCATTTGAGGTGTAGCAGTGTCTTCCTGTGCATGCAGGACAGGCAGGAGCAAAAACCACCAGAGTGGCCAGGTCATGCAATCGGTGTGCGCTATTGATGGCAGTGGGACGAGGGACCAATGCCTTAAGTTGTTCAAGGGTGAAGTTGGCTCTGGTCTGTGAAAAATATTCAGCAATTCTCCAAGATGCCGCAGATGTTCCAAAAACCCAGGTGAAAAATATGGCAACTTGAATTGCTACTCTCCCTGCATGGCTCAAACCTCTAACTCTGAGCAGACTCAGTTGTGATCTCTCATCAGTTTCCGATCCGAGGTAAGGGATTCGTGTGATAGCTTTAAGTGCAAACCGTCCACGGATTTGGGTGTTAGTAGATTTCTGAGAAGTGATCTCCTGATATTGGATTCATGTAAACTCTGCACATCCCATCAGCAGAGGCCTTGTGAACCACGTGGAATTCTGCGGGATCTGGTGTCTCCAGACCCTCAAGATTTCTTCCCTTGGTTAGATGGATCCAGCTTATGTTTCATGCTAGCTCAGCAATATTTTAATTTCAAGTCAGGTTTATTTATATAGCCCAGTATCACAACAAAAGTCGCCTCAAAGGGCTTCACAACAGTTGATCAAACATAAACACAATCAGACTTAACACACAATCAACACAAACAATAACTACACTAAACAGACCCAGGACACTCCTGTCCTTAGACCCTCCTTCTTGGTAAGGAAAAACTCCTAAAAAAAATCCAGCTGTGGGAAAAAAAGAAGGAACCTTTTGGAGCCCAAATTGAAGGAGAGATCCTCTCCCAGGACGGACAGGCAACGCGTCTAGGACTGCTAGTCCCTTAGTTCATCTATAGCAGGGGTGTCAAACTCATTGTCACCGAGGGCCACATCAGCATAATGGTTGCCCTCAAAGGGCCAGATGTAACTGTAAGACAGTATAAATCAGGGGTGTCAAACTCAATCGGAGCTGGGGCCAAAATTAGAAAACCAGTCTTGGTCGTGGGCTGAATAAGAGAATTGTATAAATAATAAAGCCAGCCAACTGTATTTTTGTTCTCAGTTAGGCTTTTTAACATAGAATAATACTTCCCCACAGAACTACAGGTGTAAATTTGTGGTTTTAAGGGGCTTTGTAGTTTTGTTTTAAATCAGAACCTAGAACTCAACAAATAACAACAAATAGGCCACAGACTACTGACTAACACTGGCCAATTATTTATTAAGTATTATTTACTGCCACAGTTACCCAACTCCTCATATAAGACAGGTGTTTTCATCAGGTCCACTCTGTTTTACTGTGACAATGGGTGCTACCAGCAGATAAATATTTAGGTGCATGTCATGGCCCTGATGTAAGCCCAGCACAACTTTAAGCTGAGTCAGCTCCTACACACAAACACGTATTATAGGCCTACTTTACTTTTATTGAGCAAACTACTGTCCACCTCTCTGTCCTCTGCAGGACACAGTGTGAGCAGGATGATACCTGTTTCTGGGCAGGTTTAGCTCGCTGTGTGTTAATGAGTGCATTAGAGCACAAGTAGCGACAGAGAGAAAGGAAAAAGAGCGACGGAGGGCAGTGCTGTTTTTAAAGACGTACGGTTTGTAAAGGTGATGTTCTTACAATGTTGTGCGGTTGGAGCCTGTTTTTATTACTGCCACATTAGCTCAACAAACAAAGTGTAGAGAGTTTACAGAGAGTCCCACCTTTTTAAGAAGCTCCTGCTCTCACTGACCCCTCTTTGCCCATTTCTTTTGTGGAAAGTTAAATTTCCTGTTGGAGAATCCTTCACTCTCTCTCTGCTCCTGCGGCTCGTTTAAATGCCGCTCGCTAAAACAGCGGGGGAGGGGCAGTGCCGGCGCGCAGCGGCGCCGCTTCTGCAGTGCATTATGGGAGATGTAGTTCAAACAGATTGAGCACAATATATCGGCGGGCTATTATTAATATAAAATGGAAATGATCTCGCGGGCCAAAAGAAATTATCCTGCGGGCCACATTTGGCCCGCGGGCCTTGAGTTTGACACATGTGATCTATAGGATCATGGATCAGCTCTGTAAGGATTCATCCAGACGAGAGTGGGTGAGATAGGTTGAGGAAGTCCATAGGATGCAGCAGGTGGCCTCATCCAGACGGGTGAGTGGGGCGAGATAGGTCCGGGAAATCCAGGATGCAGCAGGTGGCCTCATCCAGGCAGGTGAGTGGGTGAGGGAGATCCGGGAAATCCTTAGAGGTGAGGTTGAGGGCACACAGGTCGGGACAGGAGCACAGATGGGGTCAGCTAAGATCCAATCGTCACTGGGACATCTGCCAGCAGCCAGGCATCTGAAACAGTCCCCACTCCCCCAGAGGGGAGCGGGAGAGAGGGACAACTTGAGATATAGAGTATTTCATTATATTAATTACAGTGGTAGAAGAGGAGCAGCAGATGAAACCAGAGGACAGAGGCTCAGTGCACCATACTTCCCCCGATAATATGAACGAACCGAGCAGCCGCCAGCTAATAGAATATGGAGAAACTTGACTCTAATTGCATCAGAGATCTTTAAGAATTGTCTAAGCTGATCAGCCTCGTGTCTTGTTAGTCCTTTGAGCTCAGCAGCAGTTAGCTCACCTGAGTCCACAGCAGCCCGAACTACAGTTTTGGTAGTCTCAATCATTCCGGACAATTTGCGTCTTTCTCTACTTAAAAGATGGACAGAGATCTCCCTCGCCATTCTGGGGAATATCAGTTCCTGATTAAGGAAGTACACCACATAGGCACGGTCCTCTGCTTCAAAGTTGTCATGAAATAATTCATGGATGATCCCATTGACAGCCTTGGCAAGTATGGCATTCCGGGTGATCCTTTTGAGCTCTGAGGACAAGCTCTTAATCACTGGGATGTTCAAAGCATACAGATCTTCCATGAGTTCTTACCATTGATAGTTGCTTGGTTCTTGGAATATAGTCCTAGCTGCATCAGTTTCTGAAAGAAGGTTGCATTCAATAAGACATAGCATATCTGCAATGGCACAGACCAGCAGATCTGGGGTGTTGTGAACCAGAATCTTGCTGTGCGGACCATATATGTTCCCTCCAAGTGCTAAAGGAATTATGACAGCCCATATTAAATGATAGGGGTTGTTGATGAATCTGGCTTGCAAATTTGCAGAAACAAAGTTGTCAATTCATCCGACCAAAGAACTACTCATGAACTGGACAGCTGTGTACAAATAGAGAAAACTCCATTAAATTGGAGGCGGCAAGCCCTGGGTGAGAGACTTGTGACAGGCTGTGAAAACTGTGGAACACGCGCTTTGAACATTGGCCATTAAAGTTTCGCTCAACAGACAGACTCGTGACAAAGCTTTGAGTGCTTGTGGAAGTACTCTTCCTTGGTAATAGAGACGCTTGCTGTAGATGAATAGTTTGGTGGAGACAACAGTTTCTTCCTGCTTAGTCTTAATCCCATTCCTAATAAGGTGAGCCGAAGAATTTGTAGTAAGGAGTTACATAGTCCATAACGGATTTGTTAAACACTGCATCCCAGTGTGACATGGGTGGGGAGATTGCTTTATCTTTCATAAACATACTGAGGTCCTCATCAAGAGCAATCTCCTGACTCTGTTCCCATTGGTGTTGAAAATCTGCAGCATGTTCATACGCTTCCCTTTCAGAAGGGACTTCACCTCATTTCCACATGGAATGCAACTATGGAGCTCTACACTCATTGCTGGCCATGTCCCTCCATGCTTACCTGCATAGTCACTAATAAATAAATAATAAATCTGACAGAACAAAGCAGCGACTCTACTGATTGTAGCCATGTTTACCACCTTTCTCCCAATAATGTGGTTCCACACATTCTTGGCTGCCTTATGAGCCTTTAAGTGAGGGTGACCTAACACACGATAAAGGCACATCCATTCCTCTGTTGTTTCTAACCGGACACAATCCATGAAGGAGATGAGTTCACCCACCCATACATCTATATCAGGGACGAGGTCCTCTGCTGTTTCACACATGGCTGATACGACATAACTTAAGAAGGAAGACTTCCCTGGGTTGCCTGGGTCCTTTTCAGTGATAAGAGCAATTGTTAATGCTTCAATTAGTTTCTGAACATCATACATCCAATTTCCCATTATTTGGAACAGTGAGCCCAAATGTGATATGACACGGTTGAATTGGTTAGAGGTTGGTAACATGTTGGAACAAGACATTCTTAAATGTGTGTCAACCCGCAGTCGTCCTTCTATGACATCAGTTATCATGAGTACCTGTTCAGGACTGAGAACAATTACCTTGGCATCGAAATAGATAACCACACATACAGGTGTTACGATATACCCAGCAATCCAGTCTTTCCGTACTTTACCTGGTTGTGGACACAATGGGGTTGTCAACCCGTATTGCAGCTTCCTCACGTTTCGAGGTCTTCTTAATGGATGACATCGAGGAGGTTTGTGAAGGATCTGTCACCAGCAGGGGTTATATTTCTGCCCTTTGGAGCTTTTCCTCTGGACTTATCTTAGATCTTTGCGGATATTTTCCCTGCACTCAAAGCTGTCATTGTATCTGCTGTTGAGCTGACTTTCCCATGCCTTATGCACATTGGTTTCATCAGTTGCACCTCCATCAAGGTGGGGGCATAATGTTTTAAGTCATGAGGACAGATGCATTCTCAGTCTTACAAACTGCTGAAGTGTGTGACGGCTCTGTGCTTGCCATGTGGGCCAAAATCTTGGATGAATCTTCAGTGAGAATAATTCTGCCATATAATGACATCTTGACATCTTTGTCTCTGACCAAGATGCTGAATTCTGTCCTTCAGTCACTGTGAATATCTGTACCAACCTGATGTTTTAAGGAATTTACTGTTTTGACTCTCTAGATGTAACACATAGTCTATGTGTTCTTGACTATCTGCTTTGCAGAGATCTCTTAATCTGGCCAGAGCACAGACGTAATCCCTCTGATAGAGAGACATCATCCGAATCCATAACGGAAACAAATTTAAAAATCCAAGTGCCAAAATCTGTTGGTGTCTATTTTGTTAAACAAACCACCATCTGCAGTCCTAAACAAAGCCAAAGCAATGTAAGGAAAGATGTCCCTTGGGTACAGTTTTATGTTGATTACCCACAATACTTTGCAACTTGGTGACATCATCAATGACATCATTGGCCCTATATAAATGCACGAACTGTCTGTAGTAAAATGTCCGCAAAAGCATAGTCAGGTGCTGAAATGTTTTTTTTTTTTAGTGCATATGATGTAAAAACTACTACGACGCTTTTCATGAGTTTATGTTTTGATCAACTGTTATATATTTTAATGAAAATCTGATTCATATTTGGTTTTCTCTTGTATTTTACAATCTAGAGGGCGCCTGGCACTTTTATGAAATAAATGTATGTCGAATGCAAACAGTTATCCTACACTGTTCTTATTTGATATTGCACCTAACATGGGTTGATACGTTGTATTTTGTTCAACAAAAGGTTTGTAAACTTTTACTTTTGAGAGCTTTTGTTTTTACATTTTTGCGTTGTTTTTTTTTTTTTGTTTTTTTTTTTGGCTCTTTGTAAAAGTAGGTAGTTTTTATTCTCAACTGACATCATTGACATTTCTATGAAATAAATAGTTTTTTCATATTTATTTATGTATTTATTTCCAATTTTAATTAAAAGATGGCACATTTAATTATTTGTTTAATGGTGCATTTATTTATTTATTTCATTTCTGTCACTTTCCGTCCTCCATACCACCCACCAGCCTGGACAAGAACGCCTGGGAGTACTTCCAAAACTACCAGAATTAGTAAGTATAAGAATGGTGCATAGCCAGCGGAAAAGGTCAACAACACCACCACATCATCACAAACTCCCAAAGTCAGAGGGCTGACTCGTGCCTAATGGGACTGTGCTAATGCGGCGTTAGCTTGTGACCCGGCACATTCCCAAACAATAGCTTTAAGGTCATAATTGCGACACGGTGCGGCATTAGAAAAGTGCTGCGTCGTTGTGAACTACCGGGAATGCTATGGCCAGTGGTTTTGCTGTTTACTGCTGATTCCAAACACTGATGCAGTATGCTCCGGGCAGATTTACTGAAAATGCAGCATCTCTGGGCTAGGACCACTATCAGGATGAGCTTATAGAGGGAAACTGGGAAATAGCTCACCTTTATTAATAAGGGATATACTGTATGTGTCAGGACAACTATCCTTATCCCTTGGCCCTAATGAGGACAAAAGGGACCTTTTCAAATTTGATTTATTCATTTATTTTTTTATTTTTTTATAACTTTGCAGTGGTTCTTACCTTGTCATGAAATTTCTCTCAGGTGTGTATTTTATTACTGAAGTTGATATTCTAAACACAAATCTAATATTACTTCTTTTTCACCCTCGCTATCTAAATCTGTTATGTTGCTCTTGTTCTGACAAAAGTATCCTCGTCAACAAAACACCTTATTCTACCCCAGTGTTTCCAAACCTTTTTTGCATTGTATACCCCGTTTTTTTTTTGTTTGTTTGTTTTTTTGTTTTGTTTTTTTGTTTTTTTAACCATGAATACTCCTCACTTATGTATGCTGCTGATTCTTCAAAAGTGGTTGCAAAATATATTAGTGCAAGGACATTTTATACTTACTCTATTGTGCTAATTCTCCTGCATTTATCTTTTTAATTAACAAACGTAAAAAATAGAATTAATCATCTGCCTTTAAAATGAAAATGTAACAGTATAAATTGTATTTACTTATTTTACTCTATATTTTATGTTTAAAATAAATGTTACCTCATGACTTCACTGTAGAAAAGTGGAATTATAATTATTTGAATTATGTGAAAAATATTTATATTTAAAAATATATATTCTTTTGCAGTTTCACAAATATGTTCTTATCATCTTGAAAATATATTATATAATAATTCACACGTACAAAGTGCTCATGTACCCCTAAAGGTCCCTGTACCCCTGGTTGGGAAACACTGTTCTACACTACACTACTTGCATAATGAAATTGTATGTACTTACAGCAGAAAAGTACTCAAAAAAAAAATAATAAAATAAAAATGCTTGATACACATACATTTGTACCTAGAAACTTTAAAAGTACACAAAATATCCTTATGTTAGTACAACATAGTTACATGCTATTACAGTTTGTTACAGCAAGTGATATATAGTTACATTGTAGACACTGAATGAAGTGTAGTATAAAATAGTGTTACTTTTTTTCACATTTAAACCCAATATGATTCATAACTGACACAGCACTTTGGCTGTGCTGTGTTTTGGTTGCTGTGTAGAGCCAGGGCATGAATAAATTTGGACTTAAATGTGGATCCATTTTGATCAAATTCAAGTAAACAGTGGCGAGGATTTCACAAAGCTTTCCAACTTTTCAGACTCCAAAAATCAAAGTGCAGTTTGAAAGTAAGAGAACAGTGAATCAGTCCATTACTGGTGTACTGTTTTTGATTTTTTAAAATAAAAGTTTGTGTTAAATGAAGTGTTGAGGTTTTTTGTTTGTTTGTTTTTTGTTTTGGTCCCATATGTTGCTTCTTAAAGGCTTTTTGAAATAGTGTTGGACACCTTTGCTTCATGTTTTATAACTTGAACAAATGTATATGTATGCCCTTTTTTGAGGAGCTGTTACTTTGACTTTGAATTGAATGCTTGGATTAGGTGTTGGTTGCCCCCTGCTGGCAACAGTGGGGACTGGACAGAGTATAAACTGTCTATTAGCAACATGTTGCTAACAGATAAATGAGCTGACTGTTTTTGTAGTGACGGCAATTTAAGCGCTGAAATGATAAGAACAAGTCTGTTGGCGGTGTATGGGCTTTAGAAATATGCAGGAGCACTTCCTGCTTTAATGTAACTACATAAAGTCATGAGACTGGGTAGTTTTTGAGAAGGGGACAGGCTCAGTATCTTCTCTGCACCACTTTAACACACCTGACCATATAATGATTTTAACTAGTGTTTAATCCAGTCTAAACTATGGATGAACTGTTCTGATTTTCCAAGCCAGAGCTGTACTTCACTAAACAGGAAACAGCTGTTGCTAATTTATAAATATACTTTTTATTTTTGGGGTCTGCACAACATTGAGTATAGATAACCAAAACTGCCAAAATCAGTCAATCAATCAATAAATTCATAAAAAAAAGCTCTCATTGACAAATAATTATTAAACAGGACATCCATCCATTCAGCTATTTTCTTCCACTTTATCCGGGGCCAGGTCGCGGGGGCAGCAGTCTAAGCAAGAACACACAGACTTCCCTCTCCCCACACACTTCCTCTAGCTCCCCTGGAGGAACCCCAAGGCGTTCCCAGTCCAGCTGATAGACATTGTCCCTCCAGCGTATCCTAGGTCTTCTCCAGGGCCGCCTTCCAGTGGGACATGCCCGGAACACTTCCCCAGGGAGGTGTCCAGGAGGCATCCAGAACAGATGCCCGAGCCACCTCAGCTGGCTCCTCTCGATGTGGAGGAGCAGCGGCCAGGGAGCGGTAAAGGAGCGCCCAGCCACCCTGCGGAGGAAACTCATCTTGGCTGCTTGTATCGGGGATCTTGTCCTTTCAGTCATGACCCAAAGCTCATGACCATAGGTGAGAGTAGGAACGTAGATCGACTAGTAAATCGAGAGCTTTGACTTTCAGCTCAGCTCCTTCTTTACCACAACAGACCGATACAACGACCGCACCACTGCAGACACTGCACTGATCCACCTGTCAATCTCCCACTCCATCCTTCCCTCAATCATGAACAAGACCCCAAGATACATGAACTCCTCCACTTGAGGCAGGATCTCACCTCCGACCTGGAGAGGGCAAGCCACCCTTTTCTGGTTGAGAACCATGGCCTCGGACTTGGAGGTGCTGATTCTCATCCCAGCTGCTTCACACTCGGCTGCAAACCACCTCAGTGCACACTGAAGGTCCTGGTTCGAGGAAGCCAAACAGAATATCAGCTGCAAGATGAAGCAGAGATGAAAATCTGTGGATCCCAAACCGGACTCCCTCTGGCCCCTGGGTGCACCTAGAAATGCTGTCCATAATGATAATGAACCAAACCAAACATGAAGATAATGAACAACAGAACCAGTGACAAAGGGCAGCCCTGCCGGAGTCCAACATGTACTGGAAAAGCATGTAAAATGCACTTCTGATTTTGTATTTGATGTGAGTATTTGACACTACACAAAAACTAATAATTCATAAATATTAATGTTGCTGCTAATTGTTGACCTACCCCAGGCTATAATAATTCATCACAAAAAAATCACTACTTTGCTATCCCCTATGCATTTATTATTTTGAGAATAACTTTTAATAACTTTTTTTTTTTTTTTTTTACAAGAACCCGGCATTGAAGGGGTTTAAAAAAAAAAGAAAAATGGTATCAATAGTTAGTTCAGAGGTCGATAATGAAAAATTGGTCAATGGAAGTAGAATATAAAAAACAAAAAACAAAAAAACAACAAAAGTATGACATTTTTTATAGCAAGAAAATCAAGTGCTTAGAGGTATGAACGTGCTTATTTGAACAGGGTCCCAGAGGACTAGGGCGGCAGTAGCTCAGTTGGTAGAGACTCTTGCTCACTAACTTGGTTGGCAGTTCAAGCCCCGCCACTGGCAATGTACATGTCATTGTGTCCTTTGGCAAGACACTTCCTTGCCTGTATGAATGTGTTATGACGGTGGTTGGAGGGGCTGTAGGTGCAAAATGGCAGCCACTTCTGTCAGACTGCCCCAGGGCAGCTGTGGCTACACAAGTAATTCACCACCACTGGTTGTGAATGAATAATCCACCAAATTGTAAAATGACTTTGAGTCTCTAGAATAGCACTATATAAGATTAAGGCTTTATTATTAATGTCAAGCCTTTTGATGCTAATGAACTTACAGAGAAACAGCTCAATAAAACTGTGGAACACACAATAGATGTTTGCTTTTTGCACTCAAAATGCCTTAAGGCTACACTTACACTTATTGCTGTCATATGAGGATTTTTTTCTAATCAGTATGATGGCTCTCCAAATGATCCACTGCAAACCCAAGATGTAAAATACATACATATATTATGACTGCAGTGCACTCGTTGATATTCAACCCTCATTTCCTCAGAAGTACTTCATCCCTGTGTATTGTCTGTCTGCTCCACGTTTCGTGTTTGTCAGTGACTTTGAGCAGCAGCCGTGGTGCCGCAGCAGGCCCTCTTGTATAATTGATGTGTAAGCCTCTCATTAACAAACAATGGGGAGCGTGTGAGCACTGTGGAGCGTGCAGACGGCTCACTGTCAGAGGAGACAACCAGGACGGATCCATTCACACTCGGCTCAATACAGCCTCGATCTGTGTTTTTCAAACTCAGTGAGAGTCAACTTGGAGCTCAATGAGATGAACACATGTCAGATCTGTGCAAAAAACAGACAAAGAGATAAATATTGAAAATGTCATGTATGTGTCAGCTGAACTATGCATGCAGGGTGGGATTTGTGAAAAAAAATAAAAAACAGGAGATGGGGGCATTTCCCACATTCTGGTGCATTTTATTGTGTTTTTTGTCATTTGCTGAACTTATTTATTCATCTTCTTATGCTTATTCATTAACTTTGGGCCTTAGGCGGGGTACACCGTGGACAGGGGCCAGCTTGTTGCAGCGCTCACACAGAGACGAACATAGACAGACAACCATTCACTCTCACATTCATCCACTAGGGGCACTTTAGAATCACCAATTTACCTAACACATGCACGTGTTTGGACGGTGAGAGGAAGCTGGAGAGAACCCACGGTAACACAGGGAGGACATGCTGACTCCAGAACACTAACCACTCTGCCACCGTGCCCCTAACTTATATTGAGTTTAATTTATGAAAAACTGTTCAACTTTTCAGGATTTCTAAGGTAATAAACCATAACAGGAGAAATATGTTGCTGCAAACTCATTTTGGTCACGTGTCTGGCAAAGACTGATTGGACCATACTACTAATGGTGTGGCCTGGTCAAAGCCTGTTCTGCCTGATTTTATGTTGAAAGTTGTCTGCACTGCACTTTGTGTGCTTGGTGTGTAATTGCTTTGTCTTACATATTAAATGTTTTGTTGTTTTTTACTCATTGCAAACCATTTTCCTTACGAAGACAATAAACTGCTACCTACCTACCTATAAAAACAAATCTGGGGCCTAAATTATAAAGCTTGCATACACCCAAGCCAAGACTGAAACCGGCATAAGCGACTGTCTGCGACAAAATTGGGAACTTTACAAAACCAACTAGATGTAAAACCTTTCCTTTGCATCTATAAAGGGGAAATTGCAGGTGTCTGTACGCAGGGTTTTAGAAGTCTGAATATTTAGTTGCATGCACCACTTTTTGCTTTTGAAAATCTGATTATCTTGACAAGTCCCGCGTCAGACTTTCTCTCTGGTTCCATCTGGTCTAACTTTATACATGAGAACTGCGGGATCCATCAAAAACAAACTCCTTGGATATTTCTTTTTTACATGGACAAAAGATTGACAGTTTGGAATGATTTGGATGACATATGGATGATTATTATCTAAAAAAGCAATTGTGCACAAATGTCCATTTAGCGTGCACAAACAATGAGAGGTGTAGGACATCTCCTCTTTTGGGTTTAGGCAGGTTGGATACGGATGAAGGCCCTATTGTTTAGGGATGCACGAATTGATACCAAAAGTATCGATACCTTGAATTCCTGTGATTTAATTGTGATATCGATACAAATCTGAAAGTATCGATACTTTAGTAGTAATGAAAAACAATGTTATTAGTATAATACAAATTCCACTGGATGTGTGCTCTACAGTGACAGGTCCAACCCAATCCATTGTGTTCTGCAGCTCTACTGGCAAAAAAAAAGCCATCATTAGTAACATGTGCATGCATATAGGCTTTTGAAATAAACAAAATTCAATTACTATAGAAGAAAAACCATCATTGAGACTGTAAAGGTGGTATCAGAATCGGTATTGGTATCGTCGATACCAGGCTTGATATCGAATTGAAGGTGAGAAAGCTGGTAACACACATCACTACT
Organism: Bostrychus sinensis; assembly: GCA_020698575.1. Classification (NCBI taxonomy): domain Eukaryota; kingdom Metazoa; phylum Chordata; class Actinopteri; order Gobiiformes; family Eleotridae; genus Bostrychus; species Bostrychus sinensis. The sequence continues at coordinate 34,986,444 of CM036248.1, forward strand.
CTTGTGCTCTAAAGAACAGATCCAGCATAACAAAGTCTGAAGCATCAAGTTACGTGTAGCTTATCTGTATAGGCATATGGCTAATAGACTTCATTAACTACAACTAAATGCTACCTGCTCACTGAAAGTATAAACATCTAGTTATTTGTGCCTCACGTTTTTGGACATGCAGTTATTTTCCAACTGTCAAACTTTTCTTTTTGATGATGTCTTTTTATTTACCCACTTGTAAGTCAAAGAAAACTTTTTTTTTTTTCTGTATGTTGGCACTTGCAGATTTTGTGCTCACTGCAGGAGCCTGTTCTTCTTTCAGTGTTTCCAACATGAGGTCCTCATAATTTCTATCCATTCTTCTGAACTTTTTGTTCTTGTGAATTGGAGTGCGGCATGTTTCTTTTCCTTTCTTTCTTTTCTTCATCTTTAAGAAATCAGCCTTGTCAGTTATGGAAATTGCATCAAATTTCATCTATTCTGTATTTGAGGGGTGGTTCCTTGTTGACAGTTTTTAGCTGCTTACATGTTTTTTTGGGGACATAAAGGTGTTTCTGCCCATTTCTATCTGTGGATACCTTTGTAGAGACAGTTGTTGATTAGGATGTTTCGTTCTGTAGCAGGCTTTATATTCTAGGATAGTGGTTTGTCTTGTGTACCTCTTTTTGGTTTGTTTTTTGTCATACCATAATTACTCATATGTCTTGATGTTTCTTCAAAAAGTGGACATAAAACTGCTGTGTTTATGAATACAAAGATATTTTAAACATTGTAAATACTTTTTTTTATTTATTTTTTTACTCAAATCAAAGACTAAGGGTATATTTACACCAAGAAAGTCCGTTGGTCCTCTTCTTTGGTTCAAATCAAGTCCAGACTTTATTTTTTTTATTTGGTTCAGATTGTGTTGTCATTGCACTTTTTGCAAGTGGACTAAAATTTGTAAACAGAAGCATATGTGTTATGATCGCTGCACCCGAAGGCCAGAAATGATGAATATGGCTATGATAGCTCGTTAACTCCAAAAAGGCTGATGATGTTTGTAGTTGGGCCAGATTGAGGCCAGTTCATATTCACACCATAAGCAAACTGTACCAAAGTCCATTTAGACCGAGACCACCTCTTCAGGTGGGACCTGGTCCGCTTGTTTAGTTCAGACCCGAGTTCGCATGGGTGTATTCACACCTGCACACTTGGTCTGGACTAACATGGGAAACAAACTCTGGTCCGTTTTAACCAGACCAAGGGAGGCAGGTGTGAGTACGCCCTAAATTTAGACTTTTATTTATTATTTTATTGTTTATGTTCAAAATAGACAAAATAATTAGTCTTAAACTCCTAATACATTTACTATAAAGAAAAAAATAAATAATTTGAATAACTTTTTATTTTTATTTTATTTAACCTTTATTTAACCAGGAAAAAGCTCATTGAGATTACAAATCTCTTTTTCAAGAGTGACCTGGCCAAGACAGCAGCTCAGTTACACTTCCCTTTGAAACAAGCAGGTTTTACTTTTACTTTTACAATTGTATTTAAATTATATTTTTTTTGTAGTTTCATCAGTCAATGAGACACCTGAGCAGGCTTTTCTTCCATAGGTTTAAGTAGTTTAATATGAAAAGTACTCAGCTGAGCTGTACCCTTCTTAAGGAAACACACCTATTTTTTCAATTCAATTCAGATTTATTTGTATAGCCCAGTATCACAACAAAAGTCGCCTCAAAGGGCTTCACAACAGTTGATCAAACATAAACACACAATCAGACTTAACACACAATCAACACAAACAATAACTGAACTAAACAGACTCAGGACACTCCTGTTTTTAGACCCTCCTTCTTGGTAAGGAAAAACTCCTAAAAAAAATCCAGCTGTGGGAAAAAAAGAAGGAACCTTTTGGAGCCCAAATTGAAGGAGAGATCCTCTCCCAGGACGGACAGGCAACGCGTCTAGGACTGCTAGTCCCTTAGTTCATCTATAGCAGGGGTGTCCAACTCATTGTCACCGAGATCCTCTCCCAGGACAGACAGGCAACATGTGTCTAGGACTGTTAGTTCATTAGTTCATCTATAGTTCAGGTCTGTAAGGATTCATCCAGAGGGGAGTGGGGTGAGGGAGGATGAGGAAGACCTAGATAGTAATATGTCAAAAGGTTGAGCTGAAACCAGTCCAGTGGCTGTATCCTAATGTCTGTGTGATGACCCATAATAATGGTGATGATGATGGGTTTAATACTGTTGGACGTTTGGGCTCTGTGGGAGAAGCCAGAGGCGAGATGACAGCTTCATGATGCAACTGTCACCAGCATTAGCTCACTCATCCACTATGACTAACAGCACATATGCCAGCGGTGTAAAGTAACACAAAAATACTGTTACTTTTACTTGAGTACATTTTTGATGGGAAAAAAATGTTTCTTTTACATTAATCACATTAATCCTCAGGCTCTCTTAAAAAAAAAGAAAAAAAAAAGTCACATTCTTCCTCTTAATGCACCTTTTAGGTCACTGGGTCACATTTAAGAATATAAAACAAGAACAAAAAAAACTTTTTTTTTAATTTTTGATCATTAAATCCCTGTCCTCATTGTAGAGAGCAAAAGTAAATTCATTTTCATATTTTAAATGAGTATGTTTGGACCTTGGTGACAAAATACAGTAGCATTTATCTTGCAGTCACAGGGAGCTGGGTTTGGGGACAGAAGCAGCAGTAGTGGTGATAGGAATTTTAGTAGATGCCTTGGAAGCAGCATCAGCAGTAGTAGTAGTAGTAGTAGTTGTAGTAGTTGTAGTAGTTGTAGTAGTTGTGGTAGTAGCGGTCAATAGAATTTACTTTGTTAAAAGTGTGCAAGGATATCTAATTCCATGACTAATTTGTTCATTAATCCACTGTTTAAGGCCAGTTCTCTGACGCACTTTCCCTCTCACTTCATAGCAGCATGCATGGTTTATAAATTGCTATTGACACAGAGCTTCAATGGGTCTCTGAGGGACAGCACTTAACAGTTTTTTTTTTTTTTTTTCACTGCAACAAAGAAAGACGGCGAGTGTATAAATGTGACAAAATCATAATTTCTAAGAGCTCAATGGCAGTCAGTGGAGAACTGAGCGGTTCATAATGCTGGCTGATGGATGATGATTGGACCAACTGGCTGAAGCCCTTTTGAGTGACGCATGGTGATGAAACATACACCAACATCAGTGCTTTTTACTGTGCAGGAGAAGTTTTCAACGTTTGTACTTATTACACTCTAGATATATAACATAATAACTGTGTTATTGAGTTTGAGCCTGTTTTAGCATTGGTAGTTAGTCCATTCATTCAGTATATCAGCATTGTTGGGAAAGTGGCCTGCAAGTTAGCCCAGCGCAATGGCAGGCAGTGATGCTTGAGTTGTCGACACTATTTTGGCAAAGCCTTTTCTTTACAAGGAGAGACTAAGAATTAAAAAGCAGGGCAGACCAGGGGAAATTTGCTTCCCCTGTTTGAAACAACAACAACATCACATTTCATTTATATAGCACATTTCATGTGACCAGCACAGGCTCAATGTGTTTTAAAAACAAAGACATTGCGTTGCTGCCTTACAGGATTACAAAAATTCAAAAGTGTAAGATCACATTTAGTTAAAACCTTGTGCATTTAAACAGGTTTTTCATTTCTTTTTAAAATAGGACAAAGTGACAGTAGATTGTAGTTCAAGTGGTGTACATGTTTCTAACATGCTCACAAGCCTAAAGCGTTTAATAGTGGCTGAAATTCCTGTATTAAGGCTTAAGGACCAAGTAATCAAATTTCAGTTTTGTCTTGATTTATTTGTAAAAAAAAAAAAAAAAAAAAAAAAAAAAAAAAATTCTTACTCAGAGACTGATATTGGTAATGCATCGGATAAGGTCCAAAAGACCAGCATCTGCCACTGGTAGCAGTTGTAGTAGTTACAGAGCTGTAAAAGTACAGATTTAAAGTACTTCTTCCACCTATTCAGAAAACCAACATTTTCCACAGTAGAGATGGACATGCAGTATCATTTTGTGACATGTGTGAGTGTTGCGACCATACAAAGGCATGCTCCGCCTTAATTGCATGTTCTCCCTAACTGAAGAACAAGTGTACCATCCAGCTGCAGTTAATGCTTAATCAATATGACATGTGTTTTACTTACATTCAGACATCAAGTCGTCCCACCAGTGTCATTCTGCAATGTAAATTAATTAAAGTGGGCCCACCTCATTAGGATATGGAAATTTACAGCTCACATGTAAATCAATTAGTCTTTCCATGTGTATAATTATGAAAATTCAGAGATAACTTACAATGTACAGAACATTCCATGAAAATGTATTACTTATCTGCTCATTATCTTTGCAGTTACATTCTTTATGAAAATATGATTCATATGTATTCATATCATGAATTTGGTGAAAAACCTAGACACATTTATAGCCTGTCCTGATCTCTATAAGGTTTCTTCTTTCTTTTTCCCACAGATAAGGGCAGTCTAAGGCCAGGGATGTCTTGGGACTGATTAGTTTAGTGTAGTTATTGTTTGTGTTGATTGTGTGTTAAGTCTGATTGTGTGTTTATGTTTGATTAACTGTTTGTGAAGCCCTTTGAGGCGACTGTTGTTGTGTTACTGGGCTATACAAATAAAAGTGAACTGAAATTGAAAAACCAGACTAGGTGTAGTCACTTAAATGCAAAGCTCATGACAAACATAAAGGCACAAAACACGGGCTTGCCTGTATAATTCCACATGAACAAGTACGACTTTATTTTAGCTTAGTACAGGCACAATATACTGCATGGTCAGGCTAGCACACAGTAGCTTAGCAACTTGTAATATCCCATTAACACACTTATAGGAACAAAGCAACTTAACAAACTTAAACGAATTAAACTCACTTTGATCATGAATGCACACTTCTGGGAAGTAGGTCACACTTGAGGAATGTACAGATATGGCAGAATGATAAACAGTGAAGCTCCGATGAACTTTCACTCAAACTTTCTACTGCTTGTCTAACTGTACGCTGTTGAGGCCTTCTGTACAACCAGCCTTGAAAGAATGGGAGTTAGCCATACAACAAACCACCAATGGCATTTTTTTTCTTTATTTCTTACAATGAAACCTTTGTACAGATTTGGGGAGAAGAAATGAGTCAAGCCTAACACAGGAGTCAACCAGACAACTCCGAAACATGGGGGGAGTTCCGCAGAGACAAATTAGACCAAAACAGTGAAGAAACAAGCAAAGTTTCCCTTGAGTAACTTTTAACCATCCGAACAACAGACTGCCATTTTGGTGCTTTACATTTTGTGTGAGAATCCATTGCTCCCATTGCTCATGTCCATAAAACTTCATGAACAGTTGAACACACACGACATCTTCCTCCCTCTGCTTATGGCTGGTATGTTTTTTGTGCTGGCCTGTGCAGTAAATCCAGGTCATCACAGCAGGTTGCTTTTTAATAGATGCAGCTCCGAGCTGAGGCTGTGTATTTACTCTGAGCTCAGAGGTTTGAAGTCACCAGCGTGGTTTTAATGAGAAGCTCATGGGAAGTCACAGAACACATTTAAGCTGTATATAATAAAGATAAAATGATTTCCCGAGAATAGAACCATCGTCATAAACATGTATGTAGCTCAAGTCAGAACAAGCTTTTATTTTGTTGTTAAGTGGAATATACATGATTCTGGAGAATGATTCTGGAGATACATTCACTATGGCTTTTCCATATGCATTTTCGGAACCAGCATAGTGGCAAAGGGCACTGTAGGTCTGTACGTTATGCACTGAGGGTTACAGGTGGCCCTAGCACCTTTGTGAGGATTGGTTAAATACAGAAAATACATTACTTCTAGAATTAAAGGGGAATTGTGCAACTTTTTTACCTTAATTAAACAGCTTTGAGTCATATCATGGCTAAATGAGTAGTTGCAGGGTCAGTAAAGCTCCTTACACCTTTAGCATAGCTGGGCAAAAAAACAGACTCACAAGAATGGGAGAACTGACCCGGTCTCCTTGAAATCTTGCAAGAAAGCATGATTGCCAAGTCTGAATTGCACTGTTTTTTAAGTGCTGCTGATGTTGAAAACAATTATCAGGTTGGGAAGAGCTATTCTGCATGCAAATTATGTGAATAATTGGCTATTTCTTAATAAAGAGCCAAATCTTGAAGTACACATCTTTAAACTGAAAGCCGATCACAGTGAAGCCAGGCCAAACCAGCACATCTTTGTTTCTGTGAGAGAGGTAACCAGCGGGGCACACCTTTCTGTGCAGCGCTAATAAAAAATGACAGGAAATTGTAGAAATTGTGGTTGCGCCGTATTGTCATACACTGTTCAGCGGGTTTTGGGCCGTTCTTTCAGTTGCTGTTGGACGGGTTTTGACTTTTCTGGAAACCCTGCAAGAAAGCGGCACATCCTGGTTAGCCTGTCGGGTTAATAACAACAAACCAGCGATGGCTTTACTTCTTAGATTTTCATCATGGCAGAGCAGCCAAAAGAAAATCTTTGTACGGCGAAGAAGGAGGAAAAGAGAGTAAAGCTGAGTAAGGCACAACAAAAATGTTTTGCTGTTTTTAATTAAGAAAATAAACACGGCAAAATAAATAAATAAATAAAAAAACAACCTGCTTTGATAATGACTTAGTGATGGACAGCCACTGACATGGTTTACCAAATCATCTCCAGTTTGATTTATTTATTTTTTTTTAACATGTTTTTTTCTATGGAAGACTCCAGGTGGTAGACAATCAGGTAAAGTTAACAAAAACTAGAACAAAAATGAAATCTCTTTTACATACAGTATCAGTTAATCATTAAATACATGAGGCGACGTGGGGGACCACTGTATTTTCTTAAGGCAATAACAGCTGCATTAACCCCGAGTGTTTTAATTGTGTTAAGTAAAGTATGTAAACACAATGTTTTTATATCTCTCAGTATGTCTGTGAAAGACCTTATAGAAAGAGACATAGAAATATGTCTCAGATAAATCTTCTCTTAACAGAAATGGTGGTCTCAGACACAACCTTCAATTTGTTTACAACAGTCTCCTGAAACCAAACCAAAGCAAACGAGTTTCACTCAGGTCATTAACGTCTGAAGGAGCTGACCAGGCTGGGGAGGGTTAACGACTGTCCCCCTCACTCCAGCTGAGGACAAAGGACTCCTAATGACCCGAAACCACTCAGGCTATTCATAGTCTTCTGAACCAATAGAAGTTAGTTTCAGGTCTAAACTTTTCCTTCCTAGGAGCAGATAAACCAGCTCTCACCAGTTCAATTTCAGAATTGAGAAAGCCTCTTGGATAAGAGGTGAAACATCTTCAACTTTAAAAACCAAGTCCAGATGACTGCTTTTTAAACCTTTTGATGTGATATGTATAAATAGCCTACTTAAATCACAACAGTTTATTGCAGAAGCTTCTAAACAGTGGAGTTTATGAAACTTTTTTACCTATATATACACCAGCATTATGCGATTAACAGCAACAACAAAATAGTGTGTCAGTGTCCAACCCGCTCAGTACACAGGGCACTAGTGCTGCAGTAAAAAGTAATTGAGAGTTTAGGACTGATGTAAGGTGATTTGGAGCTTTTAAAACAGGTTGTATTGAACCTGTTTTTAGAAAAAGGTTATATTTCTGCTGCCATAGATTCCTTTCTGAAATAGGTTCACATGTAGCCTTTAGTTGGTGCAATCTAAATGTGTGGGCATAATGGGTATAATGCTAATTTTTAAGCTAATGTTTTCTACTCACTTTAGGGCTACTTGCCAAAATCACATCAGTCTCTGGGCTGTATCTTCCGCATCTTAGAGCAGGAGGTGGACCAGACAGTGGCGCAGGGGCCTTATCCCAATCCCTGCTCTTTAGACTGGGCCCAAAGTCTAGTCTAAAGAGGTTGGACGTGGGCTGGGCTTGGGCTGAAGAGGTTGAACTTGATCTGGCACAAATCTAGGCTGGAGAACAGCTGTGCATTTGGGAAAAGGTTAGATTTGAGAGTGTTTCAAGCAATTAACAAATCAGGGAGAAGGCGCTGCTTTTAAATGCGTGAACCTGAGTCCCATAATCGTGTCCTTACTGGAAAAAGAAGTGCCTAGTTTTCAAAGGAGGAAATGATAATCGTGGCTGAGCTGAAAGCTTGTGCTATGAAAGCATAAGCATAACTCTGTGCGCAGCTGTGCTCAGGGCAGTGCCCGCCTCACCCTGGCTTGACCATGGTGGTCCTCCGCATGCACGGAGCAAGGAGTACGCCCCCAGCTTTACTTCCTACTCTTAGTACTGCCTCTCGCCGCTGCCTCAGGCTCTGTCAGGGTGCCAGGCGCGGTTGGCTCACATACAAGCAAGTATACAGTTTACAACATTTTACAGTAGCTAGAGCCTGCAGTTTACATCTTTTTTCTTCTTTGTTTTTTTTTTAGTCTTTTGTCTTTCAGTACTGCGAACAGCAACAACAGAGGTGGAAGGAGCCTGTCTGATGGGGGATGGGAGGTCGGGAACACTAACGAATGTTGGAGTCATGACTCCAGGTCGAGAACCAAACCCTGCCGGGGCCAGGCTGCAACACTGAGCTGTGCGTTCTTACACAGGGAGCGTCATTTTCCAGTGAGCGATGTGCACTGTAAAGAACAAGAGGGGCTGGTTACTACAGGCTCAAAATATAGAGCACAATACAGCCCACAAACCCAGTGACAGAGGTCCCCTGTGTGCCAAACTGCTTCAGTAAACAAAGAGTGAGGGACGCAAGAGAGTTAACCCCAGAGGATGAACGCCTTCTGTCCTGGATCTCCCGTGTCGCCCCAGGGTTAAGAGACTAAAGCAGGGAAGGTTAACACACATATTTAAGTATAGCAGGCAGCACCTACACTGCTCAATCAAACAACCCTGGATTGTGCATAGAAATGTCAGTTAGAGCGTGCGGGGGCTTGGCTCGGGTCCATAATAACATGTAATTGTTCAGACAAAACGGGCTCAGGTTTTTGGGCTTGATCTAAGCTCTAAAGCGTAGGCAGGACAGTAGCAGTGGAGACAGTAGCACTGTCTGCGACTGTGAGCCGGAGCTCTCCGCCAGAGTACACAGACCCCACGTCTTTCCCAATCTCATTCAGTCTAAAGAATAAATGACTGTTAAAATTATAGGACTCCATTTAATAGCCTAAATAATATTAATTTTAATGTTATTGTGACAAAAAAGCTAACCAGGTTAATAGCAGCAGAGCATGTGGAGCAGCTGAAAATATCCCTTCCCCAGTCTCTCCAACACTGTTGAAAATACATTTATTATTATTATTATTATTATTATTATTATTATCACGTTATTATCTCTGAAAGCACTTTGTTTAACTCCCATAGGTCTAATATTTATTGCTGTATGAGTGCTTTGGTGACACCAGCTTCATGCCCATCTGCACGACACCACACCAGACCAGTCCTCGCCTTTATTGTAGACTGATGCCCTGTGGTGGTGGCAGCAGGCCCTCGCGGGGACATTCTGAACACAGGCGCAAAAAACTGCATCAAAGTCACCTCCAGTTTTGCGCCAAGCGAAAGATCGTGCCCTGTGTCTTTAAAAATGTACTACAAAATGCAAACTATCTAAAGTGACAGAAGATAAATTATGGAAGAAAAAAAAAATCTCTTAAATGATGTCAACAAAAAGTTTATCCAAATTTAGCCAAGAAAGAAAAGAAAAAAAAAAGTCACATTTATATACACAGCTTTGCAAAACCAACTGGCCCATCTGTCAGAGATGATGCTGCCACTCATGTTACCACTCTACATGATGTAGCAGCAGATGAATAATGCATGAAGAAGCAAATGTGCCATTACATAAGCAGAGCAGTGCAGGTGTCTGTGTACTTAGCCCTGCCAAAGTAAATGTCCGAGCAGCTCCAGTGAACGTGGAGGAGACCGGTCCCTTGTCAAAACATGTCAGGCTAAAACGCCCGTCTCCAGCTGTGGCCGCCAGAGTTTGATCCTAAAGCACTCAGAAAAGCTCTTCTCACGAGCCGCTGGCTGCTCCGCTCTTCGGGCCAGAGCAGGACATGTTCTGTCAGGTGTGCATCCTGTTTCCTTGTGTCTTTTACTGCTGGAGTATTTCTATCTGCAGTATTAACATTAGATGGACATTTGCTTCCATGTATTCCATATCTCTACAGTACTGATGTGCATTAGGATGGTAATTTAAACATTTGTATACACTGGGAATGCATGTTTAAGCTGTCCCAAGATAGTATCAGGTCAAATTCAACTAGGGAGGCCTGCGACTGGGTAAGGTCAAAGCAGCAAAGGTCTGGGACATCAGAATTCAATCTTACTACCCTGACCAGCCAAACAAACTCTTTTCCTACTCTATTCAAAGTTAGTCTGGTAACTCATGGATTGAGTTTCATTTCTATGGGTGGAACAATCACAGTCGGAGTAACCAATCAGAGAAATGAAGGGCGGAATTTAAGCTGTGCGCAGCTGACCTGTATCCAAAACAAATATGGTGCTTATGAAGAATTGCTGCTGCCAGTTGGACAAAGACTTGTGGCAAAAATGGGTTTGTTTGAATATGGTTGTTAGGCCAGATGTCAGCGGGACTTTACTGTTGTTAAAATGGAAACAAGACAAAGACAAAAATCCCACATTAGACTGAATAACAACAAGGACTTCAGCAGAACCAACAGATGATGAAGATAAGCTCTTAATGCTGTCAATCAGGGCAGAGGTTATAAATTTCAATCTGTATAAGCATCAACGTCATCTTGATTATTTTTGATAGATTATCTTCCACTTTTGTAAGATGTGCTGCAGGTAAATGGCTGTGATAGGCCGGTATTCAGCAATTTGACTGGAAATGGCTCACTGTGGCTGAGGTACCAGAGCCTCCTGCTTTTGAAAGAAAGAAGGTGGTGCTGATTGCAGCCAGTTACATTTGTGTCCTTACATGTAAGGACAGACTAAGATCATATCATTATGTGAAAGAAGTAAAGTGGGCTTTAACCCTCTGCACCCTGAGCCATTTTGCCTAGATTTTTTGTATAAAAAGGCCTATAGAATATCACTCCAGTGATGCACAGTGAAGCCACTTATACCACTTTTTACCAGAACAACCAGAACTTTAAGTCTGTGTGTGTTGTTTTTATGTCATTTGAGAAAAAAACAAATACCTATTTGTCCATAAAGGCACAATAAAAAAAAACATGCAAAAATGAAAAACAACAGCTTTTATTGAAAAACATAAAATTAATGTTTACAAACCTTTTGATAAGTAAAATACAATAAATAGACCCATGTTGGGTGTATTATCAAACAGCAATAGTTTAGGTAGAACAATTTGCATTCTACAAACATTTATTTCATAAAAGTGCCAGGCACCCTGGGGGTAAACAACAGATTTAGATTGTTAAATACATGACAAAACAAATATGAAACAGGTTTATGATAAAATATATAACTATTAGTAAAAAAAATATAACATCTTAAAAAGTACAACAACAAAGTAGAACACTTGCAGGAGTAACTTTTACGTCAAACACTAATAAGACACCTCAGGCGCCCTGCTATGCATGCCACTGCTCAAAACAGTCCCTGTCTAGGATCACACAGAGGGCCACATCACAGGCCTTGCATTTCCAGGGGTTTGACTGCTGCACCTGCTTGGTCGGCCTGCAGAGCACACAGCCTCTCCTTCCATTGGTGGCCTTGTTACTGGCCTCTTTGATCTAAGAACTTTCTTGTGATTGTACTCTAATTGAGTTTTTCATAAACTGTGTCACAATCTTTTCAATGCTGACATCACTACTACAGTGTTTGTGTGGATTTACAATATAATGCTCCATCACTGCTGTGTTGTTGTTAATATTGTTGTTTTTCTACTTTTTTTATTTTTGTATATACCTGTGGATACTGATTTTTTTCAAACTGTTTCATCACTTTTGAGGTCAGCAGGGATACCTTTATATTTCTGTGGACTTGTCTTAAACTTGTACCCATTATAAAAATAATTTTCCTTTATTGCTGTCATGACAGTTCACACCTGATGGTCCTGTCTTGTAATTAAGTTTTTCTGGACTTCAAAGCTGTTTTTTTTTTTTTTTTTTGGCAATATTCTACTATAACAGTCCAGTTATGTTGTCTTGTAATTACAATTCTCCACTTTTGTAATGTTCTCTGCTAAATAACTTTTCATTATATTTCCAGCACTGTGATTGTAATTTTGTAAAAAATGTATCACATGACATTGATCAGGTGACCACATAGACCGATAAAAGCAGGTGTGTCTCAAACGCGCATTTCATGTCTGATGAAGGGCAGGTGCCCGAAATGTCACTCGTGATGAAAAATAAAAATTGGAGCTAAAAAGCTTTGGTGTGTGGATCCTACTTTTTGGTCTTGATCCAGCACACAATCGTAAGGTTTTTTGAGGATGTGCGTGTCTTTTTCTCTTGTCCAGGGACATAACAGAGTCATAGGCCAGCCCCTTACCTGACGCAAACTTTGATTTCCCTCTGTACACATTTAAGTCTAGCGTGTACCCATTACTGCTATCTGCCAGGACAAAGAGTTTGAACCCCCACTTGGTTGGTTTTGCCTTCATATACTGTGTCATGCCTGTGGGCCTTTGATGCTACCATCCTTTCGTCAATAGAAAGGTGTTTCCAATGGGTGGAAAAAGGCATGACATGCCTCTTTTACAGTGGTCATGAGGGGCTTCAAGCGGTGCAGGCTGTCATACTGTGTGGTTTCTTTTTTATCATCATTCACTCTGTCTTCATCTGGGTCACTCATGTGAAGACACCATAAGATGGCCTGGTACCTATCATGGGACATCACTGTGCAGGGAAAAGATTGGCTGAAAATAGTATTTCTCCTCTAATATTGCGGGATCTTGGGAAGTTCTACCAAGGCAAAATAAAAGGTCAATTCAAGAAATTTCAAAAACTCAAGAATTCCAATATTTGCCCAAGAAAACTTTTTTCCCTGACCATTTTTTTTTTTTTTGCAGCCTGTTTGTTTTTGCAGAAGGTGTTGAGTGCAATGTTGGGGATAAAAAGTTGAAAAAGCTCAAGAGGAGAATAATCTGAAGTGGGAGAGAGCTGATGCCCCTCAGTTCTCGCTGGTAAAAACTGCATAGGAGCAGGAGGGATGTCTCTTGGCTGCTCTGTGTTCCATGCAGCTGCTGCACTTTGATGTGGGGATCTGGATCTGGATCTGGAAGGTCTACGGATCCTTGACCATCCTCCCCTGCTATGACCCTGGCCACTTTCAGATGCAACTGAAGGTCCAGCTTCTATATCATCATTACTGTTGCACAAGAAATTAGAAGCAAATGCACACTGCCTGTCTGTCTACTATATCTCTATATACTATATATTTTTCTATAATTACTGTCAGTAATTATTGTCAGTAAAACATTACTCTTATAGGCTACTATAATATATTATGTACTATAATATATAATATGACCATTTCTAAGATATAAGAAAACTGTATTTGTAAACAAAATAGAAAATCACTCTATTACACACTGTGGGCATTTGGTTGTAACCAGCCCCACCACTATGTAAAAACAACCCCCCAGCTTACAGCACCAGGGGCTGGGGTATTGTCTCTAAACACAAAAACATTTTGATATACTACAAATATATGATGCAGTATAACATGAGTAGATACAAAGTAAATAATGACAATGGAACTTACTCTTCAACAGGGTCTCTTCCCTTTTCATATGCTTTCTCATTATCACTAACTTTCTTCTCCTGAGGATTCCCCATCACCAATCAGCTCCATTTCCCAAAACAGCTGCAGCGCCTCATCTACAGCAAATCTCCTTTCCTGCCATCTTCTTTACTCTCCTATTATGTTCTTTTTTTTTCCTATTCTTTTTTCTTTTTTTTCTTCTTTTTTTTTTCATGCCTCTTATTTTGACGTTACTACTCCTTCACGATTTTCCCGGCACTTTACTTGTGACAGTTCGTGAATTTATGAATGGCAATGACGCCACCAAGTCGCAATGCATTATGGGTAATTCAAATGACAAAAACAGTGAGAGCTAATGATAGAAATCGATTGTTTTTGGCTGGATTTTTATCAGAAATGCGTAAAATATGGATCCATCTAGATGGCGCTCCACGGTGAAATGTCCTCAAAAGACATTCAACTTCCAGAAGCCATAAAATGACTTCTAGAAAAGCTATGGAGATACCAAAAGTACCATTTGAAGCTTAGCTTCAACTGAGAAAAAAAGTAAGTAGCTACTACTTATGGTTACAGAGATACTGTTAAGTTTAATAAAACATGTCCTCAGCAGTCACCGGCGATTGCTCCGGGTGCAGAGGGTTAATAGGTGGACAGCCTCAGCCTACAGTATTACTCAAACATGTGAATGAAACAAAATACTACTCCAGGTATGTTTTAGAGGAGTGAACAACATTATAACATGGTTAAAACCTAAACAAAAAAGTAGAATATGAGACCTCTCATCTCAGTAAATGAGCCATTTTAAAGTTAAACTCTCAAAAGAGTTTCTTCAGAGTTATCATGTTAACTGTGATCACAGCCCATGATGAGGTTTCAAATTATAATAAAACTAATCATAATCATACATTATTAGTTCATACACTAATCATGTATGAACTTGAAAATGATTATACTTTGTGTTTCTCAAAGGTTGTTGCTCTATGACTTGGACTGTGGACTGAAAGTCCATTATTTTCACAAGTAACTGTTCAAAAGTTGACAGTGCTGCATTAATGGAAAATACAGCCTGAAAACTTTATTACAGAATATTCTTAACGTTTTCAAAAAGAGCCTTGAGAACTCTAGTCTAGAAAGTCACTCTATATAGTGTACTGCTTGATATATATATATATATATATATATATATATATATATATATATATATATATATATATATATATATATATATTTCATGAAGGGCATCTGGGCAGTGGTGACCCAGGGAATGGAACAGCCAAAAAGGAAGAAGAATGATATATACTTGAGGCAAGTTTAAAGAGAAATGAGGTTGTCCTGATGGTGACCCTCACTGTTTGACTGAGAAGTTGCATGTATCATCTACACTTCTGAGAATAAAGTATTATTACTTCTGGAAATAGATGTGGTAATTTCTCAAAACATCTGCAGAAATTCACAGTGATATTATAGAGTCATGGTCACAAATTCCTTACAAGCCATTACTTCTATTATTATACATTTTTTTCCACAATACAAACTGCAGTCAAGAATTTGAAGGGATAGGTCAATTTTTTTTTTTAATGTCATTATTATTAACTAAACTGTGAACGCTCACATCTGTTTTTTATTTATTTTTTCTATTTATTTATTTTTTGTGTGAATACTATCAGTCCAAATATTGATAGTATTGATCCTAATGTTCGTATCAGTATCAGATTCACTCGAGTCTGGTGAGGTTAATTCTCTTGTTCCAGTTTCTTTTGTATGTATGTACAGCAAATAATCAAAAAAACAGATGTGTCTGTGTACAGCACAGCTCACTTTAAGACATTTTGCTGCTTACTCTGTTGCCCTCCTCCTCTCCTCCAAAACCCCTATTAACTGGGAAGGAAGAATTTGATTATTTTTTTCTGTGTGTGTGCAGATTGTATGTAAATATATATTTTTATTTGAATAACTATGTTTAAAAGGGCTATATTATACAAAATTTAGTTTTCTGAGTATTCGCTTGTTATAATGATTTTCCCTCATCAAAAACATACCTGGAGTTGCATTTTGTGTCATTCATGACTGTTTGAGTAATCCTCTCTTCTCAGGCGTTGCATTTCTGAGGCCTCAGAACGCTCGATTCCATGAACCTCCGCCTCTTCCACGAACCCCCGCCCACTTCCAACAAGCCCTATATAAGCTAAGTAAGTAAAAAGCTCCTTTATGTATGATTCTGTTTAAAATAGCTCTGCCCTCTGCACCTGTTTCTTTATGGCAGTTGTAATTATTGGTTATAATGGGTTGTAAAATGTACAATGCTGTGACCAAAATTGACGATAAATAAAAGCATAATATATCCCTTTTAAAATCTGTTCTGGATTTTAACATGTACTTAACAGTGGGAAGCAACAATCACAAACTCATGTCAAACTGTAGTGGTTACAAAATAATTCAGATTTAACATTTAATGACTATACTAATAACTGCTTCTTCCTACATGAAAGCACATACCCTGCTTGTAAGTACAAAGTATCACTTTCAAAATACTGGCCCAATATTTACTTGGTATCTGATCTGTAAATAAAATTTCCAGTACCGCACACCTGCAGAAAAAAAATTAAATGTAACCAATAAAACCAAAATTTAAGTGTGTCATGGAAGCTATGGCCCAGATATTGCTTTACCCACTCAGCAGTGAGTAGTCCTAAGTGTCCTAGGCCTTCTCCAGGGCTTCCTTCCAGTTGGACATTCCCAGAACACCTCCTTAGGAAAGCGTCCAGGAGCATACTTGAGCCTCAGCTGCTGCTTTTGATGATCTCAAGACTCCCAAGATCCTCGAACTCTTTCACTTGAGCCAGAAGCTCTCTAGCAACAAGGAGACTGGCAATTCTTCGGTGCCCAAACTGGAATTCCTCTGGGCCACTCCACTGTTCCTTGAAATTCTGCCAAAACAGTCCAGTTTTGTTTTTTGAATAAAGTACATAACTTTTTATCAAGCATACAGTTAGCTACCTAAGCTACCTAAAATGTTAATGTGCCCGTTGTAGATCTGACAGTGTTGTCATACTCCCAGCCCAGTTACAGCAGATAAAGGGTGAGGAAATGAGCCTGATCTGAGCCAGTGCTTCTCTCTGAACGCAAGTGCGAGGGGGGCGGGGCTTGTGCCTGAGGTTGCGACTCTTTAATCATCTCCGCTGCCTTTGTGCCGTTACACAAGAGTTTCATCATCAGTGAAGAATCCCAGCAGACATCTCTCCATTTGATCTTTAATGGCGCTGGATATGGGCCTCAGCTCTTTTTTTCCAAATCAGCCGGACGTCCTGGGACTTCACGGATGTTGCACATTTGTTTGCAAATGTGGAGGACAAACTGGCGGCTTTCACTGGCTCAACTTCTGTTTTATCTCTTGCATCAGCTGATATGGAATCATGAAGGCGGTGCAGCTCAAAGCTTTTAAGACAAAAGTCGATTATTTTGTAAGTTGGAATTTAACGAAGGGCCTGACTGGCACATGAATACTAATGCTGTGTCTTCTAAGCGTTTCTTTACGAGTATGAGCATTAAAACAAAAACTATGCTTATACTGTATGTTAGAGGAATGTGGCTTTTTTACTGTGAGAAGATTTGGTCTGCACAACACTCAGAGAAATAAAGTCCTGTTCTTTCTGCACAAAATTTCAACTGATACAATTTAAGGTGGGTCACAGGTCACATTATAGTAAAACTAATTTCGCACAGATGTATCTGAACACGACAGACATATGTGATCGATGTTCACAGACTCCTTGTAATCTCACACACGTTTAGGTCATGTCCAAGACTGGAGGAGTAATGGAAATCATATTTCAGGACCATTTCAGAAACTGAGCTGTGACCTCTCATTGCAGTATTTGGTGTACCTGGGTCCAACGTAAAATTGTCAATTATAGAAAGAAATATTTTTTCATTTACATCACTCATTGGTCAACGATAGATTTTTATAAACAATGAAACTGCCTACTTCTCTATTTCAAAACCGTAACTTTACTATCAGCAGATAATTGAAATGGTCACTTTAACCTAAAATTCTGCAGCTGCTCATTTTGTTTCTTAGTGTTTGTTTTTGCTATTTTTTTATTTTTTTATTATTGTTTTTTGTATTTGTATTATCTTTTGTTTGTTTGTTTTTCTTTGTGTTCTTTTTCCTGCTTGCTCGAGATGCTGTGATCTTAAATTTATTGAGAATTTTCTTGCTATATATAATACTTGACACTACTTTACTGTACAATGGGATTGTGGCCTCAGCGTGTTTGGTTGGATGGGGAGTATTATCAAGTTCACATTATGACTTGAAGGCAAAATGTTCAATAAAATGTGTTAACAAAAAAAAAAAAGTACTTCACATATCATATCAGGTGTGTAGGAGAGGGCGCATGTAATGCTAGCCAAACCTAAAACAAGAAAAAACAAGAAAACCCCCCACACACTGTCTAGCTTGCAAAACAGTGATGATTTATTTAAATATCTAACAAAGCAATGTTTCGGCACTGGTCCTTCATCAGGCAAAGGCATGTTCAGTGGAAAGAAGCTATCTTAAATAAATAGGCAGTTAAACAGGCAGTGGCCAGATCATGCCACAGGGTGCAGTACAGTGCACACCAAAAAAAATATGAACATGACTTAAATTATATATAGTTATAGTTATGGGAAGTAAATAACTAAATTTTTGGTCATTTTTTAAATAGAACATAATTGATACGATGTAATAGCCAATATTTAATAGGCTATATATAGATGTCACTGTGTGTTCTACTGTTGGGTTTCAGTCACGTGACCCTGGCGATGTGATCCAGATGGGAGGCAGGAAGTGACAAACAATGAGTCAAAGCATTGTGTAATGCATGAAAGCTTGTACACTAAAACAGCTGCTAGTCTTTGACACAGGGGAAGCTGAAAACATTTAATCCCAGGCTAACCAGCAGCTAGTCTGCCTACAATGATACTGAATGAACAAACGAATAAAACTAAAACAAGATGTGAACTCAACAGTTCTATAACTGTTGTTGATTTATTGTGTAGTCTGTACGAACGGTGAAAAATAAGTAAATCATTTGCTTTAAACTTCACAGGGCTCCTTCAGCTCACATCTGTCTCCTCTGGCACTCACTGCTATGTGTCAACATTTTTTGCCAGTTCCGCCAATCATCATTGATCAGCCAGTATCACGGCACGCCCACTGTTCCATTGACTCCCAGAGACGCTGAGCATCCAAAGGCGGGACGATTTTGGAGCATTTATCCAATCAGCGTCTTGCATTTTTGATATGAAAAAAAAAAAAACTGCTCTGAGCAGTCTCATAGGAATCCATTGAAGCTCAGTGTCAATATGGATTTACACAGCATCCAATCTGCAATGAAGTGAGAGGAGGATCGCATCAGAGGAACAGATTAAACAGTTGAATAATGAATGACATACTCACAAAATTAAACACATATCTAATTCCATGAAATTCAACAGTGCATTTTGGACCATTTATTTTATGAAATGTTAATGGAAGCTCAGTTTCCCTTGTTGTCATTAAAGCCATTGCCATTGATTTATTCCAGTGTTAGATGAACCTGCACAGAGTAAATATTGGCAAAAGATTATTACTTAGCCCTTATAGATTACAGAAAAGGGAATGTACTGTACTCATAAAAACCTTTCCCACTATTCAGTTGGTTAAACACCTCAACACAATAAGTCACAAACACCAGAATGGGTTTGGACCACTCTTTATATGGCAGGTGTAAAACTGTAATAAACAAATACAGTATACATAAGAACACATTACGCAAAAGCATACAGTAAATGAAATTTACATGCTAATGCTAATAAGAATACACTATTCCATGAAATGAACTATGCATGGCAGAATACAACTTGCAAATAATACCCTTAGACCGTCATGAACCGCTTAAATGCATAATTGTAATGCTTAATATTAGCTTTTACATGTTATTTACTGCAGTACTCATGCCTTCCTACTTCATCAGAACACAACTCACCACTAACCTAGTCAATATATTTTATGTACTAGGCAGCGCATGGCCTGCAGGCTTACTTCCTGCTTCTCTTAAAGGGCCAAACTAAATGGCAGGCCAGAACAGGGACCTAACCCACAATTTGAACAATTTACCCAGCGCTGAGGCAATCAATATCACAAACTTCCTACTCCTTTCAAACCTCTTACAAACCTTATAACTATTTTGTGTGTGACAAACTTGGATCAAAAGTGGCACTAAGCGGCTGTCCTCTTGTTTTTCCCTGGGTTAGAACATTGTTTTTGAAATGTTATTTTATATCAATGGATGCAGCTAATGCATGTTTGGGCTAAACATCAACATTATATTCTGTCTGACCTTCACCTTTATGTCTGAGGTCCACAGAAACACCATTAAAACATGGGTTGTGACTGGACAAAGCGGGGAAGTCGTCACTGTGCATTGTGACTGTAAGTGGTCACTGCAAACAAGCATTGTCTTCACTCCTTTAGACTGAAATTTTAAATCCAGATGGTCAAATGGTGTTTTTTCTATAGTTCTTTTCTACCTCCATGGGCACTCAAAACACTTTACATCAAGGAACCATTCACCCACTCACACTTAGAAGCACTCACACATTCATACACCAGTGCGGGCAGACACTGGAGGCAAGGTGGGTTAAGCATCTTGCCCAAGGACACAACGGCAGTATGCAACAGTAGGAGTGGGGTTTAAAGCGCCAACCTTCTGGTTAACGGAGAAGTGGCTCTACCATTGGAGCTACAGGCTCCAAATGTGCCTCTGTTTTTCTGTGAGCTTTCTAAAAAAGGCTACCTATTTAAGTAAACACTTTTTGGATGCAAAAAAAAAAAAAAAAAAAAAGAAAAAAAAAGAAAAAAAGCTTTAGTTTACTGATGGGACATGAGCTGGATCATTTGGCTCAGCTCGCTAAAAGGCTCCCAAATGGCTCTTCGTTTTACCATTTATACCTATACCTACCTATATTATATTTCTGCCAAATTTAGTGCAGTTTTGACTAATAAGTTGTATTGTGTACCCATATATAACACAAATACATGAATTGTGATGAAGTATTTAAAAGTTCTGATGCTTTAAAACTACCCAATGAACTGACTTGCTTACAGAACCACTTTACTAGACATAGGATAAAAAAATATATAATTAAGATAAAAAATCATTTAAAAAGGACAACTTTTTACTCAAACACGGACACACCCTTAACAAAAAGCAGAGCTTTATTATTATTGAAAAGTAAAACAACAGCAACAGCTGACCTCAAAACTCAAAAAGCATTATTATAAATACATACTCAAATAAAAAAGAACTGTTGCTTGCACGATTGCAATGTGCATCGTACAAGCAACAGCTTCAGGTGCCTCTCTCTGAACTAACCACCATCAACTATCTAATGGTAACTTTTCACTAATTTTTTCAAGACAGATTGGCGTTGAGGAAGACCAAGTGCCTCAGCTTAGAGGGGCTGATCCAGTTTCTTCCCCCTGTTATCATTTGCCCTGTTTTTGAAAAAATTGTGTCAGAAAAAAAAAAAAAACACGCACATGGGAGCCGGGTCTCACTGTTTACTTTGTACTTGCTGGTTCACAACAGAACCATTACTACTTTATTTGATTTGATTGTCTGAAACAGCAGTAAGCCGCACAAAACTCAAAACACAAAACTTATCATTTTTACAGCGCTGAATCACATAAAGTTTACTTCCTGCCCCCATCTGCTCTCACCAGAGTGGCCTGACATCATCTGACAAATCCAGCAACTGAAAAACTAAAGGCTTAGGGTCCAGTCCAATGATTTTAGACACAACACTTGTTGCACAAAGTTTCTCACAAAACAAGCTTGTTGTCTATAATTTCTTTCTTAAAGACACTTAGCTTTATATTTCACAGAAGGTCATCTACATTTGGCCCAGATGAACAGATAATGACACCAGGACTTCAGAGTCTATCACACAATACCCTCGAGGAGTTTGTTTAGTGAGGAGTAATCATCTAAAATGCTGGTAGAATAAATGATGAAGGACAAGACTGTTGAAGGAAGTGCTGTAGTCCGCACACGTTCCAAATACCGCCGAGGCAATCACAACATCAAACAATATCAATAAACACAACAGAATGAGGCTTCCTGCTGAGCCATATGGGTCAATTAGAACTTAACAGAACAAAGAGACACAATCAAAGCCATAAATGGTATCAGTGTTCAAAGTAGCAAAAGTTAAACTGAGCTTGCCTTCTTTTAAAAGGAGACCAATAAACCAGAACACAGACGCTTGCAGGCACGCTGACTGAATAAAAAACTGTGTGACCATGGAGACTGAGAAACATAAGCCACCGCTGAAGGATTAAAGTATATGAAATATTATTTTTGGTTTTGATTTCATATAAAAACGTTTCTGTCTAGTTTCATATTTCCTATATTCAAAGAAAAAATCCATTCTTCTATCAAGTCAGAGTATTACCATAGATCATATGAGATTTTGAAACTCCATCCAATTTTTTATATTTTCACAATTCTGCAGCGAGCAAAGCATGGGGAATTTCAAATAGTTTTGGAAAGAGGTCAAACACAAGATTACTGTTGCCGTGTTAAAACTTTGGATGCCAAAATAAACTCCTGTTCCAAGTTATCTAATGGGCTTTTTGTCTTTGTTTGATAGAGTAAGTTGCTGGACAGTGAACCAAGTTAATTCAGAGTTTTATTAAGTACATATTGGTGCCTTGTATGAGAGCTGGATCAGATTCTTAACTAATGAAATATTTTAATGATCTTAATTGGGATTCATATAACTTTAATTATTGCTTTGCTATTTTGGTCGCATTTTTCTCTACGTAGCTTCTCCTACATTTCAGAATACAGGGTTCCTGCAGGTATCAACAAGCTCATGCTTTTTAATTGCCACAAAAGTCGTGGCAGCTTGAATTGTCAATTTATTTGCAAGAAGTGTAAAATACAGTTCATAAAGCACCAATAGTGCTGAAAGTCAAACATCTGATGTTTTGGGTAATTTGGTGCCGCCTGCAATTTTACTTCAAAATAATTTAAAATGTTTAATGCCTGTTTGAATTAAATTTTAGGCTTTGTAATGCCATTGACAGCCTTAATTTAAAAAAAAAATAATTTAATGACTTTTATTGCTTTTTAATGTTCGCTGGGGACCCTGGATTAAATCTAAATACTTTGACAGTAGCACAGTTAACCCCAGTATGACCCCTCAATTGGCTTTACTTTTGGTTTCCCCTCTGTGTATTCATACAAAGTTTTTTTCTGCCATTTGGTTGCTCTGCCATGACAAAAATCTAGAAATGAAGCCATCTCTAGCTTGTTGCTTGTTGGATAACTATGATGTTCCATTTTCTTGCAAGACTCAGCACTTCTGTAACACCAGGTCAGCAGCGCTGATGTTTTCAAGTGATGTTTTTGGCCCAGAGACACCAGGGGGGAGATGCAGGCCGCTTTATTCACCCTACAATAACTCATTTACCCACACACAAACTCCAAAACAGTTTATTTAAGGGAAAGAGTTACTGAGCTCAGCTTTAAATGAGAACCATGTAACTTTGCTCATTTCTTAGCTGTTTTGGTTGCATTTTTCTCTATTGGGTTGAGGTCAGGCCAGTCAAGTTCTTCTACACCAAACTCACTCATCCATGTCTTTTATACTCCTGTGGGCATGGAAGTGATTGGAACACCTGAATTCAGTTATTTGGGTGGGTGAGCAAATACTTTTGGCAATGTAGTGTATTTGTGCTCTTGAACTCTTCCTGAATCTCCCTCTGGGCCACACCAGAAAGCATGTGCCAGCATTTCATTTTGGTCCATAATGACTTTCCTGCACTTAGCAGGAAACAAATGCACTTAGCAGGGCCACTGCCCCAGCCTGTACATTTATGAGACTGAGTAGTATCTTCTGTGAAGTAATATGTGTAATGCCATGAAATAGAAAAGTGGCTGTGTTACAGCTTTTATGAGTTGAACAGAAATGTTTAATTGTAAGTAGGGGGTAGGGGCAAATAATAAGGCTGCTCCAAATTGAACTTCCATCTGGACATACCCATTAGGCATCAATATTTACCTGTTTATCACTTTTTATTCCAGCCATTTCCCTACAAATTTCAGTTGTGGTGTGTCGTGGTCAAGTAGTAAGGTTCTGCATTTGTAAACCAAAGAGCATGAGTTCAAACTCCATCCATACCTTCAATGTTGTAATAGCTGTATTTCAGGAGAGTTGTGTTCAGTAACTATTCATTGGTGCTCTTTCTTTAACTCATGTGTTTTGTACTTCTAATTGGGGTTAAAGTGGGTGGGAATGGTCCAGAACAGCATTCCTGCACTTAGCAGGGCCACTGCCCCAGCCTGGTGAACCATAAAATAGAAAACAGCAAAAATCATTTACATTGGGCAGAGTTTTGAGCCCTTTCTACAGTTCTCGAGCTTCAAATCAGTCTCTGTTTGATGACAGTTAACCTTATATTGGCAGAGGTATGATCACAAATAGTTAATTTAATTAATATAAGCACTAACATATCACCACAGAGGTGCACAAAATCTTTCTTATAACATCTTAGGTTCAGTTTTATAAAAGCAACATGAAACACGAGTTCACAGGTCCTGACAAAAGCCTGTAGTGTAGACCCCCTGCCTTTAAGCTTTTCACAAAAAAAAAAAAAAAAAAAAAAAAAGTCAGCTACATTTGAGTTCTTGCCTTGGGCACAAAGAGCCAGGGCTGGCTCTAGTAAGCTCCCTGTCTATCCAAGTTAGTGACTGAAAAGTAAGACTACAAATTGTACTCATGTTTTTACTACAAGTTGGTAGCCATCTATAATTGTATTTTCTCTAAAATACATACAATGCATATGTTGTAGATACAGAATAAGCTCTGGGAAATGGTACATTACACCTACTATAGTATACAACAGGTTACCCCACCTCCCAGATTCTACTCATTTATCAATTGACCCTAAATAACCAGACATTAGATGACAGAGAGCTGCTAGAGAGAGAGAGAGAGAGAGAGGCCCACCTGCAGCTTCAGAACACAGGTTGCAGATATCGGTTAGATATCCCCAGAATATATATACTTATTTGTACTATTTTTACATAATATTTCATTTTAGGCACTAACACCACACAACCATAAATAATTAGCAAGTGCCCACATATTTTATTTTCCCTGTAGATAATTTTACTTTAGTTCTAATAATTGCAGACACAGCAATCCTACAAACCCAGTATATATAGTGTTAAACTTACTGAAATGAATGAATTAGAAAAATATATTATTTTGAAAATTGTTCATAAAGCACACCAGAAAGCCTTATCTACAATCTTCATAACAGATTCACAAAGAGAGAAAGAACTTACAATTTAAAAGGAACTGAGTTCTTCAGATTTGAACTGACAATGGAAAGATGTATTTCAATCAGTCTTGAAAGTGAAATCTAAAATTCTACATCTATCAATGTATTTTTTAAAAGAGTGCCAAAAATGATTGTATGATGAATTGTATGATGACGGAGGGAACGGTCCATAATGACTTTCTTGCACTTAGCAGGGCCGCTGCCCCAGCCTGCACATGTATGAGAGTAGTATCTTCTGTGAAGTAATATTATGTGTAATGCTGTGAAATAGAAAAGTGGCTGTGTTACAGCTTTTATGAGTAAAACAGAAATGTTTAATTGTGATTAGGGTGCAGATAATGAGTTTATCCTTCTTTCTGCTCTTTTTCATTCATGATATTTAATTTAAATGTTAAGTTGTCGTGCTTGCTTTAAGTGAATTAAATAAACAATGAAATGAAATGAAAAATTAAAGTGTGACCATGAAATACGCCCAAGTCACTGATTAAGAGTTAAGATGTTTTCTAAACTTTGATGCAACATTTACCTGTTTTTCACTTTTTATTCCAGTTAATTAATTGTGTTGTGGTGTCCATGTGGTAAGGTGTTGGTCTTATTATCAAAAGATCATGAGTTTGACCCCCATGCCTAACGTCAGAGAAGTAGCAGTATTTCCAGAGAGCAGTACTCTTCCTGAAATAACATACTTGTGTTTAACAATAACCCTTCTGTGCAAAAGTACATATCTGGTTGCTCATTATGCAGCTACAAACTTAAGTTTAAAACCTATGCATGCCCTGAATTAAACTACTGTATGTTCACCTTGTTAGTATCTGTCCATGTTGGAAATTGGCCAACTAAATGAAAAATATACATGCTAATCTATGAAGCAACACTATCTCTGTTTTATTACATTTTGGTAAGGCATTAACAGCAGACAGCTGGTGGAGTGGCCAATTGGTAACTAAAGGTTGTGGGTTTGATCCCCTTCCATGCCTTTAGTAGCACCATGAAACCAAGAAGAAAGGAGAAGATCACATTGTTCTTGGTTCAGCTGTGCCTGGCCATCTCAGTAAACAGTTGATTAGTACAACGCACAACAGTGTTCTTACAGTGGACTTCAATCAGAGCATTTCCCTTTCCTAAGTTCTGAAGTTCCAAAGTTTAATCACATTCATACTACGTTCTACACGTCCAGAAGAGCTATTATGTACAGAGTTCTTTTTTTTTTTTTAGGCTTTATTTATGGGACAGAGAGTAGGGAATCATCCTACTCTCAGCAAACTGTCAAAGTGCAGAAATGTTTAATTGTGAGTCAGGGGCAGATAATGAATTTATCTTCTTTCTGCGCCTTTTCAGTCATGATATTTAATGTAAATGTTAAGTTGTCCTGCTTACTTTTAAAAGAGTGAAATAAACAATGTAATTAAATGAAAAATGAAGGTGAGTCACTGATTAAGAGGTACAAAGTTCTCTAATATATTTGATGAATTTGGAATGAGCCCAGACTGAACTCCCATCAATCTGGACCCAGGCATTATGCAACAATATTCACCTGTTTTTCACTTTTTATTCCAGCCAGTTCTCTACTTAGAGAGGCATGGTGGCCAAGTGGTAAGGCGTTGGTCTCGTAAACCAAAGATCATGGGTTCAACCCCCATCCGTGCCTTCAAGTTATACCTGGAAGTTGCACTTCATGAGATTGTTACTCATTCTGAAACCATATATGATATGTTCATTATTAACCTTTCTAATTAAATACTCATTATGCACCCACAAACCTAAGTTTAAAAGCTGCACATGATCTAAGTAATTAAACTACTGTATGTCCACCCTTCTTTGTACCTGTGTTTTGAAAATTGGCCAACTAAATTAAATATGTACAGGCTAATCCATATTTACCTGTTTTTGTTTTTGTTTTGTTTTGTTTTGTTGTTTTTTGTATTGCAGCCAATGTGTGTGGTGTGGTGGCCAACTGGTTGACACATTGATCTTGTAAGTCAAAGATCAGGGGTTTTATCCTCATCCATGCCTTCAAAGTAGTAGTAGTCCTGTAGTATCTGTGCTGTAGTGTCTGCCATTTGTCCACTCTGCCATGAAAAAAAAGTAAGAGATAAAGCCATCGCTAGCTTGTTGTTTTGCTAACCACAAGAGACTCGAGACTTCCATGACACTGGGTCAGAGGTGCCCATTGTTGCAAGTGTCTTTTTCAGCCCACAGACACCAGGGGGAGATGTTGGACACACATCACATGGACTCCGAAAGTTTATTTAAGGAAAAAAAAGTTACTGAGTTCTGCATTAACTGATGTCCAATCAACAGATTAACAGAAAATGTATTAACATTCAGACAATAAGATACCTGCCAGTGCACAAAATCAGCCTTTGTTTTAGTGGTTATTTTAAAATAAAAAACTGCATGCTGAGACTAAGAGTTGAGCTCCAGCACGCTCTGGCCATTTTAATTTAATTTTAATAAAACAACGAGTACTTTTCTAAAGGGATGAATGCTCTGAGACATTTTTGATTTCCAAACTTGGCAAGGGGAGCCCAGTTAAACAGGAAATAATATACACACAGCATTGGACCCCGCTTTCAGATAGACCCTTAGCAAAAATGACCGGCAATTGCAAGTAGAATATTATGACCAGAGTTTTAATTAAATAGAATTAGCAAATTAATCAAATAAGCAAATACTGCGTAAGCGTTGGGGCCTCTAATGTCTGTGGGACAGCTAGGTGCAGGTGCATGTTCTGAGTATCTTTTTTAGAGCTTCCATTGGTTGTAGTGTAAACAGTGATTTTCAGAAAGTGATTTATTTTCTTCAGTTCCAGATTCTTCAAAGGTTCTTCACCATCAACACTCCTGACTCCATCTTGACCTCAGTCTTCACATCATCACATCACTGCCTCTCTAAATGACACATGGACTTCATCAAGAGTTACCCCTCTAAACTCTCCTCGTCTCACACTTGACCTAATTGTGTCATGGCGCTCACAAACAAACAGTGATCCTTTGAAGCTGTTGTCTTTAGAACACAGGATTTGAAGCGTGATGTTTTGTTCTTCACTGGAGTTGTACACTTCACTTGGCTGCACTTCCAAACCTCTTTTATCTTTATCACCAGAAAAAAGTGCTGTTTCCAACACTTTCAAACTCTTACTCCAGATAGATGATTTTTATTTTTCTGATAAGCTCCCCAGGGAGCCCTAAAGAGAGCTATCTCCTTCAAACACACCACTATTTAGTCTGCTGCCTAAGTTATAATTTTTAGGGACTGGAAGGGGGTAGAACTGTAGCAGATACTCTGACACACTGGATGAATGATCAAACACAAGAGTAACATGAACAAATGTATGCATGGGCCAAAAATGCTGATAATGTCAGTACATTCAAATCCAAGAGAATTTTTTGGTTTTAGTTAATTTAGTTGCCTATTCAGCTTGCATAAAGGCTTATGGTAGCAGAGTGGTTAGTTAGTAGTATTACTTTAAAACGGGGGCCACATGAGCCATGAGTCATGAACCACATGCGGCTCAATGGGAATGCAGCTCTTTAGCTCACATCAAATTTGTTTTAGTTTTAGTTTTTACTCTCTCACACAAAATTCACAAATCAAAATGTAAAAAACTAACAAATTCACATTTAAAAATTAATTATTTATTATTTTTGCACTAGTATGGTTGTGTCACTTAATATTGCTTTTGACCTGCGAATGGGCCCACCAGTCATCTTGGGGGCTCTGATTGTGAGAGAAGTGGTAAACAACCTGCTACTAATGCCACGTCATTGGATAAGTTAGCTTAGTGGTCATCCATCCATCTGCTTTTTCTGGGGCCAGGTTGTGGGGGCAGCAGTCTAAGCAGGGACACCCACACTTCCCTCTCCCTGGATATTTCCTCCAGCTCCCCTGGAAGAACCCCAAGGCATTCCCAAGTACCCCCATTGTGTCCTAGGTCTTCCGGCCTCCTCCCGGTGCAACATGCCTAGCGGTCATCTCGTCAGAACTGGAAAAATGCAAGACTAAATGAAAATATGATGATGAACATTGGACATTTTTACTGAATGCAGCGGCAAGCCACTTTGTCTGATATGCAACACATCTATATCGCATTTTAAAGCTTCAAATCTTCAGCATCATTTTAGCACACTCCATGCTAACAAATTCCCAAAAGGTACTGAACTTTGCACGCATAATATCAGTGGGCCTGCCTTTGCATACAGTAAGAGATAGCAGGACCAGGCTTTTGATAAAGGCAGATAACACAGCTATACAAATCAGTTTCTGACCATTATGTATAAGAAATTTATTTATATTTGTAACACATGAGTACTGATTCTCCACAATTCTGTTGCTAAATTAATTTTACAGGCAGAATTAGCACCTAGTTCTAATTACTTAATGCGCTGCACTACTGTCGTCCCCCATGCAAAAAGAATTACATGCAAGAATTACTATAAATTAAAAATGTGGATGTGAGACCTATTTTTCAAACTATGTAGCAACGCACTTTAGCCAATTGAGACAGTGCCACTTCTTCCAACTGGCAAACTCTGCCAGTGGTAAAAAACGTGCAACACCTGAAAGAAATAGGGCCACTGAAAGGGATTTTGTACCATGAGTGGCCACTTGCTGGGCTCACAACAGGTCAGAGAGAATGGTTTGGCATCCACTTTGCAAGCTCTCACCCATGGCTCTGAAACACAGATTGGTCCAAAATTAAAAGCCTGTTGTACGTGTGATTCTGTGATTGGAGTGCAACATTTTTTTTTTTTTTCTCAGTACAGCAGCCTTCTTCATGTGAGTACATTCTCACATCTGCCACTTCAGCCCTCTGTGTATTTCTCCTCCAAGCCCCATAATGCACTGCTCTTTCTCTCCCTCGTGGCGCCCTCCACAAAAGTCCTCCCCACAGCGATACACGTGCAACATGGCATTTTCTAATCCCACTCTGTCACTCAGAATAGACACATTAAAAATAAAGTGAGCTCAAAATGTCACAGAGTAGCAATGTCATCGTCGGTAGGGATTTCTTTATGATGCAGAGAACCTCCATCTGCTGAGTTAAAACATGATAATTAAAAGCTTAGAGAGACATCAGCAACTTCTAACCTCTTCTCATATTTAGCTTGTTTTAAAAGCTATAAGCTGTAAAGTATCTTAAAGCACTAAACTTCTGAGCTGAGGTGACTGAAGCCATCTGTCATAGATCTGTCTACTTTTAGATACAGGTGCAGATTTGAAGTACTTCTTCCACCTCTGTCAAAAATCAAATCAAATCATGATGAATAGCCTCATTGCTGAGACACTGTATCTGTCCATTCATTCATCTATCTTCAACCTCTTATCCAAGGCTGGGTCGCAGGAGCAGTAGTCTAAGCAGGGACGCCCAGATCTTTCAATCTGGTCTTTTAACTTTCCTCTTATTGATACTTTTTGTGCACAAAAAACCTAAGTAGGAACATTAAGTACTCTGTCTTGGACATCCTCCATTCACAACATAGGCGCCTTTATGTTTTTATTAAATGTATTATTATGAATCTAAATAAAAAATATTGAATACATATAATTTAAGAAAAAGCTGTAGCCTATTTTTATACAAATAAATGCATAAGATGCGTGTGGTCACAGCTAAGTTTCAGGGAAATTTACGAGGGACAAGTGCTTTTCCACTGGGAAGAATGGTACGTGTCAGTATGGGATGTCTTGGTTCAGGTAGCCCGAAAACCTGCTTGTGTTTCCATTACTCTGGGTCCAGGAGACTTGTGACTCAGAAACACTGACATCACACAAGAGCAACAAAAGTTGGGTCAATAAATCATATAAACAAACTGTGTTTGAAGCTGACTTTTAAAACACAAAGGCAGTGGCAACAACTTTTGCAAGAGGTAACACCCCCAAATCGCTCCGTTACATTCTAGTGGAAAAGTGCCTATAAACAAACACTGGGTTTAATTGGCAACATTTTTTTGCCAAATTACTCTGTTATTGTGCTATGTGTGCTATTTTGACAAAGTTGAGACACACTGTTTTCCTCTCCTTGATTGTGTGCACAGCCACGGTGCACTGCTGTATCCGAGCAACCCCGTCTGCTGCACTCTGCTCCGGTCACACAAACACCAGCAGTGAGTGAGCCGTGGTCGTCTTTTATGAGACGAGCAAAAAACGTTGTCTTTGACTACATAGCATTTACTGTGAGTCCATGACTAGTCAGTACCATGAGGAGCCCTGTTAAGGCTGGAGCTTATCGATCCATGTGAACTATCATGACGTGGCACCAGTGCCGTTATAATACTGGGCTTTGGTACCCTAGTTAGTGCCTGCGTGAGCATTGAAGATGGACAGAGTCTCCAGTCAAAGCACCTTCCCGCATCCCTCACAGGTACTCCAAGAAGGCTGGGTACATATGGATTATCCATCCAGAAATTGGGCACTACTGCCTTCCAGTAAAAAGGTCCCAGGTTCAAGTTACAGACCGTGTGGGGCATTTCTGTCTGGAGTTTGTAAGTAAGTAAGTAAGTAAAGTTTATTTATAGAGCGCTTTACACAGATAAAATCACAAAGTGCTTTACAAAGTGCAATCATAATAATAAACATATACAATCAATAAAAGTAAAAGGTCATAAAGCCCAGTTAACCAAAAACCTTGTTTAAATAACAGTGTCCTTAAGCTGCCTTTTAAAAGAATCGACAGAGTCGGCCACACGGAGGGACAGGGGCAGGGCGTTCCAGAGTCTGGGGGCTACAGCCTGAAAGGACAGGTCTCCCCGGGTTTTATAGCGAGTCTTTGGGACCTTTAAAAGACTCTGGCTGGAAGATCGGAGGGCCCGGCCTGGAGAGTAGGGGCACAACAAATCAGCAATGTATTGGGGAGCTTGTCCATTTAAAGCTCTAAAAGTTAAAACCAAAATTTTAAAATCAATACGACATTTGATGGGAAGCCAGTGTAGGGAGGATAAAATGGGTGTGATGTGTGTCCTTCTGCCAGATTCTGTTAAAAGCCTTGCCGCAGCATTTTGAACCAATTGGAGACAAGTAAGAGCAGATTTGTTAAAACAATTAAAAAGAGAGTTACAGTAATCTAAACGAGAAGAAATAAAAGCATGAATAACCATCTCAAGATCTGAGTCTGATAAAATTGCCCTTAATTTTGCAATATTCCTTAGATGGTAGAAACAATTTCTGACCAAAAGTCTAGAGTGGCGGTCCAAAGACAGTGACTAGTCGAACCAGACACCAAGATTTCTGATGCTCGGCTGGACAGAGGAGCTCAGAGAGCCAAGGTGTTGAACGATTGATGGGGTTATATTTTCTGGGGCAACAATTAGGGCTTCAGTCTTTTGTGTGTTTAGTTGGAGACAGTTACTTGCAAGCCATGACTTAACACAAGAAAGACAATCCAATAAATCCATTAGTTTGTGGAACTCAGAATTATTGAACGAGCAATACAACTGTATGTCATCAGCATAAAAATGGTAAGACACATTGTTAAAATTGTTCAAAATCTTTGCAAGTGGGCTGATGTACATTAAAAACAACAGTGGACCTAGGACAGATCCCTGGGGGACACCATGCAAGAAAGGAGTGGCTTCAGACATAATACCCTTAGCATATACAAAAAAGGTTCTGTCACTTAAGTAAGAGGTAAACCACTTTAAAACGGGCCCAGCAATACCGTACTCTTTTTCCAATCTGTCAAGCAGCATTTTGTGATCCACTGTGTCAAAAGCTGATGATAAATCCAAAAGAACCAATACTGAGTACCTTCCAGAGTCGGCAGCCATCTGTACATCATTAGACACTTTGAGCAGAGCAGTCTCAGTAGAGCGCATCTTTCTAAAACCAGACTGATACTTATCAAGAAGATTATTGTTATTTAGAAAAGCTGTCAGTTGCTCAGCCACTACCTTCTCCATGACTTTTGAGAGGAAGGGCAATTTTGATATTGCCCTTCCTCTCAAAAGAGAGGAGGAGGAGAGTTTGCATGTTCTCCCCATGTCTACGTAAGATTTCTTCCAGGAGCTCAAGTTTCCCCTAACACCAAAAACATGTATACTAGGTTCCCCCATGGGGCCAAGAAATTGTTTATCTCAGTGAGACTTTCCTGGCTAAAATGAAGAGTGGTGCAGGAGGTTAAATGGGTTGCCCACTAACTAACAATGCATGCT
The DNA here is from genome assembly GCA_020698575.1 of Bostrychus sinensis. Taxonomy (NCBI): domain Eukaryota; kingdom Metazoa; phylum Chordata; class Actinopteri; order Gobiiformes; family Eleotridae; genus Bostrychus; species Bostrychus sinensis. The sequence continues at coordinate 35,019,661 of CM036248.1, forward strand.
GGCCTTGTGTCCTTGGGCTAGACACTTTATCCACATTGCCTCCTTCAGTCCAGTGTGTGTGACAGGAAGAGCATCTAGCATAAAACCTTGCCAGATCACTGTGCAACCCTGTAAAAGCATTTACCTCATGATTGAATAGTTTAAATCCCATTCTACCCAGCAGTCTGTTTAAGGGCCTTTAAGGGTTAAATCTCCAGCACAGTGGATCTGGGCTCTGGACTGTGACTTCCTAACTGAGACTAATTCTCATTCAGAGCACATTCAAACTTTAATTAGCCACGGGGAAACGAGTGGCACTCCTGTCCTGACCTGTCACTCTGCAAAGAACTTTTCCTCCAGTCCACTCTGCAGCCTTAGAGCGGAGCAGCTGAATCGATGCAGTTAGGGGAAGGGGAGCTCCCACCTCTGAAGTGAAAAACGACTTTTCTGAGAGCCATTAATTTAGCGCTGTCACCACCTCTGCATCATGAACCGCACTAATCCAAATGACTTGATTAACATAATTACCTCAATTATGTGCAATCCCACTTTCAAATGCTACTTAATTTTACTTTTATGCTAATTGTTGGTGATAAAGTTGTGTGATGACTAAAAGCAGAGGTGGCTAGCTTTTGACTACAACACTAAAATACTAAAATATGGTTTCAACTCAGCACTAAACTTGTATCGATATCAACCAGAGTGTAGTCTGATTATAATTAATGACTATGCGTGATAAGTCTGAACATGTGCATACATAAGTAGTTGATTTTAGCCACAAAGTTTCCAAAGATTGGGCAAAAACATAACATTGCTGTAGTGAGCTTTTGAAATCACCAATAGCTTGTTTGCTCATGTTTGCTTGATGTTACTTCCAGAAGACATGGATTGCAGAAACTTTTTTTTTTTTTTTTTAAACTGCTACAGAATTCCATTGTTGGGTTATTCCAAACAAATTAACAAATCAAGAGACCAGGCTGTGCATAAAAGTAAGCCCAGCTAGTCTTAGTCAGTACCTCTTGACCCCCTGCATGAGCTCAGCCTCCTTCCCTCCCAGTGAGCTGACAAACCCATGTCCCTGGGTCCAAACTTTTTTCACTGAGGGCCACATAATGTAAACTATATGAAGAGGATTTAGTAGAAGTCCCTCTCGGCTCCCCCTTTTCTTCAGGGGTCTCCACAGTGAATCATTCTCTTGGGTGCTTTGGCATAGGCTTTACTCTGGATGCCCTTCCACAGCCCCGCATTTATCTGAGTTCAGATCTGGCACATAGTATGGCTGAACTTTTTTTGGCTCCACCATCTACACATTTCCATTTTCTTCCTTGATGCCAGATCCAGCTAACACAAATATTAAACATTTACCTGTGCCTTAAACCTTACAGTAAAAAAGTAGCCTATTATCTGTGTCAATTTGGGCCAGTCAAGAATGATACCCAAGGGCCAATATTTGCCAATATTTGCCCAGCAGCCATAATTTGGTCACCCTGCCCTAACTTACTGTACTTTCTTAGAGTCGACGAGTCATTTCTTTACAATGTCCATAACATGCCATAAAAGCCATAAAATCTTTATTATTGTTCATTACTAAACTTTATAAGTATTAAGTAAATGTTGTGAAGAAATATAAAATAAAATATCAAATTAATATCTACCCTTTTAAACCTTTTTTAATCATAAGAAAATTTAGCTCTAAAATGGAGTAATGCTACTGTGTAATTTATAGCAAATAACTGTACACAACCCACTAATATTGCCTACAGTTAAGGACTCTCACTGGAGCCCCCTGATGTCCTGGGCCCCAGTGCAGCTGCACTGGTTGATGTTACACCCCTGGCCTGAATAGTGGTCTGTCTACATGTGTCTGTAAGTGTTAACCTTGGTACTTGGAACTTACCATTGTGCAGGGTAAAGCCTTCGTCAGGTCCAGTAGTTGGCATAGGCTCCAGCCCAGTTCCCCACCCCCCCCAGTGTCTACTATAATGACACTCATGTAACAGGAGACTCCTTCAGCAGATGGCAGTGGGCACAGTAACTACATTACTGTAATATCTGTCTTGTCTGATCATTAATCTTCTTCATGTTCTGTTAAAGACTAGGTCAGAAACAGCAGCATTTTTTTTTTATTTATTTACAGTATATTTATGTTTTTTTTTTAATAACAATAATCACATTAACAAATTACTAGCATCTATGTAAATGAAAAAAAATTGTTTGTGTATGCCTTACATTAACTCACATTAACTCCACAATATTCCACAAAAGCAATTATTAATTTACATTTCATTAATCATGTTCTCTATTGGTTGCACGGTGACAGAGCGGTTAGCGTTCTCGCCTCCCAGCAAGGAGGATGTGGGTTCAAGCCCTGGGCTTTCTCCCACCGTCCAAACATGTGTTAGGTGAATTGGTGACTCTAAATTGACCCTAGTGAATGAATGTGAGAGTGAATGGTTTGTCTCTGTGTCAGCTCTGTGACAAGTTGGCCCCTGTCCAGGGTGTACCCCGCCTACGGCTCAAAGTTACTGGGAAAGGCTCCAGTCACCCGCAACCCCTAATGGGAATAAGCGGTAGAGAATGAATGAATGTTTTCTATTTACCTTAAGAAAATACTGCACAAACACAGCACTTATTTGTTTTTGTATGCATATCTTACAATCATTTTCTTGCGCTTATTCCCGTTAGGGGTCGCTATCCCAGTAACTTTGGGCCGTAGGCAGGGTACACCCTGGACAGGGGCCAGCTTGTCTCAGGGCTGACACAGAGACGAACACAGACAGACAACCATTCACTCTCACAGAGAACCCACAGTGACACAGGGAGGACATGCAGACTCCACCCAGACAGTTGGTGTGATAGTGTGTTGGTCGGCCTGGGGCTCAAACCCACGATCTCCTTGCTGTGGGGGGCGAGAACACTAACCACTCTGCCACCATGCAGACCGCATATGTATGTTGTATGTATGTATTTGTTGAATCGAACTGAATGTTTTTGAGGAGGAAACTATATAAAAAACATCCTAACATGGTTAAAAGTTCAAAAAAGTCATTTTAGCAGAATAAGGGACCTTTAAGAACTGGCCTCCAGTAGCACGGCTGCTAATTAGAGAAAAGAATGAAAGTTTTTTTTTTTTTTTTTTTCCTGAAGAGCAGGCAACTGTACTTCATTGATGGTATATGTAGAGTGATATCTGCAGCAGGCTAAAGACATAGTTCCCAGTAAATCAGTCTACAGTGTGTGTGTATGTGTGGGGAGCTGTTGATGATTAAATAATAGTGCAGAGAGTAAGTGCGTGTTAACTGTGATTAAATCATGACCAGAGCCAGGCTCCTTTATAAATGTCAGAGTGTATAAGAGTCAGGTTTATGCTGTGGGCCTGGGTTGGCTTGAAGGTACATCCATCTTCTACAACAGCAAATATATGTGGTTATGAATATGATTATGTGTCAGGCTAAACTATAAAAAAGAAGTCTTTTGCAGTTCAAGTCCAAATTTAGTCCAGCTTAGAGCCAGTTTAACGTGGATTGTCCTGGTTTAGTTCAGGTTTAGTCTGTATTTAACAATGCATTTTCTTTTTGCATTTTACTATTTTCTCCCTTTGGGTTAGTTCTGATTTAGGCTGACTTTAGTTCTAATAAAGGTGGTATTTGGAAAGCAGAACATTTTCTGAGGAGGTACTTGGAAGGAAAAGTTTGCTTCTTTCTGATATCAGCGTTTTTGCTCCTTTGATGTTAAACCAGTGACGGTAAAAACAGGTAGCTTAGTCTTTTGTCATTGTATCTAAAAATCTTTGCTAATTGCATAACCAAGATGAAACCTTTGTTTGAAACCGTGCTGTGCTGCAGTGAGCTCTAGACAGCGCTGGCTCTTCCAGGAGTGTCAGGGACAATGGACTTCACTCAGTAAATCTAAATGAATGTGTTCTCCTATATTTTGGCAAGTGTATTATTCAGACTGTCATCATGCAGTGTCACAATAGAATAAGACGGCAGATCATATCCAGAGCTGAGTGTTTTTAAATTACACCAGGACACAACAATGACTCAGATGTTTATGAGACACATTAATTTATTACACATAAAAAAAAGGGCGTGTTCACTCTTAGATTAGAAGTGTAAACTCTCAAGCAGAATAACAGCCTCTACTCCGTTTAAAAGACTGTTAAGGGCTGATGTTCATGATATACTGAAAATATAGTGAGTTAATACTAGTCGTAGTTATATTTTATACGTTTTAATGTTAAAAAAAACAAAAAAAAAACAGCATCAGTTGGTACTCAGGTGTGAAGGGCCGCTCTGAACCTAATCTAATACTAGAGGCACTTTTCCACTAGGCAGAAAGGTACGGGATGTGTCAGTATGGGACACCTTAGAACAGGTAGCCCCAAAACCTGCTGGTGTTTCCATGACTCTGGATCCAGGAGACCCAAGTCTGTTACATAAACACTGATGTCACACAAGCACAGGAAAAGTTGTGTTAATAAATGAGTTAAAAAAAATGTGAAACTCACTTTTAAAACATAAAGGCGCTGGCAACATTTAATAAAAAGAGGAGAGTAAATCCTGGTGTGTGTCTGTGTGAGGCTGGTGTGTGTCTGTGTGAGGCTGGTGTGTGTCTGTGTGAGGCTGGTGTGTGTCTGTGTGAGGCTGGTGTGTGTCTCTGTGAGGCTGGTGTGTGTATGTGTGAGGCTGGTGTGTGTCTGTGTGAGGCTGGTGTGTGTCTGTGTGAGGCTGGTGTGCGTCTGTGTGAGGCTGGTGTGCCTGTGTGAGGCTGGTGTGCGTCTGTGTGAGGCTGGTGTGCGTCTGTTTGAGGCTGGTGTGCGTCTGTGTGAGGCTGGTGTGTGTCTGTGTGAGGCTGGTGTGTGTCTGTGTGAGGCTGGTGTGTGTCTGTGTGAGGCTGGTGTGTGTCTGTGTGAGGCTGTTGTGCGTCTGTTTGATGCTGGTGTGCGTCTGTGTGAGGCTGGTGTGTGTCTGTGTGAGGCTGGTGTGTGTCTGTGTGAGGCTGGTGTGTGTCTGTGTGAGGCTGGTGTGTGTCTGTGTGAGGCTGGTGTGCGTCTGTGTGAGGCTGGTGTGTGTCTCTGTGAGGCTGGTGTGTGTCTGTGTGAGGCTGGTGTGCGTCTGTTTGAGGCTCCAGTGAGGCCGCCAGCTTTCTGTGCATTAAATTCTCTTCTCTGCGCCACTTTAACATATTTTAACCACTGAACATATATCAATCCAGTCTGAATTAAAAATTAATTATTAAGATTCTCAAAGCAAGAGCAGTACTTTGTTAAACCGGAAACAGCTGTTGCTAATATACTGTAGGGTAGCTTTATTTTTAGAAAAAGTCACCTCAACATTAGCTCGTCCTCTCTTGGAATATGGCTGTTTATCACAAGGACCTGTTTGATTAAAAAAAATAAAATAAAATTATAACAGAAGCTGTGTGTAAAAGATGAAAACAGTATGAAATATTACAAAATGATTGTTTGTGTGTTCATTTGCGGCCCCCTGGAAATCGCCACTCAAACTGAAAGGCAGCACAATTGAAAAAATAATACGGTCTCTTCAGGATAAAGTAGTAAATGCAACAGGAGTAAATCAAAAGCTATATAAAGTTTATAATGACTGCACAAGTCCATTTATACCAACAGCGTGAATGCTCCTTGAACATCCATGAACATTTTAATACTATAATTGCCAAGCCACAAACGACAAATTAAATGTAGAACCTTTTTACCTCCAACCCATTTATCTACCCTTGAAGAAAAATCAAAGAGAAGTACTTGGTATTGACAACGTGACTGCTGCTGTCACTACACTTGAGTGAAGGACTGAGAGTACTTCAGCAGAAACGCACAAACAAGCCTCTATTACACACATCAGCCCTAAGAGGAATTACTTCCACAACTTCTACCCCTGATCACCAGAGAGCTGCTGTACCACACGCTGGGTAATGAAATATATTGAGACTCTTCATAATGCTCTTACATAATGAATGGTGTAAAATTGTTGAAAACACTACAAGGTTCAGAGATGAAGAAGCTGAAGAGAGGAAGACGTGTTTCAAAAGCTTCATGAGAGAGGATTGATGTTTCTAAGGATTAGATGAGGCAGTGAATGAGACTCTATTACTTTGGGTAGAGTTAGAGGACTTTTAAATCAAAATTATTAATAAAAACTGTCTAGATCGAGATGTTTTTAGTGGACTTTTTACCACTATGAGGTACAAGGGCTTTGGGTCTCATTTTCTCCTATTCAAAAACTAGAGTCAAGGGCCCTTTCTGAAATGGCCCCCTTACCCTACGCACTTCCACTCAGTTTGCATGTTTATGTGGAGGGTCCGCCACATTAAGGGCTGTCTGAAACTGATCGAGCATCGAAGGCGAAGGGCCAATTAGCTCCTCCACAGTGAGTGTGGTCCTAGTGCAGACTCAGGAGCTGTGTGTAAACAGCACATGGCGGCTCCACATGGAAGATGTTCCACACATATTCAGTTCTGCATGTTTCTTAGAGCATAAATGTCTCAACCTACACATTTAATACCGTCATGTAGCATTAATGAGTTAAAGAGGAACATTACTAAGACCAAATTTATCTTTATTGATTCTGGAAAAAACCTTGTGTGCAAGTTTGATGGGTTGACACGCTTTACATTGACTGGGAAAATGTGAATAAGTCCAGGTGGCTCAACACTAATAAAACACATATACGTCTTTGTCCTCTATATGTTCACTACTGATTTTATTTGAAACTTTGTGGACTGGGTTTGGAGCGTACACAGTAAAGGGGCGTTCCTGGTCCCATCAGAGTGAGGGGAGTGTGTTTGAAAGCCATGCATCTCCTGCTGTGACCAGGAGAACTCTGTTCAGTTGCGAGTGCGACTTCACAGAGAGTGTAGTGGAAGTGAGTGAGGAGATGGAGTGGGGATTGGTTTCGGAAAGGGCCCTGGTCAACACCCAATATTTCATGATTGTCAGATAGAGCCAATACCTTTGCAGAGGTCTGTGCTCTCCCAGTGCTTCTTGGTTTAAATGTACTTTTTTGTTAAGACAGTTTTTTATGTTAAAAATCTGATGCAAATGAGAAAAAGCTTAACCACTGACAACTACTGCAATCCAGCCAAACAAGCCAGTGTACTCCTTTTGCCTGTCCCACACCTGTATGAATGGAGAGAGTTGAGTCAGGATGTGCATCCGGTGCAAACATGACAAAACAGTATTAAATTAGTTTTAGCCTGTTGGTGCTGCACTGCTCCGCTCGTCCTGCTGGGGGCGCTGTCTGTGGTCTTCCTCCTCATCATCCCTGAGTACTGGCCCAGTTTTTGTTGTCCTCTTTATTTGAAATGTTGAAGGTCTGGTCCGTGACTTCCTCATGGGTAATCCTTTTGGGGGCGCACATGGCTCACTGACTCTTGCTGGCCTCGTCCCATCTCTTCCGTACCTGGGTCGTGTTGTTTCAGGGTGTTGCGTTCTGTCCTGTTGCTAGATTCTTCTTCTAATTAGGGTTTTTCATGTAGATGGTGCTGTGCCGGGTGCCTGGAGTGCACGGCATTCCTCCCTATCAAGTGAAAACAGGATTTGCCACTGACTAAGAAGATGCTACATGAAAAAAGCATGAAAAACACGCATTGTAGAAATTTGTTAATAATTAGTCAGCACGTGGCATAGTGGTTAGCACACTTGCCTCAGACCAAGAGGGTCTCGGACCATGTGAGGCATTTCTGTGTGGAGTCTGTATTTTCCGGGTTTGTTTTCTCTGGATGCTCTGGTTGTATAAATCAGCAAGGTCAGCGGTTCCCAACCTTTTTTCCAAGTGACCCCCATTTTATCAGTTGATATGTTGGCAGCCCCCATGCTTCGCCTTTCTGACCCTTATAATTAGGAAAAGAAGTAATTTATTGGGTAAATTTCACTGCATAACAAAAAACATCACAGTAGTATTATCAACCTATTTTCAGCTATTTCTAAACACATTTTCTGTGACCATTGCAGTGCATTAGCCAGTCTTCCTTGCATTATTATTCAGTCCTAGCTTGGACTTCTTTTTCAAGAGGCCCTCACGACCCACAATATGGCATTGGCGACCCCTAGTAGGAGTCCCGACCCCCAGGTTAGGTACTCTTGACCAGAATCCTAAAAAATCTGGAGAAGGGTTGCCCACTGCTCCTGACAGGTTGGTCCAGTGGCATTGAAGTCAAATGCAGATAACCAATTTCCCTACAACAATAAAGTACAGTATATCTTACGATGGTGGCACAGTGGGTTAAGCATTCGCCCAGCAACTGGAGGGTAGCCGGTTCAAATCCCATCTGAAGTGCATACTGTTGTTGTGTCCCTGGGCAAGACACTTCACCCACCTTGCCTGTGTTTGCCTTGTGTTTGGTGGTGGTCGGAGGGGCCGTTGGCGCAGATTGGCAGCCACGCTTCCGTCAGTCTGCCCCAGGGCAGCTGTGGCTACAGAAGTAGTTTACCACCACCAAGTGTGACAGAGGAGTGAATGAATAATAGATCAAAAATTGTAAAGCGACTTTGAGTTGTGTGAAAAGCGCTAAATAAAATTGATGTATTATTATTATTATTACTGTACTTGCATGGTCCATAAATTATTGATGCTTTTTCTTTTAACTCCACACAGACACTGCATCCCTACTCTTCATTATACTGCTTTAAGTGAGGCATAATAATTGTCTGAAAGAACAAAGGAATGCAAGAATAAAAAAAAAAAAAGAAAAAACCTGACCTGTTGGTTCGGCAAATTGGCTTGTTTTAACAATTCACTTCATCCTCTTATTCATGAAACAATCCCTGGGCCCTCTCAGCTGCGCAGTAATTAACGTAGGCTCCCGAATACTGATTAAATTCAGCTGGAGCAGAGAGTAAAGAGGGGCGGACAGGCGGCGGCTTACTTCCACTAAACCTGGCTCCTCAAAACAAAGCCCGCAGTTCAACTTATTGTCAGATCAACTTCGGCTAAGAGACGTACCATCAGACGCACAGGTGAGAGGCCACCCACGCGCCGTCGCACACACATTAAGGATCCGGAAGTTGATAAATACGTTAGCCTGCTTTAAATTGGCCCTCCTTTTATTGAATGACTAACCAGGTTGCTAATTTGCTGTGACATAATTAATTACAGACAATTAGGTAAACAGATGGGAGTGAGAGTGAGTGAGGATCATTAACTCGCGTGGGGTGGGCGGCTGGAACGGGCGTCGCATGGGGCCAGCCGCCTCGCCACCGGAGAGAAGCTGCGGTAATGGAAAACGCAGGGAGACAGATTGAGAAGGAGACGGAGATTAGGTTATACTGACACCGAGCACTTAATATTGACTTTAAAGTAATAATCTGCTCCATCTGATAAACATTAAAATCCAGGGGGCCGCGCCGGGTCTCCATTAACCACCAGCCGCTTTCTACCAAGCACCGCAAGTTGTGCGAGGGAAATGGTGTAATGCTGAACTGAGTGCATAAAAAAGTTGGACTTTTTATCACAAATTTAAGCACGGTTTAAAGATTTTCAAGATATTTTAAATTTTAATCTTTCCCAGGAGCCATATGCGGCCCATGGAGCATTTTTCACTGGCTCACGAGCTTCATTCTCAATTGGTCTGAAATGCCACAGATAGCACTTTAAAGATACTGTAAGATTAGGTAGGTTTTATTTGTCCCATGTACAGTCATACATAGTACAATGTACAGTGAAATCTATTTTTGTATTTGCATCCAGTAGCAAAAAATAAAATACTACAATATAGGATAACATGGCATACAGGAAAATAAAATACAAATAAAGTGCATAGAAAATATAAAAAAGATAAAAAATATAGAAATTAATTGGCTCTTGTCATTGTTATTTTTACTTCAAGCTTCATATTTCTGTGCAATGGACCTTGCTTTTAGGACTAAAAATGGAAAATTAGTAGTTGGTAAAGCCACAAAATGTTCCAAGTCTGGATAAATGTGGGTTTGTGGGAAGGGCATCCACAGTAAAATTGATGCAAAAGCAGACATATGAATGATTTAAAGTGATATCCCTAAAGGCCGGGCCACACCAGGGCGATCATCGGCCGTTGGGTGCAGTTGGATGGTTTGACGCGGTCGGCGATGTAAGTCTTTTTGGTGTGTTCCGCACCATCGGACGTAGTAGGAGACAGTTGGACGTAGTTCTGGACGATTACACATGTTGAATCGGCATCAGGCCGTCGTGGTCAACGAGCTCTGATTGGCTGTTGGCCCGTTCACAATTTGTCAAACAGCTCGAGTTTAACATCAAAATATAAGGAACTTTCTGTTCTATGGTAATGTGCTGCAGTTAGCTTACCTTAGCTTGTAGCCTCGTGCAGATAAAAATATCATCCTCCTCTGAGGCAAACAGCTGCAATAATCCAGTCCCTTTTATTCACTACTGTGATCAGTATAATTTTGTGCGTATAATTATTACTGACTGATAAAACTTGAGTTAAACACGTGTGTTGCAGAGTTTTATTTACTAGAGTTTAAATAACCGCGGAGTTTAGTGACTTGCGCCGCCTGCTGTTGTACATAGTTATTACCTTTTGCACATGCGCACTGCTTGGTCGTGGGTCTGAATCGCTCCGGTGTCTGCAGCTACTTTCAGTGGTGACAAGGGGAGACGTGAGGAGACGAGCAGTGGCCCCTGCCTCTGCTGACAGTGGTCGAGCGTTGGGTTGGTGTGTCCCAGGCTTAAGTGTGGACTCACATCAAAAGTGACATGAGCAACTGAAGCGACTGGCAACCATTCGTTTCCTATGTAAGCTCTCACACAGGAACAAGTTATGTGAAAGTGATGAGTGACTCGAATCAAGCGACTTAGTTTTGAATTTAACTGAAGTCAACTTTGTACAAATGTGGAGCAACATCATCGAAGCAACCACCAATCACCGAAGAAGCTTTGATAGACACTCGAGAGGAATAGTTCCAGGACCAAAAGTTGCATTTTAAAATACTCCCTAAAGGAATGGGAGCAGCTGAATTACTCTCGCTATTATGGTGAAGCAAAATCCATCACCCCTAGTGAGTGCTCCCCCTCCAAACCCTCACTCCTGGGCTTTATTGTCATACCATGAGTACCCCTTCACAATTCTTCAGGATTTGTTTTTACTTACTTTATTGCAAAGACTAATTATCCTAGCATTTTTTTAATACTCAAATGTCACATAAAAAAAGAATAAAAATTCTCCTTGCCTTATGAATATTCATATATAACAAATGTTTGATGTTCACAATAAACTTAAAAATAAAAAAGATCATCTTAAACTCAATAAATTTACTACATGTCTTTTCAGCAAACTATTACACCTAAAAATATGTAACAAAAGATAATAATATTAATATATTAATAATATTTTTTAGCAGTTTTACCTTTAATAGTTAACACTTTCATCATTTAGCACTTCAGTATGAAAAAAAAATACACAGATGTTTTTATCACTTATTATTTATCAGTATATTATCAAACAATCCCAAGTACCCCCAGCAACATGCTCACATACCCCAAGGGGTCACCGTACCCCTGGTTGGGAAACATTGGTCTAAGCCACTGATTCCCAAACCATGGGCTGCGTCCCCCTGGTGGGCACAAAGGTGGGCTCTTGACATTGCTCACTGATATGTGCAGCTATAAACTAGTTTAATAAATAAATCAAATAATAGCAAACAGCCTGATGATAGTTATGCTTTCTGAACACATTTTGAAGGAAAAACTCCAGCCAGCCCCTCCATCCAGCTTTCAGCTGGCTGCAGAGCCTTCCTCTCAAAAAATAAATACCATAGCCATAGCAATTTCTCAATGTGGAGAAGCAGCAGCTTCACTTTAAGTGAACCAAGGCTGTGATTATTGTTTTGATATCGGTTTAAAAATTGGTCAGCACTCTCATCTCACCGCTAGAATGTCCTGGGTTCAATTGCTGGACCATGTGAGGCCTTTCTGTGTAGAGTGTGCACCCTCTCTCTGTGTCTGGGTGAGTTTTCTTCAGGTGCTCCAGATTCCCCCATCAACCTATAACATGCACAGTAGACTACTCCTCCAGTGAGCTACTCCTGACCAGGAACCTGGCTCAAGATCTAGAGAAGGATCCCCGGGTGCTGCACTGCAGTCGTGCACTCCAGCTGACAGCTTGCCCTAGCTGCATTGAAGCATGGGTTAAATCCAATAGTCACGTTTCCCTATGAGGACAATAAAGTTCACCTTAACCTTAACCATTCAAAGACATAACTGAACCATCACGTGTTTGCATTTCTTCCAGTGTGAAGTGGCACCTCCTCCTGCTCTTCCCACTTCCACACCGGCTGAAGCTCTGTGCGGCTCCATAGAGAGTCGATGTTACGGGCTGATGCATAATCAATAGGACAAGCACTCTCCAAATAGGGTTTTAACTTTTATTGAGCTCGCTGAGGAATGAGTAGCTCGGCGGTGTTCGTTTGGCTCTGTCTCGAACCTAACGGTATTTTGTCTAAGACGGGGCTGTTCCTTTGTGCTGACTGGGGCAGCTGAGATGAAGGCGGTGGGTAAAAGACTGTAGCGGCTCTCGATCGATACACGACAGAGGTTTAAAACAGAGGAATCAATCCCTGGGCTTCCACTGAACAGCCCGCTTCAAGGAGAAATGAAAGATGCTGATTAAAAAAATGGAGCACAGATTAACGGTGGGTCATTCCTGCGCCATTCATTCTCAGTGATAGTGGAGCTTCTATCATCTGCTTTAAGATAGTGTTTTAACATTACAGAAGGCCTGGCAGTGAGGCTCATCTTACATTCTGAGGGTTAAAATAAAAGAAATACTGTAGAATCACCGCCATGATATCTTGTAGCATATATATAGTTAGTTGTGAAAATGTTTCAATATTCGAAAAGAACAGATAATAGAGAATATTACTAAGGTCATATATCAATATTCAATACAATTAGAGGTGTGCATAATCATGTGCCATGATCTGAAAATTTATCACTAAATGACTAAAGTAGAAATAGAAACATCCCCTGAACTAACTCCACACCAAGCAGTTCTAATGATGTATTTATTTGTTTACTATTAAGCAACATGGCAATGCAATTATTGTTATGTTGTTATTGTGGTGATCCATGTGTGTTTTCCAAGCTGATCTCGTGAACGGACATTTTTTGCTTTTTTAAGATGCAGCATTGGCCTCCATCATGATCTGAGTGAGTGACAGGCAGATTTAACCAATCACAGTGAAACATGAGCGAGGCTCTGAGCAGCATCTCAGTCATGACTGAACCAGGGCAGAGTAACGACTTTCTGCTACAGTTTCAACTCCTGCTGCCTTCAGACATTGTTTTTGGAAAGTTGAAAGAAAAATTAAATAAACCTACAACTAAACATTGTTGACAGCGTCACGGGCTGATGCGTATCTTCTTGTTAATGACGTTAGCAATGATGCACTGACCATTAACAAGGACATGCAAGTAAGCAGTACTTAGACACAAAATCAAACTGAAAAACACTAACTAATCAGAGAATCAAAGCACTGTGTGAAGTATGTCCCATTTTAAACAATCTGTTGTGATTGATCAGGTCGGGCTGATTTCTCTTAATGGGAAGAGTTCTCAAACCACTTCAATCTGTAAAAAACTATTATAGAAATTGTGTTCCAAAGTTGCTGGTAAAGGCAGGAAGAAGCACAAGCTTGTCTGGTGCTGTTTAGATGTATCTTTTATGATCCATATCAGGTGACTAACACCAATGGCAACCAGGAGGAGGCCAGGGGTGGCCAAGGCCACCATAGACTGACCTCTGACAACCCCCCGAGCACCGCTCTCTGACAGAGTTTTGTTTGTTTAGAGCAGCCACTCTGCCTCAAACAAGTAGCCTCCTCTCCCTCCCAAACTCATAAAGCCTCAAGTTCTCACTGCTCAGTGTGTGCCTTCAGCTGCCAACAGCATCTAAACAGAGGTAAGAAGCAGTTCTAGGCTGCTCTGTGGCATAGAGAAATGCTTAATGACAGTAGGCTCTGCCCCATCCTGTAGCTGGTGTGCAATCAGTGATCTGAACAGCTGACATGTACCTCGTCAGGTACAGTAGATAACAAAAAACTGTGGACAAAATGGCGACTTTCAAATCCATAAAGGTGTTCTACACATGTCAAGCTTCAAGTCAGTCTTTGTTTGATGACAATCGATTACATATTCACAGGAGATGTGCTCTTAAACAGCTGTTTGAAAATAAGAAGTGCAGTAACATAGGATGCAACCCAAAGCGCGGCACTGCGGCACTGTGTAAGATGTTTCTCACAATATCTTGTTTTTGGAATTGATGAAGTTAAAATACTTGTTGATCTTTTGAATAAAAACCCTATGTCTCCCAGTCCATGACTTTTCCTAAATGTGTGTTATACATCCTTATATGCGTTTTGGAGATTCTGGAATAAAAAAGAGACAGAGAAAAAGAATGGTTTTACCAAGAACCGCCATGAGTCATTTTGACCTCCATTACCACTAATGGTAAATAGACTGCACTTAGTATATACATATACATTATACAGGCACAGTGTGGTCAGTGTACCTTCATCTGAAGAAGAATAGGCCTGTGGTTCCCACTTTGACCAAGGCTCTCTTTCTTTGTAAATATGTATAAATTCATGTTCATGTATTTCTTATGAGAGTGAGGAACTGTTATTATTTCAACATTTAGTGTTTATTATTTTATCCAGATGTATGTTTCCATTGATAGTTTAACTGAAGTGAACTTATATTGTTATATTGTTAAAATAATATAAATCATAATGGGGGGCTCAATAATCAATTTTCAGACTTTCAATTTGCAATTTTTAAAGCCTACTGTGGCGCAAGAACAAAATGACTTCACAGCTGTTTCAGTGTTAAGAAGACCGAATAAAGAGAACAAATGCACTCAGATCCTGGCTCATAAAAAATGTTGTTTAGCTTTCTGGTTATCTATGTTAACACACTGGGTACATCTAACATGTAGTGGGAACAGTACAATTACTGTATGGTCTGTAGTGAAGTTGGCTCTATCCATTCCGCTGACCCTTTTCTCTAAATACATTCTCTTCTATTACGTTTTATCGTAAATCATCTAATAATAGTCTCCTGACAATTTCTGAATGTGAGATAAACACAGCCACAGTAGAGTGCAGCTCATATAAAATCAGATAAATACAGAAGGCCTTAAATGGGAGCTCTAACTGCTTCTGTGATACAATTAGAGCAGTAATAGTGTTAGTCTGTTACAAAGACCCACTTCATTGAGGCTTATGAATGCTGCTGTTGCATGAATTCTACAAAAAAAGAAAATCTTCTTTCTCTGCTTTTGTTCAAAGATATTCTGCACTTTTTTTTTTCCAAATTAGTTCTCCACTGACATGAGCTCCCAATTCCAAATGAGGAACACTCTAATTGCGGCGTTACAAAGTTTGCAGAAGTGAAATTGGTGTAGGCCTTACTGTATGCGCTGTAGCTAATTAGCACGACTCGCTGGATAAAAGTGTGCAAGGAGGTAATAAAGCGAAGTGCCTGAAATTGGAATAACATAATCAAGATTTCTATTTGCATTCCTGGCAGAAACACAATGTAGGAAAGGTCACTGTGTATTAATGGAAGAGGGGAAGATTCCAGTGTGCTAGTGTATGCTTATAAAGAATGCGGCACATGCACTCGGCTGCTATGGTAATAAGGATGTAGGACTAATTATGCAGAGGCATTGGAAGACAAATTGAAAATAGATATTGGAATGAGGATGTTCTTAGAGCTGGAAGAACTGCCACCACTGCAAATTGCGCAACGTGAGTCAAAAGCTGGTCAGGAGTACCTGCAGGATTAACCCTTGTGCCATGGATGTAACCCTTTGATATCTTTGCAGTGGTTCTTACTTTTTTCTACAAAATTTGGCGATATTAGGTGATATTCTATACACAAATCTAATATTACTTCATGTTTACACTTTCTAACTAAATTTGGTGCGCTGCTTCTGTTAAGTGACAAAAATGTTCCCATCACAAAACATCACAGAAATAATATACATAATTTTTTTTCAGTTTTTTATATAAATAAATACATCTTTTAATCAACTTGTGCTCTGACCATAAATACCAAATATTTAATTATTTTCAGAAATGTAACACTTTTTATGCCAGTGTATGTAACAGCATAAAAATTTAATATTTTTAATATTCTTAATGCAAAGTGGATTTTTTTTTTTTTTTTTTTTTTTTTTTTTAGGGGGGGCAGCTGTGGGTCTGTCAAAGATTACCAAAAACATTGTTTGATATGGATTTGGGATTTTTGTGTAGTGACAAAAATTTACAACCAGTTTTAATGGGAGGTTGTTTTTTTTTTTTTTTTTTTTTTTTTTTTTTTTTTATCCATCCATCCATCTTCTTCCGCTTTATCCGGGGCCGGGTCGCGGGGGCAGCAGTCTAAGCAGAGATGCCCAGACTTCCCTCTCCACAGACACTTCCTCCAGCTCTGCCGGGGGCACCCCAAGGCGTTCCCAGGCCGAGAGACGTAGTCCCTCCAGCGTGTCCTAGGTCTTCCTCGGGGCCTCCTCCCAGTGGGACATGCCCGGAACACCTCCCCAGGGAGGCGTCCAGGAGGCATCCGGAACAGATGCCCGAGCCACCTCAACTGACTCCTCTCGATGTGGAGAAGCAGCGGCTCTACTCTGAGATCCTCCCGGGTGACAGAGCTCCTCACCCTATCTCTAAGGGAGCGCCCAGCCACCCTGCGGAGAAAACTCATTTCAGCCGCTTGTATCCGGGATCTTGTCCTTTCGGTCATGACCCAAAGCTCATGACCATAGGTGAGAGTAGGAACGTAGATCGACCGGTAAATCGAGAGCTTCGCCTTTCGGCTCAGCTCCTTCTTCACCACAACAGACCGATACAACGACCGCATTACTGCAGACGCTGCACCGATCCGCCTGTCGATCTCACGCTCCATCCTTCCCTCACTCGTGAACAAGACCCCAAGATACTTAAACTCCTCCACTTGAGGCAGGAGCTCTCCCCCAACCTGGAGAGGGCAAACCACCCTTTTCCGGTCGAGAACCATGGCCTCGGACTTGGAGGTGCTGATTCTCATCCCAGCCGCTTCACACTCGGCTGCAAACCGCCCCAGCACATGCTGATGGTCTTGGCCTGATGAAGCCAACAGGACAGCATCATCCGCAAAAAGCAGAGATGAAATCCTGTGGTTCCCAAACCAGACGCCCTCCGGCCCCTGGCTGTGCCTAGAAATTCTGTCCATAAAAATTATGAACAGAACCGGTGACAAAGGGCAGCCCTGCCGGAGTCCAACATGCACTGGGAACAGGTCTGACTTACAACCGGCAATGCGAACCAAGCTCCTGCTGTGTTTGTACAGGGACCGGACAGCCCCTAGCAAAGGGCCTCGGACCCCATACTCCCAGAGCACCCCCCACAGGATACCACGAGGGACACGGTCGAACGCCTTCTCCAAATCCACAAAACACATGTGGACAGGTTGGGCGAACTCCCACGAACCCTCAAGCACCCTATGGAGGGTATAGAGCTGGTCCACTGTTCCACGACCGGGACGAAAACCGCATTGTTCCTCCTGAATCCGAGGTTCGACTATCGGGCGAATTCTCCTCTCCAGTACCCTGGAATAGACTTTCCCGGGGAGGCTGAGAAGTGTGATCCCCCTGTAGTTGGAACACACCCTCCGGTCCCCCTTCTTAAAAAGAGGGACCACCACCCCGGTCTGCCAGTCCAGAGGTACTGTACCTGACCGCCACGCGATGCTGCAGAGACGTGTCAGCCACGACAGCCCCACAACATCCAGAGACTTGAGGTACTCAGGGCGGATCTCATCCACCCCCGGTGCCTTGCCACCGAGGAGCTTTTTAACCACCTCAGTGACTTCAGCTTGGGTGATGAACGAGTCCACCTCCGAGTCCCCAGCCTCTGCCTCCTCGACGGAAGACATGTTGGCAGGATTGAGGAGATCCTCAAAGTATTCCTTCCACCGCCCGACAACATCCCCAGTCGAGGTCAACAGCTCCCCACCTCCACTGTAAACAGTGTTGGCGAAGCACCGCTTTCCCCTCCTGAGGCGCCGGATGGTTTGCCAGAATTTCTTCGAGGCCGACCGATAGTCCTCCTCCATGGCCTCCCCGAACTCCTCCCAGACCCGAGTTTTTGCCTCCACAACTGCCCGGGCAGCGGCACGCTTGGCCTTCCGGTACCCGTCAGCTGCCTCAGGAGTCCCACGAGCCAGCCAAGCTCGATAGGACTCCTTCTTCAGCCTGACGGCATCCCTTACTTCCAGTGTCCACCACCGGGTTCGGGGATTGCCGCCACGACAGGCACCAGAGCCCTTACGGCCACATCTCCGAACGGCCGCGCCGACAATAGAGGTGGAGAACATGGTTCACTCGGACTCAATGTCTCCAACCTCCCCCGGGATCTGTTGAGTTGAAGACCCCCCTGACAGGAGGTTCAGCCAGACGTTCCCAACAGACCCTCACAATACGTTTGGGCCTGCCGAGTCTGTCCGGCCTCCTCCTCCGCCAGCGGATCCAACTCACCACCAGGTGGTGATCGGTTGACAGCTCAGCCCCTCTCTTCTCCCGAGTGTCCAAGACACACGGCCGAAGGTCAGATGACACGACTACAAAGTCGATCATCGACCTCCGGCCTAGGGTGTCCTGGTGCCACGTGCACTGATGGACACCCTTGTGCTCAAACATGGTGTTCGTTATGGACAAACTGTGACTAGCACAGAAGTCCAATAACAAAACACCACTCGGGTTCAGATCAGGGAGGCCGTTCCTCCCAATCACGCCCCTCCAGGTATCACTGTCATTGCCCACGTGGGCATTGAAGTCCCCCAGTAGAACAAGGGGTGACAAGTAGGTGACGAGCCAGACTAAGAGCGGTTCAAAAGCCCACTATGAGTATTATAAAAGCAAGGTTCGTTACGTCGCCCGGATCAGCGTTACTGGGGCCCCACCCTGGAGCCAGGCCTGGGGTTGGGGCTCGCAGGCGAGCGCCTGGTGGCCGGGTCTCCTCCCACGGGACCTGGCCGGGCCAAGCCCGAAAAGGCTACGTGGGACCGCCTTCCCGTAGGCCCACCACCCGCAGGAAGGACCATAAGGGGCCGGTGCTTTGTGATTTGGGCGGCAGTCGGAGGCGGGTGCCTCGACGGCCCAATCCATGGACACAGAAACTAGCTCTGGGGACATGGAATGTCACCTCGCTGGGGGGGAAGGAGCCTGAGCTTGTGCGGGAGGTTGAAAGATACCGGCTAGATATAGTCGGGCTCACCTCCAGGAATACCTACTTTTTTTTTTTATTCTACAGAAAAAAGTGATCCCAAAAATAAATGTTGTTGGTAATCTTTGACATATCCAAGGCTATAATAACCCCAATCGAGAATATTAAAGATATTTCTTTTTTGTTTTTGTGTTTTTTACAAAAAAAAAAAAAAAAAAAAAAAAAAAAAAAGCTGCTACTGCAGACACTAACATAAAATTTGTTAAAATAATGAAAATTATTAAATATTGGGTATTTATGATCAGGGCATAAGTTGATTAAAATATTTATTCCAAAAAGTAGAAAAAAGTATGTATAATTTTTATGTTTTGTGACAGGGACACTTTTGTCACTTAACAGTAACAACATAACATTAAAAAATGTGGGTATAAGGTTTACTCTATTGTACATGTTTTATGTTGATGGGCGAAACCTGAGCACCCAGAGGAAACCCATCCAGACACAGGGAGGAAATACAAACTCCACACACAACCCGGCCCGGTCTGGAAATCAAACCACCATGCCCCCAAACCAAGAGACTCTTGCCTCCTGAAGTGTTTTTCGTCCTGACAAGTGAAATGTTGATACCAACGTGACACAGCACATTTGTCGTTGTTGTCTGCAGGTCTGGGAAGTGTATCATCATAGTCAGCTTTCAGTACACAGTAATTAACACTGCCTGAATGGTTTTTCATATTGAGTCCAACTCCTGCATAAATACCTGCTTACTTCCCTGCAGTACCGTACTTGCAGTGCATATTAAGGTTGGGGACACACTAGAGGATTTGCCTGTCCCTCTTGCCACCGATGACCTAATTATTAACTGATTATTTGTTGTAAGTGTCTTCATGTGTGTAGAGTCAGCACAATTATTTTACTGCTCCTGGTTGGGTTGGAGCCTCACCAATCTCATTTCTGCTCCCGGCAGAACAACGCCAACAGCCAATAAGAGCGACTGGGAAGTACTGCCAAGGGGGTGTTTATATCCAGCTAACCTCAGGCTCACACTGGAAGTGTATAAACAGCTTTTATAATGTTTTAGCTTTTGCTGAAACAGCCACATCAGCATTAGCCCTAGGTTCCCACAGCCCTATGTTCCCACT
This sequence comes from Bostrychus sinensis, assembly GCA_020698575.1. Taxonomy (NCBI): domain Eukaryota; kingdom Metazoa; phylum Chordata; class Actinopteri; order Gobiiformes; family Eleotridae; genus Bostrychus; species Bostrychus sinensis. The sequence goes on from CM036248.1 coordinate 35,039,998, forward strand.
TTTCTATGATTTGGGTTAGGGTTAAAACATGTGCCATATAATGGAAAATAATCTTAGGTATGTGGGAACATGGGGCAGCGGGGACATAGGGTCTAATAAAAAATAAATAAATAAATAAATAAATAATAATAATAATAATAATAATAATAATAATAATAATAATAATAATAATAATAAATATTAGAAATGTGGGAACATATGGCTTAATTTTTGAAAAAAAAAAAAAACTATAAATATGAGAATGTGGGATTAATTTAAAAAATGAAATGTTGGAATATAGGGGCAAATTAAAAAAATTAAAAAAAAAAAAAAAAAAAAAAAAAACGCTTACAAATGTGGGAAAATGGGGCCTAATTTTAGAAAAAAGTAATCTCAGAACATAGGGGCAACATTATTTTTTTTTTTTTAGAAATGTGAGAACATAGGGCATAATTAAAAAAAAAAAAAATCTTAAAATGTGGGAACAGGGTGTAATAAAAAATGAAATGTGGGAATATAGGGGCTAATAAAAAAATAGAAGTGTGGGAACATTGGGCCTAATTCTGAAAAAAAAAAAAAAAAAAGTGGATAGATAGGCTGTGGAAACATAGACATGTCCCATCACATTTAGCGTCCACTATGTGATAACAGCCATTGAATGTCCACAACATCACCATATTTACACCCACTGTCAAATCATATTAGCATGTTATTGCAAAAAAAAAAAAAAAAAAACATTTTACATTAATAAGGCTCTCCATCTACAAAGTTTTTCAATGGGGACATTTCTGTATCGATAGAAAAGATTTTATTAAAATAATCAGGCCTTGGCTCCACAAACACCATATGGTTTATTCTAAGAGCGATACCATTCTCATTACATGTTGGGCAGCTTTATCTCCTCGGGGTGCTCTGGTATTATAGCTTAGTAAGAAGTTGTATCTGTGATGGTTTGGTGACACAATACTTAGGTCTTGTGGGATTAGAGAGAAATGTATTTTGTTATCACAGTAATATCCTGCTCTGTTCTATCAGCCATGTATCTCTGACCATTCACCAGCTGCTACAAGTAAAAGATACTGGGGATAGCAGACTGGTCATGAAATGGAAGGTACATGGAGGAAATATAAACACCTTATAGACTGTTCTCAGTCACGTGACTTGGTTTGTTGGCGCTGCCATTTTGGATGGCAAAAAGCTGGTGTAGCTGGCTAGCGATTGGCGATCATGCATAGAAATTGAGTTCATATTTACCACTTTCTACACCGGTTCAATACTTAACGTTAAGTGTTCAGGTCAGACAGCGATATTTAGAGAAATGTTCACTTGCTCATGATGCTTAAAACCCTTATGATGTCAAAATTACGGGTTACCAGCCTTCAACACACAATCTGCTTTGGAATACCACAACATTTACAATTATTTAGTCAATCAATCGACAATCTCATGTTATAGGGACAAAATTAAAAGCTTACAAGAGGCAGAGAGCTCCTTAGAGGCATAACAATATTCAAGTATGGAAAGTGCCCTAAAACAACTGTTGTCCATGTGAGTAGGCGGATGAGAGACGCAGATTAGTGAAAAGGCAATATAAATACTTCAATAAACTAGGCTTTCCGTGGAGGTTTAAAAGTCTAAAATTATAAATCAGAATTTAAGGCCTTAAAAAGTCGCAAATTTGCTGAGATATGGAGTATTAAGATTTACATATGTTTAACCTCATTCAATCTAGCGGCGACCAGATTCAGAAAAAAACTCTGCAAAAACATAATTTGCACAGTTATTATTTTGTCAATACAGGCATGATATACATCGTTAGAAAGCTTATGTTCTGTACAAAATGGGAATTAAGTTAACTTTATGCTTAAAATAGGACATATGTGTAATTAATAATGATTCCTCAGTATGCCCAAACCGAAAAACAGACTTTTACCTTTGAACACTGGTTCTGTCCAAAACCAGTCCAATCCAGGATAATGCTCAATTAGTTTGTATAAATCCACAAGTAAATATCGAGATATATAAGTATTCCATGTTGTGAAAATAATTCTGTAATCGCCATATCCTCACGCAGAAATTAACAAATACCAAGCTGTCCTGAACATTGTATTTTCTTTTTCTCTCCAGTTTGCTAAATGTCTGTGAAAACGTGTTTACCCTGCTAATAAACCTGAGCAGACAGTAAGAACTGACCTCAGATCGGTTTTTATTTTATTTGATGATTACAGCAGGAACGATCTTTTATGTGACTTTTTTAAAGAATAAACTTTGTCAAACAGTGCAACATTAACTTTTTTACTTCAAAAGACAGCTGGTAGATGCTATCACAGATATAGGACACATTAAACTATTTCTGATGAGTAAAACAAATTTAATTTGTTAGGCTAACAGACAGCAGGACGGATCCAAATCGGGCTGTGACAACAGGCTTTTGCCATCCAACATGGCCGCTCCGTACATCTCCGCGGAAATCACGTGATCAGATGACGCTGGCCGAGAAGGGTCTATACACAACACACTTACTTACAATACCACTCCTGTTTTCACACAGTCACACTAACACCCAATGCTAACTAAAACACTGCGGTTCTTTTGTTGTTTTTTTAGTTCATTTTTGAAAACTAAAACTACACATCATGACATACTGTTCTGCCCTCAGTTTTGTTGGATGTTTTGTTGATTATTTTGCATTAAGTTAATTCTGTTGTCCTTTATTTGGGGCAGCAGTAGCTCAGTTGGTAGAGACGCGCACTCACTAACCCAAAGGTTGGCGGTTGGAGCCCTGCTGCTGGCATTGCATACTGTTGTTGTGTCCTTGGGTGAGACACTTCATCCTCCTTGCCTGTGTATGTGACAGTGTTTGGTGGTGGTCGGAGGGGCTGTAGGTGCAAAATGGCAGCTACACTGTCAACTGTGGCTACAGAAGCTGCTCACCACCACTGAGTGTGACTGAGGAGTGAATGAATAAAGGCCAACACACACTACATGAAAAAATATGTCCCTCTTGTTTTCTATGAGAGCCTTCACATCGGGCGCATAGCGGCACTCGACCCCACATCACTTTGGCCCCGCTCCTGTCCGATTTGGATGCTGAAAACACATGCTCCTCCTCCGTACTTCTGCAGTAACAAAGACCATTCTCTGCTCCATGTGACACAAAGGCACAGGCTGTAAACACTGAGGGAGAGTGCTGCTGCTCAGGGGGAACACAGACAGCACCTCCCGACTCCTGCTGCTGTCAATGCACGGGGAAACTCCTTTCTGTCGCTAACTCACCATTAACCTGCTACTAGAACAGCCTGTTCTGTCCTCACACAGACTTCTATCACATTGTCCGGTTATTAAAAGATAAAACACATATTTTAAACTCCTCATTGTGTATGTTAAAGCCTTTTCAAGTGCTGAGATGTGGAGCATTTGGTGTTATTTGATGCGTATCAGCTCCCTGTGTGTGTTGGGCTTTATGGATCAAAGCACTTTAGGGCGCTTGTGAAGATTGTAGAGTGCAATACAACTCTATCCCATTATTATTATTTTAAAGGCCAAGTTGGGCTTGGTAACAGGAAGTCAGACATTTTGTTTTTAGATCGCAGTAATCAGATGTGGGGTGCATGGATGTATAATAAAACCTGGATGGGATTAGGGTTAGAAAGTGGGTGATGACCTTCCCCTGATGCCAGTTTGATTAGTGGCCGCTCGTGTGAAACTGCAGGGAAAAAAATCCCATGCACTCCAGAAAGTATTTTTTTTCCCATAGAGCGCAATGTACAAAAAATAAAATAAAATAAAAATGTCTGGTGTTTGGCTACAGGGCACCTACAGCTGAGAAAATGGTCAGATTTTGTAGTATGTATTATCTATTTTCATACCATGGACTTTTCCCCATAAAAAAATCTTTAATTTGGCAAAAAAAAAAATACTTTTTTTGGTTTGTGACCATTCTAGACTGCCATCACGCCCATTGACCAGAATCGATCATGCGGTACACAACGCAAAAGGACAGTAGTGCACCTGCTGTATGGGCCTCAGAACATGGAAATAGCACGGAAGTAAAAAAAAACAAAAAACAAAACAAAAACAAAAACAAAACATTGACATATTGACATATTCACAAACACTACATTTTCTATTGATATGGGTGTCAAAATTGGGCTTTTTGAGTCTGAGGGACATCTCAACCTGCATGTAAACACAATGAATGTTAATGTCCCACTTCCTGCTCCCAGAATCCCATTCACCTTTCATAAAATGCACTGTCGTCACTTCTAAAAATTTATTTGCTTGCTTAATATGTTTAAATGTACCATGTATTATATATACATATATATAAAACACAGACTTACTGCTAGAGGTATATATAGCCTTGGTGTGAGACAAAATGATTGACAGCTCAGACTCTTGATAAGATGCAGACAGGAGCAGCCTGGTGCAGAGATCTCCCTCAGATCCACTCAGCTCATTATTTCTCCAAACGGTGAAGAAGACGAGTCAGGCTGGGTGGCCATTTTTTTTTTTTTTTTTTCACCACAGAAGCATGTTTTCATAATGCTATAGTACAATTATGCCCGTAGGCATGTTATTAGCATGTATGATGTAGTGAGGATTAGTTGGTGGCATGCAGCCAGATGTGTACAACAGCTGCACAAGGATCCAGCAAATGTGGGGAAAAGATACAGGCATTCCCATATATAGAAATATGAACGGCTTATTGAGCAAAAGTCATACCAACAGATGGAATTTGGAATGGGATCTGTGATGAGAAATCTGTTTGGAGAATATTGTGCTCCAGTGTGAAGATATGAAAACACCAACATTTGTTTAAAAGAATGAACAACAGTGGCGCGCACAATACAGCAACAGCTTGGAGATAATTAGAGTCTTCTCTGGTTCAACCTTGATATTCTGAGAATCACAGTTTCTTATGGCCTAAAGACTCTTGTATCTGCAGCAGAAAGTCTTCAAAAAGTTAACTGGAGAATAGCACATGGACTTGATATAGTGTTGTATTTTTAAAACTGAAAAATTACTAACAACAATATACCAGCTGGAAAAATGCCCTAGTCAGTTGCGTTAGAACAAATAAATATTTTTGCAACACCGAACTGAGAAATCTGTAACTAAATAGAAAAACTAACACATGCAATACAGACAAAACTGTGTGAGGACATCAGAGTTGCTTTTGAGTTGCAATAATATTGGGGCTGGTGGGAAAGCTATTCAAACATACAGTCATATGTAAACAGTTGGGCACCCCTCTGAGGTTGTATAAAAATTGACTCTGTTTCCACAATAAAAAATCACAGAGGTATGTCATTCATTTTCTAATGACATCTGAGTTCTAGGGTGTTTTCCTAACAACAAATTTTAGTGTTGCTGTGTTGATTTAGATGTATGAAATAAAATGAAATATGAAAAAAAATAATGCTGGTGCAAATATTTGGGCACCCTTAAAAGTTTGCTGATTTGAATGCATGTCACTTCTCAAAATGGATTACTAGCAACACAAAACTTAGAGACTTAGATTAGTTAGTTAAGCCTTGAACTTCATAGACAGGTGCATTCAATAATGAGAAAAGGTATTTAAGGTGGTAATCAGGAAATGGAAGGACACAGGCAAAGTTGATGTTAAGGCCAGATGTGGCAGATCAATAAAAATACCAGAGAGACATAGGCAAGGAATGGTGAGAATGGTTAAAGCGAAATGACAGATCACGTCCAAAGACCTAAAAGATGATCCTGCTGCAGATGGTGTTTCTGTACATTGTTCAACAATTCATGTCAGGAGGATAATATATAGAACAGCTGTATGAGAGGGTGATGCCACGCCACAAAGCCACTTGAGGTATGTCAGTCCACACCACGTTATTCCAAAATGAATCTGGCTTGTCTAAATGAGCTTTTGCCAACCTCAAGCGACTCTATGGCGTGGCATCACCCTCACATACAACTGTTCTATATATTATCCTCCTGACATACAGCCAACCACAGCAATTTTACAAAAAACAAAACAAAAACGTGTAACTTGTAAACTTAGGGGTCAAATTAATGTTGTTTATAATGTGTTTCAAGTATATGATTGTAGAACATACATTTAAGTGAAGCCCAACTATGTACTTCTCTTGCTACTACATGTAGCTTGAGGTGTTGAAGCTGAAGGCAGTTCTTCCAACCTCACTAGTTTATCTCCTCACTACATTGCACTTCATATTGTCATAAGCCTGATTATTATTCCATCATCTGAACACTTAAAGATATTGTCTTATTTGTCCAGCCTCCAATCACATCTTCTCAGGGTCACAAGGTTGTCGTTATGTCAGAGAAGGTGAGGAATAAATCCAGCTAATTCATTCTCTCAAATGAGGCCGATGGACAAACCCGGACCATAAGTTCTCTTTAATAATGTGAGTGGAGGAGGCTGAAGCCAAGCTGTCTTCCTTTGGCCAGCTGGCTGAGGAGCGCTGGTTCACTCAGGGGTCGGTCGGTGGAAACTCCAAATTCTGTTCTGCTCCGTGCGCACGAGAGAGAGGACTGGTGCAGGGCAGAGACTGGAGCCAGCTGGACAATCACAGCCATTTCACAAATATGGAATGTCAAAGAGTGATAGAAGGTGTCAGATAGGATTTATATGTATAGGCTGCAGACTCAATAAGGAGATATTGGCTGCAAAGCACTGGCAGAAACTATGGAAAACAAACAACAAATCTGGCTGTGATGGTCTTAAAGTTAAACAAAAAGGTCAGGTCACTTTTGAAGAATACAAAAGGTCATTTAAAAAGTGTAAGCCTTGAATATTTTAGGCATAACAACTTTCACTTTTGCTGAGGGGCAAGCATCTGAGCCTAAAAAGTCAATAGTACAGAGTTTGTGAAATTTCATCCAAGTAAAGTTTAACAACAGACTCATCCAGAACTCATCCACCTTTAAATTCAGTGGTGCGGAGAGTAGCAACGATTGGCCAAAATGACTACCTTATGTTAAATGCCATGGTAGGCCACAGCAAAAAGGTTCCAGGCTCAAATCCCTATCTGGGTGAGGCCTTTCTGTGCAGAGTTTGCATGTTCTCTCCATGTCTGGGTGGTTTTCCTCCAGGTGCTCTGGTTTCTCCCATCACCCTAAAACCTGTACAATGGGCTAATCCTCCAGCTAGATACTCCTGACTAGGATCCTGGCTCTGGCGAAGATCTGGAGAAAGGTACAGTCTGAGTGTAGCCTTTAAACATCTCTGAACATCCACCGAAATGTGCCATTTTCTCACTGAGCAATTCACTATTTTTAGTCAGTTATCTTTGTTTTTAGGGGGAATAATCCTCAAATGTAATCAGGTACTCACTACACTATCCAGCACTGCTAGCTCTAGTTTGTGGGCCACATAGATTGTTATAATGTGGGGGTATCCTCTGTTTCAGTCTCGCTGCTACTCCTGTTTTTTCTCCCATCATCACTACAGCTCCATCACAATTGTGCAGTAAACAACAGTTCACATTAAAGCCTATGTGGGCTCCACACAGAGCACACTGACTGCCAATGACAACAGCACCAGAAAATAAACAATGTGAATTCAGGATTTAAACACTAAACATCAGAATATTGTTCCAGGTAGACATTGGACATATATACACTTGAATGCAGTTTTATTCAGTCTATAACAATGGCGAAAAACGGGCTAAAACACAGCGCTAACCTGCCCATGTAAATGAAGGCTAGCACTAGCATTACACACAATTGACACACCAATTCCGTTACATGCAGTGACTACAAAGCTCTACTACAAAGAGATGTGCGTAGGGTTGTGGTACTTGGAGCCTACAAGTTAACAGTGTATACATTTAGTTTAAAGCACTGACATGAAATAAAGCAACGTGAGAACTTTGAAAACCTACCTGCAAACCAATGGTGTACCTGGTAATATTGGCCAAGCGCGGCCACTTGACTGTGTGATGTCACGCTCATGAGAACAATTAAAAAACAGTGGGAGGCAACAAAGTATGAGCCTCAGGGGGAGAGAGGAACCTATTTTTCACCCGGGTTACAACTTTCTCCTTCAATGTGTCTTCCCTGAAACCCACAGTTCCTTCGTCAATAGCTTCTAAAACAACTTGCAGCATTTGAGCTCTTGATTGGCTGACGTTTGAGCATGTATGTGCATATGTCACCATTATCTCGCACATAACTGAATCACCTCCTGTTCAATGATACCAGTGTCTGTACTGGCATCTGCAAGAACTGATAAGAACTTGCATTCTTGGACTCCTTTTTCAATTTTGTCTCTTGAGATTTGTGTTATTGCTGTAATAAATTCCCCAAAGGCCACAACATTTTGCAAAGAGTAGCTCACTTTTTGCAGGATTAAATGCTGTTGTAAAAAAGTTTTGTGTTTATTTTGTGTTGTTCTGGGTTATTTTTATTTTGTTTCTTATTATTGGTGTTTCTTGTGGAAACAGAGCTGCAGCCTGGGCACTGATGCCTGGGCATTTTTGCTTTGCTGTGATTTGTCATGGGTTCTAATGGGGTATTTTCCTGAAATGTCTGGTTCCAGTAACTAACACACTGGTGGAGTCAGATATTGTGGAGAATAGATGACGCACAGGACAAAATCAAATCAAATCAAATCAAACTTAATTTGTATAGCACCTTACAACAATCTAATAGTGCCCAAATTGCTTCACAGAATGAAATTTAAAACAAGACAGAGTGAAACAAATAACAAGAAATAATATTAAAGCACAAAAAATGTAGAGATATCCACAAACAGAGAACGGAAAAGAACAAAAAAGAATTAAATATCAAATGTCAGTCTGAATAAATGCATTTTTAGCCGTGATCTAAAGACCGTTAGCTCAGTTATGGACTGCCAAGTATTTCACATTATCATACTCCAGCCAGGTACATTTCTTTGTTCATAAAATTAAAAAGCCTATTGCTCTGTGGCAGTTGTCTGTTGCTCTTGCCCTGTGGCTTCTTCATCCTGGACCTGGACTGGTCTTTGTTTACTGGGTGGACCTAAAGAGTCCTCTTACAGATTTAGCCCGTGTGCTGGGGGTGTCACATTTTGGTAGTCCAATGGAAACAGTAATTGCCCCGGGATGTTGGGCTAGCAATTTTGCAAGCCCTGATACAAAAATGCAGCAGTTAGTTTTTCTGAGCATTATGCATGTGTTTGCTGCTGCTTTTGTCTCCTGTAGGAGAATTGGTAGGATGGGGGACGACTAACAAGGACTGATCTGCCACACTGAGAGAGTGTGCAGGGGTGTAGGGCTGAAGCAGGTTGGACAGATACTGTCAGCCCACCTGCTGCATCCTACGGACTTCCTCAACCTATCTCACCCACTCTCGTCTGGATGAATCCTTACAGAGCTGATCTATGATCCTATAGATGAGTTAATGAACTAACAGTCCTAGATGCATTGCCTGTCCGTCCTGGGAGAGGATCTCTCCTTCAATATGGGCTCCATAAGGTTTCTTCTTTTTTCCCGTAGCTGGGTTTTTTAGGAGTTTTTCCTTACCGAGAAGGAGGATCTAAGGACAGGAGTGTCCTGGGTCTGTTTAGTTTAGTGTAGTTATTGTTTGTGCTGATTGTGTGTTAAGTCTGATTGTGTGTTTATGTTTGATCAACTGTTTGTGAAGCCCTTTGAGGCGACTTTTGTTGTGATATTGGGCTATACAAATAAATCTGAATTGAATTGAATTGATACTGTGGGGCAAGACCATGGAGGCATTTAAAAACAATTATAATAATTTTTATTGTCAGTGTCATTTGCCTAACTTCTTACTTCTGCCACAATTTTAAAAGTTTAAATTTAATATTGTGTTCATTGAGTATTTTAGAACTACTTCTGTTTACATGTAGGTTTAAACTTTGTCCTGAATGTGTAGCCAGAACTTTGAGGACATATGGTCTAGGGAATGGCCATCATAGGTGATTGGCTCATGAAGCAAAAGTGTAAATTCAAGAAGTCTTCTTCTCTCCAGTGGTTGCCACCTCACCTGACCACCACCTTCCTGTAAAGATGACTGCAAGAGCACAGCGCAGAATGCTCAGTGAGGTGAAGGAGAATCCTAGAGTGTCAACTAAAGACTTACAGACATCTCTGGCACAAGCTAACATCTTTGTTCACAAATCAATAATAAGTAAAACATTATATAAGAATGGACTTCGTGGGAGGACACTACAGAGGAAGCCACTGCTGTCCAAAAAAGTATTGCTGCATGTTTAAAGTTTGCAAAAAAATCTCCTAGATGTCCCACAGCACTACTGGCAAAATATTCTGTGGACAGATGAAGCCAAAGCTGAGTTGTTTGGAAGGAACACACAACGCTATGTGTGGAGAAAAAAGGCACAGCACACCAACATCAAAACCTCATCCCCACTGTGAAGTATGGTGGAGGGAGCAATTCACACCAGACATCCCAAGAATATTGCTGAACTTAAACAGTTTTGTAAAGAGGTATGGTCCAAAATTCCTCCTGAGTGTTGTGCAGGTCTGATCTTCACTACAGAAAATATTTAGTTGAGGTTATTGCTGCCAAAGGAGGATCAACCAGTTATTAAATCCAAAGGTTAACATACTTTTTCCATCCTGCATTGTGAATGTTTACATAAAAGTTCAATAAAAACATAAAAACATATAATTTTCTTTGCAGCATTAGTTTAAGCAGACTGTGTTTGTCTATTGTTGTGACTTAGATGAAGCTCAGATCACATTTTATGACCAAATAATGCAGAAATCCAAGGGTTCACATACTTTTTCTTGCAACTGTTTACATACACACATCTATTTCCCATTTTAGTAGTTTTTGTAAGAGTTGTAAAAAAAATAATAATAATGATAACAGATGAAGCTTAAATGGGCTCTTGATTATAGCATAAACACTAAAAACAAACACATTAATAATATTAATGATAATCTTGTCCTTTCTCAACTTAGAGGCTTCCCTGTAGTGTTTTTTCTCTCTTTCCCTTGTTTTTTCATTTCCTCTTTACGTTTTTTTGTCCCCTCTCCATTCTCCATTCTTATTTGCAACTTGTTCTTGTTTGTCACAGTGCAATGCATTAAAAAAAAGTGCCACCTTTCTTCTAAGATCTAGCTTCTTATGGCTAACCAGGACATATCGCTTTCTCACAAAACCCAAGGCTTCAAGGACACCAGGTTGTTGCTTCCTTTTTCGTGAGGCTGTTTTTTTTTTATTTTTTCTTCTTCTTTTTTTTTTCCATCACACTGACACCAAAGTTGTATTGTAACTGCCTGGGTAAACTGCAAGGCCTTGGATGAAAGATGTTATTAAAAGGTCACATTTAAAGATCCTAGTAAGCTCTTTGCAGATAATATTAAACAGACATTTTACCTCAAAAGGCCCCCGGAGCCAACCTAGGACACGGTAGAACAGCTCCAGGAGCACCTCAGTACTCCCTCAGAGCAGCTCAGTGTCTGCTGCCACCATGACCCAGACGCAGATAAGAGCTACAAGGACATGATGAATGGTTAGCATTTTTGAATTAATTCTTCCAAGGTTTATAGTTTAATGCCATCAGTAACAAAGTTGTTTTTTTTGGTACAAAACTGTGTCAGTTAAGCAGCCCCAAGATGGACGCCTGACATCAGTGACCAACAACTTATCCACTCTTTACTTGTATTGTTCTCTTTTTTTGCTGTTCCTCTCTAACCAAACAAGACTTGGGACAAGGCAACAAAAAGCCACGTTTTTCTTCTAAAAACAACAGGAGGAGCATTTCACATCAAATTAAGCTAACTGGCATGACATGTAAGATGTCTGGGTTTGTATTACTCACATTGAACTTACTGGATGCCAGGGCACTCAAGCAACACTACATTCAAAACATCTGAAGACAAAAGTCATCATATTTAAGCAAACTTGTGTCTTGTGTGTCAGATTTTGAATTTCAAATGCCTTTGAAATTTTTCCACAGATTTTTTTAACAATCTTAAAAAAAGATTCTGAATTTTTGTTGTCTCTGAATTTGAGTCTAATTTTCATATTTTTTATTTATTTATTTTTTACGTGATCCAAATTTTAGAATAAATAATGCAATTCAATGCATATCATCATCATTTGGCCTAGTCTAAAATATGCCATCAGAAAATGCACATGAAATGTCCATGTCACTTGCCCCATTTGTACCAGAAGCAGTTCATTTTTCAAGTTTTTTTTTTTTTTTTTTGTTATCAATTGTGTTTTTTACACTTTTTTTTTTTTTTTGTAATTTAATGTAATTGAACAATATCAAACAGGCTTCTGAAGGCTGTGTTTATATTTGCCCCCACAGCAACTACTGAGTAAAGTGTCTGTGGGAGAAAGATGGAGGTTGAGAAAAGGAGAATTTTTTTTTTTTATTTTTATTTTTTTTTATTATTTAGATTTTTGCATAACTGCATTATGCATTATTTATTGTGGAAGCAAACAGCACTGCAGTCAGGAGCAGCTGCATCCGCGTGTGCCCAGCAGTTCCTCATATGTTTTCCTGGCAAAAAGTGACATGAACCCATCCTCAAATTTGAGGACTTGGAAATATATTGACTTTTTTTTTTTTTTTTTTTTTTTGATCACTGAAAAAATACACTGAAAATTAGATACTGAAATTTCAGTGACTGAAATTTAGTATTTCTTTTTTCAGTGTTAGAAAAATTCAGTGGTAAAATTCAAAGGCATTTAATTCAAATTCAATTAATTCAAAATCTGATGACACAAATTTGCTTTCATACAGTTTGCAAGAACACAGTTTTTGCACAAATCTATGTTATAGCTGTATCATGCAAAGATGTAGATATGGAGATGATCCAGAAGCAGGACCAAATTAAAATGGACATGTTTAATGGTCAGAGGAAACAAAATTTGTGGCCTACAAATACAATTGGCCCAGAGAAGAAACAGGTATTTCTGCTTTGCATGATACATCTATTTCTGATTAGTGCAAACTGTTTTTGAAGGGATTTGAAGATCACAAGCCTCCAATACATCCTTAGTAATAATGCAGACTGTCTTCTTTCACACCCAGACATCTTACTGAAATGTTGCCAATTAACTTAAGTAGTTGCAAAATGCTCCTCCAGCTGTTTCTTATTATGATGAAAAATTGCAACCTACATAACTTCTCATGGCCCTGTTTTATTCAGTCATATTTATCCTGCTATTAAACTATATTCTTTAAAAGCAAAAATCACAGACTCTATTTAGGATTTTTGTATGTGACATATAACGAAAATAGTGTAATTAGTTATTTAAACCCTAAAGAACTGTCTGAAAGGCGACAAAGCAGACATAGGTCACGGGGCCAGGCCAGGGACAGGTCCTGGGACATTGTACTGTGAAGCTCTAGCCAGGGCCAGAGGTGAAAACTATGGCAGCTGCACTTCCTGGAGCCCTTTGCTTTTTAGTAGAAGGACGTTTTGTAAAATGGATTTCCCAGAGACAAAGTTGTGAGAAGCAAAAATGGAGTGTAGAGTCGGGGCTGTTGGAGGAACACACCAGAGCGAGACTGCAGCCGACATTATGTAAATGAAAGAGTTTGTGGAATAAATGCAATGAATTATACACTGCCTAACCCCTGGGCACACTGCTACATTTGTGCATTTTTCCTCGCTGAAAATTATTAAGTGTGTTCGTATAAGTTCGCCTTTGTTCAGGCGCAGGTCGGCTCAGCCTGCTGAAACAGCTTTTCAATACCTGCCTTTGGAAACTTTTTATTATGAGGCAGAAGTAATCGTATGAAGTGAAAGAAAATAGCCCCCGGAGTCACAGAAGCCCATTATAGAGGACTCATTACCTGTGAAATAATTGAACTGAGGTACATCAAAATGCAGAGCGGTGAGAACCTGCAAAACACTCATTGAGATGTTTGGAAATAATGGCTTTTTCTGATTTTACATTGAAGTCAGGTTTGGAGCAACAGCGACAAACACATAGAGGTCAGATGAACTTTCTGAAGAGTGGATACAATGTTAGCAGTAGCAGTAAGCAGCTTGTAGGTTCAGTTCATATGGCTCTTTTCTTCTAGGATCAACTGCAAAAACTGTATCAACCAGCAGAAGCAGTAACTTTGTCTGTGCTTATTGTTGCTAGCCAGCCTCTCCAACTTTATTTTCGAAAGCAAGACAGGCTGGTTCCTCATCTGGACGGAAGGAATTTCTTTCCAGTCGATTTGGAACTAGCCGTTTATCTGCAGCATGTACGAAGGTAGCGCTGGATACTGAGCTAATTTAATAACTTCTCTGACCTGATCAACAGCGTTTAGTGCATTCCTTTTTCACCCGTTGGTTCTGCTTAAGTCGGCATTGTTGGTCAGTCCTTTGTGAGATTTTTTCTTTGTCTTGTTTCTATTTTAACAACAGTAAAGTCCCCTTGGTGTCTGACGTAACGACCACATTCAAACAAACCCACTTTTCACAAGGCTTTGTGCAACTGTCTGTTGTTGCTGTCCCTGTACAGTAATATGCCATATTTTGGTGTTTTATGACAAAAATGGCAAACCACCATGTTTGGGTTAATGGTGCACTGCTTATGTCCAGCTCTTCGTTTCTCTGATTGGTTACTTCTCCTGTGATTGTTTTGCCACACAAACAAAGCTTTAGCAAAGAGGTACCAGACTAACTTCTTTGTATAGAATAGGAGAAGAGTTTCTCTGGCTGGCCAGGCTATATTACTGCACATATTAGCTACTGTTTTAAAAGCTAGATCTTCATTTCTTTTTTTTTTATTTATTTATATGGGACAGCGTGTATTAATGAACAGCAGCTAATGCCGTAAATACACCAGATTATAGCTCAGAGCTAATGTCCATCCGTAGTCCCCACTCACTCACATTCACACCGGCTTCCTGGTGTTCCCCAGCGGTCTCCCATCCAGGTACTGACCAGGCCCTACCCTGCTTAGCTTCCGAGGTCTGACGGGATCGGGCATCCACAAGGCGGTATGGTCAGTCAATGTCTAGGCAGGTTTTTGCGCCAGATGCCATTCTTGTCGCAACCAGCCCAGATAAACAATGACAGTATGTGCATCAGCGAGATTTGAACAGCTGACTTTCCAATTGGTGGGTGTACACTTAACCCATTGTTTCCCCATTCAATGGCTAAAATACAATATAGAATAGAATAGAATAGAATATATTGTATAATCAAGGATTGTCCCAACAATGGCCTTGCATTGTCATTTAAAGAAATTATAATTATGTAATCATTGAAAATAAATAAAACAAGTGAGACTAACAGCCATTAGACTTTTTTCTTATTCTGGCAACACCGGTCTGTCTGAAGAGCTTAAGAGAGACATGAGGCAAAATGCAAAGCTCTTAATTTACGGCCCATCTGTGTACCTCCTCACACCTATTGTCATGAGCTGTGTGCCATGAATAAAAGTAGAAGGTCCTAGATACAGTTGGCTACAATGAGTTCCTACCACTCTGTATAGAATGAGGAACTTGGAGTAAAGCCACTGCTCCTTCACCTTTAGAAGTGCTGAGGTGGCTTGTGCTTGTGTGTTTCTGGATGCCCCCTTGATGCCTCTGCAATTAGGTTCGTATTTGAGACATGTCCCACTGGAAGGAGGGCCCCAGGGAGGACCAAGAACACACTGGAGGGATCTCAGTTGACCTTGGAACATCTGGAGGAAATGTCTTGGGAGAGGAAGATCTGAGTCTCTCACCTTGCCTCTCAGACTACTGTCCCTGTCACTCTTAAGCGGATAAAAAGAAGAAAAGAATTGGCCTCATTTAAATAAAAAGGGTTTCTGGCTTTGGTGTTTTATTTGAAAGTACCAAGCACAAAAACATCTGAATACTTTAGGTTTTAGGCATGGTTCCACTATCCCGCATGTTTCTGTCTGTGCAAACAGAATTTAGACCTTTCACTTAAAAAACTGTTTCCAACTCAGAGCTGTTCATGAGTCTGCAGGGCTTCCATTTCATTGCTGCCATTTTGGAACACTTTCTCAATTGATTTGGCTTGGACGGATCCTTAGCTTTGGGCAGGTAACAACTCGCATTCATCCAATTTAAATGCATTCCCTCCAGGTTGCAGACAATGTGAAAATCCCGGTAAATAAAAAGACCCGGTGAAGACTATAAAATGTAAAAAAGTGTGTGGTGCCGAATGTAAATGGCTGTGTTTACCATGCATGAGTTTGGTGCGTTGCTTGTTAGTCTTTTGACGAACGCGGTGAGTGGTGAGTGGATGACATTCCGAGCCGCAGGTAATCAATGGCCGGCTCCCTCATTACCATCGCAATGGACTATTATAGGAGAACACACACTCTCAGAGCAGACCTGGGCGGCTGGGGGTAATTATGCCGAGTGTAATCATTCACGGCGGCCCCAGCCAAAGCTAAAGCTCTCTCCAATTAATTCAAAACAGTTTTAATTAAGGTGATAAACATTTAAATTGCTTCTGGGAGATTTGTATTGTATTTTACTTTACCTTCCCGTCCCCACTTTATCATCTTCTTCCTGTGCTTTTTCCTCGCCCAAATGTTTCTTCCATTGTCAGTGCCGATGCTCTGTGGCTTGTTGGTGTCTTTTGGGGATGAAAATAGCCTGTAGTATTGCAGTAATGGAAATATAACACAAGATTCCATTGAATAAGATGACACATCCCCATAATGTGCAATTGTCCTGTTTTTTTTTTTTTTTTTTTTATTGCTGCGTTTGTGCAATAATTTTCATAGACATGTAATAACCCTATTCTTACCCTCTATATAGTTTTTGTGTATTGCTTTGTATGTAACGTATTTTCCACCACTGTTACAGAGTGTCAGTGGGAATTTTTGACCATTCTTCCAGAAGCGTGAGCATCAGACACTGATGTTGGACGAGAAGGCCTGGCTCGCAGTTTTCGCTCTAATTAATCCCAAAGGTGTTCTGTCAGGTTGAGGTCAGGATTCTGTGCAGGCCAATCAAGGTCTTCCACACCAAACTCACTCATCCATGTCTTTATGGACCTTGCTTTGTGCACTGGTGCAGTCATGTTGGAACAGAAAGTGGCCATCCCCAAACTTTTCCATAAAGTTTTCCACAAAGCTGCAGCCTAGGTGCTTGAAGGGAAGGGACTGGAACATTTTTTTTGGGTGGTGTTGAGAATATTTTTCATTTATTGTGTGACTTATGTTTTAAATGCCAAAGTGTGATATTGTTTGTAGTGTTGCTGTCCTGTAAGGAAGTGAGCCAGCCAGTGTGTGCAGACGTGGGTGCAAAAAACAAGAAGTAAAACCGAGCTAGGTCATGAACTTTGGGGACATATGTCTGGTGATCAGTCAAGACACACTGATTTAAACAGAAACCCCTCCTTTACAGCACGCACTTCTGTATCACTGCTGGGCCACGTCCTGGACTGTGCCCATATATGGGAATAAACTGAATATGTGGGTTGGCGTACAACTCTTGTATAAATATTGTCTGCTAGGGGAAGTCAGCAGTTGAACTGCCCAACATTAAGACCTGATTAGACGTAGGCCGTAGGGACAGATTTAACCCAAGAGCTCTTGTATAGTTTTCTGCAAAATAAATACTCAAAGACAATTGATTGGAGTCAGATTTTTGTTTTTCATAAATCCGCATAAACGAACACGACGACAGTGGGTGAGCGAATACTTTTGGCAATATAGTGTATTTGTTACCACTCATAACAAGCTATTTATTTCCTGTGGTATCAATCCTAGTTTAAAAGTGGATCTAAAATATAGCAACTTTGACAGTTGTTAAAGTATTATAAGTACCTCATCTACCTATTTTATGTTAGGATCATAAGCCAGAACAAAAGTGAGAGACCTCTCCCAGAGCAGAAGGCACAGGGATGCAACCTTCTCATTCACCAGGGAAAACTCCAACACATGGCAACTGAGCTGTAGGAGTTATTAAGCAAGCCCACAGCAGCCCCTCACCACAGGCAACATCAGATTGTAACGCTATTTTCAGATTGTAACGCTCAACCTACTGCAAAAGTTCAGGCTGCTTCTCATCAGCACACAAAACGCCACATTTTTTTTGCCAATGTAAAAATGCTACAAATCCTTAACGTAGAAAAAAAAAAAAAAAAGGTGTTTATTAGAAATGTGTGCAAAAAAAGTCAAAAGAACCTATGCCACACATTTGCAGTTATAACATACTATGACCAATTTGTCTAAAGTTGTGCAATTTGTTTTCCCTGATAGGTCTGAACATATTTAAAAAAATAAATAAATAAATTATTGCATTTGGCCAAAAGAAGTATCCATCCATTAATTTTTATTCACACAATGAACCACAAAAAAGCGTCCACCAAAGTACTGCAAAAAATGTTGTTTTTCTTAAATCTATGCATTTTTAAAAATATAAAAGAATAAGGTTTACACACTTTATTTGTAGATCCACCTATTAGTGCTAATTAGTGGTTAATTCACTCATAACTGATAATTATAAAGCACCTATTAATCCTTTATTCTCTGTGACCATATTCTCCAACTAAGTAGCAACTAACTAACATATTCCCCTTAATAAAACCATAATTACTGCTCATTGGCAGTAAGGAAGTTGTTGGACATAAATTATGATCTTTTTTGAGTTTTCTTTAGTATGAGCATTATTAGGGAATAGTACCACAAAAGCTTATTAAGATCATAACTTATTTCCAACAACTTTCTTATTTCTTACTTATGAGTAGTAATTATGAGTTTATTAAGAGGAAATTTAATTAATTAATTGCTAATTAGTTGTAGAATATGGTCACACAGAATAAGGGATTAATAGGGGCTTTATAATTGCCAATTAAGAGCTAATTAACCACTAACTGGCATGTTAATTAGCACGTACTTAAAGGCGGACCTCAAAATAAAATGTTACCATAAATAAAAACAGTTTTGTTAGGAAGGGTAGCCTAGCAGTTGTTGGAGGTGGTGGTGGGCACCATGGCAGAAGTTATGGGGTAGATTTCCATTCAAGCTGTTTTCCACTGAGACTAGTACAACACTCATAACCATAGTGTGGCAGGCTTCATACAATAATTTGTTTTCTTTTTTTTTTTTTTTTATGTTCATATTTTCTGTCACACGTTGGATGTGTCCAGTTGGATTCAGAAGTCGTTTAATCTGCATCCATTTGTTCCACCACCTGGAAAGATCAACTGGGAACAGACTAATTACAGAATATGAAGAAGATTAGATTTAAGCTGAAAAAAAATTTGAATTGCTTCTGGGATATCCAGTATTGTGTTTTACTTTACCTTCTGTCCCTGCTTTATTATTTTACTGTTCTTTTTTCTTTCTCTCTGAAATCTTTCTTCCTTTGTCAGGCTCTATCTCCCATCTCCGCTGCCTCCTATTCTCAGCTCTCGTTATGTCTTGTGGGCCTGAAAATTACCAACAGCGCCGCATTTCCCTCACGGAATCACTCATTCTCTCCTTCAGCCTCTTCGCTCTTGTCGATTTCCGACTTAGGGAGTGTGTTTCTTTTGTTCTCCGGTCGACTCTGTAGCAGTTTTTTTTTTTTTTTTTTTGCCCGGGCTCTGGCCCAAAGCCTCTCAGCGCGTTACCAGATGCCACATATGTCCTCCTGCGCCCAAGAATTAGGGAGAAAATTGCATTTGTGTGGAGAGGGATGATCCGTCTGAGGCCCTGTTGTTCTTCTTCCCATTCATGAAATACGTCTCCCCATTGATTGCCAGCCGCTTTACTGTAAGGCCAATTGTCGCGGTCGCTCCAGTGCTTCCAGTAATGGCCAACAGTGTGTCCCATTATGCAGCACCACAGAGCGTAGATTCTGAACAAAGCTGGCGCTGGTCTGGAGGGCGCCCTGACAGATGAGGAGGAGGTGCGGAGCCAAAAGCCACAACGTTGCAGCTGCTCGGTGGCTGCCTTCGGAACCTTAATTACCTTTGGCAAACACTTGAGAAAACTTTTTAGGCTAAATACTTTCGCATAAAGCCAAGAAGGATTTCAAAGACAATCTAATGCATTGTTTTAAAATGAAATGGGGTTTTGCCATCCTTCTTGCAGTGACATCAATAAAGCTCTGCTCGCTGTGATCCTGTGGCACAAAGATAAAGGGAAAGATCTTTTAGACACTTGGATGTGTCTTGCATTTAGAGCAGGCCCAGGCCAAATGTGATAGATTAGTGAATAGGAGACAAGGCTAAGCTGATGTTTGCCTCTTTCATACATTCTGCCTTGAGGATGTGGGAAGAATATTCAATGTAGACTATCAGAAAGATGTACTTAAGACATTTGTTTGTATATGAGATATAGATATTGCAGAGTCTAGATTGTTCTGAGGGGTGGAGGATGAGTAGTGTTAGAGCATACTTCCACACCCAAAATCTCTCTCTCTTGGTGAAGGGAGTACTCACAGAAATCTGTACTTAACCCTTGTGCCCCAGTGAGGACAAAAGTGTACTTTTCATGTTTTATTTTTTATTTTTTTAATCAACTTCTGCCCTGATCATAAATACCAAAAATTTAATTTTTCAGAATTCTAACTGTTTTTATGCCAGTGTATGTAGCATCTAAATTTTTTGTAAAAAACAACAAAAAAAAAAAAAACCCAAAAAAACAACACACACCGAAAAATGAAACCTTGGGTTCCTCACCAACATTGATTTAGATGGATTCGGGACTTTTTTGTAGTAACAAAAATTTACCAGTTTACAGCCAGTTTTAATGGGTTTTAATGGGTGTTTGCAAAAAAAAAAAAAAAAAAAAAAAGTTGATATACCCAAGGCTGTAATAATCCCTCAATTTGCTTTGAGAATATTAAAAATATAACATTTTTGCCATTATATATATTGGCATTAGAAGGGTTAAAATTCTGAACTAACTAAATATCTGGTATTTATGGTCAGGGCACAAGTTGATTAAAAGAATAATGCAAAAAAAAAGTTAAAACAAATATGGATATCTACATTTTTTATGATGTTTTGTGACAGGGACCCTTGTGTCAATGAACAGTGACAATGTAACTTTTTAGGTATAAGGGTTAAGTAAAAGTATTATTACTCAACTAAAGGCAATAATAATGCATTAGTCTAATACAGCTCCTCAGTCACTCTCGGTGATGATGAGCTATTTCTGTAGCCACAGCTGCCCTGAAAAAAAAAAAAATGTACTGAAGTACTCATTACTTTTAAAAGTACTTCTCTGCAATTGCACAACAAAATGTACTAAGGCTACTACTTCTACCACTGGAGCTACTACAAACCAGGATGGTGTGATGAGACTGCTTCATGCGCAGCTACTGGGGTCAAAAAACAATTTTATTTTATTTTGAATAATTTTCTATTAAGTTTGAATTTAAGTTATTTAATAAGATGTAGCTGCATTTGACAGAGAGACATTTACTTGAAGACCTCATGGTGCAAGATGCCCTTAGTTGAGATTTAGGCAACTCAATATTGTCTAGTATGTGGTATAGGCTCTACCTAGTCCTTATATGATATGATAACAATAGTTTGAGGCAGATAATGGCAGCTGACATCAAACACCAGCCCTCATCGAATGATTTTTGTTTGTTTGTTTGTTTGTTTTTTGTAACCACTCACAAACCCACATCGTCTTATCCATCCTTTGATTAGTTCCGTCTTGAGTGGAGACTGTATGTGCTCTTACTGCGGGTTCTCTCCTGGTACTATAGCATCCTCCCACTGCCCAAAGACATGCATGTGTTACAGGGTTTCTGCAGGCTTCAACAAGTTCAATTTAAGACTATTTTTTAGAGATTTTTTTAAGATCATTTTTCAAGAAAAGTAAGACCTATTTTATAAGCACACAATATACAAAAATCTGAGAACATTTGTGACGGTGAGTGCCACAAAGCATTTTAATCTTTGTAAAAAAAGAGGACATTTTAGGTTGTCACATATATTTGATGCAACAACCTAAAATGTCCTCTTAAATGCTCAGAGGTGTGTTACTGTGGCCGTTACGAGGGCTTAGATCCTATTTTTACAAAAATCAAAATGCTTTGTGGCACTCACCGTCACATTTAAAACCTCTTTAAACTTTAGAACCTAATAATCCGTATCTCAGCAAATTTAAGACTTTTAGGCGATTCTTCAAAGAGTGATCATAAAAACAACATTGTCATTTTTTTCATTTTCCCCCTAACGAACCTTGTCACACATTGTTTTTATACAAAGACTATGTACTTTCTTTTTTAAAAATCCTGCATTTTTTTCTTCTAAAAGTTAAATTCATGATAATGAAATAAATAATGTGCTTACCGTATAAAATATGAAATGAAAATATATACTTATTTATAACATATGATTACTTATTTTATTGTATATTAAATGTAAAAAAAAAAAATGCTTTCATAATAAATTTACCATGAAGAAAAAAATTAATTCTTTTGAATAACTCCACATTGATCGAATTGACCTAAAAAACAAAACAAAAAAAACTTCATGCCGCTGGGCTTACATTTTTCTACTGTAACGTATTAGATGGGCCTTGTAAACAAACAGCATGATGATGTAGCAGCCTACAGTCCTCAGAGGGGTCAGCCCTATGTTACATTAAGGTTAAGATTAGGGCTGAGGTTAGGGCTAGTGTTAGGGAACATCAGTACTGACCAGGACCAGGCAAGTACCTACAGTTAGGTCCATAAGTATGGACATTAATATGTGCTTAAAGTGCAGACTCTCAGCTCTAATTTTAGAGTATTCACATTCAATTGGAAGAAAGGGCTTAGGATTAACAGCTTTTTAATGTGTAGCTGCCTCTTTTTCAAGGGCTCAAAAGAATTTGGACAGTTGCTTCAAAAGCTTTTCCTTGAGCTTCATGCACTATTTCCCTCATTAATCCATCATAAACTGAGCAGGTAAAAGGTCTGGACTTAATTCCAGGACGTAACCCAGACATGGAAGTTCTGGGCTAACAGGGACACAGACCCCTCCTCAATCATGGAATGAATGACCCTAGTGTGAGTTCGCCCTTAGAAGTTTTGACATTGTTCTTCGGATGGTAGTCCTTTGCAAAAAAGTACAATATATCACCATATCAAAAGTCTGAGCACAGCAGATAGTTTGTATGTCTAGACAACCTAATATTCCATGTGACAAAGGGAGAGCCAGACAGAGCAATAACAATACAACAATTCCACCGTCCACTGGCACAGACGGGGCGGGCCTAATGACAGGCTTTAGAAGAGACTTTTGCTCTTAGTGACAAACCTGCCAGAAGTCCACTGCTCTAAAACTGATAACCATACACACTCTGAGTAGTGTACAGAAGACAGTGTCTGTTATGTTAGTGTCTATTCCAGTATATATTAAGTAGTGTTGTTAGGTACTTGTCTGCAGTTAGTGAAATATATGTTTTTGGTATATTTGTGCATAAAGTAGGACACAGAAACAAAGGCTACAGTTGTGAATGGAAAAAGTTGAGACAAAATTTGAGCTTTTGTCTTAGTCTGAGTACAGTTAACATTATAACTAAAATAAATCAATCATTTTAGTCCAACTGGAAAGGCACTGTTTTGAAAAGTGGAATTCCAAGTGACAGTATTACTGCATGTATACATCTGTGAACTGGATGTGTTATCAATCAGCCTGGAAAATGTGTGTCTATCTTGTTCCAACACAGGAGATACAATCTCTATGAATCACTGCTGGAGAACACCAAAGTTGGGTTGTTGGGTCTTGGGGTCAGAAAGTTTCCAAAACTCCACTACAAAGTTACTTACATCACCACAAATTGTTTGTCAGGATTTTTTTTTAAGCCTCTTTTTTTCATCCAGAAACCAACTCAGGCATCTTCAGTTATTCAGAGACTACTGGAAATTCAAATGGGATCATGTTCTTTGGTCAGATGAAACCAAAACAGAATGTTTGGCAATAAACACCAGGTGTGTGTTTGGCACCTCATGCCTACAGTGAAATATAATGGCAGGTTTTAATTGTTTTGGGGCTGATATTCTGCCAGGGGTCCTGGGCATCTTGTTAGGACACATGGCATCATGGACTCTATCAAATATCAACAAATATTAAATGATCACCTGATTGCCTGTGTCAAAAAGCGCCAAACACACAGTGGTTGGGTCCTAAAGCAAGGAATTGATCAAAAACATACACCAAAATCCTACACAATTGCTTTACCCAGCATAAATCAAGGTCTTGCTCTGGCCTCGTCCCACGAAATGCACCAAATGGCCAAAGAAAATTCCTCGTGCTGTGAAAATGTTTCACCTACGATGGCAATAAACACAATTCTGATTCTGCTGTACAGAGAACTTTGTCATCAGTCATCAATAAAACAGCTAATAAACTAACTGCACCGCATGCAACCTTAATGCCACAATCAAGGGATATAATTTTAATATAAGACTTGGGAGACAATGAAGGCCTGTCTCAATGAGCTGGCAAGGTTTTAATGAAATAACCGTGTTATAAAAGACTTTGTAATGTGTGTCCCAGCAGTAATCAAGCCTAATGAAGACAAATGGTTCAATATAAATGTCCCAGACCTGCCATAGAGAATGCATACTTTTCCTGTAAAGCCTTTATGCGTTTAATAAGATTTTACAGTCAGAGTCTGTTGCTCACTGTGGCTTTGACTGAGAGATGTCAAGTCTGGATGAACCCAGAGGACCCCTTTGTCCTTACTGTCATCCAATGTGACTGTCAGCTGCAGCGTAGAAGCCAGGTTTTCCAGTAGCTCCTCTTCTCTTCTTTCTAGGCCATGACTGTCAGCGAGCCTCCAGCTAATGTGATCAAATTTTAATTGTTCATTGCCGGAGCCGCGGTCCTGAGAGGGTGCGGTGTGTGTTTGGAGTGCTCACAGAATCTATTTGTATTCTCCGTCCTGGGGAAAGTGGAGCTGTTGTCAGAGCTGGAATCCTGACTGTGCGAGGTTATGCGTGAAGCGGAGTACATCTGTGCCTTCATGCTTGTCGGCAGGCCTGCCCCCGTGGGACGCCAGGCTTTTGTCTCTGCCTAAATGTGTGTGAATGCGGCTCCCGGCCTGTGTTTTGTTATGGACGCTGAGGTGGAAAATCGAAAAGATAGACTTGTCTGGAGTAGGACCGATGTGTAAAGAAACAAGAGATATCCGCTATGACAATGCTATGACAAGCATTACTTATATTCCAAGAGCTTCGACCTCAGCATTCTTTCATCCACTCATCCTTCTCTCTACATGTCCTAACTGCCTCAATCCAGCAAAGATTGAACCTTATATATCTAGAAATTCTCTTGTTCAGGTAGCTCTTAGTCCAGAATAAAGTGCAGAAAGTAAAAACATATAGTAAGCATGCATAAAAAAAAAAAAAAAAGTCAGTTTAAATTATTTACAAGAAAAAGTCTAAAAAACCTAAATATGTATCATTATAAATATAAAATAAACAACCACACATGCTATATACATATTTACATTTATCTCCAAACCATCCAACATGTGTGGTCTACAGTGCAAGTCACACAAACAAAATCAAAAACATGCAAACAAAAACACACACACACACAAATTCTGAAACACGCACACAAATTTGATAGTACACACACTTATTTGGAAACAGAAATTCAGAAATATGCACACAAATTCAGAAACACAGACAGATTTGAAACCATGCACACAAATTCAAAAACATGCACAGAAATTTGAGATCATGCACACAAATTTGGAAAGATGCACACAAATTCAGAAACACAGATTCAAAAACATTCACACAAATTCAAAAACACGCACACAAATTCAGGAAAATGCACACAAATTTGAAAACATGCACACAAATTTGAAAACATGCACACAAATTTGAAAACACACAACAACAAATTCAAAAACACACAACTTTGGAAACATGCACCAACATTTGAAAATGCACAAATTCGAAAATGCACACAAATTTGGAAACATGCACAAATGGGTGTTTTTTTAAGATTTTTTTTTTTTTTTTTTTTTTTTTTTGTGAAGGGGCAGAAAAAAATAATTATATTCTTCCCACTGCTCCTTTCCAAAAATGAAAATGGTTTGCTTATGACATTGTGTCAAACATACATTGTATTACTGCACATTTTCATAAAAGACCTGAAAAAAAAGAATGAACGAATACAAGCATTCACACCAAGCTAAAGCTTCGTTTACTCTAAAAATCCTGTTTATTTAGTCTGTGTTAATCTGTAAACAACTCCACCTGAAAACGTGGGTCACGGTTCAATTGCATGTGAAACCCATACTTTGTGTAAATTGTCTCATTTGAAGGTAATTACACATTGCCGGCTCAGTGCACTACTGTTTGTCAAATTCTGAGTAGTCCAGATTATGTTTATAGTAATGCACTGCTCTGTTTTCCATCATGTCTTTCTCATGTCATTATCTCAGAGTTATTATTGCCATGACAGTTCACCCATCACTGTTCAAGTTACAGTGTACATAAATGAATCATGTGCTCTCATTGGGTGCGCTCATAGTATCATTAGACATGTCCTCAGGCATGGGAATTTTCTCTGTTTATTATTCCATATTGTATCATCTGCAATGGTTTTCTTTCCATTAAACTAGTCGCTAAAACACTGCATACATTTTACTTTTTTCTGTACAGTCAATAAACACATTTGATTGGCTGCTTTCAATGCAAACTGTTAAGCTAATGGCATATATTGATAAAAAAGATCTATGAAAAAATAATAGGCTTTCTCATGTCAAATATTGTTTATTATTAAAGGGCTTTAGTCATGCAGCGCTCCACCACTTTGAAAAAAACGTTCTTTGCAATGTCGGCCTGGGCTGAAAGAGTGAAGTGGGTGTGGCCAGCAGGGAGTGATAGAGCCTTAAAGGGACATGCACATATCTGAGCTTTTTCAGCAGAGAGAAAGCAAAACCTCCCAAAAAAGAAGACATCTTCAGTAATATGGAGTAGTTCTAAAATGTTGAAGGAGACATATTATGCTGTTTTTCAAGCATTTTAAGCCTCAAGCCCCAGGCACCCTTTTGTGGTTTTTCAAATGTATTTTTTGCTGTCATTTTGGCATTTCTTATGCTAGGATGAGGGTATTTGTCAAAGATGTTCTATAATAAATTCAGTTTAGAAATTAAGCATCACAACTGAAAAAAAAAAACTACAGAATTTTCTACTTTCTAGAGAAAAAAACTCACACTCCTCCTCTTAAAGCCCTTTTTGGTCCCACTGACTTACATTAAAATCATTTATTTTCACTCTACTGCTGTTACAGTACAGAAGTGTTAAATCATGTTAATTCCTGTGTAACTCTGTCAGTCATAGGCTAAAACATACACAAACAAAAAAATCACCACCAGATCCACCATTTTCTCATTGCATTGTGGGAAAAATCCCTTATAATTCTGATTATATAACACTGACTGTAGACCAGCCCTTTTAAAGCCTGAAGAGTAAGAACCTAAGTTTCCGCCCTTTTTCTGCGGAAGTTTCAACAATTTTTTTTTGTAATAGCACAAAAACTGAAAATGTATTAAAATCAGTGTTAGGGCTAATCAGTGATCTATCCGGGGCAGTAATTCCTGCACAAACAAACAAACAAATAAAATACTTTGTATTTTTAAATAGTAAATATTTCATGTTTTATTTACAAATGTGTGGGAATAATGTAAACAAACTGGCATTTAGAGGGTTAAAAATGTTAAAATAAATTCCCGTTTAAGACAGGGATAAATAAGCAGCAAACAAAAAACCTGAGGGTTAAAATAAACCTAGGACACATTTACATTAATACTTCATGTTTTATAATCTAAAATAATATATTGAAAATGTCTTATTTTGGGGAGCTATTACTTTCAGTTTGCTGACAATGCTTGGATTGGGTGTCTGTCACTTTAAGGCCCTGTTGGCCCTGCCCACTTGCCTCCATCACCACCATAAGGGCAAATTAGCATGACTCTTGGCAACATGAAGCTAACTGATAGATAAATGAGCTAATTGCTTTGTAGTGCCCCCCCCCAAAAAAAAAAAAAAAAAAAAAAAGTTGATTTAGCAGAAGAATGCTAAATCTAAAAGTGTTTTAAAAAGTAAAAAGTAGTAAAAAGTATATTATTGTACCTTTAAATAGAGTACATATGTGCAGCCAGTTTTGTAATTGGAGAAAATGCGTTTTGTTTTGACCCACACAACATAGCAAGCCATAAAAGAAGGCAACCCTAGAGACACCTCAAAAAGTTAAGTTGCAAAACTGTGTTCTGACATTTGTTAAAGTGTAAAAATATCTGTTTGAGAAATGGAAGAGTAAATGGTGTGAAGGGGCCCACCGGTGCACGGTGCAGGCCGCCATCAGACCGCTACAGTTCAAAAAGGCACAATGGAACAGAGCCTTGAGTCTGACAAATAACAGATGTGAGAGGCTGTGGCAGGGCTTTGAGTGCATTTATTTCAGACACAGACAGAGGAAGATTCTGGAGAAAAAGTGTGTTCTTTTGTCTGGGAGCCACCTGCAGCTGCTGTGTAATCAGGACACCATGAATCAGGCTCTGGCAGGGGGCAATTGTCAGATCAGGCAGAGGCTTTTGTATAGATGTCTTTCATACATTCAGTATAACTCATTAGTCAAATTATCTGGGGTAATGTGAAGAAATGTAATGTTAAATAACACAATGGGCAAAGCTATTATAAAAAAAAAAAAAATTGAAACCAAGAGCCTGAACCCCCTACGATTGCCATGCAAAGACATGCACATACAATAGAATGGGTGTCTGTAAGTGTTAGCCCTGCAACTTACTGCCTATTGTCCCAGGACAAAAGCAGCTGAGATAGGCTCCAGCCAACTCAACCCCCAATATAAACAAATGGCAAAAGGTAACTCAAAGACTGTGAGTGCGCTTACCAGTGGTGGAAGAAGTACTCAATTTCTTTAAGTAAAAGTACAGATACAGGAGCAAATATTTACCCAAGTAAAAGTATCACTGTAAAATTTCGGCTTAAATAAAAGTATAAAAGTACTTATTTTTAAATGTAAAAAAGTAAAAGTATTCAGCACAGATTTAACAACTCATGAATGTGTTAAATGTGAAGGGTTTTTTGCTGAAAAATTGTGCTGATTCTAGATGAAATGAACAAACTGATGAAGAAGAGACTGACTGTCGCTGAGGTCTTCTGTCTTTATTATTCTGTGGTTTCTAAAGTAGTACTACTTTACTGCATCTGGTATATTTAAATACTGTCTAAAATTAAAGCACAACAAACATGCATGATTTTAAACCAAAACTCCAAATGCTTAGTATTTCAAATCTACTCATAAATGTAGTGGAGTAAAATTTACAGAGCTTAAATCAAATTTACTCAAGTAAAGTGCAGACACATGAAAGTTGTACTTAAGTTAAGTAACCAAGTACTTTTATTTCATTACATTCCACCACTGGCGCTTACGTGTATTCATAGTATCCTGGTTAAGTCTGTGTGCATGTAAACATCATATCCTGATGTCAGAAACCAGGATGTGCCAGTTTATGAGAAACTGACAAACTCCAATAGAAACCAGGTTACTGTCTCATGTATAGGTGCATTTCCACTGGAGGGTACAGTCACTCAGAGCCTAGGCTCTGGTGTCTTAGGCAAGATTTTAGATTTGGACAGTGTGGAGTTTAAATCTGTTTCTGTTTGAGTTTAGTTCAGAGTTTCTTCTGAAGAGGTGGAGCTGCATTTTTGACATGCTGTGGTCAGGTAGGCCAACTTATAAAACCCTGATAGAGCGTGGCTGGTGCTCCAGGACGAGGCGGTAGACATCTACTGACCCACTTACCTCTCTGGTTAGAAAATATGAACTTTAACAGTGGTCTTTGGTTGAAGAGGTATCAATTTTATTTGCAGTATTTGCATCACCACATTAGGATCTTATGCATGGGGCGATGGCTGCACAGTTTGGTACACTTCCTAGGGACACTTTGTACTGCTTTGGAAAATGGACACACCGCCAAAGTAACCCAATCTGTGCCATATCTGTAATATTGAAGATTGAGCCTTAGTTTTATTCCCTCTTGTAACCTCCAATAAGAACTGCTAGGAACCTTTTTGTGGTACAAGCAACATGCTTTCGCTCCCCTGGACAACTTCGCTTTCCAATACTTTCAGAATAAAGGCGTACATTTGTGTGTGAGATCAGGCTCTATAGTGTCCTCCACACAGCCTGACAATTTACACCAGTAACAATGCAGCCCACTGTGCCACTCCACTAAAGATAGGTGGGAGTTCTATTGTTTGAGCATCTACTAATCTACTACTAATCTACTGCGCTACAGCTTGGGAAACTCAGGAAACAGACACAATTGTCAAAATAAAGGCTCAGTAAAACAGTGCTATTGTGAACATTGCACAATAATTAGTTCATTCTTGAGGGGGACAAATATAATTCAATTTTCTGGCTTGTTTGGCTTTTTTGTCCCTCTTTCTCTGAAAATATGCTAAATAAGACATGTCTGTTAGCAACTTCTCCACAGGGCTTTGTACTCTGCTCAGTGTGTTATAAGCACCCACACCACACTCCCTGATAAATCCAGAATACTGCCATAATGGGATGTAACTATTGTTTATTTATCACTTTCATTTTAAATTAAGCTTCATCTGATCTGTAGACTGTATTTGGACCTTAAAAGGTGCACAACCATTTTCCCCATAAACGATTATGATTTGACAAGAGTTGATCACAGACTCATTTTATTAAAAAAAAAAAAAAAAAAAAAAGCAGTGGGAAACTGTGGCAGAATAGTTAGTGCTCCTGCCTGAGAAAGGTTATGAGTTTTCCACCATAACCACATTTTCCACCAGGTGATGGCTGAAGATATGTGTAATAATACTATGAGAGCATCCAATAAGAACACATGATTTATTTATGTGCATTTGTGTCTGAACAGTGATGGGTGACCTGTCATGGCAGTAATAACTCTGAGATAATGACATGAGGAAGGTGTGATAGAAATCCAGAGATTGTGGAAGTGGATGTGACACCTCCAGTACAGTACATTCTCACATAACTATATCTATAAACACCTGTCTACTCACATAATGATGAGAGTCTATTAAATGTTTTTCACTGTACGTCCTTTGGCCCATTAGAACAATTTAATGTGATCTCAGTGACTGAATTAAACCCAACACTGTATAAAAGTGCCACTCAACGTAATGAAAAATAGAAATAAAAGTAGTGTATATATTTTTTTTTTACTTTACTTTTTCCCCCCAATCAGATATGAATCCACTTCTGAGATCCCACTCCAAAGAAATCACTTGTACTATATTATCTAGTGTGAAGAATGAAAACTATACTATAATGGTGTAGTCCTATTAAAGTAATCATAATAATGAATTAATCAGTCAAATCTCATTAGTGAAGATTGAGACCATGTGGTTTAATTTGCAGTATCATTCTCCACATACAAAACTCTTTCATTTAATTAACCTCTTCCAACATACTGGTCTTGAAATGTTTTTTCTCACCCATGGGCCCCTTTAGGACCCTCTCTAATTCAACTATCTCCATATAGCTGCACTTGGAAAGTACGGAAAGTTGTTTTTAGGCTGGTCAAAAATGTGTGTTTTGGGATTTTTTGGCATATGCTCAACCCCAAACGACAAACTGGATTAGCATGGCCAATGCATTTCACATTATCCCTTTATTAGTTTCAACGTTTACTTTTCTTTTTCACTTTTTCTCTTTCCCTACGACACACACCTGAACAAACCTTCACTTGTAATAGAATTTCTCAGAGCAGTGTGAGGATTGCGTGGCTCAGCAGTGTTGTGCCTGTCTGAAGTGGCTAACAGGAGGGTGACAGCCACCACCAGGTTTCCCTTCACACTGTAATGAGTGTTCGCAGGCTGTTTGAGTGCTGTGCAGCAATGCATCATGGGGATTATCAGCAGGTAGACCATTCTTCATGGACCACATACTGCACATGAGAGCAGAGCCAAACTCACAGCGCAGCATTTATTCCACTGTCAGATGTTTTACTGCAGCGGTTTACTCGGGAGCTGCAGGAACTGGGAGGGTTTCAGGGTTGGTCTTTTTCTTGCACTGAACATGAGAGAATATGACATCAACTGTTGAGAAAGCAGAAAGATTAGGCCTTAGCCAGAAACTCTATAGTACAAGCTATACACCCTGAAGTAAAAGTGGTACTTCCTGTTGTAGCCTAGTTTTTACATAAAAGTTACCGTTAGATATGTCTTCTCTGTGTAAAGTGTAAAACAAAATTCACCACTGTATCTAACAATGTTCATTAATAGCTAATGGTTTAAAAAAAAAAAAAAAATCATGGCTAAAGACGATGGCAAATTTGGCCCACAGAGCATTTTTTATTGGGCCTCGGGCTTCCTTCTCAATTGGCAATTGTCTCAAGTGCTGTAATGGTTGGAGGTACCCCCCCAAAAAATGTAGCCATACTATGCTGGTTCCAAGCCTGGATAAAAGTGTGGTTGGGAAAGGGGATCCAAAGTAAAACCTATTCCCTGGTACCTTCTGTATGCATGATTCAGTGTGGAGACCTGAGAAAGAAAGGACGCTTTCTTTTATGGTTAGGTGCAATATGTCACCTCTAGTGGCCCTCCTCTACTTAGTATGTGGCCCTCTGGTAATACATTGCCTACTCCAATTCCAGTGCATCTAGGAAAAGCCCCGTCTTGTCAGAATAGTGTTCAGGTAGGACAACAACACCAGAATCTGTATAAGGTGACAAGAAACGTCACAACATCACATGACTCTACTGAGGAAGACTGCAGGAAACACGTCAAGGTACTACTGTTGAAAAGAAAGCTTCGGTCATTTAACTTTGTGGAAGACCAAATGAACCTTTATGTGTTAAAATGGGAGGCATGGTGGCAGAGTGGTTAATGCTATTGCCTCCCAGCAAGGAGATTATGGGTTTGATTCTCAGGCCGGCCAACCCACGAACTTTCTGGGTGGAGTCTGCATGTCCTCCCTGTGTTACCGTGGGTTCTGTCCGAGTACTGCAGCTTCCTCCCACCGTCCATAGACATGCATGCTATAGGTGAATAGTAAGGCTGAAGATCTTGGTCAACTAAAATGTTACTGGTTGATTAGTTGGAGTTATTTTTTACTTCATAAACTAAACTTTTTTTATTTTATTTTATTGTTTTTATTTAAAGTAACAAATGATTTTACATAATATATTTTACAGCGATCTTTTCTAATTGTTGTATCACCTAATTATTGTGAAGTCACTTGTTTGTGTAAGACTCTCGTAAGTACTCCACATGTCCTTTGGTCGATTTCAGACAATTAATTGCTGTGCTGGGCATAACTTTGGTCGACTAACATTTTCGTTGGTTGACTACTGCCCTGGTGAATTGGTGACTCTAAATTGCCCCTAGTCATGTGAGAGTGAATGGTTGTCTCTCTGTGTATGTCTCTGTGTTAACCCTGCAACTAACTGGCCCCTGTCCAAGTTGTACCCCGCCTAGAGCCCATAGTTCCTGGGATAAGCT
Source organism: Bostrychus sinensis (assembly GCA_020698575.1). Taxonomy (NCBI): domain Eukaryota; kingdom Metazoa; phylum Chordata; class Actinopteri; order Gobiiformes; family Eleotridae; genus Bostrychus; species Bostrychus sinensis. Next base: position 35,073,347 of record CM036248.1, read on the forward strand.
CCAATACCCACGACCCCTAATGAGAATAAGTGGGGTACTCTCCACAGGGTTCTGCTTGTGGAGAGTACTGGAGCAGGATCATTCCAGGGGCTTTGAACAGGTATGGCAGCCTCTGCTAGATTACCTGCCCGGTGACCTTTCTGGGCTGCTCTGTACAGGAGCACTACATTTTCCTATTAGTTATAAGCAATGGTGATCGAAGTACTCAAAATCTTTCAATCAAGTAAACGCACTGTTACTTCAAAAATAGTATTACTCACATAGAAGTAAAGGTACTCAACACAAAAATTGCTTTATTAAAAGTTAAAAAGCAGAGTGTAAAATTTACTTAAGTAGAAAGTATAAATGTTACAGCAAAATCTTTTTTTAACATACATACACCCCCTGTATGATCACTGCAAACAATAGCTCCTATAAAAATGCCCTTTGAGCAGACTCCTGGTGGTCAGTGAAGCATATAGTAAAGGTTTGAAGCAGTATCTATGTTCATCCATATTCATGTGAAGCAGTGTGATCACATCTACAGGAGCAGATAATGTAAAGGTCAGTGTTAGACCAGGTCTGGAGCTAGTGCAGATAACAGTCTGATTCTGCTCAGGTCTGAGGTCTGTGTGAAGTCACGTCTGTCTGACAGATAAGCATGGCCGTTTCACCATCAGCAGATTTTACAGCGAGCACGTGCCGGCATGACAGAAATAACTGCAGGAGATATTTGTGCATATATGAAATGTCTATGTGGATGGGTGAGAGTGGATAAAACCGTGAAATAACACTATTGAGCTACTACTGAGCTGTTAAAGAAATCTTCAAAGACAATTCTAGAGACTCAAGTGGGAATATTATATTTATAATATTTATTGACCTAACTATGTACCTGTACTGCATGTAGGGTGACCACCTCAAAAAGTACAAAAAGTGGGACAAATTGTGTGATTTGGTGTGACAGACTTGAAAATATGTTTTGACATACAAATCTAACTCACCAACTTACTGAGACACAAGTTGCCTCAGTTTAGGGCCAATAAAAAATGTGCTGTTTTAATCCCCAAAACATACATTTTGCAAAGCAATGTCTTGTACTGAGACTTTCTAATGAGACTTTATTCATTGGATTAAAAAATATGAAGTAGAAAATCCTCAAAGCTTTCAGTCTGCATTTTTTCAAAGCAATCCATCACCAACACCTGCTCACAGCTCCAGGAGAGGCCTGTCCCGAAACACAGGGGCAGCTACACACCAACCATATACTCAACCTATCAAGATGGGACTCTCACAAATATAAGTTCCACTGAGCACCAATGAAAAAGAGGGACACTGACTTAATAAGAGGGATGGAGGGACAGATGCCTAAATGGCTGTGCAGTACAACCAAAAGTGGGACAGAGGGTCACCCTAACTGCATGTTACACAACTTCCTTGACAACACAAGACATTCATAAAATAATAAAATATAGTACATTATAATATAAAATAATATACAAGACATAAAAGTCTTGGTCTTGACTTGGTCCTAATCTCTCAAAGTCTTGGTCTTGACCTCTAAAAGTCTTGGGGCGCTATCTTGCCAACTGGTGCACGTCTGATCTTGGCGCAGACAGAAAAAAAAAGAAAAAGAAAAATATGAAGATTAAAGAATGCAGCACAGGTGACACATTGAGCAGAGACTGTCCTCATCCAAATCTCCGAGGTCACAAAGGAAGCCCTCATGTAGCCTGTCCGTGTGTAAAATCCAGCTTTTAAAGTAACTTTATTTCTTATGGTAAAGAAGGGTTCAGAAGAGCAGGGTGCAATCCAGCACCACGCAAAAAAAAAAAAAAGTGTGGATGAAAGAACGCCACATGAAGCCTCTACCCAGTTCATGTGGATCATTAATGAAGGCGACAGAGACGCGCGCAAATGAACACGGAATACAGAGATGGAGACAGCTAAAAAACAAAGTAAGTAACTGAGTTTTCACTATCCCATTTATAAACACAATCCAAAAGACAGATAAATGTGTCCTGTTTGGGTAAAATGTCTCCGGGTTTGCTCTTGTTTGGAGAAGGCCTGGAGCGCAGCAGAGGCTGCTGTTTATTGTGGGTCACTATTACACAGAGCATTGGAAACATAGCGTTGGAAAAAGGCATTATATACGAGAAAAATATAGCAAATTTAAAAAATGTAAACTTAATAATACAGGCAATAAGAAATGGCAGTTCATTATTCTGCTTCTTTTTTAAACTCTTTCTCCGTGTCTGTATTCTGCCGTAGTCCGTCATCGATAATAGACCCTTTTCACGTGACGTCAGACAACTTCCGTTTTGAGAGGATGGAATGTATCTTCAGTTCCGGTGCCGCGCTTCTCCCATAAAAAATTCACCCAGACTTTTTTCAAATTGCCGTTTACAAGTTTACACAATATACAGCGATTTTCAAATGAATATTTACCCACAAAACGTTCAAAACTTGCAAAAGGATATTAATTCTTCAACGAAGGATACTTGGATTATGAAGTGAGAGCTTTGTTATGTAGCTAGATAGCGTTAGCAAAATGGCTAAGTGATAGAGCTGCGCTATAAAACAGTGTTAGATCATGTCATGATCTGAGTTTATCTGAATATTTGACAATCTGCTTATCAGGAAATACCACTGGATAGTACTACAGTATATTTTCATTTAGTAAAGCTCTGTGCTCGAACACTGACTCTGCTGTAGTGATCAGTCTGTGACAAAATAATAGACTTTTCACATCTACTGCCAAAACTACAAACTAATCTTTACTTTAATTCATCAGCAAATCTCTGTACATCATGTAGCCTTATATTTGGCAAATTTTTAAGACTCCGAGTAAATTCCTTACTGGCGAGCAGCAGCACTGGAAATGAAGATACATCCCATCGTCTCAAAACGGAAGTTGTCTGACGTCATCGTGAAAAGGGCCTATTATCCACATGAACAGGGCATAATCCACAGGCTACATCACGGGTGCGTCCACTGGCGTTCTTTCATCCACAGGGATTTTTTTCATGGTACTGGATTATACCCTGCTCTTCTGAACCCATCTTGAAAGTACCATATGGAATAAGGCTATTTTAAAAACTGGATTTACGCACAGATGAACGCTTCCTTTGTGACCTCGGACATTTGGATGAGGACGGCTCGCTGCTGTGATGTGTAAACTGTGTTGGATATTGATACTTTTATGGAGAGGAAAGGCAGTAAACAACCACCTGCAGCTTCTGGTGAGTTTCACATGAACTCTGCTCATTGAGGATTTTTTTTTTTCATTCTTTACATCATGCCCTAGATTTAGAGCAGGCCGCCTCACAACACACCTCATCTGTACAGGACCACGCCCCCACGTTGGCGGGAGTCTGTCTGCCCCAAGATTAGATGTGCGCCAAATAGCAAAATAGCACCCTTGGTCTTGACTTGGCCTCTATAACTCTTTTTCTTGACTTGTTTTCGACCCCCGTAAGTCTTGGTCATGTCTTGGTTTACTGTGGTCTGCGAGAGGTCTTGGTCTTGAACCGTATGGTCTTGATTATAACACTAACAAAGAGACTGTATTGTCCTTAGACCCTACTTCTTGGCAAGGAAAAACTCCATAAAACCCAGCTGTGAGAAAAAAAGAGAAACCTAAGGGAGAACCACATGACGAAGGATCGACGAACTGTTCCTTCCCAAACCCCTGAGCACTTCTCGTCCTCCAAACCTAAAACTACATGACATAACATATGACATAAACAAACCTTCGTGTTTATACGGTTGTATAAATGAGGCTTAACCAGAGAGGGACCGGAGAGAGAAAAAAAATACATTGTGCTGCTTTAAACAGAGTGCCAATTTCCCAAAGGTTAGCAGGACCATATCATGCTTTTTTCAAGTTTTTTGAGATAAATTTGTAGATATTTGCATCAACATTTCACTATTTTGTATCTTAAAATAATGTATATGTATGGAAAATGTCTTATTTTGGGATGCAGTTACTTTCACTTTGCAGAGAACGCTATTAAGGCCCTGCTGGTGCCACCAACTTTACCAGAACAGCTACGTGCTCTTTGTAAACATCGTAGTTTTATAGCAACTCTGCTGCAAAGTGAAGGACTGCAGGGCTGAAACATTCCTCTGACTAAAGCCCTCTCCAAATTCTACTGCCTCTTGTTTGCCTCCTTTGAGTTCACACCTGAATAAAGTTGGGAGCATTTGAGTTCAAACATGAGAGGAGAATCTGAGTACTTGTACTGAACTGTGCAGGACAGACGGCGCACGATAAATTGCCAAATTAATACATCTGTTAGCAACATGAAGATAACATTAGTTATTAGTAACATGTAGATAAATGAGCAGACTGCTAAGTGGCTGTGGTTCTACATTAAAATAGCTGAGAGGTCATTTTGACCTCTTTTTTGTAAAAAAAAACAAAAAAAAAACATGTCTCAGTCTATGACTTTTCCAAAAATTGTGTTATACATCATCTTCTGTGTTGTGGAGATTATATTGCCAAAATAAAAATAAATGTATTAATTTTGATGTAATGGTAATTTATCCTTGTTACATGCCATTTAGAAAAAGAAAAAAAGACCCAATATTCCAGTAAAATATTTCTAAGTGGCAATTATATAGCCTGTAATAGACTGTAGTGTCTACTACAGTGTACTTTTTATTACTCAGAAACTAATTGTCCATACACATAGACATAATGGCATAGTGAATAGTTCTGCTGCCTATCTGCAAAGAGGTTGTTGTTGTTCACTCCTCGAGCCAGCCAACACTTTTTTAGATTTTTTTTAAGGCGATTGTAAAATAAATAAATAAATAAATAAATAGATAATTAAATAAATAAAAATAAGACCTATTTCATAAGTATGCCATCTGCAACACTGAGTGTCACAAAGCATTTTTGGTCTCGGTAAAAGAAGATCTTGTATCAGTGACCGTATTACACCTTTAAGCATTTCAGTGGACAGGTAGATTAAAATGTATGTGACATGTTTAAGACCTAGTTAAATGTATTCAAGACCTAATACTCCCCATCTCTGCAAATGTAAGACTTTTTAAGGAATTAAATTCAGATTTTGTAATAAGACCCTGAGAAACCCTGTCATGTCCTCCCAGTGTTACTGTGGGTTCGCCCTTCTTCTTCCCACCATCCAAGAACGTGAACGTACAGGTGAACTGAAGAATCTAAATTTCACATAGTGAACGAATGTGAAATTGTATAATGTAGCAGTAGGATAGATATTATAGATAAATATACCTGGTAAAAAGAGTCCATGCTCATCAACTTCTGTTATGTGTTTGATCCTTAATACTCCACTTATTGTTACCATTCAGAGTTGACTTTAATCATTCTCCCTCACTCCCTCCTGTCTCCAGTCCGCACTCCAGGTCCAGTCCCCGGGCTGCCGTTTGATTCCAGCCCTCTGACCCAAACTCTCTCTGAATCAAAGAATCTAAAGCAGCAAGATGATTCAAAAGGAAGAAGAGATCAGATGGAGGTTAAAACACTTGGAGACACAAATGTAACCTGCGAACAAGGGGAAGCAGCTGGGGAGCGAGGGAAGGAGAGTGAAGAAACCAAGCAAGTGAATCAAGCTCAGTGTGTTCTGGGAAAAGATGGACCAAGAAAAAGAAAAAAAAAGACAGGTTTACAAAGAACTGTGTGCTATGGGTCAGGATGGTTGTATGTAGTTGTATTTGAAGTAAAATGGCAGGCCATAGTCTTACAAGTTATCAATCTTCATTCATTCATTCATTTTCTACCGCTTATTCCCGTTAGGGGTCGCGGGTGACTGGAGCCTATCCCAGTAACTTTGGGCCGTAGGTGGGGTACACCCTGGACAGGGCCACCTGACACAGAGACAAACATTCACTAGGGGCACTATAGAGTCACCAATTCACCTAACACATGCATGTCTTTGGATGGTGGGAGGAAGCCGGAGAACCTGGAGAGAACCCATGGTAACACGGGGAGGACATGCAGACTCCACCCAGAGAGATTGTGTGATGGTGTGATGGTCGGCCCGGGGCTCGAACCCTCTTTGCTGGGAGGCGAGAACAATAACCGCTCTGCCACCGTGCAACCCTGTTATCAATTTTTTAGTTTGCAAATGTGAAATCCATGCCCTGTCCACACAGTGGTGGGTATTCTAATCTGGTGGTGTTGTAGCTCTTAATGCAGATGCTTTTATCACTAAGTCACATAGCAATGCTCCTCAGTGAGTCTTTTTGAATAGAAACTTTGTGCAGAAATGCATGGATCATTTTGCACATAGTCACAGTGATCTGCCATCTGCCATCAAAAAAGTGGAGGCAAATGAATGAGATTTCTACACCTCTGATTTAAGGTATGCTAATTATTTTCTTATTTAGCAAGTGATCTGTTTAAGATACAGAGGTCACTTTGGGCTTAATCTGAAGCTAATGAACTAGAAAAGTTTGCTATTTACAAGTGAGGAAGTCATTTCCAAAGTTTTTTTTTTTTTTTTTTCCTGATGCAATTTTTAATAATTAGAACAGAATAACATAAGGCCCAATAATGTTATGTAATTATTATCCTAATCATGTCAGGACATTAACTTTCATAATCCTGCCCCCACCACCAAAACAAAAAACAAAACAACAACAACAACAACAAAGAGGTTTCTGGGACCAAATGGGGCAGGGTTGACACAAAAAATTATGAACTTGTAATGGTTCAAGGTATACATTGACAAAATATTAATGGTTGCAGAAATATCCATATGGGGCATCTGGTTACATTAAAAGTATTATTTGGCAACAATGTTGGAAAATGGCAGCCATATTGGAACTTCAAGTGGCTAGTACTTTTTTTCAGAAAATCTATTTTATTATGAATATTTCGGTCAATTTTAAGGCTTGTATCATCAACTGAACAATTCTTTCATTAACCCACTCCACTATACCCTAATTATGGGGGAATTCTCTGAGGACAAAGTGACATGGGCATTGTGCAGGAGGCTGTTTGTCGAAACAAAATGAGTGTTGACAGTGTAAGAGTTGTTTTAAGTCCTAAAAGTTTGGAGACACTATTATTGAAATGTTGGGAATAGCAAGTGTTCCAGATGGACAGAACTCTGTGAATCAAAGGAATATTTTACAAAAACATGTGGGCCACAGACTCAGGCTGGGAGATAAATCAACTTGTTTATCAATTAATTGGCGTTTTTATTTTGGACGATATAAACAATAGCAATATCATAAAACCGACTTTAGTGGAAATAGCGTGGCTAATGCTCACACCTTTTAGCACATTTTTGTGTTTTTTGATTTTTTATATATTTTTTGCATATTTTATATATTCTTCGTGGATATGATGGGGATTTATGCTAGGTAGTGCATTTTTGAGTGTCCTAAAAAAATCATGTATATTTTTATTTATTGCTATTGTAAACAATGTGAACCAAAATACCCACATTAAGAGCCCTAAGCACACAAATGTACTGATTGAAGCCCATTCAAATCACTATTTTTGACCCTGTTCTAATAAAAAAGTATAAAAAAATGCATCTTCTCATTTCTCCACTTCACCTGTGCCCTCTGACTTTAAATGTGTACTCTGAAGTATTTTCCTCCTGGTCGTATCATTCTATGATTATGCTTATTATTATTTTTTATTTTTTATTTTTTTTACCTTATATGGCAAATGGAGTAAATACCAGCTTTTCCCATTAGGGGGCACTTGCACTATAACCTCCCCTCTGTGCTTTGAGGCATCAGGTTTGTGTGTGTGTGTGTGTGTGTGTGTGTGTGTGTGTGTGTGTGTGTGTGTGTGTGTGTGTGTGTGTGTGTGTGTGTGTGTGTGTGTGTGTGTGGAGCTATGGAAGTTTCTAGGGAAGGTGGCAGACAGTATTTGAGTTTTTGACCAGGTATTTGTAAGAATAAGGAAGATGTGCTGGGCTACAGAACTACAGAAGTATTAATATGATGAAGCATATGCAATGAAGATATGAAAAACGCCACATTATCCCATCATGACAAAAACTTGTCAATTTAAGGGTTAAAAAAAAAATCATTGATACTTGATGTGTATGATATGGGCAGATGGTGGTTTAAGGAACTTAAAAAGAAGAAAATAAATATATCATTTATATAGCTTTTATAGCTTGTTTCTGTATGAGCACATTTATGCTAACCTGGCCATATCGATATAACGTTGGCAAAGGGTTGCTAACGTTATATTAATCTCGAATGGAAAACATTTGTGAAGGGGCGGGGCATTCAGTAGAATACTCGGAGGTGATTGGGTATAGCCCCAGCTTTGTAGCTAAACACCAAACCGCTACGACAGTAAAACAGCACAATAAAAACACTGTTAGAAGATGTTTGTTGTTTTTTGTAAATGTAGAGCAGCATACTTTACATTTTTCCAGGTCGTCATGTTGTTAACTAGTATCACTAAAAGCGCTTGTTGTCAGCAGACTTAAAACCCACCCACTCACGGCAATACTGCCACACCATTGGCCCAGGCCGCCACTGGCTCAGACCCAAACTGATCAGCGGGAGCCTGACAAGATGGATATTTTGAATTTGTGAATTCCCAAATTTCAAAGTAACATTTATGTGCGAAGGTGCGTTAATGTGAGTATTTCATGTAATAAAAATGCTAGTAATCTTTCACATACAAAAATGAACAGCATAGTGTGATGTGCAGTACTCCACAGTATGCATATTGGCCATGTGCTCTGGAGCTTTTAGTATATTTTAACATGACTTTGTATGGCGCTTAATAAACCTGGCCTTTAGAAGCAGAGAGAGAGCAATGCGCACTGCTGCTGCTTTACTGTTTTGCGTTGGCATTTTGCATAAACAGATATTAAATATTCACATTTAAAATCTACATTTAAATTGCTTATCTATATTGCCCAGCTCTACTACAAGCAGACTTTGCTCTGAGAAGTGAGGAGGGGACAGAGACGTATAGACAAATAACTGGCCCTAGAGAGATTGCAATTCTGTTCAGAGACATGCGCCTTTTCAAAAGGGTTATAAAGTTCACAAAATAAACCCACCTTGATCACACATAAATCTAAATCTAAAGCTATTTATTTTATACAGCTCCAAATCACAAGTCTTAAGATGCTCTCCAATAAGACCACACTATTGAGACCACACTGCTGAGTTTTTCATTTTAGCGATAGGCCACCATTCCCCATCCAAGTACCAAGAGTCAATATAATGGAGCCAAACAGTAAGGCAGTTTTCTAAAACACTGCTTGTTATCCCTCAAAATTCCTGCTTTTAGTTGGTTTGTGGCTACTACTTTGTAAAAAAAACAGACTCCAGTCATTGTTGCCTAAACCTGCAATGAAAATTGTAAAATGAGGTGTTGCATTGCAATAATATTTAAAACTGTTTTTGGAGTTAAGAATACAGAGAAACAATTAAAGCCTCTCCTTTGGAATGTGTGCCTTATGCATATTATTTCCACTCTTTTAATGCAGTTTTCCACACACTACAGCTGAACTACCAGATTTTACTACTGCAGTCCCAGGTGCTGTTACAAAGAAAATGGTTTCCAAATCCACAATCCTGTATACTCTGGCGCTTGGCGCTGCCTTTCTCTGATCTCCAAACGCCTCGTCCCTACCTACCCCTGCCTCTCTATGTACCCCCTTTTATTCCAGGAAGCACTGACCAATCAACAAGCCCTCTACATCCAGTCTGCTTTCATTCATTTATCAAAAAAAAAAAAAAAAAAAAAAAAACTGTGTACAACTCTGTTTCCACTGTTCCTCACAGACATTTTTCATTTTTTAAATTAAAATAGAATCACACAAAAAGCTGAAGGAAGTAAATAGCTTTTTTTTTCAGTTTCTGTTCATAAGAGTGTAATGGAGCTGTCCTCTCTTTGTCTTTTCACCTGTTTCTTTATGGCACTAGTAAAGTATTTATTAATTTTTTTTTTTTTTTTCAATTGGTCACATGTTCTTAAAGGTTGTAAAATGTGCTGCTGTTCTAGAAGTGACCAAGATTAGTTTAAAAATATGAACAAAAGCAGAATATATCCCCTTCAACAAATGTAAAACTTGACCAAAATTGCCTCCTCAAAATATGGATATATGACAACAAACTGAATTGTCGAACTTATCCTAAAGTTCTAGCTCTGAGTTTATCTTTGCATTGATGTAAACCAGCAATTATCTCCGCCTCATTCTACATCACATCTTGTATTGTCTGCATATGACTTGTCTTATGATATTGTTTTTCATGGCAGACCTTCAAAAAAGTCACCTCTTTAACTCTCATACCAACCTGTTTTACATACATTACTGAGAGGGGTCGCCTTGTACCCAAAAAAACAGCAAAATACTAGGATAATTTGTAAAGTGTTAACTGTCATTTCAAGTAAAAATATTTTGTTAGTAAATTGTTATATGGATAAATATGTATTTAATTTGCATATTTAACCAAAAATATAGACTTTTTTTTTTTTTATAAAATTGCTCCTTCACCACTCATCATTCTGATGTGGTTTAGTTAAGAGTAATTTAAAAGTAACTTTTTTTTTTTTTTCAGTTTTTTATAGATAAAAGTGGGCAAGGCCATTTTCACTCCGATATAGACTAATCCCAATAAATCCACCAAAACTCATGTAAAGAAACATTCTGAAATAGAAAACTGTTTTTTACTACAATTTAAAACAAATGCTTTAAGTATGCTTTTTGATCAATAATGAGCTGAATCAGTGTAAAATAGATTCATCGACTGCAGTCTGAGCACTTTCGTAGGCTTGAAAAGTGAGGTTTAGATTCTGCTGTCATTGTCCTGGAGCTGTGTAGGACCAGAGCAGGACCTGAGTGACTTTAGACATGACATAGACTTTGTGTTGAGTGATTCTTCTATATATTTTTACTTTAAAGAATAGTTTTCTGCCTCAGTCTGAGCCCAAAGTGAGGCCCGTATGTGACCACAGGATCCTCTCTGCTGTGTGTGAACAGGGTCTTGTTTTACCCCCCTTGGTCAGATAAAGGTAAAAAAAAATAACCTGTATTATCTACCTGTTAATGTGAATGTCTTACCCCCAATTTACACCAAAAGCAGAAGCAGCGTGGAACGGCACTGTTGCATGACGCGTTCTTTTTCTAATCAATAAAGACTCCAATCAGCTTTTTTTAGCTTTTTGTCTTTTTATTCGCATAAGCCAAATTAAACAGAGCTCTGGGTTGGATCTGTCCCTACCGCCTACATCTTACTCAGGGCTTACGCTGGGCGTCCAACAATGACCGTCCCTATCACACTGAATATATCCCAGGCTCAACTTCATACCACCCACTCCAGATATGGGCATAGTCCAGGATCTGAACCAGTTCTCAGGCAAAGCAGTGCGAGTTGTAAGGGAGGGGCTATTATCACTTCTGCTCTCCCATGAAGGCCACATTTCCAGCACAGATTGTTCCCTTGCACTTGTTGTGGCGTCTTGAGTCTGGGTCAGATCCTGGTCACATGATTAGATACATTTCTTCACATTTCATTATAAACTTGATCATGTTAAAATCACATACAACATTCCCCCTTTTGATCTCCAATCGGAGATCAACAAAATTTAAGCTGCAAAGCAAATAATGAAAAAAACACGTATCTTCCTTTTTTTTTTTTTACACATTAGCAAGCTTATTCAACCAAATGACCGTGCTCTGCATATCCACGTGCAGGGGCTCGTACCACGTCCCCTGGTGTTTAAAACCCTCTTTATTAATCAGCGGTCATCAACTCCAGCAATTGCACAGTACGAGTAATAAAGGTTAGGAAAGAAATTGTCTATCAGTTATTGCAGGAGTGATACAGGTCACAGCAGATCTGAGTACTTTTGCTCGAATCTACAAGCATCAATAACCATGTCCTGGCTCAGGTGCACTAAGACACAACATGCTTTGGCCTTGCAGCTGTTACGCTGCTGTTGTCCTTGTACCGCAGTAAGCTCAGATAATAATAAACTAACGGGATAACACAGAAATTAATAAATTTCCACTACGTTCCCCCCTTTTGATTATAATAAAACCCTGTTTATAATAATCAATAAATAAAGTTAATGACAGCAGCATGTATGGCTCTTTCACAAAGCCCATTTACAATGTCTGATTTTGCGCCTGGCCCCTCTCCGGGTCAGGTCTTGCTCAGATGTCATAGTCTTTTTGTTAAATGCGCAAGATGAGTCTGGTCGTTGTTCTTCAGTTGCAGTAACAACCTGTGAGGTGTGTGCTCTGCTCGTTGTGAGATGTGTGTGTGTTGTGAATTCACCGGAGCGAACACAGGCGGCGCTAGGCTCGCACCTGTGTCCGTGCAGGTCAACGCAGCCTGACTGTTGTGAGTCAGTGAGTGAGGTGATCCTCTTGGTCAGTTTTGTTGTCCTCAACGTCCAGAGAGGAAGGTTGTTGTTTGTCTCCGACTGATGAGAAGTTGTCCCCTGGCTCAGGAACCTTCTGCAGCGGCTGGCATTGATCCAAGTGGAAGTTGTAGAAGCCGGAGATGGAGCAGAGGTTGTTGTGGAGAGTTGAGGCCCTTCTTAAAGGAGCCAGCGTTGTCCAGGTGGCTCAGTTGGTCAGCTGTGATGTTTCCAGTACAGGCAGAGCTTTGGGCCCTGCCTGTTTTCCCTCAGCACTCTCCCATTGTGTTATCTACTTTTCCAGAGTGGAGGTAGGAGCAGTGATACCTCACAGCATTCATTTAGGAAACATGTTTTTGGTAAACGTATTATCTGGGACCTGCTGAGAGAAAATAGAGGAACACGTTGCACACAAAACAATGCCATCCCCCTTCTTTTTTTTGGGGGGGGGGGGTGGTCTCGTGTCTGGACCATGATCTCTGATTTCAATTCTCTCATGGATTTTTTAGTAAAGTTGTAATTTGGCAAAATAAGTTAGACTCACATAGATAGCACATAAAAGCATCAAATATGATAAGGCAATCTGAAATAATTTACCAAAGGTGTTGTAGTTACCACATCCATGTATTTTCCTTGGATTTTCCTTAGTTCCTTGAATGATACACACTTTTCTGAAGTGTGCTTGTTCCATATTTCATATTGTTCCATATGGGTTTATATCAGCTCAGTCTTTTGGTCCATTTGTATTGCTTTTAGGTGATAGTTCAGTCTGTGGAGGGAAATATCAACATATACACACCACAACTCTTCTCCTAGAGTTGTTTTCAGTGGGTTCAGGTCCATATGGATCCAGTTTGTTGGATCCTTATTATCTTTATTAAGCACCTGTTAAAACCTGTTAATTTCAGAAATATGAACATTTTGGATCATAATAACACAAAGAGTGATTAGAGTTCACATATTCACATTCACACAGTCACAGTGTTATTAAACCTGGTCAAGTCCACATCAGAGTTTGGTCAGTCCCAAAAATGTATTTTACCATTCCCCTTTCATTTTTGTGCACAATTTTTTAAGAATGACGTCATGTTAACTCAAACATTTTGTTGCATTATTGCTGAGGCCAGGAAGTATCCTGTCTGTGATCACATGGCCCCATAAGGTCACCACTGTTTCAGATGAGCAGAGTTTCTAATTCTTGTTGCAACAAGTTCAATACACCTTTGAAATAAAACAGAAAATGCTTCCTAAATTAGTTATTTTAAACTTACAGAAATACACAGAGCTCTCAGTAAATGCAGATTCCTTACCCCAGCTGCAGGTGTTGTGTGTGCTTTTACCTGCATTATGTGCTGTGGACAAGATTTCTGTACATAACCTGTCAACCCTTTTGTGTACCACTGTTGCTTGAGTGCTGTTAACATCCCCCCTTTTTGACACATGGACCATCCCATGTGTCAATTTGGCCTGATTTTTTTTCTAAAAATTGTTATGAAGGCAAGGCTGGGATTTAGACCTCTACTAAATCATCATGTTGGGTTGGTATGCAGACAAGGAGGGGCGTAGCTTGTAAATTAACCAGTCTTGCCATTATTATTACCAACGACAAGACATTGACATGACAGGACATTGGACAAACAGACAAAGACAAAGAACAGAGACACAAACAACAAACAAACTCAGAGTAGCACTAGTATTAAAAAATAAAAAAATAAAATAAAACATAACAAAACATCTTCGAACATTGCTGTCCCATCTAAAAAGAGCAAGCTAAACCCTCTCAGTCTAACGTGTTTCTACTCCCATCATACAGGTTATCCGTTGTAACCTGGGGCTTTTGACCTTCTCCCACGTCTGACTACATAACCGCAAATGGCAACACTTAATGCCATGGTGATATAGTTATACAAAAAAAAAAAAAAAAAAATACTGGAGAATTTTCACAAAGCACTATTACTCCTGCCTCCCTTAGAGCATTAAAACTGGAGTAATGCCAACAATAACTTCTTGTTTTAAGGGGTACTGGTGCTGGCATGGCCTATAAGTAGATTTAGGGGTGATCACCACTGGTTCACAATCTTTGATCAAACCAACATCATATTTTACTTTTTGCCCACAGGTCCTGTGAAACTGCTTTTAAAGCAGGGACGGCTGCAGCCTCAGAGTCAGAGAGAAAGAGGAGGAGGAGGTGCTGTTTTGATAAGCGTCATGTTTATCTGACACCAGAGACACAGAGCAGTCTGAGTGTAACACAGAGGTGAAAGCATTCTGTTTGCTTCAGCACAGAAGAGAATGAGACCCAGGGTCAGAGGTGGGGGCCCAGTCTGTGACTCGTGTGATGTGCAGTGCAGGTCATCCTCATGCATATAAGTAGTACCTTCAGGAGACACCTGGTTTGTGCCATTTTGATTAGGTCTGTAGTAATTGGAGTTGGTGGCAATTTCCATTGCTATAAATATAAAGGAGTCCCAGTTCCCAACCTGACTCCTGTGAATATGTTGTTATTGGCCAATTGATCAATTGTTACAACCTGAGGACCTTCTGGTGTGGAGATAAGGCAAATGTTTAATCTGCACATCAGATCTCAACGTAGAAAATTAACTGGACATAATGCGGAAAAATAGAAAAGAGCTTAAAAGTTTTGCCTGCAGGGTCTAAGCATGAAAGTGGAGACATATTGCTCTGGCACAGTGTCACCAAAGGCACTGACAGAGTAAAACATAACGACCACTCATTTTGGGAGATTTCTTTAAGACTAGCCTTTTGACCACAGAGTTAGTTGCCCCCGAATCAACAAGAAACATTCCTTTTTCACCATTCAATTCAATGGTATATTCTGGCAAGGCTGTATTTGTCAATGAGATCAGACTTGCATAAGTTGTAGCTGCTGGCTTAGTCTTATTCTCCAAATAAGTGTCTGCTTGTGAAGCCAATGTGTGTGTGTTAGCAGTAAGCAGTTCTTCATTGCAGAGCTACAGATGTGAATGTGTGTGTGTTATGGGTGCAGTACCTTCCTCTGGGTGACGTCTCCTCGGTGCGTCTCTCACCGGGCCCGTCCTCGCTGCCCAGTCAGTCTGACCCCTGGGGAGCACTCAGGCGAGGTCCTTCACTGTATCTTTGTGGACCTCTCGCATCCAGTGTCCAACTTATACAATCTCAAGTTCAGTGTCCAAACTGTCCTCAAGTGTACCATACGTTGTCTTGGCCTCTATTTTGTCCTTGGTGGACCCTCTGTCCTCTGTTCCAGTGACCACGACCCTTGCCTCGGCCACGTCCTTGTCCCAGGCATCCGCGCTCTCTGCCCACAGCTGCATGGTCAGAGCAGCTGTGTGTAAGTCCTTGGTGATGCTGTAATTGTCCATTTCCTCACACTGGCAACTTGGACCATTGGACGTTGTGAGGAGGAGCCCGAGTTCACAAAGTGCAGCTTTAAAACCCGACAGAAACTTGCTTTCTTACGTGATGGGTGCTACAGTCAGTTCAACTCATGTTTAAACTGGTGGACTGGGCTTCCTGTTCTTCTGAGGTCTGATGGCTTGGGTGGCTGCAGATGGAGCTGTAGCCTGGCCTGATGGTGTAGGTGGAGCTGTAGCTTGGCCTGATGGTGTAGGTGGATCGTGTCGGCTTTTGGTCTCACTGGCAGGTCACTGGAGGAATCTGGCTCGACCTCGGCTGTTATCTCTGGGGCCGCTCAGGCTGCTGCTGTTGTTGTTGGGGACTGACGTGTGGGCAGGAGTCCAGGTCCAGGTGGAGTCCCACCGTGGAGAGGTCTGGAAAAACAGAGGAAACACAAGCAGCAGTATCTGATCTTTTTTTTTTTTTTTTTACGTTATTCACATTTCAAAACAATTTTGTGTTCTTGTACTTTCTCTAAATCAGATTTCCTTTGCTTTTTATTCTTCCGCTTGTTATCAAAATTGTTTTCAATTTTTTGAATTACAAGAAAACATTTTAAATATTCTGTATAGTGTATCCTCTTTCAAGCATCAGTTGAAGAAGTAAGAAAAATGAGATTACAGTGACACAAAGACCTACTATAACCTACAAAGATTGACTTTTAGCTTGACACTCACTCAACTCTTTGTCAGACTCACCCTCCATTGTTGCGGTCCTCTCCACACACACTGACCACAATTTAGTTTAGTCAATAGCAGAAATTTGAATAAACAGGTTTTCTGCTCACCTTTTAGTAGAGGCCGCCCGGGTCAGTGGGAGGAGAAGTTCGCTGCAATGACGATGGTTGACTGGCGCCTCTTTTTTCCCGTGGACTTCTGGCCACGACTTTAGTACTTTCAAATTATGCGAACTTCTGGCCGCGGTGTAGGCTTCAGGCTACTTTTAGTGTCCAATAGAACAGGCTTCAGGCTGTTCGGAGTAGGCTTCTGGCTACTCTCTATTCTTTCCTCGTGAACTTCTGGCCACGGTATTCATATTCCATCTTTTCAAACTTCCGGCCGTAACTTTAACAGTCCAATTGTGCGAACTTCTGGCCGCGGTGTAGACTTCAGGCTACTTTTATTGTCCAATAGAACAGACTTCAGGCTGTCCTCGGCCGCATCTTTTAGTGATCCGATTGTGCGAACTTCTGGCCGCGATGTAGACTTCAGGCTACTTTTGGTGTCGAATAGAACAGGCTTCAGGCTGTTCTGAGTACTCTTTTTACGCCGGCGGTTGAGGTGACTTCAGGCCTCCAGGGCTCTAACCCTGTTTTCTTGTTGACCTCATCACGTCGGGGTCACCATAATGACGCGTTCTTTTTCTAATCAATAAAGACTCCAATCAGCTTTTTTTAGCTTTTTGTCTTTTTATTCGCATAAGCCAAATTAAACAGAGCTCTGGGTTGGATCTGTCCCTACCGCCTACATCTTACTCAGGGCTTACGCTGGGCGTTCAACAATGACCGTCCCTATCACACTGAATATATCCCAGGCTCAACTTCATACCACCCACTCCAGATATGGGCATAGTCCAGGATCTGAACCAGTTCTCAGGCAAAGCAGTGCGAGTTGTAAGGGAGGGGCTATTATCACTTCTGCTCTCCCATGAAGGCCACATTTCCAGCACAGATTGTTCCCTTGCACTTGTTGTGGCGTCTTGAGTCTGGGTCAGATCCTGGTCACATGATTAGATACATTTCTTCACTATTCATTATAAACTTGATCATGTTAAAATCACATACAACATGCAGCAGCCGCGTCTGAACTGCTTTCTGTTTATTCAGTCTGACAACTGAATAAACAGAACACACGGACGTCCCACGAGCTACTCGCTGTTCTGCTTCGCTACAGATATGCTGGAGTTCTATTTTTCAAGCAGCTCCATGTCGATCTGCAGAGCTACACCAAGAAACAGGCTCCAAGTGTCAAAATAAACTTCTGCTACACTTTCAAAATAAAGGCTCACTGACACAGTGGTAATGTAAACACAGCACATCGAGAAGTTAATTCTTGAGGATCGCAACAAAGGTTTAAAAAAGCAGTCATCTGGATTAGATTTTTCAAGTAGAAGACGTTTCACCTCTTATCCAAGAGGCTTTCTCAATTCTGAAATGAACTGGTAAGAGAGCTGGTTTATATTCTTCTAGGAAGGAGGAGTTTAGACCTGAAACTAAATTCTATTGGTCAATGTGACCATGAATAGCCTAGTGGTTTCGGGTCATTAGGAGTCCTTTGTCCTCAGCTGGAGTGAGAGTCGTTAACCCTCCCCAGCCTGGGCAGCTCCTTCAGATGTAAATGACCTGAGTGAAACTGGTTTGTTTTGTTTGGGTTTCAGGAGACTGTTGTAGACAGAAGGAAGGTTGTATCTGAGACCACCATTTCTGTTTAGAGAAGGTTTATCTTTTTTGACAAAGATTGCTTCTTTCACTTCTCGCTCAAACCATCCTTTCTCTCTGGCTAAGATTTGGACCTCACTGTCCTCAAAGGAGTGGTTTGTGGCCTTCAGGTGGAGGTGTACTGCAGATTCAGGTCCACTGGAGTTGGCCCTGCGGTGTTGGTATAAACGCTTGTGCAGAGGTTGTTTGGTTTCTCCAATGTACTGTTCATTACAGTTCTCACTGCAGTGGATGGAGTACACAACATTGCTCTGTTTGTAACTGGGAATTTTGTCCTTGGGGTGAACCAGTTTTTGTCTGAGAGTATTAACAGGTTTGAAATAAACCGGGATGTTATGTTGGCTAAAAATCCTTTTAAGTTTCTCAGATAGGCCGGAGATGTACGGAATGACTACATTGCTCCTTTTTGGCTCTTGCTCCTGTTCTTTCCTGTCCTGTTTTCTTGTCATTCGGGATTTGGAGAAGGCCCAGTTGGGATATCCACAGGTTCTAAGGGCTTGGCGGACATGTAGCTCTTCTTTCCTCCTTCCCTCTGAGCTTGTGGGAACCTCTTGGGCTCTGTGCTGCAGTGTCCTGATCCTGAAAAGGATTTTTAGCCAACATAACATCCCTGTTTATTTCAAACCTGTTAATACTCTCAGACAAAAACTGGTTCACCCCAAGGACAAAATTCCCAGTTACAAACAGAGCAATGTTGTGTACTCCATCCACTGCAGTGAGAACTGTAATGAACAGTACATTGGAGAAACCAAACAACCTCTGCACAAGCGGTTATACCAACACCGCAGGGCCAACTCCAGTGGACCAGAATCTGCAGTACACCTCCACCTGAAGGCCACAAACCACTCCTTTGAGGACAGTGAGGTCCAAATCTTAGCCAGAGAGAAAGGATGGTTTGAGCGAGGAGTGAAAGAAGCAATCTTTGTCAAAAAAGATAAACCTTCTCTAAACAGAAATGGTGGTCTCAGATACAACCTTCCTTCTGTCTACAACAGTCTCCTGAAACCCAAACAAAACAAACCAGTTTCACTCAGGTCATTTACATCTGAAGGAGCTGCCCAGGCTGGGGAGGGTTAACGACTCTCACTCCAGCTGAGGACAAAGGACTCCTAATGACCCGAAACCACTAGGCTATTCATGGTCACATTGACCAATAGAATTTAGTTTCAGGTCTAAACTCCTTCCTAGAAGAATATAAACCAGCTCTCTTACCAGTTCATTTCAGAATTGAGAAAGCCTCTTGGATAAGAGGTGAAACGTCTTCTACTTGAAAAATCTAATCCAGATGACTGCTTTTTTAAACCTTTGTTGCGATGCATTTACTCTGGACGAGTGAGAGTCTTCACAGACATGTTAATTCTTGAGGGAAAGAAATGTAATGTAGTTTGTAACAAGAAACAATAATTTTAATTGGACAACATGCTTAGAAGAAGTTGAATGCCTGCCCCCAGTTTTGTGTTCAGATGGTCTGTAAAACAACAGAGGGGGGACCAGCTCCAGCAACGGAGCAGCAGCAGCTCTGTCGCCTTCAGTGTAAACTGTCGCTTTTAAACAGTCGCACACAAATTGACCTGTTTCTGCAGTGCCCCCGATGAAAATTCGGGGTTATGTGTTTCCTGCAAAGAGTTCCTTTGAAAACTAATGTAGTCTTATTACTATTATAGTTCTCAATTCTTTTTCTACTACTATTTTTACAAACCACTTACATCTTGTGCTTTATATATGTATATATATATATATATATATATATATATATATATATATATATATATATATATATATATATATATATATCAGACTTGCTCCATGTACCAACACAGCCCCATAGAGCAGCTCCTATAATCAGCCAAGGGAGCTAATCTGGGGCCCACAGTGGTTAGATAAGACCTCTCTGTGTTATTTAGAGCACTGCGGTAAAGAATAGCTCCCAGTTCCCCGGGACTCAGAACTGGGATGCAGCACAGATAAGATGGAAATGAGAATGAGGGCATGGGGAGAGGTTTGCAGAGGGTCCCCAGCTCATGTGACCGAGGAGGACCCCTGTCTGAGAGGAATAGAGGACAGGAAAAATACACAGTGGGGAAGATAAGCTTTATGATTTGACCAAGAGACTATTCAAGAGCTCGTCAGAGATTTTAGACGCAATGAGAGACGCAGGTTTGAAGAATGCTGGCAAATAGATGAAGGATCATTGCTTGTTTGAAATAACAATAATCCATCAGTCTTTTACAGTAATTTTCTAGACACTCAAAGTCACTTTACAATGCCATTCTGTGCCTGCAGCCTCTCTGACCACCAAAAAACACACAATTCAGGTTTAAAACACATTTGGATATGGACAGGGCCTTCTCTCTGTCATCTGTGTGCGTTCAATCTGATCCTGCAGTGGTCTGTTTCCCCATAACTTGCAGCTATGGACGAGCGGGGCAGTACATGTGCTGACCGTAAGGAATACTACGAATATTTGGATACTTAGGCCTCCACCATATGATGTCGTTGAGCATGAATTGTCTTTACGAGGTGGATCTGTCAATACCACTGCTGAATTTATACCCCTATGGCCTGGCACTGGGTAAGCGGCGGTAGAAGTTAAATAGATGGATGGCAACCATGAAAACAGCAACATATTGACAGTAGTCATAAATCTACAGAAACCAGAGTGAATTTTTGGACAGAATTTGGATAGCAGATAGCAACAGAGGTAAGATGGATTAAGATCTCAGCATTAGAGGAAATCAATAAGATGTTAGGTAGGTGCATGGAAGCTAGTGTACAAAAAATTTAAATATCTTGTGCAATTATTTATTTTTTTTATTTTTTATTTTTTTTATTTTTTTTTGCAAAATTCCCAAAAAGTTTTCTTTTGTAGTGTTGTATGTGGGATTAATATTCTGGTCATTTTCAAATGAAATTGTGGCTGTGTAAGTGGGTCATCAGAACAAAGAGAATTTCACTCTCTGATCTACAGAGTGCCTTTTATTAAATTATGAAATCTTATGGCGTAAGATACTGCATAAAATGACTTGGTAAATATTTTTTTGTTATCCAGTTGTTGGCTAAAAAGAATCCCATGAACCATCAACCCTGAACAAGCTTGCTTACTGCAGCATCTGCTCCGTAAACAGAGATGTCATAGTACCTCAGACACTGTGCTCCAATTTGAGATAAAAATCATATTGGAACCAGTCTCTGAAAAGATAAAAGCTTTGCCATTAACTGGAAATGAGAAGACGGTAAACAAGGAAGTGAGTTAGTGCTAATCCTGTTTCTATTTTGTTCATAGAATTCTGTAATTGGGCTCCTTGCTGAAAGCTTGTGTTGTGCCCCTGACCTCATGGGCCAATCCATAACGTCTTCAGCTGAAAAGCAGAGTCTATCTTGGCTGAAAACGGGGAGCTTGCCCTCTCCTGGTTGGTGGAGAGTTTCTGCCTCAAGTATGGCTGTCAGGAAACACTGATTTTACTGTTATTTGCGATAATTAATGTCACCGCAGATTAATGAATTTTTGAAGTTACAGTATCTGATTCCATATTCCAGACAGCTAAAACACTAAAAATCTCTCAAAGAATTCATATTACCCAAGTGATGTTTTTGTTTAGTGGGTAGCAGCAAAAATACACACTGTAGTGCAATGAGAAGCGCCAACTACGTACATTGTTTATGTAAGCAGACTAGCAGATTAGACATGTGCTCCATCATCTTTAGCATCTTTATACGCTAACATTTATACAAGACTTTGTAGGGTGTATTTTGACCTGTTTTTACAAGCAGAGAAAGCGAAAACGAAAGCCCTTTTCAAACAGAGCTCCTAGACTCAGGAGATGTGCTCATCTCAACTGAGTTTATACATATATACAATACTATCAAGTGAAACAATAATCTAATATTGTTATATATTATTAACATTATTCTTAACAACTGTATGCAATTAAAGGTGCTATGAGCAGGATTTTTTTTATATATATTTTATAAAAAATATCCACATGTGTCCCAAGATATGTGGTAAACATGTTTAAATCAAATATTAGTTTTGCTGATAACAATAGTACAGTAAATTTATTCACAATTAAATAAAAACTGAACTAACGGCCAAGCTGTTTACATTTAAATTTTTTATTTATTTATTTATTTATTTATTGGTTCTAAACCCTTGAATTGCTGATCATCCAATCAGAAAAGAGGAAAGAACTCCGTGCTTAGGTTGACACTTTAGGCCAAGTACATGCAGCAGGACACAGGTAACAGCAGAGATACAAAACCAGCTGGCAATAAACCTAAAAGTAATAAATAACAAAAACATATGGTAGTGCTGAGTCTCCAATAGCATTAGTTGTTGTTCGATAAAACACTGACAAGTACTGTTGCTAATTATGTTAGCAACTATATAGTGCAGGCGGATCTCAAGTAATTATGCTTATACACTGACTGTAAAATGAATTCAGCGACTAGATTGTGGAGAATCTAAGCTTTCAAACAAGGCATAGCATGTCCATGTTGGCTGAGGTTTAGCCGTTTATATAACGTGTTTGTGTATAAATAGCTTAGCATAGCTCAGTGGAGGGTAAATCTGGAGGAACAACAGTGGTTATTTCTTTAAACAAACTTTATTCTTTTTAAAGCATTTCAGTGGCCTATATGAACATTCACCATCTCCATATGTAGGACTTCACATTTTCATGGTCAACAGGTGTAGAGAGTTTCCTGGAAAATCCAGACTGATATGTCTCTGTGTTATTCTACAGAGAAATATCAGTCTGGTCACCACGCCGTCCGCAGTGGTTTACTCAAATCCCAAGCGTACCGTGCATTTTGATTGGTTTATTTAAGTCACGTGTTCTTCGCGAGCAGTGTCACTCGTACGCGTCTCCTTGCTGACAACAATAAAGATGGCGCACCGAGGAGCCGAGAGTTTGTTTCATTCAGCGGTATGGTACGGTAATGTTGAAATAACTCCCTCGTTCCTCCCTCGTGGCTTCACTACTCCGTTTGTTTACTTTCTTACTTTGTTGTCGCTTTGTTAACGTCACGTCCGCCATTTTCTGATTGGCTAACGCCGCTGTTCGTTAATTCGGATTTGCTCCGCCCTAGAAATCGAATTGATTGTAAGGCGACCAGACTCATCTGCTGGTACAGCGGTGAGTCTGGAATTTCCAGGCAATGTAGCGAGTGCATTAAGTCAGAGCGCCCTGTAACTAGCAACCCACGAGGCCATTGTTTTGATTTAGACTGCAGTATCATTATCAAACTAGTACGAGCACACCCTGCTTATATCACCTTTAACATGTAACAAATACACTCACCGGCCACTTTATTAGGCACAACTGTCCAACTGCTCGTTATCGCAAATTTCTAATCAGCCAATCACATGGCAGCAACTCAATGCATTTAGGCTGTAGACATGGTCAAGACGATCTGCTGCAGTTCAAACCCAGCATCAGAATGGGCAAGAAAGGTGATTTAAGTGACTTTGAACGTGGCTTGCTTGTTGGTGCGAGACGGGCTGGGCTGAGTGTTTCAGAAACTGCTGATCTACTGGAATTTTCACGAACAACCATCTGTAGGGTTCACAGAGAATGGTCCAAAGAAGAGAAAATATCCAGTGAGTGGCAGTTCTGTGGGCGAAAATGCCTTGTTGATGCCAGAGGTCAGAGGAGAATGGCCAGACTGGTTCGAGCTGATATAAAGGCAACAGTAACTCAAATAACCACTTGTTACAACCGAGGTCTGCAGAAGAGCATCTTTGAACGCACAACACGTCAAACCTTGAGGAAGATGGGCTACAGCAGCAGAAGACCACACCGGGTGCTACTCCTGTCAGCTAAGAACAGGAAACTGAGGCACAGGCTCACCAAAATTGGACGATAGAAGATTGGAAAAAAGTTGCCTGGTCTGATGAGTCTTAATTTCTGCAGTGACATTCAGATGGTAGGGTCAGAATTTGGCGTCAACAACATGAAAGCATGGAACCATCCTGCCTTGTATCAACGGTTCAGGCTGGTGGTGGTGGTGGAATGGTGTGGGGGATATTTTCTTGGCATACTTTGGGCCCCTTAGTACCAATTGCAACGCCACAGCCTACCTGAGTATTGTTGCTGACCATGTCCATCCCTTTATGACCACAGTGTACCCATCTTCTGATGGCTACCTCCAGCAGGATAACGTAGAGTTAATAATATATGGGATTGTACTAATTTGGGTTGGTATGATTTAGTATTTATCAAAAATAAAGCAAAACTAGTCCAAAACAATATGTATGTGAGCCAAGTCCTTCGGCAAGACAGTGGACAGTGGACGCTGAAATTATCACTGCGTTTACTCGATCTAATATGCAACTTAACTACACAGAGAAAAGTAAAGCACAGGTTGTGGTAGCGCATGAGGATTTACACAGAGCACACTCCACTCATGTTGAGAGTTCATGGCATACGCATCATCAGCTGGCCTCTGGACCATCTCCTCACGCATACAAACTGCTCCAGACATAGCACTAGGGCCGTTCAAGGATAATCTCATCACTGGGTGTGAAACATGGTGGGGGATTGAGTACAAACAACCAGTGCTCCTCAAGCTTTCAGGAAAGCCTTGGGGTGATGGTGTTTGCGTGTAAAGGGCTCTGAAGACATTTATTTTTACTGTGGGAGTATTGCACACTGCTGCAGCTTTGGTATTTTGTGTGTTCTGCTGCGAGGCTTCTGACCCACACAAACAGAAAAGCCCATAAAACCCCCAATTTAAAGTCTTTTCATTGGCTTCTGGTCACTTATAGAATACATTTTAAAATCTTGGTCCTGACTTTCAGAGCCTTACACGGGCAGGCTCCTGCTTACATCTCACATCTCATTCAGCCCTATACATCCTCCTGTCGTCAGAGATCTTCAGGTCAGAACCTGCTCATACTTGTTTCAAAACTTGAGGAGACAGATCCTTTCGAGCTGTTGCCCAGGCTCTGAAACAAACTTCCACTTTACATGCACACTTTGAACTCTGTAGATGCTTTTAAAATGCAACTTGAAACATTATTTTACAAACAGGCTTTCTAGCCTCAATTGGCCTAGGGCTGACTGTATTTTGTCATATTATATACTGTATTTTAAAACTGTTGTTGTATTTTAAGTCTTTTCTATTGTAAAGCACTTTGTGACTGTTGTCTGAGAAAGGTGCTATATAAATAAACTTTACTTACTTTGCTAGGTATTTAGCATAAAAATATACAGCTACAGGATTCGTGTGTTGAGTCTTGTTCAGGGAGGGATAGAGCAGGAGATGTATCGACACAGTGACTGCAGCAATGTGATCAATACACTGGCTTGTTGTGGTGAAGATGAAAAGAGTTTCTTTTGCGGAGTGGCTGGGCAATTCCTCAGGGATAGGCTCAGGAGCGCTATAACCCAAGAGGAGCTCAGAGTAGATCCTCTGCTCTTTAGGTGCCATAGATGGTGTTACTAAACCAAAACAGTCAAATTAGTTGAAAGGAAAAAAAAATAAAAAATCTATATAAAAAGAAATTGCGCATTCTTAGAACAAAGCGTAACACATCAAATACATGTGCCAGGGTTAGGGTTCTTATATTCCCACAGCCATACGTTCCCACACTTCAAAAATGTAGGGTTAGTGTTAAACGTGCACCATTTACTGGAAAATAATGTTCAAAATTGAGAACATAGGGCTGCGTAGGGCAACATGCAGCCAAATTTTGAAAGGTGGGAACATAGATACACTCCCGATGTGCCACTTACTTTTGTTTTGCTACTTTGATCCATTATAACATAAGCCCAACTAACCAGTGCCATAGTAACAGAACAACCAAGGCTGAGTATGAATAATTATATATGTACCTAGGTGTTAACTGTTGGACTAAATAAATCTGTTAATTGAACGAGAGAACATATGCATTCTTAGTAAGCAGCAATTGCGTCATTGCCTTATGTTGAAACGCCTCACTTCATCTTACCTTGAGTGGCATTAACTAGGTTTCCATCATCTTATTTTTATGTACACTTTGAAGGATCACGTTAATAAATGAGTGATGAAAACGCCAAATTCTGAAAATAAAAACCTTAATTCACAAAAAAGTTTTCACGTTTACTTTAGTTTGTGTAAAAAGAACAGAACAGAAACACATTTATCAAATAAAGTTGTGAACACAGGCAAGGCAAGGCAAGTTTATTTGTATAGCACAATTCATACACAGAGCAATTCAAAGTGCTTTACAGAAAAAAAAAGGCAAATTTAAAAGTACAAAACACAATTAAAACAATAAAATCAAATTTAAAGAGTATAATTAAGAATTAAGAATTTAAAATTAAATTAAAAGAGAAGAGTGCAGATAAAACACTTTCAGTTGGCATATGCACAGTTAAAAAGAACAGTTTTAAGTCTGGACTTGAACATTGTCAGAGTAGAGGTCTGTCTAACATCGTCAGGGAGACTGTTCCAGAGTTTAGCTGCATAAAACTGAAACACTGCTTCACTGAGTTTAGTCCTGACTCTGGGACCAGCAGAGACCTGTCCCTGAGGTTCTCAGAGTCCCAGATGGTTCATATGGGACCAACAGGTCAGAGATGTACTTTGGTGCTAAGCCATGGAGAGACTTGTACACAAGTAGAGCTGTTTTAAAGTCTATTCTCTGAGCAACAGGAAGCCAATGCAGAGACCTGAGGACAGGACTAATATGGTCGTACTTCCTGGTTTTGGTCAGGACCCGAGCAGCAGTGTTCTGGACGTCCTGCAGCTGTCTTACAGCTCGCTTAGTGAGTCCAGTGAGCAGACCGTTACAGTAGTCTAACCTGCTGGAGATGAACGCATGAATAAGTCTCTCTAGGTCTGGTTTAGACAGTATACCTTTGATTCTGGCAATGTTTTTGAGATGGTAAAATGCTGATGATGTTATAGATTTAATGTGACTGCTGAAGTTCAAATCTGAGTCCATGATTACCCCGAGATTTCTAACCTGACTGTAGGTTTTAGTGAAAGAGACTCGAGGTGACTACAGACACCTTGTCTTTGTTTCTGTGGGCCAAAGGTGATTATTTCAGTCCTGTCTGTGTTTAGCTGGAGAAAGTTGTTTCTCATCCACTCATTGATCTGTTGGATGCAATGACAGTGAATCCACAGGTCCACACAGGTCCAACATAAAACATGACTTTTGCCGTTGTATTTAAGTGTAGTTTGTGAGTAAAATGTATGGCCACTACGACATCCCAAAATCCTTCTGGCATTTTTCACATATTTACAGGGCTGTACTTATTATATTTATAGCATACCCTTTAGCGATCACAAACGGCGCTACGAGCAGAGTAACTTTATAACTTGCCCAATCATAAGTAAAAACAGTTTGGACTCTATTTAAATAGAGAATATTGCAGGTTTCATGGGTAGACGTATCAGATTATCTTCTGCATTTGTAAGATCCGCTGCAGGCAAACGGCTGTGATAGGCTGATATAAAGTGATACAATTGGAAACAGCTCCCTATAGCTGAGGATCCAGAGTCTCCTGCTTTCAAAAATAAACTAGGTGCGTCTGACTGGTCAGGCTAGGTTGCATTTATTTTTGACATTGCAGGTATTAATGCTAACAGTGTGACTGCAACTCCTTCACTCCTGCCCAAACAACCACAGCCTGCTTGCCCTCTGCAGGAATAGGGGTGTAATGGTGACACACAGGGCAGATAGGCTGCTCCTGTAGATTACCAATACCATTTTAAGTGGCTGGGGCTCCACTGGGGAACCACTAAAGAGATTGTTCTGAAAGGTCAGATATTTACACAAATAAAAAAGTTAATTCCCAAATAATTTAATTTATTCTGCAGTGTGTGTGTCGAAGCAGCTCATGTTTCAAATGTAAGACTTGTTATAATGGACCATAAATTGTGCCCATAATTTTACCACAAAGTAGGCAGCAGAAAATATTGTAATATGATCTGAAATGCACCAAAATACAGGGACCGCACCCCTCCTACTTTATATTGTCTCACATAAACACCTGGCTGCTATATACACATATTAAAAGGGACAATTTATAGAGTAGCACAAAAAAATAATTTTTGGCTTTGTAAGGTGTTGACAAATGCATACTGTTTTTAGTGGCTCATGTTGTTGCTGCAATGCGACAAAGCTAGACAAATTAAAGACAGGTTAGTCCTAAATAGTACATACTGTATTTCTATTGTTGAATATTTAAGAAAGATATGACTCTTGCGTGTAGAAAAAAAATATTTGGTCACTTTTTGTCAGGCACACTCAATGTATAATTTCTGGCTACGCCCTGCCTCGAACACCTTGACAAATACACATCTAATTTGCATTTGTTTTGTTTTCTTCTTTTCCTAACATCAAAAAGATTCATTTTGTGGAAACCCATTACTCATAGACCTTGTTGGAGGTTGTACTGGATTTTATTAGCAGTAATCTTTGTGTGGCTCTGAGGACTTTCCCATCAGCCCCAGCTCTGAGTGTCCGAGGCCCGTGTTATTGTTGCACCTCCAGCAGTGTTGTCATTGTGCCGGAGATAGAGGCTTGTTCAGGTGAAGCACAGATAAAGAGCTCAGCCATGGCTCCGTCTTAGATTACTTCTCCAATCTCAGTCCCCTCTCCCTGACCCTCCAGTTTCTGCTCTTTCCTTTTCTTTGTTGAACAGGTTTCACTATCTGCATTCTGGCTGTGTTGCACAATAACGCTGTAATCACTCTTGCCGGTAATGTGAAGCGTTAAGTCCATTACCTTTGAGAAATGTCTGAAATTTAGCTTCAAGCAACTTTCTAATGTTTGTACCTGACAGCCTGGCAAAAGTGAATACATATATATAGGCCCAAAATCATTTTGATAATTTACTGACATAGTATAGCGAGAATAACAACTTTTTTTTTTTACATTTATACAGTGTTTAGCTTACCACATCATCTTGTAACTATAGTATTTTGTACTATGCCTCTGTCACATTTTTTGCAGCCATATAAGGTCACTCCATGTCAAATAGTGGATTTTAATGTCATGCCTTTTGTATTTTGATGCCTCTCTTAGCCAGCTTTGCCACTTCTGACACTTCATCGCCAATACAGCCTTATCAACTCTTTCTTATGTGGATCCCATAAAGAGACTCACAGCGTGCACATCATCAGCAAGAAGGAGGGGGTGTAACACCTCCCAAGAGGTTTAGCTGCCCCTTTAAGTTCAGTTGACCACCAGATATCTATAAGGATGACACCATGAAAGAAGTTTAAATAGATTTTATCGTAGCTTTAGTTTAAAAGTCCTTTGAAAGGCTAGATGCTGAGGGGATTAGTTAAAGTTTGGAGCTGTGGCAGTAGAATTGCGGGTCAGAGCTGAGGAGTTTACATGAGGACATTTAGCCAGGGGTCCAGGCTGTGGGTCAGTCTAGGCTTGAGTGTTTTCGTTTGGTACAACTGGTGTGGTACTGTGTCCCCAGTGTACCCCGACTTCTCCAGAATGGCCGACCGCTCTTTAGACTGCCCTGGTGGAACCCAGCTCTGTACAAGCAGCAAGACAAAGACAACGAGCGAAGACCTACTACACAACAAAATACAAGTTGCTGTTTGTTTTAGCTGCATAAAAATAAAGTAACAAGCCATACCACTCAATGTGTGTGGTGCATATGCTGCTTCTGTATGCATTGTTTTAGTGCAAAAGGACTGACCTGTACAAGAGGCAAGACAAAGACAATACGACAGAAGTAGAAGCAAATTCAGCATGCTTTTAAAATGGGAAGAACACCCTTCACACCTACCAGCTAATACACACATAGCCATTGGCCCACAGCAAACAAGGAAAACCCACACAAAAGGAAACCACACCCAGTTTTAAAGTGGCAGTTGCTTAGGAAGGATAAAGTTTTACCCAAGGGGGGTTGTCTGCAAAAGATAAGGCACTCCTGAAGATTTCAGGAGATGGCCCAGGTGACAGTGAATTAACTTGGAAAAAGGAAAAGTTCATTCATTCATCTTCGCTTATTCCTGTTAGGTGTTGTGGGTGAATAGAGCCTATACCAGTAAATTTGGGCTTTAGGTGTGGTACCCCCTGGACAGGGGCCAGCTTGTCACGGGGCTGACCTACACAGACACAGACAGATGAGCATTCACTCTCACATTCATTCACTAGGGGCAATGTAGAGTCACCAATTCACCTAACACATGCATGTCTTTGGACGGTGGAAGGAAGCTGGAGTGCTCGGAGAGAACCCATGTTAAGATGAGGAGGACATCCAGACTCCACCCAGAGAGTTTGTGTGTTGGCTGGCCCAAGGATCGAACCTATGATCTCCTTGTTGGTTGGTGAGAGCACTAACCACTTTGCCAGTGTGCATCCCCTTAGCAAAGAGTTGCTTTTGTTTGTTTGTTTGTTTGTTTGTTTGTTTTTTGTTTGTTGTTGTTGTGTTTTTGTTTTTTCTTTAGCAAAGAGTTGCTAACGTTATATTAATCTGGAATGGCTCCTATTGAAAACCTTTGTGGAGGGTTGGGACATTCAGTAGAATACTAGCTAAACAACAAACAACAGTAAAACAACACAATAAAGACATTGTTAGAAGATTTTTGCTGTTTTGTAAATGTAGAGCGCAGCATACCATATGTTTTTCTGCATCGCCATGTTGTTAATTAGTATCGCTATAAGTACTTGTCGCTGTTGGCAAACCTAAAACCCACCCACTTGTGGCAATACTGGCACACCATTGGCTCGGGCCGCCACTGGTCTGGACCCAAAAGGATCAGTGGAAGCAGGACAGGATAGATTTTGTGAGTTTGTGAACTCTTTCACTTTGAACTTCCAGACAACAATCCAGATTGTTGTGCAAGGTAAACAGCGAATGTTTGCAAAGGGCAGTTAAGTGCCCAAAGTATTTCATCTTTCTTTTGATGCCCTTGGTGGTACCTAGCTCTACCAGTATACTTAGATTTGTTTTCTGCTCCATATGCTGCAACACTCTAGACAAGGGTCTTCATTAGTTTCAGCTTAATGCTTTTTTGCTCTGGCTTTTCTTGTTATGATGTCTGTTGAACAATCGCTGCTTTCTGTCTTAACAGATCCTGCTTCACCTTTCCAAATTTGTCTCCATCAGTGCTCATTCTGCTTCCTCGGTCTGTGCCATCTGTAATATTGACAACTGTTTCAAGGACGGTTTGTATAATGGTTGCAAAACAGTTTGGGGTAAGGCATTCCATTCCATCAAGAATAACAATATGACCAGTGTACCACTAGAAGAAGCCAATGTACCAGTGGTATCTGAACCACAGCTTGAGAACCACTCGTCTTAAATAACCTCAACTTACACAAATGGCTCTTTGAATAAAACCCAGCTCTCTGAAGCATTAGGATTCTCCGTGACGTCCTCTCACCTTTCTGCTTAAGTCTCTCATTCATCACTCCCTCTGAGTCGCCTTCGTTGGTATGCAGCTCATGGCACTCCAAAGCCAACATGCCTAATGACCAATTGGTGTGTTTGGGCTACCAGGTGATTGCATGAGCCTCCACACTCTGGCTCTAACAGGCAATTATTCAAAGAAAGGAGAGTAGGGGTCGTGCGGGCAGCCTGCCTCTTGACTCACATATTTATAAGGAGTCCTATTAAACTAGTATCTGACCTGGTAGTGAAGGGTTGTAGTGCCAATAATGACCACAAATATTATTCAAAGGGAAAGGTTAAACACAAATTGGATACTATTGGGTGGTTAGGTCACAGGTGTTGGCTTGTTTATCAGATTTGTAGAGCTTTTATATCCTACAGTATATGTCTACTCAGTTGATTGGGAAATCAGTGCCATAGAGCGAGGCCGTGTGTGGAGATCACAGGAAAACATTAAAGAGTCTTGACCGAAGAAACTGTGCACAAGAAAGCAGACAGGACCATGATGAACCCAACTCTCAACTGCATGGACATATCCATTCACTTTTTACATTTACATTATTTTGTGTCATTTTATGTTTGTTTGTTTTTTTTAGTTTTTTTTTTTTTGCCTCGAAGCACACAGTTTTCGCCTCGACAGATATCTTTCACAGGCTCCTAGATCTGATTCTTCACAACACTATCAAAAGCCCTATTTGCACAGAATTAGTATCATCTGACCTTTAGTAATTTGTAAAAAAATTGCTGAGGTTATCTTTGATTTTTATTTCGTGCAAATCTGCCATGTCTGTAATTTGTAACGTCAAAATTTCCCTGAAAATTACTTATGATATTTTGACCAACACAGGTTTTTTTTTGATAATGCTAGTCCCCTGTGAATTCCAATGTCTGTAATTCAGGCTGTTTTTATTGGTCAGTTGTTTCCTAATGATCATAGTAGTGATCCAAAATATTTTAACGATTAATTTTACATCTGTATTTAATTATATTAATAATAACATGTCTTTATAGGTCTTACTTCAATCCGATTACTGTTTTCTCCAATTAAAAAGGAAAAAAAAAACAAAAACAAACAACAGTTAAGATGTAACCCGAAAGCACAACCCTCGTCATGGCAACAATAAACTCAGGATTTGTAGCAACACGAGACTCTTTTGGAAAGTTAAGACGCTTTCTGGGCTAATGATTTGATCCAGGGAGCCATATCACAGTGAATGGCTTACAAGAGAGGGGCGCCTATTGCTTATAAGAAGAGTGAAGTAAAGATGTTTTTTTTTTTTTTTTTTTTTTAGTTCAGTAAAGCAACATAATAGATGGTAACTTAAGATTAAGCTAGCACCATGGGACACTTTGCATCTTGCCGTGTACTGTGTTTCTTCTTGTGCGCAAGTAAAATAAAGACGACTCGGTGATTGATCCAAACACTGTCTTCTTGTCCAAATCCATAACACTTATCCAGTGTGAATAGGGCTTAAGACTGAATCTCAGGTTTAGTGGGTTAGCTCTAGAGCTGAGATCGGGCACAAAAAATCCGACGCAAGCCTGTTCAAGTGGGGCTAATTTGACCCCGGGCACATTCTAACTTTAGTTTATATGTGTGATCCGGAGTTGTTTGCTTGACAGTGTATTTGGCTAATTACATGTTTTAATCATCTCTGCTTTGGTCTCTTAACTGTGGGTGGACATAGCGAAGATCCATAGTTTTCTCCAGGTTCATCCTCCAGGGGTAACTTTGCTCCCTTTGCTGTTGAAGCACTGGGGCACACAGCCGACCTCTCTGTCTGTCACTGAAGAGTTTGGGGCTATTGCTGTTGGGCACATTATTATGACTGTACATTTTGAGCCTGTAGCAACTAACCAGCCCCTCTCACTGCCTCTCTCAACTCAGGTAAACTTATTCACTCTGAGGACTTGTTCATAAACAGCACAACACATGTTTTTATTCACACAAGCACTCAGTTTCCTGAAGCCACGTGTGCTGCATAAAAGAGCGCACGGCTCTGTGTTGCAGCCTAGGACAGGCCTGGCCTGAGGATACAGTGGGAAATTTTCACTGGTTTCAGCAAATAAACACTACACTGTGGCCATGTTCTGTGTAAAAATAATAGCCGGGTATTAACATAAATAGCCTTTCAGAGAATTTTTATGCCAGAAACCAGATCTGTTTTGTTTTATGTCTTTTTTCATTGGGAGACAAGTAAGTTACCATTAGACCCAAGCAATGAGTATTGGGTCCCAGATTTTTTCCACATATTTCAACAAATACATCAAATTATTACAAAAAAAAAAAAAAAAAAAAAAAAGAAAAGTGGGGGATAAATGTGTAAAAAAACAAAACAAACAAACACATTGTCATCCTCAAACCCTATAGAAAAAAACCAGCTAATTACTTAGTTTAATATTATTTGTAATAATATATGTTATTACAATTATTATGTATCTCCAGTGCATAAAACATGTACACACAGAGCTTGACATCCACACCCTGTTCCCGCCAGAATCACCAGCCAACCAGCGTCTCAACCAGCCATAACCCAGCCAACACAATTCTTTTATATAATCTACAATCAAAAATATAAACTTTAGTTTCATGCATAGAGAGGAATCACTCCAACACAGAGAAGTATATCTCTGTGCATGTGGTGTCCCATCATGCAAAACATGCAACTTTTCCAATGACTAATTTTCTTTCTTGAATCATGTTGAGCAACACAAACTGGGGCCCAACTTCCGAAGCCAAGATATAGCACAAAGTATGTATAAAATTCAACTAGGCAAAATAGATAGAGTGAGTATTTGTATGACCAGATGAAAGACTACCCACACTTGGCTGGTTGGCTCGGGTAAGTGTCAAGCGCCAAGCCCTACACACACACACAGTACATATCACATCATATATAGAAATCACTGTCAAAAGCGTACCTCAACACTTACAGTTAGACTATACACCATAGCAACACTTTTACTGCAGACCAATGGTTTTTATTCCTTTGACATACTCTAACATGGGGACCCAAGTTGAATAAAACTGTTTTGTCGATCCCCTAACAGTGTATTTGACTTTTTCAAGATTTAAATAGGACAACAAATCTTAGCTTAGCCATACCGATGATCTAGGAGGTTCAGGAGATTTAGAAACTAGATCTGAAAGTCTCCCATTCAGTAACAGCCTGATGCAGACTAACCAATATGTACACTAACCAGGTTTTTATGGTGGTGAGAATATCAGACTGCCTGCATCTGTGTTGGAGCTTAGAAGCTGCACCAAATGCACTGTTGCACGATCCAGCGATCTCTCCAGATTGGCAGATCATCATTAGTTCCCAAGGTCTTTAAAGTATTAAAAAGTTGTTATCAAAATCAAGGCCTTAAAAGTATTCAGTTCTATGGGCAGGTATAAAATTTGTTCATCTTGGTCTTAAATGTTTAATTGTGACACAGTCTTTCCATTGATGTAGGTAATGGATTAGTGAATAATTTCTAGCAAACTTTGCAATATGTGAAATTAATATTCACATCATTGTATTAATGCTATTGTTACATTCATACAAGTGTAATTAGAAGTGTATTCAGCCCGAGCTAGAAGCTTGTAGTTACAGTAAAAATACAGTATATTTTAGAGTAATACATAACTATGCCTTTTTTTACAAGATGAGTGTGAATTTGGCATTACATTCTATCATAAGTGGTTTTAAAATGTCTTGAATGTGCCTTTAGTTTGTAAGTTTTTGAAAGCTTTTGTGACAGGTCTGTTGTTTAATGAGCTGCATGGACATCATCACAATGCACCCTTTGAAGAACCTTTCTCATTAAAAATATATGATTAATTTTGTATGTTTTTAATGCAGCATTAAAGTTATTTCATCTGCATTAGGCTTTTGTTTTAAGAAAAAATCTTAAGAGTGTAAAATTCATACAGGTTTTTATTTTGCCATCTATCCTGGGATTAAATTTTATTCTAAGTGTCATTAAAAAGTCTTAAAAAGATTCTTCAATTTCAGAAGATAAAACCGGGAGCTACCCTGAATGATATAATTTTGTTTCATTGCACGCCCCTATGTAATACTGTCAGTGGTTCCCAAAGAGGGGTCCAGGCCCCCCTGCAGTGCTTTCCAAAGGCTATATTAAGTACATAAAGATAAATTGAGTTTGAAATGAATTACAGTTATATATTTGTTTTAAGAATATTATGTTTAAACAATTTGTAGCCATTTTTAGTGTTTTTTGTAAGGTTTTTAGAGAAACATATAGGAGAAAAAAAAAAGCCATACTTTTAAATAAAGGGAAGTTCTGTAGTTGGGGGTCTGCGTGGAATTTTTGGAAATTCAATGGGTGTGTGAGAGTCTTCACTTTGGGAATGGCTGTAATACATTAGAGGAGCTAAAATCTATCTAAACTAGTTTTGGGCCTGCGGTGGGGTACACACAGAACAATGGCTATAGATTTGCAGGGCTACTTAAAGAAGATCTGACTGACAAACAGCTATTCACTCTCATTCTTTTACTATGGGACATTTACAGCAGATAAACTACCTGCATGTGTTTCTGTGGTGGAAAAAAAGCTAAACCTGGAGCTACACAAGAGGAAGAAGAAAAAGAAGAAGAAGCTCTTGGCCAGGCATTTACCCCATCCAGTCTCAACACACACTTCCCACACAGGTCTGTTGTACCACAGCTGTTGTACTGGCACTTCCCCCACTTTACTTGTGCCTGCTGTGGCTGTGGCTGCAGCTCCAGGAGCCCACTGGCTTTGGCACAATCGGTGCTAGAGCTCCAGCACTCAGTTCGTACAATAACCAGGTTTTTTATGGTGGTGAGAATATTACCAAATACAACAACAGGCCACTTCTGAATCATGCCTTTTACAGAAAAATAAAAGTTATGCCATTTGGTTCAATAAATTAACCCCCTAACTACAACGAGAGAAATACAACCATAGGGCATAACATTATGACCCTGACAGGTGACGTGAATAACACAGATAATCTCTTCATTATGGCACCTATCAGTGGTTGGGATATATTAGCAGGGTTTCTGCTGAGTCTAAAATATATATATATATATATATATATATATATATATATATATATATATATATATATATATATATATATATGTTAAATAAAAAAAATCTGAATTTAAAGCCTTAAAAAATCTAGGTCTAGGTCTTAAATATGTCATGTACATTTAATGTAACTACCTGTGCTGTGTCCACAGCTTATTCTAAAATGCCCACTTAAATTCTCGAAGGCATATACCTGTCTCCGATATGTCGTTCTGATTTTTCTTACCAAGATCAAAATGCCTTTGCAGCACTCACTGTTGTCCGTAATCACAATTAAACAACACCGAAATGTTTATGATTCAACTTTTTGTGCACTGTGGGCTCATGAAATAGATCTTAATTTTCTTCAACAACGGTCTTAAAAAAGACCTTAAATTCAACTTATTGAGCCATGCAGAAACCCTGTATTGGGCAGCAAGTGAACATTTCGTCCTTAAATTTGTTAGAAGCAGGAAAAATGGTCAAGTGTAAGGATTTGTGTGTGTGTGAGTTTGACAAGGGCTAGATTGTAATGACAAGACGACTGGGTCAGGCTATCTCCAAAAGTGCAGCTCCTCTGGGGTGTTCCCTGTCCGCAATGGGAACACTGAACTACTGTTTAGTTGAACATTTATTATGAGCAGTTTATTCAGACAAACTGGTGGTCATTGACCCTTATAAACAACGATTTTCTTATCTCCTGCTCTTTTGAGATTCAAGACCATCCTGAAAGCCTTTTTCTGTTGGACCTCAGATGAGTCAAGCTTGAGAAACTGTACATACACTACACCATATGCCACAATAACAGAACATTTTAAAAGTCAGTAGAAAATACATGATATGGTTTGAAACTAGTGCAGCAACCAGAAAATTTAGTGCTATTAAAACATTTCTCAGTGTTCTAGGTTGGACTCGAGAACCTTTTCCTAAACTTTTATTCTGGGTTCCAAACATTTGCTTGGTTTGCCAGTAGGACCACGACAGGCCTTTAAACTCTAAAAACAACTTTAAGTGAAACCAATTAGAGATGTTTTTTTTAAACTTTCTGTCAAGTAATTCTGAATAAACTGTTCTTAAATAAACTGTTACTAAATTGCCAAGGTGAACTTGCACAGATGAAAAATTATAGTTTCCTTTTTTAGGTAAAAAGCGCTGCAATGATCCAGTAAGTTTTATTCATTTAAACAGCGAGGGAGTGTCCAAATCTGTTCACTTAATTAGCCCACAATATAATTCACTATATAGTGCTGGACTATAAATTGATTGAGGGGTTAGGGGCTAGGGATAACCTTCAGATACAGCCCATGTGCCCTGGCCTGCATCTGTGGAAGCTTTTGGCCCAGTATCCAGGAATCTAACCCCTGACTTTCTACACCAAAGATGGGGGGAAATAATTGTGTTAGCTTGAGACGGATACTTAATATTTAACGTCCCAGGAGCACCACTGCCATAATGAACGGTAGGGCTGGGTATTGTGAAGAACCTCACGATTCAATTTAATTTTTTATTTTGATTCTTTAGGTTTCAATTCAATATTTAATTAAGTAAATACACAAATTATTAAAGTACCTGCTGATATTTTTAAATAATAATGTGTGCAATAGTTCTAATGGTTAAAAATATGTTTTTTTGTCTCTACTCTGACAATGTTCAAGTCCAGGCTAAAAACTGTTTTTTTTTTTCTTTTTTTTTTTTTTTTAGCTGTGCATATGACAAGTGAAAGTGTTTTACCTGCACTCTTTGCTTTTAATGTTGTTTTAAATGGATGTTTTTTCTTTCTTTCTGTAAAACACTTTGAATTACACTGTCTATGAATTGTGCTACACAAATAAAGTTACCATTTATATCTAAATCGATACTGAATTGAGGAAAAAAACAAATAAACAACAACATTGCAATGCATTGATGAATTGATATTTTTAGCCACCCCTAGTTAACGATCTAGGACTTTCTGTATACTGTTATAATTCCCCAGTCCCATAATTGACCCTTATGTAATAGATAACTCCCACCAGTTTATGTTTTTGCATCTTATTGAGACATGTACACTATGTATACAATGTACTGTATAAAATACTGCTAAGTTTATTGTATTATTGTATTTGTAATCCATCTTAGGGTTAGGGTATTTTTGCTTGTGTTTTCTCAAGAGTGCTTTAGTGCAGCCAAGCTACTGTGACCACATGATTTCCCCTGTGGGTGAATACAGATGAGTTCAAGTGCTTAATCTTTTGCATATTTAACCAGTAAAGGACCAAAGTATTGCCTTCTATTAAAATGGGAGTGTTGCAGCCCCCTTAAATTTCTGAAAAATCTCTTGCGGGCTGGCAACAAGAAAGCTTCACCATTCAAAAGTCTATGCCATATTTTTCTGCATAAATTTGCATAAAACATTACCAAAAACACTGACTGATAGTTAAAAATTGTACTTGTACATTTCACACTACATTTCAAACTCAGTTTCCTAACAGACAACCTCTGGTGGCTCCCCTGCAGTACTTTTGTGGGGAATTTGGGAACCAATGCTTAATGCTAACTAATGAAGTTAAAATGAAGTACTAATGAAGTTAAAGGTCAAAATCTTTTGCCATACGGGTTATCTGGCAAAACTACCCCTTTAACTGCTCTTAACCTTCCTGTTATGTTTGTTTCTCAGTTCCTGTGTCGATTAGACCTGGGGCGTGTTCAATTACCCAAAACCAGAAAATCTCAACAAACCTTGTTTATATCTCATTATTAATTCATTACGAACCATCTCAATCAATATTGAGTGTAACTGTGTTCTTTACCTCCCACAGATCAGGGCTCGATGAGGATAATTCACATGTTCATAAAAAAAATCATGAGGATTTGTATTGGAGTTTAATTTTACCTTATTCTTTATTTGGATCTTCAAGCCTTTTAAGCCCTTATTTCGAACCAGAACTGAACAAAATAACACTGAGGGACATGTCATCACAGTAAGCTTTGTGCAAATTGATATTGCACTTTTCACACAGGTGTGTCAGTGAGTCAGTAAAGTTTATTTGTATAGCGCCTTTCACAGAGAGATAAAAACACACAGACATAATAAAATCCAATAACAAACAAACAATTTGGCTGCACAACAGACACAGAGCATCTGTCAGGTCAAGGCTCGTCAGGATAACTTGGATCCTGACCATGAAGAGCTCTGTAAGCAATGGCCAAGATTTGGTGAATGAATCCTGTAGTGCACAGGAAATCAGTGAAAGGTGGCAAGGACAAGAGTAATGCAGCAATATCTGGTATAGATTTTGTAAATAACCTGGCTGAGTAATTCTGTACTAGTTGGAGGAGACCTGTTAGTGTTTTATTGAGAGCAGAGAAGAGAGAATTGTAGCTCATGCTTGTCTTGACATCATCGGTTGGCTTGCAGACCCGCCATAAATCAGTTTAGTGCTGTAAATATCAAAACCAAGCAACAACCAAAAAGACATATCACTGACCATGTCCCAACTGCAGTTCATACAACTTACAAATAGTAAGTCAAATTCATCGCAAAAATAGTCCAAAAGTGTTCTTTGTGTGGGGGAAATGTGGATGTGCATTGGAGTTGGTTGAACAGTGATAGTTTTTTTTTTTTTTTTTTTTTAATGGCTGCAAGAGCCTCCTACCAGCCTGGCTAGAGCAGGTTGAGTCCTTTAGGCTCAGTTCCCAGGCTTGTGAAGTGTAGAAGTTTTCAGGCTCGAGGCCTAGTTTCTAGCTTGCCATCCATGAAACCTGGCTTGTGCAGAGAACAGGACCAAGCATTTGATAAATCCATGTGCACAAAATTCACAGTTCAATATTCATTCAATAATATTGGATTATAACTTGGATTAAAAATATTAATAATTTTAGAGCTCAATAGTTAAGTTTCGTTAATCCAATGATTATCATTATCATTAATAAATATTTGCTATATTATATTTATCCACTGTACTAATACAAGTATATCAAAAATAATGTAAAGGCCTAACAATAAACCTAACACACAAAGAGCACTGAAGCAGCATGAGTGCATTGGTTCTTTAGCACCAATGAACTACAACATTTGGCCCTTTACAGATGCCACACAAAAGCATTCAAAAGTCACAGTGTAACAAAGACAATTCAAGTGATGATTCAGTTTTATTTAGTTTAATTTAACCATGGGTGTAAGAGAACAAGCTTATAACACAACTCTAACTGTTCCCATGCAAACAAATGGGACTGGCTAAGCTAAGCTATCCCATACAAACATATGGAGCGGCTAGGCTAAGCTAGTGGAAACAGAGTTACTCACCAATTTCCACAGTTTCCAAGTCAACCAAAGCAGCTTTTGACATGTTTATGCAGCTCCTATGACTTATCAGTTAATACATTTAACTTCACGAGTTGACAGTGTGAAAAGCTAGTTAAGCACCAACCTGCAGCAACTTAAAGTTAATAAAGCACAACAATTGGCTGAGTGTGGTCCACGTGATCACATAACACACACGTAGAAAAAGTCATAGGCGAAGTGAGAGTGAAAACCCAGAGATTTAGCAGTTTTGGCTCCTGGGTTACTTATAGCTTTGACTCTTTCCACTCATTCAAATGACAAATGCATTATAGGCACTTACAGGCTTATGAATCACATTTGTTCAAAAAGATGACCAGCGGCCAGCATGCAATCATTCACATGGTGCTGTAGAGACTTTGTCCAGAAAGTTGTCCACACCCCCTTTGGAGGCATTGTAGTCATCTCTTGTGCTGATTTCAGCATTTTTGTGCAAAGTGCTCATGAGCACTAAATCTTTTCCCATTTTGGGGCAGTAAGGCACTAGTGCTGTAAAGGCAAACAAGAAAGACTGAGGGGCTCTGTTTTCTTCTGCCATTACAAACCATTGTAACTTAACACTAATAGACTGTCCAAGGACATACTGTATCTGTCCTTAGACCTTAATTCTTGGTAAGGAAAACTCAACAAACCCAGCTATGGGAAAAAGAGAAACAGGGAGAACCACTCCCACATTAGACAGGCTATAGTTGTGTCAAGGACAGATGGACAAAGTTCATTCATTCATTCATTTTCTACCACTTATTCCCGTTAGGGGTCGCGGGTGACTGGAGCCTATCCCAGTAACTTTGGGCCATAGGCGGGGTACACCCTGGACAGGGGCCAGCTTGTCACAGGGCTGACACAGAGATGAACACAGACAGACAACCATTCACTCTCACATTCATTCACTCGGGTCAATTTAGAGTCACCAATTCACCAACACATGCATGTCTTTGGACGGTGGGAGGAAGCCGGAGAACCCGGAGAGAACCCACGGTAACACGGGGAGGACATGCAGACTCCACCCAGAGAGTTCGTGTAATGGTGTGTGGGCTCAAACCCACGACCTCCTTGCTGGAAGGCGAGAACGCTAACCACTCTGCCACCGTGCACCCTGGACAAAGTTCATTTGTTATTAAAGT
Source organism: Bostrychus sinensis (assembly GCA_020698575.1). NCBI lineage: Eukaryota > Metazoa > Chordata > Actinopteri > Gobiiformes > Eleotridae > Bostrychus > Bostrychus sinensis. The sequence continues at coordinate 35,115,351 of CM036248.1, forward strand.
TTCATCCAGACAGGTGAGGGAGGTGAGGTTCAGGAGGGGTCTATGGGGTCCATATGAAGAGAAGTTAAGGGGTCCGTGGGGTCCATAGGTCGGGAGAGGCACACCAATGGGGTCTACCAAGGTTCAGGCATCACTGGGACATCAAACAGCAGCCAGGCATCTGAAGCAGGGGTTGGTACACAGGGACAATTAGTGAATAGCAATGAACTGGGTAGAGTGTAAACTAATATTTTATAATATTTTATATTTATATTATCACATGCTGCCCAAATTTTTAAGCCATAGCAGGTTAGGAAAGCATATATTGCCTAAATGGACAGCAACCTCTGAATGCTATCCTTTCATCCAGTGTGACATTAAGACCTGGGTCATAAAAGGTAACACTGAAGAACACTGTCCCATCAGCTGCTAGCTCCATCCAGTCTCCATCTGACAGCCCATGTCTCTTCATTATCAAATCAGACTACTCTGGAGAAAATATCAAAAGCCCAGTGTTTTTATTGTTTTCTGTAGACAGTTTTTTATGATACCACTACTATTAATGGATTAGATTTATCTCTCAGGCTTCCTGAAAGTGATTTACTTTGGGGCACTACTTCCCAAATGTTTTGAGTTAGGCCCCCTCAAAAAAATAATAAAAATAAATAAATAAATAAATAAATAAAAATAAAAATATTCCCCCAATGTGAAATACACGCAAAGTAATTCTACTACATCTCATAAGAACATGGTCAGAACCAAGAGAGGTGGTCCCATTCAGATCAAGGTACACTTTTCATTGGTTTAGTCCAAACTTGTGCACGTCTTTGTACATCGCAGTAGTGGTGGCGGGAAGTATAACTGGAAAGATACCGATTCAGGTGCTGGCTCCAACTGTTTTCACCTCAAAACAGCAGAAAAAATGAAAACAGAGACATAAAAAAGAAAAGAAAAGCACAAATCAAACGTTAAATGAAATTGAACCAATATTTAAGAGGGAAGAGGAACTTAAACTTTGTTTTCACATTATAGAAAAACTTTAAAAGACTGACTTCCAACTTCAAACTACATCTGAGCTGTAGATTAAGGTTATGGCATAAGCTTAACATGAATGGCTTGTATAAACAATGCCCTGATGTCGAGGGTCGCATTTTGCGGCACACCTCCAGACGTTCTTCTTAGCGTAGATTAACTCTGGCTGTCATTTTTCACGACACATATTACCTGCAGTCAGCATCAATGTTAAAATCCGGCTTTGTTCTCAGAAAAATCCTTTTGCCCCCGGTGTCTCTGAGCCCCCACCTGTGTTTCATCTGCTCTTTTATCCCTGATGAGCTTTGTTGTTCCTCGACGCTGGCTCATTAACATTCACAAACAACATATTCTTTAATCATACCCACAAAGAATATTTACTACAGCACTCAGTAGGTGGTACTCATTAGAACATTGCCCATCTGCATCCTATGGAAAAATGTACTTTAAGCGCTCGGTAGGCATCGCACACAGAGGAATGCCACAGGACCATAGAGACTTGGTGTAAATGGGGACAATGATTGAGTGTGACCCTTTAACACATAAAATCTAAATATGCTAAATATTTTCCATAGCAGGCCTTGTAGGGGCCAAGATGTTGTTTAGGGGCCTCTATTTTACCAGATTGCGATTCAGAGATTCCTAATCCCATAGATCAGGGGTTCCCAGATTTTTCAGGCTGTGACCCACAAAATAGCAGCGCAAACAACCTGTGACCCCCCACTGTAAAATGTGACTGACACCTTCAGGAGGAAAATCTTTAAAGGCTGGGTAATATGTAATATTTATTTGCATGGCTTATTTTAAAATTACCTACACATAAAGGTATTTTCTATAAAAATGTGTAAAGAAAAGTTTCATAAATTTTTTTATAATTTCTGGAAATCACCTCGCGACCCCCTCCTTGGTGTGTCACGACCCCCGCGGGGTCCTGACCCCCACTTTGGGAACCCATGCAATGCATAGACATGCCAAAATCACTTCACAAGCAAAACAGTCATGATGACCTCGCATATTAAAAATAAACATCCTAAGTTGAGCCGCTTAAGCAAGATGACTGATAGAAAATGATTTAAAAAAAAAAAAAAATATATATATATATATATATATATATATATATATATATATATATATATATATATATATATATATATATAATAAAAATATAAATAAATAAGCAAAAAATAAATTACTCACCATTATTCACTCACTTATTGACATATCAATGTGTAAACAATAACAAGAAAAAGTGTTAAGAGTTAATTAGTTTATCCTTGCTGGCTTGTAGGGCCCTAGGCATGTGCATAGTCTGCATATAGCAAGAAATTGCTGTCACTGGTATACCAGTCCAACTTTTTTTTTTTCTCTCTCTCATTGTCTTTTGTCTGTAGGTGTTGCATAGAGATAAGTCACTGCAGAAGGCTTCACTCATAGGATGGCTTAGCCTCCACTGCTACTTTTCCATATTATGCTTTTAGGCTTTTTGAAATTGTGTTAGACACCTTTGCATCAGTATTTTAAGTTTTATAACTTATAGTAACATGTATGTATATTCTTTTGGCAAGCTGTTACTTTGACTTTGTAGAGAACACTTGGATTCAGTGGTGTCACTCTCTGCTGGCAACAGTGGGGAATGGACAGAACATAAAATGGCTATTTAGCACAGCTATTAGCAACATTATGCTAACAGACAGATGAATGAGCTGGCTTTTGCATAGTGACAGCAAGTTAAGCACTGAAATGATAAGAATGAGTCTGGTGACTTGCGATTCTAAAGTCCATACACCATGAAAATGTAGAGCCACAACACCTTTTCCAGATCTTCAGGAAGGAACAGGCTCAGTCAAACAGGCATGGATGAAACAAAATACTATTCCAGTTGTTTTTTTAGGTGGAAACAACATTATAACGGTTAAAAAGCTCAAATTAAACTTCTGGGATATTGATCTGGTCAGTTATGCTGCAGAGTTTGTTGTTCATCAGTATCAGCTGCTTTGGTGTTCATGAACTTAACAACAGGGTGCACAAGAGGGTCCCCAGTGAAACAAACCTCTAAAACAGGAATGATTTTACAGCACCTCAGAACCTCCAGGATCTCAGTGATGCCTTGGTCCAGATCTGGGAGGAGATGCCCCAGGACACCATCTGTCATCTCGATAGAAGCATGCCTTGATGCTGGCAAGCATGCGCACAAGCACTTGGGGGCCGTACAAACTACTAAGTACCATCTTTAAGTTGCTGTAAAGAAATTTCAGCAAAATGGTCTAGCCAGTTACACTGTTATTTCCCTTTGATTTTTGGGATGTCTTCAAATTCTGGCAGGTAAGAATTTTCATTTTCATCCAACACTATGGCATCCTTAAATGTGTCCTAATTCATATCAGTGTAGATATCCAGCATGAGTTTTTGCCCTTTGAGATTGGATGTGTTTTCAAATGGTTCCTTTCTTTTGAGGAGTATATTTTGTCTTTACTCTGCTCTTACACTTCAAAGCAGATAGAGAAGTGTCAACAACAGAAGTTCCATTCTGTACAAGTTGATTGCTTGATTATGGTATTTGTGAATAACCTTGCTTTGAACCATATGCTAGCAATAGCCAATATGATGAAAACACCTAAAATAGACTTGAATGTTCTACACTTTCTCAATGGGTCAAGTGTTCAGCCTACTGCAGACGCTAACAACTGTCTTCTTTCTAAGATTCCACTGCCTTTTTCTCCACACAATTCAACAGACAAACATTAAAATTACATAAATGACACATAATAGAATATGGCATATAAATTATTTGTTGCTTAATCTTCTGAAATGTATTCCTGGGGTTGGATAATGCCCTGGACAATGGTCAGTTAGTTGCAAGGCTGACAGACAACTTTTAACTATCACATCCATTTACTATGGTCCCATGTAGATTTATCAACTCATACTGCAGCATGTCTTCAGATGATGGGAGGAAGCCCTGGAGAAACCTTTGTGATAGTGATAAATATATATGATGTTGATAGTAAAAATTGTATATCTAATTACAGGGATATTCTATACAAGACTGAACAGGTGCTTGTTAAAAAGGCTGTGCAATCTGTAAAATTAATGAATGCTGTGGCCCCACTGTTCATGGTTCTGTGTGGTGTGAGAAAGAGAAGGAAGAAATAGAGAGGGTCTTTTAACTGCAGAGACCAGCCATCATGTAAAATTCATGTGGAGGGGAATATGTGACACTGCAGTGAGGGATCCAGAGAGGACACAGAGAGGGAGAGATGAAGAGAGAGGACACAGAGAGAAAGAGAGAGAGGGCACAGAGAGGAGATAAAGAGAGAGGACACAGAGAGGAAGAGAGAGTGCACAGAGAGGAGGAGATAAAGAGAGAGGACACAGAGAGGAAGAGAGAGGGCACAGAGAGGAGGAGATAAAGAGAGAGGACACAGAGAGGAAGAGAGAGGGCACAGAGAGGAGGAGATAAAGAGAGAGGACACAGAGAGGAAGAGAGAGGGCACAGAGAGGAGGAGATAAAGAGAGAGGACACAGTTAGGAAAAGAGAGGACAAAAAGAGAAAGACACAATGAGAGGACACAGAGATGGAGAGATGAAGAGAGAGGACACAGAGAGGAAGACGAGAATAGAGGACACAGATGAAGAGATGAAGAGAGGACAGAGAGAGGAAGAGATGAATAGAGGACACAGATGAAAAGATGAAGAGAGAGGACACAGAGATAGGACATAGAGAGGGAGAAATGAAAAGAGAGAACACAGAGAGGGAGAGAGGACAGATAGAAGAAGAGAGAGGACAGAGAGAGTGAGAGATGAAGAAAGGACAGAGGGGAAGAAAGAACAGAGAGAGGGAGAGATGAAGAGAGGAAACAGAGAGGAAGAGAGAAGGAGAGATGAAGAGAGAGGACACAGAGAGGGAGCGATGAAAACAGAGGACACAGAGGGAGAGATGAAGAGAGGGCAGAAAGAGGAAGGGGAGACTGAAGAAGAGATGACGAGAGAGAGAGAAAAGCAGAATGTGGGAGCAGACCCAGCAGGAGGACGGATGGAGAAGTACAGAGACCAGATGAAGTTGCTGCATTTGAGATAATTTGAGAGAATATTACTCCATCTATGAGATCACCAACTGAATTTACTTTCACAATTACTGCATTGTTATTATATCTCACGCTATGTTTACTATGTTTGGTGCAGTAATATTTTTTTGGGGAAATATTTGAATTGGGTGAAGAAGAGTCTCTTTATTGGCCTCCATTTAAATTTCAGATCATAAAACAAAGCATAGATAGACAATTGTCCCATATTCAGAATGCATTTGGTTTAGTTGTGGTTTGCTCAAAACAATCTAGTGGCCATTAAAGTCTATAGATTCTAATGTTATGTATCTCCTCCAGTGGTGGACAAATGTCGTCCAGTTGGCACTATTTTACTGCCACTCCAGCCAGTTTACAGTCATTCTGCTGCTGCTCGTGCTCATTACGGAGAATGCATTTGTGTCATCAAGTATTTACCGCCTCCACCACATGGAGCTGTACCCAAACTAACATTTTTAGTGACTTCAGTTAGTGAGCCAATTTTCTAGCAATACTGGAGGCTATGGTAAATGGAAACAGAAAAGTCTGACAAATATAAATGAAATGAAAAATGCAGTTTTTCATGATTATTTTTAAAGTGGAAAAAGCTATCTAAACCAGCCTGGGTCTGTGTACAAAAGTAAGTGCACTCTCTGTCATGTCATGAATTAATTGTGGTTAACCACAGTTTTGAGAAAGCTGTGTAAAGGGAAAGGGATACAAAGCCTTTTCTGAGGCTTTAGGACTCCAGCAAACAATGGTGAGCGTCATTAGCCACCAATGGAGAAGTCTTGGAACAGTGGTGAGCCTTTCCAGGAGTGGCCTGAGCACATCAACGACTCATCCAGGAGGTCACAGAAGAACCTAGAACATTACTAACATTTAAAGAACTGCAGGTCCCACTCACCTCAGTTAGGGTTAATGTCCATAATTTAACAACAAGAAAGAAATGCTGGGTCCATATGAGAGTCTGTGTGATGGTTAAATGAGCTGTGGGCAAATGAAGCGTTTGGAATCTCCCCCTGGTGTCTCTGGGCCGAAAGTACCACTTGCAAGTATGAGTGTCGCCGACCTGGTATCACAGAAGTCTCGGATCTCGCGACAAAGTGGCACATTGCAGTTAGCAAAATAACAAGCTAGCTATGGCTTTATTTCTTGATTTTCATTGTGAGTATTTACGATAGTGCTTTACTCCAAAATGTAGAGGAAGCTCTATAGGAGAAAAATAAGGCAAAACAACGACGAAACAAGCAGAGTTACTGAGTTCTGCTTTGAGGCCTTGAATTCTTCTCCATTTGTAGATAATGACTCTCACCATGGTGCGCTGGAGTCCCAAAGGCTTAGAAATGACTTGTAAGCCTTTCCCTTTACTCAGCTTACAAAATTGTAAATAAAGTAAATTCGCAATTTAACAAGGAATGCACTTTCTTTTGCTCATAAGCCCAGGTAGGTTTGCATAGGTAGTTCCTTATTTTTTTAAATAATCATTTCAAGGGGCCATATTATATTTTTTAAGGCTTTTTGAAATTATTTTGAACACCTTTGCATTAGTATTTCACATTTTATAACTTGAAATTATGTATATGTATGAAAAATGTCTTCTGTTGGAGAACTGTTACTTTGACTTTGCAGGGAACATTTGGATTAGGCATCTGTCCCCCCCTGCTTAGCAATATGATGCTAACAGAGAGATGAATGAGCCAACCGCTTCGTAATGAAGGCAATTTAAGAGCTAAAATTATCAGAATGAGACCGGCAACAGTGTATGGGGTGCTTCCTGGTTTCATGTGTCTATGAAGAGCGGTGACACTGAGCTTCTTCAACTCTTGAGTGCAAGAGCAATGCCCCAGCATACAGGCTTAGTCCAAGGTGTGAATATAACACAACTCCAGGTATGTTTTTGAGGAGGAAATAACATTATAACATAGTTAAAAGCTAAAAAAGTCAACTTAGAACAATAGGGGCCTTTAAAACCAACATTATGTAGGTTTTTTAAGCTGGTTATTGCTGTCTAATATTCAAAAGTGTTTGATGATCAGAAACATTTGGAATATATGCAAAAATATAAGACATCCAGTGGAGGGCACATACTTCTAAGCAGCACTGCACAAATACAAACTGTGACATCAAATAATTTTATGAAAATTATGCTACAGGAAATGCCCGTTGTAAACAAATCTATAAAGAATGTGCCATCTAACGTAACCATCCAGCCGCTTATAAAACATATGCAAGACTTCAAAAGCATAGACCGTATAAATCACACAGCCATCTGTTAACTCTGATTTCTAAATGTTAACTCATTATTCTGCCTCATCAGGTAATGGAAGTGACTTCAAGGACTTAGATTATTTTATTGCCTTGATTTCTGAGGCCACCAATACACAGTTTAAGAAGAATCTGTTAAAATAGTGGCAAAGTGCAAAAGCTTGAACCAAACATGACACTTCAAATTATACTTGTACATGTCACATTGCACTTGCCAATAAGTCTCCAATAGCCACTTGTCACTGGACTTGCAAGTCATGTCTCTCCATTAAACCTAATCTAAAAAGGCCACGCTGCACATTTGGCAAAAAATTACTAAGTGGCAATCTGAGGAAAACTGAGTACCACTGGAAGTCTGCTTTTAGCTGCAGGGCCTGGCAGAGCAAAGGGGAAAATACCAAAAAACTTACAAGAAAATGAAAATATTTACAGCCTGGCACATAATTCATAAATGTCTCTGGAGCTAAGTGTTTCTGGGTTCTATATGCCAACCATCTGAAGTCAACTTTTGATTAATGTTTATGGATGTGGTGTTTGAGGTTTGAGTTTAGTTTCATCAATCTTTGGAGAGTAATTGCGTGCATTTTTTAAAATATTCTACTGCTTATCCTTTACACCCTATACTGGCTGCACTGACAGACAACCATTAACTTTCAAAACTCGTTTCACTATGGGACATTGAGAGTCACTGGTGGACCAAAACATGCATGGTGTTCAATGGTAGACTCCACAACCTTTTTTGCTGTGATTCAAAACTGCTATCCACTAAGCACTGTTTAATTCATGGCTAAAATACCAGAGTGGCAACATATCAAACACAGTATCAAATAAAGCACCAAATCACAACAAAGTTTCAAGATACCTCCCAATTAGCGCAGGTCTGTTTAGATTGAGTTTTAGAGAGAAAACCCCACATTTCAGCCGTGAGCACACTCTTGGTGGCAGTGACAGAAACCTAGGGCAGACTCCGGCTCAGAGTTGAGTTGGAGAAGGACAGAAAAAAACAAAGGGTTGATAGCAATGAGCAAATAAACTTTTCCACTAATATTAAGTACAGTATAAGCAGAGAACAGCACTGCAGTAGAAGATAAAAGATCAGGGTGACATACTCCACCAGAGATCAAGACCCAGGCTCATCTAGACCAGTGATTCTCAACTGGTGGGTTGGGAGCAAAAAGCAGGTCCCAGAACTGTCTTCAGTGGGTCGTGGACCTTTGCAAGGGAAAAGAAAAGTTTATTTGCACTTTTTAATTCTCAGTTGCACTTTTGTTATTTCCAGGGGTGAAAGTAGATTTTTGCTTATGCCGGTACTATAACAAATTATGCCTACATATATATTTTTAATAGCAGAAAAAGCAGATATATGAGGTTGAGAATGAATCTTGACTATAAATGAAAAATATAGACATGGCTTATACGGGGTTTAACAGGGTTTGAAAACAAATCAAACGCACCCTATAAAGGCCAACACACACCAGATGCACGTAAAAAAATACACCCCTATTGTTTTCTATGAGGCGCACGGCGGTGGCTGAAAACACATGGTCCCCTGTACTTCTGCAGTAACAAAGATGGTTCTCTGCTCCGTGTGACACAGACACACAGCTGTAAACACTGAGGGACAGTAGCTGCTGCTCGGGGGGACACAGGCAGCAGCTCCTGACTCCTGCTGCAGTCAGAGCATGGGGAAACTCCTTTCTGCTGCTAACTCGCTAATAACCTGCTATAGACAGGGGCGGCTTCAGACAAATATCATTGAGGGGGCAATGGGGGGTCCGTATTAAATAAAGAGGGGGCAATGAAATTCTGACGCAACAATATACACCAAAAACAATAGGCTATAATCAATAAGCAAAATATAAATTACCATCTAGACCAGTGGTGCCCAACCTTTTTCGGCTCGTGACCTACTTTTAAAGTCATCAAGGCCAGGAGATCTACCTTTATTTTTTTTTACCCCTCTTTTCTATTAAACATGGTGGGCATTTATCAGGGTTATTATTATTGCAGTGGTTAAACATGAAAATAAAAATAGAAATAACCACTTTAATAAAGTCACATTTTATTAAACTAAAATGATAAATGATAAAATGTAGCATTTTTGTCAGTGATATTTACAACATTCCATCATTTGCTAAAACTGCTGATTATTATGGATTATAATAGGCCTACTATATTTATAATTATGCCTGAATTAAACTGCAGTATCAATGCAGCTTATCATCAAAGCTCAGCATTATTTTAGTAACATTGATGAGTGACAGGAGCTCCATGGTAACGCTCAGGGGAGGAGCTTGTGAGACTTCGACAAAGTCAGCTTTCCTCTGACTCCTTCCTCACCTGTCTCCTCCCTGACACCTTTGCCTCTCCTCCTGTGTGTGTGTGTGTGTGTGTGTGTGTGTGTGCATGTGTGTGTGTCTGTGTGCGTGTCTGTGTGCGTCAGCCCCATGGCAGTGTTCAGAGCAGCTGCGGCGCGTGAGCCGTCTGCAGCCTCCACAACAGAACTGAAGTGAAAGCGGCCAGAACTCTGATTGTTATTAAGTTGCTTGTATTCTGTTTAGTTCGTAGCTTGTGCGGTTTCCTCGCGCTTCCGCGGTGTCTCGTGTTTTAGAAAGAATCTCAGACTGATCGATCTGCATGTCATTCAAAAGCCATAGGCAAATGACTTTATTTGGAAAGACATGGCTCCGCGATCTACCCGCACTGCTTTTACGATCGCCGGGTTGAGGACCACTGATTAAAGCCTTCTCAAGCGTTTGGTGTAATTGGAGGCGGCACTCCAGGTGTGCTTTGGGCTTAAGACGCGCACGCTCAATGCGTTTGTTTAAGGAAGCGAGACAATCAGTGAATGATGAGAGGGGAGAGGGACATTATGTGCATTAAATCACATCACGGAGCGATCATAAGCCACTAAAAACCACACAGACACATATATGATGAGAGAAAGCACTGCCTGGTTCACATGCTTTAGCGTCAGATTTTTTTTTTTTCTCATAAAATCGGCCACAGTCCACGGCTGCTTTCTAATGTGTGTAAAAGGTGCAAAGACCGGCCACAGCTGATCTCTTTCTACCCGGTACTGCGTACCCCCTCTAAATTTTATGCGGGTACGTAGTACCGGGCCGTACCGGCTTACTTTCAGCCCTGCTTATTTCATGTATTTTGCATGAAAACAGGACCTTAAAAATTCTGATTGTGATGTCAGGCCCATGGTTAGCATTTGAATAAGTGACTAGACATAGAGACTTTTTATTAGTGATGGGTCATTCGTGAACAAGCCGGCTCTAAGAGCCGATTCTTTGGAGTGAATTGGAAGAGCCGACTCCCATAGATGAGAGCCAAATCTTCAGCTGCTACTGCTCAGCGCTGCAAAAATCCGCACAAATAAAGCAGAATTTTATTCTGATAGACACACCATGCAGCCAATCACATGTGAGGACAGACTACAATCATATCATGTCATTATGTGAAAGAAGTTGGGTTCTGAAGACAGCGATTTTGATTATACTGGAGACAGCAAAGATGAGTACAGAATATTGTAACTGTATTTTGTGCTTGCAACCTGCATAAAAATAATACTTTAACAAAAACATTGATTAAAAAATGGTGTACCAACACACAAAACATTCATAATTAGGCTAAGTTAGGCTTATGTGCAGAGTGATACTAAATGAAGAACCATTTGGGAGCCATAAGAGCCGGCTCTTCTAAGGCAGCCGAGCAAAAAGAACCAAATCTTTGAAAAGAGCCAGACTGTCCATCACTACTTTTTATTCTGTTTGTGCGGGAAAGTACAATTGATATTGTTTGAATGGCTGAAGTTACTGCATGTAGAAGGGACTAGTTCCCTTTCTAGTTTTGCCACACGCTTGGGTTATTTTTATCTAAAAGAATATCACAGTCTTTCAGCCTGATATTCTGATATTATAGTATCTCAGGTTCAAACTGCACCATCTGTTCATTAGTTAGGGGCCCTTTTGTATGGAATTTGCATGTTGTCCCCATCGCTGTGTCCCCAGGTGCTCCAGTTTCCCTTAACACCAGAAACATAATGGTTTCTGTTTAAATAAAGATTAAATAAAAAAGACGAACTCTCGGCACAATGAGGAGACCTGCATTTTGAGTGTGCAGAAGTCTGTTAGATTGATAGTGAACAATGAGTTCTTTCGTGGCCCACACCCTTTACATTTCTGAAGTAAACATCACTCTAAAAGTCTGACAGGTCTGTGACCAGTGAAATCTGAGGTGGGCATGGGTTTGGCCTTTCTTCTGGGGGTGGAAAACTGAAGCACTGTCCTCAAAGGTGGGGTGTAGGGTTGGCGCCCTGAAAAAGGTCCAAAGCGAGTGTGTGCACACAGTGGGTAAAGACATTTTATGCTTCCTGGTTTCTTTTGAAAACAGATGGCAGATGAGTCTGTGGATGAAGAGAAAATATTCAGTTCAATTTCAATTCAGTTTTATAACCCAGTATCACAACAAAAGTTGCCTCAAAGGGCTTCACAAATAGTTAATCAAACATAAAAACACAATCAGACATAACACACAAGCAACACAAACAATAACTACACTAAATAAAACAGACCCAGGACACTCCTGTTCTTAGACCCTCCTTCTCGGTAAAGAAAAACTCCTACACAAAACCCACATGTGGGAAAAAAAATAAGAAACCTTATGGAGCCCACACTGAAGGAGAGATCTTCTCCCAGGGCAAACAGGCAACATGTGTCTAGGACTGTTAGTCCATTAGCTCATCTATAGGATCATAGATCAGGTCTGTAAGGATGCAGCAGGTGGGCCTCATCCAGACAGGGGAGTGGGTGAGGTAGGTCCGGGAAGTCCATAGGATGCAGCAGTAAAATATCAAGATGATGATGTATGTAAGGAAGATATCTCACACTTTAGGCTAATCCTCCAGCTACTCCTGACCAGGAACCTTGGCTCAAGATCTGGAAAAGGGTCCCCGGGCGCTGCACTGCAGTCGCTCACTGCTCCTGACAGGTTGCCCCAGTAACATTTAAGGATGGGTCGAATGCAAATGACAAATTTCCCTATAGGAACAACAAAGTATAACTTATCTTCAGTGGTGAAATGTAACAAAGTAAAAGGTCTTAATTACTTTACTTAGGTACAATTTTTATGTATCAGTACTTTACTTGAGCAAATTTTACAAGGGGTACTTTTACTTTTACTTCACAACATTTTAGAGCAAGTATCTGTACTTTTTACTCCACTACATTTATGAGTATTTTGAGTTTTGGTTTAAAATCACGTTTTTTACCGTGCCCTCATTGTAGACAATCAATACTTAAATATAAAAAATGCGGTAAAGTAGTATTGCTTTAGAAACATCAATATATTACAGACAGAAGACCAACAGTCTCTTCTACTGCACCATTTTTCAGAAAAATCTCTTACCTAAAAAAAAAAAAATGAGTTGTCGAATCTTTACGAATTACTCAGAATGGCAGGCCAGCCTACCAAAATCAGACAGTATCACGTCCCAGGTAGCTGACACCATGGCACTAAACAGATGGGCGTTCATAAAAAAAATCCCTGCACTTCAACAACAATGAAGAGAGACAAGGAGAAAAAGGTTCATCCACGCCACAAAATCCGACCACTGGTTACTCATCATACCTCAAAGCTGCAGATGATCCCAATGGTCGTGAAGCTGGCTATAAACAAGCAGATGGTGCCTTTCAAGGGAAGAACTAGACTCAAGCAATACCTGCCAGCAAGAAAATAGGCAAGATACATTACTTGTCTTGGCTGGCTCTGATGGGGTCACACACATTTTTTATACTGTATATTTTTATATATATATATATTTTTTGCCATAATATTTTAATAAAGCTTGGGCCATGAGTAATTTAACTGCCTTTACAATGCAATGCAGCATTACATGGTATTTGGGTTAATGACAAACAAAAAGCAGCAATAAATAAGGAATAATGAACACAGCTTCTCTTATCAAAAAAGGTAATCCAGTGTTACAACAATCTTTAGAATAAATGTACATAGTAGACTTAAGGCATGAAACTGCAAACTACTCAAAATCAGAAGTCAGAAGTTGTCTGTTAGGTCTAAGTCCTTCATAAAATTGATAAAAGGTCTCCAAATCTTTTCAAATAAATGGCGTTTTGGTTCATGAATAGATGGTATTCTTTAGAAAGGAAGGTAATACAATATTTTCTTCAACCACTGGGTGGCGCTGGGTCTGTTACTGTTTTTCCAAGCCAATGCAATCCATCTTTTTGCAGTCAATAAACTGAGCTCTATAAATGTGCATTCAGTTTTACTAAAATTATCCCACACAATTTTTAAATCTACACAGTGAAAATTGTGCAAACCCTGAGCTGCCAAATCCAGTCCCAGCCAATAACCAGAAGAACTACTGGGTGTTCTTTGACAACAGGCTCACGAGTGTCCCTCTTACATTGTCTTAGCAGGAATCCACTGTATTGGTACTAGTAGCAACAGACTGCCAGGTGTCAACTTGATGTGTGAAGCTGAGTTGGAGAGAAAAGCACTTCAATCTTTTGAACAGAAGATGGCCAAGGTTTGACAAACCATCTTGCATGCTGTGAAGTGTTATGATAACAGTTCAGTCAGTCTTCTCAGTGATTACATTGGAGCCCACCCAGTTACTGAGGTTGATAGGTGGCATGGCAAGCAAAAAGAAAATCATCAAAGTCCCCTGCAATGCTGTGCTGACAGAGTATTCCAAGAATATGTGTGCGGTGGATCTGATGGACTCTCTTATTACATAGTACCACCTACAAAATGGGCCAGAATCTTTATTCAGAAAAGAAGGCCTAAACGACATCCATGCTGAATGACTGCTAATCCAGACTGTCATCCTCCTCCTTCTAAACGTCTCAGAGTCTATGTGGTGTTCCACTTTATTGACATAGCCATTGGGACTGCCTGACTGCTCTGCGAGAGAGACTGCAGCAGCACTAGGATGAGAAAAGAGAAACTGATGAAGTTCCGTGCATTCAAGTCATTTATTGCAGAAAGCTTGTGCAAAGGTCTCAACACCACAGCCCATTGCATAGTCATGGATGAAAAGAAAGAGAAATGCAAGGAACCGGGATGCAAATGTACACCTAAAGCCAAGTGCCAAAAATGTGACGTCGACGAGGTTCCATACAGAATATTAGAGAACACGCATTCAGAAACACAAACACTTTCATAATCTCTAAACCACTGATTGATAAACCATTTGTGGGTGATTTAAAACTTGTTTGCAATTGTTGTTTTTGAAATAATTTTTGGATATACCAGTGCTTCTCAAGCCATGATACAGCTACCATTAGTAATGCGTGTGCCTCTTCTAAAGGTACTCCGGAATCCTAATTTAGAGGTGTATCCGGTAGAGTCTCCAAACTTCTGAGACATTTGATTGTTGGTGCTCACACTGTAGTTTCCAACCCAGAGACACCAGGACGACATGCCGGACACTTCATTCACCCCACAGCAACTGATTTTACCATCACACGGACTCCAAAAACAGTTTATTTAAGGTAAACAAGTGACTCAATTCTGCCTTCAATGCACATTTTAAAACACTGAACAGTTGATTCAAGATTCAAAGCGTTTACAGTCACATGCACAGTAAAGAAAAATGCTTCTCTCTACAATGACGTTTTTTCTTTGCTGTCCTCACTGAATGTCACATAAGATCTAAAGGTATAAAATAAATAATAATAATTTAACATTAGGCCAGTATTTTCCAACCAGGGGTACAGGGACCCCTAGGGGCACGCAAGCACAGGGGATATTTGGAATTATATCATCATTTATTTGGAAAATAAGAAAATGTTTCCAATCTTTTCATATTGAACATTGAAACTTGTGTCTCAGTGATTGATGAGAAGAAGGTCAAACTACTAAAGAACATTAATTGAATATTATATGTTATTATATTATTATTATTATATTTTTTAGGTTCAGTAGGTTGATGCTTAAAATGATTATTTGTTTTTAATGTTTCAAGTTTTTTATTTTTTATTTTTATTTTGAATGTTTAATATACAATAAAATAAATAGGTGATATAGGACAAATGTTTTCAACATGTATGACATGTATGAGTGGAGGGGGTACACAAGGTATGACAAAAAAGCCCAGGAGTGTACGCAATGACAAAAAACATTGGCAACCACTGCAGTAGGCAAGGCAAGGCAAGTTTATTTGTATAGCACAATTCATACACAGAGCAATTCAAAGTGCTTTACAGAAAAAAAAGGCAAATTTAAAAGTACAAAACACAATTAAAACAATAAAATCAAATTTAAAGAGTATAATTAAGAATTAAGAATTTAAAATGAAATTAAAAGAGAAGAGTGCAGATAAAACACTTTCAGTTGGCATATGCACAGTTAAAAAGAACAGTCTTAAGTCTGGACTTGAACATTGTCAGAGTAGAGGTCTGTCTAACATCGTCAGGGAGACTGTTCCAGAGTTTAGCTGCATAAAACTGAAACACTGCTTCACCTGAGTTTAGTCCTGACTCTGGGCACCAGCAGAGACCTGTCCCTGAGGTCCTCAGAGTCCCAGATGGTTCAGAGATGGTTCAGTGGGCAAAAAGGCATTTTAAAATAGCATGTAAATACAATAGAAATATAAACTCTGCATAAGTATAGACTATGCACATAAATGTGCGAGGTAGTGAGCTACATTAGCTGTTGTGCAACAGTCAGCAGTGAATGAATGACTTGCATGTGCAAACTGACAGATGTAATTATCTGCAAATATAAAGGTGCAGAAACAGACCCCTGTGCAATTAACAGTGTGCAAACTGAAATGTAAATGTCAACAAGGAAGTATACTGCATGAAGTAGTCCATTATTACAACTCCTGTCAGCTGTTTAGGAGTCTGATAGCATAGGAAACAAAAGAGTTTTTGAGTTTTTGTTTTTCCTGCATTTCACACTTCTGTACCTCCAGCCTGAGGGTAGAAATGTGAACAGTCCATGTTGCCAACTATTTTCAATGGAAAGTAGTTAGATCCTGCTTAAGAAGTTGCTAAATGCCTCACGTAATTTGCATATTAATGATGTCACCATAGCAAATTTGCATAATAACCCAGACTGTTAATATAAAATTCAACTGTTTTCTCCCCTATTCCCTCTCTACAAACTCTTTAATATAAACAGTGTCCTGTAGCAGTAACTACCATACGCAGCACAGATACAGTACTGGAGAAATTAAAATAAGATAAGATTATGAAAAGTAAGTCTTATAGCCTATAATAACTGTTAACACAATTTTAATAACTGAAATGGAACCAAAATAATCTAGAACTATATGATGATGCCTGACATGAGCCTGTTTTTATGTATATAAAACCCCTAATATATTTAGTATAAGTGTGTTTGCTGTCCAAACCAAGCAGACAGTGGGTCCTGCTCACTGCTGTGTCCCGCTGAGTGACATCACTCATAGAAGGGGAAAGGGGTGGAGTTATGGGAACTGCTCTGATCCTCGGTCTCACTAAGCGTGGCAGAAACACAGCGGAATGTGTGCGGGCAAAGCAGGGAAAGTGCAGAAACGACAACTCTCCTCTCCAGAAGGCTTCTGACAACTATTTAAAGTCATTAAGGGTCGCCCAAAATGTCACTAGATTTGCGGCTAGTCGCTTTTTTAGAAAATAGTCGCTAATGGGGTCTGAAAAGTCGCTAAGTTGGCAACACTGGTGAACAGTCCATGTTGGGGGTGGGTGGGGACCTTGTTGATGTTGACCTGTAGATGCTTGGACATGTACATTCAAAAGTTTAGAGGTCAAATGAAGTTGACCTGTAAAGGTTACAGTGTATTTTAGATGCATATCCCTAGCTCTTGTGAATAATTGTATTTTCCTGTTCATGCGGCTCATGTGTTCTCCTTCCCTTTGTTTATTTCCCCAACACAGTTTTATATTTGCTCATGACAGTGATTTAAAACCTCATCCCACTTCTACAGATGATCTGATTAGATGAACGCTCACCGTACTTTATCAATTTCCATATTAACCAGAAACAGTCGTGTATCCTCCAGCCCCCTCATGCCTGCAGACACAGGCCGTGTGCAGATGAAGACATGTATTCTAATTACACATTAATTATCTGATAATCTCATTACGCTCATTACTGTGATTGGGTATGTTAATATGTTACAGTGATTATGCAAATGAAAGAGGCTCTTGGTGAGTAAAGTTTCCGTCGGAGGGTGGCGTTTACTTGTTTTGCATGTGAAAGCAGCTCATGTGTCACACAGATTACACAATTAGGACATAATGTATGGAAACAAATGTAAACAGAATTGTCCCCAGTTAGCGTGGATGGCGTGGCGGGTATAAACAGCAATTTAGCTTCACAAAGCCTGATTTCCACTGACTACAATTCAAGGGACATAATGAAATATAAAGTGAACATTTTTTGCTTATTTCACAAGAGCAGAAGAGAGCCTGATTATAATCACATACTTGCAGACAATGTGTTCCTGAATATGGGATGTTCCTGAAGGCTCTTGGCTCGTCAACATCAACAAACATTGACTAGGAAGTTATGTTTGTTTTGGCTATTCCAGTGCTTGGTAGGTCTGCTTATATATATGTATGATAGCAAGATAACGCAAACAATAATGGGCGGGCTTTTAGAGAAGTTAGGAATTGGGTCAATGAAGTAATAGTTTATGGCTGGATCAAAATCACTGTTTTTAAGGACTCTGTACCATTACATAGGTACTAACACATACAAGGGGTCAGTAAAGGAAGTGGGTAGCACATTTACTCCTGCACTAGAAAATCCCTGGTGCTTCTTTTTAGTTTTATTATATTATCAGACTTATATTGCATCAAAATCTTTTTTTTGTTTGTTTCATTCTGATTATAGATTATTATTATTATTATTATTATTTTTTTTTTTTTTACAAATAATTCATTTTAAAAACATTAATTATATTATTATACTATTTAATAGAACAACAGTTGTTGCAGTCACCGGAGTTAAGAAAGACTCTGGCTCTAACCTCTCTTAAGTAAACATTCATGAATGAGACCCTTGAGTCAGTTAGTCAATGTGAGTCATACGTGCAATGTTAGCCCCCAAAATAAACCGGCATTTTTAAAAGTTATGCCTGATTCACATGGAACATCCGACAACAGCCAGCAGTCACGGGAGAGAAGCGAGTTTAGGCTGAAGTTATGAGTTCACGCGACAACAACCATGCACAGAGAGCTTTATGTAAATAAACGCCACGTCTGACCATGATCTCCTGTTCATTTGGATATTATTTCCCGGACTTTTGTGGTCCTACTCTGGGTGAGCATGCTATGTTCAATCTCATTTGTGACCCAGTGTCCCCAGACATAATGTTTATATTGAAATGTGAGCGCAGCTGCACAGGTGTTTTTCTTTAGAAATTTACTGGATCCTGTTCACTGTGCCCAGGTCTGACTTTCTGTGAGGGTCGATGTGCTCTGTCCAACTTTATGCATGACCACTGCAGCATCCATCAAAAATAAACTTGATGCATATTTTTGTCGGGGAGTTGGACACGTACTACAACACTGGCATGAACTCATGCATTGACTTGAATGGTTTCTAGTTGTTGCAGAAGTCAGTTATTTTGCTTCACTGCTTTTCCGGCTTCTTTGGCTTTGCGTGTGACAAAAAAACACTAAACCAGAACTAAATACAACATTGCCTCTGCGTCCTCCCTTGTTGTTATTTATGTTGCGTTTATAAGATGTCACCTCAGTAAGGCGCACTTTTCCTGCCCACAATAAACCGTTACTATGAAGTAATAGAAAACCACCCAAACCGAGTAAAACCAAGTAGTGCTGGTGGAAAAGGGCCATAAATAATGTGACAGTTGGTAGAGAAGTCTTCCTACAACTGAGAGCTTGGCGGTTCGAATCCCACTGTCCCCAGTTCATTCTGCCGTTGTCTCCTTGGGCACCCAAACCTGCCTGTATGAATGTGTTACTGTGATTGTGCGTTTGGTGGTGGTCAGACAGGACCTAGCCAGCAACGTCTCTGTCACTTTGCCCCAGGGCAGCTTTGGCTACAGCTCACCATCACCAAGAGTGACTGAGGAATGAATGAATAATGTGAAAGCACTATGTAAGGCTGAAGCAATATTATTATTATTTATGAATGGCTAAAGCTATGTACTTTTCCTCAAACACAAGAAAAAAAAAGAAAAGAAAAAAAAAAACATCTGTTCCCTGTGATGTTTTACGTATTCTATAAAATTTAAATACACTTGACTTCTGCCTTGGGAATAATAAAAGCTCTTAAATTAAAAATATAAGCTACACAGGCTGCCATAAACAAATGCATTAGTGATTGCTGTAGTAATGCTGAAAAGGTGGAAGAGCAAATGGTTAAAGCAAAAATGCAGTAACGAGATATAAGCGTGTACATGAATAATTAAAGAAATGCATGCATTCAGTTTATGTAGGAGCAGATCAAATATTGATTTCAACCTAATCCTTCTGTCTCTTTGTTGACATCCACAAAGCAACATTCAGTTGATGTTCAAACAAAATATGACAAATATTAATATTGATGCGTACAAAAAAACAAATAAAACACAATGTTATTTCATTGTTTTATGAAACAACAACAAAAAACAAACAATGGGACTTCAAAATCATATTACATATTACACATAAAACTATTAGTATTGGTTTTAGCAGCATGACTCAACTCAACTACTGACTGCTGCAACTACTACAAATCACCTATTATTGCTGTTTGCTACTACTGCTTCCATTCTATTACTACTGCTGCTGCTGCTGCTACCACTGTTACACAAAACCGAATGGTCAAGGTCAAAAGTTTTTTTTTTTTTTTTTCCTTTTCCTGTTTTGTTATTGAAAATACATATATTTAGGAAGCACATTTTCTTCAAAGTAACTTACTCGAGTAATAGTATCCACTTGCTCTTCTTCTGGGACTACCTCTTATGGATTCTCATACTGCAGATCCGTTAACAGACAAGTCTTATTCTCAGAGCTCTCCGCTGCATAATAATTCCACTGATATCTGGGGACAAGGCATGAATTTTTCAACAACATCCGCCTTTAAAAAAATCAAACATGAATCTGAGTTAGAGGGAAAGCCTATATGACTAATTGGTTTGGGGAGAAAAGGATGGAGGTCTCCAGTGATTTTTATGAGACTTGTGCATTAAAACTATCTACTGTAAGGGTAATCGCATCTGCAGGAGGATTGCTTGGTTAGTCAGGAGAAATAAAATGAAAAAGAAAAACAATGGAACCAAAGATTTAAGTATTATCATGAGGGAGAATCCTGTACTGTTGTTTTAAAGGAATACCATGGAGCTTTGGGGCTCAAAACTCAAAGTACAGACGTCAAAGTACAAACTGCACAATATTCTAGGAAGCTAAATGGATTTCCCAGAACAACTATGCTAAAGGCTCATTTATACTCATTCTGTCCATACGTTGGTGCATTTTTCCAAAGCTTTCGGGTGCAGACCAAAGGAGCATGTGTCGCCTAAATGGGACTCTGGTGAGCACAGTCAAGTCAGAAGTTGAATTTCCGCAGGAAATAACCATGGCTCAGCTCTGGGTCTCAAATGGGAAACACATCTCTCTCTTTTCTATAAGCCGCTCTCTTCAGCGGGCAGGGCTAACTGAGGAATTGATGGCTTGAGGAGGCACATCATAACAAACTTAGATTCACCCCTTAAGGAGTAACTGGTGAGTTGGTCATGTATTAAAATGCAGCACTGATCACTGTTATTTTGGACTTATTTTCTTGGCATTTTTTTTTTTTTTTATAAATGTAGTGTACATACTTGGCCTGTGATGCCATATTTGTCTTGCTCTTTTCCTTCCATCTTTGTAAAATCTACTGACGACCCAGTGTCATGACAAAACAAGCTAGCGATGGCTTTATTTAGTGATTTTTGATATGGCAGAGCAGCCAAAAGGCAGGAAAAAAAATTTGGCCAAATGGCAGAAAAAAAGCTTTACTTAATAAAAGTAAGTAAAGCCAAGTGAGGGATCACAATAGAAGTTAAATGGACTTGTGAGTATTTACAATATTCCCAAATATAGGGCGAGCTCTATAGAGGAAAATACGGCAAAACCACAAAAACACAAGCAAAGTTACTGAGTTCCGCTTTAAGGCCTGCCTAAGCATTTACATCGAAGCACATACTCGCTCACACATCTGCCCATGTACTGGTGCGTAGGTTGCTTGTATTCAATCATTCCTCAGGAGGGCACAGTGCAGTTCTTCTTTTGGGTTGGTGCAGTCACTTATCAGAGGTAAACATTGTAATTTACTTTTTTGTGTGACTGTCACAGTGCAGTGCCAGGTTATGTGTCATCCACAACTTTCTACAAAACTTTATTTGTGAATCTGCTCTGATGTTGTCATATCATGAATCTGTCTACACACCCTAACAGTGTTCTGCAGGTTGCAGCTCGCACGTTAAACTTCCGCAGGAATATGTGCGGTGATGTCATGCTTGCGTATATGTACTCAGACAGTTTTTCTCCAGCCTAAAAGGTAAGAATCTCATAAGGCACATGGTTTTAATGGTTCTATGTGTGTGTATTGTCTTGCCCATGGACACCACAACCGTATGTAGTGGGTCAGAGCGAGAATCAAACCCTCCCATTAGTTGGCAACCCGCTTAACCTCCTCCCCATTTGGCTGTCCTGTATTCTGTAAATTCACTTTTAATACCTAATACTTAGGAACAAAACCAGAATATTTCAGTCCCTAAAAACATGCTCAGCAGCATCTGTGTAGTGTCAGATGTTATGAATATACGGTTTACTGAGTGCATATGGTATTTATTTGAATGCAGCAGACGCACTACTTCAACCTGTCAGACGGGCTCGTCACATCTTCTCCCTAATCTAAATGCATTGGGGATGCCGCCATAATCAAGACGGAATGAATCAGCCAAATGTTGATAAGGGCCTTCGAGGAAAAATACACAAGTCATCATCCTCCAGTAGACAAGTGTCTGCTGGCCCCTGGACCCTACAATCAACCCACTGTGCTGTATGGACAGAGAAAGACCAATCGGAGCCAATCAAGGCAGCTTTATGAAAGGACATAATGAAGGCTGAACTGCCCAGTTTCACCACTGCTGTCCCGGATGGTGTTAAAACAAAATCTGTTATGTGTAGAGCAGTGGTTCTGCCATTGAAAATACTTGGCTTTCCAGGTGTCAATAATGGTCTAAAATGAGCCTAAATCAGGACTGAACCAAATCTAAACCACAACTAAACCAGGTCTAGAAGAGGTCCAGCCTATGACCAAACCAGTACTAAACTAGGTCTAACTTTAACTTTATTGTCCATTTAGTGGAAATGTGTCTTTGGTTCACCATCAGTCACACAAATACAAGGATTTCCAGCTATAATACAATAAATACAAGACATAATCACAAGTATACAAATACCAATGATAACTGGTACAGAAAAACACCATCATTTCAATGTTTTAAAAATGTGCGGCATATTCATTCATTCATTTTCTACCGCTTATTCCCGTTAGGGGTCGCGGGTGACTGGAGCCTATCCCAGTAACTTTGGGCCTTAGGCGGGGTACACCCTGGACAGGGGCCAGCTTGTCACAGGGCTGACACAGAGAAGAACACAGACAGACAACCATTCACTCTCACATTCAGTCACTAGGGTCAATTTAGAGTCACCAATTCACCTAACACATGCATGTCTTTGGATGGTGGGAGGAAGCCGGAGAACCCGGAGAGAACCCACGGTAACACGGGGAGGACAGGCAGACTCCACCCAGAGAGATCGTGTGATGTTGTGTTGGTCGGCCCGGGGCTCGAACCCATGTGCGGCATAACTTGTCATTGGTGCTTGTTTAGTAAACTGACTGTATTTGGGACAAATGACCCTTTATAGACTTTCTTGGTTGCTAGAGGCATTCTGTAGTTTTTTTCTTCCCTGCATTTTAAAAAATCTTGTTCAGCTTATTCTTATCAGCCACAGTTATAAAACCAGACAGTGATACTGAAGATTAAAGCACTTCCAATCAGGCTGACATAGGCTCTCTCAAGTTTTTATAGATATCCTATACAATATGCGAGAAGTTTAGCTTGTTATCAATGTGTTTTCCCAAATACTTAAAACTACTCACAGCTTTAACAGACTGATCGGAGACTGAATGGGGCCTGAGTGATTTAGGAACTAGTTCCTTCATTTTACCTACACTGATAAGCAGGGAATGATGTGTACACCATTGTTCAACCTTCTGTACATGAGTTACATAGTTACAGCTGATATTATTGTTAAAAAGACTGACAATGGCCTTGTCATCAGCATATTTGAAGAGTTTAACAGTACTGGCTTTAATCTGCAGAGCATTAATGTACAGGGAAAACAACACACATCCCTGTGGTGCTCCCGTGTTGACAATGACCTCATCAGACACAAAGCCTACCAAGTCCACAGACAGGTGAATGGTCAGGTTCCTGGGCACATCATCACAGGCAGAGTAACCCTTCTCCTTGGTGTCAGCTGAGTCAAAATGACAGTAAAAGTGGTTCAGGTCATTAACAAAGGTTAGGCAGTCCTCTGAACAGTCTGCCTGAGCCTTTTTTGCTCTTCTCATCATTCCATTTAGCCCCTCCCAGGCTTGGCGGGGTTACATGACCAGAACTTCATTTGAATTTTATTTTTGAAGGCAGTTTTAGCCTTTCTGCAGGTTAGATCTGAACTCCCTTCTTTTACTGTTAAGTCCCTCCTTGTCAGTTTTTATAAATGCCATTTTCTTTTTATTTAGACACAGCTTTAGATCCTTAGTGAGCCATGGTTTGTTATTTGAGTAGACACAGACTGTTTATTTGGTGACAACAGATTGCTCACAGGACTTTATATATGATGTAATCCAGTCTGTAAACTCATGTGGATCTTTGATCGAGTCAAAAAACACATTCCAAATTGTTGTTTCAAAACAGTTTTTTAGCCTCTCTTTGCATTCAGAGTTTGAGACTTGGACAGTTTTCACACTTGGCTTTACTCGTTTCACCAACTGTCTGTATTTTGAAAGTAAGGGCCTGTTTACACGACAACGCTGGCCAGGAAAACGCAACAGTCCTGCCGCCTGCGAGTTGCATTTGATAGCTCCAGTCTGAAGCTTTCCAGCTACTTTAGGATCTTGTGGTTTTCTGGAGCCATTCTCATAAAGTCTCTCCTAAAAGTAAGTTCTTGTACAGATATTACTGACAGCTATTGGACTAAATATGAAAGTATGAGACATAAAAGCCTCATATTTTGTGCTTGCGGGTCAGCTGACATACAGAGTGCACTCATCCAATCGCTGTTCAGATTGGGGCTGTTATGTCAGCGTTTTCAGTGAGGACGGTGTTTTCGCAGTTTACACAAGAGTGAAGCCACTGGAGCAGCTCCCCAACATGAGACAAAAACACCTCCTCCAGCATTTTCAAACGGCACCTAAATGAATTCTGTTATGATCTGATTTGCCAATAGGGGGTCTGCACACTGGTTTGTATGCATCACTGATGTTACTAAAGCTCAGATCAAGCGTTCTGGTAGAGCGTGTGGGGCGCATTATGTATTAATGGAGAGTCGGGAGATGTGGTGAAAGAGACAGCGTATTAAAGTCCCCCAGGATAAACACCAGATGATCAGCTGATCAGGACATGATGGAGTTAAAAGTTTAGTTATGTGTTCGGCAGCTTCTTTATTGTTTGGCTCCGGTACATACACTAATATAACAGTAAGCTGTCCAAATTATCTAGATAAATAAAACAGTCTGAATGACACAACTAGCGTTCCAAAGTCCTTTGTGCAGACGTTCGTGTATTGTGAACTGTGTAGCTCACCTCTGGTTGACAAACATGCAAGTCAACAATGGACTTTCCAGAAGCCCACTTGTCCTGGTCAGACCATATTATAGTGTACCCAGGAAGCTCCACAACGGATTGATCGTTAAGCAAGGTCTCCGTGAGGCAAATCAGATTACTCCAGCAAAAGTCCTCCTCATGTTTTACAAGCAATGACAGCTCATCCAGTTCAATATTTAAAGATCTTACATTACATGGAGTTATTACGAGAATTGGGTGTCTGCTCCCACGCCATTTCAGTCAATTTCGGAGCCCTGCTTTTGTTTGTTTGTTTGTTTTCCGCCGCAGAATACTGTCTATTGGTAGAAGTATATCCACGGTCAGACCTCTGGCATTTGGCTAAAGAGAGTCTGAGTGCTCTGGGTCTGGCATGACTGTGCACTGCCTGTCGCAATCCAGGTGAGCAGAACAAAAACAATGGCACAGGTGTAGTAAAAGTTCATTGTGAAAAGATGCACGTCAATAGCACTTGTAAAAAGCTGCACAATGACAAAAAATAAAAATAAAAATAGTAAGCTGTAAAAATCACTATAGATCAATCAAATTAATTAATTTAACACACTGGTGAACACAGGGTCGACTGCCACTAAGCTGCACCCCCGCCACAGCTAAATGAAGTCTAGAACAGGCCCAGACTGTGACCAAACCATGACCAGATCATGACCAAACCAGGACTAAACCAGGTCTAAAACTGGTCTAAATCACAACTAATCAAGGTCTAGACCAGGCCCAGACCATGACAAAATCATGGCCAAACCATGTTGTTCATGGTTTGGCCATGATTTTGTCATCAAAACCTAATCAGGACCTAACCAGGATTAAACCATGTCTAAACCACAACTAAACACAGTCTAAACCAGGCCCAAACTGTGGGACCACACCATGTCCAAAACAGGTCTACCAGGCCCAGACTATGACCAAACCATGACTAAACCAGATGTAAACCACAACTAAACCAGCTCTAAAACAGGTCTACCAGGACCAACCAGGAACAAACCAGGTCAAGACCAGGCCCAGACGATGATCAAATCAAGTCTAAACCAGGGCTAAACTACAGCTAAACCAAGTCTAAACCAGGTCTATCTAAGCCAATGACCAGACTATGACCAAAACAGGACTAAACCAGTACAGGTACCACTGATGGTACGGAGGCCCCTTCTAGTGGTACTCCAGAGTATTTTGCGGTTCAAGTTCTGATTTATGTTAACTTACAGCCAGTACTTAACCAGTAATGAAGTGTAGACCAGTACTTAGACACAGTTAAGTCCTGTTGAGGTACTGGTTTAATCCTGGTTTGGTCATGGTCTGGGCCTGGTCTAGATATGGTTTAGTGCTGATTTGGTTTGATTCTGTCCTGATTTCATTCTAACTGGTTTGGTCCTTGTTTCCTCATGGTCTTGTTGTACCTGGTTTAGATTAAAAAGAGCCATGGCCCTGCAGCCATTATTTAACAGCCAATCCGAACATCCCTTATTGGAGTGTACATCAGCTTTAAATCTATATTAATACAGCCAATAAATATGACATCATAAAGTCTAATTTTTCTATAGAAATGTACTCTTAGATGATTTCACAGGTTTTCTTCAATCCAAAACAAAGACATTCAAGTAGTTCCTGAAAACATAAATGTATACGTTATTGTCTCCACACAGGACAGTTTCAGGAACACCGAGGTTTAATCACAGAAAAGCACATTAGAGCAGTTACAAGAGCGGAGACATCTTGTAAATGTCCCGGCAGACATTACGACCAGCGCTGATGGGGTTGTTTGTTTCAGCGCCCAATGAATACAAATGAAAAACAGCAGGATAATGATACAACTAAATGCACATTACAAAAAATCCAATAACTCCAATGAGGTACAGAATGTTCATAATAAAATCCACGGCGATGAAATCATATCTTTCTGTTGCATCTATTTGTAGATGGACGGCACAATAAGGACAACAGCATATCACCAGAAGTGTGCAGAAGTTTAAATGAGTTAGGGAGAAAGCCAAACAAAAGGCTGGCAGGTAGGGTTTCAACTAACATAGCTGCTGACTGTAGATTTTGTAAACTAGAATTTACTTTTTTTTCCCTGCCTTTTACATCTTTAATTGTTTGACTCATCCACAAGAACATTAAGGCAGCCATAAACGCGTTTTTATGTTCAATGTGTGGGTGGCTTTGTATAGCTTACTTCCGAACATACTGGGACCTTATACATACTGTTTGTGTTTAAGGAGTTCTCCCATTGTCATTTCAGCTGTGAATGACCTTCACTTTATTTCAACTTGAGCCTTTTATAATCATGAAACCATATCATACCATATCAACGTATTCATTTTCAATGTTTTATTAATTTTGAAACTTTATAAAACACTTGAGAAAAAAACATAAATTAAAAAGATGAATCTATATTACCAGTTTAATTCAGAATTGACAGGCTCTTGGATGAGAGAGAAAGAGAGAGAGAGAGAGAGAGAAAAAAAGTCTAGATGACTTATTTTATTTTGACAGCCTGGACAACTGAAAGTATACTTTTACTTGTATAAAGACTCAAAAGGTCTAAGGGTGGAACCAGGATTTAAGAGTCTTTACTATTTCAAATAATAGAAATAAATACTATTCATTACAATTAGATTTTTAAAACAAATAAATACTTCTGTATTTTGTGATTTTTAGTACTTTTTTCATTTATGAGGAATTCTTAAAAATAATGTAAAAAATCTCATCTTGTCTTGTTCTTGTGAACCCAATCTTGTGTCAAAGTCAATATTATATTAATTAAGGTGAGACACTGCAGGTGAATAGGGTTTTGTTAAAGTAGTGACATAAATGTAGGAAAAAATGTATTGCACGTTTTGAGTAATTTTATGTTTTCATATGCAAATTATGCATTATATGTGTAAAAAGGTGCAATTTACACATTAAAAAAAATAAAGAAAACTGAAAAATGTGAATTTTGAACAGAGCCGAGTTAAAAATGTATACATTTTGTCAACATGTTACATAAAAAGGCTTTTACAGAGGGGATTATGGAGATTTGATTTAGTCTTTTAGTAAATTAGAAATCACTGACAATAGCTTTAAAAAAAAAAAAAAAATAAAAAAATCTAACTTTGCCTTGGTTTTAGGAGTAAAATGACCAATAACTCAGACTAGGAATTACATGTCAACAAATCCTTCAGTAAAAACCCTCAGAATACTACAGTACAAGTATTACGTACAAGACGGGAAAAATGTGTGCTTGTAGGAGCTCCTGAAGTGGAGATATCTGACTCAGAGTGTGAGGAAAACTCATTTTGAGAAAACTGCCTGAAATTAATATTTCCAATAGTAATCTATGCATACAAATGTATTAAACTTAACACCATGTATCATTTTAACATTTTCTTTATTTCAGTGGTAAAGCTACATGTTAAGGGAGCAAACTGGACCAAAACCTCAAAATTCAAAGATTTTTTTTACCTGTGATGTCTCCCCTTAACCCTCAGGCCTGCCTTAAAAAAAAATTTTTTTAAAAAAAATAACTTTGTTCCTCCATTAGGTCACTGGGTCACATTTAAAAATATAAAACATGAAGAAAAAAAAATGGTTTACATAATTCCACATATTTGTAAATAAAACATGAATTATTTACTATTTGTGTAGTTAATACCAGTGCCTGATATGTCTCTGATTAGCCCTAACACTGATTTTAATATTTTTTTGTTTAACTTTTTGGCCATTACCAAAAACAAACAAACAAACAAACAAAAAAAGCACAAACTCACACTCTGGATTTGATGGTAATTTTGTGTGTGTATTTTTTGGGCTCTGACAGGGTTTCATAGAAATAACATGATTTAACATTTCTGTATTACAATGGCAATAGATAAATTATTTATTATTATTTTTTTTATTTTTTTTGGGGGGGGGTTATATTTTTTTTCAGTTGCGATGCTAAAATTCTAAAATGTAATTATTAATGAACACATATCATCACCCTAGCATATGAAATGCAAAAATGAGAGCAAAAAATACATTTGAAAAAAAGGGTGCCGGGGGCCTGAGGGTGAAATAGGTGCATGGTGGCAGAGTAGTTAGAGCCTCTAATCCCTCAGGGTGACTCATGATCTCTTTGTTTGTGTGTTCTCTCCTCTTCCTCCCAGTGCCCAAAGACATATATCTGTTTGGTGACTAACTGATGAGAGAGTGAATGGTAGTCTAAATGTGCAACTAACGTGCCATCATCCTGGGTGTACTGTGTCTAACACTTAAGAGGAATCTATTACCAGCACATTTCCTCTTCAAAAAGCTCTCCAAAATTTCAACCCATGCCAAAAAAAATAAAAAAATATCTCTTGTTTCAGCATGGGAGACACTTTTGGGTGTTTAACTTCTAAAATCCCTCCATACACGTCCTCTGTGAGCACTGGGACAAGTGAAGGCACCGCTTGGGTTCAATCCAAGTTCTCATTTTCTCATTTTGTGCTCCACCAGTCCCCAGTCAGCTGCTCGTCTTCCTCCAACACACCCTTACACGTTTCGCCCAAATGCCTTCTGTTTGGAAAGCTACAAAAAACACTGCTTTTTTTTTTCACACACAAAACATTATGAATCTTCTGCTACATACCAATACAGAACTCCACTTTGCTGTTTTGGCTTTAATGCTGGGGCAAAACGCAAAATAATTGCCAGGCTGTGTGCAGAGATGTAGAATTTGAAGGAAGAAAGTTTTGTCTCAACTAAACGTGTTGCTTTATTCTGGTACTGTGACGTTCAACTCTTATGTAAACCCCGGAGTTGAAAGGAAAAGGAACATAACAGAGACAGCTATAAAGATGTTCAACAGTTTGGGTGGAATAAACAGTCTGGGTTTGCTGCCGACAGAGGAGCAGGGAGCAGCATTTGATCTGAAAGTCTGCTGGTAAACACATCACATATACTGCCGATAGTGCATGATGGATTAAACAAGGTGATGATGGAATTCAAATTTAATTAAAGTACTGGTATGCCCTTCCCTAAGCTTTATTGAACAATAATATCAGCATAAACACTAAAGACTCTTTTCCACTGAGGCAGTACAGTGCGGGTGATTCCACTTCCTAAAGCAGTCCAAAGTGGCCCCAGAAAGCCGACCAAACCATGCTACTTTTGGCACACCTCAATAAGGGAGGTCAGGCTCTGGGTCTGCTTTGGAAAAGGTGGAGCTATATGCACTGCAGCGAGTTGATTGGACGAGAGAGAGTCCACGCAACAAGCAAAAACAACAAGAACAGAAATAAAAGGGAAAATGTTATTTTTTATCAAACATGTTAGAGATTGGTGATGGCTGACAAACACAGCTGACTTATTTAGACTGGTATGAAGAACAGAGTTTCTTAATTTTATACAATAAATGTATTCAATATAGCCATTTGTTTTAGTAATGCTTATTAAAATGGGAACATATGTGTTATGATTGGTCAGTGAGAACAGTTAAAGATGTTTTTTTTTTTTTTTTTTTTTTTTGAGAAAACCAATAATCGCAAACGCAAAACTTGCTGTGTGAGTAGAGTATGGGGAGAGCTACAGAATGCTTTTGAATGTTTTTGTTCTATGAGGTTCTGTTCCAGAGAAATGAGCAAAATCTTTTTATTGCTGTTTTGAGCTTTTCAGGCTGAGATAAAGCAATTTTGGATGTTTGCTATGTACTGCAGAGTAAGAGCCCAAAATGCTACAAGATGACTGGGGAAGCTGGGGTCCTTCAGTCACATGGTCGCCCGGACATGTGCCTGACAAAAAATAGGCATAAAAGTGCAAAGCCGTTTCTCAATTCCTACTATGCAGACTCTGGACTTGTGTCCTCAGAGGTACAGACTTGTGGGAGCAGATGCGGAGAATGGACTTTAGGAGAAAATGAATACGGACTTTGTTTTTTCTGATTTTGAACTCGATGACATCTCAGGAAGTGGCTCTCCTGTGGCTCTGACCCCATATATTTCTTTTAATAATAAAAAAGTTCCTTTTGTTATGTTTTATGCACACAAATGAACTTAACATCTGTAGAATGTTTATTTTTAATAAATAAAAAAATGGTACCCTGTCTGTATTATTTTAGTTTCTTCATATTGAATAAATAATAAAATCTAGTAAAACAGAAGCATATACTTTATTTAAAATTCATATATATATATATATATATATATATATATATATATAACAGAAAGACAACAGCCGAACTGCCTGCATTTGTCCTTAATAAATAACATCTTTATATTAATATAAATAACATGAGGAAATGAATGCATATAAAGAGAGATGGGTTAAAGTTTGTTTTAAAATATCTGCTTAAAAACAAAGTCGTTGAAGGTGTCCAACTTTGGGAAGAAGAGGCTAAAAATGTAGCCTATGTATCAGGCAGTGCCTGTACTCGTGTGTACTGTAGTATTTATTCTATGGGCAATGGTGTGTGGCTGTTGTCAGCTTCAGGTACGCGCTGAAGAGGGAGGGGGCGGGTCGCGGTGATCCAAGCCGTGATCCATGTACAATGCAAAATGCATTCTGGGATTTCTACCTGTCCGAGAATCCACAAGTCTAATCTGATGCATCCTCAGCAAAACGGGCGGAGCAAAAACGCATCCGGGGATTTGGAGCGGACTTGGCGAGAGGCGGACTTTGAATTGGAACAGGACTTGGGCTGCGGCAGATCACGCAGTCCACAAGAAGACAAGTCCAGAGAAGTCACAGACTGAGAAAAGGCCCAAGAATCGGCCAATGGCTGATTGTCTAAAAATGCTGTATCGGTCGGCCTATAAAACACATACTTGTCCTTGTGATAAACAGCTGTATTCCCAGAGAGGATGAGCTAATGTTATGCCCATTTTTTTCTAAAAACAAAGTTAGCTAGACATCAGCAACAGCTGTTGCCGGTTTAGTGCAGAACAGCTCTGGCCTTGAGAATCAGAACATTTCTTTTATAGTATAGTATAGTACAGATTGGATTAAACACTAGTTAGACTCATGTCGTTATATGATCAGTTGTTAAAATGTGTTAAAGTAAATATTGCCACCGCCTTTATATTTTAGAGTCAGCTTCAAACATGTTTTTTATCTCAGTAATTAACACAACTTTTAACAGGCGCTGGTCTCCTGGACCCAGAGTAATGGAAACACAAACAAGTTTTGGGGGCTACCCGTACCAAACCGTACCATACTGACACGACCTGTGCGGTCCAGTGGAAAAGCAGCCTAGCTGGCTGTATTAACAGATTAAAACAATATTAAACAAGTTTGAATCCATAAATGCAGGTAGAGAAGTTTGAATTGTAGCCTCGTTTTTAAAACTTTAACTGCATGTAAAAGCTGACATTTTTAGCATTTAGTACTACACACGTTACATCTTCTTAGAAATACATTTCTGTCACACTATAAAATCTATTTAGAGATGAAAATGAAAGATGAAAATACATTTTAATTAGTTTATTTATAATATATGATTAGTTTTATTATAATTTGAAACCTCATCATGGGCTGTGATCACAGTTAACATGATAACTCTGAAGAAACTCTTCTGAAAGTTTAACTTTAAAATGGCTTATTTACTGAGATGAGAGGTCTCATATTCTACGTTTTTTTTTTTTTTTTTTTTTAGGTTTTAACCATGTTATAATGTTTACTCCTCTTAAAACATACCTGGAGTAGTATTTTGTTTTCATTCACATGTTTGAGTAATACTGTAGGCTGAGGCTGTCCACTTATTAAAACCCGCAAATCCTCATTCTCATGGCTCTACGCAGACACCAGCAAGTGCTCCTGCACGTTTTTAAAGCCCATACATTGGACTCATTCTGGTCATTTCCATCCAACTGTTGTCACAACGAAGCCATAAGCTTCTTTATCTATCTGTTATCGTCATGCTGCTCATAGCTGGGCTGAGCCATTTTCTGCTCTGTAGCTCTGTAGATTGTCGCCAAGCTGCTCGAAAAAATTGTTAGCGTCGAATCATTGTAAATTGTAAACTGACTGAGTAAAAGAGAAAGCAGTTCTTGCAGGTGAACTCATGCCACTGTTGAGTTGGTGTAATTTGAGGGTTAGACAATAAATCATAAAGAGAATGGAATATTTAAGGTTTATTTACAGAGTAAGAGAAAGCCTTTCTGCTGAGTGTGCACTACAAACAAGCTGTTACCCTAATTCAAGCTGGAACTGCTGCTGTAAACAATGCATTCAGTTTGAACTCTGCTGTACTAAAGCAATTTGAGTTTTAAGTGATTTTCTCTGTGATCTGGTAAACACTGCTCAAGTTTTAATCCAGTCATTTAGAAACAAGTTTTACCAAATGTACTCCTGACCTAAGATAAATTTAAACACTGTAGGTCCAAAAAGGTCTGTGTTTTGCAAAAGGAACAAATTAACGCTACAGAACTGAAGTAAACTTGTCCCTTGGTACTCTTATACTTGTTATTGTACAAAACTTTAAATCACTGAACATGACTGAACAGTTTGTAGAACCACTGTAGAACTTTTACAAGGTCCACCAAACTCAGTAGGTCATTAGGAAAGAGCTTTCAAGTCTGGGACACACCAACCCAACCCCTTTTCTACTAGGACGGAACAGGGCGGGATGGGTCATTTTGTGGGTGTTTCCACTTCCCATAGTGTTCCAAGGTATTACCAAAAAAACGGCCCAAGCCATTCTACTTTTGGCACTGTTTCAGGTCGGGGTCCAGCAGGGTAAGTGTCTGCAACGGTTAGAGGTGGGCACTGCTGCGAGCTGATTGGAGGAGAGAGAATCCTCACTCAGGCAAAAACAACGAGCCAAAGGAGAGAAATAAAAGGGAAAATTTTATTTTTATTCAAACTACGTATTTGTCCGTGTGATAAACAGCCGTATCAGAGAGGACAAGCTAATGTTGAGGCAACTTTTTCTAAAAATAAAGCTAGCATTTATTAGTTTCCAGTTTGGCGAAGTACGGCTCTCATTTCATGAATCTAAACATTTAATGTAGTTTAGATTGATTAAACACTAGTTCAACTCATTTTTGTTATATGGTCAAAGTGGTGCAGAGTAAATGGTCACATTTATATAGCGCTTTTCTACCTTCATGGGTACTCAAAGCGCTTTACAGCAAGGAACCATTCACCCATTCACGCTCACATTCATACACCAGTGTGCGCAGACACCGGAGGCAAGGTGGGTTAAGTGTCTTGCCCAAGGACACAATGACAGTATGCAACGGTGGGAGTAGGGTTTGAACTGCTAACTTTCTGGTTAGAGGACAAGCAGCTCTACCAACTGAGCTACTGCCGCCCCGAGTGAATTTAATGCACAGAAATCTTGCACTAAACCTGAAGTAGCTTCCTGTTTACTGAAGCTAATACAGCTAATACTAGCTCCAGCCTCACACAGACGCACACCAGCATTTACTCTCCACTTTTTATTAAATATTGCCACTATGTACATTTTTATAAAAACAGCTTCAATAACTTTTTAACCAATTTATTAAAACAACTACTGTTGTGCTTGTGTGATGTCAGTGTTTACATATCAGACACTGGTCTCCTTGACCCACAGTACTGGAAACACAAGCAGGTTTTGGAGCTATCTGTTCCAAGGCATCCCGTCCTGACATGTCCTGTACCGTCCTCCCTAATGGAAAAACCCTTTATGTTCCCTGGTTCATAGAAACCAGGGCATACACTCTAAATAAATAAATAAATAAATAAAAATAAACCCTTTTATTTATTTATTTGTTTTTTACATGCATGCTCATTTGAATAAGGTTTGCACTCATTGGCTGTTGGTCAACATGAAATCACTGTCTGTGTATTGTACAGAGAAAGTGTCTATTTTCGTGCTGGCTACTGCTAATTTGTCAAGTAAAAAGACTTACAGGGTTTTCTAATGTCATAAAACAATACCAGCTATGTACATATATAAAAAGATAATTGTTGAAATACAAGACTAAGCAAACTGACCATTGATCCAACAGTTAACCGCAGTAATAAGACCAGGTCCCTACGACTCCAGACTTTGCAAAGATTATTAAAGTGGCAATCAAACATTAGTTACTGGCACTTGACACACAGTATTGGACATAATTAATAATGTATCAATCTATTACACATTCATTTACTCCCCGATGTGCATTGCAGCATAATCACAGTTAAGGCACTTTTAATCAAGATTAATTAACAGCGGGCTAATTTGAAATTCGCCGGCGCACACCCGGAGGATTTACAGCGGTAATGAACTCAAATGGATTCCACAGCACCTCAGCTCCACTCAAGGTAGGTCTGGCCGCTGTAATTGATTGTATCTATTGTAATACATCTGCTAACTTTCCATCTGCATAAGGTGACTTTAGACTTGTTGCTTAACTGTTTTTCATGAGAATACTTTTGGAAGGCTACCTAACAAAAATCAACAAAATGAAAATACTGTATGTCTTCTAAAGTTAGCCATAGCAGACAAGGTTTACAGACTTTTCAAATCATTGCATGCCTTATTCATAGTAAGACCCTTTATTTTGCATTTGCAAGCTTACAAGTACTTGCAGTTACTTGTTTCTTGTTGCTAGTCTGCATCATCATGACAATTACTTTGGCAATTACATGGCTAATAGCAAAACCACTCTCAAGGTTGGGGCGGCCTTGCAATACTTTCCACTTAGTAGAAATCCTGTTGGTACCATTGGACCAAATGGACTAGGCTTTGTGCAGTGCTTTGTTACGTGTCTTGAAAAAGTCTTATCTTTATCCAGTGTCTCGAGCCTATTTTTTCTCTGCCTCAAGAGCTGTCAAGCTAAGCTAATACGTTGTCAAGTGAGGCTGGCATGACCAAAATTCAACACCACATACTGTACACATTATTGGCACAGGCGAGCTGATTTTTAAAGTTAATTTCTATGACTGAGGAAAGATTGTTGAGGAATATTATGTGTTTCCTATCTGAAAACCTACTCGGACACATACCATA
Source organism: Bostrychus sinensis (assembly GCA_020698575.1). NCBI lineage: Eukaryota > Metazoa > Chordata > Actinopteri > Gobiiformes > Eleotridae > Bostrychus > Bostrychus sinensis. The sequence goes on from CM036248.1 coordinate 35,151,490, forward strand.
GTTGTAGCTGTTAGCTTTCTACTTACTTTAACTACTTTCTTCTACTGAACTTCGAACCCAGTGGATGGAGTTCTGTCGCTATGGCTTGTGGACCTCATAAGGCAGCTGACAAGTACTGGCAGGCCAAGTTTGCCATGGCCAAGCAGTTGTGGATGTTTGGGAGCAGTTTGGGGAGGGGCAGCAAGGACTGTCGGTCGGCCTCAAACCATCTGACACTGTTTAAAGAAGAGGGAAAAGGGGAGCTGTTAACCTCAACTGGGGATGTTGAGGACTCAGAGCATGAACTCATGCATCACCCAAGCTTAAGTCACTGAGATGGACATAAAGCCACCCCGCAGAACAGTGGACCAGCTTTATACCCTGTCTCCGGTGCTCGAGGGTGTATGGGTGTTCACTCAACCAGTCCATGTGTGTTTTGTGGATTTGGAGAAGGCTTTTGACCATGTTCCTTGTTGCCCTTTGTCACTGGTCCTGTTCAACCTTTATGGACAGAATTGCTAGGGGCTACCAGGGGTGATGATACACTGCATTTTCAATATCTGTAGAAAAATTTCATTCATTAATCTTCTTTCACTTATTCCTGTTGAGGGTTGCATGTGTCTGGAGCCCATCACAGCAATTATGGACCTTGGGCAGGGTACAGTTAACAGTTAGTTGCAAAGCTGACACAAAGAGGGGCCGTTTAGATGACAACGCGTTTTGCAGAATCCACAAAAATTTGATTGTGGTTTGGCCTTTTTTTTTATGCAAAGACAGGGTTTCCATTTTCCGAATATGTAAAAGTTTAAAAAATGCTGGAAGAGGTGTTTTGGTCTCACAGCAGGAACAACTCGGAGCCATTCCGCTCTCGTGTAAACTGTGAAAACACCATACTCGGAAAACGATGACATACCAGCCCTAATCTGAATAGTGATTGGCTGTCTGCCTGCTGTATGTCAACTGACCCGTGAGCGCAAAATACAAGGCTTTTATGTCTCATACGTTCATATTTAGTCCAGTAACTGTCAGTAATATCTGTACTTTTATGTGAAACTTTGAGAATGGCTCCAGAATGGTAAATGGTCACATTTTTATATAGCGCTTTTCCACCTTCATGGGCACTCAAAGCGCTTTACATCAAGGAACCGTTCACCCATTCACACTCACATTCATACACCAGTGTGCGCAGACACCAGAGGCAAGGTGGGTTAAGTGTCTTGCCCAAGGACACAACGACAGTATGCAACGGTGGGAGTGGGGTTTGAATCGCCAACCTTCTGGTTATTGGACAAGCGGCTCTACCAACTGAGCTACTGCCGCCACAACCACAAAGATCCTAAAGTAGTTGTAAAGTTACAGACTGGAGCTATTGTTTTCTCTGCTGTTTACTCTCTGTGTGGTGTAGAGGATTTGCGGGGCCCACAGCGCCATTTGCTGGACAAATACAGGTACTACATTTTACAATTGTTTTCCTCACTTCAGCGTTTTTGTGTAAATGTGAATTGCAAGCAGCATGACTGTTGCTTTTCCTGGCCAGCGTTGTCATGTAAACAGGCCTTTATTCATGCACATTAGGCTAATCCTCTGGCTCTGTACGCCTAACCAGGATTTTGGCTTAAGATCTGGAGAAGGGTCAGTCACCCACTGTTCCTGACAGGTTGTCCCAGTGGCATTGAAGGATGAGTCAAATGCAGAAAACAAATTTTCCTATGGGGAAGTAAAAATAAAGTATACCTTAACCTTATCTTACTATGGGCAATTTAGACTTACCAGTTCACCTAACATTTGTATGTGGATGGTGGGGGGAACCTGGATTACCCACAATAACAGGGGGTAGGATGTGCTCCCTTAACATACTGCTATTATATTTTTTAAGAGATCTTTTGTCTTACACTCACTGTTTATTTTTCCTTCAGTCCAATTGCATCCATGAAGACATCACAGGTCAATCAACTACTAAAAGCTTTAAAAATAAAGTTGTTTGAAACTTTTTTCTCATTCTGAGCATAACTTTGTCCGATCTGTTAGTGACTGAGCAAGGTCAGAACCTCATGTCATCATCAAGCACCCTTTTCTCTTTTCATTCAATTTTGTCAAAGACTTTTAGGTCAGAGCATAACACACACATTCCATTGCGGAGAATAGGTGCCGGGGAGAAGATGCTCCCCGGCGAGTTTTTGAGCTGCGAGGCACAAGTCAGTGGGAAGTGCATGAAGCTCCCCTCAGGGCTACACACAGTACACGCCAACAGGTGCATCACTCAGACAGGAGGCACACAAACACAGACACATCCCTCTGAGAGGAGGCACACAAACAGATCAGCAGACAGCCAACCACAGTTTTAAATTGCTCCTCTTTTTGTGACATTAGTATTATAGACTCTTGTGATAAAAAAGGAGCTACTGCAACAACAGAAGCAGCACAATTTTCTCATTAGAAGCTAAAATAAACAATGGAATGAAAGCAGCTGAAAACAGAGCTAATGCATTTTAATTATAATTTAGCATTTGTCTTAGTTAACGTTACCTAGGCTTCATTATAAAGTTTTGTATTCTAATCTGAACAGTTTTCATAAGCATAACTCAGTCCTAAGACCTTTTAGCCTTGAACTTGTGTAGAGCAGCTAAGCGCGGTGGTGTAGCTCAGTTGGTAGAGCATATGGAGCATATACAGACAGACTAAAGCTCGTTTTGGCATCATAGTCCAATCTCTGACCACTTGCCAAATATTCCTCCCTGCTCTTCTCTAATAAATCCTGTCACTACTTCAAGGTTCTATCTAATAAAGGCTCAATAATAACAATAATAACAGAGGAACACTTTTACCAGAAAGAGGAACACCTTCACCAGAAAGAGGAGCACCTTCACCAGAAAGAGGAGCACCTTCACCAGAAAGAGGAGTACCTTTACCAGACAGAGGAGCACCTTCACCAGACAGAGGAGCACCTTCACCAGACGGAGGAGCATCTTCACCAGAAAGAGGAGTACCTTTACCAGACAGAGGAGCACCTTCACCACACAGAGGAGCACCTTCACCAGAAAGAGAAGCACCTTCACCAGAAAGAGGAGTACCTTTACCAGACAGAGGAGCAACTTCACTAGACAGAGGAGCACCTTCACCAGAAAGAGGAACATCTTTACCAGAAAGAGGAGCACCTTCACCAGACAGAGGAGCACCTTCACCAGAAAGAGGAGCACCTTCACCAGACAGAGGAGCACCTTTACCAGAAAGAGGAGCATCTTTACCAGAAAGAGGAGCACCTTCACCAGACAAAGGCACACTTTTACCAGACAAAGGCACACTTTTACCAGACAGAGGAGCACCTTTACCAGACAGAGGAGCGTCTTTACCAGAAAGAGGAACACCTTCACCAGAAAGAGGAGCACCTTCACCAGAAAGAGGAGTACCTTCACCAGACAGAGGAGCACCTTCACCAGACAGAGGAACATCTTTACCAGAAAGAGGAGCACCTTCACCAGACAGAGGAGCACCTTCACCAGAAAGAGGAGCACCTTCACCAGACAGAGGAGCACCTTTACCAGAAAGAGGAGCATCTTTACCAGAAAGAGGAGCACCTTCACCAGACAGAGGAGCACCTTCACCAGAAAGAGGAGCACCTTCACCAGACAGAGGAGCACCTTCACCAGAAAGAGGAACACCTTCATCAGACGGAGGAGCATCTTCACCAGAAAGAGGAGTACCTTTACCAGACAGAGGAGCACCTTCACCACACAGAGGAGCACCTTCACCAGAAAGAGAAGCGCCTTCACCAGACAGAGGAGCATCTTCACCAGACAGAGGAGCATCTTCACCAGACAAAGGCACACTTTTACCAGACAAAGGCACACTTTTACCAGACAGAGGAGCACCTTTACCAGACAGAGGAGCACCTTTACCAGAAAGAGGAGCACCTTCACCAGACAGAGGAGCATCTTCACCAGACAGAGGAGCATCTTCACCAGACGAAGGAACACTTTTACCAGACAGAGGAGCACCTTCACCAGACAGAGGAGCACCTTTACCAGACAGAGGAGCACCTTTACCAGAAAGAGGAGCACCTTCACCAGACAGAGGAGCACCTTCACCAGAAAGAGGAGCACCTTCACCAGACAGAGGAGCACCTTCACCAGAAAGAGGAACACCTTCACCAGACAGGGGAGCACCTTTACCAGATAGAGGAGCACCTTCACCAGAAAGAGGAACACCTTCACCAGACAGGGGAGCACCTTTACCAGATAGAGGAGCACCTTTACCAGATAGAGGAGCTCCTTCACCAGACGGAGGAGCACCTTCACCAGACAGAGGAGCATCTTTAGAGGTGTTTAACAAACAGCGAAGCACTTTCACCAGATAGAGGAGCACCTTAAACCCCAATTTCCACTGCAAGCATTGGTGCTGTGTCTGAAGAGCGAGATTGCACTGTGCTTCATTGGAGATACGTAGCAGTTCTATTTTCCTGCATTATGTTGTATTTTTTATATTATAGGCTATTCTATAATCACAAGCACTACAACTCTGCAAAAACACAACTTTTTCAAACTTAGTGAACTCACTCATTATAGAGGAAAAGTCTGTGAAGTGATGTCAATGAAAACAACAACAAAGTGATTTCAAGTCTGTTCTTCCTCTTGTGAATAAAGATTGTTTTGATCTTGCTCCTGTCTTTCACGATGACTTTTATCGTGTGATCACCCCATTCCCCCACAGGCTTCCCCAGCTGCTCAGAGCTCCACAGCGCTGCACTGCTGTTACAAAACACTTCCAGTGGGCGAGGGACAGCACCGTCAGTCGTTGGCACTACACGGCGCGGCGCTCACACTTGCATTGGAAATCGGGGTAGGAGGAGCATCTGTCGTACATATGTTGGTTACGCCTTTACGCCTTTTCCTCCATACTTTGTACACACCTTACAACATTGAATGCTGTGTGCCTCCATGTTTGTGATTCTGCTACTGGGACCCAATTTTCCTTCAGTATCAATACATGCTCTAACTTAATCTAAATTGTGTTCATGTTAAATATGTTTTGCTGTATGCCAATGACTTATTTGTAATTAAAAATGTAAATTATGCAAATCACTTATGCCATCATCATATGCCAATATCCTGCCTTGTGTGTCTATTATTTTTCAGTACCTGTCTGCCTTTTCTCTAAAATGCTAGTACATTTTCTAAAAGGTCACATTAATTCATTCATTACTTTTTTTACCACTTATCTGTTATATGTCATAGGGGACAGAGGTAGACGGGAAATTTGTGCGCAAATTAAGACAAATATGCTGTTTATAAAAAGGACAAACCACTCTGCTATGCATTCAAATGATATTAAGAAAACAAGTATATATAGAAGCTAAGGAAGGTGCCTCTGAGTTGCTGTAATCAATAGAAATAATGTAAATGCCACCAAAAAAAAAAACAAAAAAAAACTTATTGCATAAATAATGTTGTCTGGATGCTTTTGTTTGTCTTCATAACATACATTGTCACAATTTGCACAATTCCCCTTTTCAGACAAAAAAATAAAATAAAATAAAAAATGCATACCCAGTTTTCAAGACCAATGCCCAATTTACAATGACTGTGTTGTGTGTGCGGCATGTATCCAACCAGAGCCAGCTGGAGTGAGTACACATTCACAGGAGAGTCATGGATGTATAAGACCTGGGTAGGGCCCACTCTCCCCTGATGCCAGTTTGATTAGCGGCCACTCCATGGAACTGCAGCAAAAAAATCCCATGTGGCCCAGAAAGTATTTTTCCCATAGAGCGCAATGTAAAAAGAAACGCCTGGTGTTCGACTGACAGGACACCTACAGCTGAGAAAATGGTTGGATTTTGCAGTGTTTAATATCTATTATCTATTTTCACACCATGGACTTTTTCCCTATAAAAAATCTTGAATTTGGCAAAAAAACAAAAAACAAAAAAAACGATCACAAATCTGTTCTCAAAGCAAGCGTGAGCATGCTCAAGGGCCTGCTCTTTGGGCCGCACAACGGGGAAGAAACACAAAAGTAAAAAACTTTTGTGGCATCATGCGCCAATGAGCACCGCTATTGAAAACAACTGCGGGCATGGAGAGTAGTAGGGCTGTGCCTAAACAATCGATACAGGGATATGTTATGAAGTACTTCTAGACAATCAATACGCAGTCTGCTGTATCGATACAGCTGTTTAAATGACCAATTTATAAGTTTATAAATGTATAGGTCATAAATAGCTTGAATGGCAGTTTTGAAGCATTTTTCTGAGGTGCAGTACACATTTCTGACATAGGTGGCAGCACCGCAGCACACAGCAGCAGCATGCGTCCCTTTGAAGTAAACAAACATGGAGAAACATGGTGGTTTATACTCAGTCAGCCAAACTTGAGGGGGAATTATCAATTTTGGACTTTTAAGACACCAAGGAATCAGGAGTTTGACATGGCTCATGCAGTTTGTTGGCTCTGCAGTGAAGTAACATTACTGCAGATCTCTGTCTTCACACAAGACACTACACTGATCTGCTGCTAGCAACAGGTAACATTAGCACAGTACAGAGCCAAGTGTGTCACTGAGAGGAGGGAGCACAAAGTTACTGATCCTCTTGTGTCTAACTTGGCCTGAAATAATCACTGCATCCTGGGTACAAGTGCAGCAGCAGAGAGGATTCTCCACTGCTGGGTACATCACAGCTCAGCTCAACATGTAGATAAATTTATTTCTTCACAAAAACATGACAAGACATAGGCTAGATAAGCTATAGCTGCCAGTTAGGGCAGTTAATAAGGTTATATTAAAGGTAGTTAAAATGTGTATTATTTTTTGTACCAATTGCTGTTATTGCAATGTTGGTTAGGTTATATCCCTCACAGCCAATGTACATAATATAAAACATTCATTTAGTAAACTTGTTTGACTCTGCTTTGTTCCAAATGTATCGGGATACGTATCGTATCGTGACCCCTGTATCGGGATACGTATCGTATTGCAAGGTTGTTGTAAATAGTCAGCCCTAGAGAGTAGAGAGTTCACGCTGAAACTCAAGTTACAAGTTACAAGTTACATGTATACAGTACTTCATTTGTAAAGTCTGAGGTTGGGGAACACACAGAGGCTTGTTCCCTCAACACTGAGCAGAAAGAAAAAGTCGGGGATTGTCTATTCCTTCCTCCCCCTCACATTTAGAGTTAAATGGCGTCTATTCAGCAGCTACAAAAAGTCTCCTGCTTCAACTTTCATGGCTCCCACATCTCCTTGGATGGCAACTCACTCCTTGACGCTCTACACCGCATCGCCGCTGTCTGACTTAAGTGGCATGGTAATGGACATCCTCTATGATCGAAAAGTCCCACAGTACCTAAGATCTAAAAGTCAATCATAAGGCCTGTAGTCCTCTATGGAGCCAAATGCTGGGTCGTGATGAAGAAACATGAAGCCCTGTTTAATGTAATGAAGATGAAAATGCTGCAGTGGATGCTTGGCCTGACAGGATTATAGCTTTTGTGTATGCATGTATTTTGTCCTGTCCAGCTGTGCTAAAAATGTATTTCATGTCCTGGGAAGGCGGAATTAAACCAATCACTTTTAGAATCATTAAATATGAGTTAAGTGATCTGTTCAACTGTTTTTCAGAGGTTGGTTGGGTTGTGCTGTACTGGAGAAATTTTTTGTTACTATTTTTCTGCTATGAATAATACTTGAAATCACTCATACATATAAATATGAAGGTCAGGTCAAAATTTAGCTGGTCAGCCCAGCCCTAACATTGGCATTTCTGGTACAGAACTGACTTTAAATATATTATATTTCCTACTGTGAGGCAACAGTGCCAACCACTATCCCAACGTTTAATGGTTAGAGCAGTGTCCCCTTAAGAAGAAGAAGATCCCTGGCTTAAGTCTGGTCTGGGCAATATATTATCTTTACCTTGTCTAGAATATCTCTGTTCTTGTAGTTAGCTGTTTTCTGATTCTCACTACTCCAGCTAATGGGGTTAGTCTTGTGCATTTAGTGTCTGTTGTTGCCACTAAATGCACAAAAATATCATCCTCCCTGTCTTTCTGTGCCTTGACCAAGACATTGCACCGTCTCCTGACTGCACTGCCAGAAGAAGGGATAAAATAATGGCCTGGTGTGTAGTGTCCACACGGCTATATCTCTCCTGTACATTTAATAGATGTGTGCATTGGTTTTTTATTGAACACTGAGGAACAGGAGATGACAGCGACACTTCCTGCTGCCACACTGGGTTGCCCCTGATATAATGGACACATTTATTAAGTACAGGCAGAAGGTGTTGGGGAGAAACACGTCACCTGCATCACCAGAATGGCAGTTTGAAGTTCTTGTATTATACATGGGGGGACAGTATGTGACAGGTGCAGTCCCAGGTGTGTCCACATGGGTTCCCTTTGTTCAAGTAAGCGATCACAGGGATCACACTACTACACTATTTTTAAAATGTTAGTCTCCAATGACAAATAAAGGAGCGTTCAGTTAAAGTGCAAAAAGCAATTCAGATTTCAATAGCTGTTTATTTCCCTAGGTAGAGTCTTTCATTTAATCCCTTTTGTAATGTTTGCTGCAAAGGGCTGCGACAACATAAACATACACTCACACAATATTTAATAATAAAGTGCTGTTTAAAGTTAATTACGACATAATTTCAAGATATGATTAAAGGAGAGTTGGCTAAATTAAACTCCTGTGATCATTACTTCATCAGTGATGTGTGACTGGGAACATGTTTTAGGCGGGGTGTTGGTGACCCCGCCCACTGTCCAGGGAGCTGAAAGGAGTGCAGCAGAGGCATCCTAAGTGGTTATTATAATATTATATTTAAAGCCAGAGCACAGTTCAGAAGGCACTATGTTATCTTAAAACAAGTTACCAATTAAAGGCTCTCTCAGAATATTCAGAAGTTATGACACTTGCTAAGATATAAATATATATATATATAATTTGGTCTGTGTTATAGGCTAATCTTAGTCTGACAAACTTCTTTCATAGTCTATACAAAGAAGTCAGTCTGGTATCCCTTCGTGCAAGTTTTGCTTCTATGGGCGGAACAGTCACCAGTGGAGTAGCCAATCAGAGAAATGAAAGGCGGAACATAAGCAGTGCCAGTTTGGCCATAAAACACCAGAATACAACACATTATGAGCAGCTCTGTACTTATTTCTGAACGGGGACAGCAGCAGAAACCAGTTGTACAAAAACTTTTATGAAAAGTGGATTTGTTTGAATATGGTCGTTACATCGGACGTTAACAGGACTTTACTGTTGTTAAAATGGAAACAAGACAAACAAAATTATTGCACAGAGGACTGGACAACAACAACAACTTTAGCAGAACCAACAGGTGATGAAGGAAAGCACTAAACACTGTTAATCAGGTCAGAGAAGTTAAAATTAAAATCACTCTATTTCCCTCTTTGTGAGATAAACGGCTGTTGTAGGCCAGTTCCAAGTCAACCTAGAAAAAAACTGTTAGCTGCAGGTGAGGAACCTAAACTGTCCTGCCCCATCCAGATCTCATTATACATTCATGGGGTAGACGTCTGACCAAAGGATGAACTGGATTACTTCTCTGGTCTTTATGTAAATATTGACGCATTGCCCCCAACAGGTGAGGGATGTTACTGCTTTATCAATCCAGTCAATCCAGTATGTTTGACAGAGCTCAGAGTGGAAGTTAATAGGACCAATCATATCCAAAACATTGGTGCAACTTGTGCAACTTAGGGCAGGGGTTCCTAAAGTGGAGTATATAAAACTTTATTTAATTACTTTTTCATGGACAATAGCATGTTAGTCACAAGCTGTGAGTGATTTAAAACTAAACCATGCCAATAAATAATAATACCCATCATTTAAAGGGACTATTTTGATATGTCTTGGTCACCACGTTTTACAACCTTTAAAAAGATTGTGGAGCCTAACTAAGAAAAACGTTTTTAATAAGTACTCAACTGGTGTCATAAAGAAACAGATGAAAAGACCAGCAAAGGGCAGCAGAGTGTTGCGGTCTTTTGAACATATTCGGTGCAATAAATAAATAAATAAATAAATAAATAAATAAATAAATAAATAATAATATTCATAAAAGTCCATAAACAAACCATATATCTGAGCACTGCTTCTGCCTTGTTTTGACAGTGTAAATAATATTATAAGAGGTTGCAGTAGTGATTCATCTGATTACCTGGGGATTCTCTTCTGTGCATACTAACTGATAAACAGTATTTACATCACATTTTTATGTCATTGCACTTTTTATTTTGTGATCTGTGAGCTGTGCTCTAAGCCAGTGTTTTTCACCTTTTCTTGTTTTTTTTTTTAATTTAAAAATTCCATCAGCACACCATCTGCCAAAAATGTTACCAAACAACACTATGTAGAAAAAATACAGTATTGTTAATGTCTCTGCCACTCTTTGTGGCTTTTTGTATATAGCATTGAGTTCAGCAACTTGTTTTGAAGTGAGTGGTGTTTTGTTTGGTGATGTCGTTTAAGATTACTTGGAACAATATGGCTCTATTTGACAGCTTTTGCCCACACACCACACATAACAGAGTCAATGCTGTCTGGTGCGAGATAAAAGTAAATCCAAACATCAGATAACTTCTACTATATTGCCTTGAAAATCTGTGTATGAGTCGATTTTTCTGTTTTAAATTGAAAACAAATAAACAAACACACACACAAAAAAACAAAACAAAAAACAAAAAAAACAAAAACAGGAACCAAGCATTTTTTGATAACACTAGTTTAGGATCCACCTATTAACCATTAACTAAGTGCTAATTAGCATGCTATCCATCCATCCATCCATCTTCTTCCGCTTTAATCCGAGGCCGGGTCGCGGAGGCAGCAGTCTAAGCAGGGACACCCAGACATCCCTCTCCCCGGACACTTCCTCCAGCTCCTCTGGAGGAACCCCAAGGTGTTCCCAGGCCAGCCGCGAGACACAGTCCCTCCAGCGTGTCCTAGGTCTTCCCCGGGGCCTCCTCCAGGTGGGACATGCCCGGAACACTTCCCCAATGAGACGTCCAGGAGGCATCCGGAACAGATGCCCAAGCCACCTCAGCTGGCTCCTCTCGATGTGGAGGAGCAGCGGCTCTACTCCGAGCTCCTCCCGGGTAACCGAGCTCCTCACCCTATCTCTAAGGGAGTGCCCAGCCACCCTGCGGAGGAAACTCATTTCAGCCGCTTGTATCAGGGATCTTGTCCTTTCGGTCATGACCCAAAGCTCATGACCATAGGTGAGAGTAGGAACGTAGATTGACCAGTAAAACGAGAGCTTCGCCTTTCGACTCAGCTCTTTCTTCACCACAACAGACCGATACAATGACCGCATTACTGCAGACGCTGCACCGATCCGTCTGTCGATCTCACGCTCCATCCTTCCCTCACTTGTGAACAAGACCCCGAGATACTTAAACTCGTCCACTTGAGGCAGTAACTCTCCTCCAACCTGGAGAGGACAAGCCACCCTTTTCCGGTCGAGAACCATGCCCTCGGACTTGGAGGTAGCTGATTCTCATCCCAGCCGCTTCACACTCAGCTGCAAACCACCCCAGTGCACACTGAAGGTCCTGGCTTGAGGAAGCCAACAGGACAACATCATCCACAAAAAGCAGAGATGAAATCCTGTGGTCCCCAAACCTGACACCCTCCTGGCCCCTGACTGCACCTAGAAATTCTGTCCATGAAAATAATGAACAGAACCGGTGACAAAGGGCAGCCCTGCCGGAGTCCAACATGCACTGGGAACAGGTCTGACTTACAACCGGCAATGCGAACCAAACTCCTGCTCCGGTCATACAGGGACCGGACAGCCCTTAGCAAAGGGCCTCGGACCCCGTACCCCCAGAGCACCCCCCAAAGGATGCTACGAGGGACACTGGTCGAACGCCTTCTCCAGGTCTACAAAACACATGTGGACTGGTTGGGCAAACTCCCATGAACCCTCAAGCACCCGATAGAGGGTGTAGAGCTGGTCCACTGTTCCATGACCGGGACGAAAACCGCATTGTTCCTCCTGAATCCGAGGTTCGACTATCGGCCGAATTCTCCTCTCCAGTACCCTGGAATAGACTTTCCCGGGGAGGCTGAGAAGTGTGATCCCCCTGTAGCTGGAACACACTCTCCTGTCCCCCTTCTTGAAAGGAGGGACCACCACCCCGGTCTGCCAGTCCAGAGGCACTGTCCCCGACCGCCACCTGATGTTGCAGAGACGTGTCAGCCACGACAGCCCCACAACATCCAGAGACTTGAGGTACTCAGGGCGAATCTCATCCACACCCGATGCCTTGCCACCGAGGAGCTTTTTAACCACCTCGATGACTTCAGCTTGGGTGATGGATGAATCCTCCTCCGAGTCCCCAGCCTCTGCTTCCTCAACGGAAGACGTGTCGGTGGGATTGAGGAGATCCTCAAAGTATTCCTTCCACCGCCCGACAACATCCCCAGTCGAGGCCAACCGCTCCCCACCTCCACTGTAAACAGTGTTGGTGAAGAACTGCTTCCCCCTCCTGAGGCGGCGGATGGTTTGCCAGAATCTCTTTCAGGCCGACCGATAGTCCTCCTCCATGGCCTCCCCGAACTCCTCCCAGACCCGGGTTTTTGCATCCACAACCGCCCGGGCCGCAGCACGCTTGGCCTGCCGGTATCCACCGGCTGCCTCGGGAGTCCCACAAGCCAACCAGGCTCTATAGGACTCCTTCTTCAGCCTGACTGCATCCCTTACTTCCGGTGTCCACCACCGGGTTCGGGGGTTGCCGCCACGACAGGCACCAGAGACCTTACGGCCACAGCTCCTGACGGCTGCATTGACAATAGAGGTGGAGAACATGGTCCACTCGGACTCAATGTCTCCAACCTCCCCTGAGATCTGGTTGAAGCTCTCCTGGAGGTGGGAGTTGAAGACCCCTCTGACAGGAGGTTCAGCCAGACGTTCCCAACAGACCCTCACAATACGTTTGGGCCTGCTGAGTCTGTCCGGCCTCCTCCTCCGCCAGCAGATCCAACTCACCACCGGGTGGTGATCAGTTGACAGCTCAGCCCCTCTCTTCACCCGAGTGTCCAAGACACACGGCCGAAGGTCAGATGACACGACTACAAAGTCGATCATCGACCTCCGGCCTAGGGTGTCCTGGTGCCACGTGCACTGATGGACACCCTTGTGCCTGAACATGGTGTTCTTTATGGACAATCCGTGACTAGCACAGAAGTCCAATAACAAAACACCACTCAGGTTCAGATCAGGGAGGCCGTTCCTCCCAATCACGCCCCTCCAGGTGTCACTGTCGCTGCCCACGTGAGCGTTGAAGTCTCCCAGCAGAATGACAGAGTCCCCAGTTGGAGCACTTTCCAGCACCCCTCCCAGGGACTCCAAGAAGGCCGAGTACTCGTCACTGCTGTTTGGCCCATAGGCCGAAACAGCAGTGAGAGACCTGTCCCCAACCCGAAGGCGCAGGGACGCAACCCTCTCATTCAACGGGGAAAACTCCAACACATGGCAGGCTGAGCTGGGGAGCTATGAGTAAGCCCACACCAGCCCGCCGCCTCTCACCGCGGGCAACACCAGAGTAGAAGAGAGTCCAGCCCCTCTCAAGGAGTTGGGTTCCAGAGCCCAAACTGTGCGTGGAGGTGAGCCCGACTATCTCTAGTCAGTAATGCTCAACCTCCCGCACAAGCTCAGGCTCCTTCCCCCCCAGCGAGGTGACATTCCATGTCCCCAGAGCCAGTTTCTGCGTCCAGGGATCGGGACGCCGAGGCCCCCGCCTTCGACCACTGCCCGATCCTCCTTGCACCGGCCCCTTACGGTTCCTCCTGTGGGTGGTGGGTCCACGGGAGGATGGCCCCACGTCGTCCTTTCGGGCTGGGCCCGGCCGGGTCCCGTGGGGAAAGACCCGGTCACCAGGATCTCGCAATCAAGCCCCAACCCCAGGCCTGGCTCCAGGGTGGGGCCCCGGCTGCGCCATACCGGGCGACGTAACTGGCCTCTTTTAGCATGCTAGTTAGTGGTTAATTAGCCCTTAATTGGTAATTATAAAGCACCTATTAATCTTTTATTCTGTGTCACCATATTCTACAACTAATTAGCAGCTAACCAACATTTCCCCTTTAATAAACTCATAATTACTGAAGTAAGGAAGTTGTTGAACATAAATCATGATCTTAATAAGATTTTTGTGGTACTATTCCCAAAATCTTATTAAGATCATAATTCAGATCCAATCAACTTCCTACTAATGAGCAGTAATATTAAATGGAAAATGTTAGTTGATAATTTGTTGTAGAATATGGTCACACAGAATAAGTGATTAATGAATGCTTTATATTACCAATTGAGAGCAAATTAATCACTAACTAGCATGCTAATTAGCACTTAGTTAATGGTTAATAGGTGGACCCTAAACAAAATTTTTACCCATTTTTCTTTTTTTTTTTTTTTTTTGGTTAAACAGAAGAAGTGAAAACACACACAAAAAAAGGCGATCATGGAAGCTATAGACAGCACTGCAGCTCTGGGGCAGGTGAGCCTCAGGGAGGATGTGGACAGAGTGGGGTATGACTGCTTATCAGTGCAGCTTTGTGCAGCATAGGGCCGTTTGTGGCTTCCATGATCAGCTAATAAAATTATGCTAAAATCAGAAAAAAAAAGTTGTTTGTTTTGAAAGAATCAAAGAACCATACACAAAATCTTGAGCTCACCATTCTTGGTTTCTGGTTCAGAAGTTTGCTGGTTAAGTTTGGAATTTGTTTACTTTTTAGATATTTCTACATGTCTTTTACCACTGTTTTAACTGCTGCCACCCACTGGGAGGAGTATTACTTTACCATGTCAGTGCCAACACAATTGTCTCAGGCACTCCACAATGGCAAATTACACTGTCCTGGCCAAAAAATAAATAAATAAATAAAATAAAAAAATCACCACCTGGATTTAACGAACAAATAGGTAAGCGCCTCCCTGCAGTTGGTCAGGTCTGGGTTCAGCAACGCTATAGGGCCAAAGAATGAGGTCAGCTGACTACCTGAATATACTGAATGACCAGGTTACTCCATCAATGGATTTTTTCTTCCCTGATGGCACAGCCTTATTCCAAGATGTCAATGCCAGGATTTATTGAGCTCAAATTGTGAAAGAGTGGTTCAGGGACAGACTGGCCATAACAGAGTCTAGACCTTAACCCCACTGACAATCTTTGAGATGTGCTGGAGTGACTGCCTACCCAAAAAAAAAAAAAAAAAGGAAAAAAAAATCAAACAAACACCTGGACCACCTTTAGCTTGATTACAGCATGCATTCGCTGTGGCATTGTTTTGATAAGCTCCTGCAATGCCTCAACATTTATTTGCGTCCAGTGTTGCATACATTTTTTGCCAAGATCTCGTGCTGATGATGGCAGAGTGTGACCAGCGCAAAGTCTTCTCCAGCACATCCCAAAGATTCTCCCAAAGTATCCTGGCATTGTTATCTTGTAATAAGCCTGTGCCATTAGGGAAGAAAAAAATTCCATTGATGGAGTAACCTGGTCATTCAGTATATACAGGTAGTCAGCTGACCTCATTCTTTGGGCACAGAACATTGCTGAGCCCAGACCTGACCAACTGCAGGGAGGCTCTTACCAATTTACTTAGTTAAATCCAGGTGGTGATTTTTTTTTTTTTTGGTCAGGCAGTGTACATGCAAGTAAAAAAGCAAAGTATTTTGCACAGACTCAAAAACTCATGAATGAGTTAAATGTGAGGAATTTTGCTGAAAAACTGTGCTGATTCTAGATGATATTAACCAACTGGTGCAGTAAAAGAGATTGAATCTGCCAGTGAGGTCTTCTGTTTTTATTATTCTGATGTTTCTAAAGCAGTACTACTTTACTGCATCTGTTCCCCACTGTGGGACTAATAAAGGTATTCTTATTCTTATTCTTATTCTTATATTTAAGTACTGTGTGTCTACAATGAGAGCACGACAAAAATACATGATTTTAAGCTACAACTCAAAATACTTTGTACTTCAAACCTACTCATAAATGTCGTGGAGTAAAAAGTACAGATACTTGCTCTAAAATGTAGTGACATAAAAGTAAAAGTACCCCTTGTAAAATCTAATTTAAAAAGAGATAAAACACAAAAAGACATGTTATTTAATCTCTCTATTGTCAGACCAATACCACAATAATTACAGACAGGAACCTGCTCTGTCACAATAATGATGTGAATCCAAAGATTCTGCAGTCTCCGTCTGTCTGTGCCTCCCACTCTCTGTTATTTTGCTCTTTTCTGAAATAAACCCAGCAGATTATTGTAAAACAGTCTGTCTGGTGAGGTGTTTGCTACAGATCTATGTCTCAGATCAAAAAGAAAGAATTATATGTTATATCCATAAGTTATTGTACATGCAGCCCATAGCCTATTAACTTTGACAAGTTTTATATAGAAAAATCTGAAAAATCATCTATTTGACACTACACATGAAAAAGGAAAAATATATGTTCAAAGAAATGTATTGAATAAGTGACACAGAGCAAATGTAGTGTTACATAGAAAAGCAGTGCATTGTGGGAGTTGGAAAGCCACAGGAGTATCATGGGTAATCTGTTCCTAATGAGTACCTAGTGTTTGGACGCAGGGAAGACAATTCTTTATTTGTTTCATCTTATCATTTACTGGTCACAGTCGGCTGGAGCCTGTCCCAGCAGAGTGGGCTACAGTCTCTGGACTAGCACCGATTAATCACAGGGCTAACGATTGGACCTTTCCACTGGGGCAGTACAGTACAGATTGAAACAGGTGGTTTCTATTGTCTAAAAGGTTGCAAAACATCTCAAATAGGACTGAGGACAATGGCAACATTTAAGTCATTTAAACATTTTTTTTTTTAGTAATTGGTATGGTCTCTGAACTCTACACAGTCATCAACCTAAATCCTCACATAAACATCTGGCTATTGAACAACGTTGGAAAACAAATGTTAGTGGTCATGCTGAGTAGGACTGGAACAATATTTGGAACTCCTTCCCTGCCAGCATTTTCTCAAAAAGATGTCAGCCAGTGCCAGCATTTTTGGTAATTTTCAACAATCTTTGCTGTGTGCTATAGTTTTATTTAAAATTTAAAAAGAAAGAAATCATTTTAGTTTAAGTTCATTCATTCTTTTTTTATTAACAGTTGTAGGATGGTAGTTTTCACACAAAAAGCTAAACAAAATTTGTTTTTGTTAAAAAAAAATAAAAATTGTAAAAGTTATTTTTATTACTATTAGTATATATATATTTTTTTTAAATTTAATTTATTTTACCACTGGGATAGGCTCCAGTCACAAGCGACGGGAATAAGCGGAGGAAGATATATATAGATAGATATATATAAGATATATATAAGATATATATATATATATATATATATATATATATATATATATATATATATATATATATATATATATATATATATATATATCTTAGGCAAGACCCTTTGCGCTATTGCCTACCTCATATATAATGATGATGAGAGACAATGAATTACGAGACATACCGGCTCAGACGTCGCCCGGTCAAACAAGGTCTGCGTCAGGTGTTGGGGAACCAGAGCAGCCTGATGAGAAGTGGGCTACTGGAACAAGACGGAAGTGGACGAGATGCGAGAACAAGGCTCTGTTGGAATGCTACTACTCCAGTAACCCTAGTCAGAGGGGTTACATGAAGAGAATGTGGGAAATATGGCAACTTCGAAACCCACAATCAACACTCACTGCTAAACAACTAGTAGCTCAGTGTTCCAACATCCACAAGCGGCACCTGCTTTCACAACTTGAGATTGACGAGATACAACACATATGCTACGGCAAGGGGGAGCCAGGACACAAGGTCAGAGGGGAGTTAACACCAACTCCCCATCCAGAATTTGGGTACGAAGCCCCAATAAGCACCATCACGCTAAGCGAGGCAGCAACTGACCTGAGAGATAAGATCATGGCTAAAATGAAGACCAGGCAACCCCGACACCAGTTACACAGGCTGAGTGAAGTACCTTCAGAAAGTCTCCTGGAAGATGTGAATGCAGCTTTGGGAACAATACCTACAATGACCATCGCTGAAACCAATGAGCTGATATACACTATCCTTGAGGAGCTTGGCTATCAACCAAAGAGCAACCATAAAGATCCATATCCACCATGGAAAAGAAGGTTAGAGGCTAAAATCAAGGTAATTCGGAGAGAAGTGAGCCAACTGTCAGAGCTCCAGAAAGGTGCAATGAAACAACAAGCACCCAAGAGGTACAGCAAGATGTCCATACCTGAAGCATTGGAAACTGCCAAGCAAAGACTCCAAGCCTTGGCCACCCGACTAAAGAGGTACACGAGAGAAATCGAAGCAAGGCGAATAAACCGGCTGTTCTCAACTCAACCAGCTAAAGTGCACTCTCAGTGGCAAGGTAATAACAACAGAGCAGACCCACCAAGGCTGGAGACTGAACAATACTGGAAAGGCATATGGGAGAAGGAGGCGTCACACAACAACAGTGCACAGTGGCTGGAGAATCTAAGAGCAGACCACAGCAACCTCCCTGAACAAGAACCAGTAACCATCACAGTGGCAGACATCCAACAAAGAGTCTCAGGTATGAAAAACTGGACAGCACCAGGGCCTGACATGATCCACACCTACTGGCTGAAAAAGCTAACTTCACTCCATGAGTGCCTGGCAGCACAAATGAACCAGCTGCTAAAGGATGGGACCCACCCTGAATGGCTAACTGAAGGCCGGACAATCCTGATCCAGAAGGATCCCCTGAAGGGAACGGCCCCATCCAACTATCGGCCAATAACCTGTCTCCCCACCACATGGAAGCTCATGTCAGGCATCATAGCGACTTAGATAAGAGGGCACATGGATCAATACATGAGCACAGCACAGAAGGGCATCGGTAAAAACACCAGAGGAGCTAAACACCAGCTGCTCGTAGATAGAACAGTGGCTCAGGATTGCAAAGCCAGACACTAATCTGTGCACCGCCTGGATTGATTACAAGAAAGCCTATGACTCAATGCCACACACATGGATCATGGGATGCTTGGAGATGTATAACATCAACAGGACTCTAAGAGCCTTCATTGCAAACTCGATGAGGCAGTGGAAGACCACCCTTGAGGCCAACTGCAAGCCAATTGCACAAGTGTCCATCAAATGTGGGATATACCAAGGAGATGCTCTGTCCCCGCTGCTGTTCTGCATAGGTCTGAACCCCCTCAGCCAGATAATCACCAAGACTAGCTATGGGTACCGACTCAGGAACGAGGCCACCATCAGTCACCTCCTCTACATGGATGATATTAAGCTGTACGCCAAGAGCGAGAGAGACATTGACTCACTGATCCACACAACCAGGATCTACAGCAATGACATCGGAATGTCATTCGGACTTGAGAAGTGTGGGCGGATGGTGACAAAGAGAGGGAAGGTAGTCCATACAGTAGGGGTCCCACTCCCAGACGGCAGAATAGCAGACATTGAGGACAGCTACAAGTACCTTGGAATCCAACAAGCAAATGGCAACCTGGACCAGGCCACAAGAAAAGCAGCCACAGCCAAATACCTCCAACGAGTAAGGCAAGTCCTAAGGAGTCAGCTCAATGGCAAGAACAAAGTCAGGGCAATCAACAGCTATGCCCTGCCAGTCATCAGATACCCTGCGGGAATAATAAGCTGGCCAAAGGAAGAGATTCAGACCACAGATGTGAAAACACGGAAGCTCCTGAACCATGCATGGAGGGTTCCACCCCAAATCCAGCACCCTGAGACTGTACACTAAGCGCAAGGAAGGAGGTAGAGGACTAGTGAGTGTCAGAACCACTGTCCAGGATGAAACATCCAAGATCCTTGACTACATCAGGAAGATAGGCCTCAACAGATGAAGTTCTCAGTGAATGTCTCAGGCAGTGGAAAACAGAGGACGAGGTGCTGGAGGAACCATCATGGGAGGAAAAGCCCCTACATGGGATGTACCATCGACAGATAACTGAAGTGGCTGACATCGAGAAATCCTACCAATGGCTAGAAAGGGCTGGACTGAAGGACAGCACTAGAGGCACTGATCATGGCTGCACAGGAGCAGGCCTTGAGCACCAGAGCAATAGAGGCCCAGATCTACCATACAAGACAAGACCCCAGGTGCAGACTGTGCAAAGAGGCCCCTGAGACAATCCAGCACATAACTGCAGGCTGTAAGATGCTGGCAGGGAAAGCATACATGGAGCGTCATAACCAAGTGGCTGGTATAGTGTACAGGAACATCTGTGCAGAGTACAGTCTGGAAGTCCCGAGGTCAAGATGGGAAACACCTCCAAAGGTGATAGAGAATGACCGAGCTAAGATCCTGTGGGACTTCCAGATCCAGACAGACAAAATGGTAGTGGCGAACCAACCGGACATTGTGGTGATGGACAAACAGCAGAGGAAAGCCGTTGTGGTTGACATCGCAATACCAAGCGATTGTAACATCAGGAAAAAGGAACACGAGAAACTGGAGAAGTACCAAGGCCTCAAAGAAGAACTTGAGAAGGCCTGGAAAGTGAAGGCAACAGTGGTGCCCGTGGTCATCGGAGCACTCGGGGCAGTAACCCCCAAACTGGAAGAGTGGCTACAGCAGATCCCAGGAAAAACATCAGACATCTCAGTCCAGAAGAGCGCAGTCCTAGGAACAGCAAAGATACTGCGCAGGACCCTCAAGCTCCCAGGCCTCTGGTAGAGGACCCGAGCTTGGATGGATGAAACCGCCCACGGAGGGCGAGAGGACAATTTTATATATATATATATATATATATATATATATATATATATATATATATATATATATATATATATATGACAATAGAGAAATTAAATAATGTGTCTTTTTGTGTTTAACCTCTTTTTAACTATTTTTAAATTATAAAAGATTATAAATAATAAGGGGTACTTACTTACATCACTACATTTTAGAGCAAGTATCTGTACTTTTTACTCGAAAACTTGAAGATTTAAGTATTTTGATTTTTGGCTTAAAATCATGTGGTTTTGTTGTGCTCTCATTGTAGACCCACAGTACTTAAATATAAAAGATGCAGTAAAGTAGTACAGCTTTAAAAACATTAGAATAATAAAGACAGAAGACCTCTGATTCAATCTCTTCTACTGCACCAGTTTGTTCATTTCATCAAGTCAAGTCCCTCACATTTACCACGAGTCATGAGTTGTCGAGTCAGTGTGAAATACTTTTACTTTTTTACTCGCATGTACACTGCCCTACCAAAAAAAAAAAAAAAAAAAAAAACCTGGATTTAACTAAACAAATAGGTAAGAGCGTAAGAGCCTCCCTGCAGTAGGTCAGCTGACTACCTGCATATACTGAATGACCAGGTTACTCCATCAATGGATTTTTTCTTCCCTGATGGCATTGGCTTATTCCAACAGTGGTTCAGGAAGACATCATTTTTCACATATGAACTGACCACCACAGAGTCCAGACCTTAGCCCCACTGAGAATCTTTGGGATTTAAAAAAAAATAATTTTTACAGATGCATTCCTGGCATTATGAGAGCAGGTGATGTGTTGTCAGCTTTCTGGTCTGGGTTAAATAAAGTTATCAGATGCATCACACTACCAAACTGACAAACATGACAACAGTATAAATGAGATTTAGCCTGTTGGTGCTGCTCATCCTTGCTCCGCTCATCCTGCTGGTGGACGCTGTCTGTGGTCTTCCTCCTCATCCTTCCCTGGGTTCTGGCCCGATTTTCGTTGTCCTCTTTGTTTGAAATGTTGAGGGTCTGGTCCGGGACTTCCTCATGTGAATCCTTTTGGGGACGGGCATATGTTCACCTTGTAACTTGAGTAAAGACCACGTCCTGTCTGCTTCATGCCTGGGTCGTGTTGTTCCGCAAAGTCCATACATGTAAAATGTTGCATTCTGTCCTTGCTGCCAGAAGCTTCTTTATCGCTTGCTTTTCATGTAGCTAGTACTGTGCTAACTGCACACAGATAACACAAGGTTTTGTGATTCGCAGTCAAAGGGTTAAACAATTAGTTAATCTCCTTTTCCTCCAGGAACCCAAACCACCAAACCATCCATTATAAATGTATTCACAGATAATATTTATATCTGAGGAGGTTACATAAGATGAAACTAACCCCACATAATGGTTTCTGTCCAGACATTAACATCAGCTCTTTCCTCCATATGGTGTGGCAATGTCCTGTGGTCAACTGCTTTTGGTTAATGTTGCCAGTACCTTGACAAATATCGCTGGCAGGGCCAAATGATATTTCAAATATAAAACTAACTATTAACGATCGTCGCCTTCTTTTAGCTGGTCTTATGGCTGCCAAAAAGATAAAAGCATATCGCTGGAAATCAACACAGCCCCTGAGTGTGGGGGAATGGGTCTTGTCCTACAGAGAGATCGCTCTGAGCTCTCTGCAGCTTGTATCCATGGAGCAAAAACTGAAAATGTCTTGTTGATCACATCTGTTAAAGAAACTTAATGTCTGCGTGAAACTTTAATTATATACTTAGTATAATTTCTTCAAATTTGCATTTTTTCCCATGTTTTAATAATCTATCTGATACAGCATAGCTCTATGTATTTTTTTTCTCCCTTTTCTATATTGTATCATCCTTACATAATGGAGATATATGCATGCGCTGCTATTTCTGTGGATGGTATTGACGAAAGGAAATTTGCTCCCTTTAACTTTGTATATTCTCTGTATTTATTGAGGTCACATGCCTGAACAGCACGAGCATTGTTGTGGGGATTTATTTCTTTTACTATTATTATCATTATTTTTGCTATATTATTAATTATTTTCTGTTCTCTATATTTTTTCTATAGTATTATTTCTGACAATCACTTGTTGCTATTTTGTTATTGGCCCATACAATTGTACAAATTGTGCATTGATGCATCATGCTAATGCATCTATACAAACAACTGTATGGCAGACTGCACAATTCTATATATATCTGATCACAAAAAAAAAGTCATTTAAGCATTTCTGTAAACATATAAACTAAAGTACACCCTTCCATCTACACTGCTGGTGGATGTTCAAACCCAGGTGGATGTTCTTTGTGTATCGGTCTGATGGTAGGTCTATAGAGCAATATTATTTTTATGAAAACCCATGAGTCCATTTCCAATCTCTTAAAACTACGTTTATACATTTGCCAATTGCAACATTAGTATACCCTCCAGAATTTATGTGTTTCATCAAAAAAAGAGTCATGAAGAAATTTATAGTTCTCAATAACATATTAAATGATGTGTGACTCATAAAGAGAATAATCCCTTCTACAGATTTAGTAGAGCTCAGACACAGTTACACAGCTATGCAGTAGATTTAGGTTGATTTGATGGTCTAGACTTTAGAACCAATATATTTTGCTCTTTGGTAGACAGTAATAAAACTTGCATAAATACATGACAGAGAAGGACATTGTTTAAAATGTAATACTGAGTATTAACAAATGCCCTAGCCTAATCTAGTATGAAAAGCGGTAGGGGAGCTATGCAACTTCTTTAGCTTTAGATTAACAATTTTTGGGGAGGGGGAGCTCCTGTAGAGAAAAATGCTACATATAAAAAAAAAAAGCAATATTGCATGGTTCCGCTTTAAGAAACAAAGCTGGAATCGTATATTCAATAAAAATAATTAAAAAAAAGATTCTCACTCTTATTCTCCTGCTTGTCTATATTCTCTCACCTGCTCTCTCTCTCAGCCAATCACAGCTCAACTGTCTAAATGTCTAAAATCACGCAACATCACCACCTCACTCTCCTCTGCCTTATCACCACCTCAACAGCAGAACCATTTCAGTCCTCTCCATTATTACCATATCTCTATCACCATTTCAGGAGCAGAACCATCTCACTCTACTCCACTAATCACCACCTCAGTGGTGGAATCATGTCACTTTTCTTTGTCCCATTACCACCTTAGCGACAGAACCATCTCAACCTCCTCTATCACTACCTCACCACCAGAACCATCTCACTCTCCTCCACTTCATCACCACCTCAGCAGCAGAACCGTCTTACTCTCCTCTGCTCTATCACCACTTCTGCTATAGAACAATCTCATTTTCCCCCACCCTATCACCACCTCAGCAGCACAACTATCTCAGTCTTAATCTTTAATTTTCCTATTTAATTTATTTATGAAGGGACAATATATATTAATGAACATTTGACATATAAATATGTGAGATTGTAGCCTATGACTTATTTCCCTCTCTAGTCCCTGGGAAGGTTGATGTTAATACTTAAGGACAAAGGACAAACAACAAACATACAGAGCACATACAATCATAATACATTGTATAACAATACTAAAATATATCTATCACAGGTAAACCAACACTTTCAATACCTATGTATGTAATTCATTAACAAGATATTATAATAATAAGGGATACAATGTAAGTATATTGTTTTTTGTTTGTTTGTTTGTTTTTGGTTGTAGACTACCCCCTTCCCCTAAATGCATTTTATACACTATACAAATACATAAACATATAATAATAGCATCTGTATTTCATGATGCACACCTCCCATATATAGCAGAAGTAGTAGCCTATAAATTATGATTACAGTTTTGTCCTTCCCCCCCCCACCCTATCACCACTTGAGCAGCACAAACATCTCACTCTCCTCCAATCCTATCACCACCTCAACAGTGGAAACATGTCACTCCTTTTGGTCCCATTACCACATCAGCAGCAGAATGATCTCACTCTCCTCCAACCCATCGCCACCAAAGCAGCGGAGCCATCTAACTCTCCTCTGCCCTATCACCACCTCAGCAGAAGAACTGTGTTACGTTCCTCCGCTCTATCACCACTTCCACTACAGAACCACCTCAACCCCCTCCATCACCACCTCAGCAGCAGAATCATCTCACTCTCTTCCGCCCCATCACCACCTAACCCTAACCCTTGATGCTTATGGCATGTGGGATTTTTTTCAATAATTAAACCTAACTTAATTTTAACATAATTTATTTCTTATGTTGTTTTATATTTCAATATGTGTTTAGAATATTAAATGGGGTTCTTCAAATGCAAGAAAAAAGCCTTATTTTTCAGTACCATGAATATTGCTGTATTTTTCACAAAAGTCCTTCATACTATATATTTACTAAATCCTATTTGAGTTTCTGAACCTTGAAATACAGTATGATTCATATTTACTACCTTGACCCTATATAAACTTCAGTTGACGCAAGTTCTGTTTTGCTCCTGGACATTTCCTGGTCACATCCATAATCAGAGCAGTGTGTGACAGCAGCAGAGGCCTGTACAGAGCTGGTGTCAGAGCGGTCAGTGGGTGTCAGCTCACATCGGCCTCTCTACCAGATCGACCATGAAAGGTGCGCATTTGGAACCGGACAGAAACACATCAGTATTAGCATCCACACGTCAC
The DNA here is from genome assembly GCA_020698575.1 of Bostrychus sinensis. Taxonomy (NCBI): domain Eukaryota; kingdom Metazoa; phylum Chordata; class Actinopteri; order Gobiiformes; family Eleotridae; genus Bostrychus; species Bostrychus sinensis. The sequence goes on from CM036248.1 coordinate 35,176,926, forward strand.
ATCGCTGTTTGGTTAACTGTCACAGAGGCTAGTTACCCTCTGGCTGCTGAAATCTAACCTCGTTTTTCTGGACATGAGCACACATTCCATCGACGAGTAAAGTTTTGAATGTTTTTAGCAGTAAAAAACATTCAACTTTTTGAAACAGCAAAGATAAAATAGTGAATATGGTTGTCTTGGCTTTCAACTAACCGCACCCATATCTTTATTGTCAGTTCCAGTGTCCTCTATTGGTCCTTTAGTTTGTTGTAATGTAAGCCAGATGCATGCTAATGCTTATTCATCCACTGACAATGTATTGGCTTCCACCCACAGTCCAAAAACATGCCTTAGGACAATTGGTGCCACTAAATTGCCCCAGTGAAGGAATATGTGAGTGAATAGTAGTGATGGGTGATGCTGCACTTTTTAGATTCGATACAATACTGATTACTTTGATTGGATGATTTATTAAAATATTGTATTTGGTTTCAAGCCAATAAATTATTATTATATATTTAAAAAAATGTAATTATATGATATTTTCAGGAAGGAAGAAATATAAATCTGAGAAACTTAAGATTTGCATACAAAATGAGGAAATTGTTAAAGTTTCATCAGTCCAATTTTTGGGTGTTCAGGTTGATGACAAATGTTCGTAGCAAGAGTACATTGGTTTTGTCTGCAATAAAGTTACTAAGTCTCTTGGCATATTGAGAAAAATAAGTTGTGTACAAAATTCATTACTTTTAACATTATATTACACTTTCATTTATCCACATCTAACCTATTGTAATATTGTATGGGCAAGAAAATTTTGGTTTTACAAAAGGCTTTTGTTTGCTTGGCAACATTCTCTAATCATGATGCACTAAGTGCACCGCTTTTTTCAAAACTGCAGCTGCTGAATACCTCTCTATATACCAAATATGTACATTTGTTAACAACAGATTTTTACATCCCATCATGTAAAAAATCTCAAGTTCAGTTTTATTTTAGATATCATGGAGCAAAACTATGGAATGAGTATAGAGATAAAATGGAATTAAACAGCAAAAAGAATCTTAGAATAGTTTTGCTTGCAAACCATAAATTGTGAATGAAATAATACAAATATATAGAGAGAGATAGCACAGTACAAATATATAACACAATACAATGTATCAAAAACATTAGGTAATACAATTATGACGTAGTATTAATATTAAAATGATCAATCTACAATATTATAGTGGTGTGCTATTTTGTAAGTAAAAGTGAAAAAAAGAGGAAGCCTATTTGAATTGATGTAGTTGTGCTTTTGTTGTTGATTTTTTTCTGACCCTTATAACTTTGTTTATAAACTGTAAATTCAAATAGGGCTATTTGTTTCTTAACAGAGCTGTTTATGGCAGATGCTGAACTGTATTTCTGGACTTTTGGGTGTGGCTTTTAGGAAAAGCCTTTCTGCCATACGCCATCACTTTTTTTCTGTCATATGTAATGTGTGTTTTCTTTATGTTTTATCAATGGGAAAATAAAAAAAACTTTTTGGGGGAAGTATTGATACTTTATTCAAGTATTGTATACCCAAATGAATATTGTGTGAGATCGATACTCCAACTCACTGGTGAACACTTGTCTGTCCGTGTGGGTCTTTGTGTCAGATTTGCGACTAACTGGCCAGAGTCCTGTGACCCCTAACAGGAATAAGCAGACAAAGATGAAGGAATGAATGAATGAATGAATGAATGGATTGTACAATTTAAAATCTACCCAGTCATTTCAATTTGTCAAAGTTGACTAGGGTCTGTGTTTTTTGGATAGATTAAACCTAAGCATACTACACTTACAAACTGTTGTGTTTCACCACATTTTATAACTGCTGTCCACCATAACATGAAAGAGTTTGTGACTTTTAGCCTTTGTAAGACTATTTGCTCTAACAAACTTTAAATATCGCCTATCTCCAATAGTAAATACTATGGTAAATGGTCAATACAATGGTAAAGATCTAGTGCCCAGACCTGGACTTCAACTAGGGATCTTCACAAGACTCACAAATAAACAAATAAATACATAAATTAAATAAATAATTGTGGATGAGGATGATGAGCATGTTACACACCACCACATTTAATCAAAATCCTACGCTAACATCCAATTTGGTTGCTAAAGCTAATTCATCATCTCTTCTCATTTGGAGATTAATGACTTCTGTCCATGCTCCTTGTTTTTTTTAAATAAATTAAAATAATTAAAGTCAGATGAAAATGTATTGAGTTCTGCTTGGCTTATTGCGCTGATGTGTCAATACCACATGGGCAAGACAGAAAAAAATGTAGATGGTAAAAAATTACTTTCTCTAATAGAATAGGTCGAGTCAGTTTCATTACCCAAAGTAGGATATGATTGATTAAACCTGAACACAGAAGGGGCTATATTATGCAAATCAACTTTTTTTTTGGAGCTTTCTCCCATGTTACAATGTTGTTCCCTCATCAAAAACATGCGTGAAGTTGTGTTTTGCCCCATTCAGTTTCACTCCAGGAAGCAAACAACAAGCCCTCTACATCCAGTCTGCTCTCATTCATTTATCCAGTGTACTGCTCTTTTTTCACTGATTCCTCACAGACATTTTTACTTTTGTAGTAAAATACCATCATTCAAAAAAAAAAAAAAAAAAAAAAAAAAACATCTAAGGAAATTAGAGAGCTCATCTTTTTCGGCTTATTTCCTTTAGGGGTTGCGGGTGACTGGAGCCTGTTCCAGTAACATTGGGCCTTAGATGTTTCTGTACAAAATGGTGTAACAGTCTGCACTCTGCTGCCCTCTGCTGGTCTCTTCACCTGTTACTTTGAGGCAGTAGTAAGGTAATTATTGAAAACATTCCTTTTTAGTCAGATAGTGTTTTTAAAGGTTGTAAAATGTGCTGCTGTTCTAGAGGTGACCAAGTTTAGTTACAAGATATACTTAAAAATATACTTAAAAAAACTGCAAAAACTCAAGCCATCGGGATCTTTTTTTTTTTTTTTTGGGCCAACTCAAAATCTCAAAAGATTTCAACAACTAATATTTTTTTGTATTTTTCACTTAATTTGACGTTCATATGTCTAAAAACCTTCTAAAATTTTTTAGTTTTACTTACAGCCAACTTACTATCCATTGTTCAGAAAAAGTATTATTCTTTTGTTAAATTTAGTATATTTATTTTTTATTATTATTATTAATAATACTTTGAACAAAGGATAGAAAGTTGGCTGTACAATGAGTTAAAACAATAATGATAGTTACTTAAAATTTAAATTTTAGACATATGAACATCAAATTAGGTGAACAAAAAAATATCTGTCATTGAAAGCTTAAAATTATGAATTGGCCCCAAAACTCAAAAATCTTGAGAGATCCTGTTGCCTTGAGCTTTTGAGTTTTCACAACATTTTTTTTACAGTGTATGAATAAAAGAAGAATATAGCCTCTTTAAATCCACAGATCAATGATTTCCAAAGTGGGGTCCAGGGCCTCCTGTGGGGCCTCAAAGGGGTCGCCACATAGGTTGTCTATTTTAAGTCCATACAAATAAACAGATTTTGAAATTAATTACACTTATATACTTGTTCAAAAATAATACTTTAAGACAATTTAGCCAACAGTTAGCATTTTTGTAAGGTTTTTATAGAAATCTATGGAGAAAATTATGAAACAGTCTTTTGAATAGAGTGAAGTTTTATGGTTGGGGGTCCACGTGGGATTTTTGGAAATTTGAGGGGGCTGCAACAGTTTTGACTTTGGGAATGGCTGCCATACATAAACTTTTATTTTTACAACATCTTCATCAAACTTCTTATTTTTAAGAAGCACAACACAACATGGCCTCTCCTTACAATTGTAGGCTAACTTCTGTGAACTATTCCCAGGAACCTTTAGCATAAAAAACTGTCCCATTGGAGTCTATGAAAATGTTGCAACACCTATGGCTAATTCATCCATTGAGGATATATTCCAGTCTGCTTGGCTTATTTTACTGTGTTGCTTGAGCTACCATGTATCCATAACCATAGCCACATAACCATATTTACAAATACTGAAAGGGTCTACAGCATTGTCAATACACGTTCTGGCCCAGTGCATCCGAATCCCGGTCACTGTGCAGCGCAGTGGGATCTCTGCTGGAGGAGCTGACGGAGCGGCCCCTCGCGCCCCCATTAGCCGACACAGACTCTGGGCTTCTCGTTAGCCCTGAGCTCTGATGCCGGGCTCAGCCTCTGTTTCCGTATTCCCTCTGTCTGCGCTTGAACAATTCGCTCTGTAGGAGAAACACCGGGCGCTGCAGAGGTGGGGGTTTGGTTCTAAATGAGAAATTGAACACACATTCCACAAGTTCATTCACAGCAGACCTTGACCTCAGCGGTGGCCTGCAGTGAAGGGAACAACAACTCTGCTAATGGTCCTTCCTGCCTTATGAAATATTTAGGCTTTTACACCTACAAAGTCTCTTTATCGATGTTATATTCTGAAATGTTCCACTGATGATGAAGACTGGCGTGAAGTGGTTCTTAAACTGTGATAAGGGTACCACTGGTGGTACACAGGCAGTGGCAGCTGCTGATCTTTCAAACAGGAAAGCTTATTTAATCCTGGGCTAACTAGCAGCTAGTTTCCCTACAACGCTGATTTTGAATGAATGAACGAACTAACCAAGCTTAAACAAGATGCAAACTCAACAGCGCTATAATTAGCCTTGTTTATTTAGAGTGTAACATGCAAACAGGTGAAAATGAGGTAATTCACGTTCCGGACGGCTGTTTCCTCTGCTCTAAGCTGTCACTCCCATTTATCACATGCTACAAAGCCAGTAAACACTGTTGTGACTGTCAGTCAAAATTTTCCGCCAGTTATGCCAATCATCATCCATCAGCAGTGTCACGGCCCGCCCACTGCTCCATTCACTCCCAGACATGCTGAACGTCCAGGGGCGGGATATTTTTGGCTGATTTATCCAATCAGCATATTGCTTTTTGTAATTAAAAAAAAAAAAAAAACAGCTCACTTTTCTCCTAAAGAGATCCATTGAAGCTCGGCATCAGTATGGATTTATAAAGCGTCCCTGCTCTGAAGTGAGAGAAGGATCACATCGGAGAACCAGACTAAAGCTGATTAATGAGCGACATGAAATTAAATGCATTCCAGCGCACTTTAAATGTAACTTAATATCTAATTTAATGAATTCCAACGGTGCATATTTGACCATTTATCTTATGTAAGAGGGCCGTATAGAGGTGCTGGCATGGTAACTGGAATTAGATTTTACTGGGCGTAGAAAACTGGAGAATATATATATATATATATATATATATATATATATATATATATATATATATATATATATATATATATATATATATATAATATAAGGCTTACACAAAAAGTAGATAAACCAAAGCAATGGTCACTGCAGCACGAGGACCCACTGGCCACAGAATGAAGGCAGCTCTGTACTTTTACCTCCAGCTGATGGGCCGAGGTGTGGCCCATCAGCTGGCAGGACATCTGACTGGTGGAGGCAAGGGAAAACACAAAGACCCTTACTGCATAAAGACCAGAACAGCCAGTTTTATTCCTGTTTTAGTCCAGCACTGATTGGGGAATTAATAATTCATATTTAAAGAGTAACTCACCCCTGGCCCAGGCCTGACTCCACCCACTGCCAGAGATTGAAAACTGCTCAAAAAGTGGGCAGAGACCTGGCAGAGACAGAGGAGAACTGAGGGAGGAGCGAGGCCTGGTGCTGTGACTGACAGCTGTCAGAGACCGTCATGGACGTCCTCCACAGCAGGGGGCGCCAAGTCCCAGAAAGGGGAAAAAAATACAGGACGTCTGGCCTAATGTTTTATGTTGCTTTTATAATAACACAGCTGAAATATTGTGAGAAAGGCGTCGTGCGCCGCCGCAGTAACGTGTGCTTCAGATCATGTCTTTATTACTGAAGGAATTATTTCAGCTGAGAGCTGTTTTTGATCGTATCTCCACGAGTAAGAAATCGATTGTCATCAAACAAAAAGTGACTTAAAGTGTGGCAAGACTAAAACACATCTGTGGAGTCAAAACTCTCCCCAGTGTCACTAATTTGTAGGTGTATACTGTCATTGATCAGGCTCATTATGCCTCATTGTGCGCTGACACACGGGACAGTGGAAGCACAGCCGTGAGGGGAGGGGGGCGGAGGAGACTGAACGGTAAATGCGGGGCTGAGTGGCGTGTTTAGGAAAAAGACCCACACCTGGCAACAGTGGGACTGGGACAAGGGCACGGGGGAGAGAGACAGCGAGGGCGTGGAGAGCACGAGCCATGGGAGGAGGTACTCGGCACAGGTGTGGCAACACGGGTGTGGTAACACAGTGTGGTAACACGAGTAAGGTAACAGGGTGTGGTAACACGGGTGAGGTAACACGGGTGTGGTAACACGGGTGAGGTAACACAGGTGTGGTAACACAGGTGTGGTAACACGGGTGTGGTAGCACGGGTGAGGTAACACAGGTGTGGTAACACAGATATGGTAACACGGGTGTGGTAACACGGGTGTGGTAACACAGATATGGTAACACGGGTGTGGTAACACGGGTGTGGTAACACAGATATGGTAACACGGGTGTGGTAACACGGGTGTGGTAACACAGATATGGTAACACGGGTGTGGTAACACGGGTGTGGTAACAGTGTGGTAACACGGGTCACAGTGTGGTGTTACGACCCTGGCTCAAGGGGTCGCAACCAAAGAGGACACACCAGACAAAGAATAAGGTTTAACAGAATAATGTTTATTTAACCAATTAAACCAAATTAGATATAACCAAATCAAATTAGACCGAATTAAGTTTACTATGAAATAATAATTAAAGTGCCAAATTAGAAAAAAGAAGTATAATACAATATGAAGCATGAAAATGGTATCAGTAGTGTAGTGATGTTGAAGGTGGTAGTGGATGAGTGTGCCATGTTGTAAAAGGTGCAAAACTAAGTAAAAATGTGTAACTAAACCTAACTATACTAAGTAGAAAAATAGTTAACCAAGCTATACCATAACTTAAACTAAACCCAAACCAAAAACAGAGCAGGCGGGGTGCCAGTGGCCGTGGTGGTCTTCACATGGTCTGTACTCACACTGATTGTTATATGGGCGTTCCTTAAATAGACACCTGACCCGGACATCCTGGGGCCCACAGGTGTGCAAGGCCAGGTATACTACCCGAATGCCCACTAGGGGGCATCACAGTGGTAACACAGGTGTGGTAACACGGGTGAGGTAACACGGGTGTGGTAACACGGATGAGGTAACACGGGTGTGGTAACACGGGTGAGGTAACATGGGTGTGGTAACACGGGTGAGGTAACACGGGTGTGGTAACACAGGTGTGGTAACACGGGTGAGGTAACACAGGTGTGGTAACACAGGTGTGGTAACACGGGTGTGGTAACAGTGTGGTAACACGGGTCACAGTGTGGTAACACAGGTGTGGTAACACGGGTGAGGTAACACGGGTGTGGTAACACAGGTGTGGTAACACGGGTGTGGTAACACAGATGTGGTAACAGTGTGGTAACACGGGTCACAGTGTGGTAACACAGGTGTGGTAACACGGGTGTGGTAACAGTGTGGTAACACGGGTCACAGTGTGGTAACACAGGTGTGGTAACACGGGTGAGGTAACACGGGTGTGGTAACACGGGTGAGGTAACATGGGTGTGGTAACACAGGTGTGGTAACACGGGTGTGGTAACACAGATGTGGTAACACGGGTGTGGTAACACAGATGTGGTAACAGTGTGGTAACACGGGTCACAGTGTGGTAACACAGGTGTGGTAACACGGGTGTGATAACACAGGTGTGGTAACAGTGTGGTAACACGGGTCACAGTGTGGTAACACAGGTGTGGTAACACGGGTGAGGTAACACGGGTGTGGTAACACAGATGTGGTAACAGTGTGGTAACACGGGTGTGGTAACACAGGTGTGGTAACACAGGTGTGGTAACACGGGTGTGGTAACACGGGTGTGGTAACACGGGTGTGGTAACACAGATGTGGTAACAGTGTGGTAACACGGGTGTGGTAGCACGGGTGTGGTAACACAGGTGTGGTAACACGGGTGTGGTAACACGGGTGTGGTAACACGGGTGTGGTAACACAGATGTGGTAACAGTGTGGTAACACGGGTGTGGTAACACAGGTGTGGTAACACAGGTGTGGTAACACGGGTGTGGTAACACGGGTGTGGTAACACAGATGTGGTAACAGTGTGGTAACACGGGTGTGGTAGCACGGGTGAGGTAACACAGGTGTGGTAACACAGGTGTGGTAACAAGATATACAAATCCATAAAAGCATAAAAGGTAATAAATACAAACAGATAAATAATCAGATAAATAATGTCAACATCTCAAACTGTGTCAAAGGCCAATGAGAACAAATGGGTTTTAAGAACAGATTTAAAAACAGGTACAGAGGAAGCCTGTCTAACGTGCAAAGGCAGCTCGTTCCACAGTCTTGGTGCTGCCACTGCAAAAGCTCTATTAAGCAGAATACCCACTTAGACCTTTTTTGGTCAAACATAAGACTTTAAATAGTGAGATGTATCAATAAAGCCCTGTTTGTACAGCTGATCAGTTAAAAAAATTGGTTTAGGGGTGAGTTGCTCTTTAAGTCTAGACCAGTGCTTTCCAACCAGGGAGGGGTATGCAAGCTGATGCAAGATGAGGAGAAATAATTTGCAATCTTTAGATACTGAACTATTAACACTAGTGGTGGGAGGCAATTCATTTTATTATATATATATATATATATATATATATATATATATATATATATATATATATATATATATATATATATATATTTATTTATTATTATTATTATTATTAATTACAGGCTTTGTAATTAATTGATTGCAGTTATATCAAATATCAATATTTATATATGTGACACATGCAATTAAATGCATATTTTTAAAACATGTTTAATTTTCTGTAGTTAATTAATTGTAATTAAGTTGTTAAAGTCCCAGCCCTAATGAAAACTTATGAAAAACAATATCAAGTGTCTTATTGGGTGATGAAAAGAAGGAACTGCTCAGCAATATGAGTTGATCTTTGGGGAGTTACTCAAATGTTTTCAATTTTTGAGTTTAAAATTATTATTTATTTTAAACATATATAGTAAAAAAGGGAAAATTTAAAATCAACTTTTGCCGGTTGTTTGATTTGTGTCTATATTGTTTTTATTTTATTCTTTTATATTATTTTAAGTGTTTGTTAGTTCTTTATTAAGTGCATTTTATATTGTTTGTTCTATATTTTCACACACACACTTTTTTTCATAGTTTAGCTGGTCCTGCGACTTATAGTCAGGTGCAAGTTATATATCAAAATATATATAAAATTTAACCAAGGAGTAAATATTACAATCTACAGCTGCGAGAGGGCACTCTACACTTGTGACAACTACTGTCAGTAGTATTCAGTGATGTAGAATGAGATCAGGAGCTTGGTAAACTTGCTTACCAGTAACGTCCTTGTTGGACTCGCTGGCTTGTTATGTTAATTTAGCCTACTCAGCCTCCCAGGTATGTTCTTTATCTTTTAAATGTTCTATATAAATACATTTGATTTGATTTCTACAACTGTAACTATGGTTATAGGGAGGTAATGAGTTCAGGGAAAAGTTTTTCTTATATAGTGATTGTATGTGTTTTTATATATAAAACAGTACTTTCACTTGAGTATATTTGAAGTACTTTTTCGTCATCTCCTCCATACATCCATACAATCCCGTTGTATAAATTATTAAGCTGGGTGTAAAAAGCATGTTTGGGAATGAACATCTGCGACCGCTAATCTAATCACCTCATCCATTTTCTTACTTAGCTTTAGCTTATTCGAGTCATAATGATGCACAATTAAGGCCTCTCCATAGATTGTCTTACTTTGTTTCTCACCGAGTTTACAACACTGCAGAGAAAATGCTGTGTGCCTAGTGCTCCTCACAGGCTAATGTCCATCTGGTCTGGGTATTAACAACAGCTTTAGTTGAAAAGAGAATTCAAATTTAATGTGCTCATTAACCTATAATCATTAATAAATGTATAAATATTAATAGGAACGCTTCGACTTTACACACCTGTGGTATAAAAACACAGCAGCTGAGCCTTTTGAAAGCACACAAGAATCAAGTAGTGTCATCTCTTGTAAAAAAAAAAAAAAAAACATGTTAGATTTCCTTGTCAGATTTGCACTTTGCTTTTCTTTTTTCTGCTCTTTTGTGTTTTTCTGCTGTTACTCTAGTGTATAAAAATGTGCACACGCTTGGATTCAACCAAAGTGTCCCTGATCCCAGTGGGACTATCCCCCTTTATTCTAAGCTTGTGATTGGTCCAAAAAAATCAGCTCGTGCTTTAGTTCCCCCTCTTGTCCAAAACACTTAGAATACTAAAGCCCTTGATGTAAAGCACTGTGAGTGTCGTTGCAGAGAAACGCTCAGCCATCAGCATTGTATTGGTTTTTACTCTCCGGTCTCATATGCAAAACTGCTCTAGATTTAGGTTAAAACTGCACTTTTCGGATTCTTATAAAGTCTACAAACTTTAAGAATCTGAGATAAAACTGTCCCTGTAAAAAGCTTCATTAATAGCAGATTATTATGCTCTGACACTGATTTATTATTGGTCCCCTTTATAAAATTTAATTAAGTGCTTAATTTACAATTTATTACATTACACATTTGTAGGAGGTGTGTTAATTCTGCCCAGAACATATTAGAATTAACTCATTCGCAGTGAACTGACTAAATTCATCCTCAGATCTGATCAGAACATGTTAGGGGCCCATTTCTCATTTACACCTGGTGTCTTTTCCTTATTGCTGATCCCTTCAGGGGTTCCCACTGTGAATCATCTGCCATGGTTGGCGCTTCGAACTTTGCTCAAAGGGCATACTGTCAATGTGTCTCTTCACCCACATTGCAGGAAGGGCATCTGGTGTGAAAACCTGCCAAATCACTGTGCGACTGGTTCGCTCCAACACCGTAACAAAAAAGTTAGCTGTCGAAAGATTAAAATAAAAAATAACATTTAGCATACTGCAAAAAAAGTCAGGTCTGATTTTAGATCCTCATTAAGCCAGAGTGTAGTCACAGCTTTTGGATGCAGAACTAGGATGAGTGGATCTTTCTGCATTAATTCATTTATCTTCTTCCACTTATTCCCATTAGGCAGGGGTGGCCAAATGCGGCCCATAGACAATTTTGCACTTCATTGTCAGGTTAATAAATAAATAAATAAATTCTGGTGGGGCACCTAAAAAAAAAAAAAAAAAAAAAAAAAAAAAAAATCATCCATACTATGTGCCAGTCCCAAGCCCAGATAAATGTGGGGTTGATTAAGGATGGGTAGATCCCTGGAGCTAAAAGAGCAAATGGGACTTTTGTTCACTGAGAGATGGAATATGTCACCTCTAATCTGTCTAGAGCTGGGCGATAATCTCCAATTTTTTTCACAAAAAAATAGATTTACGATTTAGAAACAATTTTATTCCCCACTTACTTAAAATCCAGATGAAGACAACAGAGAAATTCTCCAAAACAAGTTTAGCTTTATTGCTTTGATTTTCTCTAGAGGTGAAACTGCAATCAGACAAGTCAAATAGAAAGAAGGCCCTGTGATTTTGCGGGGGATTTTCTTAAAAGTTGCACTAAAAGTAAGTTGGTCTATAATTCACAGGTTACTCGAGCGTTTTCTTTAAAATATTAGCTAGAACTGTAAAAACTAACAAAATATGTTTTTAACATATATGAGGTGATAATTAATCTAATTCAAAAATACCTGTATTTGAACAGGCCAAGCGTATCCTACTTTTTAAAAATTATATTGCAGGGTTATTAGGCTATTTTTTTGTCTATTACACTGCCGCTGATTCTGATTCTGTTCCACTCAGATCTTCTCTGGTGAGTCCTCTGCTGTGTGCTGTAGAACATCCAGTCATTAAAAAGTTTGCTGTGCTATAGGTTTTCAGGAAGGTTATTTGTCTGCAAAATAAATGTTTAAAGAATAACCTTAAACTTCATTGTTGTCTAAATACGCTGCCCATTTAACTTTTTAGGCAACTATATCACCATGGCAACACAGACGGGCTTTTCAGAGTGACACCAGACAAAACGAGAAAGTACCGCGTTCGTCTCCTCCTTCAGTCCCATCCACACGCTCTGCTGCTGGTGAGCACCTGTGACCTCATGTGCGCTCGACCTCCGTGCTGCTCCTCCATGTCGCTCTGTTTGAGTGCGCCCGACTTCGGCATCGCACCTCCATCCTCCGCGCTGCGCCTCTGCGCCACAACTCCGTGCCGCTTTGTTTTTGATTGCGCCTGACCTGGGGCCCCACCTCCACGCCGCTCTGTCTATGAGCGCACCGCACCTCTGCATCGCACCTCCATGCTGCTTTGCCTGTGGCTCAGCCCGACCTCCGGCGCGCATTACCGCAGCGCTCCTGCTGAGAGAGAGAAGCTGCTCTGCTCGGAACAGGGGACAGCCCACAGACAGCGGTAAGTGCAGCAAAATGCAGTTTTAAAAGAAAATCTTGGCGATAATTGACCAAAGTTGCGGAAAAGCCGCGGATTTGGACAAAGTTGCAGGGTCGCGCTGAATTTGCGGGGTTTGCTTGGTTTTGCATTAATAGTTGCGATCACAACATCGCGAGCAAAGCCAATGAGACAATCGCAGTCAAACTCTCTGTGCAGGTAGCTGCTTCGGGAGAGCTACAATATGCATTTGGAATGTTTGTTCTACGAGGTTCTGATCCAGAGAAATGAGCAAAACCTTTTTATTGCCGTTTTGAGCTGTTCGGGATAAGATAAAGTGTTTTTGGACCTTTCCTATGAACTGCAGTTTAAGAGCCCAAACTGCTACAAGATGATTGGGGACGCTGGGGTCCTTCAGTTACATGGTTGCCACGACATGTGCCTTACCAAAAATTGACATAAAAGCGCAAGAATTGGCCAATGGCTGAATGTCTAAAAAATGCAAAAATCTGCCCAATATATCAGCTGACCGATATATCAGGCCACCTCCAGAGGACATGCAGACTCCACCCAGAGAGATCTCGTAAAGGCTGTCTCAAGGATCAATCCTTGCTGGGAGGCGAGAGCACCAGCCACGCATATGAACTCAAAAGTGAGAAATCACACTGTGAGGGCTTAATTGCGCTACATGCTTAGAGTGTGGACTGCATTTAAATATACTGACTAATGTCAGACATATACTATAATAAAATGTATAAACGTGGCAAAAGTCAGTATTGGTTGGAATACAATGCAGCTGGTATTAGCTCACAAAATTTCAGTTTAGTAGTTCATTTTTTTCACCGGGTATATTTAGAAGTACACAGGTAGTATAATATGAATCCTGTCAAATACTGTTCTAATAATGAGAAACAAACCAATCCCAGGCACTCCGACTGTTTCTCCATTAAAAAAAAGCCTTTACTGAAACATTGCTGTTCTATTAATATTGTCCTTGATAAAGTCACTCCTGTGTTTGTCCAGTTTGTATATCACTTGTCTTGCACAGACACGAGCACATTAAACCAATTGCAAGCTCCTGGACTGCACTTGACAGGTTAGATGTTGAAGCCGGAAGGTGATCTCTATGATTTAGCTTTAAGTGGTTATAAATCATTTGAAGCCCCAGACAGATAATGCCAGGGAGATGCACCCGGCGGCGGCTATAATGCCTAACAATGTGTGTGTGTGTGGAGGTGAGGACTGGGGAAGGCACTCTAATTAAAGGTAAAGTCAGGTGATCTGTCTGCTGAATGACAGATCCTAATTAGCCGCACACACACAAACTCTGGAGTGCAGCTTGGCACACACATCCACCCTTCCACCGAGCCCGTGGCCACATCTGTCTTCTGGATCTTATCAGCCTCATCTTAGCTGCTAATAAAGCGGCCTAATAGTAGTTGTGTTTTGGAGCGTTCTTTCATTCAGCTTCTGGCTGCATGCTCTGTAGTTATATTTGCACCAGTTGTCTCTGCTCTGGTTGTCTGATGATCAAAACAGGCTAATCTACACTTAATCTGCCAGAAATGTGGATATCATAGTGAGCAATTAATGGCGAGGTTTTATCTTCTCACATCTCTGGCTTTTTGGTGCTGTCTATCAAGTCTGGCACACAAGAAAATACAACAGCAAAAAAGTAGTGTTTTTAAGTTTTTAAAGTGACAAAATCCACTTATTATGATACAAAATACAAGTTTATATGGTGAATTTGTTTTTGCAGCAGTATGATCACTTTTTATATAGGTAGCAATGTGTTAATGCACAGTAGTTAGCCATGGAGTACCACAGGGGTCTACTCTTGGACTTACAGTCTTTATGTTATAGATAATATATTCAAAGAACATGACACGAATTAAGTGTTTGCATAATCCTTAACCCTGCCTTTGTTGTGCTGCTTGCAGCTGACATAACTTCTAGGACTATTTCTCCCAGTAATACTTCTTCTAATTTGTGCTAATTAAGGCAATCTTTTTCTGAAACATGCCAAATTATGGAAATCTGCTTTTTTGCAGCCCTTGAACCAATTTCAGTGATCCAAACTTCTCAAAGTAGTCTGAATTCTGGGATGGTATTGCTATTACTTTTAATAATCCTGCCTTTGTTGTAAATAGTGCTATTATAGGTTATCTTTTCTAATACCTGCCAAATAATTGTTTTCTGACCCATTCTGCATTTTTTGTGCTTCTTGTGTCTGACACAACTTCTAGGAGTTTTTCTATCAGTAATATTACTTCTAATTGATGCTATTTTAGGCCATCTATTGTGACACTTACCAAATTGTGTTGTTTTTTTTTTACTACTGTCATGACTTCTAGGAGTATTTCTACCAGAAATACTACTTCTAATTTTTGGTTTCTTCTACTGGTTTTAGTGAAGACACATTTACCCCCGTTTAAAGGGGATATATTATCCTTTTATTCATATTTTTTAAACCAATCTTGGTCATCTCTAAAACAGCAGCACATTTTACGACATTTTATTTACCTTTACATTATATGACTAAAAGAGAATGTCATTAACAAAGTTAGTGTCAAGAGAGTAATTATTTTACCACTGCGTTAAAAAAAAAAAGTGTAGAGACCAGAGGAAAGCAGAGTGCAGCTCTGTTACACTCTTTTGAACAGAAACATAGAAAAATAGCTTTTTATTTCCTTGGACCTTTTGTATGATGCCATTTTACTACAAAATGAAAAATGTCTGTACACCCTTTGTTGGATAAATGAATGAGAGCAGACTGGATGTTAAGGGCTTGTTGATTGGTCAGTGCTTCCTGGAGTGGGTGGGGGTTGGTGGGAGAGGCGGAGGTTTGTGGAACCAAGCATTCTGAGCCGATCAGAAACTCAGGGCCAGAGACTACAGGATTACTCAAACATGCAGTGATTGAAACAAAACACAGCTCCAGGTATGTGCTTGATAACATTTTGCAGAATATATCACTATATTGTGCATCATTTTTGCATAAAATTATGTACTGGCCTCCCCACAGAACGCCCAGTATGTTCTATCAGGTGCTTTAATTGTATCAGAACTGCAACATGCCTACTTAAAGTAATCTTTCTACTGCGTTATACAGCTCCACAACTTAAGCTCTCCATATTACATCCCGTCAGCCTGAAACTAAAGTTTTCCTCTGCTTTTGTTTGTCATTTTAGACAAAAAAATAGCCTATGTTGTTCCTCTCTGCTCGTCTCCTTTCAACTCTCTCTCTCTCCCTCGCATTTGCCATATATCTCTCAACTGCTCCATTACCCACTGATTAGAAGAGCGAACTCTGGGCTAAACCCAAACAGAAACTGATCTGAACTAACTCCACAATGGGTCCCAGCTGAGGACAGGGAGATGTAAGTAGTATCTTAAAAACAGTTTGCAAAGGGGTGGAACAGCCAACACTGGGAATCTTAAAGCCTATACCAGCTATTTTGACCAAGGAGGCTACACTACAAAGAATCTAGTCATGTGAGTATGCCTGGAAACTGCATTTATGTGCTATAGCTAAATAGGACTACCATAAACACTGTTGGGAATGTCAGTGACAAGAAATAATTCAATTCCTCCTTCAAATCAGTTGTAATTCTATAGCCCAGTATCAGAACAACAGTCACCTCAAAGGGCAGTTCATGGCGAGCAACAGGAATTCTGGTGCTTAAACTGCGGGGGACATAAAAGTGTGTTATTTCAGTGGGTTATTTAGGAAATGAGAAAGCCCACTACAGGCCTATGTGTGAAGTTATAAGACCATTCTATGTACATGAGCTTCCAAGTACACAGTGTATAACATTAGGAAGATAGCTCATGGTGAGTCTTTGCAGTGAACCAACGCATGAGAGCAGAGCAGCGGCTTCTTCATTCACTACACTGCCACAGCTGATCCTTTACTGAATGACAACATGAAGAATTGTCTCAAGTGTTGACTATTTTCTGGTAAATAGAATGTTTAAAAGGTAGTGTAAGTAGCATATGCACTTGTACTGGTTTGAAAATGGTACTGCAGTCTAAATCTAAACAATGTTCTGTGGGTTGCCAGTCTTTTCACGTTTCTGATTGGACAATCAGCAATGCAGTTTTAGAACCAAAACAAAAAAATTACCTTTAACCCTTAACCCCTAACCCTAAATCCTATAAATGTGGGAAAATAAGACCTTAATCTGGGAAAGAAAAAAAAAAATCTTACTGGTCTCCTTACCTTCCACACTAAGCTAGATTGTTGTGAAATTTATGAGTTCACAAACACTTTTAGCAATACCTTACTTACTTAATACTTTATCCAATCACCCCCAAGTATTCCGCTGAAAATTAGCAACTATTTGCTAATGTTATATTAATCTGGCTTTTGCTAGGTTAAGCTGTACTAACACTGTGTTAAATGACTTTCTCACATGTCCATCTCCTGCTCTCTCTTGTTATCAGCCACTTTTTGTTTCAAGCCTCAAAATAATGTGGTCTTGCTGTTTTAGTGAGAAAGTTAGTAATTCAAAGTTTACCTTCTGATCTCCTGCTTCTCACTGGGATGGGTTCAACCATGTTCTCAGATGGGGCCTCACAGTTGCCCTGGATCAGACCCACAGTGATGACTGAACTGACTGACAGTTCAGTGCTGTGCTGTGAGAGTGGAAGGGCTTAGAAACGGCATGGCTTACTGTCTGAACTCAGTCTAGTTAATTGAGCCATGTGCAATTGGAAAAATTTTCCCCTGGGTGCTCATACATTTCAGTGGCTGCTCGGGCCCCGGAGCACCCACAGTATTAGCAGCACCTATGCTAATAGGTGGACAACCTCTGTATAATATTTTCATTATGTGGCCCTCGGTGTAAAAAGTCTGGATATCCCTGGGCTATTGCAACCTGAGGTCAACTGGGTTTTTCAATGGCCGATGCCGATGACAATTTTTTAAATTTCAGAGCAGCCAATGGCCGATAAACACTGCCAGTTTTTTGGGACCAAGATGTTAGATTGATTTTCTTTATTATATGAAATCAATTATTATAATATAGCCATTTGTTTTAGTAAAGTTTATTAAAATGCAAACAAATGTGTTAGAATTAGTCAATGAGAACAGTTTAAGATGTTTTTTTTTTTTGTTTTTTTTGTTTTTTTAGAAAACCAATAAGGCAATCTCAGTCAAACTTGCTGAACAAGTAGAGCTTGGGGAGAGCTACAAAATGCATTCTGAATGAGGTTGTATGCCAGAGAAACAAGCAGTATCTTTTAATTGCAGTTTTTAACTTTTCAGGCTAAGATAAAGCGTTTCTGTTTGTTTCCTGTGAACTGCAGAGTAAGAGCATAAACTGCTAAAACATGGTAGGGGACGCACTAAGCTGGCTTTTTAGGACTTCACAAAGCATTTTAAGCCCAAATTTCACAGAAATGTAGTGGGGCTGCTGCAATGGCCTCTAATGCATTGACAGTTGAGCTACAAAATGCATTTAAAATTTTTGTTCTACGCCTTTCTGTGCATTCTGAATGAGGTTCTATGCTAAAGAAATGAGCAAAATATTTTTATTGCTGTTTTGAGCTTTTCAGGTTGAGATAAAGCAATTTTGGATCTTTCCTATGAACTGCAGTATACAGTGGGGCAAAAAAGTATTTAGTCAGCCACCAATTGTGCAAGTTCTCCCACTTAAAAAGATGAGAGAGGCCTGTAATTTTCATCATAGGTATACCTAATCTATGAGAGACAAAATGAGAGAAAAAAATCCAGAAAATCACATTGTCTGATTTTTAAAGAATTTATTTGCAAATTATAGTGGAAAATAAGTATTTGATCAATAAGAAAAGTTCATCTCAATACTTTGTTTTATACCCTTTGTTGGCAATGACAGAGGTCAAATGTTTTCTGTAAGTCTTCACAAGGTTTTCACAAACTGTTGCTGGTATTTTGGCCCATTCCTCCGTGCAGATCTCCTCTAGAGCAGTGATGTTTTGGGGCTGTCGCTGGGTAACACGGACTTTCAACTCCCTCCAAAGATTTTCTATGGGGTTGAGATCTGGAGACTGGCTAGGCCACTCCAGGACTTTGAAATGCTTCTTACGAAGCCACTCCTTCGTTACCCGGGCAGTGTGTTTGGGATCATTGTCATGCTGAAAGACCCAGCCACGTTTCATCTTCAATGCCCTTGCTGATGGAAGGAGGTTTTCACTCAAAATCTGACGATACATGGCCCCATTCATATTTTCCTTTACACGGATCAGTCGTCCTGGTCCCTTTGCTGAAAAACAGCCCCAAAGCATGATGTTCCCACCCCCATGCTTTACAGACGAATGGTGTTCTTTGGATGCAACTCAGCATTCTTTCTTCCTCCAAACACGACAAGTAGAGTTTTTAACCAAAAAGTTCTGTTTTGGTATCATCTGACCATATGATATTCTCCCAATCCTCTTCTGGATCATCCAAATGCTCTGTAGCAAACTTCAGACGCCTGCACATATACTGGCTTTAGCAGGGGGACACGTCTGGCACTGCAGGATTTGAGTCCCTGGTGGCGTAGTGTGTTACTGATGGTAGCCTTTGTTACTTTGGTCCCAGCTCTCTGCAGGTCATTCACTAGAGTCCCCCGTGTGGTTCTGGGATTTTTGCTCACCGTTCTTGTGATCATTTTGACCACGGGGTGAGATCTTGTGGGGAGCCCCAGATCGAGGGAGATTATCAGTGCTCTTGTATGTCTTCCATTTCCTAATAATTGCTCCCACAGTTGATTTCTTCACACCAAGCTCCTTACCTATTGCGGATTCAGTCTTCCCAGCCTGGTGCAGGTCTACAATTTTGTTTCTGGTGTCCTTTGACAGCTCTTTGGTCTTGGCCATAGTGGAGTTTGGAGTGGGACTGTTTGAGGTTGTGGACAGGTGTCTTTTATATAGATAACCAGTTCAAACAGGGGCCATTAATACAGGTAACGAGTGGAGGACAGAGGAGCCTCTTACAGAAGAGGTTACAGCTCTGTGAGAGACACAAATCTTGCTTGTTTGTAGGTGACCAAATACTTATTTTCCACCATAATTTGCAAATAAGTTCTTTAAAAATCAGACAATGTGATTTTCTGGATTTTTTTTTTTCTCATTTTGTCTCTCATAGTTGAGGTATACCCTATGATGAAAATTACAGGCCTCTCTCATCTTTTTAAGTGGGAGAACTTGCATAATTGGTGGCTGACTAAATACATTTTTGCCCCACTGTAAATATACACCCAAACTTCTACAAGATGGTTGGGGAAGCTGGAGTCCTTCAGTCACATGGTTATCCGGACATGTGCCTGACTAAAAATCAGCACTGAAGGGCAAGAATCAGCCGATGGACTAAAAAATGCTAAAATCTGCCTGCTGACCTCTACATTGTATGGCTATGGCCACTTCTTCACCAGCTCCTGAGTTTGTCATTTACCTCTAAACACAACATTATTGTGAGTGATGCCTTTTGACTTCGATCTTGAGAGAACCTGAGAGCACTCTTTCCTCCCTCTGCTAATACCGTTGTGTGTAATTGGTTGCAAATGTCAAACAGATTTTCATAATCTGCAGTGAAATTAATTCCAGCAGCCTTGCACAGCGTTCGCTACCACCGCATTTGTGTGTCGCAGATGCCTCCGTTTTTGCATCTGTTTTAATTGAATTGAGATGAAAGACAGTTTTATTGGCATGACAGTAAATACGGCCTTTGCCAAAGCAGGTTACAGCCCCGCGGTTGCCAGGGGATGTGACACATAATTATTACACGCCACACTTCGACACTCCAAGCCAATCCAGGATGTTGTTTTGATGCTATTCTCAGTTTAGTTGTGAGTAATACCTATTCTTTCTTCTATCTTTATTTCTCTTTGAAGCCAGTGTTAATAGTGTGTTTTTAAAACCATTGTTGAATAAAATGGGTCAATCTTCAGACTCTTGACAGTAGCCTACTCTGGGTTTCAGATCTTGATCCGTATGCTTTTGTTTGCTACAATACAGATCAAGCATCTTTCCATAATTACATAGCTATTACAGTCAATTGCTTATTTGTCCACTCCTTTTGTGGTTTCTATATTAGAGTGAGACTTGAACTTTCACAGTTTGAGTCCTGATTGAGTTTAATTTAGAGTCAGCTTTATTCCCGTCTTAGCACTCTGCTCTGGTTTGAACTTGCTACTCCTGTTTTATTCCAGGTTTAGTCCTGGTTCAGGTCCAGTTGTAGTCCTGGTCTTAGTTTGGTCTGTTTTGTCCTTTTCAGTCTTACTTTTTTCAGCATTAATTCCTCTTTTCATACCTTTAGATAATCAAGATTTAAGTTCATTTTAGTCCTTTTAAGATGGTACCTTTAAAGCCATGTATTTTCTGAAGTGGCACTTGGTGGAAAAGGTTGGAGAACCTTCACTAAACAATTTAAATTGTATGACATATTTTTGTTTATAAACTTCTACTAATCTGGAGGGCTTCTATAGAAAGCTTTTGCAAAAGGCACAATGCTGATACTTTAAAACATTTTCAAGTGATTACATGAACCGCCTATGAGTGACCATCCATGTTGTCTCATCAGAGAAATGCCACTGGTAAAACTAGCAGTGGTGTAGATGCAAATGCATTGTCCTGAGCAGTAAAAGATTTTATAGTATATAAACTCGCAAATCTTGAAACATGCAAGCTGATGCACAAGGTAATTCTCCAAAGGCCTAAGACTGCCCTAACATGAACAGCAACACAAACAACACAAGGTGTGTGATACAGACAGCTTTCAGAGGGGAACTGTTTCGGAGTCTGTGTGATGGTTAAATGAGTTGTTGTGGGGTGAATAAAGCGCCATGCATCTCCCCCCTTCTTTGGGGCTAAAAATGACACTTGCAAGAATGGAAATCTCGAGTCTCACAAGAAAGGGGAACATCGCATCAGTGAAACATTTGAATGTTTTTGCAAAATCTTCTTCTTTGAACCCAGAGCCTTCTGCTCGCAGGCCAGACGTGCTACCCACTCCACCACAGAGGGCAAAAACTCCTTTCACCTCCAAAAAGTCCTAAATTTACTCAAGTAAACATAAAATTATATTCTACAAAATGTACTCAGAAAGTTTTTCAAAAAAGAATGTACTTAAAGTAAATTACTTGAATAAAAGTATCTAGTTACTGTCCACCACTGATCACAGTTAGCCAAACGACAAGCTGGAGATGGCTAGATTTCTTGATTTTTGTCATGGCAGAGTGGCCAAAGGACAGACAAATGCACAGATATGTGGAGGGGAAAACAAAATTAAAGCTGAGCGAGGGATCACATAGGAGTCAACTGGACCTGGGCGTATTTATGTTAGTGCTTTACTCTGAAATGTAGTGGGAGCTCCACAGGGGAAAAGTTAGCCTTAACCCACCCAACACCAAAAAGAAAAAGGCCCAACAGAGCAGTAGCAGGACAAACTATTTTCCTATTCTATATAAAGAAGTTAGTCTGGTACCTCTTTGCTAAAATTCCGTTTCTGTGGCGGGACAATCACAGGCAGAGTCACAGAATCACAGAAACAAAGGATGGGACATAAGCAGCGCACCACTGACCCAAACAAACAGGGATTTTTGCAATTTATTATTATTTTTTTCATAAAACATCAGAATATACCATATTATGAGCAGCTCTGTACTTATTTCTGAATGGGGAAAGCAGCAGAAGCCAGTATTGTACAAAGACTTTTTTTTTTCATGTATTCATTAGCTACATCGCATGTCAACTAGGTTTAACTGTTGTTAAAATGGCAACAAGACAAAGAAAAAAATATGCAGAGAATTGACTGACTTCAGCAGAACCAACACACAATGAAGAAAAGCTATAAACACCGTTAATCAGGTCAGAGAAGTTATTAATTTAGCTTGATAGCTAGCACTACCTTGATTAGCTTGGCAAGTTCCAAATCGAACCGAAGAAATGCTCCGCTCTGACCCCGGATTTCCACTGCATGCATATCTGCTGCACTGTGGGCCGCCACCGAACGACGGCGCAGACTCTTGCCTACTGGATCCGTCTCCACTCCGCTGCGCCAGGCTGCTGAGCCCTGAGCAGCTCGGGAAGAGCATGCACGAGAAATATGAGCTTGTGCCATAAAAGCCATTAGTAAAGTCCAAAACAACTATTTATTTAGAAGCTGAAGGACAGAAAACAACAATTTAATATGAGATTGCTTTGGAGTTCACTTCACTTTCTGTAGTACGTAAACGACCTTCAAACACAGACTATATCAAAGATAATATGATAAATATTGATTAAATGTAAATATTCTAATCAAAAACGTTCAATTGTTACATTACTTTTAAATCTGGATGTTGTGCACGTCCAGATTTCCTGTTTGGTGTGATCTGAGCTGTGGAGGTTGATCTGAACGGAGTCCGCTGTCAAAGAAAATAGACTGGCTACGTATCTCCGGCGCAGGGCGGAGCACGGCCGGACCGGTGCCACAGAGCTGCGGCGGCTGTGGAAACACTCTCATTCACTACAACAGCTGCGTATTTACTGCGAAGTGCGTGGCACAGTGCAGCAGAGCGGAGATGCATGCAGTGGAAATTGGGGGTGAGAGGGTAACCAGACTGCCCTGCTTGCGAAAAGCAAGTAGAGTCTGGCTCGCCAGGCTAACAGAGCAGTACATTGAATGTCCTTTCCAGTACAATATGGGGCGCCAGTGGCTCACTTGGATGGCAGTAGAATGTCTGTGGCACTGGTGTATGATTGTATTAGTGTAACTGTGTGTTTGGTGGTTGTCCAGAGTGGTGATGTGCAGGTCCATCCATATTCACAGGCCTCTGGGTTGGGGCAGATAAAGAAATCATCACCTTATTGTGGGGGCCACAACCATGGATGTATATGGATGTCACAACAAACATAGAATAACAAAACAGTAAAGAAGAGCATTTTTGAATTATGAAATATTGGATCTGGACTGAGGTGTGTCTTCAGTGAAACTGACGTAATGACCTGAACTGCAGCAACCACAATTACATTTAAATGATGATGATCACTAGCACTGCAGCATGCGATATCTTGATGTCTAGTTCCAAGGTTTTACTCTAACACCAGCAGACTCTTATGGGACCATTATATCTCAACATGTTTCTAATATACTGTAGATGTGTGAAAGCTCTGCTGATCGGACTTGACGTGCATTCTCACAAGATGGTAACAATGCCCTTGTCACAAACACTCTCAGCATGCTGTGAATGCCTCCTGCCACCATGCACCCCCGTCATTCTGCCTTTAGTAACGCTGTAATAACGTCTGTGACCTGCATCAAAAATGAAGCTTAGCAGACGATCACAGTGGAAGCCAAGACAGAGTGTTGGCTCTTTATCTCTCATTTCCGTTCCGTTTCTCTCCACTGATTCTTTTCTAAAGTTTTCCATGGCTCCTCTGAGATCTCAATCAGTGTCCTTTACTCTCTCCAGGATCACCGCTTACCGTCTCCTTGTTCCAAAGGAGAAAAAAAAAATGACTTTGATTTTGATTTTCACTTCGAGAATAGATGTGCCTCCCATTTCAACCATTTCATATGCGCCTGCTGAATTCTGTTTCCCAGACTCGGAGTGCTACCTCTGTAAATATATTCCTGCAAGGGCATACAGGCTATGGAAGACCCTGAACGCTATGCGCACAGGAATAAAGATTTTATTAAACGAGTTTTTAAAGGAGCATTAAACAAACAGATTACTAGATACTTTTATTAAAAGAGCTTTTAAAAGAGTTTTTAATGAATTACTAAAAGATTTTATTAAAAGAAGAATTAATAGTGTTATTCATTAATCAGTTTAGGAAACCGTTTTCTAAATGTATTTACAAACCCTTTTTGGAAAAGTCCTTTGCAAAACATATTAGCTTCTCCAATTAGCCTCTCCTTTTAGCTTTTCTGTGGCGTTCCTGGTCCTCCTGGCTAAATTAAAGTGGAACGAAATAACTCTGCTCATTTCTTCACTTTTTTTTTTTGGGAGGGGGGGCTTTTTTTGCTCTATAGATCTCCCCCTGTCCTGTTGGCTTCCTCAAACCAGAACCTTCACTGTGCGCTGGGGCGGTTTGCAGCTGAGTGTGAAGCAGCTGGGATGAGAATCAGCACCTCCAAGTCCGAGGCCATGGTTCTTGCCCTCTCCAGGTCGGAGGTGAGATCCTGCCTCAAGTGGGGGAGTTTAAATATCTCAGGGTCTTGTTCACAAGTGAGGGAAGGATGGAGCGTGAGACTGAGAGATCGGTGCAGTGTCTGCAGAAATGCGGTCATTGTATCGGTCTGTTGTGGTGAAGAAGGAGTTGAGCCGAAAGGCAAAGCTCTCGATTTACTGGTCGAGCTACATTCCTACTCTCACCTATGGTCATGAGCTTTGGGTCATGACTGAAAGGAGAAGATCCCAGACACAATCGGCCGAAATGAGTTTCCTCCGCAGGGTGGCTAAGCGCTACCTTAGAGATGGGTGAGGAGCTCTGTCACCTGGGAGAATCTCAAAGTAGAGCCACTGCTCCTCCAGATTGAGAGGAGTCAGTTGAGGTGGCTCAGGCATGTGTTTCTGATGCCTCATGGACGCCTTCCTGCGGAGGTGTTCTGGGCATGTCCCACTGGGAGGGGGCCCCGAGGAAGACCTAGGACGTGCTGGAGGGACTATGTCTCTCAGCCTGGATGAACAAGGCAAGATCCACAGGCTCCACAGGCGTGGAGAGTTTGCGCAGCCTTCGTTCATCCACGAGGAATATTTGCGTATTACCAACTGGGTTGGATTTTGGATACTTTTAAGCAGAGGAAAGACAAAAAACAAACAAAAACCCTGCAGCTTCTGGTGAGTTTCATGTGAACATTAGTGTCTCTTTTGCTCAATATGTCACCTGCACCGCATCCTTTTATCTTCTTGTTGTTCTTCTTGTCATAATAGTAATAATAATAATAATAATAATAATAATAATAATAATAATAATAATGATAATAATAATAATAAAAACACTGCTAATTCAGGGCTTTTTTCATGCTCCACACCACGCCCCAGATTTAGAGCAGGCCACCTCACAACACACCTCACCTGCAGAGCACCCTGCGTTGTAGGGGGTCTGTCTGCACCAAAATCAGGCGTGCACCACTTGCAAGATCGGGCCCTAACAGTTATTTAGCTACATAATAGCATAAAGAACATAACCTGGGAGGCTGAGTAGGCTAAATTAACATAACAAGCCAGTGAGTGCAACAAGAAAGTTACTGCTATGGAAGTGAATCACTGAATACTACTCACAGTAGTTGTCACAAGCCTAGAGCGCCCTCTCGCGGCTGTAGACGGTAATGTTTACTCCTTGGTTCATGTTAAATTTGATATATAAGTTGCACCTGATTATAAGTCGCAGGACCAGCGAAACTGTGAAAAAAACATTGTGACTTATAATCCAGAAAATACAATAGTAATCCATATATTAAATGCTTTATTCTTTTGTGCATGGCGTTTAGGGTCCTCCATAACAAGCAGTAACTGAGACCGTCTGCTCCCTTTTTTTATCTGCTTATGTTATAGATCATTATTCATAAAGTGTCACCAAGGAGACTGATGCCAGATAGACGATACGCTGTGCGAGTTATTGTGTAGGACGTTTGTACTACGTGTGCATATAAAAAGGCCCTCACCCTTGATGCGCGACACTTTTATTTCCCTGCTACAGCTTAGGAGTATGCCTTCAGAGCCACGGCTGCCAGCGCTTGGAAGGTTGCTGGCTCAATTCCCAGGGAGAGCCCAAAGGAAAGGAACCTATTGATGGATGAAAAACTCCCACAGTGCTTTGCTTCCTGTGTGCACAAAGCCCTGGGAGTCTGCGAACTCTGAGCCCACACACTGCTATGCGCATATACTGCCTCTTTATTTATCTGCTGTGACTTTAACTGTCTCGCACAATAGTCCTCCAATCCCAAGCTAATACCTACAGCTCCCTATGCAGCTATATTTGTTTGTATTAGCTTTGCTTATGGTTAGCTGTTTTATCTATGGCTATGTACTTGGAAAATAAATAGTCCACATTTATATTGCAGACATATTTACAATACACCATCGATTCAAACTGAGTGGAGACAAGGATTGATAGAGCACAGACTGTGTATTGCAAATACCTTGTAGTATTCTTTTTTTCAGGTGATGATATCACTTGCATTAGGTGTCTGTCGCCCCCTGCTGCCAACGGCCAAACTAGATATTAAGCAACATGAAGCTAACATTGGGTGACCAGACATCCGTATTTAACCGGGACAGTCCCAGTTTTTGGCTCCTTGTTCCATGTCCCAAGACTTATCTGTAAAAACACTCATATGTCCCAGTTTTCAACAAACCATGTCCCAGTTTTCCCCATTTAAGAGAGAACTTTTTTGACACTAATGTCATTATTTTCATATAATAAACTGCCATTAAAATTCAAAACTTAAGCCCTAGCATCATGTTCTTTAATTACATAACAGAAAAATCATATGGATGTTGGATGCTTTTTGTCATGTGGTGAGTTTAAACACAACATGATTACTGAAAAAAAATAAAAAATAAAAAATTAGAAGACTGCTTCATAGTGACAGAAGACCATGAAGGGCTCAGCATACAGGATTACTCAAACGTGTAAACTACTCCAGGTATGTTTTGAGGAGAAAACATTATAACATGGTTAAAAACTCAAAAAAAAAGTCAATTTAGTAGAAAAGGAAACTTTTAATTTGAAAGTATACAATATTTTCTAAGAAAGCTAAGGGGGTGCAAATATTTTATTGGGCAACTCGCCACCTTCACTGGAAACAGTGTTACCTAGGGTGTCCCGCTGCCACATGCTTTTGTGGAGACCTATCACATAAGAGTAATAACAGAACTAGGGCTGCAGGGCTGTAGTCAACTAATCTGTCTTTCTATTGTTTGAGTAATGGAGTCACTGAATAGATACAAGAGATATTTGTTGTCATTACTTTAAAAAAGTAACACATTTAAGTATATGTCTGTGAATCTGTCCATTTAACTTTGAAAGGTGTTTTTTCACATATTGAATGCAATGCAAAAAGCTTTTTAAATGTAGGTTTTATTTATTTTTCTCACTACCTTCAACATTTCACTGTACAGTGCTAAAAGGAAGGTATTCTGCTAAATTAGATTTCACAATAGGGCTGTTTTTGACATAATTCAAAATTCAAAATTAAATTTATCAAATTAATTCATTTAATCACTCAGTCCTACTTAGCATTAATGTGTCATGCATTTACTGTCCAGAAACATTTGAGCATATTTTCTTAGCACTAAGTGCCAGTCTCTTAACAGTTATCAAATTAAGCATTTTACTGGTTGAATTACTCCAATAACTTGATGACTGGGTTCAGTCCTAACAGAACACCACTTGAGTTTAGATCAGGGAGGTTGTTCCAGGTGTTGCTGTTGTTGCTCATGTGACTGCTGAGGTCCCCCAGGTTAAAGAAGTCCCCAGTTTCAGTAACATCAAACACCTCCCACAGGACTCTAGGAAGGCCCTGCACTATTGAGAGACCCCTCCCCAACCCAAGAGCACAGAAAGGTGACCTGTGGTGGGGGATGGGGCATTTTGGGTAAACAGTGCCCTCTTTTAATTTGAGGTGTTTAAAAAAGTGTGAGTTTATTTTTAGATGCACTTTAATTAATAGATATAATTAATAGAAGAATGTTTTTTATTTTTATTTTGTGTCATGCTTTTTTTATTTTGAGGAGCGTTTTTTTTTTTTTTTTTTTTTTTTTTTTACACAAGTTAATTTTTAATTTAATGTTTTTTTAAACAAGCTTTTTAAAAATTCAAAAATGCCTTTTTTAATGGACTCTAGTTTTTTAAAGGTGGGTTTCTTTTTTAAGCTACACATTTAAAAAATCTTCTGCTTTTATTTTTCTATTGGACAAAAACTATTTTGACAATGCTTCTTTTTAATATACACTTTTGCAGACTTTTTTTAATTTAAGGGATGGGTTTCTTTTTAAGGCAAGATTTTTTTTTAAATCTACATCTGCCTTAAATTTTTTTGTAGATTAAAACAATGTGATGTTGCACCTCAGGGTCACCATAGTTATCTCATTGTCGATCATGATATAATTGCTGCAAATCTGCAACTAAAAGCATATAATCCTTATGAAGTACCAAGTAATTGGTAAAAGTGTTGTCTAAGTAACACTTTTGAAATCCCATTATAACCTATTGCATATTGTACTTTAAATATAATCCTTCCACTCTTCCCCCCACCCCAACTCTACTCTGCTGATGTGCTCTGGTATGCAGATTTATTCACCTACACATTGCCAAAAGTCAGTGGTGTGGAATAAGATGGATTTCCTTGTGTAAAGATTAATCT
This sequence comes from Bostrychus sinensis, assembly GCA_020698575.1. Taxonomy (NCBI): domain Eukaryota; kingdom Metazoa; phylum Chordata; class Actinopteri; order Gobiiformes; family Eleotridae; genus Bostrychus; species Bostrychus sinensis. Next base: position 35,205,763 of record CM036248.1, read on the forward strand.
CATTAGAATAAAATCATTGCATATTGTTTCCATGAAAGGGTATAAAAATAAGGAGGTGTTGGTGCCCTGGTATAGTATCAGAGCCTCCCCAGGTTCAGAAATAGCTGGTGTGGGAGTGAGAATATGGCGGCGAGGTGAGTGGTGTATTTCCAGAGAAGATATTTCAGACTGCTGGTGCTGTGTGAGGAGGCGGCTGCCGCTGATCGCACATGGTTCTGCTGCTGCTGCTGCCCTCACACCCGTGTTTACAACATTTCTGCCCAACTGTGTAGTATTTTAGAAAGCTGCTGGTTTTCACCCTGGAGATAAAGCTGGCCTATCGCTGTACTCTGGGCATTACATTACCATGGGAACAGCAAAGTGACTGATGGAGCCCAGATTCCCGGGAGTAAATGACATCATTGCACCAATTGTAGGCATAACTGACAGTTCGAGCACATGAGAGAAACGCTGGGGAATGTATGTCAGTGGGCCAGTTTCCCACAAAACCCTGTATACACTGTAATAAATCTATGTTTTTACTGAGTGTTATGGAATAGGTCAGCTCAGAACAGCAGGGTTTGGTATGGGAGATGATCACATTCTGATCATAGTTGGAGACTAGCTGATAGACAGGTACAGCCCCCAGGGGTGGAAGAAGAACCATCAATGACAGTGAAGAAAAAGAAGAACAGAAACTCAACTCCTGAAGTCTGACCAATTAGAAAAGACAACTACACGTTGAGGCTGAAAGGTATAGGTATAGGTAAGGCAGAAATCCTCACTCAAAAAAATCGCTGACCCAAAAACACAGACTGCAATTTTACCATGTAATTGTATTGGATACATTTCATGTTAAAGTTACATTTAACTTTAAAGTTTTCCATTTATGTAACCCATTGACATAAACTGTACAGTACTGTTGAAGTAAATGTTTACATGTTTTGGTCCACAGCACCATGACACAGATGAACAGTGTCACACATGCCCTCAAGTCTTTATAGAGAAACAAGTCATGCATTTCTCTGCACTCATTCCCATCCTGTAAGTATGGACTGTATTAGCTCTACCTCAAAGTGTGCTTCAGTGAGTTATTTTAGTGGCTTTGTGTTCATATGAACACTGATTGTTAAACTTCACTACAACAAAACCTGAAAAAGAAGTACTAAATAATGTGGAAGCTCAATCTCTTTTTCAGCCATGTGGTTTCTTACAGAAACATGATTTATTTTTTATTTTTTTTATGTAAATTGAATAACCTCATCCAAATTTTACTTAAACAGTACTCTGTTTATGTCTTTGAATTACATAAACCTTAAGTGATTTGAAAACTTGTGAGTTAAATGTAACTTTTACATGAAAGGTATCCAATACATTAGTTACATTAGATCACAGAAAGTCTGCATTTCTGGTCAGTTTTTTTTTTTTTTTTCTTTGAGTGTTCATGTGTTAGACCAGTGGTTCTCAACTGGTCTGGCATCAGGACCCACTATCCCACATAATGACAAGCCACCACCCAAATAAAACAGATAGTGAGGAAAATTAAGCAGCCCTCTCTACAGTACGGTGGCACTGAGGTGCAAAATCAAAATTGTTTTTGTCCATTCGAAAAATTAAAATCAGAGGAAGATTTTTAAATGTGTTGCCTCAAAAAAGCATTTTAAATTTGTGACATGGCATTATTGTTATGGAATCTCTTATTTTTTAGGAGTGTTATTATTATTATTATTATTATTATTATTATTATTATTATTATTATTATTATATAATAATAATAATAATAATAATAATAATAATAAAAAGGCACACATCAGTGAAACAAGACGTTTCTGTCCTTTCAAGAAATCAATGTAAATAAGAGGATTACTCAAGCATGCATGAAAAAAAAAAACAAAAAAAAAAAAAACAATTCCAGATATGTTTTTGATGCAGGCACATTAAAACATGGTAAAAAAGCTCAGAAAAGTCGATTTTCCATAATAGGGCCCCTTTAAGCATTATCCATTTCATTTCAGTCATTACCCATACCATGTACATAACAATAATCTCAGTCAATGAACAGCAGTGAGGGTAGGAGTGTCCACTTCTCCTCAGGTAACTTTATTTATACTCTTTGGTAGAATTGGTTTGGCTTCCAGACAGAAGTAAAACACATAACAATAATAAATATAAAAAGACATAAATCAAAGTGTTCCAAAGTGCTGATCAAAAATGTAAAGGTATCACACCAACAATAAAAGCCAATGAGATAGAAAACAAGTGCAGCCAACAAGTAAAAATAAATAAATAAATAAAAGCAAGTTAAATACCCAGAACTACAGAACTAAATGAAAAAAAATAAACTTCAGAAAATGTTCACCACCAGTGAGACAGGGCTGGGATGAAGCTGTTTATCAGAATGCTTTGTTTTACATCTTTGTACTAAGTAACTTTGTCCAGATGGGAGCAGTTGAAACTGATTGTGCAAAGGATCATTTAAACTGGTGATAGCTAAGCAATGTAGCTGCCTCACGTACAGAGACTCAGGATGCAGCAAGTATTCAAGTGTGACTCCTGTCACGTGACCTGGGGTACCTTGTCAGGGATTTGCTCCCACCTCAGCGTGGGGACGATTTAGCTTTGGGGTCACACAGGTAACTTCCTGCTCCTCCTCCTCCACTCCCACTGTGTGCTGTGGCACAGTGGTGTAGTCTACATTTTTGTAGTGGGTATACTGTGATGATTTCCACCTTATAAACATGTGCTATCCACTAAATTAGAATATCATACAAAAGTTTATTTTTCTCTCAGAGTGAAACATTTCAAGTATTATTTTATTGTGATGTTGATAATTATGTCTCACAGCTAAAGAAAATCCCAAATTCAATTATTCACAAAATTAGAATATTCCATGAGACCAATAAATAGAATGAATAAAACTGTAGTGTTACTATGCACAGTATGTCTAAGTATTTGACACTCATTTGGTACTCCTTTTTGATAAATTTTTGCCTCAGCGTGGTGTGTCCTGGAGGAGATCAGCCTGTGGCACTGATGAGGTTTTATGGAAGCTCAGGTCGCTCTGACAGAGGCCTTGAGCTCATCTGTGTTACTGGGTCTGCTGTTTCTCATCTTCCTCTGGACAATACTCCACAGATTCTCTGTGGGGTTCAGGTCAGGAGAGTTCACTGATCAGTCTGTCCCAGTAATACCATGGTCATCTGCCCAGTGTGTGGTACTTTAGGCAGTGTGGGCCGGATCCCAAGTCCTGCTGGATGATCGCACCACCATCTCCATAAAGCTTGTGAGCAGAAGAAGTATACAGTCCTCTAAAACTTCACAGTAAAAGGCTGTGTTGATTGGATACTTAAAGAAAGACAGTGGCCTATTAACTTCCATTAGAAAAGATGCTGCTGACCCTGTCTCTGGTTCAGGAAAGCTCTCCTGCAGTTGTAGATAAATGTCTTGCTCCTTCTATGTGTGGAGGCTCTTGATGCACTGATTCCAGCCTCAGTCCACTCCCTGTGAACTTCCCTAAAGACCTGGTCTGGGGTTTTTGTCTCCAGGTTGCCTCTGTCCTGCTGCTTCTGCATTTTTTTCTCAGACACTTTTTTTTTCTTCTTTTAACTCAAATTTCTAGTAATCTGCTTTAATACAGCACTCTGTGAGCAACAGCTTCTTTATCAATAACCGTTTGTGTTTTTTTCCTCTTTGTGGAGGAGTCAGTGACTGGACAACTGTCTGTAGCCCTCCCTATGACTGTCTGGCCGACTGAACCAGACAAAGACCATTTAAAGGCTCGGGAAACCTTTACAAATGTTTTCAGTTCATTTAGAGTTCAAGTGTGATAACAACAGTTTACAATATTCAACTTTTCTACAATATTCTCATTTTGTGAATAATTGAGTTTGGGGGTTTTCTGTAACTGTGATCCATAAATATCAAAATTATATGAAAACAATGCTTGAAATTCTTCACTCTGGATAGAATGAAACTATAAATACATGCTTGACTTTTTGAATTGAATCTTTGAGAGAAAAATGCACTTTTACATGATATTCTAATTTACTGGGTAGCACCCATACACCCGGGTTAGTGTCGCTTAATAACATTTTTTGGGGTTGTGACTTTGTGTGTGTGTGTGTGTGTGTGTGTGTGAGTGTGTGTGTGTGTGTGCGTGTGTGTGTGTGTGTGTGTAGGCCCTACATACATTATTTAGCCAAATCTAGTTTTCAGAATCAGAAAAGAACTTATTTATCCCCAAGGGGCAATTCAGTTGTTGCTTCCCAGCCAAAAATGCATTTTTCCATAATGACAAACACTGAATAAATAAATAAATAAATATCAAGGATTCAAAACCCTGTAGGAGTCGACTGAGATAACAATGTAAATAAAATATACCATAAAAAGAGAGCTTTAAATTCAAAGCTCTTCTGAGGAAAAAAACAACAACACAAAGCTCGACCAACTGCACTACACCCACACTAAGACCCAGGGCCAGTGGACCTATGGGTAAATGGTGATTTTATACTAAACCATGCAGCATTGAGAAGTGCTACAGCAGCCATCTTGGCCTGCTTTACCTATGGTACAAGTAAAATAAAGATATATACTGTGGTTTATAGTTTAGAACTATTGTATTGTACATAAATCACCTTATTTCTGAATCAACTGTAAAACTAATCACTGGGCAGTGTTCTGGCACCACTCAGAGTCTCACAATAAAAAGCCAAATGCATCTCTGTTACTTCATCTCCCAAAACCAGTCAAACAATCTTAATACATACATTACGCTAAATTAAGCCTCTACAAATATCACAAAAATGACTAAGTCATATATGTGCTGTACAACACCTACAAATGCAACACAAGAATTGTCACCACGTAGCCTACTTTTCTGTGATGAGCTCTAAAATGTGGGTACATAGAGATAAGAGAAGCAGTGCCCAGTACCTTGTCTTTAAGAGACAGATTTACAGTTGACATCAGCCTCCGTTAGCATCTTCTGCTGGAGTTGTATTTGTCTTTAATAGACCGTTCTCAGTCACGTGACTTGGTTTGTTGACGCCGCCATTTTGGATGGCAAAAAGCCGGTGTAGCTGGCTAGCGATTAGTGATCATGTATAGAAATTGAGTTCATATTTACCACTTTCTACACCGTTTCAATATTTAACGTTAAGTGTTCAGGTCAGACAGCGATATTTAGAGAAATGTTCACTTGTCGATGCTTAAGACTGATGTCAAAATTACGATTTACCAGCCTTCAACACACAATCTGCTTTGGAATACCACAACGTTTACAATTATTTAGTCAATCAATCAACAATCTCACTTTATAGGGGCACATATAAAAGCTCACAAGAGGCAGAGAGCTCCTTAGAGGCATAAAAATATTTTGTGGCAGGATGGGTGACAGACCTTTAGTATGGAAAGTGCCTTAAAACAACTGTTGTCCATGTGAGTAGGCAGATGAGAGACGCAGATTAGTGAAAAGGCAATATAAATACTTCAATAAAGTAGGCTTTCCGCGGAGGTTTACAAGTCTAAAATTATAAATCAAAATGTAAGGCCTTAAAAAGTCACAAATTTGCTGAGATAGGGAGTATTAAGACTTATATATGTTTAACCTCATTCAAGCTAGCGGCGACCAGATTCAGAAAGAAACTCCGCAAAAACATAATTTGCACGATTATTATTTTGTCAATACAGGCATGATATACATCGTTAGAAAGCTTATGTTCTGTACAAAATGGGAATTAAGTTAACTTTATGCTTAAAATAGGACATATGTGTAATTAATGACAATTCCTCAGTATGTAAAACCGAAAAAACACACTTTTACCTTTGAACACTGGTTCTGTCCAAAACCAGTCCAATCCAGGATAACGCTCAATCAGTTCGTATAAATCCACAAGTAAATATCGAGATATATAAGTATTCCATGTTGTGAAAATAATTCTGTAATCGCCATATCCTCACGCAGAAAAGAACAAATACCAAGCTGTCCTGAACATTGTATTTTCTTTTTCTCTCCCGTTTGCTAAATGTCCGTGAAAATGTGTTTACCCTGCTAATAAACCTGAGCAGACAGTAAGAACTGACTTCAGATGGGTTTTTACTTTATTTGACGATTACAGCAGGAACGATCTTTTATGTGACTTTTTTAAAGAATAAACTTTGTCAAACAGTGCAACATTAACTTTTTTACTTAAACAGACAGCTGGTAGATGCTATCACAGATATAGGACACATTCAACTATTTTTGATAAGTAAAATTAATTTAATTTGTTAGGCTAACAGACAGCAGGACGGATCCAAATTGGGCCGTGACACCCGGCTTTTGCCATCCAACATGGCGGCTCCTGCGGAAATCACATGATCAGATGACGCTGTGTGAGAAGGGTCTATACTCTACATTCTTTACTTGTACTCTCAGCCTTCTGCCTTAGTTTCCTCCTCTGTTACCTGACAAAATATTCAGTTTAATGAACAGAGTGAAAACGTTTGGTCAGTGACTTGTCTCAGTAGCTTATCATTAAGATGCTAATTAGATAAATTAGCCTGCTTACATTTTAGCTCAGAGTGTCTCTAACTCCTCTGTGACCTCCTCTCCTGCTGTAGCTCATACTCCTCTGGTATCTGTGTCCAACGCCTGGTTTATTCTGCATGTAGTCGGCATGTTTAGAGTGCCCCTTTAATTCATTTAGTGCACATTAATCACTGTTTTTTTGAGTCACGGTGACGTTATCGCGCTCACGTGTGCAACCTCCCTAATGGAGGATACGTTTTAAATTTTGTCAGTAGAATTACTGACTTGAGATAAAACTATAAGCTAAGACCTTAATGTACGCTGCTCAAAAAAATAAAGGGAACACTTAACACTAGGACAGCCGCATTCTAAACATACCTATAACCACCAGCAGACGGTCATTTTATGTTATGTGAATGTCAACGTTATGGGATAGAAAATGTATTATTCCTGTAAAAAAACAACTTAAAACTACTAAATAATTGTAATAATAACAATAATATGTTCAATATTTGTTTACATAGGCGTAGTAGTAGTACTTCTAATAGAAATAGATGGAACAAAAGAGGTGTGCCATTACAGCAAGGAGGCGGAGCACGACACCGTGGAGTTCAGAGCTGTAGTCTACTTCAATCATGGCAGCAAAGAAAGAGTTTTAGGCCCACAGTGCTTTGTAATCGTTATCTAACACAAGGAAAATTAAACATTATGATAGATAAAATCTTCAGTTAGGCATTTGCTTTTACAACAAAGATATGAGAGGGAGAAGGAGTCCAATAAAACATAGCATTTATTCTGGTCTACGAAATTATACTAATCATTACAATATAAGGCTTCAGTAATTGATAATGATGCTGTATGAGGAGTAATTAATTATAACTATATACAAAGGCATTAGCTACAATAATTATAAAACAATATCAGAGGGTAATATTGTCCTTATGCGCAGTGCACCACAATGCCATTGTTCAGGGCTACAATCTACAGCATAAAAGTTTAGCTTGTGATAGCTTATTATGAGTATTTAATTATAACTATATACACAGGCAAATACTATAAATACATATTAAACAACAATAAAAACAATATGGAGGTAGGCTGTGTGTGCGCGGCATGCCATTGCGCAATCATTAAAAATAAATAACAGCTGATAGGAAATTACTACTACCAATAATAATAACAATAATAACAATAATAAACTAAACGAAGAATAAACAAATGCCAATAATTTTAGAAAACAGACATAAAACCCAGCAATCAAAAGGAAGCTGCAATCTGCAATAAGTAGGCTATGAACTATGTACAAAAGAAAAAATAAAATAATAATAAATAGGCTACTCTAAATATAAATAATTACAACCATTTATAATATACATATACATATTTACATTACACTGCACATACAGGACACAGGCTGTCCGTTTGCTCCACACACTTCCCACAGACAGGCCGCAGACAGCCACTGCAGGTCACGGTGGTTTTATTTTGCTTGCAGTAGCTGTTGATCTGGCACTGCCGTCTTCTTCCTGGCACCTGTGGGTGTGGCAGCGGCTGGAGCTCCAAGGGTGCGGCGGGGATGGCTTTGGCACCCAGGTACTCGCTCCGCAGGCTCTTTGGAAAGCTTCAGAATGACTGTGCACCGGGGGATGTTGGTCCCGGTGCACTGCCTGTATAAGACCCAGGCATTTATCGCGGCCAGGTCGAGGATGTTACAAAACATGGCGACCGTCCACCCCCGCGTCGTGCCTTTCACCGTGTACTTCCGCACCATCTGGTCCAGTGAGTCCACTCTGACCTACAGAATTAGAGGAATACATGCAGAATGAGACGCTACAGCGACTAAAATATAATCACACACTGAAAGCCAGAAGATTACCTTTGTGGAGTTATAAAAGGATGACATGTCTCACGGCTTCCTTTTTCTGTCACTCCCTGTAACGACAGTCTGGTGCAATGTGCTCATCCAGGATGGCACATCAGTGCGAGCTGTGGCAAGAAGGTTTTCTGTGTCTGTCAGCGTAGTGTTGTGCTTACAGCCCACACCGTGCAGGACGTTAAGGCATTTGCCAGAGAACACCAAGATTGGCAAATTCGCCATTGGCGCCCTGTGCTCTTCACAGATGAAAGCAGGTTCACACTGAGAACATGTGACAGATGTGACAGAGTCTGGAGACGCCAGTGGAGAACGTTCTGCTGCCTTCAATCATCCTCCAGCATGACCTTTGGGGAACCACACTGCCCTCCATGTGCTCGCCAGAGGTAGCCTGACTGCCATTAGGTACCTGAGATGAGATTCCTCAGACCCCTTGTGAGACCATATGATGGTGCGGTTGGCCCTGGGTTCCTCCTAATGCAAGACAATGCTAGACCTCATGTGGCTGGAGTGTGTCAGCAGTTCCTGCAAGACAAAGGCATTGATGCTATGGACTGGCCCGCCTGTTCCCCAGACCTGAATCCAATTGAGCACATCTGGGACATCATGTCTCGCTCCATCCACCAACGCCCCGCTGCACCACAGACTGTCCAGGAGTTGGTGGATGCTTTAGTCCAGGTCTGGGAGGAGATCCCTCAGGAGACCATCCGCCACCTCATCAGGAGCATGCCCAGGTGTTGTAGGGAGGTCATACAGGCACGAGGAGGCCACACACACTACTGAGCCTCATTTTGACTTGTTTTAAGGACATTACATCAAAGTTGGATCAGCCTGTAGTGTGTTTTTCCACTTTAATTTTGAGTGTGACTCCAAATCCAGACCTCCATGGGTTAATAAATTTGATTTCCATTGATAATTCAACTATGCACATTCAACTATGTAAAGAACAAAGTATTTAATAAGAATATTTCATTCATTCAGATCTAGGATGTGTTATTTTACTGTTTCCTTAATTTTTTTGAGCAGTGTATTAACTACTACACAGTGTCTAGTGTAATTCGGCTGGTGTGTCATGCCGCCATGCTGTCTTTTTGTTTGTGAGAAGGGGATTTCTGTTACCTATGCCATGCTAATGGCCCAAACAATTGTTTAGCAAGTGGTTAACATTTTGATTAATGTCCGGCAACTGAACTGTACTGAACTGATTGAAACTATATAATGTTGTATGTTGTATTAATGAGTTTGATTTATACGGGTATAAGTGAATTGTATTGTAAATATTTATTTTCATTGTTTATTTGTGTTTATTTGTTTCCATTTTCCTTTTCCCTTGGAAAATGCAATACATTTCTTTATATTTAAACCTATATTTTGTGTTCTGTCATTCATACTACTCAAGCTCTATATAGAACTGGTTTCTTCTGCGTACAGTCACTCTATTTATTGCAATAGTCATTCAGCCCTAATATAAAATTAATATTTATCGCTATAAATCATTACACTAGACCAGTTCAATATTTGGTGGAGCAAATTTGTGTTTTTGATGGAGAGACTGCCATACCATGGGACTAAAGAAAAAGATAACAATAGATTTGATAAAAGCATGATAAATTAAAGTCATTATGGTTTTGTCAGTGTTAAAATATGACAGTTTCCATAGACAGTGTAACCGCTAGTGGCCCTTTTGGCAAAATTCAAGTCAGTGATTGTCCCGGGATACTTGTATGACTCCAATTGCTGCACAGATTCCCCTTTTATGTTTGTTAGTGCAGAAGTGTTTCTTTTTCCTGAAATCAATGATCATGTCCTTTATTTTGGAGACATTCAAATGAAGATAAGACTCCTCACAACATTTCACAAAGTCATCACTAATAGGAGCAGTTCTGGAGAAGACTCACAATAACAGAGTCAGTTGATGATTGACCTGTTGTTGTACTTGCTCTGACACATGTTTGTGTACAGGATAAATAGAGCAGAGTTGGTTAAATAAAAGTCCATTCACCCTGATTCTCTGTCTTCTGTTTGTTAAAAAATCAAGAATCCAACCAACTAAATTAAAATCATGATTAAAATGATCTAAAAGCCGATTTGCCAAAATGTGCAGCTGTATTGTATTATAAGCTCATGAAAGTCAACAAAGAGAATTCGTTGTACATTTATTTTAATTTACTTTTTATTTCATTTTGGACAATGTCATTGGTATTTCATTTGCTCGGTCGTATCTTTATATTGTCTGAAGCTGTCTGCATTTCTTTTTGTCTGTGTCTTTATCTTGTGTCCATCTTAAAAAGTTCAAAATCTATAAATAAAGTTTGAAAAAAACAAAAATAAAGAATTCGAGCATATGACCCATATTCCTTTAAGTGTTTAAAAACCAAGTATCTTCTACATCTCTATGAGTTCTCTAAGGCAAACTGCTTAGGATCTAAGACATGTTCAGTTTGTCTTAAGATTTCTGACGTTTCTCAAGACGTCCAGCGTTTATGTGTGTTTGTTAGTACTATATTGTATGTTCTCTCTAGCAAATGGTTCTTTAACTCTAGACAGTTTGAAGCCTGCGCATTGTGTAACAGCCGAGTGTTGATGCGTGAAGGCAGTGCATGTGTGTGCATCTGAGTGACAGGCTGTCGCCAATGTGTTTCGCCTGTCAGTTTATCTCCGAAAGGGGCCCAGAAATCCCATCAGCGCTCTGAAAGGCCGATTCAAGTGGCTCTTCCCCCCAGCCCCGTTGTGTGGAATGGAGAAAAAAAAAATAACAGTGACATTAAAACTGTAATTTCCTTTCCATTACGGCTGTCATTCTCATGTAAACATGTTTGCCGATGGAGGCCACAAATGCTATAGCGCAGAATCCAAGGCTGTTAACTTTTGCCTAGAGTGCCACGTCGTCGGTCGGCCTGGAGGCTTGACCCCACTTAGTGCGTTTCCGTGTTACTGCCGAACACTTCTGAACAGTTGAATCGGGAGTGGAGGGGTGTTCAATCTCAAACGCAACGGAACAAATGTAGTCTCGGGGAAACATGTCAGATGTCAGAAAGAGTGCTTTTTATGAGCCGAGAGCTTTACAAAACGCAAAAAAAAAAAAAAAAAGACTCATCCACCGCTGTTTTTTTGCTTCAATGTAATCTAGTGGAGCAGATATGGATGGCAAAGCACATTTTAAATACACCGTGACACACACACTTCAAAGGGCTGCTTACTTGTACTTGTGCAGAGCTTTGGGACAAACCTCATGATGCTATATATGTGATTTATAATGGGACAATAGGAGAATTGTGTAAGTACTTTTTCAGGGATCTTATTTTTTTATATATATATTGTAGAGCATATTGTGATGATTAAAGGCTAAAAATACACCATTCAGCAAGTGAGCACACCTCCAGAATCTGCCAAATGTTGCTGAGAGCAGTGTGGGCATGCAGAATTCTAACAATGGGCATTTGAAAGCTTCTTTATGTGATATTGGTTGGGATTTGGAACAGGAATATGTGGTCTGAGTCAAACTTGTCATATTTAGACGAAGAAAGCAACCAATGCAAAATGCAAGACTTTACTTTTAGATGTGCCCTGGCATGCTGTAAATGGAAAACAAAGCAGTACTCAAGATCATGCATGCACCTTTCCATCACACAGCACAGATTATCCATCATAAATACACATGAACAGTTTAAGGGGCAATATCAGGATTTTTTCAGGCTTTTAAAAAAAAGTTTTGGACACCTTTGCATTACTGTTTAAACGTTTTACAACTTCAAATCATGTATAAGTATGGAAAATGTCCTCTGCTGGTAACAGTGGGGAATGGGCAAAATGGCCATTTAGCACAGCTATTAGCAACATGAGGCTAACAGATAAATGAGCTGAGATGCTTCATAGTGATGGCGGCTCTGAAATGATCAGTCTGGTGACGGTGTATTGGCTTTAGAAACGCACAGAAGCACTTTCACATGGCTAAATAGAACCGTGAGACCGAGCGTTTTCAGCTCTTACAAAAGACAGGGCCTCAGCATAAAGGATTCCTCAAAATTGAGTGAATGAAACAAACTACAGGTACTACAGGATGATAAAAAATATTATAACATTGATAAAATCTATTAAAAAAAAATTTAAAAAGTTGATTTAGCAGAATAGGGAACCTTAAATTTGAGACCAAAATATGCAGAAGCAGAATACTTGTTTAAAGGAAAACCTTGATGACCTTCATACCAAAGCACATGTTCCTTCGGTCACATATTTATTTTTTTATCTTTTGGCTGCTCCTTTTTCTAATCAAGGTCGCCACAGTGAACCAGTGGCACAGTGATTTGGCAGGTTTTTGCAACAGACCCCTTCCTGTCACAACTAGCCACATACTGTGACTGGAGTAGGCAAGGTGGGTGAAGTGTCTTGCCAAGGGACACAACTACAGTATTGCATTTTACCTGTCACTTTGGATTTTTGTGTTGATGTGTATTATGTTGTTGTTGTTTGGTTTGCTGTTTTGACACAAAAGATGTGAAAATGTCATGCTGTACTGAAAGCAAATTCCACCAACTTTGTTGTGTAGTCATTAATAAATTAATTTGCATTTGAATTAAAATTATTTCATAACTGGGCCCAAAACATACAACAAACATCTTTGTGTTAACCTTATTCTGACCTTTGGTTAGCCTGGTGAGCCAGCCTGTCCTTCTGCTTCCTCTCTCGCCGTGAAGCGTTTTTCTCCAGTCAATTTGGCACTGACCTTTCACAGCCGTGTAGCTTACAAATATGAAAGCAGAGAGAATTTAATAACTTCTCTGACCTGATTAAAGGCATTTAGTGCTTTCCTTCGTCACCTGTTGGTTCTGCTCAAGTCCGCCTTATTGTTCAGTCCTCTGTGGGATTTTTTTCTTCATCTTGATGCTATTTTAACAACAGTAACATCCCATTGACATCCGACATCAGAAATAAGTACAGAGTTGCTCATAATACAGTGTATTCTGGAGTTTTGGGCAAAACTGACAACAATTGACTGTGTTTGTTTTGCTTACAGGTCAGAAATGCACTCTCTGATTGGTTACGCCACCTGTGATTTTTTTTTTTCCATTCACCCATGGAAAAAAAAAAAAAAAAAAAAAAACATATGCAAAGGGACAGCAGACAAACTTCTTTTTATAGAACAGGAAAAGAGTTTGGCGGGCTAGGCCTTTGGCACATTAAGCTTGCATTTATCTCTTAAACTGTATTTAGTATTCTGAAGTGCAGAGAATTTTTTTGAAAACAGTCTAGATGTGTCTTTGCTTTGACTAGTATTTGAATTGTTTTATAATAAACTAGGCCTTTCAATTTGAAAAGATTTGTTTTTACAGGCAATTATAAGCACATGAATAAGGTAACATTAAGTCCCATAATCAGACCAGTTCAGAACCTGGTCTAAATAATTCAAATTTACTGCTAAAAAGCAATGGGGTTTATAGTACTCTGTGTTAGCTTTTTTCTTCTTTAAAGGTTCAGCACTCTTAAATACTAGTTTCCCATATAAGCTCTACAAGATGCTTGGGGAGAAATAGTCTTTTTCGAGGATAAAAACTCAAACAAAGCAGAAATGAAGCTAGATATCTTAAAGTTAAACAATGCAACATTTTTGTAACATTTTGAGCGTCATTTTGTTACTCTGAAATGTAGGGGAGCTCCATAAAGAAAAATGCCACCAAAACAGTGAAGAAACCAGCAAAGTTGCATAGTTCCCCTTTAACCAAGCCTTGAGCATGTAGCCAGTCATGTTATTAGGTCAAATACTTTCAGGCCACCATTCACCATGACCCAGCGTCCTGCTATGAACCACAAAGTGCACTAATGCTGTGTATTCCTTATTCCTTCTCTGGAATTAACATTGTATTTGTGTGAAATGACAATTTAATGCTGTGGGGCGTGTAAATACTAAATACTGATTACTGAAGCATGGCCGTCATGCTTTGGTGATTCCTGAGCTTGTTAATGAGGAGAAAAATACCATTGCATCAGGAACATTGTAAGACTGGCCATTTTGTTTTGCAGCGAGATTTTCATATTCACGCCTGGTTGATTTGGTATTGTACAATTTCCTTTATTATTCTTTATTAAAATGATTGGTTTCAGAAGATACACTGCTGCTTTGTGATAAAAGTGCAGCGCTGTTATTGGATTGAATGGACCTTATTCAGAATGACAAAATGGTAGAGCACAGAGCAGTGGCAGAACAAAATGGAGTGTTTAGAGAAGAGTCCTTGAGTGGGTATCTGCTTTTTGCCAGGCAACTAATGGATACCAAACAAGAATAGAGACTTGGAGCTATTCTTTTGTTACTGACATCCATCGACATATAAAAGACTTGGCTTTATGCTCCTATAATAAAAAAAAAAGTAAATCTATATGTAAAGTGCACTGTGTAAAATGTAGAAATTGTACAGAAAAAATAAAGAAAAAGTACTTTTTTCATTCAAATGTACTTTCTATTTAAGTCAGTTTTACACAATACATTTTTTTTACTCAACTAAAATGTTTAAATACTTTTACTTCTACTTGAGTAATATTGTTGAAGCCTTGACTAATGCTGTATAGAGAGCTACACCAGCCCCATCCCAGACAGTCCAAAGCACTAGACCTGTCCGTGCAGGGTCTGGGCTTACCAGGGGGTTCTGCATTTAGATACTCAATACATGAATTGTTTTAGACCAGCTTTTACAGGCTTGAAGTAAAAATTACTTCCCCACAATGCTTTGCTTGCTATGGGATTTAAACAGGTGAAGTTGCCCGGACATTGCACCATGTGAGCTGCTGCCGTATCCTCAGCCGCAGCTGCAGCTCGACTCCACTATCTCTGAGAAGGGTCCCGGGGCCATGCTAGTAGTTTACAATAACAGCAATAATACTGATATCATGTGCAGAAACACTAAAACGGTGAGTCAGATGCAAAAGCAGACACTGTGCTTATTGAAGAACTTTTAAACTAATTACAGAAAAAAATAATCTATTCTAAAAAGCAGCAAAAAGCAGAACCAAGAAGAGATGAACAACTCCAGAACCACAAAGAACTGAGAACTTTCAGATTCAAGAAGAACTGTACACCTCCAGAACCAAGAAGAACTGAACACCCACATAATCACAAAGAATTGAACATCTACAGAACCACAAAGAACTGAATACCTCCAGAACCAAGCAGAACTGTACACCAACAGAACCAAGAACATCTGTTTGCTTACAGAGCCACAAAGAACTAAATGCCTCCAGAACCAACAAGAACTGTACACCCACAGAACCAAGAACATCTGTTTGCTTACTGAGCCACAAAGAACTAAACGCCTCCAGAACCAACAAGAACTGTACACCCACAGAACCAAGAACATGTTTGCTTACAGAGCCACAAAGAACTAAACGCCTCCAGAACCAATAAGAACTGTACACCTACAAAACCAAGAACAACTGTACACCTCCAAATCCATGAAGAACTGAACACCTTCAGAACCAAGAGGAACTGTTCACCTCCAGAACCAGGAAGAACTGTGCACCTCCAGAACCAATAAGAACTGTTCACCTTCAAAACCACAAAGAACAAAACACCTCCAGAACCAAGAAGAACTGAACACCAAGAGGAATTGTACATCTCCAAAACCCAGAGAAAGTGTTCACATCTGAAATGAGAATACTTTTCATTTTCATCCTGGTCTTATATATATATATATATATATATATATATATATATATATATATATATATATATATATATATATATATATATATATATATAAAGTAATGTCCTGGCACTGTGAGTATATAATACTAGTACCCCCTCACAACTTACTTCAAACAAAACGATGTGTTTTTGTTTGAACTCTTTTATTGTGACATTCTTGTCAACTATCAATGTCAAAAACTGCCGAAAGCAAAGTCCTTGTATGTGCTTTTTGTGATTGGCCAATAAACCTTTATCTGTTTCCTTAACTATGCCTGCTAATATAAATCACAACAATGTTTTTTCTGCATAGAGGCTGGATGTGCTCTCTTCACACACTTCCTCTCACTCCACCGTTCAAGGATATGCATGTGTCAGTAAATTGATGAATCTATAATTGCTAGTAAAGACTGAAAAGCTAAGACACCGGGTAATAAAGGTTCTATATGTCAAGATGTGAGGTTAACATGTTTAAATCAGTTATTAGCTTTATGGATAACAATGGTTATTTTCCATAATGGGCAAGTTGTTTTTGTTTACATTTTTTGTTTTGGTTCTAAAATTGCTGCTGATCGTCCAATATGAAAAGCGAAAGACTGGCATCCCACAACCGTTTTGATTTAGACTGCAGTACTGTTTTCAAACCAGTAGAGGGCATTCTGCTTCCAGTACCTTTTAACTTAGGTGTACATCCCTGTAGTTATTGGGATATAGCAACAGACTATAGAAAATAATTAATTTTGGCCCCTTGTTAGTTTGTGCAGAAGGTCATGGGTTTGAATACTCTATACCATGGAGCACAAAATCTTCAGTCACAGTATTTTGCGTTAGGAAGGGCATCTGGTGAAAAAAAAAAAGCAAATTACCCATGCAAATGAGGTCAGTGGTAGAGACATTTGCTGAGTAACCCAAAGGTTGGCGGTTCAACCAGCATTGCATACTGTTGTTGTGTCCTTAGGCAAGTTACTTCACCTACACATTGTGTTTGGTGGTATCTGACCCAGGGCAGCTGTGGCTACAGAAGTCATCATTGAGTGTGACTGAAGAGTGAATGAATAATGCACCAAATTGAAAAGCAACTTGTTTTTTTTTTTGGTTGTTTTTTTTTTGTCCACACTGTTAAC
Organism: Bostrychus sinensis; assembly: GCA_020698575.1. Lineage (NCBI taxonomy): Eukaryota > Metazoa > Chordata > Actinopteri > Gobiiformes > Eleotridae > Bostrychus > Bostrychus sinensis. The sequence continues at coordinate 35,222,919 of CM036248.1, forward strand.
CCTTGATGTAATATTCCTAGTAAGTTACCTAAAACTGCCGAGTAAGAGTACAGCAAACTATCTGGGCAGTTGGTTACTGTAATTTGCATTGCATTATGGGTATTATGGCTTTACCGCATTTTTTAAATTTGCAGTAAGTTACCACAGAAAACTTAATTGTAACTTTAAAAAAATATATTTTACTGTCAAACACCACTCCCCGGAGTGAAGAAGCCAGGAAGCAGTGGGTTTGTCCGTGGGTTCCACTTTGGGCACTTGTGTTTGACCATTTTCCCAAAGTGTTCCTCTGTAGTGCCCACTACAGTACAATGCTGTAAAAATAACACATTCCTTCAGTTGTGTAGAGACCATGAGTCACATTAACAGGGCAGATATAGGGGTGCACTCTTTACTTATTTATTATTAGACTTGAATTTCCCTGCAAACACTTGAGTCTCTGGAGCTGTTAGTGTGGACTAAAATACTTCTTGTACGCCAGCTAAATAAAGTAAAATCAAGATTTGTGAGCTTTAACTGAGAGGTTGATTTGGGTGGGGCACTTCCCTACAGCAGGTTTGTCTTCTATGGCCAAGTCCACGTCAGTCATGGTCCAACCTTGCGTCAGAGGAACAGTAACACCCATGACTCTAGTAAAGAGTAAAATTTAACCTTTACATTAGAGTTGAAACCTCTTAACCCAGCACCATGATACTGGTGAAAAAAAAGCTACACATTATGTCATATGTAAGACAAAAGAGTCAACATTTTTGATATTTGCACTCCCATCATTGAATGGGCAAAGGTTGGAAACTTTACATTACATTTAACTTTAGCCTTGGTGCTAAAAATCTAAATGAAAGTATTTACAACTGTGTTCTTTGGAGCTAAATTTAAAAGAATTAAATTCTTTCACCTGTTCAACACGATCCTATCCACATAGGTCATGGTGCAAACATGACTCCTGCAAGAGTCAGACACATTTAAAAAAAAAAAAAAAACAACTTCATGTAGGAGTCATGTGTGGCACGGTTCCTATAAATCATGGTTCCGCTGTGACTGATGTGAGAAGGACCACATTATAATTAAAGCAACATCAATTCAACAACATCAATTCAACAACATCAATTCAACAACAACAACAACATCAATTCAACAACAACAACATCAATTATTCAACAACAACAACATCAATTATTCAACAACATCAATTAAACAAAAACAAAAAACAACAACAACAACCTTTCATCTGTATTTAACCTACATCATAAAACATGCTCCTGTCCACATCAGTCATGGTGCAAACATGACTTCAAAAAGCTGCTGACAAATCTTTCGGAAGAAAAAAAGTACACAGTTCCAGTTAATGCAGGAGTCATATGTGAAACTGTTCCTCTGAGTCATGGTTGCAACATGACTTGTGGACAAGGCCACTTTAAAATTGAAGCACAAGTACAGCTGGGAGTTTATTTTCAATCACTTTACTTAAAAGAAAATGTTTCATGGTGCTGTGTTCATTTTTACACTGAAATTTCAACACTAAAGAAAAGAGTAAATTTAACACTAGACAGATATGGAGCTAACTTCAGTCAAACTCCAAGCTGTGTCCAAGCTTAAAGTCTATTTTTGTGCTTAATATAAAATAAGAACAAAATAAATTATACCCAAAACATGTAACCAAAGTAAAGTCCATAAATCTGATAAAAAGCAAAATGGGCAGTCATTAAAATACTTAATAAATACTTGTAAAGTACTTTTCAGCTTAATTTGTGATAAAAGTGCACATGTTTATGAAGAATTGCAGTAAGGTCTAGTTACCGCAACATAAACTTACAGTATACCTACCGCAAGCTGTCTTTGCGGTAACTTACCACAAAAGTACAAGAAAAAGTCTAAGGGCCAGATTTATCAAAGGTTTGCGTGCACGCTAACTGAATAATATGCGCTAAAATTGGAACAAACCCAGACGCAGTTGAGATTTGCGTGTCTTACAGGAGCAGACCGAACGCAATGCAGATTTTGCTCCTATGACCTAATGAATCTGTAAACTGAGGCGTTCTTCCCAGAGTGCGCAAAATGGAAGGTGGAGAAAATGCAAATTCATTCATTTACTGCCTGAAATATTATTTATCAAGGCTCACCATGACTTTGCATGTGAAAATAGCGTATAAATTTAGCACGTTGGAGAAGGACGTGCTAATCTTTTGCGCAGAAGAAATGAACAAATACGTAGAGTTAGAGTGTTTGCCACGCGTGCAGATCTATTTGCCATAACGGATGAAAAAATTATTCACCAGCACTTTCAGCTATTCTTAAATTTTTGCTTCTGTTTGTGTTCCACTTCTGCACCTTCCATGACGCAAAACAATACACACAATGATGCTGTTTAAATAGTTCCGCCCCATCTGTTTGCACCTGTCACCGGCCACGCTTTTTGTCTTAGTAATTCACGCGCAACACGCCCATTAATAGCGGCCGCATATTTTCTCACTGCACTCGCAGTTTAGCACCCGTCTTAGTAAATATGGTATATAAGTGTAGATAAGGAGATAACTCCAGTCAAACTAAATGAGTTACACTGACGCCATGTGTCAGCAATGCATTGAAGCAGAGCGAGGCGCCTCTATGAAAAACTATGACGAGGAAACGCCCACCTCCCTGAACATCTCTGTAACTCAGGAGGGAAACCATCCACGGAGGAGCGGCAAAAATAATGCAGAAATAGCTTTTACTGCTCGGTGCATTAGGAGCATTTTACTGTCACAAAGTGCAGGGAGGTGCATCAAAGACCCATCAATACAGAAATATTAATGTGCTACTGGACTATTAGCTCTTTTTCAATAAATAAATAAAACCCTCCAAACTGTGTCTTGAATTCTATTTTTGTGCTTAATATAAAATAAGAACAACATAAATTATACCCAAAACATGTAACTAAAGTTAAGTCCATAAATCTGATAAAAAGCTAAATGGGCTGTTGTAAAATATTTAATAAATACTCGTAAAGTACTTTTCAGCTTAATTTGTGATAAAAGTGCACGTGTTTATAAAGAATTGTGGTAAGGCCTAGTTACTGCAACATAAACTTGCAGTATACCTACCGCAAGCTGTCTTTGTGGTAACTTACCACAAAAGTACAAGAAAAAGTCTAACAGTACAGAAAAGCTGTATCTAAGACCAATGCTTTATTCTTATATGATTATTATTATTAGAAGTAGTTGTAGTAGTAGAAATAGTAGTATTAATATTATTATTAATATATAATAATAATAATAATAATAATAATAATAATAATAATAATAATTATTATTATTATTATTATTATTATTATTATTATTATTATTATTATTATTATAAACTATGAGACACCTACATAGATCTGTGTGAAAATTACAGCCTCACTCAATGGGAATTAAACAACTGTTGCCTACTTCTTTTTTATTGCAGAGATAAAGATAAAATAGATAAGATAAAATAAGATAAAAGATAAAAATTTAAGACCCAGTGCACATAGTAAAAATATTTCCTTTGTTAAACAGCAAACATGACAGGTATAATAAAAAAAATAGCTCAAAGATAAACACAATTTATTTGAAAGAAAAAAAAAATGAATACAGCCAGAAAGAAAAGTGGAAACCATGACAAATCCAGACAAATAAAAGACCCAGCAGGACATAGCACTTACTTTATCAGCCAGCCAGAAAGCTCTGACCGGTCACTTAATATGCAAATAGCACTGCATTTATTCCAATGACAAATCACACTGCCACATGAACAAACACACGCACACCTGTTGGCACGCAGGAGTGAAAACACACACAGGTGGTGTTTACATCTGCTGGACCTTTGGAATCTGTGCTGTTTATTAATATACAGTGGGGCAAAAAAGTATTTAGTCAGCTACCAATTGTGCAAGTTCTCCCACTTAAAAAGATGAGAGAGGCCTGTAATTTTCATCATAGGTATACCTCAACTATGACAGACAAAATGAGAAAAAAAAATCCAGAAAATCACATTGTCTGATTTTTAAGAATTTATTTGCAAATTATGGTGGAAAATAAGTATTTGGTAAATAACAAAAGTTCATCTCAATACTTTGTTATATACCCTTTGTTGGCAATGACAGAGGTCAAACGTTTTCTGTAAGTCTTCACAAGGTTTTCACAAACTGTTGCTGGTATTTTGGCCCATTCCTCCATGCAGATCTCCTCTAGAGCAGTGATGTTTTGGGGCTGTCGCTGGGTAACACGGACTTTCAACTCCCTCCAAGGATTTTCTATGGGGTTGAGATCCGGAGACTGGCTAGGCCACTCCAGGACCTTCAAATGCTTCTTACGAAGCAACTCCTTCGTTACCCGGGCAGTGTGTTTGGGATCATTGTCATGCTGAAAGACCCAGCCACGTTTCATCTTCAATGCCCTTGCTGATGGAAGGAGGTTTTCACTCAAAATCTGACGATACATGGCCCCATTCATTCTTTCCTTTACACGGATCAGTCGTCCTGGTCCCTTTGCTGAAAAACAGCCCCAAAGCATGATGTTCCCACCCCCATGCTTTACAGTAGGTATGGTGTTCTTTGGATGCAACTCAGCATTCTTTCTCCTTCAAACACGACGAGTAGAGTTTTTAGCTAAAAGTTCTATTTTGGTTTCATCTAACCATATGACATTGTCCCAATCCTCTTCTGGATCATCTAAATGCTCTCTAGCAAACTTCAGACGCCTGCACATGTACTGGCTTTAGCAGGGGACACGTCTGGCACTGCAGGATTTGAGTCCCTGGCGGCGCAGTGTGTTACTGATGGTAGCCTTTGTTACTTTGGTCCCAGCTCTCTGCAGGTCATTCACTAGGCCCCCCCCCCGTGTGGTTCTGGGATTTTTGCTCACCGTTCTTGTGATCATTTTGACCCCACGGGGTGAGATCATCCGGGGAGCCCCAGATCGAGGGAGATTATCAGTGATCTTGTATGTCTTCCATTTCCTAATAATTGCTCCCACAGTTGATTTCTTCACACCAAGCTGCTTACCTATTGCAGATTGAGTCTTCCCAGCCTGGTGCAGGTCTACAATTTTGTTTCTGGTGTCCTTTGACAGCTCTTTGGTCTTGGCCATAGTGGGGTTTGGAGTGGGACTGTTTGAGGTTGTGGACAGGTGTCTTTTATATAGATAACCAGTTCAAACAGGGGCCATTAATACAGGTAACGAGTGGAGGACAGAGGAGCCTCTTACAGAAGAAGTTACAGCTCTGTGAGAGACACAAATCTTGCTTGTTTGTAGGTGACCAAATACTTATTTTCCACCATAATTTGCATATAAATTCTTTAAAAATCAGACAATGTGATTTTCTGGATTTTTTTTTTTCTCATTATGTCTCTCATAGTTGAGGTATACCTATGATGAAAATTACAGGCCTCTCTCATCTTTTTAAGTGGGAGAACTTGCACAATTGGTGGCTGACTAAATACTTTTTTGCCCCACTGTATATGCTATAATAACAAATGAAAAGATTATCATTCTGTTGCATAAAGACTAGAATGGTACCACCTGGATATCATGACAAAAAAATTCACTGTTAAAAATCTAATCCAATCAACTACGCAGCTGCTTGTTCTCCAGTGCTACCTGTACAGTAGAGTCATTGAAGTCATTAAAAAGAGTTTTTGTGGTCAGGTACTTGTTATTTGCCAATATAAATGAAAGTGGTGACAAAGGGCACCCCTGACGAGTACCACGCTGAATATTACAGGGTTTTGAGACAGTACTGTGTTGTTAGTAATAATTTCAGCTGTTGGTTGGGAATACAAAAGTTTCACCCATTTACAGAACACTTCACCACAGCCAAAATGAGTTTGTAAAAAAAAAAAAAAAATAGAACCATTTGATCCTATTGAAAGTCTTTTTAGCATCAAAGGATAGGATTGCTGTATCTGGAGAGTTCTGCTTTTCATATAAGATGTTTAACAGTCTGCTTATACTATAAAGTCCATACCTACCTTTGACAAACCCATTCTGATCAGAAGTAATTATTGCACCAAGTTAGCACCTTGCACAAAATGTTAGTGTCTGAATTTAAAAGTGAAATTGGACGATATGAATTACAGCTCTCTGGGCTTGTCTGGTTTAAGAATTAGTGTATTTATTGCTCCTCTTTCCTAATGAATCTGAGGAGTGAGTTATCTTGTTCAAATTAACTAAGTGTGTTGGTTTTGTATTGTGTCCCTCTTCCTTACATTTAATGGTTAACTTTTTTGTTCGTGCTCCTTTTAAAACCAGGCGTCTTCAGGCATTGGTGGGATAGTAGTTATCATTGCTGCTTCCAAGCTGTTGACCTGAGTTCAGTTCCTGTTCAATGCAGTGCAGCACAGTATCATAATTTGCCTACTGATAAGGCCCTTGGGGTTAAAAGTATTCTCGAGAGTCAATGTGACAATATCTTTTAAGTGAAAAGCTACTGCTATCTCACTGAAATAGAACTTGGGCTGCGGTGATGAGAATGCAGAATCCTGTGGGCTATTACACAACAGTAACTTCTCATAATCAAATTTTCATGTTTAACCACAAAGATGTTTATTACAACCCGAATTCTGGAAATGTTGGTATGATTTTAAAATTGGAATAAAATGAGCCAATACATGAGCAATACATGTATGAGCAATACAATACATGAGCCAATATTTTATTCACAATAGAACATAGATAACATGTTTACACTGAGAAATTTTACACTTTTATGCTCAAAATAAGCTCATTTCAAATTTGATGCCTGCTACAGGTCTCCATATAGTTGGAACAGAGGCACATTTACCATGGTGTAGCATCTCTTCTTCTTTTCAGAACAGTTTGAAGACGTCTGGGCATCGAGGTTATGAGTTTCTGGAGTTTTGGTGTTGGAATTTGGTCCAATTCTTGTCTTATAAAGGTTTCCAGCTGAAGAGCAGCTGGGTTTTAGAACAGATGTTGCTCTGAAACCTTTATATACCTTTCAGTATTCATAGTTCCTTCCAAAACACACAGCTGCCTGTATCATATGCTCTTATGCCCCCCATATCATCAGAGATACTGCTTTTGAACTGAACGCTGATAACTCGCTGGAGTGTCTCCTCCTCTTTAGCCTGGAGGACACGGCACCTCTGATTTCCAAAAAGAATGTCAAATTTGGACTGGTCTGACCATAGAACACTGTCCCACTTTGAAACGGACTGTATTATGGATATGAACTATATCTTTATGTACAATATTATGATATGTTTTTGCATTAATTATATCTGAAAAAATAAAGTTTAAAAAGTATGGAAGTCATGTTAGTGATTAGCATGTTATAATTGCCATAGGATTGCCAGATGCCCTTCCTAATGTAACTGTCTCTATTTATTGTGGCTTGGGACCAGCACAGAAAGTACACCTGTCTTGTGTCTTTTAGCTGGATTAAAATACCTATCCCACAGTATTTTACAAAAAGTGTAAGCAGCACATTTTTCTCATTTTGTATTCAAGTATTCCAATTTAAAAGGATAATATAGCCAATTTAGAAGCATGCCCAAACTCCTTCTTGGTTGTAGTGTTGTATTACGAGTGGTGTATCAGCTGTGAGCAGAGTGCAACCTCCTGAATGCTCAACTGTTAACCACTACCGCTACTGCATTGATTACACTGCCAGAGCCTCCATCCGTCTCATCGACTCACTCGCTCTCTCCCACCTCCCAGGTTGCACAAATAATTCTTTCTCTGGACATTTCTCTGTATTCCTCTCTCGGCCCGACCATTCTTACTCTCTTTTTATCCCCTCTGTGACCTACAAATCCCTTCACAACTGCCATCTTTGTTGCCGAAGCGCTCAAGTTAGCTGCTTGTCCATTTCTCCACTGCTGTATCTGCAGAAATGCTTGCAGAAAGGCACTAAAAGGAATTAAAAATATATTGTAGTCTGGAACAAGAAGGCTTCAAGTCGTATGAGATTCACAAATTCAGCAGGGCTCTCGACAGACGCTCATCCACTCCGTTGGACAGCCCTCGTTCCACCCGCGTTCTCTTGTGCAGAAATTGACCTGCACTCATTGATTTGTCTCTGGGTGCAGCAGTTGTCTTGGTGCTGAAGGAAGGAAGGAAGGAAGGGGGTGGTTGTTCGGCGACAGGATGACAAAGGCCCGTGTCAAGCTGCTCTTGGTAATTGGTCCATTTCTATTTAGGCCCTGCATGGAGAGACATGTGGCAAGTGGCGGCACACAAGGCTGGATTAAAAGGAACAAACCCTGATTTGGTTGGCAAAAAAAGTGACAGAGCCGTTTCAGTGGGACATGCTCCTGGGAGAAGTATGGCAAGCTGGCAATGCTGAAGTAAAAAAAAAACAAAAAAAAAATAAGAATACGGGTTGCACAGTAGTATAAAAACATCTGCTATGTAACGGCTTTCAACCAAGAGTCCTGGCTGGAAATTGTTAATTTGTGGACAGTAACTTTACAGTTTGGGAGCCATAAGAGCCGGCTCTTCTAAGGGAGCTGAGCCAGAAGATCTGAATCTTTGCTTATCACTACCATTCACAGCCTTGTAAGTCGGGAGAAGGGTTTTAAACTTAGTTCTGAATTTGACTGGAAGCCAGTGATCAAAGCTAGTACATGAGTAATGTGTTCTCTTCTGTTAGTTCCTGTAATAATAATAATCTTGCTGCTGCATTTTGAACAAGCTGAAAACTTTTTAAAGAGCTTTTAGGGCACGCTGCCAGCAGAGAGTTACAGTCATCCGACCTAGAAGTAACAAACACTTGCACGAGTTTTTCAGCATCACTTTTAGATAAAATATTTCTGACTCTGGATATGTTGTGCAAGTGAAGGAACGCTGTTTTAGAGGCTTAGTTTATATGAGCCTTCAATGATAAGTGATGTGGCTAATGCTGCTGATAGAGCCCGGAGGAGGTTAAATACTGACTGTGGAGCCTGCAGATGCTAAAAACACTAATAATCACAGGGAAAGTAACCTTACAGTTTATTAGCCTGCTCAGTCAGCCCCACTCACTCTCTTACTGATCTTACTAGAACTATAAGCTCTTCCATTTAAAACTTGGGAGTCCAGGGCTTTTTCCTTGAGGGCCACATGCTGAAAAATAAATCTAGAGGAGGGCCACTCACAGTATGTGACATATTTCACCTCAGTGTAAGTCACTTTTGGCTTCTCCCTTACCTACAGGGGTCTTCACAGTGAAATACTGTTTGACATAGGTTTTACTCTGGATGACCTTCTGTTACCCCAGATTTATCCAGGTTTGGAACTGGTACAAAGTATGGCTGAAATGTTGGGAAGTGCCAGCAGTTAATTTCCTCTATTTTAAGGCCTGTCTCACACAAATATGAAACTTTTTATCTTGTACGTATCTGTAGCAATTTGGGCCAATTGAGAATGAAGACTGCAGGATCTAAAGTGGGATGAGATTTATGCAATCTCTTTTTTCTTTCTTTCTCAGACTGGTTTATTTTAACAAAGTGCAAAGGCAGCATTAAATGTACATCCATTTGTTCTGCCCAAACTGAAATCGACAGGTAGCAGACTAATTCTTTGTACGGGGTAGAAAATAAAATAGGATTACTGGCCAGGGTTGAAAAGTAAATTGCAGCACCACTAAAACTAATTTATATCTTTGATTATTGAGCAGACTCTGTGGTAACGTTTGCTTGGACAAATAGGTAATGGCCCAGCAACCAGACATACAGTGGTGGGGTGAGCAGTGAAATAATGCCATGTAATGTAACAATAGATGTAATGATAGATGTAATGATTCCCTACAACATCAGGAAAGAAGAAACATGAGCTAAAGCTAAAGAAAGAGCTACAGGAGAGGAGAATTCGGCCAGTAATCAAGCCTCATCAGGAGGAATCCCATCCAGCCCACATGAACTTTTCGATTTTGGGATTTTTTGGATTTCGAAAAGGCATTAAACCATGTTCCTCAAGGCATCCTGTGGGGGTATTCTAGACGTATGGAGTCTGGGGCCTGTCTGATCAGAGCAGGGGCTTGGTTCACATTGCTGGTAGTAGATCTGTTCCCAAAGCTGGTTGGATTCTGGCAGGGCTGCTCTTTGTCACCAGTTCTGTTCATTATCTTCATGGGCAAAATTTATAGGCGGAGGGAAGTATGGTTTAGGAACCTCAGGATTTCATCTCTGCTTTTTGCATATGATGATGATGTTGTCCTGTTGGCTTCATCTGAGGTGGTTTGCAGTTGAATGTGAAGCGGTTGGTATAAGAATAAGCTCCTCCAAGTCTAACGTCATGTTTTTCGACCGGAAAAATGTTTGACTTGCACTCTCCGGGTTGGTGAAGAGCTCCTGCCTCAAATGGTGAAGTTCAAGTGTCTTGGGGTCTTGTTCAGGAGTGAGGGGAAAATGGAATGTGAGACTGACAGTTGGATTGGTGCAGTATCTGCAGTAATGCGGCCGATGCACCGGTCTGTTTTGGTGTCAGACTCTCACCTGTGGTCAATGGCTTCAAGATCTCAGGTACAAGCATCTGAAATGACTTTCCTCCGCAGGGTGGCTGGGCATTCCCTTGGAGATAGGGTGAGGAGCTTGGTCACGCAGAAGGAGCTTGGAGTAGAGCCACTGCTCTTACACGAGCATTCAGCTGAGGTGGCTTAGGCATCTGTTCCGGATGCCTCTTGGGCACCTCCCTGGGGTGGTGTTCTGGGCATGTCTCACCAGGAGGAGGCCCAGGGGAAGACCTAGGACACTAGGGACTATGTCTCCCAGCTGGCCGGGGAATGCCTTGAGATTCCCACAACCAAGTTCATAGTTAAATCATAGTGCACTAAATTAAGTCCTTGTCCATGTAAATAGGACACTAAGACTAAAAATGTGACAAACAATATGATGTGATGTATAAATCATGAATAGATGGTCAACTATAACATCATTAATACTGAAATAACCAAGAGTTTATTTATAGTTTTTTTTATTGTTAACTGATAGGCTTAGTATATGGGCCTAGTTATGCATAACATCAATAAAAATCTAAAAAGGTTGAGGAAAGTCATATTTGGTTGTTTCCTTTCCATTAGCAAATCATTGTGTTTTATGTCAGATGTCCTTCCTAACAATCATCTCCATTCATCCAGGTTGGAAGGTGCAAATTGTTTCTGTAAATTTTGACTGTACTGCATGTTGTGTTATGGAAAGCCCTGTCCTCCCACACCAAAGGCAGGGGACTGACCTCTGAAGCTCTTTTTTTTTAACAATTACGCTTTTAGTTTTTATTGAATTCTCTAATTAAAAAACAAAAACTCACAGGCTGCATTCTTATTCCTTTTGCTGTTGGCATTTAACTGGCACCAAAGCGCTAAGCTCAAATGAAAACGGTTGCAGTCACTGACAGAGACTAGGCCTTACGCCGCTGTTGTATCTAAGGCGGCGTGTTTGTACTTGGCAGCTACATTCTGTCGCTGCGTTGTTTTCAAAGGCTGCGGTGATTGCTACCTGTGAGTAGGTGTTCACACAGAGCGTGTGACACACTTTGACACATCCCGTATTCCTATTCTGTGTGATGGCAGCAGCCCGCAGGAGCCGCTCAGATGTGGTTCAAACCGGGGAATCTCATTAGGAGCAGTGCAGGGACATCTGCACGGCATGTGGCGGCGGTGGCACACTCCACTGCAGCTGTTCAGTTACACGTTCTCACGCTAAACGTACACTTCCTGGAACACATGCAGACAAATTTATTCATGTCCTATACATGCTTATAGCTGTCATGCCAGAAGCTAATATGGTAAGTGTTAAAGCAAACTATGTAACTTTGCTTGTTTCTTAGCTATTGTGGTCACATTTTCACCTACAGAGCACCCCTGTATGTTTCTGAACAAAGGGGTGTTTCTCATTTGCCAGGACCCTTCACAGCTGGACCACTTTGAAGTGAGCCAGGTCATCAGTGCCTCGCCAAGGGCTGTTCCAAATGGTTAAAGTCCCCAAGTCCTCTGGAGCTCGTCTCCTCTGTTTGGCTAATTCACAAAGAATGCATCTGTAGATCCTCCATGGTCTCGCCTCGCTGCAAAATGCCCACAATGTGTCGCATAAATTTTGGAGTTTGTATAATTGTGTGAGAAAGAAATAGTAGGCCTTGAGTCAAACGGTTGACTTTGTGGCGTTTATTCTCTTCTCCGCAAGAGAAGGAGTGAAGAAAAGAAAAGTGTAGGTCAGAGTTGGGCAGTACCTCGATGGTTAATGCACAGTGTCAATTGAACTACACAAGAGGAAACCTCCTTAAACATTGTAAGGCAGACACTAAAAGAAAAAAAAACCAGGAAGCATCTGTGGACATAATTCCTCTCGGAAAAGAGAGTTCAGGTGTACATGACTAAGAGAAAGGTCATAGTGACATGAACCACAAATGGCCATAAATACACAGCAACAACTTACTTTTTTTTTTTTTTTTTTTTTTTGCTAATTTTATTTAGCAATTAACCCATTTAATCCCACATTTTTCTCAGACATAACAATACTAAAATCATATGTTATCAGTGCTCTAATGAAACAATCAATTGTTATTTTCAGCAACTTTAATGGAAAAGTGGGTGAAAACCTGAGTTTTATGCTGAGCAACAATTGTTCCCAGTGGGATAATGTGTGGTCAGTGTTGAATATTAACATTTTTAAGTTGGTCAGCTTTTACTTATATTGCAACCTATACTGCAACAATATATTACAGCCTTTAGTTGTCCTACAAAGGTGTAAAATTATTACTTTAAGCAAAAAAAAAAAAAAAAATCTACTATTGTTTATAAAATCACGTACTGACTTCCATAAATAAAAGCATTTTAGTTTCACATGTTCAGATTATAAATAATATGTTTAATAATGTTTTCAGATTGTAATGTCACTAAATAAGCCCTGGGCTTCATTCTGTTTGTATTGAAGAATTAGTGAGGACTTAGTGAGGATTTTAAATTTTAGTGATAATTATTGCATATTTCCCTGTCTTTAACCTGCACTGACCTTTATTTCCACAATAAACTGTGATGACTGTGTTTCTTCTACACAGCTGTAGTCTGTAGACTGGAGCACATGTGAGGGTGAAGAGTTTAGGGCTGAGGAAAGCTCAGCTTGTACCTGTTCTACACAGTGTCAAAGGGAATGTCTCATACTTTTGCATAAAAACATAGTTTCAATGGATTGAAATAAAATATGCATAATAACAGGCTGGAGCACTTGGTCACACACACCCAACATGTTCACAATCGGACTCAGGGTTAAACTCCTACAGAGAGTTGAACACTACATATAAAACAATATATGGCCCTATACTTTAATATGGGACTACAGACATGCCGGTGGGAACACACACTGAACACACTGTGTTTCTACTCATCCTGTGCCCAAACCAAATAAAGCAGAGGAATTAAAACTACATATCTGAACACTAGAGACCTTAGAGATGGTGTGTATTAAAAATCATTACTTACTTTAATAAGCTTCTGTTTGAGACTTAGGCAGAGGCTAAGCTCCTCTTCAAGTGTAACCTGTGAACAAACACCTGTGGTCATGTGACCTTTGACCTCAGACATGTGAAACTCACCAGACTTCTTTAGAACTCCTCAACTGTACTATATGTACTAATGATACCTTATTAAATGTAATGTAAGTGGAAGTAGATGAATGAATAAATGTTACAAAGCACGAGTAGCTTTCTATGGATAAAAGAGATCACTGCAGCTGAGGGAAGGAGTCTATTATATATTCTTCTGTAAGGCCACAAGCTAAGGTAAGCTAACTGTAGCACATTAGCATCATGGATATAGGAAACATACTAATTATTTTTAGACCAAAAGCCTATAATTGTGAATGGAGCACTGTTCATATTAGTGCACTCATATCGCTCTGAACTAGATCTGTGGGTGTCCCAGGTTTTCAAGAATAGTCTTCTATATAATTCAAACATCACCCACCTTCCATAAACCATGCATATGCTGTGGAAGTGATGTGCCTACAGTTAAAAGAAAAGTAAGTAACCTCAACCAAATATTTTCTGTAGTGAAGATCAGACCTGCACAACACTCAGGAGGAATTTTGGACCATTCCTCTTTATAAAACTGTTTAAGTTCAGCAATATTCTTGGGATGTCTGGTGTGTATTACTCTTCTGAGGTCATGCCACAGCAGCTCAAATGGATTGAGGTCAAGACTCTGACTGGGCCACTCCAGAAGGAGTATTTTCTTCTGTTGAAGCCTTTCTGCTGTTGATTTGCTTCTATGTTTTGGGTCAGTGTCCTGTTGCATCACCCATCCTCTGTTGAGCTTCAGTTGGTGGACAGAATTCCCTCCACCATACTTCACAGTGGGGATGAGGTTTTGATGTTGGTGTGCTGTGCCTTTTTTTCTCCACACACAACATTGTGTGTTCCTTCCAAACAACTCAGCTTTGGTTTCATCTGTCCACAGAATATTTTGCCCGTAGTGCTGTGGAACATCTAGGAGCTCCTTTGCAATCTTCAGACGTGCAGCAATATTTTTATTTTTTTATTTTTTTTACAGCTGCGGCTTCCTCTGTAGTGTCCTTCTTTGAAGTCCAATCTTGTTCAGTGTTTTACCTATTGTAGATTTATCAACAAAGATGTTAGCTTGTGCCAGAGATTTCTGTAAGTCTTTAGCTGACACTCTAGGATTCTTCTTCACCTCATTGAGCATTCTGTGCTGTGCTCTTGCAGTCATCTTTATAGAATGGCCACTCCTAGGGAGAGTGTCGTACCTTGGACTGATGAACATCAAGGCTTTTAGAGATACTTTTGTAACCCTTTCCAGGTTTATGCAAGTCAACAATTCTTACTCGTGGGTCTTCTGAGACCTCTTTTGTGCGAGGCATGGTTCACATCCAGCAAACCTTCGTCAGAATAGCCAATTCAAAACTGAGGTACGTTTTTTGTTGGGCAGGGCCACTTTAACCCATTCCCCCAATCTTCTCACATTGATTGGACTCCAGGTTGGCTGACACCTAACTCCAATTAGCTCTTATAGAGGTCATTATCCAAGCAGTTTACATATTTTTGTCCATCCTGCATTGTGAATGTTTACGTAAATGTTCAATAAAAACTATATATATTTATAAACATACACACACACACACACACACACATATACTGCAGCATTAGTCTGTGTTTTTTTTTGTTTGTTTATTGTTGAGACTTAGATGAAGATCAGATCACATTTTCTGACCAAATCCTGCAAAGTAATTCCAAAGCATTCACTTACTTTTTCTTTTAACTGTATATCTCCATTTATAACTCTACTCCAGAATTCTGTTCCATTTAAGTGGGCCCTCCGAGTTCTGACTCCCATTTGACACAAGGTACTTATGGAGTACTGTTGTGTTTAATTGCAATTCTCCAGCGGAACTTCATTTAAAATACTTGACTGTGACTGAATGAACCTCCCCTCGCTGTATTAGCTCATGAAAACAGATGCGTATAAGCTATTAAAATAATAACAGGGAGCGTCTCATTGTTATTCCACATCTTGAAGACTCCTGAGATCCTCCAAGAAAAGAGGCGACCTGATTGTTGGTTGAAAGAACGTGAAGGTTAATGGTAACTGATTATGAGAATAGGAAGCTGAATAATTACTGCTGCTGAAGGCCTGTAATTGTCCACAATCAGGTTCCTGTAAGTGGAAAACAAAATACACCAAAACTCTGCCTAATATTATTCTGATATTATTTGAAGGCTCACTACCTGAATTATTACAAATGTGAAAAATAAAAAAAAATAAAAAATAAAAAATTGTATTCTTCTAGTTGGACTTATCACCATCATTACTTAGTAATGGGGAACGTAGGAGCTGGGGAACATAGGAGCTGGGGAACATAGGAGCTGGGGAACATAGGGTTGACCCCCTTCAATTATGCTCTGCTATTGACTGAAAAAAATGTTTTCCTCAAATACAAAGGGAAAATATTTGTACTGAGGAACAGGTACATAATAACATAGGAAATATAATAATCTGGGAACATGGGCACTGAGGAACATAGGGTTGACCCCCTTCTGTTATGCTGTGCTACTGACTGAAAAATTTGTTTTCCTCAGATAGAAAAAGAAAACATAGGTACTGGGGAACATCCTGTAAGTACTGTGGAACATAGATACAGTGGAACTTAGGTACTGGAAACATAGGTACCGGGGAAGATAGACATTGGGGAACTTAAGTACTGTGGAACATAGTTCCTGGGAACACATTTACTGTGGAACATAGGCACCAAAAAAAAAAAAAAAAAAAGCTACTGAGGAATATAGGTACTGGGGAACATAGGGCTGACCCCCTTCTATTATGCTCTGCTATTGACAGAAAAAAAAAAAAAATTGTGTATGCAGTATGTGGCTGGTTGCGACAAGAAGGGCATCTGGTGTAAAAACCTGTCAAATTACTGTGCCTCTGGTTCACTGTGATGGCCTTGATTAGGAAAGGGAGCAGGCGAAAGATAAAAATGTGAGGTTAAAGGGCTTACATTCTGCTTTTATTTTTATTTTTAGACCAATATTGGTTGTCTCTAGAACAGTAGCACAACCTTTAAAACATTATGTAACTAAAAGAAAATGTTTTTAAGTAGTGAAGTAGTGAAGGGACCAGCAGAGTGCAGACTGTTGCTGTCTTTTCAACAAAATTTAAAGAATAAAAGAGCACTTCACTTCCTTTAACCTTTTTGTATGATGCCACTTTACCACAAAATGAAATGTTTGTGAGGAATCAATGGAAACAGAGCTGTACATCGTTTTTTGGATAAATGAATGAGGGCAGACTGGATGTAGAGGGCTTGTTGTTGGTCAGTGCTTCCTGAAGTGGTTCATGGAAGAGGCAGAGCTTTGTGGAACTGAGCATTTTGAGGCCCTTAGAATGTCAATGAAAAGTCAATTTTGCAGAATATAGTCCCTTAAAACTTGTTTCTTCTCTGTCATTTAAAAACAACCAGTGACTATTATAATCATATTTGTTAGTTAATGAATGCTGATATATTGTTAGAAATGCTAAACTATAATAATGAAAATGTGACTTGCTGTACTATTTTCTCCGATAAATATTTGTCCATGTCAGTTGCAGCCATCTAACTCTTATTTCACCGCAAATGGATCTAAAATACCGGACACAACCTTCACTTCTGACATCATGGGAACCACATGTGGTGAGTATTTATTGGCAGTCCGCTGACTTTCCCCCACCTCATGTGTCATTGTCCTGCAGCTAACTTCAGACCGGCTCGTTCCGTGCCATCTCCTGTTTAGTATTCCTGTCCCTTTTTGAGTGTGACGCCTTCTGACAGACTGTGACAGCTATGCTAATGCGCTGCCGCTCTTTCAAATCATTTCTTTTTTTTTTTTTTTTTTTGCTGTGCTGCAGGGGATAAGTGTCCCTTTGTCAATTTATTCATGTCAGACTCTTTCAAGCCGAGATTTGACTGTGTGTGAAAAGGCTTTGGTAGAAAATTATTATCATTTCCTTGATTATTGTGTTGCAGACAAAATATATCTTTACTGTATTTTATGTGTTTTGATTTGATTAAAGGATGGCTTGAACCTGCGTAATTGTAGGGATGTGGTTTGAGTGTTTTTGTGTAGTCTACATTAGGGAACCTTTGTCCTTGCTCTCAAAGAAATCTCACCCTCACAAAATTATGATTAGTAATATTTTACCATAAAAACAAAAGGTTCTATCTAAGCCAGGGGTGCCCAAACTTTTTTCCTTGCCCTTAGTTTTGGGTCTCTAAGGGAAAAAATAACAGACCAAGAACCAAACGTAATAATGTTTTGCATGTAATGAGATCATATGCAAACAGATCTATTATTAAACTTCCTTTTATTAGTACATTATTTAGGTAAACAGACTTGTTATACTCCCTACCAACCATGGTCAGTTAATTCAGTCCACAATAAAATCAAAGAAAATACCCCTAATGAATCACAGCACCACCTTGGGGGGCAAATCAAACTCCTCAAAGGGCCAAGTTTGACCCACAGGCTCCACTTTGGGCCCCTGATCTAAGCATTTAACTCAATGACTGACCTAGAAGTATTAGGATTGTTATTTGTTACACCATAACTACACCATACCATATTCTTCTTATTCAGGACCAGGTCACTGAGGCTGCAGTCTCAGCAGAGATGACCAGACTTCCCTCTCCCCATACACCTCCTTTGCACTGGCTTTCTGTTTGTTTTAGAAACAATTTTAAGATTTGATTTTTTTGTTTTTAAAGCTTTGAATGGACTGGCCCCACAGTACATCAGGAACCTCAGAGAAATGTACACTCCGGTGCATACACTGAGGTTTGAGGGCCAGCTCCAGCTCATGGGCCTTCTCTGTGGTCAGACCCAAACTGTGAAATGTTCTAGTAAAGTTAAATAGAGCAGTGGTTCTCAAATGATCTGGCTTTGGGACCCACCATCACTCTATAATGACAAGCCATGACCCAATTTAAAAAGATATTGAAAAAAGTAAGAGATATTTCATGAAAATTAGAAGATATTGAGAAAAATGAAGAGATATATTTTGGAAAATTAAAAGATATTAAGTAAAATTAAGAGATTTTAGGATAACGTAATCGCAGAAAATGAAGAGATATTTCAGGAAAATGAAGCAGTACTTGCGTCAACCTTAGGTGTAACAGTAATGTTATAGAGGTGGATTTTTTGCTCTGGTTGAGTTTTTTTTATTTTTATTTTTATTTTTTTTTATTCTATATGTCCCACACTGCCACCTATTGTTAAGGAGTGTAAATTGATGATTTATTTAATTTTCTTTTTTTGCCCTGTCAAAGGCCTGTGACCCACTGAGAACAGATCTGCAATCCATTTTTGGGTCCTGCCCTCCAGTTGAGAATCACTGAAATCGAGTATTTATTTATTTATTGTTTTTATATTTTTGGGCAGCACTTTGGAAATGATCTATGTTTATAAAATGTGCTAAATAAATACAGTGGCTTGGATTGAGTTTTTGTTTGCATGCTAATATGTAGTATACTGACCTGATATGTGTCAGACACATCAGATTTCCAGCTTTGAGATTCTAAATAGGGGAGACATAGTATATAGGTTGTGAAATATGCTTTGGCTGTAGGTGATGCACTTTCTAAGAGGTGGTACAAGCACTGCTAATTTGATGGTAAAATAAAAGAAGTGAGCAGGGCTAGACTGGATATCAGGAGCACCGAGAGTTTTTATGCCCAGACATGATGCACGCCAATGGGCCCATATTTAACTTTCTCTTCCTGAACTTTGGCTACTGTTTATGGTCTCTGCAGCCCTGTGGTCACCAGGGCTGTCCACCAGGACATAGGCCATATAGGCAGATGTTAAGATCGCTGAATGACTGCCCCATGCTGCAGTGTGCAATCACTAATGTAACTGCTGGCATAATGAGTCTGGCCAGTCACACTAAATTTTAAGAAATTAGGAATGCAAGGGACAGTTTCCGGTCCATAAAGACGTACTACTGGTTATTATAAACAATTACACTCTGCCAGATCCCCCGCCATGAACACACTTTTCATATGAAGTTATACATGGAAACCTGTGTGCTAGTTTGTTGCTTGTGCCACAATGCCACAGCACAACATTTGTATATAAAGAGCGATATGAGGAAAAATATGAAGGTGAGTGTTCAGAGTGACTCCGATTTACACACCTTTGAAGACACACATTTTTAGGATAAAATCACAGGTGAAAGTTAGCTCAGTTTGGTCAGACATAATGGTATGCCAAAATAAAGTTTACTATTCATCTGTTCATATGAAAAAAAAAAAAAAAGGTAAAAAAAAAAGGTCATCTGGACAGGGTTTGTTTTTAGAAGACATTTTGTCACTATATCCAAAGGACTTAGTCTTATTCTACAATGTATTTTTGGCGGAGTGTGAATTGACAGACTGCTTAAACAGAACGCATTTCATATGCAGCATAGATCACATTGCTCTGTGAGAGGGGATTTTGCTTTTATGCGCTGAAACCTGTTGATTCTCTCATCTCTATTAGCAACAGGAGACTGTGAGGGCTACACATCATGGCAGCTTTTTTGGATAAGCCTTCTAATCTCCGACAGAAGTTACCATAATTAGCCACCCTGGCGTTGTATGCTATATCTGTGCAAGAAAATGTTTGGGAGAGTTGTTCTTTAATTATCCTCTTCACAGTGTTGCTGTGGAAAAAAGGTCAAAGCGAGCTTCAAACTAGCATCTTCATACAAACTGCACAGAGCATATGAAGTCACTGCTTTATGAATAATGGAAAGGCTCTTGTTGTAAAGAGCAGAGGTTGGTCTCTACTGTATGGCTTTGAGATGAAATATTCATTATCCTGGTATTCTCAAAGCAGGAGACTCCAAACTGCTGTATATGTTTTATGCCAGACAAATCTGTGCAGTTGAATTTTTGTGTGTGCGCCGTGGAGTGAGTCAGGAGCTAAAAGGGGCTCTTAGGCAGTTTGACCTTCATCACACAGCTCAGACAGAACACCATACGGCCTATTCATTCTCTGCATGTTATTCTTCAAACTCACACAAGTGCTTTTATACACATACTACTTGGCTTGTACGTTACAATGGCACTCCTTGCATGAATGAATTCCTGGAATGTAATAGTACTAGTATTCTCATTCACAGCAATCATTTGAGCTCATAATCAAAGCCATAGAATTTGACTCTGAACTTACTAAAGAAGAGTGCCAAAAGGAAAATGTGCAAGTTTAAAGGGAATTGTCTGATTGGTTAAGAGTGGATCACAAATGTTGGACTCGTGCCAAAACCAACAAAATAGATTTTCTGAGCTCAGTTTGGTCTGTTCATGTCACCAGTCCACCTTCAGGTTGCTGGCAAGGGGCAGGAAGTTTCAAACGCGTCTTTTGTGGCTGAATTTATGCTGCGTTCATAATACATCGGAATCTCTGAAATTCCGACATCCGACTCGGAAAAAACGCCTAGGGATTTTTGCTCAAAAATTTATATTTTTATAGGTAATTTATCAGCGCTAAAGCAGGAAAAGTGTCTTTGACAATTAATTTATCACTAAAATACTAAACTAGAAATCAAAACATCCCCTCATATAACTCTGTACCACAATAATTCTAATGATGTGTTGTTTTGTTTACTATAAGACAACATGGAAATGCAACGATTGTTCTGTTGCTATTATAATAATACATCAATTTTATATAGCGCTTTTCACACAACTCAAAGTCGCTTTGCAATTTTTGATCTATTATTCATTCACTCCTCTGTCACACTTGGTGGTGGTGAGCTACTTCTGTAGTCACAGCTGCCCTGGGGCAGACTGACGGAAGCATGGCTGCCAATCTGCGCCAACGGCCCCTCCTGACCACCAACAAATACAGCCACACTAACAGGCAAGGTGGGTGAAGTGTCTTGCCCAGGGACACAACGACAGTATGCGCTTCAGATGGGATTCAAACCGGCTACCCTCTGGTTGCTGGGCGAATGCTTAACCCACTGCCACCATCACCCCATTATGATGATCCATGTGTGTTTTTGGAGCTGATCTCATGAACAGATGTTTTTTGGAAGTTGGTGTTTTTAAGTTGGGACTTCTGAGATTCTGATGTATCATGATTGCAGCACTATTCCTCTCGAGGGTATATCAAATCTTGTCCCATGACTGGCGGTCACTTTGGCAATGTCACATATTTGCTTAAAATTTACTTAAGGTCAACTCAAAACTACACACAAGTCGCCTTATCCACATTGCTCGGCACATTCAAGACACGTGTTGCCTCTGTGCACCAGCGTACATAGGAAATGGATGGTCACTGGTTGCTTCAGACGCTCGAGTTGCTGTTTGTGTGTATGATGATTGTGACTTTGCCATGTTGTTCAAGGCCATACTGACCTCACCATGAGAACTTTTTTTTTTCATGTTTGACTACTGCTCAGATGGTGGACTGTTCAAATCACATCAGGGCCAATAATTTTAAATGTACTATGTTAGGACAGACTGAAAGATGTTCAAACATCTTACAATTAAGTGTGACCTGTTGTCTAATGAATATTCCACAAATGAATTTCCGTTTGTTTTTGTTTCTTCAGTTGTCAGACTTATTAAAGCTCAAAATCTGTGATATACCAGGTATCAAACCAAATTTTCCCTATCTCACAGGGCCACACTTACCTCACTATGGGACATTTGCAAGATGTTGTGTCTTCAAATAGACTTTTTGTATCAATACTTATACTTGTGTGAATATGCCCCACTGTACCTCACTGGAAGACATAGTCCTGTGCTCTAAACTGTCCAAGAATGTGGCACAATGGTAGCGCATCTGACTCACAGCATGATCAGAAATTTGAGTTAAGTTGAATTAATAATCCACAAAAACAAACAAACAAAAAGAAAATGCTTGGAAGGTAGCTATGCTAACCACTACACCACCATAGCACAGATTTGCCAACTTTAAAAAGACCTGAAATGTGCAAACTCCATGGGATGGAAAAAGGTTATGGTGGAGAAGGAGAGTCACTGACATGCAGTATGAGAATTGCACAGCAATGCTAGTGGATCTGACGCCAGTGCAGAAGGTCAACCTTTAAGGTCTGTCAGATCAGGTTATAAAGTCTGCAGCGCTGGAAGTATGCCAAGTATACCAGAGCAACCTAGAGTACTCCCATTGAGCTGCTAGTGAGATGCGATGAAGTCTGTAAGTTTTCTTTTTTAGAAAATTGACTCATTGGTGCAAAGTGTCACTTATATTTTTTGCAACTTGCCCCATCTCCCCAGAACATATTGACCTCACTGGAAGGAATAGTTTATAGCTATGGAGTTTACTACTCTGTGGCACAACGGTACCACATCTGACTCCAGTTCACATGGTTGCATGTTTGAATTATGTCAGGGTCAGAGATTTTAAATTGTATTAAGTAAGATTAACTTGTGATATGAATAATCCACAAAGACAAACAAACAGCATGGAAGTCAGCTATGCTAACCACTACACCACTATAGCACTGACAACTTTAAAAAGACCAAAAATGTGGTAACTCCATGTGATGGGAAGGACATCTGAGCTTCAAAACAATAGTACAGGATCAGACTCCAGAACAGAACAGAAGGTTCTTTGTTCAAAGACTGTCAGGATCAGAGCAGGTTAAAGCAACCTAGGGTAATCCCATTGAACTGCTTGTGAAGTGTGCTCCTTGTATGGAATCTGCAACTTTTATTTTTAAAGTAACTTGCTTCATCGGTCACGTGTCACCTAGAATTGTGTTTTTGCGCCAGCTCTCCAGAACATACTGACCTCACTGGAAGGAACGTTTTATAAAACTGTATATGTACTGACTCTGTGGCGCAATGGTAGCGCAGCTGACTCCAGATCAGAAGGTTGCGTGTTCAAATCACGTCAGGGTCAGAGATTTTTAAATGTGTTAATTAACTCCAACCAGTTCTCTAATTAATAATTCATTAAAACGTGTGTGTTGAAGGCCTGTCAGGATCAGGTTGTAAAGTCTGTGGGTCTGGGAGTATGCCACATATACCAGAACAACCTAGAGTAGTGCCATTTAGCTGCTAGTGTGCTTTTTCTCCTTTAAGACTCTGTGCCACAGTGGAAGTCTGTCTAACTCTGGATCAGAAGGTTGTGTGTTCAAATCACACTAGGGTCAGAGACTTTAAGTTGTATTAAATAAGATGTGCTTTGTATCTAATTAATAATCCAGAAAAAAAAAAAAAAAAAAACAGCCAGGAAGTCAGCTATGCTAGCACAACTTGCAAACTTTAAAGGCAATATTATGCAAAATACACTTTTCTGGGCTTTCCACCATGTTTCCTCATCAAAAAAATCATTCTTTTTTCATTCGTGCATGTTTGAGTAGTCCTCTATTCTTTTACATTGAGTTTGTGAGAGGACAAAAATGGCTCGCTTTTTTGCCTGACCATGCCCCTCCCTCCTCAGTGTCCTGTCCCATTCAGGAAGCACTGCTACAGCTCCCTCCAAACACTGCTTCTGCACCGACATGTTTTTGTTAGGAGCACTAAAGGGGCATGACAGTAATGGGACAGCGGGGAGGGAGGGCTCTTAAACTGACAGGAACCTAATCTGAGGATTTCTCTCAAAGTCAAATGACGAGTTTCTTCAAATAAGTTTTTTTCAAAAATGATTGCATTTTCTGACCAACAAAATGTAAGATGCTGATCTAGGTGTGTCCTAAATTAATTTAAAAGACACAAAAAAGCATAAAATAAAAGAGACCTGAAATGTGCAAACTCCATGTGATGGGAAGTAGAGTCTCTGACGTCTGAGCTTCAAAACAATGATACAGGATCAGACTCCAGAACAGAAGGTTGTGTGTTCAAAGACTGTCAGACCAGGTTATAAAGTCTGCAGGTCTGGAAGTATGCCAAGTATACCAGAGCAACCTAGAGTATTTCCATCGAGCTGCTAGTAAAGTGACCGCCTTGTATGGTTTTCTTTTTAAAGTAAATTGCTTCATTGGTCAAAAATGTGTCCCTTATATCTGTGTGATTTTGCCACATCTCCCCAGAACATACTGACCTCACTGGAGGCTGTAGTTTAGTGCTATGCTCGGCGAGACCCTGTGCGGCAATGGGTCAGAGATTTTAAATTGTAATAATCAAGACACTCTTCTTGTCAAATTAATAATGCAGAAAAAAAGCTATAATAACCGTTATACCACGATTGCCAAAATGAAAGAGATTTGAAATGTGCAAACTCACTCATGGGATCACAAGACAACATGGCGGAGAAAAAGGAGAGATACTGCATAGAGCTGCACAGCAATGCTACTGCATCAAATTCCAGAGCAGAAGGTTGTGTTCAAGGTCTGTCAGGATCAGGCTGTAATGTCTGCTGGTCTGCCAACATACCAGAGCAGGTCCAAGCAACACATGTTACTTCCACTGAGCTGCTAGAGAAATGTGCGCCTCGTGTAGAATCAACTAGCTATTAAGTTGGCTATGCTGTACACTGATCAGGAATAACATTATGACTAACATGTGAGGCAAATAACACAACTTATCTCAGTGCATCTCCAAAACTGCAGCTCTTGTGGGGTGTTCCCGGTCTGCAGTGGTCAGGATCTATCAAAAGTGGTCCATGGAAGTAAGTAATGAAGAACCGGCGACTTGTGACGCACGTGGGGAGTGAACAGACGAGCTACTGGAGCTGAAACTGCTGAAGAAGTTAATGCTAGTTTGTCAGAATACAAAGTGCATCTCAGTTTTGTTACATATGGAGCTATTCGGCAGGTGGTCATAGCACATAACAGTATAACCACCAACAGCATGTGGTTATGCCTTCAGACTCATGCATGCAATTTGAAAATCTGAATAAAACTGATAAAAATCATTCATATTTTTTACAAGCTTTTACTTTCTAAAGTCACAATATAACTTTTATGTCCATTCTTAGTGTTAAATGTGTAGTTATACTTTACTTACAGTCATACTGTACATTAATAAAACATTTGCTGGAACATTCTGGGTCATTTCTTTCAAACATATCCAAAGTTTTCAAAGTAGACTTACAAGCCCTAACTTTAAATTGGCAATGTTGGTGTTGTACAATGTGGCGACCTTGGAAGAACAGCCCTGTACTTACAATAAATGTAACATATCCGAGTCGGAAATTCATTAAAAGCTTCAGCATGTACAAACCTTTTCAAAATACAAATTCATTGGCTTAGACTAGATGTTTTTTGTTTGTTTTTTTTAATGGTGGGGTTTCCAATTTTAAGATCTGCCTTGAATTCTGCATAAGACCTTGGTCACTATCAGTTAGCTCAGGGCCGGCCCCTTGCATAAACACTACACACGGTCGTTTAGGGACCACCATTAGGAGGGGCACATGATCAGAAAATTACGAACTGTGCTCCCATGGCATCAGTGATGTGCTAAGGGAGCTGAATGACTGCGTAGGTGCAGAACATGTTTCTCACAATATCTTAGCTGTCTTATTATAAAAGCAGCATAAAATTTAACTTCAGATGTTCAGAGTAAAGTTTTTGTAGCCTGCAGTGTTTTCCGGAGCCTCTGTCAACAGCTCAGTGCAATGAGACTGATGCTATAGACTGTGTATTTCTGTGCAGGGGCGTGGGCTCCACTGGGCATTGGAGAACCACTAAAATAGAAACTTGGTCAGATACATATACAAAAACAAAAGTTTATGGTATGGTATGTGTTTAAAATATAAAAGTTGTTCAATCTTGAGTTGTTGTATTGAATATTGGAGTAAAAAAAACATTTTACTGTAATGTAGCAGGCTGCTGATTTTTTTTTATTTTTTAAATCATCTATAATGCACCAGAATACAGAAAATGACACCTATTTTGTTTTTGTTTTGTTTTTTTTGTTTTTTTCTAGGTGAGGACCCCCAGACCCCCCCTGCCTTATATCGTTCTGCATGAAAACCTGCCTGCTGTTTGCATAGAGCTGGCTTTTGGCATAGATGATGTAGGCAGCCACCTAGGGCGTCAAGAGCAAGGGGTCAGCGATACTGTAGGCATGATGAGCCTGGTCAATCATAGTAAATAAATACCAACTTATGGACATAAACATGTTCTACCCTTCTCAAGCTTCAAATCAGTCTTTGTTTGACCTCATATTCATGGAGAAATTACCATTAGTAACTCACAGAAATAAGACGTGCAGTTATAGACAATGCGCGGCAACTTATTTCTCTCATCATTTTAGCTGTATTATTATTAAAATAACATAAAACCTCAGCTCAGACGTCCTGACAAAAATATTGTAGCCTGTGGAGTTTTCTGGAGCCTGCTCTATCCACAGCCCAGTGTGATGAGAGACTCAGGCACTGTGCGTTTCTGTGCAGGGCGGAGCAAACACACTGGGACTGCGGCTCCACTGGGGACTGGGGAACCACTACAAAAGGAACTTGGTCAAATATACAAACAAAATCTTGTTTCGGGCCTCTAAAATCCTTGGGCTAACCCTGACCTAGTTGCTTACATGTGTTTAACCCTCAGGCCCTCCTTTTAAAAAAATCACATTCTTCCTCTTAAAGCCCATTTAGGTCACTGGGTCACTTTTAAAAATGTAAAACATTAACCCCTGTCTTTATTGTACATAACAAAAGTGAAATCATTTGTATATTTTCTAAATACCAATTTGTTCACATATTAATACAACATGCAATATTTACTATTTAAAGACACAAAGTTTTTTTTTTTTTTTTTTTTTTTTTTTTTGTGCAGGGATTACTAGTCCTAGATAGGTCACTGATTAGTCCTAAAACTGATTTTGATACATTAATACTTTTTGTGCCTTGTCTACAGTCACTGTTATCTAATGGGAATTATAAGGGCATTATTTTCCTCAATGCAATAAGGAAAATTATGGATCTGGTGGTGATTTTCTTGTTGTTGTTTTTTGTTTGTTTGTTTGTTTGTTTTTGTGTTTAGCCTCTGACTGACATGCTTACAGAGGAATTAACATGATATAACATTTCAATATTACAATGGGAGCAGAGTTTTTTTGCCCAGACAGTTGACATTTTATTTTTTTCACTTGTGACACTGAAATTCTAAAATAAATTGATTAATGAAAAACTTTGTCAAATAATATCACCCTAACATAAGAAATGCCAAAATGAGAGCAAAAATACATTTGAAAAATCCTAAAAGGGTCCCAGGAGGGCCTGAGGGTTAAAACTGCTTTCAAACTGATAGCTTGCACAAAGGAATGCTGTTTATTTAACATGTTAACTCTTTCTTAAGTCAACTTTTGGTGTATTTTGTTTTAAACACAAAAACAGAGGCTGAAGATCCTGAATCCCATCTGTTCTGTTTGTACAAAGTGCTTTCATGGAGGAAGTTTGTTTTAAAGCAGTGCAGTGAGAGTCACATCACATTATGCTCACAAACACTCAACATATTCATGAGACATCACCCCAGCCCTGTGTGCCATATTGTACAGTTAAACATTCATGGAGGTTCAGAGTAGAATTACATAACAGGGGGTAACGCATGATAAGTACACGCAACAAACTGACAGTGTTCTGCAAACTTCCTCTGCACAGCACGATTTAGTCTCTGATGGGTTTCAGCATGCTTTGTGAGATCGCTCAATCTCGTGATCTCGCAAGATCAAAATGTCACAGGAGTCTCAGGAGGGTAAAATCAGTCTCTGGGTCTCAGGGTCAGGTTCTGCACTTTCTACAAGTTAGTCAGAAGTTAGTCAGTTTGTGGCAAAACATTTGGCTATATCTATGTTCTGCTGTTGCATATAAAAAAAATAATTAAAAAAGGAGAAAAATTATGAATGTATAAATATGATGTTTTTTTTTACAAGGACACTTTTGTCACTTAACAGGAGCAACATTTAGTTCAAGATTAAAAATGCAGTAATATTAGATTTGTGTTTAGAATATCAAATTAGTGATAAAATAGATACCTGAGCCAAATTTCACAGAAAAGGTAAGCAACCACTGCAAAGTTATCAAAAAAAATAACATTTGAAAACGATCACTTTTAGGGCACAAGGTTTAAATCATAATACATCATGTTCAAATGTTTTATTAACAAGGAACAGTCCTTATAGAAATATGCCCTTGAAGTTTGCATCTCTGCTTGCTTTTATCTAAACTCTCCTGGTTATGGACTATCACCATGATCCCCTGGGTCATCCTTGTCATGTGCCGAATTTAATTTCACTCAATAAAGTCTCTTTCCTGATATACAGCCACCACAGACCGCTATAGGTGCCCCTTTGGCAAAGCAACATTTTTCTGCAACACTTGATATACGTAATTGTAATTGTGTCTGTAGATAGAAATCAGACTGGTTTGCTGTAGCCTGTTGCTAATCAATAGCGCATGGTTTATCAGAGCAGAAGAGGCCCAGAACAGCGCCTGCCTTCACTGATAACGCTGTTTAAGTGATACAGATGGCATTTCCAAGGAGCCTGTGCATTTTACTGCAAGAGTATCCCTTCATTGCCGATATGGGAAGGTTAGACGTAATAGGTGAAATTGCCTTGTTAAAGTAGAGTGAAATAAGCTCTTTCTCAAACTTTAGCCGCCGACCATTAATTCACTCAGCCAATAGGAGGATTCTTTATTGGAGTGTGCAAGGCTAATAAACAGGGATACTGAAATTGTGTATATAATATCTTTCTTTTTTTTCCCTGTGTTTTTTCTTGTGATTAAACCATCTTCAACATACATTTCTGGATTTTTTGGAAAACAAAAAACAAAACTTAAATTTCATGTAAGTTGGATTTGTGGTTGGTTTCTTTTTCCAAACAACAGACTAATTTAACATCAAAAATGTTCAAATTCACCGGATGTCCAATTTTAAATTCCCTGGTGAATAGCAATCTTTAATTAAATCAGAAAAGCATTTCCAATCATCTCCCAAAGTGAGTCTGGCAATCACAAAGGTATTCAGAAAGTCAAATTTTCTTTTCTTCATATCTGTTGAAAATTTTTATGCCTTTCATGATGTTGTATCTGTAAATATTGCCAAGAATAACAGCATTCTTCATGAATTCTTACCTTGTGCAGCTGGGTTCTTGTGAGATGTGTGACTTTATAAACACATTTTCTATAATAATTTAATACATTTTCCATTATGTAAATCTTATGGTATTTCTATGATTGGATTAAATGGGTTGTTACTTATAGTTGGTTCATCCAATTACAGTGTTTAAAGGCCATGCTTTCATTATAATAATGTATGTACAACAATAGCTCCGTCAGTAGTAATGGGTGACCACCAGCATAGTCTGATATCCTGTGTTACTGTGGCTTCCTCCCACTGTCCAAAGACATGCATGTGTTAGGAGAACTGGTGACTCTAAAGGTGGGTTTCCACTAGGTCAGTGATTCTTAAACTGTGGTCCGCGGACCACTGGTGGTCTGCAAGCGCCCCCTGGTGGTCCGCAAGAAAATGTCATAACGAAATATGATTTTGTAACAGCATTTATCACATCCCCATGTAACTTTTAGTTAATTGTGCAGCGTACAGACCATCTCATACAGAGAGGTGGCCAAGGCACTGACTGTCTACCAGACTGAGCAAAAGCTGAATGAGAGAAGACTTTGGTGACTGTCTGTGTGAGCTCCTCCACCGTCTCCAGGGCTCAGATCATGAGCAGCACTGCCTCGGCCTCTGCCTCTGTGTCGCTGCTGTCACATGACCCAGTGGTAGACTACTGTCTGCTCTGTTTGAGCAATCGCACCAAGAACGGCCAGAGAAGACTTTTAGCTTCCTAACGGTGTTTGTTTCATGTGTCCAGGGCTCACTGAGATACAAACCGTTAATATTAGTACCGTTAATGATGTTAAATATAGCCTAGCAAATATATGCGCAGCTAATCAATGCTTGGCATCAAGACGCGGTGTTTTCAGATTGTGTCAATAATGTTTTACTTTGCCAATGCCTACAAATGAGATATTTACATCCCATAACTTTTTGGTAGTCCTAAATAAGAAAGAAGTGAGCAGACTGGGGCAGACTCAGCAGCTGCAGGGGAACAAGACGAGGGGTGACTTTGAATTGGATAAATAGGTTCAGCTCTTTTAGTGAGACTGATATTAATTGCATAAAATTTAATCAATGCCCAGCACAAACACTGATATAAAAGGAGGTGGACTACAAACTGTCCCAGGCTTAGGCTTGTGGCAGTGTGTAGTGAGGGACTAGGAAGGAAATCAAGCCCCAGCATGGAATGGATAAACTGGCTTCAGTGGAAGAGCACAAACAAGACGACAGGTGAGAGAGAATTATTGTTATAATAATGTTTTTAAAATTGTGCAATTATAGGCTATTCACTTTTCATAGTGTTAGAGTAATATTTTGAACAACAATATTCATTCTATAGTAACAGTGAATAAGACTACATGATTCGCTGGTTAGATGGTCCCCAAAATATCTTTTATCTTAAAGTGGTCCTTGGTCTGAAAAAGTTTGAGAAACACTGCACTAGGTCAGAACGGGGTGGAATGGATCGGTTGGGGGGTGTTTCCACTTCCCAGAACATTTCAAAGTGTTCCCAAAAAGTGGTCCAAACCATTCTACTTTTGGCACTCCTCCCTGATGGGGTCCAGCTTGGTAAAGGGTCTGGGATGGTTAGAGGTGGGCACTGCTGCGAGCTGATTGGAAGAGAGAGAATCCTCACTCAGGCAAAAACAACAAGCCAAAGAACAGAAATAAAAGGAATTTTTTATTTATTTTATTTTTTTTATCAAACATGTACTTTTCTTTGTGATAAACAGCGGACAAGAGAGGATAAGCTAGTGTTGAGGTGACTTTTTCTAAAAATAAAGAGTGTTTCCAATTTAGCAAAGTACAGCTGTCGCTTCGAGAATCTAAATGTTTAATTTTTAGGTTAGACTGGATTAAATATGAGTTAAACTCATGTTGTTATATGTTCAGTGGTTAAAATGTGCACAGAGAAGTGAATTTAATGCACATAAAGTCCCACTGGGAGGAGGCCCTGGGGAAGACCTAGGACACACTGGAGGGACTATATCTCTTGCCTGGCCTGGGAACGGCTTGGGGTTCCTCCAGGTGAGCTGGAGGAAGTGTCTGGGGAGATGGAAGTCTGGGCGTCCCTGCTTAGACTGCTGCCCCCGCGACCTGGCCCCGGATAAGCAGAAGAAGATGGATGAATGGACCATGAGATGTACCACTGAAGCCCTATTTGTACAGGAGTTTTTGCTAAAAAGTAGTTACCCTTCAGTGGGTCAGTTCTTACAGCTCAATGTTCCCACAGCCCCATGATGCCACAGCCCTATGTTCCCACATTTCAAATATTTAGGGTTAGGGTTAAACATGCAAAATTTACCAGAAAATAATCTTAGAAACATGGGAACATAGAGCTGTGGGAACATAGACACACATACATTCTTTATAGGAACATTTTTAGAATGCAAATTTAAGCATATCAAAACTACACTAGTTTAGTTTAGTTGAATGTAACACACTAAAGATTATATTCATAATTACATTCTCTGACAATGATGGTATTTGCATTTTAAATAAGTGCATAATAAATAGTACATGGGCCGTCTTGAATACCAGTGTGTTCTCAAATGTGTAAATAAACGTCAAGCTGCCGTTCATTTCTCAAATGAGCTTGCACCCTGTGAGCTGTATGGAAACATTTAGCAGTAATTAGCATCGCAACTGTGCAGTGCATTCAGATGTGTGAACACACTGTGCTAATGTGTGTGTTGAATATGCTAAGTGAAGCAATTTAATTTACAATACCGCCTGTCTAAAAGGATTATATGCTTTCAACTACTGTAAAAAATAAAATAAAATAAAATAAAAAGTGACAAAACTGTGAACACAGTCAACATCAGGGCTTTAATAATGATGACTACTAACGGCTCTCCCACTCATGCCAGCATAGGACACATGACTGCTCATGACTCCGACTCATTGAAGCAGAGGACACATGACTGCTAACGACTCTCCCACTCACCCCTGCAGAGAACATATGACTGCTCAGTCCTTTTGTAGACCTGGATTAGTTCTGGTTCTAGACCAAGATAGTACTTTGAAGCCAAATATTTGCTGAGGTGGTACTTGGAGAGAAAATTTCAATAATCAGTGTTTTCTCCTTCATAATCATGACTTTATTTATATGTCTCAATTCTGTTTTGAGCTAAAAACTTTCCCTAGAATAACATTTTGAATGCTCACAGTTTTGAGTCATTTAAACGTTCGGAGTGGTACCTCCTCCCTATTTCTTCTTAAACATTTTCTTGGAAATGACTTCTTTCCGAATACATCAGTGTGCCTGTGTGTAAGTGTAGCCAGCACCAGTAATCGCACCTCACTTCACTTGTGCCACTGTTTGCACCGACCTGTCATCTCATATGCAATCAAATCCATTTTGCTCCTGCAGCTTTGTCATCTTAATCGGCGCCTCCCCTGTGTTTCCTTCAGCCATCCTCTCCAGGTTTTGCGCTGACACTTCACTGAGTTATGTGAGACACTTTGAATTATGGGCCGTGGTTTGTGTATATGTAGCGTTGCAGATATCTGTGTGTGTGTGTGCCACATAAATCAGTCTTTCTTGGGAATGCTGATTTCAATTGTAAATTATTCACGGAAACACTGTTTGAAAGGAGGCAGGTTATCTGCCATAAAAATATCTCCACTGACTTTGAAGAAAGGAACTCCTCTGACTTTATTTGTATAAAAGTTAGACTTTCATGTATTTGCATATGGAAACATCTGCAACAGCAGCAAGATTAGGCATACTGAGAGTTTAAACCATAGACCAGGCCAACCCAGGCCTGACTCCTTCAGAAACAGGTCTGAAGTTCAGGCAACACTTACAGGATGTTTACGCTTTGGTTGCTTTTTGCTGTTTATTTACATATGTATGGTGTTCTCACTCCATGAAACTGACTACTTTTGGATGTTTTTGTTTGGGAATGTGCCCCGCTGTGTTGTGTACACTCCAAAGACAGTGAAAACAATCATATCCCAGCTAGTCTCTAACAGATATAGGCAGCACAAGAGACAGAAAGTAGCAGAACAAATGATTTTGTCTGGGAACCAAGCTCAGTTTCAGCATTTCCACCTGTATCCTACAACATTCTACACAATGTATGTTTGCCACCAGAGAGAAAAAAAACGAGTACTGTTACAAAAAAAAAAAAAAAAAAAAAAAAAAAAAAAAAAAAAAAAAACTTTAAGTATTTAGTGACTGAGTGTAATATTTTATTTATGTTTGAGTATTGATGTAATCAGACCAAACATGTAAAATAATGTGACAATGCTGGGATTTACAAGCATTAAAAAATACTAAAAATAAATCACATCTTTACAAAATGTGTGGCAAAGGAAACACACATTTCTAAATCTTCTCACTTTTACACAACATGAGGATTTTGAAATCATACATACTATGTAACTCATAGACTTATTTATAATGGGCAGAGTAGCCAAAAAAATGTAGTCAAGTAAAAGTATTGTTACTTCTAAATATTATTACTCAATTAGAAACAGAAGTTGTTGTGATAAAACAACTCTTAGAAGTACAGTTTATTCAAAAAGTTACTCAACTAAATGATACATGGTCAATGTAAATCATTACAACCTCTGGGATGAAGCACAGCGCACACACAGCGCTGTACTGATGCTCATTATCAGTTCTTCATTTTCTTATGAACCAGTCTCTGTTTCAACACATTATATTTAAGACCTATATACCTCAGTGACAGATTACAGACATAAATGTTCACAATAGTCAAAACTGATTGAGAAACTGCTGGCTTATGTCGCAGTTCATTTCAAGGCATTTCCAAACTTTGGCGCATAGTTAAAACATTTAAATTCTGGTTAACTCGGCAGCCTGGCTAGACCATTGACCTATTCAGTCATCAGCAAAGTGAAGCTGAATTCAATCAAACCTGACCAATCATAACAAAAGTGAGGAAGGCCCCTTTAAACTCATGAATGTGAATTTATTGAGGTTGTTTCCATTTATCCATTTATTTATGGAGACTACAGAGCACAGAGACAGATTCGTGGAGACTTTTTCCAAATATCATTCTCAAATGATACAATATTTTGGTCTTTTGGTTGGTCAGTGGGGGTTGAGGTTTGAGGCAAAACACAGCTTTTTTGAAGAAGTTATGCGCCGCACCAATTGCTTCAAAAACATACAGCTCACAGTAGCGACCAGACACCAACAAATGGTTGCTAATCATGTTAATGGGTATCTCTTTATGCCTACACTGGACGTCACCAATGCATCTGCATTTATTTGTTCCAAACCCTGGAAATCCAAATGATTAGTTCTCAACTAAGACTGTCTTTGACTGAGATATTAATCATTTACAGGTGAAGTTACAATACTTTTAAATTATAGCAATCTCTTAGATGTGCAACTCATTTTTCCAACAGAGAATACCAATTAAAGCTGAGAATATAAACACAGATTTTTACACCAACAGATGATAGTGGGACACTTGAAAACTCAAATCTCCTGCTGATTTGGAATATTCTTCACATGCATTTCTTTGTTAAATAAGAAGCCTTGCGTCTACTCCATAGAGACAGAAAGGCTTGCGTTTCTCCCCAGAACCGCTCCTACCACTGGGACTGGGCCAGCTCTCCACAGGATTAACTGCAGTAATGAGCTCAAAGCCTTGCTCAAGGGCACCTCAGAGGCAGGTCCTGGGAGTCTGCGGGCTGCCACGAGACTTTCTCAGCTCAGGCTTCCAACCTTCACTGGATTCCTCCATTTCCTACACTACAGTATTGCTAACATGGTATATTTTTTGCAGTAACAGCATAATGTACTAGCTGTTTATGACACTGACGAACCAACAGACCAAGGGAGCAGATGCATTTCTTAGCATAACCTCCTTCTTATCTTAAATTATGCTGTTACTTTGGAAACACATTCTTTTGGAAGGCACAAAAATCCTTGGGGTCTTCATTGTCTGAACATCTGCAGTGACAACGTGGCAAACTCTTGATAAATTCCAAGGCCTTCTCAGCTATGAAAGCCATGTTTTACAGCTCAAATACAGCTGTTACTGGATCTTTTATCATTAGCTTATATATATATATATATATATATATATATATATATAAATATATATATATATAAATATATATATATATATATATATATATATATATATATATATATATATATAAATATATAAATATATATATATATATATATATATATATATAGAGAGAGAGAGAGAGAGAGAGAGAGAGAGAGAGAGAGAGAGAGAGAGAGAGAGAGACACTGCTCAAAAAAATATAGGGAATGAATGAAATATTTTTATTAAATACTTTGTTATTTGTATAGTTGAATGTGCTGACAACAAAATCACACATAACTTATCAATGGAAATCACATTTATTAACCCATGGAGGTCTGGATTTGGAGTCACACTCAAAATTCAAGTGGAAAAACACACCACAGGCTGATCCAACTTTGATGTAATGTCCTTAAAACAAGTCAAAATGAGGCTCAGTAGTGTGTGTGGCCTCCTCGTGCCTGTATGACCTCCCTACAACACCTGGGCATGCTCCTGATGAGGTGGCAGATGGTCTCCTGAGGGATCTCCTCCCAGACCTGGACTAAAGCATCCACCAACTCCTGGACAGTCTGTGGTGCAACGTGGCATTGGTGGATGGAGCGAGACATGATGTCCCAGATGTGCTCAGTTGGATTCAGGTCTGGGGAACAGGCGGCCAGTCCATAGCATCAATGCCTTCGTCTTGCAGGAACTGCTGACACACTCCAGCCACATGAGGTCTAGCACTGTCTTGCATTAGGAGGAACCCAGGGTCAACCACACCAGCAGATGGTCTCACAAGGGGTCTGAGGATCTCATCTCAGTACCTAATGGCAGTCATTAATTATGTCTGATTGTGTGTTTATGTTTGTTTAACTGTTTGTGAAGCCCTTTGAGGCGACTGTTGTGATACTGGGTTATAGAAATAAAACTGAATTGAAAATTTAATTGACATGATACTCCCATCTATTTATTGTTATTGTCACAGCATTTATACTTCCGACTGTTTACTATGTCAACATCTGTGTTATATAACCAGTAGGGGCGATTGGCAACAGTCAAAAATTTTACCAAGGCAGAAGATAAAGAGCAACAATAAAAACAGACATGGCAGCGTTTTTTACAGCCGTCTGGGGCCTTTCTGTGTGCGGTTTGCATGTTCTTCCCGTGTCTGGGTGGATTTCCTCCAGGTACTTCAGTTTCCCCCATCAGCCAAAAACATGCACAACAGGCTAATCTTCCAGCTCAAGATCTGGAGAAGTGTCCCCCGGGTGCTGCACTACGGCTGCTCACTGCTCCTGACTGGTTGCCCCAGCAGCATTGAAAAGTGAGACTATAAAGTATACAAAAAAAAAAAAAAGAAAAAATCATCATCACACTTAAGAAAGCCTAGAAAATCAGGGGATAGTAGCAGTGGTTTCTTCGACCTTTGAATATATTATGACTAACTTTCTCTAGCCACTCCTTAGAAAGTTGGGCTGCTGTCTTCTGCTTTGACTGAGCTGAGCATTCACCAGTTGCTTTGGACCTGAGGCAGTCACCAGTCAACTACAAGGCTAGACAGACTTTTTTCTTCTTTTTCTACCTCTGAGCAATTTCCCCACTGAGGGACTAATAAAGGTATTCTTATTCTTTACTACAGTTCTGTGACTCACCATTTTTTCATTGCATGCTGTGATGTACTTAACAAAAGCTCTTGATACCATTACTATCTTAAGTAACCAAGTTCTTTTTGAAAGAAAAAAATGCCATATGTTCACAAAGGATTAATTTAAATAGTTTTGTACAGAGATGTTTTTCCCTTTGAAAAAGATAAACTGGTTAGCCCTGACTCTTAGACCTGCAGCGTACTCTCCTTGATACACACATTCACATCCAGCCTTTATTAACTTGTCCTTCAAACAAATATAAAATAAGTACCGTATTTTCCACACTATAAGGCGCATCGGATTATAAGGCGCACCTTCAATGAATGGCCTATTTTAAAACTGTTTTCATATATAGGGCGCACCGCATTATAAGGCGCATCCACTAGATAGCGCTGCGCTAAAGGGAATGTCAATAAAACAGTCAGATAAGTCAGTCAGTCAAACTTTATTAATAGAATACAAACCAGCGTTCTTACAACTCCCTCGTTGAAAACAATGTATTTCCAACTCCATTTGTCACAGTTCAAAGCTACATGAACAGCGTTCGAGCGCTCAGTTTTCTGTCTCCTCAATGTCGCAACTCTTCTACTGAGATGGAGCAAAGGCCGCGCCTCCTTGTTCTTTTGCGGCAGGATCCATAAACACGCCTATGGCACACATGAACAGCTGGGACTGGAATTCCCCTTTATCGTTTTTACCGCTGTCACTTCGGCGACGCCCCCTGAATACGGTAGCCATAATTAACCAACATTGATTCATATATAAGGCGCATCGGATTATAAGGCGCACTGTCGGTTTTTGAGAAAATTAAAGGCTTTTAGGTGCGCCTTATGGTGCAGGAAAATACGGTACAGTAAACCACAGAAATACTTTGGTGGTTTTCATCAAGAGAGACTCTTAAATAATTCATTCCTTACATTCCCAACTGACTAACATACTTTGAGTTTGCCTTCGACTGGACAGCTTGACTTTATTGCTAAAGGTTAAGGTATACTGATCTCTGCATTTGACCCGTCCTTCATTGTCTGTCAGGAGCAGTAGGAAATCACTGAGCAGCACCTGGGGACCCTTCCTTTGGCGTTTACTTCATTTGACAAATATAATAGACTGACAGGTAATGCGGGACATAGATGACATGTTCCAGTTCCTATCTTCTTTAAAACAAACTTTTCTTTTTTCACATCCCATTGAGCTCTATTATTTACTGGCCAAAGAACTCCTTATGCTGAAAAGAAAGTACAGTACACTGCTGGATAACATGTACTCTAGCCCAGTAATTCTCAAACTGGGATCCAAGTCTCCAGGTGAAGGTACTGCATCACAAAAAAGGAATAAAGTCAAGTTATCCATTGATGCCTAGATATTGTGGATATGTTGTTGTTCTTTGATTATATTTCCCATATGATGATCTTTCAAGAAGTTGCTTTAGTCTATCTCCACCCTTTGTTGACATTTCAGTGTGTTCTATGCATGGACAGTATAATAATAAGACCTGGATAGGGCATTGCTATTTTTACTATAGCGTGCAATAGTATTCATCTGACAGGCACCAACAACTGTGAAAATGGTGTGATGATGGAGGTAGATAACGTAATGCCACACTACATTGGAGATTTCCTGTTCTAATAGCATGTTTATGTTCAGCAAGCCTCATTTTAAATTTTCACTTAGTCCTTCCAACACAGAAGCATCCACATGGGGACTCTACTATAATCTAAGACGTATTGCAGTTAATGAATGATTTGATATCATATTTTCCCTCAGTGAGCACCTGGGGAAAACTGCAGTAACCGTCAGACTCAAGCAGCATTCCAGTAGCCAAGTGGTTTGAAACTAGTTACTTTGAAATTTTCAATAGAATGGAGTTTGATTGTTAGGGGTCTGCAAGGAATTTTCTGATTCTTGAGGGGGCCACGGCACTCTTGACTTTGGGAATGGCTGCTTTTGCCTATTGCACCAATGCATTCATATTAATATTATCATGTGTATCTGCTGACAGGCAGAAAATCAGAAAATCTGTAAAAATTAAAGAAAAAACAAAATGCTGGGATTTTTTTCTCTTTTCATTTCAAGTAAAACGATTTTGTTTGTAAATTATTATTTTCATACATTTGCATATGATTTCCATACTAAGGTAAAAGATAGAAACTATCCATGACAAATTTTTATGTTAAAAGTGGGTGGGGCCATATGCACTCTAATACAGAATAATCCCAATAAATCCACCAAAAATCATGGAAAGTTGAAATTTTTAAAACAGCAATATGTTTTTCCATTACAGTTATTGCTTTAGGTATGACTTTTGATCAATAATGAGGCTGAATCAGTGTAAAATGGATTTATCAGGTCTTGTCCCTGAGCCCAGTTGTAGGCCTCTAAAGTGAGGGTTAGATTCTGCTGTTATTGTCCTGGAGCTGAAACTCTGGACTTTCTCTCTGATCTGAAATGCTGCAGACAGTTTGTCTGAACAGGCTGCATGTGTTTTGTTACTTGCAGCTCCTGTAGGGGGCGCTCTAATAGTATGGTTCTTAAGACCAGGACTGTCCAGTCTGTGTAGGACCAGAGCAGGACCTGGGTGGCTATAGGCATGTTCCTGGCTCAGTTCAGACTCTGTCAGGACTTTGGTTTTTGTTATTCTTATAAATATTTTTAAGAAAACCAAAAGGAAATTCCCCTTGTATCTTCCAATAACTCTGTACCTTTCTTTCCCCTCTAACCAACCTAGTCTCAGCTGGAAGCAACAGCACTAAAGCTTCCAGGTTGGAGGGAGGAGGATAAACCACTGAAAAACACAAAAAACAAAAACCCTTCAAATGTTGTAGAAACCCAGTGCAAAGAGCCAACTGTGACTGTGATGTGAAGCTGGGAGGATGCCTGTGAACAAGGACAGAGCTGAGAGGGGAAGCCAGCACTGGGCTTACACCACAGGTAATGAGCCATGTACTTCTGCTAGACTCAGCTCAGAGAGTCCCCATCCAGAGCAGTTGCAGGACGGTGGACTGAGGAAACTGAATGGGCCTTTTCTTGTTTGATAGAGGTAAACAGAGAGAAGTCAATGAGCTGGAGAAAGTTGGCAGTCGAAGAGGAAGGTGAACTCTGAAATGTGAACCAATTTGAAGCAGCGTGCGTATAAAAGGATGAAATTAGCACTGCGTTTAAACTGACCTTAGTTAGACCCGAGTTTTTTTGTTTTTTTTTGTGTGTGTGGCTAAACTAAACCTGCATTGTCTGCTGTTTGCTTGTTTATTTATGTTTTTGTTTTAAAATGAGAGTGCACTGTCAAGTATTTACTACAACAATGGTTCCTAAACTAGTCACCATCCCGTAGTCCTTTAGATCAGTGTTTCCCAACCAAGGGTACAGGGACTCCTAGGAGTACACAAGCACTTTGCAGGAGGTACTTGGAATTATGTCATAAATTTTGAGATTTTCTTTTAATAATAAACCATTAAAACTTATGAAAAACAACAAGCTCAAGTAAGATAAAACTGTTAAAAATATTATTTGAATAATTTGAGTAATTCAAATGATGATTAACTCCCCTTCTAGCTATTAAACCTAAAAAAAAAATTACCAAGTATAATATTTTTGATAACATTTTTCTTGTAGTACATTTTTTATGAAGTTATTTTTAAATATATAAAAATAAGTTAATTTAATAGAATTTGATATTGTCATACTTTGTATATACAAGGCTTGTACCATACACTGCTCACCTTAGGCATTATTACAACTGTAATAATTTCATTTTTAGAATCCTCCAATCGCATAATAAATTTATATACAAAATTTCTAATGATAGACCATAAGGTGGGCACAGCATTCTGCACAAACAGCTGACTGCCACTCATCCACCGAGGGACCTTCAGCAGGAGTCGGAGTGCATCATTAAATGCAACTTGAAGCTTTTTAAACTTAACTTTACTATAACTGCACCATAGGTGGGCAGTGTACAGTGGTGTGCAGTAAGCTTTAAACAAAGCAATTTTCACATTATCAAAACACATGCTAAATTTGCGTGCCAACATATTAGCTTGTGCATACAATTTACAATACTGTCTCTGAATATCATCATCATCACAGAGGTCATCCCTGATGACATGACCCAGATATTTCACTTTACCCACAACATTTAACTCATTTTCTCCCAAAATAAAAGAGGGAAAAGCTGTCCTCCTATTTTCCTTTGTCCTCACAATCATAACAACAGACTTTTTAGTGTTAAATGTTATGTCAAATTGCTGACCATAATCTGAACAAACTGTGAGCAGTTGTTGCAGGCAGAATAAGGGGACATGACAACTAAGTCATCAACATAAAGAAGATGGTTAATAAACCTATCTCCCACCGCACAGCCAGTCCTACAGTTTCTAAGCCTTTGTGAAAGGTTGTCCATGTATAAGTTAAAGAGCATAGGTGACAAAATGCCACCTTGTCTCACCCCATTTGTCACCAGAAAAGGCTCAGATGTTATTTTCCCCCCATTTAACTTGGCCCTCATAGTTGTAACTTTGCAAACAGCTTGCCATGATTAATACGGTCAAAGGCTTTGGAGGCATCACAGAAACATAGTGTAATTTTGCCTTCTATACTTAGCTACAGCCTCTTTTAGAACGTAGATACACATACACTGAACAAAAATATAAACGCAACACTTTTGCTTTTGCTCCCATTTTTCATGAGATGAACTCAAAGATCTGAAACTTTTTCTACATACACAAAATAACCATATCTCTCAAATATTGTTCGCAAATCTGTCAAATCTGTGATAGTGAGCACTTCTCCTTTGCCGAGATAATCCATCCCTCCTCACAGGTGTGCCATATCCAGATGCTGATGAGACAGCATGATTATTGCACAGGTGTGCCTCAGACTGGCCACAATAAAAGGCCACTCTGAAACATACAGTTTTGTTTTACTGGGGGGGTTTACTGGGAGGTCTGGGGACTCCAGTCAGTATCTGGTGTGACCACCATTGGCCTCATGCAGTGCAACACATCTCCTTCACATAGAGTTGATCAGGTTGTCGATTGTGGCCTGTGGAATGTTGGTCCACTCCTCTTCAATGGCTGTGCGAAGTTGCCGAATATTGGTAGGACCTGGAACACGCTGTCGTATACGCTGATCCAGAGCATCCCAAACATGCTCAATGGGTGACAGGTCTGGTGAGTATGCTGGCCATGCAAGAACTGGGATGTTTTCAGCTTCCAAGAATTGTGTACAGATCCTTGCAACATGGGGTCGTGCATTATCATGCTGCAACATGAGGTGATGTTGTTGGATGTATGGCACAACAATGGGCCTCAGGATCTCGTCACGATATCTCTGTGCATTCAAAATGCCATCAATAAAATGCATCTGTGTTCTTCGTCCATAACATACGCCTGCCCATACCATAACCCCGCCGCCACCATGGGCCACTCGATCCACAACAGTGACATCAGAAAACCGCTCACCCACACGACGCCACACACGCTGTCTGCCATCTGCCCTGAAAAGTGTAAACCGGGATTCATCCGTGAAGAGAACACCTCTCCAACGTGCCAGGCGCCATCGCATGTGAGCATTTGCCCACTCAAGTCGGTTACGACGATGACCTGGAGTCAGGTCGAGACCCCGATAAGGACGACGAGCATGCAGATGAGCTTCCCTGAGACGGTTTCTGACAGTTTGTGCAGAAATTCTTTGGTTATGCAAACCGATTGTTGCAGCAGCTGTCCGAGTGGCTGGTCTCAGACGATCTTGGAGGTGAACATGCTGGATGTGGAGGTCCTGGGCTGGTGTGGTTACACGTCATCTGCGGTTGTGAGGCTGGTTGGATGTACTGCCAAATTCTCTGAAACGCCTTTGGAGATGGCTTATGGTAGAGAAATGAACATTAAATTCATGAGCAACAGCTCTGGTGGACATTCCTGCCGTCAGCATGCCAATTGCACGCTTCCTCAAAACTTGCGACATCTGTGGCATTGTGCTGTGTGATTAATCTGCACATTTCAGAGTGGCCTTTTATTGTGGCCAGTCTGAGGCACACCTGTGCAATAATCATGCTGTCTCATCAGCATCTGGATATGGCACACCTGTGAGGAGGGATGGATTATCTCGGCAAAGGAGAAGTGCTCACTATCACAGATTTGACAGATTTGTGAACAATATTTGAGAGATATGGTTATTTTGTGTATGTAGAAAAAGTTTCAGATCTTTGAGTTCATCTCATGAAAAATGGGAGCAAAAGCAAAAGTGTTGCGTTTATATTTTTGTTCAGTGTATCTGTGACATGTTCACTTTTAAAGCCAAACTGGTCATCAGTGGTGTGCAAATATTCCTTAAATCTGTCTAAATGAATCATTTCTAGCACCTTGGATAATACACTGGCTAATGGGTCTCTAGTTTTCTATACTGGATATCTTTCCTGTTTTATCTTTGATCACAGGCAGCAACAGTACAGACAGCATAGAGCTGAGCAGTGTACCATGCATCAACATTCCAGAAAAACATAAAGCTAGCAATACTAACACTCTGTGACTAGCAAACTTCAAATGTTCTGCTGTGATCTGATCAGGACCACATGATTTATTTGGAACCAGCTTTCTAATTGCACAGCTGACTTCCTCAGACCTGATAACCACATCGTGATGAGAAACAGCACCAATACTAAAACGCTCACTTGTGACACAATTGAAGAGGTCACTGTAATGCTTT
Source organism: Bostrychus sinensis (assembly GCA_020698575.1). NCBI lineage: Eukaryota > Metazoa > Chordata > Actinopteri > Gobiiformes > Eleotridae > Bostrychus > Bostrychus sinensis. The sequence goes on from CM036248.1 coordinate 35,266,732, forward strand.
CTCCAAAGCTCAACAATATTTGCAGACCCCTTCAATACTAGATGCCAAGGGTATTTTCCTAGCATTCATAACCTTGACTTCTTTCCAGAACTCTTTCACATCATTTTGTAACAACTTTTGGGGCAAAGTATTACCTCTCAATGTGTGTTCATTCCTTTTAATGAATCACACAGCATATTTAAACTGTGAGACAGCATGTTTTTTAAGCTCACATGCAGGGCCATACCTTGGTTTAAACAAGGTGACCCAGTTTTTGAAGGCCTCTCTGGCCTGCTGGTGAAGTTCACTCACATGCTCATTCCATCCTGGTCTAACATTTTGTCGTTTAGCCCTTTTGTTACAGAAGGTTTTGCTTCTGTAACAAAATGTCTTTGTATAGACACAAATGTCTAATTTTTTAAAAAGTACACGTAAGAGTGAGAGCCCAGGGGGTACGCAAGACAATAAAAGGTTGGGAACCACTGCTTTAGATATTTGACCCTGACCCATTTACCCCCTAATCCTATGCACTTAAAAATAATAATAATAACATTCCTGCACCATCACTGCTGTACAAAGGTAAAACTCAGTATCTGAAAATTTGGTCAAAACTAAGTTAAAATTGAAAACATGCTTCATATCATCTGTTTTATTTATGAAAAAAAGTTTTCTGGCTCAATTGTGTCCTGTTTTAGAGAAATCCTGTTGTTAAATTTACAGTAAATTTCACGCTGGTACAAAGGTTAAACACAGTAACTGCAGCTTGGAATGTCTCTGCCCCATGATTTCTTATCATTACTCAGCTGTCCTATCAAGTAAAGCATAATAATAATAATAATAATAATAATAATAATAATAACATAAAATAAAAAGTGAATTATTTCTCACCAAATTAAACTATTTCTTGTCAAATTACCAGCATTTCCAGTGAGCAATACCAGTTCACTTTAAAAAGAAATAAAATCTTCCAAATATTCAGCCTGTAGAATGCACAGCACCAAATATGAATTTGCTGAACACTGGTGTCTGTTTTATTTGGCTCAGACTGTTTATTTATTTATTTATTTATTTATTTACTTATTTATTTATTTTTCTGTCTTCCTCTTTTTGCATATCCCTGGAGGCACCCATACCACAGTTTGGGAACCAGTGTACTATAGGTAATAAATTAGCTTATAAATTAATTTATAAAAACATCTGGACAAATACTGAACTACCTCTAATAAAATGTGTCCATGTAACATTTATGACAACCATGCTGTCACATGAATGAATGAATGAATGAATGAATGAATGATTTTATTTATTTCTTTTTTTATTCAAACATATACAATACTGTATTTCTCAAACTTTGTAAGTCTCAACCAAAAGGGATTGGGCTGAAGCCTTCTGCTTTTCTGAGCCCATCCTATGCAAAACATCAGACATCTCAGAATCTGCTAATATAAATTTGTCACAAACAAATCCTACACGTCATATTCTCAGACTTCATTTACAACTTAAGCAATTACTAATTATTTTAGATTTTAAAGATTTTTTTAAACTTTGACAGATAAGTTAATTTGACACAGAATGCACTTAAATGTATCATTATAGATCATTTACTCTTACTAAAACAGAAAGACATCTTAGCTTATTTGTCTTGATTTTGGACATTTCATGCATAAGTAAACTTTTTTTTAAATAGGTTATAATGTCCATGTCTTAGTTTGTAATCAGATTGAATGCCCAAAGGAAGGCTTCCAATTCATGGCAGGAAACAAAATTTCCAATATTTTTTACTGTGCAATGCTCATAAAGTAAAAATTTAAGGTAATGGATTTTATAAAACTTGATTAAAAAGTTATGAAAAGTAGATTAATGGAATCCGACTTTATTTATTATTATTTTTATTGCTCGTTTTTGAAGTTTATCTATTGGATCTATATTTGTTTTACTTGCATTTCCCCTGACCAGCATGTGCCAGTGACCTAGAAATCCAGGAAATTTATTTTACCATCCTTGATCTCAGTCCTAAACCTAGTCCAATATGTTATAGCATACGTCATCAAATTAAAAGGTTAAAGGTCATGTTTGAACTCATGTATCTGATAGAACACCTTTGCTAATTATAAATCTATCCATTCTAGACAATAAACACATCTTTCCTTAAAGCGTTCCCTTCTACGGTCGCCACAACAAATACCTCTTTCTCTTGGATTATGCTGGATGCCCTTCCTCACACAACCCTCCCCATTTATCTCAGCTTGGGATTGGCACAAAAAAATGCACTGGCTTGTGACCCATCGTGGCTGGATCATACACAACATAATGTGTAAAAGGAAAAATATACAAACTGAACACACAGGAAAAGGCAGACGTTAGGGGGGAGTCATTGTTTCCTTTAACAATACTGCAGAGGGTCTTTGCCCAAACATGGATCCAAACCAAATCCTCAAACAATTGAACAATGGCTGCATGCTTTCCAAGGAACACACATCAGATTGTTAACTCTGCTTGTGTTGTTAACTACTCATTCTGCCACTTTACTGAATTACAGCGCACTTATCACAAAGATATTCTTTTTCTTTCTGGTAAGGAGGTTTTGAAGCTGCTCGTAGCAACCAATAATGTAATACCTACCAATATCATATTCATTTTTGCAGTTTTAAATGTAATAAAGCCAATAACATAATAACTTGCCAATAATGTTATAACATTTTTGAGCCAATAATGAAATAACATTTTCCTACCACTAAAAATATCTTTTGAAAATGTAATAACTGCAGCCTATAATGTAATAATACATCCATAGAACTGCTGCATTGTTTGGAAAATAAGATGTTTTTTTTTTTTGTTTTTTTTGTTGTTGTTTTTTTGCAGCTTTGTGCAGTTTGCTCATCAGAAATAGGTTTAGTGGAATTATAATTGTAAGAGCCAGTTTTGAGCTTTTTTTTTTTTTTTTTTTTTGTACAAAATATTCTATTTAATTTGCTTAGGTATGTGGGTGGAGACTCATCCAAACTCTCTAAATAACAACAAAACCATTTTAAAATAAATCAGCTGGACTTGTTTTTTAGAGTTTTAGATGTGTTGTCTCTTATCCAAGAGACTTTTGTTTGTGTCTTTGTTGGATGTTGCATAGACAGTACATTATAGGCAATTATTACATTATCAGTTGTTACACTGCTCAAAACATACGTATGGTTTCACTTAAAACCATCAACCATTTGAACATAACCAACTAATGACTATGCAGGGTTATATCTGAGGCTACTGCCCAAATTCTAACTCCTTTTCTGCAGAAAGCAGCATTGGGTTCAGGTGTCTGCTTTTACAGCGTCTGCTTTTGGCTCCAGTTATTCACCTGTGATAACTGCCCTGTTTGACCACAGTGTTAGTTTGAAATGTAGAGAAACACTGGTGTCTATCAGAGGCACACAGTGATGGAATACACAGCCAGCTCATGTAATGAATTGTGACAAATGTGACAATATTGGTTAAAATCAAACCAGCCATGTACCCAAATGTAAATTACTTTCCTCTGATACCTGATGATGGTGACCTATTAACTTTTTTGTGACTACTTTATGGAACAGTGAGGTTAGGTTGAACTAAAAGCATGTACTTCACTCACATTTACATATTGTGTATATATAAAATAATGTACAAATCTAATATAGAAAACTACATAGCATTAGTATGATAATCTAGTCTTTATTACAACAGAAGTTTTCTTAATGATGCAATTAGTCATTGATAAGAGTTATCTTATGAATAAGATCATTTCCTTATGTATGTGTATATAGTATACTGCTTCATGTAATATTGTTAAAGGTAATGGTATGGAAATGATTGTAGTTCTAGTTTATGTGTGAATAGGATTATTCTATAAATATACTTAAATAATGATAATATATACAAATAACAGTATTGTTGTTGCTATTATAATTATTGTAATGCTAATACAGCTAAGGACCAAGATGGTATTAAAAATAATAATAGAAAAAGAATGATAATGCTTAAAGTAGCGGCACAGTAATAATAGCAAGAATATCTTTTCTTCAGCTTTTTGACTGTAAATTATTGTGTCTCTCTATCTATCTATCTATCTATCTATCTGTCTATCTATCTATTTATTTTTTAAGCAATACCTGGTTTTTCATACCGGTTACCAGAGCGATACTTTTTTGATACCTATGGTGAGCTAATTCACCTTCTACAATCATAAAACACAATAATATTAATTAAAAGACCAATTTTTGGAGCAAAATTCTTAGCTGTAAGTTAAAGCCAGTCGTTTATATGATTATGGGTTTGATTTCAAATATGGGCACAATGTAGCAGTAGTAGCAGTAATAGAAGTTGTAGATTTAGCCATGCAGTGATAGTGTTTTGTACTTAAATAACATTAAATTCAATACTTTTGTCCTTTTACTTTTACAATACAGCTTATGAGTACTTTTTCCAGCTCTTCTCCCAGCAGACCTACATATCTCAGGTCTGCTGGGAGAAAAGAACTTGTTGTTCCCATGTTCTTTTTAGCCATTAATGGAGCAGTCAGTCGTGGCGTGCACACATTGGCAGAGAAAACACCTGCTCAAGACAAATCCTGTAAAATCAGTGTGTTGCTGGAGCGCGTCTCTCTTGCACTTAGCCTGATGTTGATCTCGCCAGCGCTCATTGATCATCATGTTTAATCATGGTAATTGGGCCGTGGCAGCTGCTGGTACTGCCTCATGCGCAGCACACAGCTCCACACTGAGGGAGGGAGGGAGCTAAACCGCAGCAGGTGCCACGCAGTCGCCTCTACCTCACGAGAAATTCTCATCTAATAAAGGCCCACTATATGGATTTTTGCCCTATTTTTCCCAAAAAATCTTTCCTCCTCTGCACCTAGATATTTGTGTTTTATTTCCTTTGTCAGATTTGCTTCTGTTCTGTTCAGAGGTGGGTAGTAATGAGTTTTTGACAAATTGTACTTCTAGTAGTTTTAGCACAACATACTTTATTTCTACTTAAGTAATATTATTTTGAAGTAAAAATATTTTCCGTATGTATTGCTGTTTTCAAAAGCTTTACAGTATGTTGTGAAAAAGTTTTCGAAAGATATAGAAACTTGTGTATCTTGTGCCCTACTTATTTTATAAAGATAGTACTTTTCTGAGCTTTTAACCACGTTATTATGTTTCCACCTTAAAAACAGACCTAAAGTAATCCTGTATGCTGAGGCACTGTCCTTCTCAAGAGCTGAAAACGCTTGGTCTCATGGCTCTACGTAGACTGTCACCTGAACTCATTCTGATAACTTCAACCACTGGCCACAGGCAGTCAGCTCATTTATTTATCTGTTAGCTTCATGTAGCTAATAGCCATGCTAATTAAACACATGATCATGCTCTGTCCATCCCCCACTGTTCAGTACAAGCACTCAGAGATTCTCCTCAAATCCTCCCAACTTTATTCTCACCTGAACTCAAAGAAGAGGCAGCAGTGTCTGTAGAGGGCTTTAGTCAGAGGAAGGCCTGGCAGCAAAGTGGGTGGAGCCAAATATCTACAAATAGCTACAAACTTATTTTCAAAGGTTTATGGTTTGGAAATACCAGTTTGCACATTACGGTATGTTGTACTAAAATATAAGTCATACATTACTTTTTCACCAAAAACCCTTTTAATGTAAACTGAGTAATTATGTTGATGTCTGCTTTCTACTTAAGTAATTTTGTTTTGAAGTAACTATGCTCTTATGCCTGGTTCACATGGCAAGATAATTATGCCAATTTTGGACACAATTCTCCCCGACAATCTTAAGGACGCCCCGATTATCGTAATGGCACTAAAGATAATCTTATCAGATATTCCTGCTGCGTGTAGTGTGTTAAGAGATGCTCTGGTCTGCTCAGAAGGAGCATTCTGATCTAAAATGGGGATATTCAACATATTGGACTGTCTTGGTCTGATATCACAGCGTGTGTGGTGTGACAAACGAGCACGCACCCTGTTGAATGTGACGTGAAGCCAATCAGAAAGCGAGGTGACGGAAGCATGGAGGGGAATCCAAAATCAAAACAACTGTCATGGCGCACCAAAAAGTCAGGTGGAACAACGTCTTTACTTTTCGTATTGTTTTTTCTCTGTTAGAAATAGTCCACAAACTATAGCAATTGTTTCTTTGTCGTCCACCATGTTTGTGTATGTCGAAGTCACGTTTAATCTTGTGAGATTTTGCGAGATTTCCTGTCTGACCTGGGAATGTTTGTGAGTGAAATCTGGTCATTTCCAAAAAATGACACTCTGAGGCCTCATCTGAGCTTTATTATAATGAAAACTAGAGCAGGGACTGATTTTTTTTTTTTTTTTTTTTTTTAAATCACATGCTCAGTACAAACTGGGATGGTCCCATTAGAGGGGTTAACCAGGCATTACTTACTATCCTACCCACCTTTTGCTGTTTTGTGGTGTATCAGGTTCAAATGGGACCATCCCGGTTTGTACTGAGTGTGTGATTTAAAAAAAAAAAAAATAAAAAAATCAGTCCCTGCTCTAGTTTCCATTATAATAAAGCTCAGATGAGGCCTCAGAGTCTCATTTTTTGGAGATGACTTTTAGCATTAAGCTGCACTATTGATTGAAAAATTAATTATCCTCAAAACATTGGAAAATGGTATGTGCCTCTTTGATGTGACTGAGCGAGGAGTGTGTCTATGTTCCAAACATTTTAAAATTATTTTCTAGTAGTAGGTGATATACATGTTCACCCCACAGTGGCAAAGTGGTTAGCACTCTTGCCTCACAACAGCAAGGTCCCATATTCGACTCCTGGATCGTGTGGTGCTTTTCCATCAAAACTATGGAATGAGCTGCCTGTGCACATTTGACAAGCCTCCTCTGTACCTGTTTTTAAATCTCTTCCCCACCTCTTCTCATTGGCCTTTGACACAGTCTGAGATGTCCACATTATTTATCTTACTGTATTTATTGTGTTTTATAGATTTGTATATTTTTAAGGTTGATCCTATTTCTATTTTATACTTTTATCTTGTACAGCACTTTGGTCGACCTAGTTGTTTCTGAAGTGCTTTGTAAATAAAGTCGCAGTTGCAGTACTCCCCCATCAACCTGAAATAGGCTATTCCTCCAGCAAGGTACACCTGACCAGGATCAAGATCTGGAGAGGGGTTCCCAGGCGCTGCACTGTGGTGGCCCACTGCTCCTGACAGGTTGCCCCAGCGGCATTGAAGGATGGGTCAAATGCAGAGAACAAATTTCCCTATGGGGACAATAAAGTATATATGTATGTGGAAATATAGAACTGTGGCCTATTTATTTTTTCTTTTTTTAACTCTTAGAAATGGTGGGAACATAGGTCTGGCCCCAACTGGCCAAAAAACTGTGCTAAGAGGGAACAGAAACAAGTAGGTATAAACACACACACAGTACAGTGTATGCACGTATACTGTATGTCCTTGCGCTCTAAAAAAGACCTTGATGTCAAAATGAGTCAGCGCAGGCTTGCTAGAGGATTCAATCACAGTTCAGATTTTTGATGTTTTAATAACAGCTCTGTAATTTCCTCACAGAATAGTTCCCCAGAAATGTTTTTATCTGTGTCGGCTCATTCACACAAGTCCTCACCTCAGCAGACCTCACAACGTGCTACCAATGTTCTGTTCTGTCTTCAAGTTATTACTCAGCCCTTATACTGCGGAGGACAATTATAAGTCAGCACATGAAATAATTCAGAGAAATTCTCATTTTTAGGATGATTTTTAAGGAAATCATGGAGGGTGGGGATGGTCAGACGAGACTTTGTTGCTATTTATATACAACACTTGCTCTGCCAACTGAAATACCACAGTTTTTAAATAAATAATTCCTGTATTGAGTGATTTTGGTGAAGTTGTACTAGTACATTTATCAACACTGTCATCTTTAAATTCTCAAAGATGGTCTCTTACAATAATTGCATGCAGAATTAAGTAAAAAATTCCATTAAGGCCTCTAACTGGGCTTCAGTCTGTCATGAGAGAGAACCAAACTGTTTAGTCCACCGCACTTTGAAGCTGCATTCAGAGCCGTTTCTAGACACTATAGGGTTCCTAGGCAAGAGGGACAACTGAGGCCCTATATAGACTCCCAACTTTTTTTGTGAAATCCCACCTCAAATCAAAACATTAGATTGGATTAGATTGAATTTTATTAAACTCACAGTCGAGAAATTCACTTGTTAAGGCAGCTCTTGATACAGAATAAAGTGCAGAAATAAAAATAAAATAAAATAAAAGGAAATAAAGTGAGCAGTGCATCGAAAACAAAAGGTGCAATATAAATTATTTACAAGAAAAAATATGTACTTTTTTATTATTATTTACTTATTATAAATATTAAAATGAAAAATATAACTGCGCAAAAACAACCACACCGGCTATATACAGGTTTACATGTTGATGGAGGAAGGTGATTATTATAAGCTCTCCTTTTGCCTTGTATCCTGAATTGTGGCCTTTTATACATAACAGATAGGTGGGACAGTATAATGCAGGGGGGTCCAGGAGTCCTCCCCCAGCAAAATTTGAAACATGTTTTTTCCTATTTTCTGGTGCATTTTTCATGGTAAATAGAATTTTAGGATGGCTACAATTTATGATTTGACTTCTCTCCAGATTCAGCCCATTAAGGAGACATGGAAGTGTCACTTCAGTGGTTTGTTTTCTGTTGCTGAAACAGCTTGGGGGCCCCCATTCAGCCCTGGGCCCTAGACAATTGCCTGCCTTGCCTGCTCCTATTGTGATGGCTGCTGCATTCACATGTGGTCTTGGTATTTAATCGTTATCCATCTTACTTGTTTATGACACTCCAATTTTTTAAAGATAAACTTTGAAAAATCCCATTGATGACTCAAATATTCAATGACCACATAAATGCAACATTTACCAGTGTAAGACAAGTGCCGGTCCTTGCTGTTTCTCTTGTTTGTTTACTTGTGTTTCAGTGTGCTGGTGTCAGACTCTACTCTTTGCTGGCTCTTTATCATAGAGAGTAATAAAACCAAACTTATGCAATACATGGTGCAATAGAATAGCAAGACTTACTTTTTTTTTTTTTTTTTCAAATGAGCTTGTCCAACTGAGAGAAATTCACAGCACTGACTTTCCAGTCTAACTCAGAAAAGTACATGCATTATGAATGGACTAATAACTTGATTCATCAAATGGTTCTGTTACACACAATTATCTGGGAAGACTTTCACAAAAAGTATTTTCAAAAGGCATCCATTTTAGTGGATATCAAATATGTGATAGGTTGAACCACCTGTTTATCTAAAGAATACTAATCAGAGCAATACCATGTTAATTTTGTAATATAAGGTAAGGCAGACTTTATTGTCCCTGTGGGAAAATTTGTTCCACCTGGAGGATTCGCCTGTTATGCATGTTTTAGATTGGTGGGAGAAACCATAGCACCCAGAGCACTCAAAAAACTGATCCAAGTCCTTCTTAGAAGTCATACATTAATACATTGTTTGCCTAATGAAAATAAATCACCTTAAATAAAACCCTAATATGGTATGTAACCTATTTTTTTTCATTGGGGCAACAGATTTAACTATACACAGGAGATCACATCTCTGACCTGGCCAAGCAGTTACCCCCCACCATTATCACCATTATGGCTGTGCCATTGCTGCAGGTGCATCTCCTATTGTGGGTAAGGTTTCAGTCTTTAGCAGACCTTTATGTGAAATAATGTACATATTTATACCTAACTATAGACTTGTGTAATCGTTGAAATAACACTGAGAAGAATATTCAATCAATCTCCCTCACCTCAGACACTTCTTACTGCTTTTTTGGGTGAATCCCAAGGTGTTCCCAAGCCAGCCAAAAGACAAAGTCCTTCTTGTGTCCCTCCCCAGAGAGGTATCCAGGAGGTACCAGGAACAGATGCCCAAGCCACCTTAGCTGGCTCCTGTCAATGTGGAGGAGCAGTGGTTCTACTCAGAGATCCTCCCGGGTATCCAAACTCCTCACCCTATCTCTAACGGAGTGCCCAGCCACCCTGTGCAGGAAATTCATTTTAACCGTTTGTATCCAAGATCTTGTCCTTTTGGTCATGACAAAAAACTTCACCACAACTGACTGGTACACTGACCGCATTACTGCAAAAGCTGCACCAATACGCCTGTCAATTTCAAAAATACTTCCACTTGAAGCAGAAGCTCTTCCTCACTTTGATGATGACAAACCTCCCTTTTTCAGTCATGAACCATGGCCTATGAAGGTGCTGATTCTCAACCTAGATGCTTCACAGCCAGTTGCAAACCCAGTACATGCTGAGGACCCTGGTTTGATTAAGCCAACAGGACAACACCATCTACAAAAAGCAGAGATGAAATCCTATGAAACCAGACTCCTCCTGGCCTCTGGCTGTGCCTAGAAATTATGTCCATAAAAAAACTGATGGCAAAGAGTAGCCCTGCAGAGTCCAACGTGCACTGAGAACAGGTGTGACTTACTGTCAGCAATGCGAACAGCAATTAGCAGTGGGCACTGGACCCCATACTCTCCAGTCCCCCATGTTCAATAGAAGGACATAAATCTAATGATTTGAAAGTCTTTGGCAATAAAAAAAAAAAAAAAGGAGTTTGAGCCTCTCTTGCAGGACTTGAAGATATTAGACCAGCACAGTGCAGTTATTATGCAATTTCCCCACTGAGGGACTAATAAAGGTTTTCTTATTCTTATTCTTATTTCTCAGCTTGGTCGATATTTTAATACTGTTCAGTGTGCAATAGCTGACAATCTTGCAGTCCATTGGATAGGTAAATTTGTTGAGAGGTTTTCTAGGGGATCTCTGTATAGGCAGGTTTTGTTTGCCCACATGCTACTGGTTACCACAGTCCTTTATGTCAAACAAAATGACAGGTGGCAATGCACATGAAATTTGGAAGTGCCTCCTTTAATTACTTGACAGTTTGTCCCAGTAAATGGTTGAGTTGTGGCTGGGGCGCCTCTGTTCACATATACGAGGCCGTTGAATGACTGGAGGCCAAAATCTATGACACAGTTCTATCATGAACTCTTTCCAAAACATCACTGCATAAGAGCATTATCCTCAAATGATCTGCAGCTTTGTCCCTTTAATTTCACGGTAGACAGTGAGATTTGAGGCAAATCATAACTTCTTTAAACAAGTTGCACCATTAAAACATTAAGCTTGCCTATCACACACATTCCTCCATTCTAAAGAAATCATCCTGAGAGGTCACAGATGTCTCACCTCTTGATGTCCCGTTGATGTCTGTACTAAAACACTCAGACATGACCAAGCTTATATGGTAAAGCATTTGTGTGCAATGGTATACATTACAGTGAGCGGATGCATATTGTACATGGATCTGCAGATGGTCTGACCAAATTTCACAAAACCATTAAACTGTGCATTCTTCAGGACCAGTTGTGCTTTCTTATGCAGAGCAAAAACAAACTGCAAAGGAGAGTTACCATGAGCTCAAAGATCATCGGGAAGCCACAAAAACATTAGAACAGTGTTGGTGCATTTGAACTTTCCTGCTCTATCACTACAGACCTCATTAAACTTAAAAAGACCCATACCCCTTTTTGAGCATATGTTTGGGGATATGTGCATGTATATGTTTATAAGATTTGTCTTTGTCATTGGTTAGTGTCATTGTTAAAACAAAAACATCCTAGTCCTGTGTGTTATGTTTGCTCTGCAGCAGGATGGTTCACAGTAATGGAACAGAATTTGTTTTCCCTTTTTATTATCAGTATTCAAACAAATTTTGCCTTTCTATTATCATGCTGTAAATGAGGTGCTACTCTACTTTCATTTAAAATAAAACACAAAATGTATTGGTTTCTTCACCATTGTTTCTTCTCTTTAAAGATTAAAATTGTTCCATAACAATGACCTGCTGTTCTGCAGGTCATCTTCAGTGATGAGTCTGACTAGTAACTGCCCCTGGTTTCTGGAATTCCAGCAACACTGGTGGAACTCCATACAGCAATGAAGACATTCTTTCAGTTGGAAGACGATTTTCAACTACAATATATGGATGCAGACTTTAATGCAATTATGGGCATCCTAATTACAACTAACTAACTTTAGTGTTAGAACAGCACAGTGAGGGTAATAGGTCGCCACTCTTTGAGTCCTACATTACCTTGTACCCAGTAGACCAACAAAGTTTCCTCAGGATCTTAAAAAGTCAACACCTTTTTCAGTCACCTTTTTGCCAACAAACCTAAAAGTTTATCCTCAAATCTAGCATCACAGCCAGGGGTGGATTATGTCCAAAAGACAGAGAGCAAAGTGCAGCTGAATATAACATTTATTTAATTAAAAAACACATAAATTACATCAAAAAAGACATATCTGGTTTTATTTCAGCGTTTTTTTTGTTTTCTTTTTGTGTTTTTTTTATGTATATTGATATACACCACCTTGAAAATGATACAATTAAATACAAGGTAATGCAAATCAATATAGTAAAAAAAAAATCAACACATCATTTAGTAACTGTATTGTTACACCTCTAGATTGATTAAAACCTGTCAGAAACAATGACTGAAGCATATTGCCTTGTGTGTGAAAAACAATAAACTGGGCACCTTAGATGTACGGACACTGCAGTTGCATGCTAAATGGAAGAGACCTCAATCAGCATTAAAAACTGTTCAACAGACTCTTGCTGACATAAGCCAGTTCTGCAATGGTTCAGCCGCCCAGCACCAGCAACTCTTCACGACCGCACTCCTGCAGCTGCTTCTAATTTCCTCCTGCCACCCTTTGAAAAACGTTCAGATCCATAGCCCTTCCCTTCAAGTGGAGGTGCTATGGGTGCTCCATATGGTGTCAAAACACCTATCCTGCAACGCACATGGAAAGAGCAGCATTGTGGTTTTTAAACTTGTGTTCTGGAGCAGCTCTATGGTGAGCCTGAAATATGCCTGAACTTATGAAGTGTGGCCTACTTTATAAGAGCATTGAAAAATACTTCTCTTGAACCAAACTTCACACTTTGTTTGTCGTAGAGCCTCGGTCAGGTGTCTGAGCAGTGACAGGACCATTAGAATCAGCAGGTGTTCTCGCTGAGCTGGTCAGGCATCATGTGGGGCGCGGCATCTGGAGGGGCCGCCCAGAGCCAAGTGTGGGCCAGCTGGGCCACGACGCACTCCTGATCCCAATTAACCTTGTCCTATATGTGTTTCCTGCTGCGTCAGGCGCAACGGCAAAGATTCATTAAGTGGCACCACAAAGAGGGCAGGACTGAAACACACTCAGACTTCTCACAGCAAGAGGCACTGTTTGTTCCAGCAATGTTGTTTTGTAATATATTATATATGGGTTTACAATACTTGTGTAAACCCAGATATAAAATTATGATTAATAATAATAAGGAATTTCTTATAGACCGGCCAGTGTTTTTGTATTATACATGTTTTGACTTCTTCCTGCAGTCTTCCTCGGAAGGGTCACATGATGTTGCAGTGATGTGTCTTGCCAGCTGATTTGGCGCTGGCTTCCTACCTGAAGCAGTAGGATGACAGCGCCATCTGCAGTCTGACTTCTTCAGAACAGTATCCCAGGTGTGAGACAGCATGTACGTTCCCTTGTCCCAGTTCACTGTCATGTAGGCACAGTGGCATAACTTGGTAATGTGGGGCCCCAGTGCAGGATTTCAGAATGAATGCCTAAAGTTTTAAAGCACATTCAGTACCTCAGGTTCAAACATTAAGCTTTTTAATTTATAAAATGTTGCTGTTTGCTGTTTTACCAGAGTGATAAAACTTGCGGCATGGTGGTATAGTGGTTAGCACTCCTGCCTCACAGTAAGAAGGTTATAGGAGTGCTTCCAGCTCATGTCTATATAAAGTGGTGAAACTGAGCACGTTCCTAAGAAAGGCACGCAGGATTACTCAAACATGCGTGAATGAAAGAAAATACTACTTCATGTATGTTTTTGGTGAAATGCTTCAATCGAGTTATCATAAGCTCTACCAAGGGCTTTATCAACTTTGCATCTGGACCCTGATTTTTTGTTGTAGGCATGTTGTTGAGTTGTGTTCTGTGTTTATGGTTAGTGTTGAAAAAAAAAAAAAAAAAAAAAAAAATTCAGTATGTTCCAAAATGGCTCCTTCACTCTTCTCTCCTCGGAACAGTGTTTTGGGAAAGTGGTAAAGAAAGTGCACAGAAAATAACTTGTAGTTCAAGAGAAGAGCATCCATAAATTGGCTGTCAAGGTTTTATGTACACCACTGAGCGCTGAAAAGGAGGATTTTTTGCTTACAGTTTCTAGTTCAACTCGGCAGCATTCAACAGCAGTGATGTATGATGTCCTGTGTATGATTGGCCTCATCTGATGCTCTTTCTCTTAGATGCAGCATGTTTACAGTATATGGTCTATTTCATTCTTATTTTTTGGGTAATTTTCTGCTTTAATGGAAAAGAATACAAGCAGAGTATTACACAGTGCATTCAGCACCACACAGATATCATTTGCTTTTGATTGCACAATGATTCACTGTACACATATTAAATGAAACCTCTTGAACTCTTTACACTGCTAAAAGATGACACTAATATTCCTTATAAAGAAAAAAAGGAATAACTTTTATTTGAAATAAAAAGTATATATATATATATATATATATATATATATATATATATATATATATATATATATGTATATATATATATACAGTACATGCAGTACGTCTCTTACATGGTATTCTTGCGGACTTCAATTTACACCGTGTGTAGTGTACCTTAATGTGAAGTCAGTGCAGTAATGTGAGCCATTGTATAGAATATCACTGAGCTGTTTTATAGTGTTCCACCTAACCATTGTCTGCTTATAGGTTCACATTGTGTGGAAAGCACAATGCAAAATAACAGATGTTATCAGGAATTACATTACATCTGCAGCACTGTAACAAATATGGCTTGAGTGCCGTGGACGTTTTTGATTGGAGGGACAACCTTCAGCATCTTGGAATGGCCCCTCAGTCTCCTGTTTTAAATCTGATTGAAAGTCGGTGTGATTTGAGGGGGGCAGTAGCAGCCCAGAGGCTCTCTCTCTCTTATATATATATAAATATATATATATATATATATATATATATATATATATATATATATATATATATATATATATATATATATATATATTCATTTAATGCATATAAATTATATATTATGAGATGTATCAAATATTTATAATATATTATTGGTTATAAATATGTATTTATTGTAAATAATCAGATGACAACAACAACAATTCAATATGTAATAGTCCAAGTTCATATGTTTGTATGGATTTGTAATCCAGGTAATGTCCATATGAATTCATATGAGAAATGGAGGGAAAAAATAGGTTGATATGTTCAATATTTCCTACCCCAAAGGGGTGTGTAGGTAGCTCACTATCGGGAATGTCAGGAGGAGAAACGCTAAAAACAAAACTTTAAGAAGAAGGTCAAGAAGGTGCAAATTAGCATATCAATGAATTAAACTAGTGTAACAAGGCTATTTTGTATTGAATGTGAACATTGTCTGTTTTCTTGTGCTTTTTATATCAGTTGCAATTCCCCCATTTTATTTAAATGCCTTAACAGGTGGTGGTTGTTACCCTAGCAACGCCCCTCAGCTCCTCCCCTTCTGCTGTTGAGAGATATGAGAACGGTATTTAAATAGTTGGGCTCTCTGATTGTGTCTTTTTTATAAGATTGTACACTACTGAATTACACTTAAATTCGTTTTATTTGATTTTTATGTAATTTAAGAGTGTGAGATTTATTTTCAAAGTGTTTGTTTTGAATTAATGTACATAATAATTGTGTTTGATCATGTTATATTTTTCTGTAATCGGTAGTTAGCCTGACAGAGGGAGTGTAACTGCTATGGCTGGATAAGGATACATTGTAAAGTTAACATCCTGTAACAGTTACAATGTTCATTTGTGTTTAATATAGGGTTGTCAAAAAAATCGATACCAAGATACTAATCGATACTAAAACGAGTATCTAAATTAGATATTCATTTGGAAAAGTATTGATAATGTGACGTCTTTACCTGCACCGCAGGAACACAAGGCCCCTCCCCTCCAGTGATGAGTACAGGAGGAGGACAGGCTCAGTCAGCGCAGCACAAAACTTTCCTCCATCAAAACAGCTCTTTACATACAATTTACTAAAAGTGAACACCTTTTAGTAAATTGTATGTAAAGAGCCTCTGTCACCGCTGCATGAAGACCTGGAGTGCCGCTGCCAGTGTTGGCAGTAACGTGTTGCAAAGTAATGAGATTACAATTCGTCAGTAATGCAGCGGGTAACACGTTACTTTTGAGCCGCCAGTAATAATATTACAGTTACTAACAAAATACCCAATTAGTTACTCACGTTACAGTCACTACAGACAATTTCATTTACCTGCAGTTTACCAGCGAGGACACGGACCGAAAATAAAACAAACAAACATATAGCGCTAATACGTTTAATACTTTAATTTCATCCGCTCTTCCTCTGCTCCTGCTCATGCACATTGCAGGCTACTCCTCCTGTCCGTGCGCTCTCTGCGTGTGTGTCGGGGTGAGTGTGTCAGCTGCTGCTGCTGTCAGCGGGGAAAGAAGAGACGTGCACCGCTTTGGCGCTAACAACAAGCGCATTTTAGCCTCAATGAAGTGAAATAAAACTCTGTCCACAGGAGCTCAATCTCCGTGTTTTTACTGATGTGAAAAAGCAGGACCACTGCACAGGGAGAGCGACAGGGACATGGACAGGGACAGGGACAGGGACAGGGACAGGGGAACTTAAATGGCAGTATTTGCAGTGGCAGGCTGCTGAAGTGAATGCAGCTAAAACTCTGCTGAAACGTCTGTATGAAGAGAAATAACAGCGCTGCTAAGGACAATAGTGAGGCTACAGGCTTCTTCTATTTAGAACTGGGTTCATTTAGGCCTATAAGCCTATATCTCACCTGCTGTTAGGAAGTAATCCAAGAGTAAAGTAACTAAGTTACTTTCATGAGTCAGTAACTAAGTAAAGTAATATATTACTCTTTAAAAGAGTAACTAGTACTTTTTTTGAGTAACTAACCCAACACTGGGTTTCCGTGGGAGTTTCCGTGGGACATCCCAAGCGAATGAGCGCGCTCCAATCTGGGAGTCACTGCTCAGCGGCATCATTCCAAACAGATATAAAACAGCCTAATTGTAACTGCAAATGTCTCAGTTAACAGCAGAGCAAGGAGAGAGCTGTTAGTGTTAGCAAAGTGGCCATATTTAAAGGAGCAGTGCTGTGGTCCTGACTCTGTCTGACCCATCACTGGCAATGACTGCAGCCACAGACAGTGGGTCACGTTTTAAACCTGAGGTCCAGGGGCCAAGTTCAGTTCAATAAATCACACAATCATAATGTAAATATGAACCATGGCTACTGCAGCCTAATAACCTACTACCAGTTATAGAAAATGGAAACAGGTAAACTGTAATTAAACTTTACCTTTGAGGAATCGATTATCATAATGTAAAGTAAATTTGGATCACTATACAAACTACTTTATTATTTAGCATTGTGTTGAATAAAAGATCATCATGTAGCCACATAGCTGTGGACTGCAGAGGCATCAGAGAGTTCTGTTGGAGGATGAACTTTTAACCACTGCTTGCATAAAAAATATAAGTTTGAAAAATGTAACAAGTATGTTACATATATAGTAGTAGCCTAATATTATTCTATACAGAATATTGTTTGAATAATATGGTGACAGTAAAGGGGGTGGCTATAGCCTACGTACTACCTCAAACATTTTATGAAAAGTGGTCATTTTTGTCACCGAAATTGGTATCGAGTATCGAGGGTTTTTTTTAGTATCGAAATCAAGTTGAAATTTTTGTATCGTGACAACACTAGTTTAACATCATTGTTTAGGGGCAGAAGCTGAGGCCATTCGCCACCATAACAATCTCTGTTAACATTTTGTGATTTCAGGTATGTAATTTACTTTTGGGGGTAATTAATTAATTTGTTATACTGTTTCCTTATCGTTGCTGTTAATGTTTATCAGTTTCTTTTAGATTCATTACAGTTTCTGGGTTGTTTGAATTTTTTATTTTATTGTACTGTTTTGTATTGTTTTTAGTGTATTTTTATTTTATTGTATTTAAAACCACTACGATCACTGCCTCTTCTGCTGTTCAGAGATATGAGAACAGGGCAGAAGCTGAGGTCACTACCACACCAATCTGTGTTAATATTTTGTGATTTCAGACTGTTTATTAAATCCTGTCAAACTTGATGAGTGGTCTCGTCCCTGCAGCCTGGGTAGAAGTAGAGGGGTTACAATAGCAGAAAAATATTTTGTTACTGGTGTCAAAATAAATAAATACTTTCACATTATAATAAATGAAATGCTTACAACATACAACAACACCATAGCTTGTCAACTTTGTGATAACTTCATTCAATACATAATCCTTAAGCTAAGTTCATGTTAAGTTCATAGTAAGTACACTTAAATAAAGTAAATTCAATTAGCATTAAAGCTAAGTTTAAGTTAATGTTGCACAACTCATTCATTGGTTTGAAGCCAATTCAAAACTACTATGCCACTTGGGCATTTAGTTGAAAAAGTAACCAAAGACACAATAAACGGGCAAAACTTAAAAAAATTCAAGTGTTATTTAAACACTATACCTTTGGGCAAAAGGTTCGGCTACAATATAAATTTAAATAGGATGGTGGTTTAATAAATATGCCCGCTAACCAGTCCCACTAACCGTGTTTGGAGCGTTGCTAAGTTAGCAATTAGCTTTATGAGAATGGAGCGGCCATGGTACAGCTAAAAGTGTAAATTACAATAATTACAAAGAATATTTTGACTCACCACTGAGTAAATAGATAGACGAGACAAAGGCAAATGTGTCTCTGGGTTAGTTCGGTCAGAGCAGCAACAAACAACGCCAGGCAGAGCATGGCTGCCACTGTGTGAGCAGCAGCTGGAGCAGGAGGAAGTGTGACAGTTACTTAAAGCAACCTAAAGGAGCTGCATTCTGCCACAACAAAGTGGTAACCAGAAGTAGGGTAAGCCAGAATAATAAAATAAGCCAGACATGTGGCAGTCAATGTTTTTTGTTGTCTAGTGAAGTGTTTTTCAACATTTTTGAGCCATGACATATTTTATTTATTTAAAAAATCCCGAGGCACACCACCCACTAAAAATGTTACCAAATTACACTCTGTAGAAAAACAAACAAACAAAAAAAAAAACATAATTATTAATGTTTCTGCCAGTGCTTGGCTCTTTGGCAATGAGTTCAGCAACTTGTTAGCTAGCTTCAAATGGTTTCACACTCACTTTAGCGTTTTTCTGATTAAAGTTGCTTGTTTCTCAGTGTGTTCTTGTAGGCGAACAAATTAGTCTGTTCTCTTGTTTTGAAATGACTGGTGTTTTGTTTGGAGGTGTCGTTTAAGCTTATTTGGGCCCATTGGAAGTGGTACATTGCCAAGCCAGTCACCACATAGTTGTCTAAGGCACTCCAAATTATTTACAGTAACTAAAGAATGTAATCAAGTGAAAATGTACATGTTTTCTCTGCACACCTGATGATCACTTTCTCCAGATCACAAGGGTTTAACCTTTGCTAGGAGGCGAAGCTGAAAGAAGCTTTCCCTGACCACAGAATCTATTTGTTTATCAAATTTTAGACTGCTGTCTAATTTCACCCCCAAATTTTTGACAACGTGATTAAAGTGAGGGGCCAAAGCAACAAGACCAGGAGCTGAAACACTGAGCAGACTGGATGTGCCAAACACAATGCATTCTGTTTTGTCCTCATTCAAACAAAGAAAATTCTGGGACAGCCACAGTTTAATGTCATCTAAACATCTGTTGATGGATTTAAGACTGTTAGAAGAATTAGGGACAACTGGCAGATAGATTTGTAAATCATCTGCATGCAGATGGAAGAACACATTGTGCTTTGAGATAACTGCATCTAAAGGCAATATTTATAAAGAAAATAGAACAGGGCCCAAAATGGATCCCTGTAGCACACCAGAGGTCAAAGGGGCTGAGGAGGAGGAGAGGTCACCAATCATAACAGAGAATGTCCTGTCTGTTAAATATGACCTAAACCTCTGCGGCACAGGTCCCTGCTGGGCCAGATGTGTCAGAAGGACTGTGGTCCACAGTGTCAAATGCTGCAGTAAGGGCCAACATTACCAGCAGCACAGGGTTTTTCGCATCCAGGGACAAGAGAATGTCATTCTGTACTTTCAGCAGAGCAGATTCTGTGCTGTGTCATGTTCTGAAGCCAGACTGGAATTCTTCAAAGATTTGATTGTTCCTATATTAGTGGATTTTGTTTAGTTTATGATATGCATAATTCCTTCACATTTTCAACTTTATGCTGACAAAGTTTAGTTTAACAAACATAAACTTATTTATGTTTATGTATTAGTTGACTTTACGCAAGTACAGTGCTCTTATTATAACTTAAAAGTATATTATGTGGACTTATAGGCTTCCTGAATGTGCTTCATAACTTTAGGGCCAACACTGAAAACCTGTACTGGGGCCCCTCATTGCCACCTTACGCTGGGCACAGTGGTTAAAAATCAACTTTCATTCACATCATTATGGTGTCTTTTGCAGTTAGGGGGTTGAATATTTCTGAACTCACTGTTATAGCATTTATTGAAAATTATGCATTTGACATCAAAAACACATTTCATCAGTGAAAACAACAAGCAGGAAATAGAAAGGTGGTTTGTTTTGTGTTTGAACCATCTGCTTAAATAAAGTCAGAACCAGGTCAGCCAAGAACAAAGACTTGTCACTAATGGCCATCGATCAGAGGAGACAGATCCGTCAGAACCCAGAGTCACTTTGTAAGCTGCCAAAATCCACGTCCACAAAGGACAAATGTGCAAATTAGGGCTGAGAGGAAATGAATGGATGCCGAGAGAGAACCTTGTGTATCCGCAGCCTGGCTTGAGCGCTGGTGTGATTTCAGACTGACGTTGATGGGGCTCTTGAGCGTGTAATTGTAGTGATTGCTCAGTGACAGCTGTCGACATGTGACACAGCCCAGCGCTCGCTCTAACGGCCAGAATGGGGGCAAATTACAGGCCTCTGCGGCTTTTAATTGCTCTCATGTAAAATTGCACTCTTTGTATCTGACGACATGTGAGTCTTTAGAATAGCCTCGAGACGACAGTTGTCCCCAGCACTTGATTGTCTTCCTTTGTGGCATTGACTCCATTACAAAGATCAGTGCAAAGGAATAGGGAAACATAATTATGTCAATAATATTTTGGGTGGAATGAAAGGAGGCTGAGCAGATACAATGTCTTGGACTATCTCGGCTGCCACAAAGAACACTAAAGTTATTAAAGTTATTAAAGGTATAGAGCCATGGCGGGTGGCTACAGTTCAGGTCAGAGTAATGCAGGAGTGTATACAGAGTAATACAGAAGTGTATAGTAATAATAAGTAATGGTAATCCTGTATACTG
Source organism: Bostrychus sinensis (assembly GCA_020698575.1). NCBI lineage: Eukaryota > Metazoa > Chordata > Actinopteri > Gobiiformes > Eleotridae > Bostrychus > Bostrychus sinensis. The sequence goes on from CM036248.1 coordinate 35,288,231, forward strand.
AACAAAGAAGAACTTCTGTTTCTGTGTACAAATCCCGTAGTGACAGAACTGGTTTCGCCTTAGCTTAGCCCTGGTTTAAACCTGGCTTTCTTCTGGTTAAGTTCTGGTTTAGCCACAGTTAAATATTTCTTCACTAGGACTTAACCAGGTCTAAACCATGGCTAAACCAGGTCTGAACCAAGTCAACACCAAGACCAGATCAGGACCAAACTAGTACCTAAACAGGACTTAACCGTGTCTAAACCAGGGCTAAGTCCTAAATTAACTTGAACTGCAAAAGTCCCCAGAGTACCAGACGAACCCGGCGTACCACCAGGGATACCTGCACCATAGTTTGAGACCCACTGATGCAGAGGAACTGGTGAATCTGATACTGCTGTAACTCTCTTAGTTAAAAGCCCTACATCTAAATAATTATTGTCTGTGGCAACCTTTCCCAAAGTCAAGAGCAGATAAGATAATCCTTTGCAGACCCCCAACTAAGAAACTTCCCTATAGGTCTATGTTGTATTGTTCCCTATAGATTCCTATTAAAAAAAAAACAAACAAACAAAAATAAACTTGTTTTCATGTACTTAACGTAGACAACCTTGGAGGGGGGTATCTTCTCGGCTCACCACGAGGCCCTAGCCCCACTTTTCAGAACCACTGGTCTATGGTGTACTGCCTTCAAAGCAACAGGCCTCAGTGGTGCATTGTATAAGTATACAAGTTTCAAAACTGTGAGTTCCTCTTGTGATGTCAAAGATTACTGAATAAACTGAAGAAAGGCACTGACTGTTCTTTGTCCCTCGCTGCCTTCTGCCAAACAAAACTTTGCTTCTATCTGTGACAACACTCCTAAAATATACAGCAGGACCGGAGTTTGGCTGGAGTGAATAAAACATCACAGACTGTCCCTTTGAATGGCTCCGACTATGTTACTGCTGCAGTGTTTTCTATCAGCGCTGGAGAATAGCTCTGAGTAATGGAAACATGGCATCTCATTACACGTCTGTTTTCTACTGTACCTGCTGAGTCACGCTGGAAATAAGACTTTTTAAAGCCTCCACTGAATGTTTAAATGAACAAATAAAACAAGTATTCAGAGATATAATAAAGCAGTGCACAGTGTAACAAGGTCATGGTGTTGATGCCACTATAGCCGAACTGATGACTTTGATGACAAAAAATATTCTTTTGGTTTATACTGCATTTATCCAATGCACTTCAATGCCAAAGATATATTGAGCCAATTTTTGTATTTATGCAAACAGTGATATCTGCTATTTAATTATGTGTACACTGCTAAATGATATTAAACTTAACCCTCTATGGTACGGTGTTGCCCTCAGGCAACATACTCATTTTTGGCCTGTGATTTATCCACCATGTATCAATTTATGTCATGTAGCATTTTAAAATAGAGGGAAGAGCATAGGGAACCAATAAAAATGCTTTTATTTGTCATGTGACTTTCAGGAAGCCATATTGAAACCATTTTTGGCGGACTTTCTCAAACAAAACAGCACTACAATTTTGCTCGCCTTAAATCATCTTAAAATATAATTTTTAGTCCGTTTTTCATCTGGAAAAAAAAATACTGGCAACAATAAATAAGTAAACCTACTTTTTATATACTTTGTTGCTACTTTTTTGCTCGTTAGATACTGAAAACTTGTTAAAATACAGACGGAAGATGGAAGGTCAGTACAGTCTCCTCAAATATAAAACTGAAATTGCAGATTGCCTTTGCAATCAGGCAAAGGTCCAGAGGAAGAGAGGAAGACAATCAGTCAGTGCAGACTTGGTGGTGATCAGTCATGTGAAGAGGAATGGCCCTGCTTCACCACCAGTGCCACCACCAGTGTGTAAAGACAACACCGACCATTGGACTATTTGGGTGGAGAAGAAGGGTCGATGCAAATACCCTGGATGTAAGGTTTTCATGAAAGTGCAGTGCACAAAATGTGCCACTTTCTTATGCTTCACTCATGAAAAAAACTGCTTTATGGACTTCCATATATATTGAGGGGAAACAGCAGAAATGATGCGTGAACAGCACCTAAAAACACTCCAAAAACTGATCAAAAATATGTACTGAAATGAAATTCTGTGATTATCTCGGTATTTGTTATCATTTATCTTGTTTTAGCAAATGTTTATGATCTTTGTGTTGAAGGAAGTTTTTTTACAGTTCAAAGAATTAGTCTTAGACACTTCGAGCCATTCATTTCTATGGGCTGTTCCATAATAGTACAATGTTGCCTACTGGCAACACTTGGACAAGTAGTCCTTAAAAATTGAGACTTTTATATAAATTTTACATTTAAAATTGTGTGTATTGTAAACCGTTATACTTTTTAAAGAATTTACAAATGTTTATGAAATAAATTTATTCTTATTTAAAGATAATTTTTTTTCTTTTAATTTTTTTTCATACGCTTATGGTACAATGTTGCTTTCAGGCAAAGCTCCCCAAAAAGTCAGATTATGTTTATGTAGATTATTTTAAGACAAAAAAAAAAACAACAATGTGAACATTTTTGGCCCCACTGGCATCATACAATGTACCGTAGAGGGTTTACTAAGCTAGCTGGATGTTAAATGGCTTTTGCACATTTTGCTAAAAAAAGGTCCTGTCTGTCCTAACACAGGCCAGGTGTGCCTGGTTTGGGTACCACATCCTGATGGCATGCTAGGAGCCTAACAAAGAACCTGAAAATCATCAATTCAACACAACAACCTTCTGTGGACTGGTCGGAGGCTGTTGCAGCCTGTCCACTCCCAACTCTCAATCACACTCACACTAACATAGCTTTACAAGACTCTATCAATTCAATGGACATTCAGTTTTACATATGGACATTTAAGCCCACATTGCTGTGGCAACTATTTACATTTATTGTGTGCAAATTATTGTGATTATTTTGTGCCTCCTGTTTTGAGGAGTTGTATTACCATGGGACATTCTCCTGCTGCTTATTGTTGTATATTGTTTTGGAAATGAGCTCTTTGAATGTATCTACATGCATTTTAAAATCCTATCAAGCTTGATATTTTGTATATTCTGCAGACTGAAATGATTTGGGGATGTGATGTATGATTTTTCCACTTTTCATTAAAATATGGCACCAGCTACTAAACTTAAATCTTTGTCTCTGTTGTATTATTATACTGTGCTCCCACCTCCCAGAGGGCCGCTACCTAATTCTTCTGGTCTAGCCTAATCCAACTTAAAATCTAATTATAAATTTCTTTCTTAGTGGCATGCCCCACATGTGTGCTACATTAGCAATTCAAATTTTATAATTAAAAAGGAGCAATATTTATTGAAAACATCTTCTTGGGATAAAAAAGTTTAAACTAGAAGTTCATCTGGACAAGGTTTGCTTTTGGAAACTGTTTCGCCCATACTCTGAAGAGCTTAATCATTTCCGAGGAAAACTGCTGTTAGAGTGGAGATTTATATTCAGTTCCTCCCAGAAGGAGTGGTTAAACCTGATGAAACTCATGTGACTAAATAACAATCAGCAGCTGAATGGCCTGGACTGGAGTCTGAGGCAGGGTTGTTACCCACCTGTGAACTACTGTTTTTTTTTTTTTTACAGATTTTTCCTGGATGACTGAGAACCTACACAGACATCTTTTTGGGATCTTTTGCCTCCTCTCTGCTGAAAAAGCTCAGATGAGGTGCTTGTCTCTTTAAGGGTCTCTCTCCCGCAGCTGACCCCACCCACTTCACGTCTTCAGCCCAAGCCAGCATTGCAAACAATGTAGTTTCAAAGAAGGTGTCAAGTACTACTTTGGGGTACTTTGCATATTTCTGCACTTGATAGGACTGGTCTCACTCAACCAAAGAATTCTACAGGATTTCACTTATTATGCTCTTTACTCTTTTTATTTGTGGTCAAAATTCAATGGCCAAAAGCCAAAAGCAAACAGTAAGTAGTAAGCAGAAGGTAGTACCGTATTTTCTGTACTATAGGGCGCTCCGGATTATAAGGCGCACTGTCATTGAATGGTCTATTTTCAAACTTTTTTCACATATAAAGCGCACCGGACTAAAAGGCGAAACAAAACAGTCAGATAAGTCAGTCAGTCAAACTTTATTCAACAGTCTATGTTGTATTGTTCCCTATAGATTCCTATTTAAAAAAATGCTTAATTTAGTGTTATTTTAAATAAATACTAAAAAAAATAAAATGAACTTGTTTTCATGTACTTAACGTAGACAACCTTGGAGGGGGGTATCTTCTCGGCTCACCACGAGGCCCTAGCCCCACTTTTCAGAACCACTGGTCTATGGTGTACTGCCTTCAAAGCAACAGGCCTCAGTGGTGCATTGTATAAGTATACAAGTTTCAAAACTGTGAGTTCCTCTTGTGATGTCAAAGATTACTGAATAAACTGAAGAAAGGCACTGACTGTTCTTTGTCCCTCGCTGCCTTCTGCCAAACAAAACTTTGCTTCTATCTGTGACAACACTCCTAAAATATACAGCAGGACCGGAGTTTGGCTGGAGTGAATAAAACATCACAGACTGTCCCTTTGAATGGCTCCGACTATGTTACTGCTGCAGTGTTTTCTATCAGTGCTGGAGAATAGCTCTGAGTAATGGAAACATGGCATCTCATTACACGTCTGTTTTCTACTGTACCTGCTGAGTCACGCTGGAAATAAGACTTTTTTCAATTCAAATTTTATAATTAAAAAGGAGCAATATTTATTGAAAACATCTTCTTGGGATAAAAAAGTTTAAACTAGAAGTTCATCTGGACAAGGTTTGCTTTTGGAAACCGTTTCGCCCGTACTCTGAAGAGCTTAATCATTTCCGAGGAAAACTGCTGTTAGAGTGGAGATTTATATTCAGTTCCTCCCAGAAGGAGTGGTTAAACCTGATGAAACTCATGTGACTAAATAACAATCAGCAGCTGAATGGCCTGGACTGGAGTCTGAGGCAGGGTTGTTACCCACCTGTGAACTACTGTATATAAATCTCTATTCTAACAGCAGTTTTCTTTAGAAATGATTAAGCTCTTCAGAGTAAGGGTGAAACATCTTCCAAAAACAAACACTGTCTAGATGACCTTCTTGTTCAACCTTTTATTTTACAGATTTTTCCTGGATGACTGAGAACCTACACAGACATCTTTTTGAGATCTTTTGCCTCCTCTCTGCTGAAAAAGCTCAGATGAGGTGCTTGTCTCTTTAAGGGTCTCTCTCCCGCAGCTGACCCCACCCACTTCACGTCTTCAGCCCAAGCCAGCATTGCAAACAATGTAGTTTCAAAGAAGGTGTCAAGTACTACTTTGGGGTACTTTGCATGTTTCTGCACTTGATAGGACTGGTCTCACTCAACCAAAGAATTCTGCAGGATTTCACTTATTATGCTCTTTACTCTTTTTATTTGTGGTCAAAATCCAATGGCCAAAAGCCAAAAGCAAACAGTAAGTAGTAAGCAGAAGGTAGTACGTTATTTTCCACACTATAGGGTGCGCCGGATTATAAGGCGCACTGTCATTGAATGGTCTATTTTCAAACTTTTTTCACATATAAAGCGCACCGGACTAAAAGGCGAAACAAAACAGTCAGATAAATCAGTCAGTCAAACTTTATTCAATGCGTTCACCATAACTCCCAAACTTGTTCAGTTGTAACGCGTGAAAAAAAAAAAAAAAACACAATCTGAGACCGCTAAATCAAACGATAGCGTATTCACAATAACTCATAACTGTTCAGTTAACATTATAACAAAATACAACACAATACACTCACTTTTTCAGCTCATTCCTTGTCCACAAATCCCTCAAATTTTTCATCTTCAGTGTCCGAGTTAAACAGTTGGGCAATTACGGCATCCAGCATGCCTGGATCCCACTCGTCATTAAAATCTCATTATAAATTATATATCTCATCCAATAAATTCATATATAAGGCACTTTGGATTATAAGGCGCACTGTAGTTTTTTGACAAGATTGAAGGCTTTTAAGTGCACCCTATACCGTGGAAAATACGGTAGGTACCGGGTAGTAGGTAGATGAAAAACCTTTCACAAATGCATAGAAAACAGACGCATTAGCAAACACACCAAAAAGTGTTTTTATCACATTTTACATATAACATCTGACCAAAATAAATAAATAAAAAAATAAAAAAATAAAAAATAGTCGCCACCTGGATTTAACTAAACAAATAGGCAGTAGGTCAGGTCTAGGTTCAGCAATGTTATGGGGCCAAAGAATGAGGTCAGCTGACTACCTGCATATACTGAATGACCTGATGGCACGGCTTATTCCAAGATGACAATGCCAGGATTCATTGAGCTCACACTGTGAAAGAGTGGTTCAGGGAACATGAGACATCATTTTCACACATGGATTGGCCACCACAGAGTCCAGATCTTAACCCCCACTGAGAATCTTTTGGATGTGCTGGAAAAAAAGCTTTGCGCAGTGACCACACTCTGCCATCATCAGTACCAGATCTTGGTGAAAAATGAATGCAACACTGGATGAAAATAAATCTTTTGACATTGCAGAAGCTTTTTGAAACAATGCTGCAGCGAATGTGTGCTGTTATCAAAGCTAAAGGTGGTCCAACAAAATATAAGAGTGTGACCTTTTTTTTTTTTTTTTTTTTTTTTTTGTGGCAACATTTTTTTTGGGTCAAGTAGTGTAGCTTTACATTTCTAGCCAGTATTATTTTAACCAATGTAATTTTAACCAGTATAATTTTAAGCACTTTAATACAAACAATTTGACAAACTAAGGTTTTGTTGGCTTTTCCCTCAAAATTTAATTTAAGTGTACAATTTAAATGAACATTTTAGAGCCACATAACCAAACTTTAAACACATGCAAACAAACAAAACAAGGCACTACTGAACCCATCACGGTAGATTACCATGAGAGGAAGACAGAAACAAAAAATTAACATGAAGAGGAACAACTAACTAGCCACACAAGAGGAACAACAACTTTTCAGTCTTTCATGAGTGCCCCGTGACAGTGTATGGGTGTTCCCAATTGCCAGGACCCTTCGAGGCTGGACCACTTTGGAGTGATCCATGTCATCAGTGCCTCACCAAGTGCTCTTCCAAATGGTTAAATTCCCGTTCTCCAAAGCTTATCTCCTGCACTTGGCTAACTCACAAAGGAAAAGTCCAGACCACCTTCCTTCATGGCCTCGCCTCACTACAGGTGCCCACAATGCACTGTGAACACTTTATGAAGGGTTTGGTTTTCAACACACATGATTTGATCACATGGCACTTCGCAGTGACTGAACACGCTAGTTCCCAAGCATGTTCAGAAAGCATTCACATGCAGCGTTAGCAGGACACTTGCCTTCACTTCAGATGGGCTGACTCCAGAGGAGACGCCTCCAAGCAGCCTTTGGACTAGGGATTCTTGCAACAGCATATGTGTGAAAACACCTTTAAAAACTTGCAGAAGCACTTCCTGGAGAAGGCAGGGTTTCTCAGACGTAGGGCAGTGGAATTTCAGCTTCTGAGAAGGTCAGCGCCTCAGCATAAAGGATTAATCAAACATGCATCAATGAAACAAAATACTACTCCAGGTCTGTTAATAAGGTGGACATATTATAACATGGTAGAAAGCTCAGAACGTTGAGTTAACATAATAGGTTCCCTTTACATATTTATGGCTCTACTCAAGTGCTTTACTCATATAGTTGCTATTAGTAACAGTGATAGCAGTATAATAATGATAGTAGTATAGTAAGCTATTAGTGACTGTATTACTTCTTTTATCATGCTAGCCACCTTACATAAAGTAACTTAGGTAACACTTTGATTTTTATTTTACACTACACTTAATAGAGTGCAACTACAATGTAACTACTATCTGATACATGTTGTAACATACTGTAATGTCATGTAACTACGTTGTATTTACATTAGGACATTTTGTGTACACAGTTTCTAGATACACATTTGATTAAAAAAAAAACAAAAAATGCAGGAAAAGCACAATGACTACTTTACTCAGGTGTAGTGTGCTCTTTGATACAGTAGTGTACTTAGAAACTGTAAGTACACAGAATTCCACTAGGTATGTACAACATAAGTACATGTTATTACAGTTTATTACACCATGTTACATTGTAGTTACACTGTTTTAAGTGTAGTTACTTACCGTTACTTAAAAGCAACAATTCAAGTAAAAAAAAAAAAAAAAAAGTGAAAACTAATTTATAGAAAATCTACTCAAAGTAATACTGTAGTAGTAAAATTATTTTATTAATTAATATTTTTGAATTCATATGCTTGTAAAAGTTCACAGATGGTTTTATATAGACAGCACGAGATGGTGCCTGTGTGTGGCCTCACCACGGCTCTCTTTTTTACATCAAAGAGTCTATGGAATGTCTTTTCAATGACTGGGATAGCTCCCCCACTCCACCGGAATACCTGTCACTGTCATGAGTCCCAGGTAATCCAAAAAAGAGGCTCCAGGGCTGGCATCCAGGTTATGATCAGGTGTGTGGCTAGGACCACCGCTGTCCCTCGGTCGGGCAGCAGAACATGCTACAGGTGGCTGCGTCTGGTCCCTCTCCAGTGGGTCGTGTGTGGAAATGCTTCCCCACCTCCCTGGTTCATCTCAGCTGACGGTCCAGAGCCACCGCAGCGCTGGAACTGCTGTGGCTGAACCACCTGGACCTCAGAGCCATCCTGGCCTACTGTGTTTACATCGCTGGACGAACAACTGTCACGTCAGTACAGCTGGAACTCATGTGATTGCAAGAAGTGTTTGTGACCGATCCCACTGCGTTCAGCTGATACTGTTGGCATGGCGTCATCATCGAGTCGGATTGGCTTGCTGAATGCACACACTATTGTGTATAAATTTGTCTCGCTCAATGATCTTTTCACCAGGGAAAACTTGGACTCAATGTTTTTAACTGAGACGTGGCAGATGGATGGCAAGTTTATTCACCTAAATGAGCTGTGCCCTGCCGGCTGCTCAGCTGTTGAGATGCCTCGCCCCTGTTGCCACGGTGGAGGTCTTGCAGCTGTGTACTGAGACAGTCACAAATGCAGAGTGATGAACAATGAACACTTTACTGTCTCTGAATCACAAATGATCAAGGTTGGTTCTTCTAACACGATTTATTGTATTTTGATCAACTGCCATCCTGGCCCTGCTGGTGTCTTCTTAAGTGATTTTAATGACTTTTTATCTTCTATAATAAAGCTGGAAAAAGTTTTAATCCTTGGGGATTTTAAACTTCGCATTGACAATGATGAGTCATCTAGCCCAGCAGTGGAACTTTTATTAATAACGAAAACTTTTAATCTTAATCAAGCAGCAATCAAGCAATCAAGCAGCATGTTTTTGGTCCCACCCACATAAAGGGTCACACTCTGGACCGAGCCTTTACACTGTAACTACATGTTGCTAATGTGTGTGTTGAGGATGTTCACATGGGAGACCACAGCTGTGTGTTCTTTGATCTCAACTTTCCTCCTGAGCCAAAGCCTCTAAATATAAATACAGAGAGGCGGATTATTACAGAGACCACAGCTGAGAGATTCTGTGCCTTGTTCAAACCATGCCTTTTAAATGATTGTGCTGATGTAAATAGTTTTGTTTTAACAGTTGCTGTGTAACTATTCTAAATCAAATGGCACCTTTTAAATCTAATGTCTCCCAGCAACGGTCATATCCATGGATCAATGAAGGTACTTTAAATCTAAGGAGTCAGTGTCGTAAAACTGAGCATTTATGGAAATCCACTAAACTCAAGATTCACAGACACCTTAGGGAACTAATGTCTTCTCTAATATGAAATCTATGAAATTATAAAGGAGGCCAGATCCAAATATTTCCACCAGTTGGCACAATTCATTCTACAGTGTCTCCTGCTCTTCCAGCCACCCCAGCACTTTGTAAAGCTGACAGCAATGTTTTTGTTTGTTTGTTTGTTTTGTTTTTATTCTTCATTGATAAGATTAGAGACATAAAATAAAATATTCCACTACCTTCTTGCTGTAATCCAGCTCGCATTAAGCCCCCATCCCAAACCTGGTCTTGTTTCAAACCTGTGTCACTAGAGAACATCACAGCATTAATGATCAAAATTAAAACCCTCTTCCAGCTCCTGTTATTTCCTCCCCACCAGGCTCTTTGTTAATGTCCCTGATTCTATTGGTCCTTGGGTTACCAAAATGTTTAATTTGTCTCTTTCATCTGGTGTGTTCCCCAGCTCTTTAAAACATGCTGTTGTTGAACCAAAACTTAAAAAACCCAGCTTGAACCCAATACAGCCAAAGAATTTTAAACCAATGTCTAAGCTCCTTTTTTGGCTAAAATCTTAGAAAAGTTGGTATCTGAACAACTTGCGTCCTTCCTGGAGAAGCACAACATCTATGACACTTTTCAGTCAAAAACACCACTCCGCCAAAAGTGTCCAGTGACATTATGATGTCAGCTGACTCAGGGAGCTGTACAGCGTTGGTCCTGTTAGACCTCTCCTCGGCCTTCGACACTGTCGACTATCACATTCTGAGTTGTCTGGGCCGGTTCTAAAGTGGTTTTCCTCTTGTCTGGCTGGTAGGAGTTCCAGTGTGTTGGCAAACCATATAACATCTGAGCCTATTGATCTGACGTGAGATATCTCAGGGTTCAGTCCTGGGGCCGCTCCTGTTCCGGCTGTATGTGCTTCCCTTTGGCAAGACTATAACCATCTCGCTGACGATATTCAGTTGTACTATTCCTTTAAGACCTCCGAGACTCACAAACTGAGCTCCTTAATCAACAGCCTGTCGCAAATAAAGCAGTGATTGAGTGACAGTTATTTACAGTTTAACTCGGATAAAACTGAGACACTGGTTATTGCCCCAGGTAGTGCTATCCCCGGCATTAAACAGCACCTAGGTGACCTGAGCCACTCGGCAGAACCTAACCTAAGAAATCTAGGAGTCATTTTGGATGAGGTGATGTCTCTAGAGCATCACTCAAAACAGCTTTTAAAGAATTGCTTTTTTTTCAACTTCATAACATCTCTAAACTCAGGTTTCAAATGATAAGATTGAGATGATAATTCAGGCTTTTATCTCCTCGCGTTTAGACTTCTGTAACAGCCTGTTCACTTGGTCCAGAATTCTGCTGCGAGGCTTCTGACTTGCACAAACAGAGAAGCCCACATAACTTCCATTTTAAAGTCTCTGCATTGGCTTTCGGTCACTTACAGAATACATTTTAAAACCTTGGTCCTGACCTCAAGAGCCTTATACGGGCAGGCTCCTGCTTACATCTCAGACCTCATTCAGCCCTATACATCTTCCTGTAATCAGAGATCTTCAGGTCAGAACCTGCTGATGGTCTTTCGCACTCATTTTAGAACACGAGAAGACCAATCTTTTCAAGCTGTTGCACCCAGACTCTGGAACGAGGTCCCACTTTCTCTGATGACCCTGGACTTTGTAGACACTTTTAAAAGGCAACTTAAAACATTCTTTTTCAAACAAGCTCTTCAATCGGCCTAGGGCTGACTGACTGACTGATATTATATTTTGCTATGTTATGTATTTTAAAGTGTTTTTTGTATTGTATTTTATTATGCCTTTTTAATGTGAAGCACTTTGTGACTTGTCTGAGAAAGGTGCTATATAAATAAAGTTTACTTACAGCTCGGAGGGCAGGGTATAATGAGTAACTCTTACAGCAACAATTTTCTTTCCTTTCGTCAAAACCCCTCACCATTTACCTGCACTTATGACCGGCACAGTAATTATACCGGCTTGTGACTGGACAATCAACAGTTACAGCAACTCAAGACTAAAAAAAGAAAAAAGCTATTCACATTCGCTTACATTTTTTTCAGTATGAGCAAATTACCTTTGTGTGCATGTCTTTGTGGTGGGAAATAGAGTAAAACCCAGAGAGAGCTAAAGAGAGCAGTAATCAAACTCAATTAAAATCCACTCCATGTTTACATGTGTATGTACAGGTGTGGAAAGGCTTCCTGAAAGTCCCATACTCACTGAGTCTTGGTCCCCTGGAGGCTGGAACAATAACTGAACTGAATGGCGGTGTTTCGTGCCTTGGCTCTTGTTAACACGAGGTATAGTCCCCTGTAGATTTCTCTACCAATACAAGTGTAAGTACTGCAGTATATCGCACGCACAAGCTCACAACATATGAGGCAATTGTTGGCATGAAACATGAGCACTCGGGTAAACTGCACAGCAAACTGGCCCTGGAGAACCACAGTCTGACAGGGAACAGCCATTTGAAATACCACCCTTAAGTCTGGCTCACTGTACAGGATTTTAACAAACTGTAGTCATGGAGTAGACATTATAATAATCAGAATAGGTGACTGTCTATCTGCACGTATGTAACAACCAATAATGTAATAATGGCCATTAATTTAATACCTGCCAATACTGTAGTAATGTTGTCAATTTGAAATGTAACAAAGCTCAAAACGTCATAACATGTTTGAGCCAATAACGCTGACTACGCAACATTCAACAGATACACTGACAAAACATAAAAAGTCTCTTGGATAAGAGACAAAACATCTAAAACTCTAAAAAACAAGTCCAGCTGATTTACGTTTTTTGTTGTGATTTTGTTTGTTTTGTTGAGAGTCTTCACTGACATAACTAAATAAATTAATAATATTTAATATTTAACTAACTATGCCATCTACTAAACCTATTTCTGGTGAGCAAACTGCACAAAACTGCAAAATAAATGAAATAAAATAAAAACAAAAAGAAAACATCTTATTTCCAAGAAATGTAGTCCTATTAATGTATTATTACTTTATATCCTGCAGTGACTACATTTTCAAATTTTTTTTTTAAGGTAATAATAATAATAATGTAATAATGTAAAAAAAAAATGATATTACATTATTGGCTCAAAAACTTTACTTTTTCCTTTTATTACATTTTGGCAACTTATTGTGGCTTTTTGGCAAGTTTTTATGGCTTTATTACATTTAAAATTGCCAAAATTATTACATTATTGGCAGGTATTGGCCATTATTATATTAGTGGTTGCTACACACATATGCACAACAGATACCAGCAACCCTCTGCACAACCTAGAGAAAGATGATGGCTGGTTACAGGGTGATTTCATCTGTGTGTTCTCAGGAAACACCCGGAGCACTGCTGTAAAACTGGTGTTTTTGTCTCTGGATTTTAGTCAATTATTTTTCAGTGTCTTATTTTCATTGTATTTTTTTTTTCAATGATCCAAATTAAAAAAAAAATAATAAAAAAAAATCACCTTTTAAAATTTGATGCATATATTTTTTGGTTCTCAAATTCAACTGGAACACACAACCCCAATAAAGGCATTTGAAGAAGAGACATAAAGTCCTGAATGACAGAAAAAACAGAGGTCATTATCCTAGGCCCCAGAAACCTGAGAGATGACCAGAGAGACCTGACCAGAGAGGTTCCCTGGACGGTGTCAGTGTAGTGTAGAGTTCTACTGTGAGAATTTAAGGCTCATATAAACCAAGCCTGTAAAACAGCATTCTTTCACTTACGTAACATAGCCAGAATCAGAAATATTTTATCTAAAGGTGATGCTGAAAAACATGCGTTTGTTACATCTAGGTTGGATTACTGTAACTCTCTGCTGGCAGCGTGCCCTAAAAACTCATTAAAATGTCTTCAGCTTGTTCAAAACGCAGCAGCAAGATTATTAACAGGAACTAACAGGAGAGAACATATTACTCCTGTGCTAGCTTCACTTCACTGGCTTCCAGTTGAATTCAGAATTAGGTTTAAAATCCTTCCCCTGACTTACAAGGCCGTAAATGGTATGGCCCCATCCTACATTAACCCATCCATCCATCCATCTTCTTCCGCTTTATCTGGGGCCGGGTCGCGGGGGCAGCAGTCTAAGCAGAGATGCCCAGACTTCCCTCTCCACAGACACTTCCTCCAGCTCTACCGGGGGCACCCCAAGGCGTTCCCAGGCCAGCCGAGAGACATAGTCCCTCCAGCGTGTCCTAGGTCTTCCCCGGGGCCTCCGCCCGGTGGGACATGCCCAAAACACCTCCCCAGGAAGGCGTCCAGGAGGCATCCGAAACAGATGCCCGAGCCACCTCAGCTGACTCCTCTCAATGTGGAGGAGCAGCGGCTCTACTCCTAGCTCCTCCCGGGTAACCGAGCTCCTCACCCTATCTCTAAGGGAGTGCCCAGCCACCCTGCGGAGGAAACTCATTTCGGCCGCTTGTATCCGGGATCTTGTCCTTTCGGTCATGACCCAAAGCTCATGACCATAGGTGAGAGTAGGAACGTAGATCGACCGGTAAATCTTCTTTACCACAACAGACCGTTACAACGACCGCATTACTGCAGACGCTGCACCGATCCGCCTGTCGATCTCACGCTCCATCCTTCCCTCACTTGTGAACAAGACCCCTAGATACTTGAACTCCTCCACTTGAGGCAGGAGCTCTCCCCCAACCTGGAGAGGGCAAGCCACCCTTTTCTGGTTGAGAACCATGGCCTCGGACTTGGAGGTGCTGATTCTCATCCCAGCCGCTTCACACTCGGCTGCAAACCGCCCCAGCACATGCTGAAGGTCTTGGCCTGATGAAGCCAACAGGACAACATCATCTGCAAAAAGCAGAGATGAAATCCTGTGGTTCCCAAACCTGACTCCCTCCGGCCCCTGGCTGCGCCTAGAAATTCTGATGTTGCAAAGACGTGTCAGCCACGACAGCCCCACAACATCCAGAGACTTGAGGTACTCAGGGCGGATCTCATCCACCCCCGGTGCCTTGCCACCAAGGAGCTTTTTAACCACCTCGGTGACTTCAGCTTGGGTGATGAACGAGTCCACCTCTGAGTCCCCAGCCTCTGCCTCCTCAACGGAAGACGTGTCGGTGGGATTGAGGAGATCTTCAAAGTATTCCTTCCACCGCCCGACAACATCCCCAGTCGAGGTCAGCAGCCCCCCACCTCCACTGTAAACAGTGTTGGCGAAGCACTGCTTTCCCCTCCTGAGGCGCCGGACGGTTTGCCAGAATTTCTTCGAGGCCGACCGATAGTCCTCCTCCATGGCCTCCCCGAACTCCTCCCAGACCCGAGTTTTTGCCTCCACAACTGCCCGGGCCACGGCACGCTTGGCCTGCTGGTACCCATCGGCTGCCCCAGGAGTCCCACAAGCCAGCCAGGCTCGATAGGACTCCCTCTTCAGCCTGACAGCAACCCTTACTTCCGGTGTCCACCACCGGGTTCGGGGGTTGCCGCCACGACAGGCACCAGACACCTTACGGCCACAGCTCTGAACAGCCGCACCGATAATAGAGGTGGAGAACATGGCCCACTCGGACTCAATGTCTCCAACCTCCCCCGGAATCTGGTTGAAGCTCTCCGGGAGAGCTTCAACCAGATACATTAACCCTCTCAGGCTCAAATTAAGTTTTAGTAACAGGAAAAATCTGATATTTGGGGGACATTATCATATGGGGTAGTAATAAACAATTCTGACTTTTTTTTTTTTTTTTTGTAATTAGGTAATGAGCATTTAGCTGTTGCAAATCTGCAACGCCTGCCTGGAGAGGGTTAATGATGTTATAGAGCCATACCAACCAAGCAGAGTACTGCACTCACAAAATGCAGGGCTATTAGTGGTTCCCAGGGTTTCTAAAAGTACAGTTGGAGGTAGAGCCTTTAGTTACCAAACTCCTGTTTTATAGAAAAACATTACTGTTTTGTGGAAAACATTAACAGTTAGGCTTAAAACGTACCCAATTGTGTCTTTATGTTTGCATGTCTGACAAATTGTTTGTGTGTACCTATTCCTGTAAACCCCTTTGAAGTGACTGCTGTAGTGGATGTAGTCTTTATTGCGCTATATAAATAAAACTAAATTGAATTTAATTTAACCTCATAACTCCCAGCATGACAGACGTGACTGACGAACATGGGAAAATATCCCGGCGGCGGGTTACTGGGCTGTATGTACTTTTTAATTATGTGCTCGGTATATGCAGCTCTAGGGAGTTATACTGTGGCTATGCTTCAAATTTTTAAAAGGCAAATATTTTATTCAGAAATTTTGATCATTGAAAAAATATAAATGAAAATGAGATACAAAACTTTTTTGTCTGTGGTGAATTCAGTGCTAGAAATTCACAGGCATTTAAAATTCAAAATCTGATGAAACAATTTTGCTTCCATGGTAGTATTTGGAATTTTCAGCAAAATTGTCAAATTGAAGAAAAAAAATATATACACTGAACAAAAATATAAATGCAACACTTTTGCTTTTGCTCCCATTTTTCATGAGATGAACTCAAAGATCTGAAACTTTTTCTACATACACAAAATAACCATATCTCTCAAATATTGTTCACAAATCTGTCAAATCTGTGATAGTGAGCACTTCTCCTTTGCCGAGATAATCCATCCCTCCTCACAGGTGTGCCATATCCAGATGCTGATGAGACAGCATGATTATTGCACAGGTGTGCCTCAGACTGGCCACAATAAAAGGCCACTCTGAAACATACAGTTTTGTTTTACTGGGGGGGTTTACTGGGAGGTCTGGGGACTCCAGTCAGTATCTGGTGTGACCACCATTGGCCTCATGCAGTGCAACACATCTCCTTGGCATAGAGTTGATCAGGTTGTCGATTGTGGCCTGTGGAATGTTGGTCCACTCCTCTTCAATGGCTGTGCGAAGTTGCTGAATATTGGTAGGACCTGGAACACGCTGTCGTATACGCCGATCCAGAGCATCCCAAACATGCTCAATGGGTGACATGTCTGGTGAGTATGCTGGCCATGCAAGAACTGGGATGTTTTCAGCTTCCAAGAATTGTGTACAGATCCTTGCAACATGGGGTCGTGCATTATCATGCTGCAACATGAGGTGATGTTGTTGGATGTATGGCACAACAATGGGCCTCAGGATCTCGTCACGATATCTCTGTGCATTCAAAATGCCATCAATAAAATGCATATGTGTTCTTCATCCATAACATACGCCTGCCCATACCATAACCCCGCCGCCACCATGGGCCACTTGATCCACAACAGTGACATCAGAAAACCGCTCACCCACACGACGCCACACACGCTGTCTGCCATCTGCCCTGAAAAGTGTAAACCGGGATTCATCCATGAAGAGAACACCTCTCCAACGTGCCAGGCGCCATCGTATGTGAGCATTTGCCCACTCAAGTCGGTTACGACGACGACCTGGAGTCAGGTCGAGACCCCGATAAGGACGACGAGCATGCAGATGAGCTTCCCTGAGACGGTTTCTGACAGAAATTCTTTGGTTATGCAAACCGATTGTTTCAGCAGCTGTCCGAGTGGCTGGTCTCAGACGATCTTGGAGGTGAACGTGCTGGATGTGGAGGTCCTGGGCTGGTGTGGTTACACGTCGTCTGCGGTTGTGAGGCTGGTTGGATGTACTGCCAAATTCTCTGAAACGCCTTTGGAGACGGCTTATGGTAGAGAAATGAACATTCAATTCACGAGCAACAGCTCTGGTGGACATTCCTGCCGTCAGCATGCCAATTGCACGCTCCCTCAAAACTCGCGACATCTGTGGCATTGTGCTGTGTGATTAAACTGCACATTTCAGAGTGGCCTTTTATTGTGGCCAGTCTGAGGCACACCTGTGCAATAATCATGCTGTCTCATCAGCATCTGGATATGGCACACCTGTGAGGAGGGATGGATTATCTCGGCAAAGGAGAAGTGCTCACTATCACAGATTTGACAGATTTGTGAACAATATTTGAGATATGGTTATTTTGTGTATGTAGAAAAAGTTTCAGATCTTTGAGTTCATCTCATGAAAAATGGAAGCAAAAGCAAAAGTGTTGCGTTTATATTTTTGTTCAGTGTATATTGATACCTGTGTGCAGTTGGCACAGTTGGCACACAAAACTGCAGATGTCTCAATCATTTGTGCTTCGTCTGTGCTGGTTCGTGCTGTAGCTTTTAAAATATCAATATGTTATGCTAAGAGGGGCTGAGTGACCCCACATTGATCAAATATAAAAAAATAAAAGTTAAATTCTAAAAGCACAAATAATGGTGACACTTTTTTTTGCAGTTTTGCATCTAATGTGATTCCAAATGTTTACAAAATTTCCCTTATGCAAAAGGGATAACACCGGATCAAGAAATATGATTTGTTATGGAAATTTTAGATTGAGATACTTGACAACAAGACAGTGTCTGGATCCATCAGCAAGTTGTCTCTATTTTACTTGTGCATTAGGAGAACACAGTACAGACGAGAGCTGCAGAGTGTCCCACCCCCCTTAGCAGAAGGTGGGTTTTATACTAAGCATACACAGGAAAAGAGTACATGTCCCAGAGTCACAAGCATATCTCTAATCTATAAGAAGACGCCATGTCCTAGTCTTGTGTGCACTAAGACACAACATTCTTTGGCCTTACAGCTGCTACCCATGTCTTAGTCCATGTACAGCACTATAGAATAACAACAGGATAATACAGGAATTAATGAATTTCCACTACATGATTGATAAGACATTATTAAGTTATACTAAGGACATTTTCACCCTTTAAAGTCCACACCATGGTCCACACTTAGAACTCACTAAATGTTCTATTATTTTTGTTTGGTTTAAGTCTTGGTTCCACGCCACGATAGTAAAACCCGCATCAGACTTTCCCTGATGCTATAATTACAGTTGTCGTGATGGGGTGCACCCTGACATACTGACATATATGTAGAAACTAGATATGTGCTATTATTAATATAAAATAAATAAATAAAAAAACATCAATACAATCAGTAAAAACACCCAATGCACGGTTTAAGAAACATTTTAAATCGCTAATGACACCTAATGAGCTAATGAGCCATGCCACAGCGGAGTTTAAATCAGCAGAATTAATCCAGCAGAGTAAACTGTATTTTTAATCATACTGAGATGAGTTTCCTTCCTTCCTACTTACTGTACGTTTGTTCATCAATGCGTGTTTAAATTCGTGTCACTTACTGGATTTGATCCAAAAGTCCAAACTAGTGCAAAACATGCTTTTACACTACTACAAACCAGACCTTGGTCCGGACTGAGACCGCTACTTTTTGACAAACTAAAGACGAGATTTTTGGTCTAAACCACAGTTGGCAAAAGCTTTCACACCTGAGGATTTGGGCCAACCAAACTGGAAAGTTCAAAAGTCTGAACCAAACAGCGCAGGTGTGAGAGCACCCTAAAGCTGGGGACACACTACACGATTTTTTTGCCCGATTTTATAACAATTCACAGTTGCGGCGAGTCTTTACCAGTCAACACTAGTTGCAGGGAATTGTAATCACCAGTCTGCCCTGAAATCCGTTAGTGTGTGATGTTCAAAGACTTGAATCGGCAAGTGTGTGCGGCGCAAAAACCCGGCCGGACGTCAGTTGCAAGCAATCAAACATGTTTTTTTAATTTTAAAGCCGACTCTGGACACACTCCTGTAGTGTGGGCTGTTTACAGATCCAACTGGGAATTCATTGCCTGGAAAATCTAGACTGATATGTCTCTGTGTTATTCTACAGAGAAATATCAGTCTGGTCACCACGCCGTCCACAGTGGTTTACTCAAATCCCAACTGTACCGTGCATTTTGATTGGTTTATTTAAGTCACGTGTTCTTCACGAGCAGCGTCACTCGTACGCGTCTCCTCATCGACAACAATCAAGATGGCGCATCGAGGAGCCGAGAGTTTGTTTCATTCAGCGGTATGGTACGGTAATGTTGAAATAACTCCCTCGTTCCTCCCTCGTGGCTTCTCTACTCCGTTTGTTTACTTTCTCACTTTCTTGTCACTTTGTTAACATTGTGTCTGCCATTTTCTGATTGGCTAACAACGCTGTCCGTTAACTCGGGTTTGCTCCGCCCTAGAAATTGAATTGATTCTAAGGCGACCAGACTCATTCGCTGGTACAGCGGTGAGTCTGGAATTTCCAGGCAAGGGAATTCATGGTGTCCAGCGGGCAATGAAAAACAGTTGATGGGACACAGGAAATAGCGTCAGGACACAGACGAAGCAACAGGAAGCGGCGGGAAAATATAAGCGGAAATTTGAAGAAGAAGAAGAAAACATAAACAATCATGGCAAACACCAAAGAAAGTTGAGCGCTACCCAAGCGAAACTGGATACATAGCCGTTTTTCCTCTTTCCTTTTTTCCAAACAGATAGCTACGCACACAACGGCAACAGCGACCCAGGTAGCGTCCATGTTTGTTTGCCATTTAGTTTTCGCAAGTTTCCCGCGAGAGTTTGCTGCATTTGGTTGGCATCAGTTGCGGTTTCAGATCTTGTAGTGTGTGAGGCAGAGTCGTTAAATGTGTGAGCCCCAGTCTTTCAGTCGTCAGAACTAAATCTGCTGAAACCAGTCGTTAGTGTGTGCTCCTAGTCTTTTCAGAATCTGTAACGACTGTGTCCCCAGCTTAAGTGTATGAGACATACAGTATCTACAGTTAAAGCTTTGTCAAATTTTTTTCAGCACTGGACAGCTTCTACAAATGTAAGTGTCTCCTCAATTTATTGCTCCTTACATGAACTCAAAGGTGTTCTCTGTGCAGGTGTATTTGGTATACAGATTTTGAAATTAAAGGTTGTAAAATATGCAATGCTGTTCTATAGCATGACCAAAATTGGTTTAAAAATAAGTGTAAAAGCATTATATAGCCCTATTATAGTCTATAGTTTTAAACAATAACAAGGTTTAAGAGTTACTGCTAATATTTATAAATAAAGTTATAATGATTAAAATGAGTAAAATAGATGTGTTAAATAGCAATTATCGCAACAAAAATTTGGAGGTATTGGTAAATACCTAGACCACATGAACACACCATCAGTGCTGGGAAAACAACAGTTTGTAAACTTTGACAAACTAAGTAGTTTTTGTATTTTGTATTATTTCACTTTTTCCAAGCAAGTGAATAGTTCTTAGTGTGCAATTTAACAACAGAATACAAGACAGAGGGAAAACATACAAATAATTAGCACGTACCCAGCAACCTAGATCTCTTATACATTTTCATATAATAACATTTCACCAAAACAAGCTTTTCTAACAAACTATACATAAATGATCAGGAAATTAAAGAAGTCAGAAGAAGTAAAATGTATTTGATGTATTTTTGTATTTAAGCCCACCCCCGTCCAAAAAACAATATGTAGCTGTTTCCTTAGACACCAACTTCCCTATGGACACCATACCCATAATATAGCATATAATACATAATAAAGATATATTTTTTATTTTTCTTTGACCTTTTTTTATCCAGGGAAGTCCCAATGAGATTCAGAATCTCTTTTGCAGGGGAGTCCTGACCCCATGGGAGACCTAGTGTACATGTTTTTAGTGGTAGGAAAACCGGAGCACCCGGAGGAAACATACGCAGACACGGGGAGAACATGTAAACTCCACACAGAAAGGTCCAACCACTGGGACGCAGAGGAAAATATAAAAATATATAATTTTTATTTTATGACAATAGTAAGGATACAACAATAAGCACATACAATAGTAAGACCAAAGTCATGATTCTAAAATAACACATGACCATTAACTCTCGCCATCCCTGTACTGTGATGAGACCATATGTTTGTAAAGTGACTTCAATCTGTGAATATTTTGACAATGCTTGTGTGTGAGTGTGTGAGAGCTAAATCGAGCTATGAACACAGTAGGAGAATAATCTGCATGTGTACTGTGGGGGGTGACATGAGAAAGGATACAGTGGAGCTCCTAGAGTGGTTATATGAGCAAGATCTACACATTTACTGTCTTAGGGGATGTTTAGATGTCAACACATTTTGCCGAATCTGCAAAGGTTTGATTGCAGTTTGGCCTTTCGATTACTGAAGACTTTATCAGAATGGCTCCAGAAAAACCACAAGATCTTAAAGCAGTTGTGAAGTTACAGACCGGAACTATGATTTCCTCTGCTGTTTACTCACGGGTTAGGGTTAGGTAGATCATTTGCAGGCCCCACAGTGCTGTTTGATGGACCAATATGGGTACTTCAGTTTATTCACACTTGTTTTCTTCACACCTCAGTGTTTTCGTGACGCAAATCGGAGGGCCCTTAATTCTATGACCCATCCCCTCAGTCACTCCAAAGTGGTTAAGACATGAAGGATCCTAGCAATTGGAAAACACCTACACACTGTCACCAATATGCATACTGATCATTTCTGTGGGACTAAGGTCTGAGAGGAGGATGCAGTCTCTAGCCCATCTGCTTGGCCTTCTCCAGTAGGCAACATCCTAGACCTAGAGCATTGCTAACCATGTTGGAGAAGTTCAGCCTAATCCCTGGCTGCTCATCCTTCAAGGGACTAATAAAGTCATTCAAATTCTGCAAGTTGAGCTTTCTTAACCTTTAGCATTTTGGCCTCACTCCATACCTTCCCTAGGCCAAATATCATATATCTTACCCACATCTGCTCCCATTAACTGTGCATCATCAAAGCTCTCTGACAGAACACTGTTTTCTCCTCCTCCTGTTTTCTGATTTGGCGACCACACATTGGCATCCCTCCACAGCCGTGCCAGTCCTTTGATGGTGGAGCTCCAGGGATTTTCTCATCATCATCATCACTGAAACATTAACTGTGGCATGATGTGATGCCAGAGCTATCCTTTGGTTGCTCTAATGGCCGCCTCAGATTTATGCCTCGGTGAAGCAGATGGGAATGAGCGCAGCATTAAGATAAAAAGAACATTAGTTGATGCTTTAAGTGGCACAAACGAATGTACGTCATTTATCTGAGTTAATGTTATCAGGGCTGGATCTCGAAGGGCCATTTTCATCTCCCGCTCAGTCATCTCTGATATTAATGTTTAGCAATAACCTGCAAAACATTTTGTTACTGGACGACATTTCCTTGACAGTCAAGGTTGTCGGTTCAAGATAATCACATATCACATGACAATTATTCTTGGACATTTTTCTTGTCACTTTTTAAATATTCATTGTGATTTTTAAAATGTAAGTGAAATTCAACTAAAAACATCAATGAACTGTTTAAATAAACTGTTTAAATGCATGTAGAGATCCAAATGTTACTGGAATAATGGCAATGATAGTTCTATCATGGTACTATTATTCCAGTAACAATAAACCCAGGAAGAACAACCATATTAGTCCTGTTCTCAGGTCTCTGCACTGGCTTGCTGTTGCTCAGAGCAAAGACTTTAAAACATCTCTGCTTGTGTATAAGTCTCTCCATGACTTAGCACCAAAGAACCTCAGAGACAGGCCTTCTGCTGGTCCCATGAACCACCCCAAAGTCAGGGCACGGGGAAGCAGTGTTTCAGTTTAATGTAGTTAAAATCTGGAACAGTCTTCCTGATGATGTTAAATAATCCTCTGCTCTGACAATGTTTAAGTCCAGGCTGAAACCATTTTTTTTAACCTTACCTTTTTTTATATTAAACACTGAAAGTGTTTCATGTCCAATGACATTATTTGTTTATGTCCTCTTTAGAATACACACAGTTGTGCCCACAATTATTCAAAAATTTTCAGGTAAAATGAATTTTTTACTTAGTTAATGAGTTTTGGCTGGAAATTACACAACAAAGTGGCAAAAAAATGTATTCATGTGTTTACTGCTGTGTTTTTTGCACATTTGTGGATGATTCAGGTCTGGTCTCTGGTTTGGCCACTTCAGTATGTTGATCCTGTTCCCTGCCAACCATTTCATTACCATTTTGGCTGTGTGTTTTGGGTCATCGTCCAGGGCCAGGGTATTAATCATTTTGGCCTTAAGTGTAGCTGTTAAAAAAGCATTTTTTCTCACCATGTTGTTTTCAAGTACTTCTAATGGAGTAGCAGTTTATAAATACTAAAGCTGTGGACAAAGTTTCTCCTTTACTTCTGTCCAACTTAACATTGTTTTTAGCCTCACCAATGGACTCAATTTTAAGTATGTTCCCTTTTCTTTGTTAGTACTGTCTGAAAGAGATTCTCATCCCAAGGCCACGAGACAGACACTTCTTATAACTAATTTCTCAAAGATGTGACCTGTAGTGTATCTGTAGTGACACAGCACCAGCCTTTCATACTTCTCTCTATGGAAGCATTACCAAATTTGAATGGTCTATACCGTTACACTGTGGTGGGTGTTCAACCGTCATTGAGTCCTGTATTGTTGGCACATGAACTTTGCAAAAAGACAGTTGATTATTCCAACTTGGACCTCACCACTACAGATGGAACCATTTTAGAGCAGATTACAGAATACAAATACTTAGGAATCTGGTTAGACAGTTCATTGTCCTTTCATCATCACATATCCATGTCACAAACAAAGATTGAAGCAAAACTGGGCTTTCTATACAGAAACCGTTCCTCCTTTACATCGTCAGCTAAACGTGCTATTGTTGAAATGTCCATCCTTCCTCTTTTTGACTATTGAGATATAGGCATTCTTACCCCTCACCCTACCCCTCGCCTTAACCCTCCTGCACACCTAAGACATCCTTTGATGTTTTGCTACAGTTTTTTTGTGGATAACTTTTGCTGTGTTGATTCAAATTACATAGATTGTGTATCTGGTGTGTATTTTGGGATGAATTTTAGGATTTCAGGTTTTTTTTTTTTTTTATGTTACAGATAAACACATGGTAAACTACCCCTTGGTTTGAAATGTGCATTTGGAAAAGCTCTGTTTGGAGGGTTGTACAGCCCCTACCCCTCGCCCTTCCCCTCGATCCAAAGGAGATTTGAGACACCGCTTTGTCTCTTATGAACACGAAAAATGAAGCTAAGGAGAAGGGGAAAGGAGGAGAAATGGGATTGGGACATAATCTATCACCACGCTTGCAAAGGAACCCTTCAAAAACAGGATACCATCTATCACGCTGCTCATTTGTTTTGTTACAAATTCCGCCTTCAAGACACATCACTGTCTGCTTTACTCTCAAGTAACTGACCTTCACTGCAAACCCATCGCAACATCCACTGGCATGTTTGTATATAAAACTATGGTAGGTCCTCCTCATCTAAACTACAGCAAGAAATCCCCTCAAGGTATAACTCGCGATCCTCACAGCTTATCAAACTAAAAGTTTCTAAAACCAAATCATCTTTTGGCCTTGTCTTTTCACTTTGCTGCTGTAAATGATTGGAACATGTATCACAATACAGTTCATATGGAATTGATTATCTCACTTTCTGCCTTTAAAAGCAGATTAAAGGACATTTTTCAAGGACTCATGTAAATGTTTAAATAATGAACAATAATTTATTGTCTTGTGTATGTGTAAATGTTATGTTTGCTCCCCTCTTCCTTTTCCCTTCAAGTGTTCTGTAATACTTCAAGGTCAACACTGTAAGTAAGAATTTGTTCTTAATGTTCTACCTGGTAAAATAAAGGTTAAATCAAAAAATAAAATAAAATAAAATAAAAAACAAAATCAACTTGCTCAGAGACCCAAAGCCTTTCCTTTACTCTGCCTCATAGCAAGTTATGGTGAAATTCCCACTCAGTACACTTGCTTGGCCTAACTTACCAAACCACTCCAAACCTTCTACTGAAAGGATCCTCATGAGGAACTCCAAGTGCTTAATACCTCCCCATCGATAATGTGTTGTGCTGTTGACTGCAGTTATTAAGCCAGGCGATGGCCCTGAGAGACAGAGCAACTTAACACGTGTAATGGATTGGACAGACACACACGTACTTCTGTCCTGCTCTGATTGTATGGGATTCCATGTGCAGATAAATGATCAGGCCCGGTTTGAGATGTATTGGCAGTGGAGCATGGCCTGGTCGATAAATGATTGCTGAACGCCTGAAGGAGGCCGGCCTGAATTGACTGTTTGTTCTTTCTTCTCCTATGTTTGTCTGCAGATTGCCTCGCTCAGTCAAATTTCAAAGCACGGTTCAAGTCTGATCTTTTGTGGGAGAGTTCTTTGTTTTCTTGTACTTTGGTTCCAAATCTAATTCTGATATTTCTGCTTGTGCTGATGCTGCGCCGAATTTACTTAGCTTATTGCAACCTCCCTGCTTTTGATTTATCGAGCCCATTTCCCATTTCTGGGCTGACTTGTTTTGTGCACCATATTAGATCTCTTTCTGTTTTTTTAGGAGGCCAGACGCTACAACAAGTTTTCCAATAAACAAGTAAATCCAAAAGGAACTTCCTACATAACTTTCAACTTTGCTTGCTTTCAGATGTGAAGATGGCAAACAGACATACTAGGGATTAAAAAATATATCACAAACATTTCCAGACAAGTTGAAAATACTATTCCAACATTAAAACAAAATTTGTCCTTACATACACTTTTGTATTTATTTATTACTGTCCAGCTTCAGACAATATACCCACAAGGGGTCAATTTATTGCCAGTCTCAAGCCCAAATAAACAGAGGGATGGTCAAAAAATAAGAAGATGCAGAGAATAGTACTAAATTAAGGTTGATAATTTGCTGTGATGACCGCCAAAGACCTTGTGAAAGCTGGAAGCTGGTAAGAAAGTGCCATTTTCCACAGTAAAATGAGAACTGTACCATTGTGGACTGAAAGGTCAATCAGCGTAGAAGAAGTTACTCCAAACAATTACAGCTTAAATCCCACTGTAGTTTTTGTATTATTTCACTTATTCCGAGCAAGTGAATAGTTCTTAGTGTGCAATTTAACAACAGAATACATACAGAGGGAAAACATACAACTAATTAGCATGTACCCAGCAGCCTAGATCTTGTTTACATTTTCATATATTAACATTACAACTATTACAAACCAGATTTTGAACAGCTTGGCACTTCAAGAGAAAATATTGCTATTTTTTCTCATGGGTATTTGTTGGCACCTATCTAAAAAATATAATTTGCACAGAACTAGGCAACCTGTTCCACACAGATAAGCTTCCAATAAATAAGTAATAAAAATAAATACATACTATTATGATAGTATGCATGCTTACTGACCATTGTGATGATGTCTATTATAAAACCAAATACAGACTTTCTTAATTACGGAGCAATGAATATCTGTTTGAACATTACCTGTTTAAATAGTATGGCAGAAGCCGAATTAGATTTTTTTTTAGATTTTTCATCTCTCACAATTATTATTATTATAATTTCTAGTCCAAATAATGTGACATTAGTTCACTTTTTGTGTGGATGCGGCCAAACTGCAGACTTACTTGTAAAATTGATCAGTAGCATTTAGGCCATCTCGGATTATTACTGGGACAGGGTTTTATAGGCACACAGACGCTATCAATTAAAGAAAAAAAGATGCTTGTCTCACTGGTACAGGGTTTCTGCAGGTATCAGCAAGCCTAAATTAATGCTTTTTTATGCCATTTTAACCTTTTTTAATGCCACAAACATACAATTGCAGCAGCTTAAATTGTCAAAAATGATTTGCAAGTCTTGTAAAATAGATAAAAGTTGAATAAACTGCTCTTTTAATTTAAGACCTCCCCCAACATTAAGACTTTTTAAGGACCTGCAAGAACCCTGGTGTATAAAGGTTTCCTCTGGTTTTATTTCCCCTGCAGCAACTGGTTTAGTCATTACATGGTTTCAGAAGCTGCTTAAGGTAAAAAGTTGCATAGTTTATCTATCTATTCACCCTTACCCTGATAACCTTGGCTTTCCAGCAATCAGACGACTGATTCCAGGTGTAAAGCTGAACATCCCTAAAAATCAATTGAGTTTGCTAATTTAATGGAAGACTGTGTTGTGATCTCATCGATTTTTTTGTGGCCAGAGCTGGAGCATTATTTGGTAGCAAAGGCTGGTTAGATTAGACATAACAGTGTAACAGTAGTGTCAGACTGTCAGAGAGGTGAGGAAAGGTGACTGTGGTGGACCTTGTGGGCGTTGTGTCATGTGTCAGAACGTGGCAGAGGTGCTGGGGGCACAGTTGTGGCACATGTATCTGTCCTGTACTCAGAGCCCCTGTGACACTTTTCTATGGAAGATGTTCATTTAACGATCCAGACCTCAGTGACCCCGGATTCTACCTCCATATGACTGTTGTAGATCTGGGTTCTAGATTTTTATCAAAGGATATGCAGCTTCAACAAATGTCAGTGCTTCTAAATTTATACAAGTTTTGTGGTATAAAGAAGGTTTGTCATGAAGATGAACTCCTAAGGCACAGTAAAGGTGAATAGATTCAAGCCTATACACCTTGGGGCAGTTTATATTTAACCCTGAGGCCCCCCTGGCACCCTTTTAGTGTTTTTAGATGCATTTTTTGCTCTCATTTTGGCATTTCTTATGCTAGGATGATTATATTTGAGATGTTCATTAATAAATACATTTAAAAATTTTAGCATCCTATCTGAAAAAAGAAAAAAAGTCTCTAAAAAATGTTAATTCTTAAAGCCCTTTTTAGTCCCTTGGTTTACATTAAAATTGCCTATTTTCACTGTACTGCCATTGCAATACAGAAATGTTAATTCATGTTATTTCCTTTGTAACCCTGTCAGTCAGAGGCTAAAGAATCAAGGCTGAAAACTACACTTGCAACAGTGAGCGTCGCCCATCCAGTGTCACAGAAGTCTCAAGCTAAATGGTAGAAAAAACTTTGTACAGATACATGGAGGAGAAAACTAAAGTAAAGCCAAGCAAGGGATCACACAGGAGTCAACTGGGCTTGTGAGGATTTATGATTCAACCCATAACGGTCAACACTTCTCAAGCTTTGAATCAGTTTTTGTTTGATGAGGATAAACCTCATATTAATGGTGAAATTATATGTAACTAATTGAAATAAAAGTCCAATTATAGATGAAGCAATATTTATTTCTCTCATTATTGTAGCTGTATCATAATTAAAATAACATAAAACGTAACTTCAGATGTTCTGACAATAGTTTTTGTAGCCTGTGGAGTTTTCTGGAGCCTCTGTCCACAGCCCAGTGTGATGAGACTGAAGGCTCAGACTGTGAGATTCTGTGCTGGAGCCAGGAGTGGAGCAGAGCGGTATTAGAGACTGGGGCTCCACTGGGCATTGGGGAACCACAACAAGAGAAACTTTGATTTATGCTACTGTCTGTGTTTAAACTGTCAAAATTGATTTGCAAGTATTGTAAAATACACTGCTCAAAAAAAATAAATAAATAAAGGGAACACTAAAATAAATGATAAATAAATGAAATTTTCTTATTAAATACTTTGTTCTTTACATAGTTGAATGTGCTGACAACAAAAATCACATAAAAATGATCAACATAAATCAAATTTATTAACCCATGGAGGTCTGGATTTGGAGTCACACTCAAAATTCAAGTGGAAAAACACACTACAGGCTGATCCAACTTTGATGTAATGTCCTTAAAACAAGTCAAAATGAGGCTCAGTAGTGTGTGTGGCCTCCTCGTGCCTGTATGACCTCCCTACAACACCTGGGCATGCTCCTGATGAGGTGGTGGATGGTATCCTGAGGGATCTCCTCCCAGACCTGGACTAAAGCATCCACCAACTCCTGGACAGTCTGTGGTGCAACGTGGCGTTGGTGGATGGAGCGAGACATGATGTCCCAGATGTGCTCAATTGGATTCAGGTCTGGGGAACGGGCGGCCAGTCCATAGCATCAATGCCTTCGCCTTGCAGGAACTGCTGACACACTCCAGCCACATGAGGTCTAACATTGTCTTGCATTAGGAGGAACCCAGGGCCAACTGCAGCAGCATATGGTCTCACAAGGAGTCTGAGGATCTCATCTCGGTACCTAATGGCAGTCAGGCTGCCTCTGGCGAGCACATGGAGGGCTGTGCGGCCCCCAAAGAAATGCCACCCCACACCATTACTGACCCACTGTCCAAACCGGTCATGCTGGAGGATGTTGCAGGCAGCAGAACGTGCTCCACGGCGTCTCCAGACTCTGTCACGTCTTTCACATGTGCTCAGTGTGAACCTGCTTTCATCTGTGAAGAGCACAGGGCGCCAGTGGCCAATTTGCCAATCTTGGTGTTCTCTGGCAAATGCCAAACGTCCTGCACGGTGTTGGGCTGTAAGCACAAAACCCACCTGTGGACATCGGGCCCTCATACCACCCTCATGGAGTCTGTTTCTGAGTCTGTTTGAGCAGACACATGCACATTTGTGGCCTGCTGGAGGTCATTTTGCAGGGCTCTGGCAGTGCTCCTCCTGTTCCTCCTTGCACAAAGGAGGAGGTAGCGGTCCTGCTGCTGGGTTGTTGCCCTCCT
Organism: Bostrychus sinensis; assembly: GCA_020698575.1. NCBI lineage: Eukaryota > Metazoa > Chordata > Actinopteri > Gobiiformes > Eleotridae > Bostrychus > Bostrychus sinensis. Next base: position 35,318,400 of record CM036248.1, read on the forward strand.
ACGACCTCCTCCACGTCTCCTGATGTACTGGCCTGTCTCCTGGTAGCGCCTCCATGCTCTGGACACTACGCTGACAGACACAGCAAACCTTCTTGCCACAGCTCACATTGATGTTGACGATTGGATCTTAGCTGACCCCATCTGTGCTCCTGTCTCGACCTGTGGGCCCTCAACCTCACCTCTAAGGATTTCCCGGATCTACCTCAACCCACTCACCTGTCTGGATGAGGCCCACCTGCTGCATCCTATGGACTTCCTCAACCTACCTCACCCCACTCCCTGGATGAATCCTTACAGAGCTGATCTATGATCCTATAGATGAGCTAATGAACTAACAGTCCTAGACGCATTGCCTGTCCGTTCTGGGAGAGGATCTCTCCTTCAGTTGGGCTCTATCTTCTTTTTTCCCCCACAGCTGGGTTTTTTTAGGAGTTTTTCCTTACCGAGAAGGAGGGTCTAAGGACAGGAGTGTCCTGGGTCTGTTTAGTGTAGTTATTGTTTGTGTTGTCTGATTGTGTTTATGTTTGATCAACTGTTGTGAAGCCCTTTGAGGCGACTTTTGTTGTGATACTGGGCTATACAAATAAATCTGATGAATTGAATTGAATTGATGTGCCATCCTGGATGAGCTGCACTACCTGAGCCACTTGTGTGGGTTGTAGACTCCGTCTCATGCTACCACTAGAGTGAAAGCACCACCAGCATTCAAAAGTGACCAAAACATCAGCCAGAAAGCATAGGAACTGAGAAGTGGTCTGTGGTCACCTCCTGCAGAACCACTCCTTTATTGTGGGAGTCTTGCTAATTGTCTATAATTTCCACCTGTTGTCTGTTCCATTTGTACAACAGCAGTGAAACTGATGTCAATCAGTGTTGCTTCCTAAGTGGACAGTTTGATTTCACAGAAGTGTGATTGACTTGGAGTTACATTGTGTTGTTTAAGTGTTCCCTTTATTTTTTTGAGCGGTGTACATTTCATAAGTCAAGTCAAACATCCGGTGTTTGGGTTTGGTCCCACTGGAAGCAGACTTGTCCTGTTGGTCTATCATGCTCGTGTAGGCTACAAAAATGGTAAATTATTATTTATAAATACATCCTTATAGTCACAAATAAAACAAATAATGGCAGCAATTTTACTACAAAACTATTTTAACACTTTTAGGAATCAAAAATAATGCTTTTTAAAGCAATTAAGGCCTTAATTTTATTAAAAAAAATAAATAATAAAAAAAACAAAACAATTTTAGGCCTTTTTTTTTTTTTGCTTTTTAATGCCCAAACAGTTAAGTCCCGTTGACATCTGACATAATGGTCAAGCTGGCTTCAGTTGCTGTCCCTGTTCATAAATAAATACAGAGCTACTCAGAATATGCCATATTCTGGTGTTTTATGACAAAAAAAAAGCCAAACTTGCATGTTTGTGTGGGTCAGCGGTGCACTGCTTATGTCCCACCCTTCATTTCTCTGATTGGTTACTCCGCCTGTGATTGCCCATAGAAACCAAACTTAAGTGAAGGGGTACCAGACTAACTTCTTTGTATAGAGTAGGATAAAAGTTTGTCGGCTGGTCAGGCGGAGCAGGTGGAGAGGCACAAAGCTAAAATCTTGCCTAGGATACCAGCAAAGTCAGAGCAAATGCATTCGACTTGCATTTATCAAATTGAGTTACATTTATTGGTGAGTGCACAACATAAAGTTATTTTTAATTCAGTAATAAAAAGTACTTTGTAATTCAGTTCTATCACTGCTAGGTACTAATTATACAAAGTGAAAAAGTGGATAGATATTTTCAGCTAAATACATTACAGAGAAGAGAAAGAGATAATTTGATTTCACAAGTTGATGCTGGTTGTATTCATGTTCCTGGGCGTGTACGAAGCAGTGCCGTCCCAGCAGCAGCCCCCATCTCACACTCATAGACGAAATGAGAGATTGATCTGGGCATTCTCACCGCTCGATATTTCTCAAAAACACTACTGATTATTCATCTGCATTAGCATCCCTCATCAATAGCCACACCAGTGCATATGTGTTGGGGTGTGTGTCAGATCAATCCCAGCATGCAGCAGTCTCCCTGGGCGTCCTCTCTAATGCCCAGGTAAATAAGTAGAGCTGCATGTTGAAATCTGCTTATTTTAGAGGTGAAAGCAAACACACTTCCACATCTCAGGGCTTCCCAATGATCAGCTATTGAACCAAAGTCAGGGAGAAAAGTAAAAAGTCAATAGGTGGACCCCTGGGCAATTCCACTGTTTTATTTGTTAAAACTTTAAATAAAATCTCTGCTCAGAAAACAGAAGAAAAACTGTGAAAAAAGTAGTGAGTAGTAGTGAGTAGTAATAGAAAAAAAAGTTTACTTTTAACTTTGCTTGTTAAGTCACTTTTTGCTTTTATTCGTGTCTACCAAGCTCATTTTATAGCACTGGTATTGTAGCGGCCAAGACCGGTCTTGGTCTTGGGATAGTTTTTTATGGTTTTGGTCTCGTCTCGGTCTCAGCCGCAGTTTGTCTTGGTCTTGTCTTTGTTTGTCTCAGTCTTGAGTTGGTCTCAAACCCTGGAAGTCTCGGCTTGTCTCCTGTGTGTCCCTTTGCTCAGTTTGACTTTCCTCTGCCTTTTTGCCTCTCGGCCATGACAAACATCTAAGAAATAAAGCCAGAGCTGGCTTGTTATTGCTGTCCGGGATGTGTTGCTTTCTAATGAGACCCAAGACTTCAGGGACACCACGGGTTGGTTCTCCCATTCTTTTTTTGGGCCAAGAAAGGCCAGGGGAAGGAGCAGGGAGTTTATTCACCCTGCAACAACTCATTAAGCCATCACACTGACTCTGAAGGTGTTTATTTTTTTTAGCATTAAAAAAAAAAAAACTTAAGTAGTAAACTAATTAAGTATTAAACAAAATGTGCATAGTTCATCTTTAAGCCTGTCTTATACAACAGGATAGTGAAATCTTTCTTATTGTTGATTCAAGAGATCTCACACACACACAAAAAAAAAAATCTGAAAAGACTGTCAGCTACAACTATACAATTTTCCCATCTGTCCCTCTCCCTCGACACTTCCTCCAGGGCCTCCAGTGGAATATGGAGGCCTTCCCAGGCCAGTTTAGAGACACATTCCCTCTAGTGTCAGCTGCAGGGGCTTTCTCAGTGAGACTTAAGGAAACCATTTTCGAAAAGACAAAACTCCACTTCCATCATCTCAAGCATGAAAATAACCCCCCAATTTCCTACACTTCAACCTGGAGAAGGGAAGCAACACTTTTAGAACCATTGGCTCTTCTTGGGAGAATCCTCCAGCTAGGTTCTCCTGACTGAGATCCTGGCTCAAAACCTAGAGAAGGACGCTGCGCTGCAGGGTGACATTGATCGGTCAAATGCAGAGGACAGATTTCCCTATGAGGACAATAAAGTATACCTTACTTTGTTGAATTGACACCTTAGACAACTGTTGCTGCTCACGCTCTGGTTTAATTTGGATATCATACTAAAAAGACACACATTATACTTTATTTGGGACAACAGCATTGAAGTATGGTAATTTTGGAGTTTTTAGACATACTCTGCAGATTCATAAAAGGGGACGCTATACATCTGGAGTTGTTTAGAGGCTTGATTCTGACACCTGTCTTCTCTATCTCTGTACATGTTACACACTAAAAAAACAGGCATTTCACAGGAGGTCATGGTTTAGCGGGGGACATTGCTCTGGAAACCCTGGTGCACTTACGAAAATTAATTTAGCATTATGATAGTTTTGACAATAAATATGATTTTATTTGTCAGACTGGTTAAGGTTAGGGTTGTGCTGACAATACAACAATAAACCAACCCTAGTCATATCCTTTAATCTGTTACCAAATAAACTCTTTAAACAGATTAAGACAGGGAGCTACTGGCATCTGCAAAACCAATGGTGCTCATGGACAGGGTAACAAAAGTTAAAGAAAAACAAGGTCCAGGCACTCACTTGGTTGAAAAAGTATAAAAGGCCTTTATTAGATGAGGGCTGGAGACATCAGGGTGTGTACCACCCTGAAGAAGGCGCAAGCCGACACGCGTTTGTGTGTTTTAATGTCTCCAGCCCTCATCTAATAAAAGCCTTTTATACTTTTCATTCATTGCATTGGCTCTCCATGTGTTTCAAGATTGATTTTAAGGTTATTTTACTGGTTTTTAAATGTGTTAACGGTCTTGGGCCTTCTTATCTTTCTGACTTGCTTTTACCATACGAACCCTCACAGACCCTGAGGTCCTCCAGTACCGGCCTCCTGATATTTCCTAGAGTCAGGACGCATGCGCACGGAGAGGCAGCTTTCCAGAGCTGTGGTCCTCGTCTGTGGAACGGCCTGCCAGAGGACCTCAGAGCTGCAGAGAACATTAATGTTTTTAAGAGCAAGTTCAAGACCCACCTTTTTAATTTAGCTTTTACTTGATATTTATTTATTTACTCTTATTTATTTTGATTCTCATTCTATTTATATCTCTATTATTATTGATTGCTTACTTAGTTTTATTTTATTCTTTTATTCTGTTTATATTATATGTTATATCTCCAGTGTTTTCGTCGGAGGGGGCCCTCTGTACCGGGAGCGGTGATCAGCCGTGGCTGCTGTGGCTCTGTCCTGTGGGCTCTTTTGGCCAGGTTTTGTGGCTTCTCTGCCTGCCACTTTGCTGTGGGCCCCAGGTCGGTTCCTGGGGGCTGTGGGCTGTGAGTGGCTCCTGGTGCAGACGGCTCCCTGTGATAGTGTTTCCTCACCTGGCTTGTCCGTGCTCAGCCACACGTTAGTCTTTTAATGTGTGTGTGCGTGTGTGTTTGTGCCCCTCCGACCACCACCAAACACAACTAATGTTAGAAGTAAAGAGCCAAAGAAACTAAATGAGAAAAAGGAAAGGAAAACTGTCAGACTTAGACCAGGATGAACCACCTGATTATAACTGGACTAGATGTTATATCACAGCCCTGTTAGTAGCTGTATGGTGTATAAAGGCAGTATGAGAAAGTTTACTCTGGCACTGGCTCTGTCTGCTTACACACAGAAACAGCTGAGAAAATCAATAATAGTAAAAAGGGAAGCATTGGTCAAATACTGAACCCAGAGTTTAAAGTTCTAAACTTTAGTTTGATGATGTGGTATTTTGCAATTGCAAAGTTTAACTTTGTGAAATGTTATTGCACATCTGGAGAGCTTAGAGTATAGAACTTAGTGCAGATCATAAATCATGAGCATTAATCCTGCTTTGACATTTATTCCATCTGTTTGTTGACTTCAAATCAAAGTCGAACTGATCCTATCAATAATCCCATTCAATAAAACTATACAGACCCTGCGCACTATAATATGCATTATTCTGAATTATGACCAGTATCTCAGAGATAATCATCCTTCCTGAAAGTACGGCAGTAGTGGAAGTTTGGCGGATTCCACTTTTTAGATGTTGTCAGTTTGAGAGCAGCGTTTTTTTTTTTTTTATGTCCTGAGGGAGATGAGCTTATTAAAGGAGTGTGTGGAGCTTTTATCAAACGCTGCAGAGGAGGAGAGAACGTTCACCGTGTCGTTTTAAATCAGATAGTTTCCATTATGACACCTGCTGTAGACAGTGCGCTGACAGAAGAATACTTGGAGACTGACAATTATTTCCACTTCACAGATTGATCTTTGACTTGTTGTACAGATATAGTTTTAATAAGTGACAATTTTCCGTGAGAGAACATTGTTGTTTCATTGTTGTTGTGAAAATACATTGTAAAACTAAGAACAGAAGCTTTTAGATAAGTATGCCCTGCACCAATTTGTGTCCTTCAAAGCCCTTTACATTATTCATTCACTCCACAGTCACACGCTGGTGGAGAAAGACTCTACCTCTGTATTCCCAGCAGTCATGGGCAGACTGATAGAGATGTGGCAGCCATGCCTCTCCCATCAACAACAAACACACACACACACCAGTGCCACAGACACTGGAGGCTAGGAGGTGTGTGTTCAGGTACTGTGGAATATAAGTACCTGTGCATTTGGGAAAGTACCTATGTTCCCTGGTCCATAGAAACCATTTGCACATTCTGGTAAGTCCTGATGTCCCCCAACCTTAACCCTAACCAAACATAGGTAGGGGAACATAGGTATTGGGGAACATAAGGTTGACCACAGAGTGAGTGAAGTGTCTTTCTTAAGGACATGGCTGCAATATGCAATGCTGGTATGCAGTAATTGATCCACCAACCCTTCAGTTAGTGGGCAAACGAGTCTGTATCTTAGAGCAGTGTTTCTCAACCAGAGGTATGGGGGACCCTTAAGGGTACACGATGCACATTGCAGGGGATACTTGATTTGAAAATATTTGCAATGTTTTTATATGGAACATTTGAAATCTATGAAAGTCAATCTCAAGTGTTTTATTGACTGATACAGAATATTATTCATTCATCCATTCATCTTCTTCCACTTATTCCCATTAGGGGTTCTGGGTGACTGGAGCCTATCCCAGTAACTTTGGGCCGTAGGCGGGGTACACCCTGGACAGGGGCCAGCTTGTTGCAGAGCTGACACAGAGACGAACACAGACAGACAACCATTCACTCTCACATTCATTCATTAGGGTCAATTTAGAGTCATCAATTCACCTAACACATGCATGTCTTTGGATATTTTTTTAGGTTTAATAGCTTGTTTCAAAGGGGAGTTATTCAAAGAATTTTTATTTTTATTATTTTGTAAATTTTTTCCAGAGTTTATTTTTAAGTGTATTTTGAACATGTACACTATACAGTACAATTAGTACAAGTAATAGGAGTTCAGCTTTATTTCAAAGCCAGACAGATTAAATATTTTATCCCTTTTTAATGTTGAATTTGAGTTGATTTTTTTGAGAAAACACTAAAGGAGAATTAGAATTTACTAAATGTTTTTATAAACACTTTCTGAATAATCATCGGCATCTATGAGTGAGGGGCTACTCTTGGTACGAAAAAAGCCCAGGAGGTACACAGACAGAAAAGGTTCTTTGTTCTGGGCCTCACTTTTAGTATTTTATCTTTTGGCTACAGTAAAAATTCTTTATTAAATATTGCTCAAGACCAATATGTAGACTTTAAATACTGGACATTAATAAGCTTTTCAGTGTTATTTGTATTTGCTTTATTAAATATATTAATTTGTCAGTTTTTTGTTTAGGGTTAGGTTTGGAAGCAGCAAATCAGGACAGGGACCTCACGTCAGCTGACGTCTGTCATGTGGTGTAATTTGACGTGGGTTACATGGGCCATTAGTAATACATTTTGTCATAGAAGCTGAGGGCATATGAAATCTATACCTGTGCCACAAATGGCCCCTGGGCCACACTTTGGACCTGCCTGACCTATACAAACATTTACCAACTCCCTGTGTAGGACTTGTCACTTGTGCCTGGTCATGTGTAGTTAGTCTATATAAGACACGGAGCATGCTGTGACCACTGTTGCCAGATTGGCCTGGTTTCCACACAATTGGGCTTCTTTTGAACACCTTGGGCTGGAAAAAATAGGGCTGTTTTTTGTTTTTTGTTTTAATTTGGGCTGCTTTTCATGATGTTTGTGTGGGAAATAGAAAATATTTTGGAGAAAATACCAACAAAATAGTTGTCATTTTATGTCAAATAAAGTTGAAATACACATTTCAATAAACTGCTGTGTCCTCTAGAGATGTGGCGTTCATGAACAATCCGAATCTTTTAAACAGCTCTTTATTGTGAACAATGAGAACCAATTCAGAGAAGTGTGAGAGCCAATCTTTTTTTTTTTTTTTTTTCGAAATAACAAGCTCTTTTTTCTTCGCCATCCACAAAACACTCATAAGAAAAAGTAGAAGCTCAGAAAAACTCCAGAACAAGTCATACAGAAGGGAAAAGAGACGAGGAGAGGGAGGAGAGGAGCAATACACAGTGAGCATGCTTAGACGCACATTAGTCAGAAGTCTCTGGTTGTATCCATTTATTATTTATATTGTTAACAATGTTTTTTGTGGTGAATTCAATTTTGCACTAAAAGTTGTTTTGCATTAAAGTTTATTGTTGCCTGCTTAGTTTTTACTGCCATTTTTTACATGAACATATGTCAAGGTTGCTATATTTTGCACATTTTGGACTAAATCCTAAATGGCGGTCTCACTCTATGAAGAGGTTTCCACACATGCTCATTTTATTATCATCAATGAATAAGACAATAATAATGTCCCACCAATAGAATACATTTTATGTTGATTACAATTATATTGTATCACTCATCCCAGTGTTTATTTTCTGAATGAACTGACTGGCTTCTTAAATTTACGCAAAATACATAAATGAGCCAGTCTTCTGAACGGCTCTTTGAAATGAACGGAAATCACAGATTTGGCTCCTGTTAAAGAGCCATAAATCCCATCTGTAATGTCCTCCCACTCACATCATCAGTTCATTTGTGTTAAAATGTTGATATTTCATAGGTTTTTTTGTGGTTTCTATGATGCACTGACCAGGAAGGCTTTGGTCGTCTGATTTGACTCTGCGAGGAACCTGTTTGTGCTACTTTTTTTTCTTTGTGAACTGTTGTAAAAATGTTTCCAATAAACAACCAGACTGATTCTTTGATAGAAAAAAAAAAAAAAAAAAAAACTCTTGTTGGCCAAATGGGTGAGCTGTTAACATACAAACAAGTATGGCTTTTCTCCTGTTGAGACGTGGACACATATGCTAACAACTGTTCCACTTGACGCCTCAGACATGGGACTTGTTTATCTAAATTAGACATCAATGTAGGTCACTTTAGCCTCTGTCTCTCCAATCAATCGCTGCAGTAATGGTTGTGAGCGTGCTCAGTGTGTGGGAACTCGGGGTTTGGCAGCACTCGCAGCTCTCTGGGGGCCAGGATAGAGACCTCATGCTGATCCACATATGCTCCAACTGCCTGGCCAAATCTGCTCCAAGTCACAAGGGGAGAGATGTCAAGTATGGCAGCTCCGCACGGAGCATGTGCTACTGTATGTCTTTTCATGATGTAAAAAAAAATGATGAAAAATAAAACAATTCAACACGGATTTCTCTATTCTAATCACCTAATGTACATTGTTTTTAGACCAATTATAAATTAATCATTCATTTGCTGTTTATTATTGACTGGTTGTATTGTATTGATAGCCAGGCCTGCCAGACAAACTCTTTTCCTGTTTTATACAATGAAGTTAGATGGTACCCCTTTGTTTAAATTTTGTTTCTATGGGCAGAACAATCACATGTGCAGTAACCAATCAGAGATGTAACAGTGCACTGCTGACCCAAACAAACAGGGTGGTTTGCCGCTTTTGCCATAAAACACCAGAATACTCTGTACTAATTTCTGAACGGGGACAGCAGCAGAAGCCAGTTGTCTGAAGACTTATGGAAAAAGTGGGTTCGAATGTGGTCATTACGCTGGATGTCAATGGGACAAGAAAAATTTCCACACCAACGAGGACTTCAGCAGAACCACACTTCAGGAAAACACTGAACGCTGTTCAGGTCAGAGACGTATAGCTCAGTAGCCAAGGCTACCTTGGTTTTCACCCATATATGTCAGTCCACACTATGTTATTCCAACATGAATCTGGCTTATATAAATGAGCTTTTGCCAACCTCAAGTCACTCTGTGGCCTGGCATCACCCTCACATACAGCTGTTCTTTGTGCAAAGTGCACTGCATTGTTGACCCATCTGCAGCAGATGATCTTGTAGGTCTTCGGAGGTGATCTGTGGGTTGTCTTCAACCATTCTCACCATTCCTTGCCTATGTCTCTCTGGTATTTTTCTTGGCCTGCCACATCTGGCCTTAACATCAACTTTGCCTGTGTCCTGCATTTCCTGATTACCACCTTAAATACCTTTTCTTATTATTGAATGCACCTCTCTATGAAGTTCAAAGCTTAACTAACTAATCTAACAAGGTTTGTGTTGCAAGTAATCCATTTTGAGAAGCTACATGCATTCAATTCAGCAAACTTATACAGGTGCCCAAACTTTTGCACATTTTTCACATACTTCATATTTCATACATCTAAATACTGCTACACTAAAAACTGTTGTTTGGAAAACACCCTAGAACTCAGATGTCACTAGAAAATGAATGACATATCTCTGTGATCTTTTTTCATAAATTTGTTATTAATGATAGCAGATTCATTATTGTAATATGTAACTGTTGGCAGGCTACAAAAGGCTACACTAGAACAGCCACAACCTTTTGTGTCTGCATGCTCGCATCACTGTCCATTTGCTTTTGTGTTTACCTCAAGCAGTGGGTTAGCGGTAGCATTTGAGTAAATAAACAGACTTAGTGATGATCTACAGGTCTGTCCCATGTGCTCTTGAGGGAGATTTAGCTGGGGTGTTCAGTGTCCACCTGTCCCAGTTATAACCAGGGCTCAAGTCCTCTCAAAAAACATGGAGCGAAACATGGCGGGTGCCATGGTTGATATCGCACTGTCTCAGGAGCTGCCAGGTATTGAAACTTGGTACCACTAAGTATCAAAGCTTTTCAGCCAATGCAGGTATTGTTGTTTGGTACCCAGCCTTAGACGGGACTGTTCAATCTTAGCGTGATGTAGTGTGTTCATTTAGCAATAGGCAAAAATGAAAAATGAAAATGAGAATATTAGTTCTTCTTCTACTTCTTCCTCATCTGTCACCTTAAAGAGGATAGGGTTACTATTCTCTGCATCCTGCACACCAACTAACTTCATGTCCTTTTTCACTGCATCCTTAAATCTCCTTTTTTGGTCTTCCTTTAAGCCAGTGGTCTCCAACCTTTTTTGGTTTGTGTACCCCCTGCTCTATGTGTCATACCATGAGTACCCCTTCACTTATCTGTTGATTATTCTTCATAAAGTCATCAAATAAAACAACAGAATTAATGTACTTTAGAGACAAACTCTCCTGCATTTTTTCTTCCAAACTCAAATTCAAGATAAAATAATAATAATAATAATAATAATAATAATAATAATAACAATAATAATAATAATAATAATAATAATAATAATAATAATAATTTGCCTGCCTTTAAAATAAAATATTAAAATATAACAACTGCATTTATTTTATGTTCAGAATTAATTAAAAAATGTAATTAAATTATCCTGTCTAAACCAATAAAAAAAAACTAATTCTACAAAAAAATAAAAAATTAATTAAATTAAAAAATCATTAGAATAACTCCCCTTTGAAATTAGCTATTAAACCTAGAAAGTATTAAACAAAATATAATATTAAAATAATCTTATTTGTGGTTTTAGCAGTCAACGAGACTCTTGAAGTATGTTATGAAATAATTCCAAGTACCCTCTGCAAAAGTACCCCTGGGGGTCAAGACACTTCACACACCTTGCCTGTATGAATGTGTCAGTGTGACTGTGTTTGTGGTGGTTGGAGAAGCCGTAGGCACACGATGGCAGCCATGTTTCCACCACCAAGTGTGACTGAGGAGTGAATGAATAATGCACCAAATTGTAGTGACTTTGACTGTATAGAAAAGTGCTTTATAAGACTAATGCATAATAATAATAATAATAATAATAATGCATTAGTCTTATATAATCCGGTGTTTGGGTTTGGTCTCACTGAAAGCATACTCGTGCCGCCGTCTATCACACTTGTGTAGGCTACGAAAATGGTAAATTATTATTTATATATATATATTTATAGTCACAAATAAAACTAATAATGTCAGGGATTTTACTACAACTCTATTTTATATTTTTATTGCCTGTTGGAATCAAATATAATGCTTTTTAATGCCATTTAAGGGCTTAATTTTCACAAAATTAATTTAAAAGTACAGTACGGTACCAAAACAAAAAAATGTAAACAAAAACAACTTGGGCATTATGTTCAATATCATATTTACGGAAATTTTATTTTTATTGATTGAAATGTTATTTTTATTGATTTAAATATGTATGTATGTATATATATTAGAGCTGGGAAAATGATTGTGTTAATTTATTGATTTAATCGCCTTAATTTCAATTGATGCATCGATTAATTTGATCACAACAAAAATATTATGATGACACTGACAGAGGCAGCAACACGCCACAGGTCTTTGCGAGCGAAAAAGACGACACATTTCTGTTTCCATCCCTCAGGCGCGTTTGAGATGAGCCAGACTTGCGCAGTTTCGATCAGTGTCGGTCTGTGCACAGTGCTCAGGTTAGATTTGTGTCCGACTTCAATCCAAACGAGACCAGCGCCTGAGCCGCCGCAGTTCATCAGGAGCAACTGCGGAGGCTGCACGGCTCAGTGCATGATGGGAAAATGCTCACCTGTCAGCAGTGAACGGACAGGTGATTGGATCTGAGTTTAGTGCTGATCAGAAACATAACGCACGACACTTCACTGCCCTCCTCTCCTTCTTCCCCCACCTCTTTTTAAGAAAAATACAGACTAAAGTTACAGTTTTGACCTGGATAAAGCAACACACGCGAGAAGTGGATTTTGGGCGTGATGGTGCGTGATCTGAGCCACAAACTGTCCGACTTCAGTACAGGTGTATTTCCCCTCCTCTCATTGCAGCCGTGCACTCTCATTCACAATCCAGGCGAGGTGCAGTTCATCTGGAACGAGCCTAATGCAACAAGTGAACGAGCTAAAGCAACATGAGTGAGCAAAAAGACACATTGCTAAATGGACAATTCTGCTTCAAATCGTCACCAGACAGCAATATAGACAAAACCAAAGTTATGTGCAGTCTATGCAAGGATGAGTTCAATTACCACTGGAGTAACACAGTTCATAGTATTTACACTGTTGTGAACCACAACAATTGTTATTAATTGAAGAATTAAACTTATTTTAGTTAAAGTTCTAAAAGAGATTACACATGCTTTTTTAGGTAAGTTTTGTGTATTTGTTGGTTGTACTTTATTTAGGCAAACTTTGTCTGAGTTACAGGTCTCAAAGAGACTATTCATTTATTTTCTTTGCAAGTTTTGTTTGCATTGCACAAGTTTACAGTAAAGTATGTGAAGGTTAATTCAAAATAAACTTTCTAAATTTACAATTTTGTGTTTGTACATGAATTCATAATACGATTAATTGCGATTAATAATAAGTTATTAATTTTTTTCAGATTTGCGATTAATTTATTAATTTGTTTTATCAATTCCCAGCCCTAATATATATATATATATATATATATATATATATATATATATATATATATATATATATATATATATATATATATATATATATCAGAGCACCTTTAATGCATTATTCCCCTTTGGGAACCCTGACAAAGCATCTAACCTCTCATCTCACTGAGTGACAGACAGCCATTCATCCACTGCTGTTTAGATTGAGCAAATAAGCATATATGATTGTAAGAGTTAGAAAAGTCAGCATAGCTCAAAACATTCATAACATTTTCATTAACAGTGTTTTTGCTGCAGTCAAATACAAAAAGCGATGCCTTACATAACTAAATGCCAGCTCTTGGCAGCTTGCAGAACCAACTATTTTAACTTTTGAATAAGTCAGCCTCTGCCAGAGAAAAAGAGGTAATAATAAAGTGCAAACAGTCGGGCCTCCTTGCCTCCAATCCTCCCTCTGTGCTAAAATAATGAGGTTGCTCGCACTGATCTGAGCAATGGCCATCGTCAAAGAGGCAAACAATAGCACTGCAGCCTCCTGATGCCCACAGACAAAGCAGATCACAAGCCCAGTGCTGAGATTACACACCCACACGTCCAATCTATTAATGAGATGCTCTGAATAATTGAACTAAAGCAACATTAAAGTAAAAAAAAAAAAAATAAGACGATAAAATATGAAGGCGACATCTGGACACTTGTTAAAGAGGAACCTCCAGTCACTGTTTTCTTGGGAAAGATGAATTTTTGAAGAATGCCATTGTCTGTGGATGTTAGTGCAGAAGGGCCCAGTGGGGAACTTTTTCTCTCTGCTCAGTCTGAGTGTCAGTACGTTTACATGGCACTTACTACTCAGATTAAGGTCCATATTCAGATTAAGCTCATGCTCAGAAAAAGGTATTTACATGAGCTACTGGAATTGGAATATTCCTGTTTAGAGGTTTAGAATATTCTGTTGTGTTCATATATGAGATATAAAACTGATTTATAGCAGAAATTTAAAACATTACTGCCTTGTCAGTATTTAATAAAAGGACGAGTGTAAATCCTGGAGTATAGCGGTGAGAGGCTGGAGGTAAAGCTAATGCTAACACTAAGGTAGACTTCCTGTTTCCTGTTTAGTCCTATATTTTAACAATTCTCTATATGACATTTTTTGTTTGATTTGTGTTAATGTAAAAGTTAAAAATAAATGCATCCATCCATCCATCTTCTTCCGCTTATCCGGGACCGGGTCGCGGAGGCAGCAGTCTAAGCAAAGATGCCCAGACTTCCCTATCCACAGACACTTCCTCCAGCTCTACCGGGGGGACCCCAAGGCGTTCCCAGGCCAGCCGAGAGACATAGTCCCTCCAGCGTGTCCTAGGTCTTCCCCGGGGCCTCCGCCCGGTGGGACATGCCCGGAACACCTCCCCAGGGAGGCGACCAGGAGGCATCCGGAACAGATGCCCGAGCCACCTCAACTGACTCCTCTCAATGTGGAGGAGCAGCGGCTCTACTCCGAGCTCCTCCCGTGTGACAGAGCTCCTCACCTTATCTCTAAGGGAGCGCCCAGCCACCCTGCGGAGGAAACTCATTTCGGCCGCTTGTATCCGGGATCTTGTCCTTTCAGTCATGACCCAAAGCTCATGACCATAGGTGAGAGTAGGAACGTAGATCGACTGGTAAATCGAGAGCTTCACCTTTCGGCTCAGCTCCTTCTTTACCACAACAGACCGATACAGCGACCGCATTACTGCAGACGCTGCACCGATCCGTCTGTCGATCTCACACTCCATCCTTCCCTCACTCGTGAACAAGACCCCAAGATACTTGAACTCCTCCACTTGAGGTAGGAACTCTCCCCCAACCTGGAGAGGACAAGCCACCCTTTTCCGGTCGAGAACCATGGCCTCGGACTTGGAGGTGCTGATTCTCATCCCAGCCGCTTCACACTCGGCCGCAAACCGCCCCAGTGCACACTGAAGGTCCTGATTTGATGAAGCCAACAGGACAACATCATCCGCAAAAAGCAGAGATGAAATCCTGTGGTTCCCAAACCAGACTCCCTCCGGCCCTTGGCTGCGCCTTGAAATTCTGTCCATAAAAATAATGAACAGAACCGGTGACAAAGGGCAGCCCTGCCGGAGTCCAACATGCATTGGGAACAGGTCTGACTTACAACCGGCAATGCGGACCAAGCTCCTGCTCCGGTCATACAGGGACTGGACAGCCCTTAGCAAAGGGCCCCGGACCCCATACTCCCAGAGTACCCCCCACAGGATGCTACGAGGGACACGGTCAAACGCCTTCTCCAAATCCACAAAACACATGTGGACTGGATGGACGAACTCCCATGAACCCTTGAGCACCCGATAGAGGGTGTAGAGCTGGTCCACTGTTCCACGGCCAGGACGAAAACCGCATTGTTCCTCCTGAATCCGAGGTTCGACTATCGGCCGAATTCTCCTCTCCAGTACCCTGGAATAGACTTTCCCGGGGAGGCTGAGGAGTGTGATCCCCCTGTAGTTGGAACACACCCTCCAGTCCCCCTTCTTAAAAAGAGGGACCACCACCCCGGTCTGCCAGTCCAGAGGCACTGTCCCCGACCGCCACACGATGTTGCAGAGACGTGTCAGCCACTACAGCCCCACAACATCCAGGGACTTGAGGTACTCAGGACGGATCTCATCCACCCCCGGAGCCCTGCCACTGAGGAGCTTTCCAACCACCTCAGTGACCTCACTCAAGCTGAAGTCAAAAATAAATGCAATGTTGTTTTTTTTAAACGCAAAAGCACTGCGGTGCCGTCCAAAACCGGAAACAGCTGTTGCTAATAACTGCTAGCTTGTTTTGTGAAGAAAGAATTAAGAACATTTTTATCACTCACAAAGTGGCAATAAAGGTGAGAGCAAGCAAAAATGTGATTAAAGTGTTTACATGTCGCAATAAAGTGAATAAGATCAGAATACTGCAGGCATCTTATTTCGATTAAGGCTTATCCTTAATAATCTAATTAAGGTAATTATAAAACCTGGGGTTCAGGACCCTCACTAGGGGTCGCCAGAGCTTCACAGTGGGTCGTGAGGGCCTCTTGAAAAAGGGTCCAAGCTAGGGCTGAATGATAATGCAAGGAAGACTGGCATTGCAGTGGTAACAGAAAATGTGTTTAGAAATTGTTAAAATAGATTAATGATAAAATGTTGTCCGGGGTCTTGTCCTGTTTGACATTCAGGTTGAATGACTGTATTATGATAATTATGTAGCTTGTATTTGATAACGTTCCTTGCAGTACATGTAAACTGTTTGAACGTTACTCGTCACTCATTCCATTGCATGTAAACACACATCAAATGTCGTGTGCAACATGTCCTGCATTACAGTTGTCCTTGTAAATTGGAATTTTCACCTTCCGAGTCATAAATGTCAATTCAAACACCCCCAGAGGTTGGCGTTCCTACTTGGGAGACTTGTACCCCTAAACGGAAAAACCTCATCATCCCTGAGTTTGAAAATCCAAGATGATTGCGCCCCTATGTTACAAAAAATTCAAAGTATCTACTATAATATTTACAGAGCTTGTGTTATTATTCATGTGTTGTCCATGACAGTCCAACTTCCAACCTTAGACCCCAGTCTTTGTCTGACCTTTGCCTTCCTTCGACCCTGATCTCTGGTATGAGAATTTCTGCACAAACTGTCAGAAACCGTCTCAGGGAAGCTCATCTGCATGCTCGTCGTCCTTATCGGGGTCTCGACCTGACTCCAGGTCGTCGTCGTAACCTGACTTGAGTGGGCAAATGCTCACATGCGATGGCGCCTGGCACGTTGGAGAGGTGTTCTCTTCACGGATGAATCCCGGTTTACACTTTTCAGGGCAGATGGCAGACAGCGTGTGTGGCGTCGTGTGGGTGAGCGGTTTTCTGATGTCACTGTTGTGGATCGAGTGGCCCATGGTGGCGGCGGGGTTATGGTATGGGCAGGCGTATGTTATGGACGAAGAACACAGATGCATTTTATTGATGGCATTTTGAATGCACAGAGATATCGTGACGAGATCCTGAGGCCCATTGTTGTGCCATACATCCAACAACATCACCTCATGTTGCAGCGTGATAATGCACGACCCCATGTTGCAAGGATCTGTATACAATTCTTGGAAGCTGAAAACATCCCAGTTCTTGCATGGCCAGCATACTCACCAGACATGTCACCCATTGAGCATGTTTGGGATGCTCTGGATCGGCGTATACGACAGCGTGTTCCAGGTCCTACCAATATTCGGCAACTTCGCACAGCCATTGAAGAGGAGTGGACCAACATTCCACAGGCCACAATCGACAACCTGATCAACTCTATGCGAAGGAGATGTGTTGCACTGCATGAGGCCAATGGTGGTCACACCAGATACTGACTGGAGTCCCCAGACCTCCCAGTAAACCCCCCCAGTAAAACAAAACTGTATGTTTCAGAGTGGCCTTTTATTGTGGCCAGTCTGAGGCACACCTGTGCAATAATCATGCTGTCTCATCAGCATCTGGATATGGCACACCTGTGAGGAGGGATGGATTATCTCGGCAAAGGAGAAGTGCTCACTATCACAGATTTGACAGATTTGTGAACAATATTTGAGAGATATGGTTATTTTGTGTATGTAGAAAAAGTTTCAGATCTTTGAGAGCAAAAGCAAAAGTGTTGCGTTTATATTTTTGTTCAGTGTATGTATTGTCTCTGCTTCATATGACTCGTCACCTTTTAGTACATTCAGTATATTCATGGAAACTTTTCAATCACAGGAATTGAGAGGCAGCGGGCTCCCCCCCTCTGCTTTTCCCCTCTGCTCCAGCCTCGTCCCTCTTGTCCTCTCCATCTTTTGTCCGTCGATATGTGGGACTCTCAGGTCTCCTCTACTGTGGGACTGCCTTTTGCTGCGCTCTCTAAGTGCGTGGAGAACCCGCGGCAGCGCTCTCCGTCGCTACATTGCTTCAACACAAGTTCGGCTCCAGTACGAACTACAGTCCATGACCATTAGCCACTGACACATGTACAGACTCCTGCAACGTGAGTAAACCGTTTGGTGCCACACAAAACTGAATACAAACCAAGACGCACCGCAATAGCGGGTGGGGTAATTATTAACCCTTTACTGTTGGAATGGTTACTTATTGATAGCTGCTATATTGGGCCAGGTACAGACTGTGATTCTGTGATACTTTGTTTAATGGTATGAGTGAGAGTGTGGATGGGTTTCAATATGGATTTTTATTAAAGAACCGTATAATTGTATATTGATAAATATTTAATAAAGTCTGTTTATTTTCATATTTCTCTGTCTCACCGTCCACTCAGTTTAGCGAACCTGTGTGTCCTTAAATGTATATTGAGCAGTTGTTGAATGGATATTTTTCCCTATTTTAATAAACAGGGTGGCGTTTGAGCACCCTCTACTGCGACCCCTCACGCCATAGACTGGCGTTCCTCACAGGATCTAAAGTTATTCTGGTTACATTCTCCTATGAAGCGCCCCTAGAGCCACGACACATGGGCATATCCAGACCGGATCCTCCCTTCCCCATGCTTTCATCCAGTGTCCACCTAGGGGACATCGCTACACCCCATCTCAGGACTCCTTTTCATTCTATTCTTTAAACTGTGTACTATGTAGTTGAGCAATATGGTTCTATCACAGTGGTGTACACTCTTGTTGCTAATCTTGCTAACGTCAACATTCCCCCAACTCTGCTCTGTACATGTAAGCTGATCAGTGTGTGACATTCAGAGTTTGACGTCAAAATTCTTAGAAATGTTTAATTTACTCCCTTAAAATCTCCCATAAACTCGTAAGCCATATATTATACTCCATTTACAAATACCACCCTACATAAAGGTCCTGTCTATGAATATAAATACTTATGTGTCTTTTAACACCATGTTTTGCCTATTTTTTTAATTTTTATTTTTTGTAAATAAATTCACATTGAATTAACTTTAATTCCATTTAAGTTAAGTTTAGTGATCTTTATCTAGCTGGTCAAGAACTATCTACTTTCAGTTGTTGGGTGCTTTATAGCTTAATGTTTCCATGTGGGTAGTAATTGTAGTTGGCATAGCTTCCAAACTTGTTCAGTGTGTGGTGCTTTTATAGATATTCTGATGGTGTACATTGAAGGACATGTATCATATTTGAAGTAAAAGAGAGAGATGACTGAAGCCTTCATAATTTGTCTACTTACACAGGCCTCAGGGTTAAAATTATTCTCTGGAATTAATGTGACAAATTCTTTAAAGTGAAAAAGATAGGCACTTACCAACCAAGAATCAAAACCAGACTGGCAATGGCAATGACAGCACCGAATCCAAGCTACAAATCACAAACTGTTCAGTGAAGGAGCCTGTTGTTTACTATAACTATCCGAGCATTGTTTTCTCAACTGTTTGACCATTATTTTGTCTGTGTTAATGCTAATGCAACATGTTTTTGTAATAAAGGCTTTCTCTTGACATAGTTTGAAACTCACTTTTTTATTTTTATCTAATAGAGCAGGAGAACACTGTGAAACAAATTTACTATACTCTTGTGACCTTAAGAACATAATGTCCATTTCCAAAAAACTGCTATAAAAATTCAACAGATACTTTTTTTTTTCTTTTGTTGCATAAATCTCTTAAACTTCAATCCTGCTGAAGACTATCAAACATTTCCAACAATTTGGGGGATTTTAATCTTTAAATGCCAATCTCAAAAGCTAAAGTTGCTGTTTTTGTTCATGAAAAAACAAACAAACAAAAAACTTTTTTTCCTAGTGATTTTTTATATATTATAAAACAATATCAGAGGGTAATATTGTCGCTTATGTGTGCAGCGCACCACAACGCCATTGTTCAGAGCTACAAAAAATATAAATCTAAAGCATAAAATTTAGCTTGTGATAGCTTATTATGAGTAATTAATTGTAACTATATACACAGGCAAATACTATAACTTCACAGGCATATGCAATAAATATTAAACAACAATAAAAACATGGGGGTATATGGGGTAGGCTGTGTGTGCGGAACACCAGAACAGGTAATTGCGCAATCATTAGAAAACCAATAAATGCTTATAAGAAATACTATTACTACTACTACTACTACTACTACTACTACTACTACTACTAATAATAATAATAATAATAATAATAATAATAATAATAATAAACTGAATGAAGAACAAACAAACAATGCCAATAATTTTAGAAAACAGACGGGCACGTCTCTCCTCCCTCCTGTCAAAGTGTAGGTAACACATGATATCACGGTATCTGCTCTGTGCCATGGTGGTTCTAAAAAAAGGCAAGCTGTTTTTATTGTATGCCCCTGCACATAGAGAGGGATGATAAAAGGCTTTAGCTCTGGGATGGAGAGGTCCCACAAATGAGCCCCAGAGCGGTGTGCCTCAGCAACAGTACAGTCCCTGATGTGTTGGAGGAGCTTTGGGGTCCAACAGACACAGGAAGACGCTCTGTGGCCTTGTCTTATGCGGACTGTGGGTCCCGCAGTTTCCTTCAGAATATTTTGGGACTGCTGTCCGCCATTGTGCCCGTGTCTTGGAGGCAAAGGCTCCCAACAGGTCTCATCTTTCCCCTGCTCTGTAGGGTGCTCAGCTGCAGAAACAGAGCGCTAATTGGGACAAAATATTTTTTTCAAACTTTTTACAGTCCTGCTTTTGAATTATGTGTATGATTACCTATAAAAATGCTATATTCAACTTATGTGATGTTGGATGCGCTGCCTATCTGCGTCTAGAGCAGGTGCGGCCACGGATTCCCACGCTTCCCATGCACTGCTTAGAAATAAATAAATGAATTAGGCTTAATCAATAAACAAATGAATGCCTAAATGCTGCTATTTGAGAAGTAGGTTACAGCACATGGAACCCCAGACGCCGCTGGGCTGGGGTCATCGGACGCAGCAGCTGGGGAAACCACTGGCACTGTAAATGTGTAACATGTTGGCTACATAATCCATGCCATAATATAACTGAGAAAATGATAACAAAGATGTGACGAACACAGAGCAGCCCACCCCGCTGTCTTCAGTCAAACACATAGACGGCGCTGCACGGCGTATGTCGCCACTTCAAAAGTTTAACTCTTATAAGGGCATGTTGTCTGTTAATATTCAACAAAATGAAAGAACGATAGCCCCAGACTGTGTGTGTGTGGAGCAAGAGGAGTTTTCCAGGACTTTTCTCATCGATTGACAGAAGGACTGGATGGTACCAGCCCCACTTAGGGTTGCCACCTATGTCTGATAAAAAACCTGGACATTTCGGCAACCCAATCAACCCTTTTGCTTATAAGCAGCGGTGCCCTTCACACATCTAACCCAAGACAAAAATTGCCCTTCTACAGTGAAATTGGACAGAACCTTGTGATGGAGCTATATTAGTTTTGCTTTAAGTAGTTACTTTAAGTGGTTAATGTCAACAGATGTGTTTACTAGTATTAATATTAATACTTATTATTTTACTCTCATTAGTAATATAATTTTGATACTATTCTTTTGCTAGTTATTTGTTTAGTTAACTGCTTTACATAATATGTCTAGTCTTTATTATTTTGGCTTATTTCCTACAGTTTTTGATTGTAGACACCTGGGGGCAGTAGTGGGCACAGGTAATAGGTAGGAAGCTGTTGTTGTTTGTTTGTTTGTTTGTTTGTTTTACCAGAGTGAGACAGACAATTAAGTTTTGCTTGTTTGGTCATGCGGAATAAAAAAAATGTATATATATATATATCTATATATATATAGATTTTGCTAAGTTTGTTTGACACTGCACCTTACATTGTTCAGATACTCAGGTGTTCCTAGAGAGGAAAGCTTACCTGATTACTTAGACAGTGGTGTGTGCTTTGCTTGTGCTTGCCTTTTCTGCTCCTGCTCCTGTAGCATCCTCGTCTTCCGTCTCCCCACCCATTTTCACGTTGTTATAGTTTTTCCGTTTTTCAGTCACTCGGTCCAAAGACGATCTGCTGCGTATGCTTCTTTGTCTTGAAATACCACTGCCACAAGAGCCATAGAGTACACACTACGTCATTTACCCAGAGCCAGTAAGCTTGGCCACGAGTCGTCTGCGCAGCGAAGAATTTGCATCATTATGTGTAGTGGATAAACGTAGGCTACAAACAACATAATAGATTAAACAGAAATACAAATTTTACACATCATATAGAAAAACCGGGACATTCAGTGTCCCGGCACAATTTTTTATTTTTTTTCCCGGGACAGACTATTAAAAAGAAGGACAATCAGGTAAAACCGGGACAGGTGGCCACACTAGCCCCACTGCTGCTCCGTTCGGGCTTTCTCTCTCAGACAGAGCAAAGAACTGCCTCGTATCAGCCCAGTGTAGAAGCAACAGGCTTTATGTGGGACGGCACAGCCTCATTCCTGCGCAAACTTTTTGTTAATCCACAGATTTGATCTGTGGATTGTGCGTCAGAGCAAGAGCAGGCTCTGGGCAAGCTCGTCTGATTGGACGCTCTAACGTAAGGCCTGCCTCTTTCCCCCTGTTAGATTCAAGATCATGGGGTAAAAAACGACTGACCTGCAACTAAGTTGATAGAAAATGTCTTTAAATGTATATTCATGTGAAAAACTATAATTACAGCAATAATAGTAATAGCAAAAAAAAAAAAAAAAAAAAAAAGGCATTTGGCACAGAGATAAGTGTGACTTATGACACATTACCGGGTCACAGTGGGATATAAACTACAGTGTGAGTGAACGTTATTATGAGAAGGAATAATTTTACTCTATATTCATAAATTTGTCAAATATATTTCAGGTTTTATAAGTAAGAAAAGGGTTAATTAAGTTTGGTACTGTTAAATTAAATTGTACTGCTCCGGGTCAGAATCAGTGTCCTCCTCGTTGATCCAGTCCACTTCAAAATCTGACACCTCACCCCCATCAGATTCTCCTTCTCCTCTGTCTTGGAACAAAGGCCAAGGCTTCCTCTGGAGTGTATAACTTATTTGCTCTTTTCATTATTTGCAGATATATTATATATACAGTGTGTCTTCCCGCACCATATTTACAATGTATCAGTATGGGAGCAGCCTGAGGCACTGTGGCTTAGAAGTGACAAAATGCTTCTAAAACTTAATGTGTGCATTTTTAGTACACAAGAGGCACTGACAACATAGACATTTTTTCTCCTTGATTTTATTGCACTATTATTACCGTGTCCATTTATGATTCGATAAGGGCCCAACAAAAAATTGTACCCAGGGGCCCCTGAACTGACAATCCAGGCCTGCCTCTGCATGAAATAGTTCTTTCATGCTTGTCTGTGAAGACTCGTATGCTTGGTTATAATACTGGACTATAATGATGATTTTAGTGATGAAAAAAAGTTCCTATTTTTCTAAAAAAATATATCACAAGGGGCAACTACTGTATATTCCATGGGACAAATACAAGAATATGAATTTCAGTCTGATGCTACACAAAAACTAATAATGCACTAAAGCCAGCATTTTGAATAATCTTAAACTTATCCAAGACATTAAAATCTGTTTTGTGGGGGAAAACAAGTTTTTTTTCTGTTTTTTTCATGAACAGTAACAGTAATTAAGCTTTTGAAAATTGTAAATAAAGGATTAAAATCCTCAAAAGTATTGAATGTTTGATGTTTGAGCAAGACTGAAGTTGTTTAAGAGGTTTACGCAGAAAAAAGCAGAAAAAATATTAATCCAGTCAATTTAAATTTTATAGCAGTTTTTTGGAAGTGAACATTTTTATCATTATGGTCACAAGAGTATAGTAAATTGAAGTGATATCTTAGGGTTAAACCCACAGGGGAACAATGCGACTTTGCTTGTTTCTTGTCTGGTTTGGTCTGAGTTATAGACAATGCTACAACTGAGAATAGTCAAAAAGCAGAACAGATTTTGCACTGCCTTCTCTGAGTCATGTGGCACACAAACACAACTTTCATAATACAGTACAACAAGTAGAGTTGCAGAAAAGGGTGTGTGAATATCCTGAACAGTTGCAGAGTGTGGCTCCAAGTTTCATCAAAGCAATTGGTGTTGCATACTTTGTTCGTGGCTTACTCCCACTCCTTTCAACTTCTGTAACCAGTCTTTGATTTGCTTTCACCAGATCTAAACCCAGCTTTCTTCCTCTTTCATCAGAGCTATAATGAGGATTCCTAAATCTTTTTTTGATATTGGACTTGGTCTTTGTTTGATTTGGGTGAAATTATAATTATTTTTTAACAATGCAATTGGGTATGAGCACAGCATAATATAGAGTATACTAAAACTTGTGTGATCCTGTGTTCTGTCTGTCTATTGTGTTCGTTCTGTCCATATCTTGGTTCATTTTCCCAATTGCGAATGCGGAACAACAGAGCAGTACATGTGTTGACCATTGGTGTCACTGGTGAGCACAGTTTAACAGCTTAAAGCAGCGGACAATGGCTGAACTTTTTAAGGAGTACCTATAGCATGTCAGTAGCACTATCATTGACTATTTTGCCTCATTTTATTGTCTCCTATTTAATAAATGTAGCGTAAAAACCTCCTTGAGCACAACCATATTTGTATTTGTTGCTGCTCTTTACCTTTAAAGTTTTTTACTATTACTTTTTGCCCTTTACAGGTTATTAAACATAACACAGAATGACATTAAT
This sequence comes from Bostrychus sinensis, assembly GCA_020698575.1. NCBI lineage: Eukaryota > Metazoa > Chordata > Actinopteri > Gobiiformes > Eleotridae > Bostrychus > Bostrychus sinensis. Next base: position 35,343,200 of record CM036248.1, read on the forward strand.
AACAGTTGTAATGGATGGCTCTATTTGCATATGTTATTATTATTATTATTATTATTATTATTATTATTATTTAGGCATCATCTTAACTTTATTATTGAAGGTTTTAATAGAGGAGAATGTTCAGCATATAAATAAACTTTGCTTGTATAAATAGCGGGCAGCTGTCATTAATTTCATGACTTCTGTGGGTTCTCTCTGGGTACTCAGGCTTCCTCCCTCTGCCCAGAGACATTCATGTGTTAGGTGAATAGGTGACTCTAAATTTCCCCAAGTGAATGAATCTGAGAGGGAATGGTTGTCTGTGTATGTCTCTGTGTCAGCCCACAGACTGGAGACTAGCTGGCCCCTAGTGGAAGCTTTGGATTTTTGCATGATTTTGTCATAAAATGTGATCTGATCTTCATCTAAGTCACAAACATAGACAAACACAGTCTGCCTAAACTAATGCTGCAAAAAATATATATGTTTCCATGTGTTTATTGGATATTCATTTAAACAGTCACAACACAGGATTGAAAAAGCATGTGAACACCTAAGGTAATGACCTTTTTCAAGAGCTAATTTAGTTAGTTGATTGGACGCAACCTAGAGTCCAATCATTGTGAGAAGATTGGGTTGTGTGGGTTAAAGTGGCCCTGCCCAATAAAAAACACCTCCCAGTTTTGAGTTTGCTATTCTGAAGAAGCTGGGAACCATGCCTCGCACAAAAGAGCTCTCAGAAGACCTACAAGTAAGAATTGACTTGCATAAAGCTGGAAAGGGTTACAAAAGTATCTCTAAAAGTCTTGATGTTCATGAGTTCATGGTATGACAGATTGTCTATAAATAGAGGAGGTTTCCTAGGAGTGGCCGTCCTGTAAAGATGACTGCAAGAGAACAGCGCAGAATGCTCAGTGAGGTGAAGAAGAATCCTAGAGTGTCAACTAAAGACTTACAGAAATCTCTGGAACAAGCTAACATCTTTGTTGACAAATCTACAATGGGTAAAACACTGAAGCAGAATGGACTTGATGGGAGGACACCACGGAGGAAGACACAGCTGTCCAAAAAATATATATATATATTGCTGCATCTAAAGTTTGCAAAATATCTCCTGGATGTTCCACAGCACTACTGGCAAAATATTCTGTGGACAGATGAAACCAAAGCTGAGTTGTTTGGAAGGAACACACAACGCTAATGTGTGGAGAAAAAAGGCACAGCACACCAACATCAAAACCTCATCCCCACTGTGAAGTATGGTGGAGGGAGCATCATGGTTTGGGGCTGCTTTTCTGCCTCAGGGTTTGGGCAAATTACTATCATCAACAGCAAAATAAATTCCCAAGTTTATCAAAACATTTTGAAGGAAAACTTAAGACCATCTGTCCACCAACTGAAGCTCAACAGAGGATGGGTGATGCAACAGGACACTGACACAAAACATAGAAGCAAATCAACAGCAGAAAGGCTTCAACAGAAGAAAATACTCCTTCTGGAGTGGCCCAGTCAGAGTCTTGACCTCAACCCAATTGAGATGCTGTGGCATGACCTCAGAAGAGCGATTCACACCAGACATCCCAAGAATATTGCTGAACTTAAACAGTTTTGTAAACCGGAATGGTCCAAAATTCCTCCTGAGCATTGTGCAGGTCTGATCTTCACTACAGAAAATATTGGGCAACTTCAGGCCTTATATTTACTTAGTTTACATGCTTGTACTCTATTTCATTATATAAAAGCCCTTCGTTTATTATTTTCTCTATCTGAAGATGATATGAAATTGTGTGCACTGAGATGTTATCATGTGCCAAGAAAAACCTGAATTATATTTAAAAAAAATCTAAAATGCATGTTTTTTTACAGCTTTATTACTGCATGAAAGTGTTGATACGTAGTTGTAGGTTCTCAGTTATCCAGGAGAATTCAGTAAAAAAAAAAAAAAAAACATTAAACAAGACAGTCATCTTGACAGTTTGTTTTTAGAAGACGATCTGTCACCTAGTCATTTCTACTGAGAACTGCTGTGTTATTAGAAGCTCATATACCTACAGCAGTTTCCTCCCAGAGCAAGTGGTCAAAACTGATGAGGCTCACGGCAGTCCACAGCAGTCAGCAGCTGAATGGCCTGTGTGCAAATTTCCCTGCAGTTAGCTGCTTCTTTAAGGGGCAGCCCCACCTTGTTATTGACGTGACTGGTACATCCCAATGACATGCGCACTAAGTTCATGAGGTCAGTATGTGGAGGGATGCTGCAGGAGCAAGCATGCAAACAACTTCACGAACTATAATAAATGTTGTGCGTGAATGCAAAAGTAAGTTATATCTGCATGGTAAAGTTATTCTTAGTAGCTCTAGATTGGATTTTATTTGTATATGGATCTTTTGAAGTGAATCGATGGTATTCTCTGTTGTGTGCGAAGTTTCTTACTAATTAATACCTCTATGTCCACCATTGCCCAACATGAGGTTTCATAACCCATGACGTCCTCAGGTGGTCTCGGTAGACATCTGGTGGTCGCTTAGTGGAACTGTCAATAGCATTTGTATTTATTAGTATCACTAAATTATTAGACTTTGTTCATAGAGCTGTGTGTATATTAATCATTAGCACCTACTAGCCATTGTTTATTATAGCATATACTGTTCATTTTATATAATGTTCACATATTCTCTGTAATGCTCTGTATGTATATTCAGTTCTAAATATGCCTATTGGTTTTTATTATAGGATACCACACACATTCATGCCATTCAAACACTGTATGTCACAAACAGGCAACTGTACCGTACCTTATTTGGGGATTTTGTTAAAGATTACTCAAACCTCTGCATCTGCTGCAGTTTTTCTGACAGAAAACTTAGACCAGACTAGTGTACCCCAGCACATCGTACATCCAACAATATATTACAGCCTGGACTGTGGTCCCAGGCAGAAAGGTTTTTTTTTTTTCATCTTAACAATAATGGCTTTCCTAATTCCACATTTTTACCAACCTCTTTGGCTGAAATCCAGACATTACTGTCCTCTAAGGAGTGAGCTGTCTCCTTCAGGTGGAGACTGCAGACTGTGCTCCAGTTGAGTTATGTCTCCTTCAGATACTTTCTATGGTGCAAGGGTTTGGATTCCCCAATTTACAGATCACTGCATTCTTCACTGCACTGAACAGGGTAGACTACAATGCTCTGTTTGTGAAAGGGGGTGTTGTCCTTAGGGTGCCCAAATCTCTGTCGAGTTTTGCCAGGTTTGAGTGTACTGAAATGTTGTAATTATTAAAAATCTGTCAGTTTTTTAGTTTTTTTAGAAAGTTTGGCTAAATCCTAGTTTCACTCTGACAATAGACCAACAACTTCAGAATTATGCTAATGTCTCTCCGGTGGGTAACGGCCTTGCGTCAGACATCAGTCCAAGCCATTCAGTTGCTGACTGCCCCAGGTTGTTATCATGTTTGACCACTCTCTCTGGGATGGAAGTGCTCTGTATAAGCTTCTACTCACACAGCAGTTATCAGTAGAAACTACTAAGTCTTTTGTATAAAGAAACCTTTTCTAAAAACAAGCCATGTTCAGATGACATTTTTGTCTAAGCTTTTGTATTTAATAATGGTAAGTTATTCTAAAGTGTTACTGAATGTCTTACTATTTCTCATTAAGCTCATGGGACGTGCTAAAATGTTTAGAAATTTTTATTTATTTATTTATTTTAAATAAACATTAACAAAGGGACTTTTGTGTAACCGACTAATTCATTTAAAACCAAAAAAAATTAGCCCAAGTTCTCCGGGTGAGGCAGCTCTTGATAATGTCCCGCTAATGACAGGGGTGCACTCTCACTTCTAATCAAGCGCACCAACTATCTAAAGACCTCTAATAGCTCATTCTGTTTGCCTGCTTACTTTAAATGATTACCGGCGTATTCTGCATGACAATGGCGTAATTTCCCACGCGCCCCTCATTTTCTGCACTGGAAATTCGACTGATTGGGTTTGTATTGTTTGCCTGATCACACGCGCCTTCCATATTTCTGAGGTGGAAATTGATGCTGTCATTTTGGCACCATTGTTTCATTACAAATAGGCCTGATGGAGTATTCATTTCCTGCTTTTTACCACGAAATGTGAGGTTTTCACCTGCCACACGCAAAATAGCATGTATTAGTCAACATAATTAGAACCTTCAACTGTGTAGTCGTGACTGTTTTGGCAAATTATTGTGTTATTTTGAAAAAGAAATTATACGAAAAAGACCTTTTCTGATTCTACCCACATGTTTTGCAACTTGCTGCCAACCCAACAAGTTAGACAGCTGCAGAAACAACAAAGTAGTTCCAAAATAGCACTCCGACTAAAGTTATGGCTCTAAACAACCTTCTCTGCTCAGACGCTGTTCTCTACTGACAAAAGGAGCTTTAGCACTCACTTTATTCAAAAGAAAAGGCTTTTGTTTTTCCCTAAACGTTTTAACAGTTTCAAATTATATTGTTATGGGCAAACACAAGTCTGACCAGCCACCCAAATGTTTTTTTAATTCTGCACATTTAGACTGGTCAATGTTGATTTAATTCACATAGATATGGGGCAGTAAAAACATAGATTCAATCAGAGAAATAAACTCCTTTTCTGGGGCCAGGTAGTGGGGGCAGTCTCAGCAGAAATACCCAGACTTCCGTCTCTCTGGACACTTCATCCAGTTCTTTTTGGGAAATCCCAGAATTCCCAGGCCAGCTGGGAAACACAGTCCCTCCAGCGTGCCCTAGGAGCCTACCTCCCAATGGGACATGCCTGAAAAATCTTTCTAGAAAGGCATCCAAGGGAGAATTTGAAACCCTTACCTGAACAACGATGTTGAGGAGCAGTGGGTCTACTTTGAGCTCCCCCTGGATGACCAAGTTCCTCACCATATCTCTACTAGGTACTGCCCAGCCACTCTAGAAAACTGATTGCCTTAAAAAATGCTGATGCCAACTCAAGACTTTAGTTACACCAACTAATTTCTTTTTTCACCAAATTTGGCACATATGAGAACATGACCCATGACTGCTCAAAAACGAAACTAAAGAAATTATTGCAGAGTGACTTGACACCTTGACTTGTGACTTCAAAAGTGAATCCAGTCAGTAGTGCATATGTAGGGGCGGCTCCAGACAAATACTATTGAGGGGGCAATGGGGGGTCCATATTAAATAAAGCGGGGGCAATGAAATTCTGACAACAATATACACCAAAAACAACAGGCTAAAATCAATATCCAAACTATAAATTACTATTAGTATTGAGCAACAGTTCTATCTAGACCAGTGGTGCCCAACCTTTTTCGGCTCGCGATCTACTTTTAAAGTCATCAAGGCCAGGAGATCTACCTTTATTTATTTGTTTTACCCATTATTTCTATTAGACACAGCATTATCAGGGTTATTATTGCAGTGGTTAAATATGAAAATAAAAATAGAAATAACCTCTTTAATAAAGTCACATTTTATTAAACTAAAATGATAAATGTTCATTATCAACTCAAGACAGGAATAACTGAATCTGTAGCATGTAAAGTTTTGTCAGTGATATTTACAACATTCCATCATTTCCTAAAACTGCTGATTATTATGGATTATAATAGGCCTACTATATTTATAATTATGCCTGAATTAAACTGCAGTATCAATGCAGCTTATCATCAAAGCTCAGCATTATTTTAGTAATATTGATGAGTGACAGGAGCTCCATGGTAATGCTCAGGGGAGGAGCTTGTGAGACTTTGGCAAAGTCAGCTTTCCTCACGGCAACAACAACAAACTACTGCAGGACAAAAAGCAAACAGGTAGACTACATCAGGCTCTGACACCTTCCTCACCTGTCTCCTCCCTGATACCTCTGCCTCTCCTCCTGTGTGTGTGTGTGTGTGTGTGCGTGTGTGTGCGTGTGTGCGTGTGTGTGTGCGTCAGCTCCGCGGCGCTGTTCAGAGCGGCCGCAGAGCGCGAGCTGCCCGCAGCCTCCACAACAGAACTGAAGAGAAAGCGGCCTTGTTATCAAGTTGCTTTCCATGGTGTCCCATGTGTTAGAAACAGACTGGTCAATCTGCGTCAATCAAATGCCATAGGCATATGACTTTATTTGGAAAGACATGGCTCCGTGATCTACCCTCACTGCTTTTACAATCGACTGGTCAATCGCGATCAATGGGCCCCTGATCTAGAATCTTCAGCATAACTGCTATATACAGTCTTAATTTAAGTGGTTATCAATTTGAATAATGCCCGCAGTTTATTTATTTATTTTTTTATGTTTGTATTTTTGGGAGAGTGGATGGATGAATGGGAGGGGGGCAAGTGGGGGGTCAGAGCTTCTGATTGGAGGGTCTTGAGACCCCCCCTAACCCCCCCACCCCCACCTGGCGCTGTCAATGTGCATATGTAAAAGCAGCCTGTGTAATTCCAGTGGGCTGCAGACACTTTTGTGAAAAGTAAGGTGAAGTATTCTTTATAGTGCCAGCAGGGAAATGTGTGCTCTGCATTGGGGCAACCTGTCCCGGGACAGTGGCCAGCCGCAGGGACCCTTCTCCAGATCAGGACACACAATGGCCTCGCCCTGTCCTGGAATCAAGTCCAGGGCCTTGTTATGACCATCACTGCTAACCATTGCAGGGCTTGCAAAATCGCTAGCCCGCCCAGGGCAATTACTTTTTTTATTCAGGCTACCAAAATCTGTCAGCCCCTGCCCAACAGGCTATCATAAAGCAGCGTGTTCACCAAGGACAGGCCACGTGGCGCATACAGCAGACAGAGAGGGTGGTGAGTGTGCTGAGTATAGACTTGATCTCGATTATAAGTTTGGAGCTGCTTTTATTCGATATGAAGAAGTGACAGTCTGCCAGCTGCAGAAGGAGGCTGAGGAGCCTGCACATATGTTTACAGTTACCACCCACCAGAGATGGGGAACTGTGACTCAGACTTGGACTCAAGTCACACTAAAGTCCCTGCTTTGAGAGACTTGCAACTTGACTCGGGCTCATACCCTAAAGTCTCAACTCGGACTCGTGGTTTGGGACTCGTGAACAATACACACTTAATACTAAGGTGACAATACGGTACTGCAGCTTATTTGGGCTTTGTTGCCCAAGCATCACAGTGTAGCTATAATATTAGGCTAGTGAGCCACTCATTAACAAAACGTTAAATGTCACCTCCTTCATAAAACTGAATATTTTGTCAGGTAACAGAGGAGGAAAGACAGAAGCAGTGTTGCCAACTTAGCTTTTTGCCACTATATTTAGCGACTCTTAGACCCCTCTAGCGACTGATTTTCAAAAAAAGCGACAAATCTGGTGACTTTTTGTGGTGTTATTAGAGACTTAGGTGGCATCAGACATCAACCTCATTTTTAATGAAATCTACTTGTTAAATTATGTGAATTAGGTGATGACATCATCTGGCAACTTCTAGTGACTTTTGGGACAGCCAATAGCTACTTTTCTTATTGAGGAGTTGGCAACACTGGACAGAAGTCTGCCAGTGGCAGGCACAAGCCACAGGCAAAGAGTTATTACCTGTTATCCACAGCCTGGAGATGCTACAGCAGCCTTATACAGTGACAGTGTGAGTTAAAGGTAAGACAGGCATTTTCATTTATAACAGATAAACTGGTGATAACACTATAGTGCTGTTTCTGTTGCTGGGTTGATAATCTCTCACTGTATTAATTACTGTATGATCTGAATAATATTTCGGCTGAGGCTATTAATAGGAACAGAGAGAGAGATGTCACTATTTTGGCCACAGTTTTTCTGTAATTGATGAATTTGGTATTTTTCTGTGGCCCCACTGGTTTTGTCTGAGAGTCCAGCGCCTGGTCATCCTGTTACAGGACCGCCTTTTAAAAAACCTTCTAATTTGCAAAGCTTTTTTTTTCTGATTTTGTTATTTTCAGTTTATAGGCCTATTTGTCACTATTAGAGTTAACATCACTCTGTATTCAAAATTAGTATAAATATCTGTGTGCAGACACTGGGACTTGTGACTTGACTTGAACTTGTGAGCAAAAGATTTGAGACTTGACTTGAGACTTGGCTTACAGCCAAAGACTTTTGCACATCTCTGCCGCCCACTTGTTATGGGAGCATGAGCCAGCAAGAACAAGAATGGACTTTAGAGGAATACTCAGTTTAAAAGGTACTACTCAGGGCTTAATTTGAGCTGGATCTTGCCAGAACAGGATTCGGAAACTCCCTTATTTTGACGCGGTCCAATCCGGCAACTGTTTGCTTGGATCCGCTAACTCAGACTCAACTCACTGACTGCTGCTCTTTAAGTCAAAAGTGATGTGTTTGCTTACAGCCAGGAGACAGTAAATCTGTTGATGTTTGTCCTGACTTTGGTTACGCGGAGGGGACCTACATGATGCACTTTGGCTGTGCCGCGTTATTTCCCCACTGTACCCCAGAACGCACGGGACATGGCAGTGCCACGTCAGTTTGTTCTTTTACTCAAATCCATATGGAAGCTGGAGCTAACGCTGATCGTGGGTCACAGGATGAGACCCGGGGCCAGTTAAACGCCAGTGTCACTGTTACAGAGCCATAGTTACACAGAGAAACCTTACGTTACCTTACATTATATCCCCTGTGCGCACGGGACATAGATCCACAGGAGTTTGTTCTTTTTTGTTTGTTCAGAAGCATCTGTGAGCTCGAGCTAACGCACTGAGGCTCACAGAGCCTGGAGCTGTGAAACACCATTACGCAGAGAAGACTGCGCTCCACAGCAGTCACTAAAAAGAAGCGAAAGCAAAAGGAGAGACAGGATTAGGCTGAAAGTTTACTGCTGCTGTGTGCTCCCTTTCCTAGTCTAGACTTTGTTTATACAGTACACTGAAGTGAAACGAAATAATGCATAATAATGTTAACAAATATGTTAAAATATAATTTAAAATTGAGTATAAATGAGCAGTTGCTTGGTATTTTGGCATGTGTGTGCGCTTAAGCATTGTGTTGTGTGTACGTTCCAGTATCAGTGTTGGCCTTGTGGACTCCGGTGTCAAAGCGCAATTTTTGCTCCGGCATCATTTGATTTACAAATTAAGCCCTGGTACTACTCATTTTAATATGAAAGAGAGCATGAGAAAACAAGCAATAGCAGCAACAACTCTGTTTGCTGCAACAGCACTAACAGTGGAGCTAATGTTAGCATTAGCTGTGCTGTACAAAAACCAAAGTCTGCAAAACCTTTTTTTTTTTTTTTTGATAAAGCCAAAGACGCCAGGGTTGGAGTCCAGCCACTGCTCTCACATCACAAAGAACTGAACCTTTTTCAATTGTTTTGATTGATAGCCACTAAAAAAAAACAACAGGCACTACCACCTTGTCAAAATTAAACTTTAGTTTTTTTGTAACTTTGCGGGGGTTCTAACTTTTTCTATGAAATTTTGCTCATGTGTGTATTTCATTACTTTGATATTTTAAACACAAATTTAATATTACTTCATTTTTACACTCTGTTATGGTACGTTCACACCGGACACGAATCAGGCGTCAAATTCGCGTCATTCGCGTCTAGTTGGACGCGTGACCATTTTGAATTCACTCGCGTCATTCGCGCGTGAAATTCGCTCTATTCGCGAATGACGCGAATTCACTCGCGTGAATGAGGCGAATTGGACACTTCATTCGCGTCAAATGAGGGGCATGGCCGCTAGGGCTACTCCCAAATGAGCCTGTCTGGGTTTGGACACCTGTGTCCCGTGAGGCTGCGGGGACCTCTCCCCAGGACACTGCTGCTGTACAGCAGCATTAACCCCAGAGACAGAGCTGAGACAGTCTGGGGTTATTTCTTGTACATTAGCTCTCTCTAGTGGTTTTGGGGTCTGGTCTAGTCCCAGGCTCTGTATTTTCTGTTGTTCTGGAGAGTGCAATAACTGCTAATATAACGAGCACATCTCAATAGGCTATTTTGGTAAAGTTAACCCCCCTTTATATTTAATTCTATTTATTTGTGTGTTCTTGATGTCACGATGATCAGAGTGAGCCTCTGTCACAGGCTTGTATCACAGATAACAGCTGTAACCACAGTCACACAGAGCTAAGCAGCCATATTTATTTTATTTTTATAGTGTTTTCTGTCTTAATCTTGTCTTCATAAAAGTAGAAGAGCTGCTGTAGGCTGCAGCTTTTATCTCCGGGTTCACTCTGAAGCCTCGATGATTGTTTTGCTGGATCTCCGAGGCAGGGATCTCCTCCTGTTATGTCGTATGTAACCACGTCATTGCTACAGCAGGTCCCTGATTGGTTAACGCGCCGCGAATGTTGGCAGAAGTTCAAATTTTTCAACTTCCACGACCAGAGCGTTGGACGCGAATCTGCGTTGTTCGCGTCTTCCGCCGATTCGCGTCTTCGCCTATTCGCGGGACTCGCGCGTCAAACGCTCAATTCGCGTCATTCGCACTGTGCTATTCGCGGGATTCGCTTGATTTGCGTCGCGCCATTCGCATCATTTGCGCCGCAGGACGCTTGTTCGCGCCTGAACGCGGCTTTCCATAGACTTAACATGGTAATCACTCACACCTGACGCCTGATTCGTGTCTGGTGTGAACGTACCATAATTAAATTTGTTACTCCTGTTAAGTGACAAAAAGTGACAAAAGACTCAAGGCTGTAATAGGCTGTAGGCTTTAGCTGAAACAAAGACAAAAAAGTACTGCAGATTATCTATTGGCTCTGTGTTTATTTATTATTATCCACACCTGCCATATCTCGCGTTCCAAGCAATCTTTCATCACACTGGGGAGATATATTAACTGCATATTTGTAGGTGTATATACAGGCTATATTTTAGGACTAATTAGGAGAGTAAATCAGCTTGTAGTCATTAATAAAATGACTCATTAGTCTTGTACACACACACAGTGGGCAGAATACTACATCAGAACGGTTTAACGCTTGTGATTCTCACACTCTCAGTAGGAAGTACTCCATCTGCGTGTTACACTACAGTAAGTGATTTTACACCTCAGATTTTTCCTTTGAACACAAACATAATCACAATTCATCACACAGGGAAGAACAGGGCAATGGATGGACTGGACAGTCCTGTTGTTTTTTTCCATCACAGTCTGGCTTTTTAAAATTGAAACCTACCTAAAAAACCAACCACACATCAACAGAGTGCACAGAGTTTCTCCTGACTCAGTTTGGTCTGAGGATTTCTCCTGGTTCAGTTCTCTCTTAGGCCTGGTACTAGTACCAGGAGCATACCATCAGGCAGTGCAGCCACTGCAGCTGCACTGGGGCCAGGACATGAGAGGGCCCCATTGAAAGTACTTAAGTCTGGGCCATAAATTACACAGCACTCCAATATTTAGGGAAAATGTTTTTCTCATTATGAAAAAAAGATTATTAAAAATGTATGATATGCATAAATCTTTCTAAAATAATGTTTAAAAGTTTAGTTATAAACAAAATAAAACAATTATTTTTTTGTTGCACTTGTGTTTGAAAAGTAAAGTATTAGATGACTTTCAGAAATTGCAGTGCACTTTTTTTTTTTTTTTTTACTTAAAAGTATGATATATTGACGTAGAGACTATATGTGCTTCATAATTTTAGGGCCCATTATGAAAACCTGCACTGGGGCCCCTCATTACCTCCTTACACCATTGACTAGTACTACGTTTAGTCCTGATTACCTGTGCCAAATATGTTTTGCTTTTACCCCAGTCACAAGGGTTTAGTAAGTAGTTACTTTGCATTAGGGCTGAAATCAAATTTCAATTTCAATTATTACACCAAACGATTACAAAAATCATATAATTGAGAAAAAATGATTAATTACACTAACTTTGAAGTTTGTTTTTGCTCCGCCCTTCCTCTCTGAAAGCTTGCAGTCTGATATAAGCTACATGTGAAGAGTTGTTAGCAGAAACATGGCAGAAAGAGAACAGGAGAAATTCTTGGTTTGCAGAAAGGACATATTCTGTTGTTTGGGAGCACTTTGGGTTGGAAGAGGAAGACATCGAGCAAACAATCAAACTTAGTTTATTTTATGCTTTTTTATTTGTGTGAAAGAATATATTTTACATTGTTTTGAAAAAAAAAAGGCAGCCCTACTTTGTGGATGTCTCTCTCTGCCTTTGCTTCTAGTCCAGCCTTCATTCAGAAAGATATAGACTATACTTCATCAAGTTATGAAGCAGCTACAAATTTAGCCTAATTCGGGTTTAATTACAGACTAATGAGACAGAGAGGTGAGGCTATCTTGTGGTTCTACTCCAGGACAAGCCCACTGCTTTGGTCAGTGCACTACACCCTCTCCTTTCCCTCCACTTTTCAAGTCTCGTGTAAAACATTTTATTAATAAATGTCGTGTCACCTTCTTTCACTGCCTCTATTGCCTTTTTTTATTGAAAAGCTGCATATTGTTATTGAAAATCTACTAAGTTTTGCACTGTGATTAATCATGATTGTCGATTGACAGCAGTAATATATACTGCTCAAAACAAAAAAAAATAAATAAATAAAAAGGAACACTTAAACAATACAATGTAACTCCAAGTCAATCACACTTCTGTGAAATCAAACTGTGTCCACTTAGGAAGCAACACTGATTGACATCAGTTTCACTGCTGTTGTGCAAATGGAACAGACAACAGGTGGAAATTATAGGCAATTAGCAAGACTCCCCCAATAAAGGAGTGGTTCTGCAGGAGGTGACCACAGACCACTTCTCAGTTCCTATGCTTTCTGGCTGATGTTTTGGTCACTTTTGAATGCTGGTGGTGCCTTCACTCTAGTGGTAGCATGAGACGGAGTCTACAACCCACACAAGTGGCTCAGGTAGTGCAGCTCATCCAGGATGGCACATCAATGTGAACTGTGGCAAGAAGGTTTGCTGTGTCTGTCAGCGTAGTGTCCAGGAGACAGGCCAGTACATCAGGAGACGTGGAGGAGGGCAACAACCCAGCAGCAGGACCGCTACCTCCTCCTTTGTGCAAGGAGGAAGAGGAGGAGCACTGCCAGAGCCCTGCAAAATGACCTCCAGCAGGCCACAAATGTGCATGTGTCTGCTCAAACGATCAGAAACAGACTCCATGAGGGTGGTATGAGGGCCCGACGTCCACAGGTGGGGGTTGTGCTTACAGCCCAACACCGTGCAGGACGTTTGGCATTTGCCAGAGAACACCAAGATTGGCAAATTGGCCACTGGTGCCCTGTGCTCTTCACAGATGAAAGCAGGTTCACACTGAGCACATGTGACAGACGTGACAGAGTCTGGAGACGCCGTGGAGAACGTTCTGCTGCCTGCAACATCCTCCAGCATGACCGGTTTGGCAGTGGGTCAGTAATGGTGTGGGGTGGCATTTCTTTGGGGGGCCGCACAGCCCTCCATGTGCTCACCAGAGGTAGCCTGACTGCCATTAGGTACCGAGATGAGATCCTCAGACCCTTGTGAGACCATATGCTGGTGCGGTTGGCCCTGGGTTCCTCCTAATGCAAGACAATGCTAGACCTCATGTGGCTGGAGTGTGTCAGCAGTTCCTGCAAGACCAAGGCATTGACCCAGACCTGAATCCAACTGAGCACATCTGGGACATCATGTCTCTCTCCATCCACCAACGCCACGTTGCACCACAGACTGTCCAGGAGTTGGTGGATGCTTTAGTCCAGGTCTGGGAGGAGATCCCTCAGGAGACCATCTGCCACCTCATCAGGAGCATGCCCAGGTGTTGTAGGGAGGTCATACAGGCACGAGGAGGCCACACACACTACTGAGCCTCATTCTGACTTGTTTTAAGGACATTACATCAAAGTTGGATCAGCCTGTAGTGTGTTTTTCCACTTTAATTTTGAGTGTGACTCCAAATCCAGACCTCCATGGGTTAATAAATTTTATTTCCATTGTATATGATGTACATTCTGTAATACTACACTGTACAGGAGACTGAAGAAAACTGGGGGGAGTATGTCTGACAAACCATTATATTATTACTTAGTCTTATTTTTTCACTTTTTTACTGTACTTTTAATATGAAATGTATTTTGTACAATTTCATCTGTATATATGTTTGTTTTTGTAATGCTCTAAGTGTACTGTATGTTTGTGTCTGTGTATCTCAGGGACTGCAGAGTGAAATTAGCCTGGTACAAAGCATATTTTCTTCTGTGATCAATTCTCCTGTACATGGTCCATGTTCAATGAACTAAACAAACTAAACTAATGACTGCATCGTATTGGGTTTATAAGTATTTTTATAATACTTTTTTTTTATATATATAATACTAATAATAATTTTAAAATAAATATTTTTATGTAACACAAGAATTGAACTCTCAATTCATGGAACATGTCCTCAGTAAAAACATCAATGACACAACAGCTAGTTCTCAGAAAGCTAATTACTGATTACTACTACAAATGCAAATGGCAGTGATTATGTGATTGCTCAAACCTACCTTCTGATATTAGACTTTTAAAATGACTTGTGTAGATTCACTGTGAAGCCTCAGTGTGTCTAAGTGCTGTTCCTAAAACACAAGGCTTGATTAGGAGAGGATATTTGATATTTGTATTTGTATTTGATATTACTCCATGTTGTGTGTGATACTGTAAGTAGACCACTGATGAGATTACTGTCCTGCTTACAGCTAATGTGAACTGTCCCTTACTTGTGGCCCTAATTTAGCTCTGGTTTTAGTCCTGTCTTTGGTCTTGGTTTAGTCCAGGATTAGGCCAGTGATTCTCAACCTTTTTCATCATGTGAACCCCTATGGGCTTTTTCTCATACCATGAGTACTCTAAATATTTGTCAAAAAGTGCTTATATATAAAAAAACAAAACAACAACAACAACAACGTGCATTTATTAGTAGGCTACAGACATTTTATGCTTACTTTATTATAAGTACAAATTCAACATAAAAAAGAAAGGTATAACTAAAATAATTTATATAAACTCTTATTACATTTGTTTATTTTACTGAATATATTATTATTATTATTATTATTATTAATATTATCTTTTAGGGGTCGCCACAGTGAATCAGTTGCACGGTGATATGAGTTTTTAATGCCAGATGCCCTTCCTGTCCCAACCAGCCACATACAGTGAGATTACTGTATATTGTATATGTTAAGAAAAAAACCCATAAAAAACAAACAAACAAACAAACAAATTAATAAAGTTACTACAAAAGAAATAAAATCATTTTGTTATATGTTCAAATAATATTCTTTAAGCAGTCAGACACTTGAGCTTGTTTTTCATAAGTTTTACTAGTTCTATATGATATCGCAAATAATTTCTTATCATGTTTGAAAGAAATTATTCATTTTATTATTTAAGAAATAATTCCAAATACCCCCCTGTAAAATGCTCGTGTACCCCAGGGGTCCCTGTACCTCTGGTTGGGAAACACTAGATTAGGCAACAGTGATAAAGATGTCAAAATCAACGACTTGAAGGTTGTTTCTTCAAATACACAAAAAAATAAAAAATAAAATGGCTGGAGCTTGTTTATTATAGCGCTTTAGGCCCCTGGGAGAATGGGACAGAACACACAGAAGATAAATAAACAAAAGACACCTTGTATAGTGTTGATATCACAATACTGCTCATATATCAGGCGCTGCTGTCACCTCCGACTCACTGCATAAAATAACAACTAATGCATACGTTTTATTCAGTCCTCGCACTCAGAGCTTCCAACACCATCACACCAGCTGTCTTCAGAGTATCCTCAGCACATCTTGCGAGCTGAATAATAAAGTTTGCGCAGAACTATCTCCAGCATTGTAATCCAGAACATAAACACATTTAGAGATTACAAGTCCCAGAGAAACAGCTCCAAACTGATTTACAGCCATTTTCCTCCAAACTATTTGTGTCCAATTCGTGTCCGGGACGCTGTGGGCTTGTTTACCCAGACACACTCTGTTTGGGAGGAGCTTTAGTGTTTGGCTCAGAAGTTTGAGTTTCTGACTGCACTGCCTCAGCCTACTTTCTGTAATGTGGAATTATCAAGTACTGAGGAACCACCACAGAGCCCAGGATCTAGATTTTTTATTTTATTGATTTTATTTAATTTATAATTTAAAAGAAAAATTCCAGAAAATGTATCTGATTTTACATGTCAGCAAAATGAAAAATGAATGAAAAGGAGCAGAAAGAAGCGTAATCTTATATTATCTTACCCTTTTTTTAACTTAAGGATTGTAGCACTTTCATTTTTACAAAGCTGTTTCAGTCTGAATTTACATCATCAACTCACAATACTTTTATCCTTTACAATTCAATTCATTAAAAGATTTGAGCAGTGTCATACTTACTTAATATATTAGATTTTATAGATTTTTTTAAATACAATTATTGTTCTTGATTCTTTAATTTTATTTTTTAAATTGTTCCATAAATGCACCCCTTTCACTATAATATTTCGTTCAATCACTTTGGTTTTGAATCTGGGTTTTTTAAAGACTTCAGTCCCTTTCAGGCTGCAGTGACTCACTCTTTTTTCAAATCTTTTCTGAATATTTGTGGGTAATGTTTTTTTATTTGCTTTATACATAATTTGCAGTGTACTAAAATCAACTAAATCATAAAATTTTTCAAAACCTTAAAGGTTTATTACTAATAATTCTCAGAGCTCTTTTCTGTAAAATAATTATCTGCTGTATGTAAATGCACTGGAGCGATCTGTGGCCAAGTGTGAAGTGGTTGGGATGAGAATCTAGAGATATGACGTTCACAGACGATCCGAATCTTCTGAAAGGCTTTTCACCATAAACAATGAAAATTGAGTCAGAGTAGTGCGCACGTCCTTTTTTTTTTTTTACTCTTGTACTGAAATGAACAATCTCCTTTTTGCTTGGCAACCATGAAAAAACTCATACAGAAACATAGAAGAATACAAGCTTTATAGTCATACGGAAACAGAAAGAGCTGAGGAGAGAGGAGTGGAGCACATACACAGTGCACATGCTCAGACACACATCAGTCAAAAGTCTATAGTTGTAAACAGTGCCTACATTTGTGTGCATCAAAGTTTATTGTTGCCTGCCTAGTTTTTACTGATATTTTTGCATGAACATATGTCAAGGTAGCTAAATTTTGCCCAAGTATCTGGGGGCCTTGTTCACGAGCGAGGGAAGGATATGAAGTGTATGATTGACAGGCAGATCGGTGCAGCGTCTGCAGTAATGTGGTCAATGTCTGGTGGATCTATGTTCCTACCCTCACCTATGGTCATGAGATTTGGGTCATTACCAAAAGGACAAGATACCGCATACAAGCAGCCAGAATGTTTTCTCCACAGGAGCGCTAGCTTAGCAATAGACTGAGAAGCTCAGACACTTGGGAGAAGCTTGGAGTAGAGCCACTGATCCTCCACATTGAGAAGATCCAACTGTGGTGGCTCAGGCATCTGTTCCAGGTGCTTCCTGGACGCCTCCCTGGGGAGGTGTTCCAGGCATGTCCCAGATAAATAGACGTTGTAACATCTGCATTCCCCTGAGGACTCAACCTAACTCCTGAGTTATTTTTACTTCTATTAAAAAGTGACCAGTAAAATTTCAGGGAGGTGCTTGGGGACATTTAGATAAGGCTGGAGCTGAGATGAGTTACTGCCAAAGTGGCAGGAGCACTGGGAGGATAGTGCCACAGTCCAGTCCCAGGACCATCGCCTCAGAAAGGGATTACAGCACCTGACCTCTGATCAGTGCTACCAAGCTCCTGGATCTTTATTATGATGTATTTCAGACAAAGAAAATGTCCCTGATCCTAATACAGACAACAGTACATTTGACCATTTTAGAAGTTGTTGTTATCCTTGCAGACCATTTCCATACCCATTCAGATGTCATGTCACCTAAGAGAGACTGCATGAAAAACAAAGCTGAAAAGCAGAGTGGACAGGGGATGGTGTCCTCTCTTCACTCAAACTTGACTTTGTGAGGAGCTGAAGGGGCACAAGTGGTGCTCTTGTTCAGAGTCTAGTATTAAATGGGATTCTTAGTGTCACTAAATACTGAAATGAAGAGCAAGCAATTTAGCAAAGGTCAGGAGTAGCATCCTCATGTCCTCCAGAGGAAATGAAGGATGTGTCACTTTGTATGCTGTGGAAATAAATAAAACACTGGATATACTTCAGTTTAAGGGAATAAAAGAGGCCATATACTGTATAAAAGATCAGAGTGGCCAGCCCTGAACAGATATGGAGGACTACAGCTATCACACACGTGGGACAGAGCCATCAGAAGAATTCCCAAGATCTTTTTTGATGATGCCACCAACACATCCCGTGGTTTCATCTAGAAAGGACTCGCACTCATCACTAACTCGGTTCTGACAAAGCCATCTTGTTGGTGAAATAATAGCTGTTGAACTGATGTATGTTCATTGCATGGCTTTTGATTTATTTTCTGAATAGTCTTGCATCTAACCAGATTCTGTAGACACAAAGATAGAGCTTCAACAGTGGAACCTTCATTAAAGTTGTTATATGTTGTTTTCTTTTTTCTTTTATATTTGTAAACCAGTAGGGATCTCTAGAACAGCACCATGTTTTACAACCTTTAAAAACATGATTAAAAGAGAATGGGGAGAAACATAGGGAGAGAAAAAAAGCTTTTTACTTTCTTAAACTTTTGTATGATGCCATTTTACTCCAAAATGAAAAAAATGTCTGTGAGAAATTAGTGGAAACAAAGCTGTACACCATTTTTTGGATAAATAAATGAGACCAGAATAAATGTAGAGGGCTTGTTGATTAGTCAGTGCTTCCTGGAGTGGGCGGGACTTTGTGAGAAAGGCAACAATGAAACCGAGCATTCTAAGGCCTCAGAAACTTTCCAGAGAATACAGTATTACTCAAAAATGCGCGTATGAAAGAAAACAAGGTGGGTGAATAGTATGCAATGTTGGTAGCGGGGATCAAACTGCCAACCTTCTGGCATTTGGTTCTACCTCCTGAGCTACTGCCACCCCAATTAGCTTTGTCATTGTAATTTCATAATAAATTAGATGCTCAATTAGTTTCTAGATAATTCCCCACCAAGACTACAGAATCTGTTCTCTTTCAAACAAATAAACAAAATAAATTGCAGGAAAAGTCTGATCCCGGATAGCTGTCAACACATAAATAATCTTCCTGATGTCAGACCTACTTCAACATGTCAGTTAGATACAGATGACATACTAATTTATTTAAATGCAAATAAACAAGCAACAGGCTCCAAATGAGCTGTCAGCTGTAATGATGTCAGTATGTCATCGGCTGGAAAAAAGCTGTTAAAGTAAAGTAAAACTAGATCCAAATGTCATAATTGATTGGTAAACTTTTACAGAGCCACTGTCATGGACTCTAAACTTTGCAAAATCTTTTGTTCTGTTGATCATATTTTTCTTTACAGAGCTCCCCCTACATTTCAGAGTAAAACACTACAGTAATGAGTCCGGTTGACCCCCATGTGATGGTTCACTTAGCCTGGCTCTGGTTTTCTCCTTGTATCAGTACAAATGTTTCCTCTGCCTTTTGGCTGCTCTGCGATCACAAACATAAATAATAATAATAATAATAATAATAATAATAATAATAAATCTAGCTATCTCAAACTTTTTATTATGGCTAACTGGGATTTTTATGTCGCTCTCTTAAGACTTCAGGGACACTGGGTGAGTCCTCCCATTCTTGGAAAGCTGGTTTTCGCCGGGGGAAGATAGAGGTGGTAAAAAAAATAATGATTTTTCTGATGCATCAGTTGTTTCTTTAAGAGGATTCCGAATCGATTCAGAAAAGCAAATTTTTGTAATTTTGTAAAGACTACAAATGATTAAAGTAGGCTGTGTCCAATACAATCTCATGCTACTTGCAAAGAGTCAGCTCTGGCAAATGCCACTGCAGCATATCAATTATTAGTTCTCTAGTTTTGTTTTTTGGAGTAGCAAGTGTTTTAAATTCCATTTCAGATATAAAATATATAATTAAAATGAATAATTGTTAAAGAATTAATGCTGACATGAAGCAGAAAGGTGTCTTTTGAAATGAATCATGGGGGTTTGCATCGACACTGAATTGAATCGTGAGATGCCACAAGATTCCCACCCCAAGGAGGAGGTGCAATGGCCTTCATTTACCCTGCAACAACTCATTTAACCATCAGTTATCTGACTCAGAAACTGTTTCATTTAAAGGGGATCTATTATCATAAATTTACTTTTCACCATGTTACCCTCCTCAAAAACATAACTGGAGTTGTATTTTGTTTCATTCACACATTTGAGTAATCTTGTATTGTAAGGTGCTGCTCTTCTCAAGAGCTGAAAAGCCAGTGAGCACTCCTGCGTGTTTCTAAAGCACATACACTGCTATTAGCTTTCTACAATGCTAGTCAAATGCTAATGCAAAAGTGTGCCAATTTATTTCAATATCTGGAAAAACAGCAATATATGTATCCTTAATGGTAAAACAGACTCCATTGTTCATTCTAAAGGCTCTTTGATAGTATAATCAATCTACCTGCCACAGATCTAAACATTAGCATGTGTGGCTAAATCTGGCACACACATGGTGGACTGAAACACAAACTTTATGGATTTTGGCTGCTGAATGCAAGGACCTCTCAAAAAGAAACTATTCTGTTTGAGGCATGGATATCTAAAGTATAGTATATAGCTGTAAGGTTTGCTGCAGCAGATGATTTGAGATTCTCTGGCATTGTTATAGAAGTTTTACAGCCAGGTCCTAAATTCTCTGTGGCTTCCAGTATTGAAAATCTATTCAAATTCTGCGTCTGTAAATTGAGTTTGTATGAATTCATATTGGAAACACTGGATAAGTTTGCAAAAGGCTCAAACCAAAATAGATTAGATCTCTTACAACAAACAAACCACAAGCTTCATTTTTCTCCTTGTGGAATCCTCTAAGCTGGTGAATTCTTGTGATTTTATGACTAAAGGGTTACTTACGGTCCCCATCTGTCACTGTTTCTGATTGTATCCAGACATCTGAATGCCTAGAGAAACATTTACTGCATTTGGACATAACACCAGAGAATGTAGGAGTGATTAGCCCTACTGAAAATGTTAGGAACTTTTGCACCCATAGTAACTTTTCAGACTTTTACCTTTCAAAAACATAAATAAGTTCATTCATTCATTCATTTTCTTCCCCTTGTTCCCATTAGGAGTCACATGTACTAGAGCCTTTCCCAGTTGCTTTGGGCTTTAGGTGGGGTACACCCTGGACTGGGACCAGTTAGTCGCAGGGCTGACACAGAGACACACACAGACAGACAACCATTCACTCTCACATTTATGACTGGACGGTGGGAGGAAGCCAGAGGGAACCTACAGGAACATGAAGACTCCACCCAGAGAGTTTATGTTGTTATGTTGATGGAAGGCAAGAGTGTATGAATGTGTGACTGCTTGTGAATATGAATGGTTTGTTTATTGTTTTGTAGATTTTTTAATGTAGGAGAATGGTGTCATGATGAAATTCAGAATTCTTTTGAATATATACAAAATTTGAAAGACTTTAAATTAGTGGTGGGAATTGATAAAAAAATTTAATTACAGGCTTTGTAATTAATTAATCACATTTTTATCAGATGGGAATATTTATAGGTCAGAAATAAAATATAGCCTATAGCAGTGGTTCCCAAAGTGGGGTCCGGGGCCCCCTGGGGGTCCGCGAAGGTATTACAGGGGGGCCCCCAGAGGCTGTCTATTTTTCAATTTCAACTTATTTATTTATTTTATTGTTATTATTATTATTTCAGACACATGTTTTGGTTCATAAAAACAAATAAAACATAAAATATATGTTTAAAAATATAAAAAGTCAATAGAAATATTAAATACCTAAAAACATTAAGTACATAAAAAACATTTGAAATTAATTACAGTTGTATACTTGTTTTAAAATATTACTTTAAAACAACTTTTAGTCAATAATCAGTGTTTTTGTGATGTTTTTATAAAAGAAACATATGGAGAAAAACATGGCAGAGTCTTTTGAATAGAGGGAAGTTTTATTGTTGGGGGTCCGCGAGGGGTTTTCGGAAATTTAAGGGGGCCACGTCAGTCTTGACTTTGGGAAGGGCTGGCCTATAGTAATCATTGTTGGTGCATCGATCTCCACCTCCCGTGCACGTAGTAACGCGTGGGGCGCCTCTCTCTCGTCTCCCCTCCGGTGGTCTGCGTGTGACCTCCGTCTCCCCTCTGTCCTTCACCTCTGAACCCAATGGACTGCTGTCTCCTGAGTGCGTCAGTCAGCTGTAAGTCGGCACATTTGAAAGTGAAAGTAAAGTTGCGCTGGTTTCACGGAGGCGGCCGACCTCTGCCCCACAGTTACCTGTCGTGCTCTCTGTAGGAACATTATCCAACTGTTCACAGCTGAACTCCACTCCCATTTTGTGTTTTGGTCAGTGTGGATGTCCAGCCCTGGTTACTGTGCGCCAGAAACTAGGTCACTGAGAAAAGTTCCGTGTTGTCATAGAGAAGTGCGATTAATTGCGTAAATTGTGTTAATTCTCTGTAATTAATTAATCATGATTAACACGTTAAAGTTCCAGCCCTAGTTTAAATTAATACGGTTTACAGCAAAAGAAACCTTTGGAGTGGTTGTATAAATATCTGCTTGCTATCTGTAGTATTGACTTTTAGGCGTTATAATGGACATTTTTCCTAATGCCATGCAAGTGCACAGAACAACCGGCCTGAGATTCCTTCTAAGAGTAAAATACACAATCTATCTAGCTAAAGTTATTTTACAGAATACAAGTAACTTAATAACAATCAGTGTTTTTGTCGCTTTCACTTCAGCTCCACTGCGCAGGCTGCAGGTGGCTTGCCAGCAGCCGCTCTGAGCACCAGTATGGGGCTGACAAATTCACACACAGTATAGGAGCTACATCATATGAGCAGGGAGGAAACGTGAGGAAGGTGTCCATGCCCTGATGTAATCCTTCTATCTGTTCACTTTGTTTTTTGTCCTTTACAAATGTAGCATAAATGTATTTGCATAATGCACTAAGGACAAAGGTGTTTAGCTTAAAAAATTATACCTGATTGATGACAAATAATCTGGGCTGGAATCAAACCACAACAACTTAAGTCCCAGAGGGTAAGGAGGTTAACCAGCAGTGACTTCGTATAATAGATAAAATTGAATTAAGTATGGGTTTGTTATTAGAATAAACAAACAGTATAATGAAAGGCAGAATCAAGGATTAGATAATTTTATCAAACCTTATAAATGGGATTGTTTTGGAGAATATCTAATTAATTGCAGTGGATTATTATGGGCTATAGGATTTATGTAAGATTTTATGGATATGGAAGGACAAATATGAGCGTTAGGGAACTTAAGAAGTTTTACGCCAAACCCAGTAAATGTCATAAACACTTGGCTTACTGTAGAAGACAGTAGAAGACTGTCGGGCTGGGGTTCGCTGTGCTGGGTTGCAGGTTCACAGAGTGTCGCTGGCGGGTCCAGTTACTACACTTCTCGTCTCGTCCTCCGAAGCTTGTCCGTATATCAGCGCCAGTGATGTACGCAGTGTCGTGGATGCCGCTTTGAGTTATTGCCGTGGCTCTGCAGAAAGGCAGGGTCAAGCCTTAAGTACAGACAGCAGTCCAACACCAGGGTTGAAAGCTCAAAAAACTGCTTTCGTGGCTTATAAAAACTTTGAAAGATGGGCTTCTGAAGTTGCCGCTATAGTCAATCTGGCAGTTGTGCTGAACACTGGGAAGGAAGTTGCGCCGTGCGAAGTTTCTCAATAAACTACAAAAAGATTACTCGCAAAAATGAAAGTTAACTAGTGTCTTATACAAAATGAAAGTATAAGTAGTAGAGAGAAGAAAAATAAAAATCGGCGACAAAAGAAAAGGCGTAAGAGAGAGAGAGAGAGAGAGAGAGGTTTTAAACTTCGCTGTCTCTAGGGGTGGTCACTCGCGGTAAGGCGTCAGATATCACTTTACATCATCGAACGCCTTACATGGCTAATCATTTTTAACACTCCACTTCAATTACATCAGACATTTAAAGTAACTTTACGTTTATACTGAGTGGGACAATCATGAGGACACAACACAGACACACTGATGACATGACATAAAGACTTTAAGACGCATACTTTTATTGGAATGAACAATAGGCAGGGACGTAGTGACCACAGTCCGTCCTGGCCACTAGATAGCAGTGTGGAGCGGAGTTTTGATTTACACCACGGAAGTTAATTATCTGGTCCCTGAAAACTGTGGTGTCATCCCGTACCAGGTTTCTGTTTTCTCTCACAGGAAGAAAGGCCTCTTCTGACATATTTATTGGTGCTGGTCAGTAAAAACCTGTCATGCAGTTTGTATAGGATAGATATATACCTTTGTTTGCATCCTTGGTGTGAGTAGAAATACCTGTGGAGCTCCATTAAAGGTTAACAAGGGTTCAGGGTGAAGTCTTCTCACACAAAGTTGTTTGTTGTTGTTAGCAATGAGCTAAATGAAAGCTGACTTTGTCTGAGTCTTACAAGGTCCTTCCCTGAGTGTTACCATGGAGCTCCTTTCACTTACCAATATTACTAAAATGGAGATCAGGAACGTGTCGTCACATTGCAAAGCATTTTGGGACAAGTAGTCTCAGAAGCTGTCAAAAAGCCAAAGTAGTAGTCAATAGGCTTCAACTGGACAGTAGGCAACAAATTAAACGTATTAACCGTATTATTCTGGCAATAATAGTAAGTACTTGTGGTGTAGTGAGAGCTGCTGTATTCCTCTCAAGGCTAATGTGGGGGATAGCTGCCAAATGGTTAAAGTTACATGATATCAATATTGGAAGGACCACTCCAACAGTAAAACAATGGAGCAATTTAGGATGTAAACGTCTTCTGTTACTTCAGTGTGTGATAAATATTCACCAGAGACAAAGCAGTTAAGAGCTGTCTCAAGGCTCATTTGTTAACTTTTTTATTCCACTGTGACTAATGCTGCTCTATTATATTTCGCCAATTATGAACCCAAACGTGGCAGACTCATCATTCAACAGTCATTCATGACGCAAGTTCCCAAATTCTAGAATGCTATAATGCAGTAGCAACTTTGAGGTGAGATTTGATGATAAGCTGCATTAATATTGTAATTTTCTATTTATTTTTGGCCTCATTTTAAATATAGTAGTCCTACGTGTAATCCATAATAATCAGCTGTTTTAGGAAATGATGATAGAGCATCAGTACAGACAGCGTACAAGCAGCAGTTGACAGATGTACAACATAATCACTAGTTTTTACAATCACAGAAAAACATCAAATCTTAAAGACAATATGATTAAACATTAAGACATTTAAGATCCTGCATAACTAGATGTTACAGGTGCAGCTGATTATTTTTATTTAAAACATTTGTAGTTATTAGTACAAAGATAATTTAAACTTCATTGTAGATAAAATTAAATAAAAATACATTTACTTGTTTGACTATATATAAAAAATAAACTTGAAAAAATCTTTGAAATGAATGAAAAAATGAATTAATGAATATTTCACTATATATAAAAATGTTACACTAAATTTACCTCTAAGATACAAGCATTCAATTAACTTTCTTATAAAAACAATTAATTCCTAAAATTATATTACAACATATAAAATTCAATTAGCTTCCCTGGCAAATAGGTCTTTTTATAAGTGGCACAAGATGTTTGGCTGAATGATGTTGCACACTCCTAAAACACCTCCTGTCATCCTTGATTCCTAGAATTCCAAACATCAAGGATTTCTAGTTAATAGCTCATCATCTGTTCAACTAAAATTTACAAAAGACAAATGTGCTAAAATGTGTAAAGTGCCACAATAAAAATGTTCATGCAACCAGATGTTTTTCTTCAACGTGCAAACATGATTTTCTACCAATTTAAAGATCTTTTCCCACATGTTAACATTTCCTTGAAAATTGCTCCGGCAAGCCCCACCAAAATGTAAAGTTTGATTGTAAACTAGATTTTTAAACTCTCAAATGGATTTGAGAAAGAGTGCAATATCCTAAGTCAGCAAATCATGGGTGGAAAGCAACTAACATTTTCAAATTTTACTTAAATAAAATGGAAATATTTAAAATAAATATTCAATTTATATATATATATATATATATATATATATATATATATATATATATATATATATATATATATATATATATCCTTATCTTGATTGAAGCTGGGCCAGGATGATGTCAGCATGGACACAGATGACATGATCTTGTGATCCCAAAACAGGAGAAACATCATAATCATTCACATGTGAAAGTGCAGCTGTGTCGGGGTAAACTCGCATGAGAGGTAAGAACAGACATATGTATCAAATACCCATATTCTGGGAATTGAGCAGTTAAGGATAAGCCATGGCTTATTCTCACTTATCATGTTTTTGTGTGTGTGTGTGTGTGTTGAAATTTTATTTTTTTTTTTTGTAAGTGAAAGGTTCAGGTAAGGTTATCAGAAACCCAGAAGTCCTTCAAACATTCAGACAGGTACACGCCATGACTGAAGCCTTCATGGTCAGCAGCTCAGCACTGCGGACCCAGAAATGTACAAGATTCTCAAGTTTGATCCTGTAAAAGAGAGCCTGCTGTCTTTTGTTTGTTGGTGTGAGCGAATAGGATACAGAGAATGGGGTTAGATGCAGATGATGTGTGGCGTCAGCTGAAGGAAACAGTCGGGGCCACTATTGGCTACTCAGCAGGATATCGTGCTCCATCAGCCTAAGGTGTGCAATACAGGACCACACCGGATCAAACGGTGGAAGTGGAGCACAAGAAACACAAGAAACAGTTAGTTGCAGGCTTCAGTATCAACCAGTGGAGGTGCATTTGGAATAAGATTTCCTGCCAAATCTGCGAGGTTGAGGTCATCCCACTAGTGAGAACTAAGCCAGGAAGGCAATTCATTGACAAGGCAACTTGGTGGTGGAAAGACGAAGTTCAAACAGCAATCAGGGCCAAGAATGTGGCCCACAGGACCTTGGTCCAAACATGCCTAGATACTGACTGACAAATGCTGTACTATTCAAAAAACAGATCTGAAATTCTTCTTATAAATATAAGATGACAGACGTTGACAGAAGTTTTTTGACATGGTACTGTGTTTTTCAATTTATTTTTCCCACTTCTTCTCAAGAAACTGTCTGTGGCTATGGAACTGCAAGGACATGCTCTGACATTTTCAAAGGCAAGGTGCGCTGTGGCTTGTGCTCTCTCTGCACGGAGATTGTGGAATTGATCCCGGGGCAGCTGACTGAGTGATACAGTGTGTTCTCTTTGGCTTTCTACCCTCAAAGATATACCTTTGTTAATTTTAATGGTTGAAGGTGTCTGCCCTCAACTAAATGGCCATTGTCTACAGTAGGGGTCATCAATTAAAATTCACTGAAGTCTAATTTGTGAAATTTCAAGAAGCTGCTTCTTCTTGAAAAATCATTACAGTTACATCAACTTCTGTGCCTACAGTGCAGTATACAGTAGAATTATATATTATGGCAATAAGATTTTCCTAACATTAACATCAGTTTTAAAACAAACTTGGGTGTATGGTATGAAATAATAAAATACAAAAGCAGACTTTTTTTTTTCTTAGATCAAATACAGTTATAAAATAAAAATGCTTTAATAATGGTCCATGACTCAGAACACAGGAGGCACAGGGGTTTAGAGCTGACCTCTGTTCCTTTCTGCATCTGTCTGTCTCTCATTCTTCCGCTGTCTGTTTCACTCACTGCTCCAAATCTGCAGATCTGATTTGCTGATAGCACCGCGCACGAAGATTCGCTCTAGTTTGATGCAGGAGATGTTTCACCCATTAAATCTGAAGGGCTCTGTACCACGTCTCAAAACACATGTTGCCTCCCAAATCTTCGGTAAATATGAGACAGTTCTCTTCTCTGTGGGACAAAAGGACCAACTTCGAGGGGAGGGGCAAGCTATGGGACAGAACCGCTCTCAGCATGTGCGGTCTCCAGCTCATCTCAAAGATCTGTAAAGAGAAAAGTTCTATCTGTTGCAGATAGTCCTTCCGCACACAGTCTGGAGCTAGTTCTGTCGTTTTGTTGAATAATAACATAAAACACTCCTGATTAAAACCCTGCGCTTTTCACATTAAAGCTTTAAAGTGCCAGGACATGCTGCGTGTTGACCATAGAGTTAAAAAAATATGGCGGTAGCTTATCCTACCTTCCCAATGTATTGGCTATGAGACCATTTTCAGAGCGGCCCCTTCTTGGATTTTTTAACTCCTGTGGAGGATATTGTAACCCAGGTATTTTCTTTGCTTTATTTTTCCCTTCTCATGGCCCTACACTAGGTTCACATTGTCGCGAGATTTAATAATAGTATCGTGGGACTTCACAGTAAATTGTGTCATGCTTCCTTAAAGATCGCTGTGCACTGTTGTTGGTGTGTGTGTGTGTGCTGGTGTTGGTTGAGCTGCTGCAGGTAGGCGTTTAGCCCTGTAAGTGTATTATTTTTGTACTCTGAACTGCTGGTTGACTGTTATGCCTACCCACCTTTTAGATGCCTCCACCATTTCGTTGAGACTGTGCTGTTAGTGACTTAATGATACAGGAGCTGGTGAGTGCTGGCTGCACTTGTTCTATTGTATAGACTATCATTTAAAATATTTTTTTTTATGCTGTGGTATTTGTATTGCATTTATATGAACAATTTACTGATATTTAATGACATTTAAAGTAATATGGATGTGAAATGATTATGAGATGGTCAAACATGATTTGATACTGAATTGTATTTTGGAATGCTTTATTACTGATAATATTGCCAGTTTATAGAGTACTTTTATTGATTGCTAAATGATTTATATTGCTGTGTGCAGTATTTAAATTCGAATTATGTACATGATGATGAAATATGATGAAATGGTGACTATGAAAATATGGTGACATTCTAATATTATATGATTATGGTGTTTTGGTTGTGATGCTTAAATATAATTACTGATTGCTTGGTCCTGTTTTGTGCAGGCCAGGTTTCACGTATGAATGGCAAGCTACTAGGCCTCGAGCTGACAAAGACAGAGCATCTGCCGGTCCTGTAGGAGGCGCTGCAGGTGCTTCTTCACACACACACCCTTGCACACACCAATACTGCTCCCTACAGACTGATTCTTTTATAAACTGGACTCTCAATACTTGGATTCTGCCTTTGCGGGGACTGTGTGTGAACTGTTACGTAGTGCATCCTATCTTGTCAAGTCTCGGAAGCTAAGCAAGGGGTCGGCTTGGCTATCCCTGGGATTGCTTGTATGAACTTGAGGGAAATATTTGTACCAATGAATGTGTACACATTGTAAATAATTAATTTCATTTCACTGTAATATATCTCACATCTGGCACTGCAACTCTGTGTCTGTGACTCCTTGAATACACCCTTCTCCTCCCTGAGCCGAACCTTGTTCATCTGGTACTGGACCACTAGGTAAACCACAATAGCAGCGCTTTTACATGCTACAATATCACAATATCACAAAACTGGCCAGAGAGGAGTAGCTTCACTGTAACTAGTCCCTCCCTGGTCCCTCCCTAATGAGTGCGTAAAACAGTCAAACCCGCCCACTCGGCTAAGAGAGCCAGAACGATGCTAAGGCAATGCTAATTAGCTGCTAAGCTACATGCTAGCGCCTAGCCATCCAGCCCGCCTTTTGACAGCTGTCAATCAACTTGACCACACCTACATTTATGCACAAATATACCTTTTGAAATAGTGTAAGACATTATTTGCTAAGTCTGGGTTCAGATTCAGACTGCGGTGCGCATATTAGTGACCCATGGTCTAGGGTGTATCCCAGCTCAGGTCCATAGTTGCTGGAAAAGGCTCTAGCCACTCTTGACCCATAAAGGGAATGACCAGAAGGAGCTAAAGATAAAGTAAACCATGCTTGTGTCTCCTTTGCTCTGCTAGCTTAACTCTTTGACCACCAATAATGGGAAGTTGCGTCATTCAAGACATCATGCTTCACTGTTAATCATGGACATAACCGGCAATTCCTGTTTTCATTACTACTTGATACTGGGGGCTGCCGTGCACCTCGTACACCTGGCACAGCATTAGCTACATAAAAACCAAGGAAAGAAGAAGCCCTCAGCAACAGGTCAGAACAAAACACCCCACACATGGATCCCGCAGGACAACACGACCCAGGTGCGGAGCAGACAGGACAAGGCTGGCCAGAGTCAGCAAGTCCCCCCCTTCCACCTTCTTTCTTTTGATATTTAAACCTAACCCTTTAAATAAAACTGTAGCACAACATTTTCTGTGGGACAGCAAAGAGTGTTGAAAATGACCAAACGCACTGGCACTAGCTTACAACTTTTTGAGAAAATGCTGGCAGGGAAATAAATACACTAACTTGCTTGTCCCCAGTCCATATAAACTGGGTAAGATAGGTATTGGGCACATAGGAAGGCACCCTTCATGACTCATAATGAGAATAGCAGGATGATGAACGTTACTTAAAATATTAATGAATTTTGAATATGAATAATGTTGGTGAAGGTTTTGGAGACTTCATGTCTCTTACCTGGGCTGACCCACACAACTGTGTCCAAACTGAATTACTTTTATCTAGGGGTCAACCAGTTGAAGCAGAAGTTCACACAACTTTGATCTATGCAGTAAAAGACTTGGGGCAGACCGTGATAAAAATGTAGAGGTGCAAACCCTTAGTCAAATGTTAAATGGTGTTTAATCTCTATTTTGCGGGTGACAAAGTGTGGAGCAGTGGTGGAAGTGGGACTGATCTTCTGTGACAGGGCGCTGATATGGTGACATTTCAACAAAGAGCAGGCTCTCTGACTTTTCCACAGTCCACACAAGGACTCATCAGGCGGACAGGCAATCACTGCCCTGCCACTTCCGCTAATTGGAAAAAAAAGACGACGATTGTGTGGGAAAAATAGTCAGAAAAAATTCTCTCCTATACTGCAATATGAATAGGTTTCACTCTTCTAAGTATATATTAGTTACATGTTTATGATAAAGAATGACAATCTAACATTTATCAGGCTTATCCTTACATAGAATGATGTCTTCTGTCCATGGAATATCCCCATGTTAAAAGCATATTCTAATTACAGTTAGTGGAAGCATCATGACATCAGCCGTTATTTTCCAACAATGTTTATCTTTGCGACCAATTATTTAGAGCTGCTACCATGGACAAACATTCATGTGTGGTCATTGTCTGTAATATTGCAGTCTACTGACCACAATGAGTAAATTAAATCTGCTTAAAAAAAACACTCAAAGCCATGAAAAAATGCTCATATGTTCAAAGACAATTAATAACTTTATAAGCAATATATGCAAAGAACGTCTGTTAGTTTCCCAGAAAGTTTACTACCTTCTTGTAAATCTGCTACACACAAAACTAACTATGCACCAAAATCAGTATTTTGGTAATCTTTGACATAACCAAGACAAAATAAAAAAAAAAAATAAAAAATCCCCTACAACATATGTTAAATCAAAGATACCTAGATGACTAGTGAGAAAAAAAATAGTGATTCTTATGTCTTCTTACTTCTTACTTACCACTTCTTACATCTTAATCACTGTCTGATACCATTAAACATGAGTAAATATAAAGTATCTATATATGTATCAAGCTTACCATGGTAGAGCCACAAAGGTCACAGAAATAATCTCCCAATGGACAGGAGATTGTGGTCAGACAGGCAAATGTGGCTTTTATTTACAGGTAGCTCTGTACACATGGTTACTTTACTTTTGTTTTCTCCTCAATTTATTCCTACAAATGTTTTTTGTTTTTTCTGCCACAAAAATCGAGAAATAGAAACCATTGTTAGCTTGTTGTTTTGCTATCTGAGACTTCCGTAACACTAGCCTGACAAGCCAGAGTCTGGTTCCTTACTAGGTAGGAGGCGTTTGTCTCTGGTCAATTTAGAACTGCCCTATAACAGACGTTATTTGCATCGCATCTTAAGAATGCAAAAGCAGAGCGAACTGAATAAATCCTCTCACGGGATTAACAGTGTTTAGTGCTTTTCTTCATCACCTGTTTGTTCTACTGAAGTACGCATTGTTGTTCAATCCTGTGTGGGATTTTTTTTTTTTCATTGCTTCCTTTTTAACAGTAAAGTCCCATTGACCTACAACATAACAGTCACATTCAAGCAAACCCACTTACAACTGGTTTCTGCTGATGTCCATGTTAAGAAACAAGTACAGAGCTGCTCATAACTTGCCATATTCTGGTGTTTTATGGAAAAAGCACCAAAAATCAGCCATGTTTGTTTAGGATACAGGTCAGCGGTGCACTACTTCCGTCCTGCCCTTTTGTTCTCTGAGCGGTTACTTCGCCTGTCATTGTTCCACCAACAGAAACAAAGCTTATGTGAAGGAGTACCAGACTTATTTGTATAAAATAAGAAAAAAATTTGTCTGACTGGCGAGGCGACCGTGATACTGCGTCAGCAAGTGTTGTTTTTTGCCCAGAGACACCAAATGGAGATGCAGTATGCCTAATTCACCATGCAACAACTCATTTAATAATCACACAAACTACAAAATGGTTTATTTAAAGTTAAAAAGTTACTGAGTTCCACTTTAAGATTTTTATTTTTTCTCAACTTTTCGTCTTCTGTCCAGCCCAATGGCATGCCTGTCTAATCTGTTTATTTCAAACAAATTAAAAAAACTAGGGAACTTTACAGCAGGATCCCTGGGGTGTCTGGAGAAAGTGAATTAGTATTGATACGAATGAGCTGGACTGCACTGAGTTTGCTTCACATTTTTTGAAAACCAAGCTCAAGATGATGCAACACTTGATGCTCAGGTTTAGACACTTTAATTGTGTTGCCGGTAAGTGAAATCACTGGCCTCAAAAGACTCACCAGGAAGCGACAGCGACCACACCCCTGAGCGTTAATTAAGGAGTCTATTGAGTAGATTGTTATTAATTAAAAGCCTATTAAAAATCCAATAAGAGACAGACTTGGAGCACATTAAGAATGCATAGGAGTTGCCATGGAAATGTGTTGAGTTCCACCACAGGAGAACACACAGATGCTAATGAGCCACACATGGGCCATATCTGTTCTCTGAGGGGGTTTACAAAGATGAGATAAGTCTGAATCCCACAGCAAGAAAAAAAAAACAAAAAAACATGCATTTAACAGCAAACAGGAGACACGGAAGTACTCAAACAGTATGGCCATAGACTTGCAGGGAGAAAATTAAGTGGACTTTGACACTAAATAAGAATGGGCTAATTAAGTGTGACATTGCCCATTCCATTAAGTAGAGAGCATTAGGAGTTCATTGTCTGTTAGTTTTATTTACATCGGTTTCTTAATGAGGTAATGAGTGATTTTGCCAGTAGTGCAGACCTCCCCCAAGGCAGGGACCCTATCTCACAATGGTAAAAATATGCAGTAGTGCCCAAATTATGGCTAGAACTGGGATTTACGACTAATCAAATTTTTATTTGACCATTTATACCTTTTAGAATTCAGCCAATATGTGCTGTTTTGACTTGGCTTTTATTTGTGTATATACAGCGAATATAGCACCATTTTAAGCATGCTTGAAGCCCAAATAATAATCATTAGCCTATTATTTTGCAGTTAAAGAGCACTACAGCAGATAGAGCTATATTTTACTCAAAATATAAATTTATGATTGGGATGTTGTTTAACCTTTAAAGCTGAACTTAAGTTTTTCCAGTTTGACAGTGTCTCCTCCTATGCGATGGCTCTCATGTGTTTGCCCTGCTGCTGAGTCTGCCCCTGTCTGCTCTCTTCTCTCTCCCTTATAACCGACAAAAACAGTTAGAGGAAGTAGTAGGAAATCTCTTTTTTTTTTTTTTTTTTTAAAGTGAAACATAATTTCATTCTTTGTCACAATATTGATAATTAAAAAAAACAACAACATCAAACTCTATGACTATAAAACTCAGCTCTCTCACCTGAAGAGTGATTCTAATTTGTCTATTATTCATACACTCCACAGTCACAAACCAATGGTGGTGAGCTATCTCTGTTGCCACAGCTGCCCTATTACAGACTGACAGAGACATGGCAGCCATACTGTGGCAACAGAGTCTTTGACCACCACCAACTCGCAACCAGGGGTAGCAGGGATTGAACCGCCAACCTTCTGGTCAGCGGGCAACGCGCTCTATCTATAGAGCTACTGCTGCTTTCCCCAGTTTCCTGGATTTCGATCAGTTGCACAACTTGTGTCAATCATACTAGTCTGTTATAGCCTAAAACATTATCTTTGTTTGATCATTAGAAATTCTTTATACACTGCTCAAAAAAATAAAGGGAACACTTAAACAACACAATGTAACTCCAAGTCAATCACACTTCTGTGAAATCAAACTGTGTCCACTTAGGAAGCAACACTGATTGACATCAGTTTCACTGCTGTTGTGCAAATGGAACAGACAACAGGTGGAAATTATAGACAATTAGCAAGACACCCCCAATAAAGGAGTGGTTCTGCAGGAGGTGACCACAGACCACTTCTCAGTTCCTATGCTTTCTGGCTGATGTTTTGGTCACTTTTGAATGCTGGCGGTGCTTTCACTCTAGTGGTAGCATGAGACGGAGTCTACAACCCACACAAGTGGCTCAGGTAGTGCTGCTCATCCAGGATGGCACATCAGTGTGAGCTGTGGCAAGAAGGTTTGCTGTGTCTGTCAGCGTAGTGTCCAGAGCATGGAGGCGCTACCAGGAGACAGGCCAGTACATCAGGAGACGTGGAGGAGTCCGTAGGAGGGCAACAACCCAGCAGCAGGACCGCTACCTCCTCCTTTGTGCAAGGAGGAACAGGAGGAGCACTGCCAGAGCCCTGCAGAATGACCTCCAGCAGGCCACAAATGTGCATTTGTCTGCTCAAATGGTCAGAAACAGACTCCATGAGGGTGGTATGAGGGCCCGACGTCCACAGGTGGGGGTTGTGCTTACAGCCCAAGACCGTGCAGGACGTTTGGCATTTGCCAGAAAACACCATGATTGGCAAATTTGCCACTGGCGCCCTGTGCTCTTCACAGATGAAAGCAGGTTCACACTGAGCATATGTGACAGACGCGACAGAGTCTGGAGACGCCGTGGAGAACGTTCTGCTGCCTGCAACATCCTCCAGCATGACCGGTTTGGCAGTGGGTCAGTAATGGTGTGGGCTGGCATTTCTTTGGGGGCTGCACAGCCCTCCATGTGCTCGCCAGAGGTAGCCTGACTGCCATTAGGTACCGAGATGAGATCCTCAGACCCCTTGTGAGACCATATGCTGGTGTGGTTGGCCCTGGGTTCCTCCTAATGCAAGACAGTGCTAGACCTCATGTGGCTGGAGTGTGTCAGCAGTTCCTGCAAGACCAAGGCATTGATGCTATGGACTGGCCGCCCGTTCCCCAGACCTGAATCCAATTGAGCACATCTGGGACATCATGTCTCGCTCCATCCACCAACACCACGTTGCACCACAGACTGTCCAGGAGTTGGTGGATGCTTTAGTCCAGGTCTGGGAGGAGATCCCTCAGGAGACCATCTGCCACCTCATCAGGTGTTGTAGGGAGGTCATACAGGCACGAGGAGGCCACACACACTACTGAGCCTCATTTTGACTTGTTTTAAGGACATTACATCAAAGTTGGATCAGCCTGTAGTGTGTTTTTTCACTTTAATTTTGAGTGTAACTCCAAATCCAGACCTCCATGGGTTAATAAATTTGATTTCTATTGATAATTTTTGTATGATTTTGTTGTCAGCACATTCAACTATGTAAAGAACAAAGTATTTAATAAGAATATTTCATTCATTCAGATCTAGGATGTGTTATTTCAGTGTTCCCTTTATTTTTTTGAGCAGTGTATATTCTCTATACAATGTGGCTTACAGCAACAATCTATTTTATATAAAAAAAATGTTAATGTTGCACTGTTTCATAATGTTTATTTCTAAAGGTATATATCGTGCTATATTGTGCTTTTTGTCAGGCTTTTTAAAAATAATTGTGCACACCTTTACATTACTTTTTTACATTTAATAACTTAAAATAATGCATGTGTGGAAAACATTTTCTTTTGGGAAGCTGGTACTTTGATTTTGCAGAGAACCATTGCATAAGGTGTCTTTCACCCCCCACTGGCAACGGTGGAAAGCAGACAGAGCATAAAATTACTAATTAGCATGGCTATTAGCAGCATGATGCAATAGATAGCTAAATTATCTGACTGCTTTGTAGTGATGGCAATTTAAGTGCTGAAAATTATCAGATCAAATCAGGTACTGTCTTAAGTCGGCGAGTCACATCTCTGACTGAAAACGAGACCAGCTTGGCGGAGAAAATAATGTTGTTTATTGGTTTGGTTTGGTGTGGAGGATGTTGTTAACATGCTGGTCTGTAGGTTTGAGGTCTTGCTCACTCATGGATTCATAATGATGAGGTGTTGGGTAAATTATCCCTAGTACAGATTCTGCAAAGCACACAGAAGTTAAGGGTGGACACACATTTTGTAAAACATGAGCTGAGGTCATCTTCCTGTTGTCTCCCTGTAGGAATATTAGCTCAACAATTTATCCAGCACGTCCACTCCCACCTGTGTTTGGTCATAATATTCCGCTCTTGATAAATGGAGAGTGATGTGTCAGGAAGGGCATTCATCACGAAACCTATGCAAATCACTGCATGCTACTTTTGCTGTTGCAAAACCTCTGGTATTCTATACTAGTTATACTATGATTTATATGGAGGTGGTAAAGGGGATGGGTAGGTACTACCTCAAACAACATTCAATAAAAAAGTGGACTTTTTTGACTGTGGTTTCAAAAATGGTATGTTTTTTTTTTTTTTTAAGAATTGAAAGTTTGAAATTTCAGTATTGTGACAACACTACTACATGTTTGGTTAACCTCCAACCAACTATACTACAGTATACTATATACACTCAAGGAAAAAAGAAACGCACCACTTTCATTTTCTCAATTTGTCAAAAAATATTACAGCCAGTGAAAAATTATAGACTACAATGAGTTTAGTTTTATTCTGAGTCAAAATGAAATGACTGTTTTCCTGGTTCCGGTTGATTGATTTTGATGAGTAATAACAACTTTATTTTTGTATTAATCACCTATGTCTGGGTCATGAGTAAAACTCAGAGATGAATTGGACCTGTCCTCAATTGTGCACAACCATTCCCTATAAAAAGACACCAAAATGGAAAAAAAAGCACATTTGTTCACAATGCCACGACTCCTGCAACCAGAGAGAGATTGGCAACCATTGGCCTGCTTCAAGCTGAAGGAGCACACGGCTGTAGCCAGGGAGTTTGGAGTCCATCACTCTACTGTTGTACGCCTTGCTGAGCTTTTCCACACCACTGGACATGTCACAACGGCTGCATTATTATTGTTTGGTCATGTTATTGTTATTGAAACTGTCATAAGCATTGATTCATTTGGTCTGAATATCAGGGATGGGTATATGTTTGATGTGCACATGTAATATTTCCATCAAAAATAAGTAACCAAACAAAAATGTGGTAAAAAAGCAGTGGTGCGTTTCTTTTTTCCTTGAGTGTATATACTGAATCTCTGATTTCCTATTGTTTATCCTGCAAGGGGTCACACCAAGTCTTAACACTCAGTTTACACCAAACTTTCAATTTCAACTTTATAATTTCCATTTTGTAAGGGCATTTTAGGTTCATTAATTTATGTATATGCATGTCTTTGGACAGTGGGAGGAAGATGGAGTGCCTGAGGTCAGAACCCTCTTGCTGCGGGACAGGGGTGCTAACTTTGCACTTTTGCAGAATTAAGACATAAGAAAAAGTTTAGGAGAAAAGTGTTTAATACTACAGAAAAACCTGTGAGGCAATGGTAATGCACATTTGGTCATTTGGGTCAAGTAACTGTGTACAGAGATGCAAATGGTTCACCTCTCATCAGCAAGAGTTGGTCAGCTTGTATTGTGCACATTTTGGTGGAAGACACTGGATCTTTATGTCAGCAGAACCCACTTCATCCTAAATCCAGACCTAAGTTGAGCTGTTTTAAAGCTAGCTACAGCTTTTGTAGATCCACTGCACAAGGCATGGCTATAGAATATAGACAACAAACAAAATGTATGGCTGCAATTAATCAAAATTTGATTACAATTTAATTTTGGTTACCAACATTTCCCCAAAAATATATAATTGAGAAGCAACGCTCGCTCCGTCCCTCAAAAAACCTGCAGCAAAGCAAAGGCAGGGCATTTTTTGCTGTATGAGAGCAGTTTGGGTTTGTGGAGGTGAACATGGAGCGTTTGTGTTTATTCCTCAAATGGTTATGGAGCTAAAGATAACATATGTTGCTACGAGGTAAAAGCTAAAGTAAAAAGCTACGCATGCGTTTGTCTTCTTCCAAAATATTGTTCAAAACCTAAAACACGTCACCGGCTGCATAATCTGACTCTGTCTTTGAGTGGCTTGACTCTTCACTCATATCGTGCACATGCTCTCACGGACCAGCAAGGTAACTTCAGGGTTTTTGGTACTATGAGCTGGTTCACTTTCTATCAAGTTAGATCTCTATGGAAACGTGAATGCTGAATGGGTATTCTGGTCCAGAGCAGGATAAGTTCCAGTATAAAATAAGACGGAGGCTTCTTGGACAATCATGGATGAGAAACAAGAAGTTCTTTAACCAAAATGAGCTGCCAGTGTGATGGAGGAGAAAACTGCAGCAGGGAGAGGCAAAGGAAATGTGCACAGGTAACTCTGCTTGCACGAGCACAAGCATACAGCACGCACTGAGACAATGCTGTCAAGTTGTAATATCAGGTCTAGGTTCAGCAACGATGTGCCCAAAGAATGAGGTCAGCGGACGATCTGAATATACTGAATGATCAGGTTATTCCATCAATGGATTTTTTTCTTCCCTGATGGCATGGGCTAATTGCAAGATGACAAATCCAGGATTCTTCAGGCTCATATTGTGAGAGAGTGGTTCAGGAAGCATGAGATATAATTTTCACATACACTGGCCATCACAGAGTCTAAACCCCTCTGGGAATCTTTGGGATGTGCTGCAGAAGACTTTGCACAGTGGTCCGACTCTCTCATCATCAATATAAGATCTTAGCAAAAAATGAATGCAACGCTGTGACATAACAGAAGCTTACCGAAATGATGCCACAGCGGATGTGGCATAATCGAAAGCTAAAGGCAATCCGACAAAATACTAGTGTGCGACTACTCTTTGGGCCAGGCAGTGTGGCATTCAATCCTTTATTAAAGATTTAAACATGAAACTATTGGACACTTCTGTTTAGTTCTGAGGCTACTGATCTTTGAGCTACTTGGTATTGGTTTACTGTATGTGCCATTCATTCAGTCTATGGTATTGAATGAGTTTAGTGCATGGATCTATGGTTTAGTGTAGTTTCCAGTTGGTATTCAGATTAACTGTCTCTAACTGTCATTGGTGAGATTAGTCATTTAACTATGGCTATGCCCATTCCACATGAACACGCTCACAGAGAAACCCAGGGTTAACTCGGCGAGTTGATAACCCACTTTGTAGTACCGCTTATGCAGAGACACTCATGTTTGGTTTCGTCTACCCAGGTAGAGCCTGATCTAACCTTTCTGAAGCCCTAACCAAAATTTAGCTCTGGGGCCCTAGTATCAGCTAGCCTGGCCTGGGTATGGTAACGCTCCATAAGCCAGTGATTTCTCTGGCTTCCTTGGAGCCAAACCAATCAGGGCGGGGCATTAGGAGCTGTGTCACACTCTGCACCTGAAACATTTTTTTTGGTGGAGGCTATGCAGAGGCTAATGCAGGGCTAGCTCTGTGACCAAGACAGTCATGACAACTCTTAAAGATGTTTTGCCGTGCTTTGACGTTTGCAAAAAAGTTTCAGTCGTTGTGTCTCCATTGCCCGCTGTGTTGGAGCAACAAACAAAGAGAGCCAGCAATAAAGGCTGAAAACAAGAGATGTAACGCGGCAAGATGGAGCGAATTGCAGACTTCTGACAAAATGGGTAGTATTTTTACACCCCTTTCACTCCTTAAAGGTATCCTACTTCGAAATTTTATAAAAAAATTACCTTATATTTGCTGAGCTATGACCGCTAAAACACAGTGAAAAAAGATGTATTTTATTCAGTTTACTCAGTTAGCGACGCTTGCTCCTGCACGCGGACTTGCACGAGAGCTGTAATTTTATTTAAAAAAAATATTTCATACAACATAGGTTCCGAGGTCCTGATTAAAGTTTGGGCAGTCTTTTCTGGCCACAGTGCAGTGAGACTGTAGACTGAAGGCTGTGTGTGTGACCTGTGTCTGCTTCCTCCACTAAAGGAGGGACACAAAATGTAACAAAGCTTATGTTACAACACTGTAGTCCACCAGCCCCTATTAGTTACTAAAGCAGTCTCTGTTAAAATGTAGTTAAGGCTGAATCTTGAGAGGTAAAATCATAAACTCCACCCATATTATCCATCTAAAATATAACTTTCACCTTTGTATTTATTGTTACTTCTTAGTGAGATTGACATATTATAGTTGTGTGTTTTGTCTTTCAGGTACACATCCATCTGGACACTGGAGTTCACCTGTACTCACACTGACTGTATCTGCTCATCTGGAGTTCATGAACGATAGGAGGATTAAATCGGAATTTCCCTCACACCGGATATAGTGAGGGGAGTGCACAAGACGCGCCGCTGGATAGGGCCAAGTGGCGTGCAGCGCTCCGATAGTAGACCTATAGTACATAGGATGGGTTCTATGCCATGAGCATTCACAAAGCAAAAACCAATCAGAGGGCGGTATTTGGAGAGAAATCAGACAGGGCCCCGTTTGCTGTAAGTGACAGACAGAAGTGTGACCACTACTTTGTCAGAGAGATGGAGGTGGGGCCCTGCCACAGCTGCGGGGCCCTATGCAACATGCGTAGTCTGCACATAGGAAGGTCCCGCTCTGCACATCTGGGATAAGTTCAATTACCTTCGTGGTACAGGGCCCAGTATAATCACTAACTAAATAAGTGTGCAGTGGGACAGTGTTATTACAAAAGGCTGTGGTTGTATTAGGCTCTATGAATCAAATAAACATTAATACATGATGAACCTTGTCCTCTACAGGTTATTTTGGCTATATATGTATATATATGAAAGAAAGAAAGGAGATATGCTAGTTTATAGTTTATAAGCTAGTTTATATGTGGCGAGACATATCTAACTGCCTCAGTAGCTGGTTAGAGAGACAGAAGGCTGTGGACAATAGAGCCATGAGAGGAAGCGGTGAAGGAGCAGAGCATGTCCTGGATCGAAAGACAGGAAGTGGAGTCAATGAAGGCAGTGGATTGATAACAGGAGGTCAATTAGCTGGCAGCTGGGACAGAAGGAGGTCAGGCTGACTGAAGGGAACAGGCTGTGGAGTCATCAGTGTATCACAGAATACAGCACATAGCTGCTACAGGGCTGTGGTAGGAAATGTTATTGTGGTGTAAGATGAGAAAATAACACTTTTATTGTTCAATTTTATCTTATTGAAGGCTAAAACAGAAAATATATTTAGTCAGAAATAAATTATGCAGGAATACAAAGAATGAGAATAACAAAACGTTCCTGTGAGGATGCGTGTTCAGGGTTGGACTCAATAGCACAACCAGAATGAGCAGTGTTCACAGGAATAACTTTATTAAAGAAAAAGGGAAATACAGGGAAATATCACATCTGATAATCACTGGGGCAGCTGGGAGCAGGCGACCACTGGAGGCAGCAGTGAGTGGGTGAGTTGGTGACCACTGGAGGCAGTGGCGAGCAGGTGAGGCAACCAGCAGCACGGCACAGGAGGAGGCACTGCAGCAGTACAGTACTCATGGTGGCATATAACACACAGGAACAGAGTGCTGTAAGAAGAGTGAGCTGGGCGGGGCTTCGGCAGGAGCAGGAGACGGCATACAGACAGCGTTAACCGCGACGGCGTGGTAGCAGAGGAAGAGCAGAACGGCAGATATAAGCTCACCCAGGAGAAGGCAGTAGAAAGCAGCCGGGCCCACAACTAGGAAACCGAAGCTGACTCGGGAGACAAGGGAAAGAGCTCCAGGATCCGGGCAAACGGAACAGGAAATCCTCAAGGTGCAGAAGGACAGAAAACAAAAACGATCTGGAACTGGACCCGTAGCAAACTGTGGCAGGAACGTACAGTCACGACTCAGAGACGATCTGGCAGCGAGCAGTAGTGGGAGAACGGCTTAAATACTGTGCTGGTTGGGAATATGCCACCGGTGTGTGATTACGAAATAGCTGCAGGTGTGGTGAAGGCAGTAGCGAGAAACTCGAGGGGGAGGAGCAGGTAAGGAGCAACACATGACAGGTCCTATTTCATAAAGAATGCAACAGTTTATTTTTTTTTTTTACTAAAGGACTTATCACTTTAACCACGGAGCCTCAGATCAGTTTTCATTATAATCTACATTGCAGTCACTCATAAGATTTCAATGTTTGTTTGTGCATTTTGGATGAATTGCAGAGTATATAGGTATAGATTAATCTGGCCATGACCTTTATAGAACAAAAACATGTTAAGAAAAAAAGGAGATCCTCAGGCAGGCTGTCACACAGTCTCATTCATGTGCTAGGTGAATTGGAGAATGAATATTTGACTTAATGGCTGTCTATCAGTCAGCCCTGCGACAAACTGACCATTCTCTAAGGTGTGCCCCTCCTAAGGCTCATTGTTACTGGGGCAGATTCCAGTCACCCACAACCCCAAATGGGAATAAGCAGAAGAAGTGACATAATTGCTATTTCCAAGGGCATTCTTAGTTTTACAAGGCAACTAAAGAAATGTTGCAAAGGTTATGCTCCAAACAATCAAATGTCATTTACAATGCTCTGGCTTCATTTGCCATTATGGTTAATTAAGTTTAATCAAGAAACCTATTAATACCCTCAAAGGGGCAGGTTATATCGCTTTTGTAAACCATTAAAACTCCAATTAAGTCGTTTATTAAATTAATTCTCCAAATGAACTGGAAAATAATTAATTTAGCCCCTAATACAAATGGACTGCTCGCTGCAAGTTTCCGCCGCCAAATGACAATAGGTGCCGTGGCGTCTGAGTGGTATAATCCTGGCAGGCAGCCGCTTGTTTGTTGTGTCTGGGTGCTCGGGGAAATGGGATAATGTCAGATAATGTCACTTCCGAGTTTTAATGACACAAAACAAAATATGTCACGCAGAGAACAGGGACACAAATCTGACCTCTGTGTATCTCTGCGGCTGTAAGCAGCTCTAAAAATGGGACAAGGAAGTGACTGTCTACATCCTGGCCTGCCGCAATGTCCCCGCGTCGCCATGGATACCCGTCTCGCATGTACTTCTCACACTGCAGAGGGCCACAGTCTCCCACACTCCTCTGATAATCTGTCAACTGTCCAGATGGGCACTTGTCCTGCGTAAGTTTTGAGATTCCTCTGCGGTATTCACACGTCATGTTCAGGATGGAAGAGCCAATTCCATCTCTCACTAAAGTGTTGTGGACACCTATTGTGCATGTAACCCCTGGGTTATTCTTATCTGTGCACACATAACCCTGACATTACGCTAAATACAATGCATTGTAACAGTCTTCATTTATTTACTTTATTAAAGTTCTACATTACTATTTTTCTAATAGTGTTCACGCTTTGTGCTACACTCTTTATCCTAGGCTTTACACACTGTAATAGTCTCACTGACTTGTAATGTTCTCTAATATTCTTAGTGACATTTAAATATACACTAAACATAGTGGTTCTTGCTAAAATTCTTATTTACTAGTTCCAGTAAATGCGTCGTGCTGTTGCTTGATCCTGCCACATACGATTTGCTGCCTTAATGGTCAGTCAAGGGCAATATCAACTTTGTGCTGTTGTGATTGGTTCTGATTGGTTGGGGGGCGGGAGTTGTATGGGTGGTGTACGTGCTTCGCCCTGACTTAGCGCCAGCGGACGTCCACGGAGCAAGTGGGACTCTCTGTTCCTCCTGGATTTCGCTTCGGACCATGCTAAGCTAACTGGATAACACTTTCCGGACCTCTTTGGATTATTTTTGTGCCTTGGAGCCCCCACTGCTGGAGCCCCACACTGTCCGTTTCGCTGAGGATAGACCGAGCAGGAGCTGCCCAACGCCACGCTCCTCTACAGACTGGTAACCCTCGACGTGGTGAGTCAACCGCTCTGGCGTGGCGCATGTGGTGGCCGCCATTTTAGAGCTTCTTGGTTACCTTTCTATGACTTCGTTAAGAATATACTATCAGGCCTGCAACGATAAACAAGACTGAAGGACTAGTCCATTACCAAAAAAGGGACAAATGCCAAAGCAGTTCGCGGCTGCTCACACCTGTTTTCTGAGTTTGTTGTATTTTATGGTGTACTCATTAGGTACCCCCTTTTCATTGCTGTATGCTAGT
This sequence comes from Bostrychus sinensis, assembly GCA_020698575.1. NCBI lineage: Eukaryota > Metazoa > Chordata > Actinopteri > Gobiiformes > Eleotridae > Bostrychus > Bostrychus sinensis. The sequence continues at coordinate 35,387,630 of CM036248.1, forward strand.
TCGCTCCTGCTAATGACTGGAACGTATTTGCCCTTTTGCTTGTGGGTAAAACAGTGTTAGTGTTATTGTCTGATTATTATGCATGGTTAAGTGCCTAGGTAATAACTGTATTAAAACTCATAATAATCAGTTAAGTTATTGCCCTTGATGATGATTCTGACCAGCACAGCTTATTAAAACTGGTTAACTTACATCTTAAAGCTTGCTGCGTAATTTCAACTGCTTGGTTCAAAACTGCACTACACTACATTCACACATCACAGGTATACGTTTTTAGTCTTGGTTAAAGTAGTCTGTCACGCACTCTAAACACTCAGACCTTTTTGTATTCACTTTAGAGTGTAAGTAAACGAACTTGGGCGCTGTTCATAAGCGGTAAAGCGGAACAGTCGTTACATGCAGTTTTATTTTGATCATTCAAAACACTGCAGCCTTGCGAAGCATTTTCCAAACATTTATAAGACCATAAGAGCATTTCCACCAGGCCGGTACAGCACAGACTAAGTGGTGTTTTCTATTCCAACTCTTTTCCTATTGTATACAAAGAAGTTAGTCTGGTACTTCATGGTTTGAGTTTCATTTCTATGCAAGGAACAATCAAAAGTGGAATATCCAATCAGAGAAATGAATGGCAGGACATAAGCAGTGCACCGCTGACCTGTAACCCAAAATAAACAGGGCGCTTATGAAGAATTATTGCAGACTGTGCCAAAAAACACCAGAATGCACCTTGTCATGAGCAGCGTTGTACTTATTTCTGAATGGGGCAGCAGAAGTCTGTTCTACAAAAACTTGTGGAAAAAGTAAGTTGAATGTGGTTGTCAGACGTGTTACGTCAGACGTCAACAGGACTTTATTGTTGTTAAAAAAAAAAAAATAATAATCCCACAGAGGACTGAACAACAACAAGGACTTCAGCAGAATCAACAGGTGATGAAGGAAAGCACTAAACACCGTTAATCAGGTCAAAGAAGTAATAAAATTTGCTCTGTATTGGCCGGTGCCATTTTGGTTATTTTTGATAGATTATCTTTCACGTTTGTAAGATGCACTGCAGATAAACAGCTGTAATAGGTCAGCTCCAAATGGACTGATTCAAAAATGGCTTGCTATGGCTGAGGAACCAGACTTCTATTTTTTTTTTTAAAGTAGAAGGAGCAGGCTGGCCAGGCTAGATGTTTCCACTACCCAAAGCATTCTGAAGCATCCCCAAAACCCACATCATGCCATCCCATTAGGGAGCTGGGGTGACAGCTCTGGGTCTGCTTTGGTCTGCTTGGGAAAATGTAGAACACTGCTGTGTGTTGTACGACAGATAATCCTCACTCAAGCAAAAATGAGAAGCAAGAGATGAGAAATAATGTGTCTTGTTTTTCTGACGAAAAGAGATGACATGCAAAGTCTTGAATTTATAATTACCATAAACAAAGCTTACACATATTAACAAAGCCTGTTTGCGGTTTGAGACCTACAGTGACAAAACATTGCATTTATAGATCAGTTTGAATTAGATTTATACCTCATCTAACACAACTTTTGTTGCACTTGTGGTATGTCAATGTTTCCTTTTCAAAAACATGTACTGACAAAAAACACATTGTACCCTCTAGAGTTGGGGCCCCTGGTTGACTATGAATATACTGCTGCCAATTTTTTTGAACAAGTACATAAAAAGTAATAGCCTGTCATTTTTTTTTAATAATTCAAGTTTTATAGAACTGATTTTCTTATTTTTAAGGTGCTATGACACTCTTGACTTTGGAAACAAGGCTCTAGTAGACCTAAGCTGATTGTCCAGCACAGAAACATTTCAAAGGCTTCTATAAAAAGACTTTGTAAAGGGTCAGTGATTGGATGAATTGTGGGTGACCACCCATTTTATCCAGTCAGAGCAACAGCATGTATTACTACACTATTGGACAAACCAGCAGTGGTGCAGATGCAGCCACTTTGCTCTGAGCAGGACAAGATGGATTTTTGTGAGGTGATAGTAGACCGCACACCACTTAAAGTGAAGTGACCTAGGTTTTAGATCTTGGCTTGATTCTTGATGGTACTGTAAGCAGCATGCGTTTGTACTGGTTTGAAAACAGTACTGCAGTCGAAATCAAAACAATGGTCTCTTTTCTGAATGGACCATCTGCAATACAGCTTTAGAACCAAAACAATTTTTATAAATTATAAAAAAATAAATATACTGCTTATATACTGCTCATAGCACCTTTAAACATTTTTTTTTTTTTTTTATGAAAGCAACTCTAAAGTTGTAATACAAACATTTTATTTTGGATTAAAAACAATTGTAACTTTACATTGTTGCTAACTAAATGTACGCTGGGCAGTTCAATTTTTGTTTTGACCCAGTACATGCTGTTGTTGTTTTCTTGGCCAAAACACTTTACCCACATACTCCAGTCACAGTGTTTGGCTGGTTGCAACAGAAAGGGCATCCAGCGTAAAAAACCTACCAAATCACTGTGCGATTGATTTGGAAAAAGTAAAAAAAGAAAAATAACAACAAATATCTTAAAAAAAAAAAAAAAAAAAAGTTTGTGTGGTGGTAACATACAGTATGTTGATTGAGAGCTGGCTCAAACAAGGGCCACTCATATAATGCATACTCACAGCTGTAATGCTGTAGATATAATAAGTAGTAATAGTAGTAAAACTGACTTCAGACTCCAGTCAACAACATAGACATGCAGTCTATGTCACTAACACACTTCACAAACTTATCCATGTTAAACACCCTGATGCCTTTTTCTCATGAGGACTTAACTCACATCCTGTGTCTTTATCAGGGCATAAAAATGTATGTTACAGAACACTGTAATTTTGAAATATGAATCATATCAAAATGTTGTTGTTTTTTTCAGTCAAGAATATAAGCATCCTTCACCAAGTTGGCATTTAGGGTATGACTAATATAAACACTTAAGAACACATTTTATTGTTCAAAAATAATGACATAGGTTGACATATTGACTATAATTATGCAGTATAGATTATATATTCAGTGACACAGAGTCTGCTCTTATGGGATAACAGGACGTATATGTTGTGGCTGTGCATGTGGGAACCTAAAAGTACATTCAAGTAAGTTATGTAAGATTACATAAGTCTGGTCTCCACCAATCTGTTTGGATTGGGTTCCATAAGTATGCTAATACATCAAATCAGTGACATAATAGTGCTGTATGCAGTGAGAAGGTATTATAAATTTAACACCTCAGAAGTCTGCTTATGACAAATAGGCTGGTGGTGATACTAGCAGTAACTAACATCACTGGCATAACAATCATGTAGATTCTATAGAGACCTGCTATTATTATAACAAGAGTACAATTTGGGGTGATGGTTTAACTTCAGGGGGAGATAAAATAAGTTGATTTTGTGCTTGACTCCAAATGACACCTTCAGCAAATCAGGGCTGTGTCATGCATTTTACTGTTGGCAGCACAAACTTTCTCTTAATCCTCAGTCGCTCTTTGAGGATCGCAGTTTCTTTCATGTTGTCAACAACCTCCTCTGTGATTGGATACTTTCCTCGCACACATGAGAGCGATGGGACAGCAAGGTGTGGCTCAGCAGAACCAAAACAAACGCATGTGTACAGTGATAATGGGAGAAATGGCTCACTCACAAAATCAACAAAGTTTTCATTTCAAGCTAATTAGTGGGAAATGGATGCGTTGGGATTCCCCTGTACAGAATGAAGTGACGGCAAAACCTTTTATGATTAATTTATTCAACCAGTAATAGGCTAAATAAATGTGGTCATGCCGTACCTTGCTCAGCGTCTGTATAACGTGGACAGCAGGGGGATGCAGTTGTGTCTCTGCCCTGCATCCACTGCCAGCCCACTTTGCTTAAAAATAACATTCTTGGTGGTCCACTGCCTCGTCTGCCGCTCAGGCTGAAACCATTGTTGATACCTTTATCTCTGACACATTTGTAAAAGTCCAAACAGAAATCCCAACTCCGCTTGAATCTGATGCTGCTCTTTTGTTTGCATCATGTGACGGAACAGGTAGCTGCTTCACTGACCAACACCTTTGTCTTAATAATGTTTGTACCGTTAATCTGCTGTGCATTTGTATCATGAATTGTTACATTGTTGCTTTTGAACAGGTCTTTCTTGTAAATAAGACCTCAAGTCTCAAGGTGATTAATCTGTATAAATAAAGGATTAATAATAAAGAGTGGGGTGTCCTGTTCACTGTCTTATCTGTCCTTTCCCACAGTAATTCTCGATGCAGCTGAAATTTCTGAACTATCACAAAACGCACTTTCACAATAACTTTGGTTCATGCAGAACCAAACCAAAGACCAGCAGTTTGGTCTGAACCACAGCCAGCTGTTATGCAAAGATAATGGTACACATATGTCAGCATATTGATTCAGAACTGAAATTGTGCAGTACAGTATAGACCAGTGGCAGCAATACCTTGCCCACAAACAAAATTTGGCCTTTGACCAGATAAAGGCAACTTTTTAGCTGATATCCACTTGTTTTAATTGCCATTGTTGATAGCATTTAATCCCATGGAGCTGTCGCTGAATGAGGCAGCTGTAAGACTCAGGTATTATTTACAAACCTACAACTCTCTGTCATGGTTTCATAGTTTTAGTCGCTTCCAACCAATAAATAGCAAGCAAGCAAGGAGTGACTTCCTTCTGTCATGGTTACCTTTGCCTCTATCCAATAAGTATCGCACATTTTATATATTTTATTTATTTTTAAGGTATTTATTTATTGATCTATATATTTTGTATATGTAATCAAACATGCTAATATATGTTCATTTAAAGCTGCCAAGGAACCATGACAGAGAACTGTGGCCCGCCACCTGGTGGTTCAAGTAATATTTGGCCCAACTGTAATCAAACTTGCCGACCCCTGGTGTAGACAGATCCTTTTTTATATCCAGTGACATGTGCTCATATACGTATATAAGGTGTTGAGTCGGTGCACGTGTGAATCTCAGAGTACAGTCATGTAAGATTACATAAGACTGGTTTCTACAAATCTGCTACAGCTTGGATTATGGAAATTCATCTAATGTGAAATTTAACAGTGCTAAATGCAGTAGGAAGGGATTATGTTATTGTATGTAAAATATCATATATTTACCACAAACAGACGTCTGCTTATGACCAACCAGTATCTGGAGTTTCCACCACAGGCTGTGTTAGCTAACCAGGCCAGTGTAGAGTCTATAGAGACATGCTATTATTAAGACAATTAACATGAATTAACATTCATACAAACAGCAAAAACTTACAAAGATGATTAGGGTCACTTTAAAAAAGAAAAAAAAAGTAATAATAATTCTGACTTTAACCTCATAATTCTGACTTTAAACTTTTTAATCTCACATTTCTGACTTTGATCTCATTTTTTTACGAGTTCTGAGTTTAATCTCAGAATTCTGACTTTTATCTCAAAATTCTGACTTTATTGTATTTAATCTCAAAATTCAGATATTAAACTCCTTAATCTCAGAATTATGACTAATCTTTTCAATCTCAGTATTCTCCCTTTAACCTCGGCAATCTGATTCTAATCTCAGAATTCTGTCTTTAATTTTAGCAATCTGAATTTAATATCATTTAAGTCAGAATTCTAACTTTAATCTCAGACCCCCCATCCCTCCACCTCTTTTTAATTTTATTTTTTACAGTGGCCCTAATCCTCTTCCACATAATCATCTACTGCATTATTTAAGACATGTTTTCAATTATAGTTATAACCCACATTAGGCAACATCATCCATGAGTCTTATGCTGCATTTATAAACTATCATGATATGTGTTCTTTTCTGTTTCCCCATTTTCTCACATCACCTGTGAGTAAATGTCTGTTACTTTCTGGATCTGGTTTGAAAGTCCAAACTATCGCAAACTGCACTTACAAAGCATAAAATGAACTGACTGAAACCACCTCTTTTTGCTGAACCAAAACCAGCTGTTCAGTCTGAACTATAGTCCGCTGGATCTTCCAGACCTTACAATTTTGGTTCAAAACAAACAAGAAAGTTCAATAGTCCAGTCCAAACATTGGAGATTTTAATTTGAAGACAGTGTGAGACAATAAACTACTTCTGCATCATCACAAACTCACTATACAGACACACACACACAAAGTTGAACATGTGGTGGACTGTCATTTTGCATTTATACTATCCATCCTATATACCTAGAATTTCCAGGAGGGGTGACATATTGTTCCCTTTTAGGCTTAATCTAAATGCTATCAGAAAACCATAGAGAACAAGGGACAGTGCCAACATTTGCAGAATGGAGTGCAACAGTGCTGGGAATAAATTTACCATTCAGTTTTCCCATAGACTTTTCAAAAAAAGCGTATATTAACCCTCAGCCCCAGAGTTTTTATTCATGTTTTATATTTTTAAATGTGACCCAGTGACCTAAAAGGTCTTAACCCTTAAGAGTCTAAGCCTATTTTTGCAGTTGTTCAGTGTTTTTGAATCATATATCATATATCACCGGAATTGAGAAACATATGAATATTATACATCATTTTATTCAGGACAACTTTATCTATTTGAACAGATGGTAATCACTTTTGTTTGCTGTACTATTTGAACACCCCACAGCCTGGAATACACAAAAAAACAAATCAATCAAAAATACAAATTTTGACTTTTTTGATATGAGAAAATCAAACATGCTTGCAAGGTTTCCGAATGCTTCAAAAGTGAAAACATGTTCTTATAAAGAACATATAAAAGAATCAGTGATTTATAATGAAGCTAAAGGCCTTTAGGAGCCTTTTGAACAATTCAATTTCAATTCAGATTTATTTGTATAGCCCAGTATCACAACAAAAGTCGCCTCAAAGGACTTCACAACAGTTGATCAAACATAAACACACAATCAGACAACACAAACAATAACTACACTAAACAGACCCAGGACACTCCTGTCCTTAGACCCTCCTTCTCGGTAAGGAAAAACTCCTAAAAAAACCCAGATACGGGAAAAAGAAGAAACCTTATGGAGCCCATATTGAAGGAGAGATCCTCTCCCAGGACGGACAGGTAATGTGTCTAGGACTGCTAGTCCCTTAGTTCATCTATAGGATCATAGATCAGCTCTGTAAGGATTCATCCAGATGAGAGTGGGTGAGATAGGTTGAGGAAGTCCATAGGATGCAGACAGGTGAGTGGGCGAGATAGGTCCGGGAAATCCTTAGAGGTCAGGTTGAGGGCACACAGGTCGGGACAGGAGCACAGATGGGTCAGCTAAGATCCAGTCGTCACTGGGACATCTGCCAGCAGCCAGGATTCTGAAACAGTCCCCACTCCCCCAGAGGGGAACAGGAGAGAGGGACAACTTGTGAATAGCAATGAACTGATTGGAGATATAGAGTATTTCATTATATTAATTACAGTGATAGAAGAGGAGCAGCAGATGAAACCAGAGGACAGAGGCTCAGTGCACCATACTTCCCCCAGCTTCTAGCTCCTGGAGCAGCCTAGCTTCAGCTGTGGAGTTAACCCTGTTCCTAGCTGGCCTGACCATAAGCTTTCTTGAAGAGGAATGTTTTAGGCCTAACCTTAAATGTAGAGACTGTGTCTGCCTCTCTAACATGAGCTGGAAGCTGATTCCATAAAACAGGAGCTTGGTAGCTAAAGGCTCTACCTCCAACTGAACACAGGTGATAATGGTAAAAATAGGCCTGGACATGGCCCAGTTCATTATATATTCACTTTATTAATAAAATGTGCACTAATGGCTTTTGTTAGATGTTAAAAGGTTTCAAATCGGAGTAATTCTATCACATTTGAAAATGTACAAAGTGAACAGTGCACTCCATACAGCTTACTGAAGGTCAGCACATGTGGACAAACTGGGGAACTGCAGGTGAGTGATGTGTGTGTGTCAGCAGCCTGCAGAGCCTCGTCCCCTCTCCCTCCTTTTACTTGGGACCATGAAAACAAATTTCTGGCAAGTAAATACCCCTTTTCTAACAGTCTTTTTTTTTTTTTTTTTGTAAAACATCAGGGATACAATCTGAAATTATCGTGGAATTTTTCTGCGAGAAAGCATTATTTAGACATGCGTTTATTTATCATATTTAATGTCTTAAACAGTTGTAAAACTTTGACAATCAAAATCTCCGTGATTACTGGGTCTATTGACGTGAAATAAAAACTGTCATAAAGCTTAATGCCTTCTCTGTCAGGGGCAATTGTAAGAATTTATCTTAGTCAAAAGGTTTTTTAACTACAACTCTGCAAATACATGACACTGTTCAATCCAGCCAGCGTGACCATGGACTCTTTAAGAGGTTAAGATGAAGAACCTGAGGGTTAAGAGTTTAAAAGCTCATCAGAGGCCAATCAGCAATGTGGTAACTCATGACCATATGTAACATAGTTAAAAGAGCCATGGTTAAATCCCACTAAATTGGGAAGCAGTGCCCTCTGCTGGCTTAAGTTGTACCTGCACAGTATAGTACTCGCGGGCATTGTGGGTTATCCTCGCTCACTGTAATGGAGGACTCGAGACGAGGTAACCTGGCTGTGAACGAGCGTGGGCAAAAATTATATTTAAGCTATGTAATGGCACGCTGAAGCTAAGCTAGCTATTCCATGTGGTGTATTATTTATCTTTTGTTGTTCTCGTCATGTTTTGCTAAGGCTACTGTTCATTTTATTTGATATCACCGTGATTTGCTGTCCGTGTGTCTAGCTTAGCCAGCTGCTAACATTGGTGCTGTCTTCCCAGACAAGACAGAGCACATGGTGACTGCCCATGAGAAGTCCATTCACAGACCGTCTTCATGTTATTTTGTGCAGGTACGTTACAGTGTGCTATGGCAAAGTTTATTCAAATGTTTTATACATTTCCTATGTTGAGTTATGGTGTGTTGCACTTACTGTTAAGTGACAGACAGGTCATTTATTAAGAAGTATTTCCCTAAATGTATTAGTTAATTAAATTGAGGTCTTAATTCCTTATTGTTGGTACAAAAATTCACTATACGATCACAAGACTATACAGAGTAATAAAGAGTACAGTGTAATTAAGCCATATTACTAATGTAACTAAGAATATTATATTCCTGTTATTGTCATATTACAATATTGTTATATAGTATATAATCCTTGTTCACTGTAATGGAGGACTCGAGACGAGACAAGACAGAGCACATGGTGACTGCCCATGAGAAGTCCATTCACACACCGTGTTCATGTTATTTTGTGCAGATCTGCAATAAACTGCTGTCACACCAACCCAAACAGCTCTCCGTGGGTCTTTGTATGAAAAATTAAGATGAGAAGACAGAAAACACCGGTCACACATAGCACAATTCAGTTTAATGAAAAAATTATCTTAAACTTGAATAATTGGTGAAATACATTTGTAGCTTTACCTTTTTACAAGTTTCATACATACATATATATGTGTTTTGTTTTTATTTATTTTTTTATTAATTGCACCCCATTTCATTTTTTTTTTATTTTTTTAACAGGTATTGGCATTTGTGGCACTATTCCCGGTACTGTTTTGAGAATGAAAAATAACAGAGAGATACATTATTAATCTTTAAATGGGTGTTGTAACTATATTTTTATAACACTACACTTTTTACTATGTGCTTTATTTTCTGTTAAATTTTCTTCCCCACCTTTCGCTTGTTGTTAAATGAGAGCGCTGCAGGAGCGAGATGCCAAGTACTACGACCGATTGGCCATTATGAGCAATATCTGGGATTGTGTTCCATGAGAGATATAATAAGACATCAGTTTATGGCCTTTCCTGAAGTGACCTGAAACAATAAAAGGTTTAAATGGCTGCCGGAACACGCTGGCGCTCAGAGCAGCAATTTGTGAACGCACCTGATGTTCACTCTGCCCAAGGTGCTCCTTAACCACAAAGACAGTCACTAATAAGGAGACGAAGTCAGAACGGGACACTGTCACACATGCTCCTCTCGTGCCATCAGGACTGACTGTAAGTATTATTTTTACAGTATCATTTTAAAGTAACACTACCCCGAATTCTCTTTATCCATCCCATCAAACAACAGCATAACTACTTTTCATGCTATTGTAAAACTGAAACAATTTGGTACTACAAAAGGTCTGCAAATGCTTTGACAATATCTATCGGCATTTAAATTTGCTTTCAGTGCTGTTTCTCTGTGTAACGACATAGTCAGCAGGAAAATGTCCCTGTGAGTAACATGTCTATGAGGACTCAGTCATCCAGGCTGTCTCCACACTTATTCATTAAAAACAACAAAAACTTACACAGTTGATGAAGGTCACAAAAAAAAAAAAAAAAAAAAAATCTCAGAATTGTGACTTTAAGCTCAGGATTCTGACATCAATCTCTTTAATCTAAGAGTTATGACTTTATTCTCTTTAATCTCAGAATCCTGACTTTAATCTCAGAATTCTGATTTAAATCTCTTTAAAATGTATGACGTTAATCTCTTTAATCTTTGAATTCCGACTTTAATTTTTGAGTTCTGATTTAAATCTTTTTAATCTAAGAGTTCTGACTTTAATCTCAGAATTCTGACTTTAGTCTCTTTAATCTCCAAATTCTGACCTTAAACTCATTCAAAAGATTGTATCAGTTTTTAATTAAACTGAGAGAGCTGAGTTTTATTCTCCTTTAAGGTGGAATTTTGACTTGAAACCTAATTCTATCAATCTATAAAAGATGAAACCTTAGACTTGTTTTGGCTTGTTAGCAGTCATGTGGCCTCTGCTGGAGTGAGTGGGACAGTCTTGAACCCACCTGAAGATTACAACAAAAGGTTTAAAAAGCAGTCATATGGACTTCGTTTTTAAAGTTGAAGATGTTTCATCTCTTATCCAAGAGGCTTTCTTAATTCTGAAATTGAACTGGTGAGAGCTGGTTTATCTGCTCCTAGGAAGGAGGAGTTAGACCTGAAACAAACTTCTATTGGTTCAGAAGACTAAATAGACTATGAATAGCCTGAGTGGTTTCGGGTCATTAGGAGTCCTTTGTCCTCAGCTGGAGTGAGAGTTGTTAACCCTCCCCAGCCTGGTCAGCTCCAGATGTTAATGACCTGAGTGAAACTGGTTTGTTTTGTTTGGGTTTCAGGAGACTGTTGTAGACAGAAGGAAGGTTGTATCTGAGACCCCCATTTCTGTTTAAAGAAGGTTTATCTTATTTTGACAAAGATTGCTTCTTTCACTCCTCGCTCAAACCATCCTTTCTCTCTGGCTAAGATTTGGACCTCACTGTCCTCAAAGGAGTGGTTTGTGTCCTTCAGGTGGAGGTGTACTGCAGATTCTGGTCCACTGGAGTTGGCCCTGCGGTGTTGGTATAAACGCTTGTGCAGAGGTTGTTTGGTTTCTCCAATGTACTGTTCATTACAGTTCTCACTGCAGTGGATGGAGTACCTATTTGTAACTGGGACTTTTGTCCTTGGGATGAACCAGTTTTTGTCTGAGAGTATTAACAGGTTTGAAATAAACCGGGATATTGTGTTGGCTAAAAATCCTTTTAAGTTTCTCAGACAGCCACCCGGGGGTCATTGGCATAATCTTGTTAATTTACCTGAGTGAAACTGGTTTGGTCTGGGTTTCAAGAGTGGTCTGCTATGGATAAAAGTTGTTTAAAGTTGTTCAAATAAGTGAAATGTTAATAAGTGAAGTGAATAAGTGAAATGTTCCCTGTCACTGATGTGGTTTATTTTGTGTTTGTAATTTAGCAAAGTGACATTGCAATTTTGAATCAAACTTAATTGAACAGATGTAGCAAACAGTCAAACTAACTGCTCACAATGGCAGCACACAGTTCACGTTGAATTTGAGATGAACTGCAAACATCAGTGTTCTTTAACACGCGTCATTTTGACGGTTTTGAAAGTCTGACATGTAATAACTCTGGTTTATTAAGCCTTATGTGTTCCTGGCATCCTGACTTTTACTAAACCTGTGTCTTGTTTTTTTCTCATGTTGCTGTTTCAATAAAATAACAAAGTAAAAAAAATATATCTAAGTATTTCTATCTCTATCTACCACAGTTGCTACTTTGATGGCTCTATTAATTACAAAGCATTTTTTCCCGCGGACGAGGAGACGCGCCACCGTTGCCTAGCGACCGACATTTTAGCATTAGCCCCAGGAAGAATGCTATAGCTCATCACAATGGCTTTTAGAAAAAGACTTACAGTAACAGAGGCATTGGAAATGCTTCGGAATATAGATGAGTGTGATTCTGGGGGAGAGAGGGATTTGGATGACTGTTGGTGAGTGGAAAGTTCTTCAGGCAGCCTGAATGGGGATTTTCATTTTTTTTAGAGAGACCATGTGAAGAAACCACTTCCAAAACATAATGCGCTTCTTACACTTTGACCACAAACAGAGTAGGCCCACACATCTCCAAACCACAAAATTTGCTCTGGCAAATGAGATGTGGGAGCGTTTTGTAAACAATAGTGTGTGTTGTTACAAACCTGGCCCTGACATTACTGTTGATGAGCAGCTTCTCCCGACAAAAGCACGGTGTGTCTTTCTCCAGTATATGATAAACAAACCAGACAAGTTTGGCATCAAGTTCTGGCTGGCAGCTGATGTCCAAACGAAGCACATTACCTTTTTCTGGGTAAGGACTCTCTAAACCCCAAACTAACTAGCCTTCTTTTGGTGTTTGTTCTAATGTTGCTTCAGAGCTCATTTTTTTCCTTATTTATCTTGTTACTGCGTGCCTCCTGTGTCACTTTCTCTTTCTTTCTATGCTTCAAATTTTAAATTTTATTTCCACATATTTTGCATTTCACATTTTATTTTCTTCTATTTTTTTCTCTCCTACACTTTCTAATTTGAAGTAAAGAAAAAGCACTCTAAATAAATCAGTAGTATGAATAAAACATAATATCTCTAGCTATGTTTCTGAGGTGCAAACATAATAACATGGTTATAAGCTCAAAAAATATTTTAGCAAAATAGGGGACCTTTAATAAAACAACCAATGGGAGCATTCCTTATCTCAGCAACCCAGCAGATTTAGGATCATCAATAATAAAGGTGACAGGTAAGTAATATATTATTTATGTCTTCACATATAATTACTAACACCATATATTATAAACTGATTAAACATTTTTCATGAAATAAAATAAAATAATTGCATCTGGTGAGTCTGTGGTCCCAGCTTTGTGTCAATGCTTTGAGCACATAAGACACAGACACAGTGCCTCCAGAGATGTGACGAAAGGGACTTTATTATGCAAAAATCTTCACATATGTAGATGTTGTAACAGAACGGTAATTGCGCAGTATGTTGTAGGCAGGTGTAATATATCCACTGACACTGATATATATACACATATGTGTGTCAGCACATGCGTGTATATTTATGTACATCCAACTGCCTGTAGATCACGGTCCTGTTGCTTCCAAGCTGTTCATAAGAGTTTCATTATGTTCACATGCAAATGCGACAAATCGTGATTAGAATTGCACATACAGGTATTGTACATCCATCAGCACAACCAGACGTCTGCTCATATGTGATCTGTATGAGCACGTGTTATAATGTTGTATATGTATATGTATGTAAATTTAAACATCCTTCTAACGTCACAGCAGATTTGTTTCTGCCAATAGAGCTTCTATATTGCAACCATTTTAGTCGCATATGTGTCCAAAATTAAGTCAGCGTGACCCTAAAATATATTTGGCAGCACCTGTGCGACTGCAACAAATCGTTATTATGTGATTTTTCATAAAAAACTGTGGACACATGTTAATTTATACTGACAGATAAGACCTTAAGCTTTTCTAATGTTTTTGTTTGACGATAGGTTCAGTAATCACAGAGATATTCACCGTTTAAATTTAAAAACCGCTAAGGATATTAAATATAAAAACATGTGTATTAGCATTCTATTGGCAACACGTGCGCTGTTAGCATGTGGTAGTTACAGGATCTCTGATGTTTTACTCAAAAAATGGTTAGAAAAGAGACTTTTACTGCCCATAACTTAGTTTTAATTGTCATAAGAGGTTGGGAAGACGAGCTGTTCCTATGAGCCTAGCACACAGACAGAGGAGGGGCCATGCAGCTGCATGGGCCACGAACCACGGTAGAGAGACAGCTCTGGGATCACTCACAAACAGGAGAGGTTTATTTGACTATTTATTTAGTCAAATTAATATTCTAAATAAATAGAGTGCCATAGACATGTCTGAAGGTGGGTTTCGTCTCTAATGAGTCTGAGAATGCATTTACATGAATTATGTTAAGCACTTTCACAGACAGGTGATCATCACCTGTGCACAAGGAGCTCCTTCTGCCCCACAGTGAACAGTGTTTCCATAACGTTTCTTATGTCTTTGAGCTGAGCTCCATGACTCTGACTCACGCACTTTCACCTGCAGTTCCCCCTGATGACCACACCATTCAGTGTGCTCAGCTGAACTGTAGTGAGACGGGCAAGGAGTCTGGTGTGATAAATTACATGAAAACATTCAATAGAGATAGACTTGTTATAATGTGATACTTATCTTCAAAATTTGAAGAGCCTGTATCTAGAGTTAGCATCATCATGGAACTTGGGGCTAAGGTAGAGCTATTGTGTGAACATTTTAGCACATGTATTACTCAAATAACCACATAATATACAGTAGTTCCACAGTGCTTACTATAAGCACAAGTAAAGGCTGGTATTGATATCAGCAATATAAGTTGCATTCATGTGATGTCATAGAATTCTAAATGGCCTGTAGTTTAAAACTGAGCTGGTGGCAGGTAAGAATTCTGTGGTAGAATCTGCTCCTGAAGATTCCAAATGCAGATGTCTTGATGTGGTTCATGGCTAATATCTCAGCAATTGCCGGGCTTAACCACATTAAACAAAAACTAGCACAGAGTTTAAAGTCTCCTCTGTCAGTAAAATGACCTAAAGTTTGGTTATTTCTTCACTATAGTGTCAAAATGTAGTACATGATTGCAGTCAGTAGACTCCTGATTGAAGACCCAGTTGCTAACAAAAAAATGATGAGGTTGAATAGTTGTGGATTTTCTGTTTGAATATTTCTTTTAAAACTAGAGCCTCACCTATACATTTATACAGACCCCTGCCCTCCATCAGAGGTTTTGACATCATCAAATTCTTTAGTAGCTAGGTTTTCACAATGAGCACACATAATACAAATGGGCTATAACCACACCCTTACAGCACATATCTCCATCTGCAGAGACATGTGGTGTACATACAGAGAGCATACATCTCTTTTAAACATCTGTCATATTCTACTGCGGCACACTCTTGAATAATTCCAACCCATCTGCCTCATCGTCTAAGCTAACATAAAACCACATAACATCTCTCTTAAAGAGCCCTGCACTCTCTATTGCTTGACCTGACATTGGGGCAGGATTTACTGAGCACCGCAAATGAATGTTCTGCCGCTCTTCTGCTAACAGTGTGCAAATTTATGGCCACAGTCACAGCCAGTCACCTGCACATGGCACCAGTATAACAGAACAAGTGGAGGTCTTATGAGAGAATGGTTTTATGTGAAGGTTCCATAGTTGGGTGATTCCATGTCTATGTACAGTCAACTCAGGCTTTATTCACCATGTTTAACAAGTTTTCATCTGAGCAACTGGTAAATTTCCATGCCAAACTGACCAAATAAAATAAAATCAACTTTGGATAAAAAGAAACAAACAAACAAAATTCTCAAGATCAGGCTGCATCAACAGTCAACTCACCACAAACATGATTTATTGACAGCATGCTACATGTATATATTAATATCTACATTATGGCAAGTGGAAGGTGTGCTGGTCTCAAGCACAAATAAATGGAGATGGTTAAAAAAAAAGTACTCAGGTGAATAATTGAGTGTGTCAACCCCAGAAAGAATAATCTGAATAAACATAATTGCATAGAGTACTGAAGTTATGTTAATCTGGGATGTCTCCTGAAGAAAAGGTTTCCAAAGCTAAAAAGACTGAAAACTAAAAATATCTGCATGCTTTTTTCAGTCCTATAAGATTTATAGAAGTCATGCTGCCCAATGCAGAAAGCTTAGAATTGTTTAATACTACTCAATTTTAAAATGATGAATCCTGGCTACAACCAAAGTCAGCTGTAGAAATTTCAGAATACAGACAGAGTGTGTTTACGTCATCATAGCGCTGGTGAGTCGGAAGCTGTTTCCGCTTGCACTAGCAGTGTTTGTTTGTGTGGAAAAAATAAATGTATCAAAAGGTAAAAGGGGAAACATGGTCATGTTTGTGGCTTGGCACTGTTGTTCTTGCTATGAGGATGCACTGGTGTTTTTCTATTTCTATAAACATCTGTCAGAGATCATAATTTGGTCAGATGTCTGACAAATATCATAGGTTTGATCATGTCTCTGACAGAGATCATAGCTGCAACAAGCAGCAGATACACTCTGCGATGAATCTTCTAAAATATCTGACAGTGCCTGTTGTCTGTTGCAGCTCCTCTTTGGTCGTAAGATAGCTCTATCTGTGATTTGTCCCTGACTCACTAAGGCAAACGACCACCGTTTATGAGCTATGGCGGACAAATTTTCTTATGATTAGTAATCTTTCATCTGAGACGGACAAAATCATGCAATGTATACCCAGCTTAAAGGCAACTAGAAAGGTTGGAGGTGACTGGATGAAGTGGTAGCTAGTGACTGTCTATAATATGTTTGTTTGCCAATCATAGCAACCCAAACAATAAAACACTGATATAGTAAAACAATGGAATAATCAGGTCTGGGTCAAGTATCTCTTAAAGACTAGGTCAGCAAACCATGAGGTTATGAACGCCAACTCCAAGAATCCAGCTTGTTGTGCAAGGTATCTGAAAGAAAAGGAGCAGCCAATAGGGATTCCTAATCTTATTATCAAAAATCTCATTCAAATTATATGAAAGCATGCCAACAAATGATAAATATTGGCAGTGGCTTTATGCAATGTTCAGCCGGGCTTAGCCTCGGCTCTACTTCTCTAAAAATTAGTTTCCTTATTGAAACTCACTGAAGTGAGACTAGACCGTACCGATCTCTGTACACTTGAATGACATTTACTCTTTGGGTTATAACTGAGTAAGATGTTGTAGGAGACCTGGGCCACTGCTCAAATTCTATCAAAAATGGACATTCCTTTAGGAGACGAGAAGTCTGCGCTTACCCACCAAGGATGCAAAACAAAGACATAAATCTGTCCTTTACGAACTGCAGACCAATAATAATGCCAGAAGAGGCCTCCTCTCTTCTCTGATAAGAACCAGAGGCCTGACACATTTCATCTGTTTAAAAGACTTTATATGCATTAACATGTTACTTTACAGGAAAATGTCATAGCTGTGTTTTGTGCAAACTGTTGAATGTAACATGTTTAAAGGTATGTAAATTGAAGTGGAGTAAGACACATTTCTTTTTATGACATTTACTTTGTGTCTAGCAGAGGTAATTTGAGCCCTCTCCACTATCAGTTCAGAGGGAAGAACCAGGGACACCCCTTTCACTCCAGTCTATCTTGGGGTGCGGCCCACATTCCTCAGTTCAGTCTTCGTTTAGTTCAGTCTTAGTTTCGTCTTCGTCTTGTCTTTGTCTCGTCTCCGTCTCTCCTTCGTCTTTTAAGTTTAATTTTTCTTTTCTTCTCGTCATTTTTGTTGCGTTAAGTTCACCTTGCCGGTGATATCATCTTTTCACAATAAGTCGCCCAAACTTTTGTTCGAGTATCATTTTTGTAGTTTATTTTGAAAAGCCTCGCGCCGCGCAACATCCGCCAGCTTTAACAATCGCTGCCTTGACCAAAGCAGCTAATTTAAGAAGTTATACTTCTAAAGCTTCGAATCGCTGTGAAAGGATTTTTATTGAATTTTTCATTTGGCATTAAAAGGGACATTTGCCATACTCTGAGACTTTGACGCTGCCTTACGCTGACAACAGCTAAACTCTCCCTGAGCGGCATCACGCTCCTGTTCAACATAACGGGACACCTGGCGACTGGCTGTGGAGCTTGGAGGACACACCACGAACCGCTGTTTGGAGCCGGGAACACCAGCCCTGCTACACCCCGCGGCTCTAAAGGACAAAGAACAACATCCGAGCCCCTGGCTGAAACCGGAGGCTGGCTGTCGTCACCACCTTCCCCTCCTGTGCCGAGCGCCGTAAGATCAGAGTTGTTATGTTGACAAAGTTGGCACTTATAGTCTCAGAGTCTACTCCCTTATTCCTAAATTTCCAATAATTTAATAAGTCAATTTATTACTTACTCCACTGCAATTCATCATTAGTTAATCAATAATTCTGCATAACGGTTCTGTTCATAATTACATTCCTTTCAAAATTTACCTGTGCCTCAGTACACTATTCCACCTTATTGTGTAAATAAACGTTATACTTAATCTAAATTAAGTTGAGTTTGGTGGTCTTTATCTATTAAACTGAGTCCCTCCTGGTCAATCCTTCCCTCTTAAGACATTAGTTTAGGTGTTTTAATCTGCACGTTAGCGCAAGGCTAACTGGTACCAATGCGGAGTTATTACTCTTAACCTTTGTCTTAGTTCAGTGTATATATTTTTATATATGTACCCTACAGTATTTGGCGCCCGAACAACAGGGACCAGCGAAACTTGGTTAATAGATCAAGATCAACCAAACACTAAAAATAGGTAAATACAAATCAAAGGCGTTGTTTGGCTGGGATGTTTAATGCGCTGTTTACTGCTGTGATGCTTGATGCTTGGTGACTGTGAAAAGACCAATGCGCACTGCTAATGCTAATGCTAACGTACGGATCCATGTAATTAAGTCTATGTGGTAGAAATCACCCATAGCGAACATTTTAATTGTTAAAAGGCCTTAAGACGTTTTACTGCTGCGCTGAGCCAGAGTTTGATTTCGTCTCTTATATCGGTGAGAAAAATTAACTTCGCGAGATTCCGGAGTTGATTCCCCGATTAATTCAGATATAACCGGATAAACCCGGGCCCGGAATCTGAACACTTGAATTAACCGCAGCACGCTAAGTGCTAAGCTAGGCTAAGCTAAAATAGTTTGCCTCAAGCTGTCTGTAAAGACTTGTGAACTGCTCCCATTGCTCTAGTGGAGTGAATTGTCTGCTACAGGACGACCTGTTGCTTTGTGTTCTCTCTGAAGAACTGCTAAAAGTTCCGTTAAGTGAAGTTTTGCAACTTGTTGCTCAGGCCGAAGTCAGAGAAACTGACGACATTTTGGCTCAACACGGGCCCACCTCAACAAGGCGGACCTAGACGCGTGACGCGTCTAATGACGTATGACGCCCTCCCACCAAGGGAAGGGCTAAGCAAATTATTTGCACAAGCCTTGGCTCCATCTAGTGGGTACTTTGAGTAACCGCAAGGAAAACCCAACTGAATAAAAATAGTCTAACAAATTAGCGTTTTATTCATAATTAGAGCAAAATCAATGTTTAAACACTGATTCAAAATTCTTTCCTTAATCTACAAACAATACAATGACATTTAACTAATTGACTTAGCCATTTCAGTCAATTTCAGCTGCAATTTAAATTAAAGTTGTATCTTCCCTGCCCATTATCTGCAGTGCTGGTAAATCCTGCTGCTGCTAAATTGCTCTATTTTGACTCATTGCTATAACTTCAATTTGCTAATCACCTGATTAACCTCCGACTCTGCATATTGTAACTTTGATGTCATTACACTGCAATGTCCAGCTTTGGCCTTGTGTATGATGTGTAACTTGAGTCTCACATGCTGATGTTTAACACTTGTAGCCTCAAACAACAAGTGCTAACACTAATGCTTGTCACTTTGAGCTGCTTTGGTTTCATTTGCTTTGCTGAAAAGTTTTGTACCTCTGCACCTCACCTGACTGACAACTGTTTTTTTTTGCATGATTGCTGTTACAATACCAGGCCCTACTCACTCACTAATAACATTTAGTAACCTTGTTTTACACCACTGTTAATTGATTACTGATCTGATTAACACTGAACTGCAAGGATTGCTACTGTTATTAACAAATTTTCTCCTCTCACTATTTAATTACCAAATAATAACAACAATAAAACAAAACACTCATTTCACTACAGCCTTACTTCACTCAGTTTAAGGCTAGCCAAACAAAACCACAGAATTTCAATACTGCGCGACACATAACCAACACATTTTAAAGGAAATTCTCCTTTAACAAATAATAATTCTTTTTTTTTTTTCCTCTCGTTTTGTTTGTTTCGCAACTGTAAACAAACATGGAAAACCCAACCTCACATGATGAGTCTGCTCAGATAGACGCTCTTGCTCATCTGGATACAGTTCTCGGAGAAGTAACTGAGAAGTTACTGCCCAACTACATGAGTGAAATTCAGAGGACAGCTCCCTCTGAACTCGAACCCTCGATGGCCTCTCTGGTAAGTATAGGCCTAACTACGCAGCTAAAGGAAGAAGAGCTGACCCGCTGGCTTGGTCAAATGGCCATCTTGATGCACTTTCGACTCAAACATACAGAAGATTTACTGGTGCGTAGTACCAATCAACATCAACGTGAAGCTACATGCGTCCAAGAAGAAAACAAAGCGCTTAGAGCCGAAGTCAACTCAATTAAAATGTCTTTGGTGGAGTCACAAAGACAGAAAGAGGGTCCCTCCTCGCCACTAACAGCTCCAGCGTTTAGTCCTAGAAAGTTACACTTCAGTGAGACGGACAGACGCATACACTACAGAGACTCTGACAGACTTCGGTCGGACTACAGAGACTCTGACAGACTACGTTCGGGTTACAGAGATACAGCTCTGACACTGCCAAGACCTTCTCCAGGTAGGTACAGCAGCTATGGCCCGTCAGACCGGGATTTTGACAAAATAGCTCGACACATTTTGCGCTTTGAACCTCAACCTGGTGGCGCTAATGATACCAGTACCTATCTTAGAGACATTGACTTCTACTTAGACAGGATCCCAGACGCATCTTTAGAAGATTGGATCTTTCTAATCAAACTAACGTCAAGTCGCGACGTTAGCAGTTTTATTGAACGTCAACCTGCTTATGTCCGCAAAGACTATGAGCTTCTTCGTCAGTCACTCATCGAAGAGTATTCAGATGCTACCATCACTTCGGGTCTGACAGCTGCTCTAGCAGTGAAACAAGCACACCAAGAGACCCCTCAAGCTTATTACCATCGCTTACGAAAGGCTTACTTTGGCTCACGCAATGAACCAGACATGGAGGAGGATAAAAACTTCAAAACCCTTTTTATTCAAAACCTCCACTCTACTACGAGCCGCCATCTTGGTGTTGCAGCATGCCCACTCACACAGACTAGCCGCCAGCTTCGGGAGCTAGCTGTGAGAGCCTTTACAAAACAGAAATCTACAATGACCAAATCTGAAGAACTCCCATCAGTCTTCACTGTGTCACAGTCTTTAGAATTGGAAGGAACGTCTGGCTACAACCACAAAAATGTGGGAAGTCACTCTTTTCATTCTACCAGACATGAAAGGAAACCAAAACCATTCAAAGGAAGAAACTATCAGAATCAAAACCAGACATGGTCAGGGACAAATGACTATCAGTCATACTCTGAACGAGATTCTTGGCCCAACAATAAACCTCGGGCCAGACATCACTCAAATCAGGGGGGTCCCCACAACTTTCGCAAAGAAAGAGAAGGAAATTATTATCGGGCTCGAGACCAATTCCCACCGAGCCAAAACAGTCCAAAGAAATGGCCTCAAAGAAGAGAAGACTCAGGACAAGAGCCTGAGTCTGGTAAGCAGGCCCAGACTAAACCAGACACTCAGGCTAAGGACCCAATAGACTCAGACAGTTCATTGGAACTTAGCGAAGAGGATATAGAAACAATCCAACGAATCTTACTTCAAGCATGTAAGAAAAATAAAAGTAAGGCTGACCTTTTCACTTTGACCTCTGTGAATCCAAAAGGCCACAAGGAACCTAAATCTCATCACAGAGAAGGGTCAAATAAAAACCTCTACTTAGAGGCCGAAGGACCAAAACCAAACTTGGCCCCGGCCTATGACCCAGTGGCTCAACATACTGCTCTCACACCTGACAGGAAAAAGGACGACTCAACGTCGCCTAACACTGTCATGGTGGTGCAGGTAAGTCCCGCCACTGACCCATGCACCGATGACCCTTCAATCATTAAATATGAACCACCATTTCGGCAATTCTTGTGCAACATCTCTGAAAAAGGAGTAGCTCGTAAACGCTATCTCCCAGTCACACTGGAGGACAAGCTGGTCCATGACGCACTTCTAGATACGGCTGCAGACGTCACTCTGATGTCAGCCAGTCTTTTCAAAGCTTTACAAGCAGCGACACAACGCTCACATCAAGACCTGAAGTCTTGCCCCTGCTCCCTTGAAGTCCAACCATACTCAGATTGCTTTACCACTCTCACAGAGATGGCCTTAGTGCAACTGACTATTGGACCAATGACACTGATTCATCCAGTGTATGTGTCACCAATTGATACAGTTCCTTTCCTTGTCGGCATGGACCTTCTAAATCGCTTTGAGCCACTTATTGATTTTCAGAAATTGAAAATCTGGGCACAGGTTCGCGAACCTCTGCCTTTCTCTTTTCCCATCTTTCCCTCCAACCCTCACTGCTATGCCCTTGATGCCACCCCAGCACAATCTTTAACCATTGCACCAAGTCCAGAACATGACTCTTTGAGTTCAAAGGACAACTCCTTCTGCGCTCTAGCTCCTCCTCTGGAGACTCAATGCCCACAGAATCTCACTGGTGCAACCCTGGGAAACACCCAGGCTGACTGTGTGGTCATAGCTCCACAGACAGACAAACCTGCCATTGGCCTGGAGCTGTCCACCATCTTGACGCCCCTTCCCACCCAACCCACCCCGTCTACTTTTGCAGCCACTGGTTCTGCAGCTGCGTCTGCTCCGGCGGACTCCACTTCTGCTGAAACGGCTTCGGCGCCTCCTGATTTTACTGCCTCTCAGGCCTCCAATTCAAAGATTGGCACCCTGCCACTCCATCTTTCTGATCCTTTCTCTCTCTTCACCTCGGATGCCGTTGTTGCCTCCGACCCGCCTTCAAACCGTCTTTGCACTGTTATGGCCCTGCCTCGCCTCTGTCATGACTTGCTTGCTCACGACTCGGGTGCACACACTTCACCTGTGTTCATGATGCCTCCGACTCGCAGGGGGGTCACGCCAATGCACGCACATGACACTCCGGCGTCAGGCCACAAATGCATTAAAGCAACACACCAGGCATTGCGACATATGGCCTACCGGCCACATATGCAGAAAGATGTGGCAAAATACATCAAAGGCTACTCAGTCTGCTCACGCTAATCTACTAACCCACAGCTAGGAGAGCTTGCCTCCTACACAACTACACCTCAGGGGGGTAAATAACCTCTAACCCCTCCTCTCTGTGTCCACTAACTCTTTCACTCTAATACAAAACTAAAATAGAACCATCCGAGTCCTTTACAAACTGGTTTTGAGCTGCAACTAGCTACCATTGCCTAAACTCAGTACAAGGTACCAGCTAAACAGGAAATGTAAACATGCAGAAGCAGACATTTTCTCAAAGCTGAAGCAATGGCAGAAGTTCAGTCAAACAGACAGCCTCAGAGCCATTTTCAACTCCCAAAATTGTGTCAGCCAAGCAAACAAAATTTGTAATACACGAGGTACAAAATAAAATCCCAGAACCCAAACAAGGTTGCCTTTGAGAGGACGGACGCCCTCTAGAGAAAACCAATTTTCTCTTATTTTTGTTTGTATTACTATTGCATGCATGAGCTTTAGTTTAGTCACATAGTTTCAATGTTACATAGTAATACTTAGTTTAGAAAATTAATTAGTTATGACTTCACGCATTATATGAAAAACCCACAAATGTTTTAGCATTTTATATAATCAAACGTGAACTCTTAACTATATCTTGCAATCTGCATAGGTCTAATTAAATAACACTTCGAAAGGTTATATTTTCTCTGTGCGTCTTATTCAGTTTCACAGTAGGTTGTATACTTCTTTCATAATAAAGGATAACACAGATCAACTCTATGAGAAATTTAGTGTTATATCCCTCTCAGCCTAAGTAATGACCAACCTTAGGTAATTAAAACCATAAAACCCATAAAGGAGTTCGACCTCCATACTGCCTTAGGCCCCATGGTTCCCAACCTAGTTTAATGACGCCAACTCTGTTATCATAACCACTGTGTGTTAATTCAGCAGCTGACTCCTGGATTCCTGGAGATTGGCCTGAAGTCCTTTCCCTGAGCCCTTCAAGCCAACAGGGGGGATATGTAGGAGACCTGGGCCACTGCTCAAATTCTATCAAAAATGGACATTCCTTTAGGAGACGAGAAGTCTGCGCTTACCCACCAAGGATGCAAAACAAAGACATAAATCTGTCCTTTACGAACTGCAGACCAATAATAATGCCAGAAGAGGCCTCCTCTCTTCTCTGATAAGAACCAGAGGCCTGACACATTTCATCTGTTTAAAAGACTTTATATGCATTAACATGTTACTTTACAGGAAAATGTCATAGCTGTGTTTTGTGCAAACTGTTGAATGTAACATGTTTAAAGGTATGTAAATTGAAGTGGAGTAAGACACATTTCTTTTTATGACATTTACTTTGTGTCTAGCAGAGGTAATTTGAGCCCTCTCCACTATCAGTTCAGAGGGAAGAACCAGGGACACCCCTTTCACTCCAGTCTATCTTGGGGTGCGGCCCACATTCCTCAGTTCAGTCTTCGTTTAGTTCAGTCTTAGTTTCGTCTTCGTCTTGTCTTTGTCTCGTCTCCGTCTCTCCTTCGTCTTTTAAGTTTAATTTTTCTTTTCTTCTCGTCATTTTTGTTGCGTTAAGTTCACCTTGCCGGTGATATCATCTTTTCACAATAAGTCGCCCAAACTTTTGTTCGAGTATCATTTTTGTAGTTTATTTTGAAAAGCCTCGCGCCGCGCAACATCCGCCAGCTTTAACAATCGCTGCCTTGACCAAAGCAGCTAATTTAAGAAGTTATACTTCTAAAGCTTCGAATCGCTGTGAAAGGATTTTTATTGAATTTTTCATTTGGCATTAAAAGGGACATTTGCCATACTCTGAGACTTTGACGCTGCCTTACGCTGACAACAGCTAAACTCTCCCTGAGCGGCATCACGCTCCTGTTCAACATAACGGGACACCTGGCGACTGGCTGTGGAGCTTGGAGGACACACCACGAACCGCTGTTTGGAGCCGGGAACACCAGCCCTGCTACACCCCGCGGCTCTAAAGGACAAAGAACAACATCCGAGCCCCTGGCTGAAACCGGAGGCTGGCTGTCGTCACCACCTTCCCCTCCTGTGCCGAGCGCCGTAAGATCAGAGTTGTTATGTTGACAAAGTTGGCACTTATAGTCTCAGAGTCTACTCCCTTATTCCTAAATTTCCAATAATTTAATAAGTCAATTTATTACTTACTCCACTGCAATTCATCATTAGTTAATCAATAATTCTGCATAACGGTTCTGTTCATAATTACATTCCTTTCAAAATTTACCTGTGCCTCAGTACACTATTCCACCTTATTGTGTAAATAAACGTTATACTTAATCTAAATTAAGTTGAGTTTGGTGGTCTTTATCTATTAAACTGAGTCCCTCCTGGTCAATCCTTCCCTCTTAAGACATTAGTTTAGGTGTTTTAATCTGCACGTTAGCGCAAGGCTAACTGGTACCAATGCGGAGTTATTACTCTTAACCTTTGTCTTAGTTCAGTGTATATATTTTTATATATGTACCCTACAATGTTGACATCCGTTACATATTCATGACGTATCTTAAATGTTATAAGTTGTGAGTTGTATTGCAATTTTAACTCTTGGATCGGCAATCACAGAACTTTGCGTCATCCATGACATCACGCTTTACCGCCAATCACAGGAATTTCCAGTTTTATGCGTTTTCATTGTTACCGGATATGGGGTATTGTTGTGCACTTAGTACAGTATTAGTTACATGAAAATCAAGCAAAGAAAAAGATTCTGGCAACAGGACAGAATACAACATTTCACACGTATGGACTTTTCCAAGACAACATGACCCAGGCGTGGAGCAGACAGGATGTGATCTGAGCTCGAGTTAGTGAGCTGAAAATATGCCCGTCCCCAAAAGAATTACAAGTGAGCAAGTCCCAGCCCAGACCCTTAACATTTCAAACAA
Source organism: Bostrychus sinensis (assembly GCA_020698575.1). Classification (NCBI taxonomy): domain Eukaryota; kingdom Metazoa; phylum Chordata; class Actinopteri; order Gobiiformes; family Eleotridae; genus Bostrychus; species Bostrychus sinensis. The sequence goes on from CM036248.1 coordinate 35,413,843, forward strand.
AAAGGATGACAAAAACAGGGCCAGAACCCCGAGAAAATGAGGAGGAAGATCTCAGATTGTGCCCACAGCAGGACGAGTGGAGCAATGCGGCACCACCAGGCTAAAGCTCATTTATACTGTTGTGTCATATTTGTCCGTTTGAAAAAAAAAAAAAAAGTTTTGTATTCTAAATGTTATTTATTATTAAATTTAAAATATTAAAGTGCCTTTACCTAAATATAAGTCTTAAATGCCTAAAAATACTTGCATTAAAATAAAATCATAAAATATTGCATTCTTAAATGAAAGAAGAGACTTTGGGTATTTAAACCAAATAAAACTATAGCACACCATTTTCTGTGGGACAGCAAAGAAAGTGTTAATGTGTGTTTTATTATCAGTACGGCGGATTGGCTGAATTATCCTATATATAGTCTTAATGGTAGTCAGTAGTGGTTGCCAAATAGCCTGCATAAACCAGTCATTTAAATGTTTCATCTTGAATGTTGAGGAGGATGTTCTCCAGAATAATGGCCATTTGAAATTGCCCATTTCGACCTATCTTTAATGACAAATGTGGTGACTAGCTAACGCCTCTAATGGCCATGGGTTATTAGCACGTCACTCAAAATGTGACCGCTCTAATTAAGTTATCTATTTTTCCTGCCCTTTACAGGCTCTGAATGACTCCGGCAAGTGAATGCTCATTGAACTGGCAATTTCGAAAGCATTCTCTGTTCCCAACTGTGTGCCGCAGTCAGCATTGGAGCGTGATGAGCTACATGCAATTGCCAATTAGGCCTTTTTTATCACCTGACAGCCATCCAGCACAAGTACAGGCAATTCTTTACCTAAATCCCTTTGAACAGTTAACCTTTGCCACACATCCGCTAACGGACACTGTTGCAGACTGCTCAGAGCCCCTGACATTGATCTAAGGATTGGACAAATTCAGGCTGAATGATCCGGTCACAGGGGGCAAGTCTTATTACCATTGTGAACACCAGTCCCCTTGCTCCCTCCACTACTATTGTAACCAGAAACCAATGATGTAACCAGCAATTGAGCTTTTGCCATTGAAGAAAAACCTACAGACTGCTCAGTGTCTCTTGCATTGATTTAAGGATTCGTCAAATTCAAGGCTGAATAATCGGGTCAGAGGGGGCAAGTCTTATTACCATTGGGAACACCAGCCCCCTCCCGCTATAGTAACCAGAAACCAATGATGTAACCAGCAAACCTCTTTACCACTGAGGACAAGCCAATATACTGTTCTCACTGATGTCACTTTTTTGTGTACCTTGCCATCTTGGCTTGCAAAATACCTGTAATGTAGGGTTTAACTGCTAAAAAAATATTGAGATTCAAAACACCAACACAAATGAGACGCTGAAATTACTAAGATGTGGCTAAGTACAGTAGCTCTGGTTGGGTTGCTGTTGTAGTACTTAAGCTAAACTCAAAGCTGTTCATGGGTGAGTGGAGGTGTTGGGAATGCTCCGTAACAGAAGTGAAGTTTTGTATTGGCGCTTTAGCCCTAGAACTTCAGGTCATTTTCTCTTCTTTTCATCTCATGATGTGCTTTTTTGTTTTATGAGACATTCTATAGTTTAAAATTAAAGAAGAGGACTTCAGTTCACTGTGTTGTTGTAGTAGGCCCCCATCAGTTGACATCGGCCATAGGTGATGCACCCTTCTTGTTGCCATGACTGAGCTGTGGGACAGTCCCAGGTAGTACAGCGTTTGCTGATGTGATCAACCCAATCTGAGAGTGGCAGTCTCTGCTGCACCTGGTGGAGGTGTTGATGGTTGTAGGGTGGACTCCAACAAGCCCACTTTTCTTCTGCCAGTTTCAGTATGCTTTCCTCTCCTAATTTAAAGTAAAGTGAAGCACATTTCGTGATCTATTGCAGTCAACTGCTGAGTCCTCCCAGTTCGTAGATTTCATATCAGGGTTGCAGGCATCCCCTCTCCACAAGGCAGCAGAGTTTTTCTTCTCAGCATGAGGAAGGTAGTACTGGGTCACATGTAAACTGCCTGAGGTTTAAGGACTGCATGAAGCGGCGCCACTTAACTCGTCGGCAGGGTGGGAGCAGATCATGCAGTTTGTGGGCATGGCAACCACATATACCAGGCAGTGGTGCAAGTAGAAGTCTAATAAGGCAATTTAGCCTTATATTCTTTTACCAGTAAAGAAAGTAATGTTCAGGACCACCACAATCATCTCAGTCACAGCACGAGGGCTACATCCCTGTATGCTAGGCTAACTTTTTAATATGACAATAAAAAACATCCTGCTTCTACCGCTTGTCTAAACAGACCTTTCAGGCTCTGTGATTGGACACAGCTGTCGTCACAGCGTACTGTGCCCAAGTTTTGATCCAGCGCAGCGCTGACATATTCAAAACAATGGAATTTGCCGTTGCATTTGCTGCATCCTATTTGAAAAGGCCTTAGGATACTGTATTGCCTCAGCAAGAAGGTCCCTGGTTTGATCCCGGGACCATGTGGGGCCTTTCTTTGTGGAGTTTGCATGTTCTCCCCATGTCTGGGTGGGTTTCCTCTGAGTGCTCCAGTTTCCTCCATCAACCTCAAAACATGCACAATAGGCTAATCCTCCAGTTAGGTTCTCCTGACCAGGATCCTGGCTTAAGATCCGGAGAAGGGTCCCCGGGCGTTGCACCACGGCAGCCCACTGCTCCTGACAGGTTGCCCCAGCATCATTGAGAGATGGGTCAAATGCAGAGAACGACTTTCCCTATGGGGATCAATAAAGTATACCTTATCTTACTTTACTTAAACCCAAACACTCAGACAAATGGACAGAGGCCAACTAATAAAAAAAAAAAAAAAAAAAACTGCCACTGCTTGTCATGTTTTACTGTATGAACATCTCATTTAAATTAATAATGGTGTTTCATAAATAAAATCTCAGTACTTTGTTAGTTCTTATTACATAATAGTAAGCTTCTGCTGCTCATTCTCACACCTCCTACATCCACAGATATCTGCCTCACACATGCTCGCGCATACGTTCAGTGAAAATGAGATCATATGTTCTCATTAGCTGTGACATTTTGTAAAGGGAGCCGGCTTTAACACCACCTCTGCCTGGGTAACTGACCAGGGCCAGCTCAGCACTGGCTACATTCATTAATATGGCAGCTGACACTAAATCACTGGTTTGAAACTGTGATTTCCAGATTATGCATAAATATTGCTGTAGTAGAATGGGAGAATGGGAGTTCTTTTTTTATCAGACTCCACCAGAACAGCTTTTGACTTTTACTTTTACTGTGCATGTTTAAGGTTGATGGGGAAACCAGAGCACCAGGAGGAAACCCACCCAGACAATTATTGGCTGGCCTCAGAGTAGGCCAGCCAATAATTTGACCAACATAAAAGGACTTGACAGATATCTGTGAAACTGCCCTTACATGTTTCTCTTTTCTTTTATTTTTATTTATTTATTTTATTTAACTTTTAACACTACATATTAGATCAAATGGCCATGACATGTGGGGTCCCAGAGGGGTCGATCTTGGGGCCTCTTTTGTTTCATCTATAAGTGCAAACCATAAGCTGGACTTTACTACTTTAAAATCTGCAGTCTACCCAAAAAGAAATCTAGAAGCCACCTTCAAGGCAAAGGGGCCGGTGGGGTCAGAGGGTCACTCCCTTAAGAGTGAGGTGGATTATATTGTAGTCTGTAGTGTGTTAGTGGATGTGAGTATTAAATGCCGCAACAATCAAATACACCAAATTCATCTCTTCTACTATAAATTAGTCAGTCATTGTTGTCTTGGCCAAAGAGTTTGTTTTCCCTTGCAGTGCTTTGGTGGTTGGTGGGACCCTTCAGCTTGAGTTTTCTTCTTTAAAAACTGAAAACTCATTTAGAAATCTTGGAGGATTGTGCCACTGTATGGCTCATGAGTAGAGCAGCGACACATATTCAGGGCTACTAAAACCTGACTCTGGGTCTTGGGTTTGAGTCTGGACTCCGACAATTTGCTGAAGGTCTCTCCCTGCTCTCTCTACTATACTCAGTAAAGCTTAAAAAATGTCCAAAAAAGAATTGTAGGCGGATCACTCGATTTGAGTTGACCTTATCTTTTCACAGTTCTGAAACTTTCACCGAGTACCACACAAGAAAATATTTGGCTTTCCAAGTACAATCTTAATGATCATAAACAAGCATTACTAAATTAGGGCTAAACATGGACTAAACTCTGGCTAAATGAAGACTAAACCAGGTCTAAGCCAGGACTAAACCAGGACTAAGCCAAGTCTAAACCAGTACCAAATCAGCTCATAGCCAGGTCAGGTACCTCTTTGGTAACATTTTGTTTTTGTTGCATGGCGATGACAGGTGGAGAACCGAAGAGAAACGAAGGGCATGTGAATCTGGCTCACCAGGCTAGCCTAAGCCAGGTCTAAACCAGAACTTATCTAGTACTAAACCAGGTCAAATCCAGGACTAAATTGTACTTAAACAAGTACTAACCAATGGTATATACTTCAAATGTAATCCCCAACCAGAGTGGAATGAAAGAGGAACAGAACTTCAAAATCAGGACTGACTATGGAGTACCATCAGAAGAAGTCTACGTAACACCAGTGGTACCTCTAGCAACGTTTGAAAACCACTGATATAGTTTAAACCAGCTTTAAGACATCTTCAGGATTCAGTCAGAAGCAAAGAGACAGATGGAGTCTTCTTGTGCAGCTCCAACTACCTAAGAACAAGCTGTAGAATCAGGAAATTAATTTCGAAATGAATTGTGCACTACCCAGTGTATAAATTGTGCCTAAAAATCCATTGCTGCTTCCATGATTGTTCCTGATCTCGTTGAACAGCAGAAGAAAGTGCTGCATGTGAGCTGATAGTAAACCTGCAGGTGTACAGTCGTAGCATGTCTGACAGGTCTGTCGTTAGAGCGAGCACGTTCCCTGACGCCGCACCATCTGTTACGTGGAGGAGTCGTGCTAAACACTGCTGCTCCGAGACGTGAGTGTGAGAGGAGGGCAGAGTGATCAGAGGAGCCACCAGAGGAAGAGCGGTGAGTGGAGAGGCGGAGTCTGTGAATGAGGTGAGACAGTGTTAATAACATGCAAATAAGTATGTAGTAGGTCTATGTGGACTTTATTATGCTTCTCATTGTCACCTGATGGAAGGCATGTATTTTGGTCCTTTTGTTCAATTCCACAGTACTTTTCTGTCATTGTGAGGGTAAAGTTCCACTTGAGGCGTGAAAATTGTCATCACAATATTCATTCAAAAGCTACACAATACATGTTATTATCAGCTTTTAGATAAAAAAAAAAAAGAAAAAAAAAAGAATACTTCTAAATTAGAAAATGCACCTTAGACCTTTTGGACTCCATGGAAAGTGCAGCTATATTTTTGACCAGGGTTGCCAACAGTGGTGGAATGTAAAGTAAAGCGAAGTAAAAGTACTTAGTTACTTTACCTAAGTACAATTTGCATATATTAGTACTTTACTTGAGTAAATTTTACAAGGGGTACTTTTACTGCACTACATCTTTTGAATTGGTTTGAAGTAAAAGGTGTTTTGAGTTTGATTTGAAATCATTAGTTTTTGCCGTGTCATCAGTGTAGACACAGTACAGAAGTATAAAAAATGCAGTAAAGTAGTACTCTTCAGCAAAACCTCACCAACTGATTCAGTCTCTACTATGGCACCATTAACCTTTAGTTTTCAGCACCATTTTTCATCAAAATCACTCACATTTAACACATTTAGTTCTTGAATCTGTGCAAAATACTTTCTTTTTTACTCACAAGTACATTTGAAAGTAAGTACTTTTATACTTTTACTTAAGTAGAAATGTTCATGTGATACTTATACTTTTACTTAAGTAAAGAAATTTAGTATCTCTACCACCAATGGCTGCTAACTTTCTTAGGGTGTATTCACGCCAGGAAAGTCCGTTGGTCCGCTTCTTTGGTCCAGATTTATTTATTTTTTTGTTTGGTTTAGATCATATTCTCATTGCACTTTTTGCAAGTGGACTAAAATTTGTCAACAGAAGCATGTGTGTGATGATCGCTGCATCCATTGGCCAGAAATGAGGCGGACGAGGCAACGCAAAGACACGGAACCTGAGGAAAACAATCATGAGGACTTGAAATATACGTCAAGAGCAGTTATTTTAAAGTCAGTGTCACCGCGCCCTACTTGTTTTTTGCAACGGCGAAGGCATGGTGCAAGAAAGCTGCAGGTGAGAAGACACGCTCTCTGTGCTCTAACCCACAACCTGTAGCAGCAGCAGTGCTGAGCAGAAAACAGAACAGAAGTCTCATTGCTTCAGGTGGGACTTGGTCCGCTTGTTTAGTCCAGACCCAAGTTTGCATGAGTGTATTCACACCTGCACACTAGGTCTGGACTAACATGGGAAACAAACTCTGGTCTATTTTAACCGGACCAAATGAGTCCCATATAAGGACACCCACAGCCAGTCCGAACACGTCAAGGTAAAGGTAAAGGTCAAAGATTATTGGTATAACACATTTAAAAAATAGCCACTACTGCTCCAAAGTGCTGTAGACTAAATAAAACAATACTAAAAACACAATTTATGACTGAAGCACTAAAACCAGAAATCAACCTGGATTGTCGTGAAATGTGAGAGTTCGCAAATTCATGAAATCCATCTTGTCGGGCTCCCACTGATCCTTTTGGGTCCGAGCCGGTGGCGGCAGTATTGCCAACAACAACAAGCACTTTTAGTGATACTTGTTAACAACATGGCGACACGAAAAAAACATAAGGTATGCTGCTCTGCATTTACAAAAACAGCAAAAGTAGGCAGTAGAGAGAAAATAAGTAATTTTAATGTAAGTCAATGGGACCAAAAAGGGCTTTAAGGGTTTTTTTGCCAAGACAGTTTAATTTTTTTTTTTTTTTTTTTTCAATGCGACACTGAAATTCTAAAGTTCATTTATTGATAAACATCTTTGTCAAATACCATCACCCTAGCACAAGAAATGTCAAAATAATAATAAAAAAAGAACCTTAAAGGGTGCCAGAAAGGTCTGAGGGTTAAAACTGGTTCAAAAGAGAACTAGACAGACTTCATGTCTGTTTTGTTAACCTTTTATGATTTAAAACATTTATGTGCTGTAGCTGTAGTCTGTAGCTCGATGCTATTCGAAGAGAAAGCTATCCACAGTAAAAACAAATTCAGATTATTTCTGTTTTTGCTATAACCTGTCCAGTCCTGGCTCAGTCCAAGTTTAAACCTGGTCTTGCCATAACATCAGCTCACGGAAGTATAAATAAATATCACTGGTCCATTTGAAGCTGTTAAAGTGGTGTCATGCATCTCATGAAAGTCACACACAGGGCGCTGGATGTTAGGGATAAAACAAGATGTCTCTCCATCCTCTTCGCAGTGGTAACCCACCTTGACGTTGGCTGTGATAGAAGTTTATAACTCATCTATGAAGACTGGAAACTACTGCTGTCCCACTGTCTTTGTAGTACCTGTTTTAGTCCTGCATTAGTTGGGGTTTAAATTTATAGGGTTGACCACTCCTTAGTCTTGGTTTAGGTCTGGTTTAGACCTAGTTTAGTTTTTGACTTTTTTTTTTTTTTTTGTACTTGTTTAATCCTGGTTATGTGCTGGTTTAGAACCTTGGTTCTTGACTCATAATGTGCTAGTTTAGTTCTGGTTTAAATCCTTTGGTCCTAGATGGTTTACTCCTGGTTTAGTCCTGGCTTACTCCTGGTTGAGTTCTGGCTTAGACCTGGTTTAGCTGTGGCTTAGACCAAAGTCCTTGTTTAGTCCCCATTTTGTCCTTTTTTTGCTTGTTGAAGATGGAATCCATATACAGTATTTTCTGCTACTTAAACTGAAAAGTGTCTGGAGGCTATAACAGAGTTGAGGATGCTATACAGATCTTCAGAAAGTCTTACATCTCGGTTGAAAGTAAAACATTGTGATAAAGTGTTCTCTTAAAACCTTTGGACAAAAATAGGATTATCAGTGTAATGGATTGTTAGTCTGGCGAGCCAGCTCCTTCTTCTTTCTTTTTGAAAGCAGGACAGTCTGGTTCCTCATTTGCAGCAAAGTGTTTCTCTCCAATTGATTTGGAACTGGCCTATCACAGCCGTTTATCTGCAGCACATCTTACGAATATGGAAGCAGAGTGAATTTAAAAACTTCTCTGACCTGATTAACGGCGTTTAGTGCTTTCCTTTGTCACCCGTTGGTTCTGCTGAAGTCCTTGTTGTTGTTCAGTCCTCTGTGGGATTTTATTTCTTTGCCTTGTTTCCATTTTAACAACAGTAAAGTCCTGCTGACATCCGACATAACGACCACATTCAAACAAACCCACTTTCTCCGCAAGCTTTGTACAACTGGCTTCTGCTGCTGCTCCTGTTCAGAAATAAGGACAGAGCTGCTCATGATGGGGCATATTCTGGTGTTTTATGACAAAACCTGCATAAATCATTTAAGTTTGTTTTGCTTACAGGTCAGTGGTACACTGCTTTTGTGCGTGTTCGTTTTTCTGATCGGTTACTCAACAAAACAAAACAACAAAACTTACACAAAGTGATACCAGACTAACTTCTTTGTATATAATAGAAAAAGAGTTTGTCTGGCTGGATAGGTTGAAGGATTGTTACATACACCAAATATTCACCATCATCTGTGAAAGACACAAAATTTTGGTTCCAGCCATCGCAGTTAAAGATGACGGATGTGCATTTCTACTGATACTGTGCTGGCGTGCTAACAGCAACAAGTCATTTCAAAGTACTGCAAATGTAAATGCATATTATTTGGTCTTTAGTGTGTTTCATTGCCTACTAAAACAATGGTAGAAGATGCAACATATCCCATACCCCCAAACTGGACTAAGTGCTGTAATGCTCAGTCATTCCCACTTTCTTTTGCCTCCTGGTGTTTTTTAACTAAAAATCTCCACTCTCCAGATTGTGAGCTTTAACTAAAGAGTTGAAGAGAAACGCAGCACCACTTTCCTTCTTTGAAAATAAAAACAAACCCAAAAGAAACATCACGGTTCCCTGTGGATCTGTCACTTTGGAGACAGAGAAAAACAGAACAACAGAGGAAGTGCGAGGAGTGAGAGGAAACAAGAAAACAATGGAAGTGGAGAGAATGCATTTACAACAGGACGAAGTAATCACAGAGGCTTTGCAGGATTGGGTTCTGCAGCTAGAGCAGCGACTTCTCCTCTATCTGACATAATGGGCTTATTAGAGAGCGGAGGAAGAGGAGGTGTTGTCTGATGGGAATAAAGGTGTCAGGAAACTGCTTAGTACCATGCTGTGTGGAGAGGGCTGGAGTCAGAGGGACAACGAGGATGAAGATATATCCACTAATTCAGATGAAGAAAATATCTGCAGTAAGAGCAGTTTCTATACTTTTACAGTAAGTCTATAAGGACAGTTGGACTGTAGGGTACACCCCTGCAGCCCCCTCTGAGGCGAAGGGGCCAGCAGGTCAAGAGAGCCCCTTGCCATGCTGTTGGAGCCTTTAAGCAATGAAGAGTTGAATTATGCCATAGCTATGTGTCTGGTTGGATGAGTCAAAAGGCTGAGATTCTGTGCTGTCACAAGATACAGGCACAGTTAACTGCCAGCATTTTCTCAAAAACTTGCCAGCCAGTGCCAGCATTTTGGGTCATTTTCAACAATCTTTGCTGTCCCCCAGAAAATGTTGTGCTATAGTTTTATTTAAAGTTTGAATACCAAAAGAAAGAAGAGTCTCTTCTTTCAATAAAAAAAAAGCATTTTATTCAAGTACATTGTCCATTTTTTATATCAACAATTGAAGTATGGTAGTTTTAACCAAAAACTGACATTTTTAGACAAAAAGCTGAAAAAATGCATTTTTGTAATTATTATTTATTTATTTATTTTCCTTTATTTAACAAGGAAAGTCCCATTGAGATTCGAAGACCTCTTTTTCAAGGGGGTCCTGGCCAAGAGGCCCACACAACAATCCTTAAAATAACAAATTCATATAAAACAAACAGTTAAAATGTTAAAGACATAGTTAAAAACAGTGACAAGTCAGTGATTGCATTTCCAGGTCTTTCAGAAGAGTTTGTTGTTTTAAAACTTTCTGTAAACAATTCCAGTCTGTTGGAGCACGATACTGAAAGGACAGTTTTCCCCTCTCTGTTCACACAGCAGGAACAGTCAATGTGTAGACATCCTGAGAATGCAAATTATGGGGTCCATCAGGCCTCTGCTGAAGATACACACTCAGGTATGGAGGAAGTAGGCCAACAAGTCTCTTATAAATAAGTCTGTACCAGTGCGTGAGCCGCCAGGTCGCTAAAGCGGGTCATCCAACACGAGAGTAGAGTTCACAATGGTGGGTCCGTGCACTACAGTTTGTTACAAAGCGCAAAGAGGCGTCAAACACTGAATCCAGTGACCGCAGAGCTTTGGCTGGGGCATGCATATACAAAAGGTCCCCATAGTCCAGCACAGAGAGGAATGTTGCGGCAACAAGTCTCTTCCAGGCATTGAACGAGAAAGACAACTTATTTCTGAAATAAAAACTCAGTTTAAGACACAACTTTTTAACAAGAGAATCAATATGAAGCTTAAAAGACAGTCCATCATCAATTATAACACCCAAGTATTTAAAAACATGTACAACTTCAATAACTGAGCTGTCTGGTGTAACAACTGGAGGAATATTTTGCACATTCTTACTTCTAGAGAACATCACTTTAGTTCTGTTTGCATTAAGAGAGAGCTTCAATTCAGAGAAGCTGTGGCAAACTATGTTAAACACATTTTGCAATTTGTCGATGGCTTCAGTGAGTGAAGATGCAGAAGAATATATGATCATGTCATCCGCATAAAAATGACAATTTGCATTTTTTTACATTCTGTCCCACATCATTTATATAAATAGTGAACAGAAGTGGGCCCAGAATAGACCCTTGTGGTACACCTTGAATAACAGACAGATCATCTGAACACTGATCACCACATTTAACCCTTTGAGATCTGTCACAAAGATAATTTGAAATCCATCTAATTGCTTGTTTCCGAAAGTCCAATGCTTACAAGTCGTTGCAATAATATTTGATGATCTACGGAATCAAACGCTTTAGACAGATCAATGAAAATGGAAGCACATTTTAGTTTTTTATCAGACACCCAGCAAATATCATTTACAACCTTCAATGCTGCTGTTATGGTGCTATGCTTTTTCCTGAATCCTGATTGAAATCTGGAAAGGATTTCACAAGTCTACAAATATGATTTTAGTTGTTCATTTATTAGACACTCTAAAATCTTGGAAATAATTGATAATTTTGAAATTGGTCTGTAATTACTTAGGACACTTTGGTCACCTCCTTTAAAAAGTGGAAATACAAAAGCAGATTTCCACATTTTAGGGATTTCTGAAGTAGACAAGGTCAGATTAAAAATGTGTGTGAGCAGCTCTGCTATAAAATCAGCTGCCATTTTCAAAAAATAGGGGTCCAAAAGATCTGGGCCATGTGACTCTCTTTGCACGTCCTCAATCTTAAAGGGCTGAAAATTGAAAGAGGAAGGCCTGGAGGCTTGAGAAAAATTTCCATCATATGCCGCATTATCATTTGAATTTTTTGACCCAGAAGCTATAAAATATTTGTTAAAACAATTTAACATTTCATGTTTGTCTCGAACAACAGTTGAGTCATTAACAATAAATGTTGGCAAGGAGTGAGATTTATCACTCACAGAAAGAGATTTAATTGTTTTCCAAAAACGTTTAGGGTCATTTAGACTGTCAGTAGTAATAGATAAATAATATTCTGCTTTGGCTTTCTTAATTAAGTAAGAACATTTGTTTCATAACCTTCTGAAGGTAAGCCAGTCATCAGTAAGACTGGATTGTCTTGCTTTTGCCCAAGCCTTGTCGCATTGATTAATAATGTTTGAAAGTTCAGATGAGAACCATGGATTATCCCTACCTTTTATTCAGAATTTCCGGAATGGAGCATGTGTGTTAACAACATTGTTAAAAATTTCATAAAAATAATTCCAAGCTAATTCAACATCTGGAATTAGACAAACACGATTCCAGTTGCAATTTCTTAAATCAAGCAGAAAGCCTTGCTCCGAAAAATGTTTAAAATCCCTCTTTATGACGACACGTGGTTTTCTTTTAATGACTTTTGTACTTCTGACCGCTGCCACAACACAATGATCACTTAAGTCATTGCAAAACACCCCTGTGGCACTATATTTATGGGGCGCATTGGTCAAAATAAGGTCTATCAAGGTAGATTTCTCACAACACATTGGATTGGGACGAGTGGGAGAAGTAATGAGCTGGGTCAAGTTTAAATTCATCAGATATTGGGCTGAGCCAGTCCCAATTTAAGTCTCCAACTAGAATCAATTCACTGGTATTTGACTCCAGCAAAAGTTGCTTTAAAGATTCTAATGTACTAGGGGGAGCAGATGGTGGCCTATAGCACCCTACCACATTTAAACAGATACTTGTGGAAAGTTCAATTTTTAGTGCAAGGAAGTCCAGTTGTTTAGGAAGAGATGTGGTATTGCATATTTCAACATGCAAGGATGATTTAACATAAGCTGCCACCCCACCTCCTCTTCCAGATGCTCGATCACAACGATATACATTCAAACCACTAATAGAAATATCGTTGTCACTTGCAGATTTCTTAAGCCATGTTTCAGAAATGAACCCAAATTTTAACAAAGTCCATTTTGGGCAGCAAGCTGCGTGCATTTACATGAATAACTTAAAGACCAGAATATGATTTAAATTCAGATGACATCTGGAGATCTGGGCCTGGTTTGGCTGCACATTTCCTGATATCAACAAGAGCAAAAGAATCAGAACCCTACGCTTTTGAATATTTTGCTTCTGAGAAAAGCCGTTTTTAGTCAAAGTGCTTGATTTGATACAGTATCTACACCCATTAAGAAATAGTTTTTTTATAATGAACACACACAAAAGATTTTTCATCTTGAATCTGAAGACTTGGAAAGGGAATTGTGTGTTGTGTGCTGTATGAATTCAAACTAGGTTCTTCAAGTCCATTTAAAGTGGACTATGAATAGACATTATTTGTAAATGTACTTTCATTTGTCCCTCTATCACAATGCTCATGGCTAAAAACAAGTATTAAAAGCAAGATTATCAGAGACTTTGCAATCATTTTCACATATGAAATGAAACAATAAGTTAATAGTGATACAATAGCAAACCTGGAATCAGTGGAATTTAGGAGTTGAGTGTTAACCAAGATTGAAAAGGCTTGAAACCATGTCCCGCTGTGGCTAGCAGAGCAGGCTTGATCCGAGGCCCAGATCCAGGCTGATGGTGGAAGCTAGCAATTTGGACCCAGCGCTACATAGCCATATGATAGAATTCCTCAGTTAGGCTTTACAATCCTTTTAAAATGCAAAATGTTTAAAAACAAAGATTCATTCATTGAGCAAAACACATCTTAGCTCTCAAAACAGTTTAAACACATTTAAAATCATGCTCAGCTCAGAGCAAACAAACACAAGGTTGTGTGTGCGGCCATCTTGGTATGTTACCCTTGAATGTTATCCTTTTATTTTATTTATTTATTTATTTATTTATTTATTTTTTGTTAAAAGTTAGTTTTGCATATTTTTAGAATAAATAACATTTAGCCACATCTTTTTGTCGTCCTCTTCATTTGAAATGTTGAGGGTCTGGTCCAGGACTTCCTTTTGGGGACAGGCAGATTTTCTGCTCACTAACTCGAGCTAAGACCACATCCTGTCTGGTCAGCTCCTGGGTCGTGTTGTCCTGCAAAGTCCATACTTGCAAAATGCATTCTTTTCTGTTGTCAGAAACTTCGCTAGATTTTCATGTAGCTAGTACTGTACTAAGTGCACAACAACCCCCCGTTCCAAGTAGCAATGAAAACATGATTTGCCAGAACTGTCCGTCATTGGCAATGAAGCGTGATCTCACAAATAATGCAACCTCCCGTCATTGCCGGTCAAAGAGTTAACTTTGGGATTATCACTATGAAATCTACAAAATCTAGATCACTTTCATACATGTGTGCCAAAATAATGTGGCTGATGAAGTTCCCACTATTGTGAAAAGAAAGCTCATGTGATCTGTTAGACCCACCCAACAAATGATATACTGATAGAAAGCTCATGTTGTCCTCCCAACAGGATTTACAAAGCCTACATGCATAATTCTTCACTTAGGCTACATGTCCCCCACAGAGGACAATATCTCAGAAATTTATCTCAGACTTGATCCAGTCCCATACCTCCTCCTATTGTCTCAGAACTTCAGGTCAGAAAATGCTGATAGTTCCTCGCACTCATTCCAAAACTTGAGGAGACTGATCCTTTCCCTGTGCTCTCTGGATTCTGCAGATGCTTTTAAAAAGTAACTTATGACATTCATTTTCAAACAAGCTTTTTAGCTTCAGCGGGGCCAGGGCTGCTATGATTGATTGTATTTTAACATATTATGTGTTTTAAACAGTTTATGTAGGCTATGCCTTTCTATTGTGAAGTACTTTGTGACTGTTGTTACTTTAATTACTTACAACAAGAGTAATGTCAGTATTTATACAATATGTAAAAATTCAACCTTTACATAAACACATATTAGCATTGAGACAGTCGCACTGATGTTTGGTTTTGAATAATGTATTTGGATTTTGCAAAGTTCATTATACTCTGGTGTTGATGAAAAGTGTGGTGTAAGTCATGAAAGGGCTTTGTATACAGAGGTGGTTGGGAAAAGTACTGGCAGTAAATGGGGGGAAAAAAAACAAACTAGACTTTGTTCTGAATCAAAAATAAATAATGCAGAACACAACACCAAACACAAGGCTTTGTTTTCTCCCTGAATGCATTGTACCTCCAGATTATTAAAAAAGTTGTTTGTCCATTTCGCTGCCTGTAGTGGACCGCCTGAAGAAAGATGAACTGGTGCCTTTGCATTTTATTACAGCAGGTATATTTGAGCTGCCCTGATATTTACAAAGCAAATACATAAGAGTGAACAACATATGAGAAAGCTGAGATAGTTTTCATAAAGCACGAAAAGAGAATATTAAGAGACTTGTGGGAACTTTGTGGCACGTCTCCTGATCCACTTCTGTTCTTTGGGGCAGCAGTAGCTCAGTTGGTTGAGATGTTCCCCCAGTGATCCAAAGGTTGATGGTTCAATCACTGGAGACTTTAAGAGACTTCACCCACCTTGCCTGATGTAAGGTACACTTTATTGTCCTCGTAGGGAAATTTGTTCTCTACATTTGACACATCCTTCAGTAGGGCAACCTGGGGCATCCTTCAGTGGGGCAACCTGTCAGGAGCAGTGGGAACCCTTTTCCAGATCTTGAGCCAGGATCCTGGTCAGGACTACCCAGCTGGAGGGTTAGTCTGTTGTGATCTGTCTGTTTTGAGGTTGATAAGGGGAAAAGCAGGGTACTCTGAGGAAACCCACCCAGGCATGAGAACATGCAAACTCCACACAGAAAGACCCAACATGGTCCGGGAATCAAACCCAGGACCCTCTTGCTGTGAGGTGAGAGTGCTAACCACTTTGCCACTGTGCATGATGTATGATTATGTCACTGTGACAGTGGTTGGTGGTGGTTGGAGAGGCCGCAGGCACAGAATGGCAGCCATGTTTCTGTCAGTCTAGCCCAGGGCAGCTGTGGCTACAGAAATATCTCACCGAAGGAGAAGGAATAGTGGAAAAGCATTTTGAGAAGGTTGTAAACCACAATATATATCCAAGCCATTATAATTTCTTCCTGAGCTTTTTGGGTCATGATGAATTGTGGCAAAGACCTTTAAGATTCCTAAGGCCATGTTTAATAAAGTTTGGGCCTAAGTGGGTATTTATTTTCTTATAGCAGTATTTACTTTTTGCACATTAAGATGTAGACAGAGTTGCTCTTGTTCAGTGGGACATACTGTATCGTGTAGGTAAGTTTGGAAGTTGGATTTCTTACTGTGTTCAGTGCACACAGCCAGTTTGAGCGTGTCATTGATGGCTCTGACAAGGGTCTCCTTAAGATTGGAGTTAATGTGGAGTTTGGTTTTTAAGTTCCTTTTTATTCTTAAGTTGAGCTGGGTTGACTGTTTGGAGTAGGTGGGCACAAAGAGGATGATTTTATGATTCACCTACATCTGCCAAAACCAAATCCAGATTCAGAGGTCAGAGGAGAATTACGAGATCAGTTTAGATTATAGCAAGGAAACAGTAACTCTGCAGAAGACCATCTCTGAACACACACGACAAAGCAACACAAGTCAACACCACAGGCTTGACATTGAGATAGTAGGGGCAGAGTTAGGCCTAAACAACATGAAATCATAGACGCAGCTTGTCATGTATGAAGAGTTAAGGTTGGTGATATGGATTCAGTGGTGTGTGGATGTTGGCCTGGCACTCTTAAGACCAACTAAGCCATTGTTCAAACTCCAAAGAGTATTATTGCTGATTGTGACATCTGTTTATGACCAGAGTCTACCCATCTTCTAATGACTTCCAGCAGGATAATGCAACTGTGTAACGCTACAGTATCATGTCAATATTTTTGAGGTTTTTTTTTGTTTTGTTTTGTTTTTTTAACAGTGAGTGTACATGAAAAGGCACTGGAGGCAGCTACAGAGAAAACAGACAGGGAGCAGAAGGACAGAAGCTTTTTCAAGGTTGGTTAAATCCTGGGGCAGTTCACCACCAGATGGACCTGTGCAGGACTTCAGAGCATGTGTGAGACAAAGGCTTCTGCATCACTGCCTGCCGTATGTATGTATGTATGTATGTATGTATGTATGTATGTATGTATGTATGTATGTATTGGTGTGGGCAGGTTCTAGTCCACTGGAATGAGAGCGGCACCACAAACGTGAGTGGTGGGACCAGACAGAACAATAACGCAGCAAAAACTGTTGCAATAATTATTTATATACAACATATGTTACAGGATTCTGTTAGGGCATACCCTGGTTAATACTCAACATGTTTCCAGTCTGTTCTGTATAGAGCTGTCACTCCACAACATAAACCTAGTTCCAAGCTGTGTGTCAACAACAGCCCTTTAAGTCCCAAACACACTCAACAAGCTTGCATTGCTGAGCTCACATCCAGTGTGTTTGGGGCCTTACCTATCTACGAACCTTAGTAAATATATTTATTTATTTAGTTATTTATTTAGACTTTTTTATTATATATATATATATATTTTTTACTTTTTTATTTTGAGTAATGCTTTGCTCCTTTACAGGTTGTTTTTTTTTTTTTTTTGAGATGGCTTAAATTTTTCATGGAAAAACCTAATTTTGTGGTTTCTTTTTGGAGGCAACAAAAATCTACCTCTGCTTTTAATTGTTTAGTGGACAAATCTATTTTGGTGATTCTCAATTTTAAATTGAGACATGGTTTTAATTTTTCATGGAATATTTTAAATTTAAGAGATGAGATTCTTTCTTAAGGCAAGATTTATGAATAAACCTCCATCAGCTTTTTTTTTTTTTCTTTGTGAAAAAAAATAATTTTGAGGATGCGCCTCTCGGCCACCTTACATGTATTTTAAAATCACTGTCATTTCACTCTCTCATTTAATTTAAAACAATATTTAAGCTTCATATAAGTTAATAATTGAAACTATATTCAATCAACATGTGACCCACTTTTGGGCCCTGATCCACCAGTTGAGAACCACTGAATCAAAGCACTTTATTAATCCCTCAGAAGGTTCTTATATTATCACGTGGCATATTGTATTTTCCCCACTGCTGCTGTTCTGGTGTATTATTGATTCAATATTCCTATTAGTTTGGACTGCCTCGCAACGTTAACAGTCAACAGAAATGGAATAAGCACAGTCCCTTGTGGATTTTGCTGCAGTGAGAATAAGAATGTGTCCTCTATAGACTGTTTACTCCTGATCACTCACCCACTGCTCTCTCTGTAACCGCTCCACTAATTAAATCTCTTTGCCTGTGAGCAGTGCAGGTTACAGAGACCTCGCCTCTTTCCAAAGGCCACAGCGTTTGAATATTTCTCTTTGAAATCCAGTCTCCTCTTGTAACTGCACTTCGTCTTTTTTTTTTTTTTTCTTTCTTTTTCTTTCTTTTCTCTCTGGCACAAAATGTCACTTCCTTATGTCAGAGGCTTATAATAAATCCTCTGTCTTTAAGGACACGAAGCAAAGTCAAAGAGAAGACACAAGAGCGCATGTAGGGGCTCAATGTAGTGCATGTCCTTAAGGAAGTGGCATTTGGCACAAAAAATGTCATATTCAAGTGCGATGTTCTTGGCTGTTCATCCATAAATGGCCATCTGTACAGTGGTCAGGGCCCGCAGTGCGTGGAAATCCGTACAGCGTTAAGATTCCATAACAGAGTCTAGCCACAGTTTTATGACCTTCAGTGCCTTGACAAAGGAAGGATTTAGAGAGATTTGGAGCTCATTTCATATTAAAACACAAAATACAAAGACTTTTAGACAAGCGGGCTAGGGAAGTAATGGATTCCATATAGTAGGAGTACACAGTAAGAACACATATACGACTTCATTTTTATTTATTTATTTATTTTTATTTCTTTCTTTTTTTTTTTTTGAGGGATGACCTGGCCAAGAGGCAGACCAGTAACAGTTAAAAAACTACAAGTATAATTCTACAAACAATTGATCTTATATATACAGTTGAAAGAAAAAGTATTGGCACCCCTTGGAATTACTAGGATTTTTGCATGATTTGGTCATAAAATGTGATCTGATCTTCATCTAAGTCACAACAATGGACAAACACAGTCTGCTTAAACTAATGCTGCAAAAAAGTGACATTTTTTCATGTTTTTATTGAGCATTTTATCAGCAATTTAATAGCAGTGATGTCCTGTTGACATCTGACGTAATGACCACATTCAAACAAACTTACTTTTTCCACAACTTTGTCAACAACTGATGTTTAATGGCAAAAATGGCAACAGTCATCCATTTTTGTTCCTAATACTAGTCAACGCTCTGCTTATGTCCCACCCTTCCTTTCTGGAAATCAAACTCAAACCAAGCAATCCCAGACTAATTCTTTGTATAGAATAGAAAAATAAGAAGTCTGACTGGACAGGCTAGTCTGAACAAGCCTTTTCTTACAGCAGGATTTCTGGTTTAGGCGTAGTTTAATTCTGGTTTAGGTCCACTTTGGTTTAGGTACATTTTATTCCTGATATAGGCATCCTAATTGTAGAGACCACTGTTTTAAACCTGTTTTTTTTTTGTTTTTTTTTTACCTTTATTTAACCAGATAAGATCCCTTTGAGATTCTACATGGGTGACCTGGCTAAGAGCTCTGCAGCACATGTCGACTTTAGACCCAGTTTACTCCATACTTTGTAAGACAAATATTTTCTATGGTGGTGCTTGGAGTGAAAAGTTTGAGAAACCTCTGCACTCATAAACTTTTATTTTATTTTAGATAATACAGGGAGTAATCTGAAGGAAAACACTTTCAAATAAAACACATTATGGGACAGGTGGGCAGTTATGGTACATAAAATGACTGAAAGTCACTAAAAATCAGGGACATCAGGACTTTCATAGTAGTAGTAAAGTAGTACTAGGAGTAGAGGAAGAGCAAATGCAGATAGTCTCTAAAGTATCTGACATCATAATGAAATCATATTTATGATAGTTTGCAATGATTTCCAGTCCAGAATAATGTCTGTTTCAAAAGCTGCTGTTTCAAACCCCGCTCCCTCCATTACAGACTGCCATTGTGTATTTGGGCAAAACAATTGGTCTCCTATTAGTCTAAATCAATTTTTTAACCATGTTATAATGTTGCCTCCTCCTCAGAAACAGACCTGGAATAATATTTTGTTTCATTCTCATGTTTGCTGGGGTTGTATCCATCTCAGGAGCTGAAAACACTCAGCCTCACAGCTTCACCTACAAACGTGAAACCAGGAAGTGCTCCTGCTAGTGATGGGAATTTAGGCTCATGTCAGTGAGCTGGCTTTTTTGGCTTGGCTCACCAAAAAGAGACGGCTCTTTTCGCTCCCAAATGGCTCTTCATTTTACCATCTATACCTGAAAAATTTAGCGCTGTTTTGACAAACGAGTTGTATTGTGTACTCATATATAACTCAAATACATGGATTGTGATGAAGTATTTAAAGGTCTGATGCTTTGAAACTACTCAATGAACTGACTTGCTTACAGAACCACTTTACTACACATAACATCTAAAACCACTTTGATTAAGCATAAAAATAAAAAGGACAGATGTTGACTTTTTTTATTTTTATTTAAACATACGCACACTTAACAAAAACAGGGCTTTATTTAGTATTAAAGTAAAGTAAAAACAACAGCATCAGTCGACTTCAAAAATAACAAAAACTTATCATACATTTTCAACCTAATAAAAAATAAATAAATAGCAGCATGCAAAACAGCACCAAACAGATTCAGGTGTCTCTCTGAAGTAACCACTATCAACTATCTAACTGTAACTTTTAACTTTCTTTGTTATTATTTGCCATGTTTTTGAAAATATAATTTATTTATTTTTTTAATAAAATAAACAACTCATGGATGGGAGCCGTCTCTCACCGTTCGCTTTAAAGAGCCGGATCTTTATATCGACTCGTTCACGACTGACCCATCATTAGCTCTTGTTCTGATAATGTCAGCGCTTAAATTGCCGCCACTAAGCTCATTTATCTGTCTGTTAGCATCATGTTGCTAATTCCAGAGCTAAATAGCCATGTCTTAAGATAAGACAGATAAGTTTTATTTGTCACATGCAAAGTCATACAAAGTACAATGTACAGTGAAATGTTTTTTTTTACCTGCCTTCTGTAGCCTGTAGCAAAAAAAAAAAAAAAAAAAAAAAAAAAAAAAAAGCTCTGTTTATTCCTCACCATTGCCAGCTGGGGGCACTTTCTCTGCAAAGTCAACGTAACAGCTTCCCGTTTTTATTTATGCATTATTTTTTTGTTATAAAACACTAATGCAAAGGTGTCCAAAAACTATTTCAAAAAGCCAGAAAAAAGCATAATATATGGGGGGACCTTAAACCCACCTTGCCTCCAGTGCATGAATGCGTAAGTGCTTGTTAGTTTAAGTGCTTACAGTGGCCAAAGAAGGTAGAAAGGCGCTATGTAAATGACCACTGCCCACTGGAACCCTGAGGCCCTGAAACTCATGAGCATCAAATACATTCAACACTAATAATACAAACTCTGTCTTGCTAAAATGCTCCAGCCATCTAATTAAAATGTTGCCAATCAACCTAATTAGTTGCAAAACACCCCTTCAGCTGTTTAATTTTTAAAGCTTTCTTATCCAGCCTTTTGTTGCCTTTGTGCATTTATGACAAAGATTGCCATTGATTTTCAAATGAGCTTGAATTTTTCATTTGTTGTTTGTGTTTTACTGTGAAGAATGTAGTGTAATGAGATCATTGCTTTCTTTGTTTTTTCACATTTTACATGCAGGACTCCAATTTTTATGGAATTGGAGAAATTATGTGTAGATATCCTCAATACACTAACAGCTTCTCCATGAATACACCTTGGACAGCAGAAAATTAGATTTGATAGCACATACTGGGGAAAAAAAGCTCACCTTTACAATGGCCTTCAGTGGATTTTGCAGTAATCAACTTGTATATACGTGCTATAATCCTCAGTGGATCTCCCAGTATAATTTTTTCATGGTTCTCTATTTTTTCCGTTATGCCTTGGGTGTATGGGAGTGTTTTTATCCTTTTGTTGTTAGTTTGTTTCTCTTTGTTTTGTTTTTCCTTCACTTGTTGTTTTCCTTTGTTTATTGTATTAGCTTTCACAGACCTGGGATACTGTCCTGAAGAAGTCAGACTGCAAGAGAACAGTGCCAAACCTGTGTAAACCAGCCGGCAAGACACGTCACTGTAACACCACCTGACTCTTTTGATGGAGGATGCGTCCGAAGCATGTCAAGGTACGAAAACACAGTACTGGGCCTGTTTAAAAAGAAATCTATATAATGAACTTTTGTAGAAGACCAAATGCATTTTGGGAATAGAATAGTTAGTGGATACTGTGCACACCATCTAGCACTCTTGAAAAAGTCATGAGAGTTCCTAAAGAATAGTGCATATCTGAAAAGACCGCATTGCTTATTGCTAAACAGCCTTAAGGAAGGACCATCACGTGACTTCAGTATTTATTAGCACTTCATACTAGATGTCTCGCTCTGTTGATCTCGGGCTACAACAGAATGATGCACATCACAATTACTATTGCTATTGCTATTGATTCACCTTTGGTCAACAACAGACAGCGTACATGAACAGATTACATCAGATGTACAAAGGGGTTACCAAATTTATCAGACCATGACCCACAGACAAAGGGCGCAAATGATCCGCAATCCCCAGCTGAATAATATAATTGACACTCGTAATAATCTCAGGAAGCAAAACTGTGAGTTAAAATGCTGGGTTAGTATAGTTTATTTGCATGGTTTATTTGAAAACTAATCTCATTTTTAATTAAGATAGGACATTAAAATATATATATATATATATATATATATATATATATATATATATATATATATATATATATATATATATATATTATTTTTTTTTTTTTTTTTTTTTTTTTTTTTTTTTTTTTTTTTTGGACCAGAAATGACACAGGCTTCTCCCAAAAGATAATAAGACGATGTACAAGAAATATCATTGTGGAAAACTTTTGGAAAACAAAAAGTGGCACAATTATTCATACCCTTTGCAAACTGTGACAGTCTATGTAAAAATTCAAAGTTCTATACCATTCCAAATAGTCCATGCTCTTCTAAAGCATCCTACTTACCCTGATTCATTGGAAACAGCTGTATTAATCAACACAACAGGTGAAAAACAGAAGCTCTCTGCTGTTGGTTTGTGGACAGTCATGAATAAGACAAAGGAGCTCTCTGAGGACCTGAAGCTGCGCATTGTGGCTGCTCACAAGTCAGGAAAGAGTTAGAAGACCATATCAAAATGTTTTGAAGATCCAGTGACTACAGTGCAAAGTAGTATTAAAAAATACAAGACGTTCTGCACTGTGACAAATCTCAGAGGATGTGGTCAGAAGCCAAAAGTGACACCTGTGCTGGCCAGGAGAATAGTGAGAAGGGTAAAAAAGAATCCAGGGATCACCACCAAGGCCATCCTGATGAATCTGGGCTCTGATGGTGGCAACATCTCGAGGCAGACAGTCCAACACACACTGCACACTGCTGGGTTCCATGAACGCAGACCAAGGAGGACACTACTTCTCCAGATAAGGCACAAAAAAGCCCACTTGGCCTTTGCAAATGCTCATCTGGACAAATGAGAAGACTTCTGGTCTGCTGTTTTATGGTCAGATGATACAAAAAATGAATTGTTTGGCCACAATGATGCATCCTGGAGGGAGCTAAAGATCAGGGTGATGGCAAAGAGACCCTCCAACCTGAAAGAGTCGGCACTCATTGCTAAAGATGAATGGCAAAAATACCAAGGAGACATGCAAAAAGCTGGTCAGCAATTATAGGAAGCGTTTGATTGCTGAAATAGCCAATAAAGGCTTTTCTATTGATTATTGAGAAGGGTATGAATAATTTTGGACATGCTACTTTTTGTTCAAATGTAAATAAAAGCTGAGAAATATTTTTTTCCACAATGATACCTCTTATACATCGTCTTATTATCTTTCGGGAGAAGCCTGTGTCATTTCTGGTCCAAAAACAAAAACAAACAAAAACAAGAACCATACACCCTCTCAGATGTACACCTCTACCTTTGAACAAGTAATACAAGACCAAATATTCAGAGACTTAAATATCTGTTTTTTTAGGCAGGTCCCAACCTTTTATGAAGTCATCTTTAGAAGTCCTCCTCATCCTCAGATAAGTTCTTGCCTTCCACAGAAGTTATAAAAGGTCTCAAAATATTTTTAAATAGGTCCTTCTTTCCTTTTAGGAGATATGTAATTTGTTCGAGTGGTAAAGCGGACAACATCTGTTTGACACACTGCTCAATGCTTGGTCTCAAAGTATTCTTCTAGTAAAATGAAATCAATCATTTTTCTTGTAATAAACACATATCAATGAATGGCTGTTCACATTTAGTATATCTTTTGTGTTTGGGATATAGACCTAGAATGAGGAAACCAGGATCCAATGCTATGACTTTTAAAATAATCTCTTTTATAGTACGCTTAACTGCTGCCCAAAAAGCTTTAATCTTACTGCATTCACAGATGCAGTGGAACAATTTTTTTTCTTCTGTAATTTTTTTTTTTTTTTTTTTGCATAAAATATCTAAAATTAAATAAAGTTTCATTATTAAAAAAAAAAAAAAAATCATTTTTGGAAATTATCTTGTTACCTCAGTGTCTCACAACCCCCAAGTGGGTCCAGAACCCCACTTTGGGAACCCCTGATGTAAAGAGATATGATGCATGTGACTGATGCTGTGTTATTTGTGATCCGAGCCCTCTGTGTTTTTTTTTTTATTTATATCTATTTATTGTAATTTTTTTCCTTTGTCTTTTGTTGATTAATGAAAAACATTTTTTTTTAAATAGTAAAAATAAAAAAGGAAGTGCTTGAAAAGTACTTGAATTTGATCTTTAAAATGCTGTATAAACCCTGAAGAAAGGACCATCATGTGACTTCAACATTCACTGGCACTCTATACTGAATGTCTCACTGTTGATCTGAGGCTACGACAGAATGATGCATGTCACAATTGCAATTAGAAAAGCCCCATGTGTCAACGGCTCCTGGGGTATTGAGTCAGCTTTGGTCAACAACAGACGGTGTCCATTTAAAAGTCAATCATGAGCTTACACAAGGACATGAACAGATTTCATCACATGTATAGATAAAAGCTCCTCCTGCAGGTTTTGAATTCCACTCCGTTCTGTTGTTGTTGTAGCCATATTGTGTTTCCTCTTGTGCACATCCCCCCTGTTGTTGTGCGTCATGTGTTTACCCTCCCCACCCCAGGAGCAGCTAACAATCTGGGTTAAAGATCTGCACCCGGGAGGATCGATGCCTCCATTGGCCTGCCTTTAATACTTAATGAGAAAAGGTGTTTGATGAATGTGAGCCCAGCCTCTCCCAGGGTGCACTGTTAACACTGCTTTACATTCATCTATAGGCTCAGCCACTCTCACCTTTCCCAGCGGATCAGGGGATTATGGACGTCTGACACTGGAGGGGACACTTCTCATTGGGTTTGTTATGAAAGCCATTCTCTGGAAGTAAAAATCTGTATTGATGTTGTCAATGTTACTGTCATTTTTTGAGTCGTAACGCATAATCAAATTCAGGAGTTGCAAACAACCTGCAAAATACACTGGAATTAACTCAGAAGTAATTCGGAAGAAATATAAAATAAGTGTATGGGTGGTTTTCCTCCGGGTACTTTGGTTTCTCCCATCAACCTAAAACGTGCAAAATAGGCTAATTGTCCAGTTAGGTAGTCCTGGTTCAAGATCTGGAGAAGTGTCCCTGCTCCTGACAGGTTGCCCCAGTGGAATTGAAGGATGGGTCAAGAGAACAAAATCTCCTATGGACATATTAAAGTATACCTTACCTTATACGTCTATATCTAGGTATCTCTGCTTAGACTGCTGCTCCTACACTGGGGTTGTTCTGATTCTGATACTAATATCCTAATTTCCACCGATATTACCAAAAACTTTGGCATCAGCAAGTACCTAAACCCGTTTACCGGTTCAATACTGTGAAAGCCAGAGAGCTGGCTGAGCCAGGCCCCGCTTATCAATAAGTGTTGGATTTAAAAATCAATACAGATTTAAAAATCTAAATTACAACTCTGTTTGCCTGAGATGGAATGGCAACAATTTAAGTCACTTCCTTCCAGATGGAAACACCTACAAAACTCCCAAAAGTCAGTCAAAAGTTTAGCCGGTAACAACTTTTATACTACCGTGCACATAAGCAGGGGTAC
The DNA here is from genome assembly GCA_020698575.1 of Bostrychus sinensis. Taxonomy (NCBI): domain Eukaryota; kingdom Metazoa; phylum Chordata; class Actinopteri; order Gobiiformes; family Eleotridae; genus Bostrychus; species Bostrychus sinensis. The sequence continues at coordinate 35,439,821 of CM036248.1, forward strand.
CTAGCTGAAGCATTAGCCTACTGTGCATGTTTTAGGTTGATGGGAGTAACCGCAACACCCACAATAAAGCCACCCAAGCCTAGGGAGAAAATTCAGCACAGAAAGGCCCTGGCAAGTCTGGGAATTGAACACAAGGGGTGTTTCTCAAAGCCTAGGTACCTTGAATTGCCTTGCCTTGAAAGTGATTTCCTCCAAAGCCACTTCCTTCTAATCCAAGGCAAGTGTCCTGCCTCTGTTCAAATAAATGGCTAATGGAACAGACTTCAGAGTGAATGAGGAGCGTTGCCACAGTCACAGCTCCTGACTGGTTTTAGTGTAATTTTTTCAGATATACATGTGAAATCTTTACATGTGGATTATATTAATACAGTACTTAAATATTTATCCCTTATTTAGTCTTTTATAAACAGAGAGAGGGGAGTTCACCTGGGGTGGGGGTCACATTTTTTTAGTGGGGGGGCACTAAGGGGGAGAAATCTTTTCTGAGGGAGGGGGTCACCTTGGGAGCAAGTAAACTTTATTTTTAATTTATTTATGTGGGGGTAGGGGGATTAGATGGCTTTTTTTGTGGGGGGGCTTTTCTCTTGTGGGGGGGGCACCTTTTTTGTGTGTGTGCTACATGTTAGCTTATAAATAATCTCAAATTTGCTAAATAAGCTTTTAAAAGTAATACATGCCCATGGCCTGCCATTTTTTCAAAAAACCTGCAGTGCATTGTGGGTGATTTTGGCCGATGCAAGGCAGCGAAGGATCCACTGATGTATCCTTGGTGAATTAGCCACATGTTAGCCAAACGGAGGACATGAACATTGGAACACACCTTGGGCGACAGATGATGACGTGGATGCCTTCCTGTGATGTAATCAAGGTAAGGTACCTGGGCTTTGAGAAACACCCAAGATCTTCTTGCTGTGAGGCAACATTGCTAACCACTTTGCCACCTACAGGATGTCTGCATGGTGGCAGAGAGTTTTCTTTTCATGTTTGTTCTTTCATAGTGTCAGCTGTACGGAGTCTGGCTCTGTCTTTCCTGCAGTATTTGAGTGTGAATGGCAGCATCTAACTCAGTGTAGGTGCTCACAATTATCCAGGGTTATCTACAGACCCTGGCCCACCACATCCTCTCATGGGATAAATGGTAGAAATGACAAAAAAAAAAAACATGTGTGGACAATGCACAGCACACGCACAAAGGCCACTCCACATTTATATACAATGTATTCATAATTCAACATTTCACATTAATACACATACAGTACATTCACTCCTGATCCCTAATCAAAATGTGTCTGAAGGCATTTGTCAATTTGTTATGGTTTATTAAGTACCCAACTGAGCGGAGACAGTTGCTTTGCATTAAAAAGCAGCATTTCCGAGTCAGTTGTATTTATTATGATCCTGTTCATTTAATTAACAAGTGGTAAATAAGCTACATGCCAGGGGCAGACTATATGAGTTACTAAGTCCTGTATAGGAAAACAACCAAATCATTTTGCCCACTCAACATAATATTAGATACAGGCCAACAGAGAAACTGGACATAGTACTCTTTGGCCCAGGACACAGGTTTAAAGAGTTAGCGCCCATTCTTATTCTTCCATTTGTCCCAGACCTGGTTGTGGGGGCACAGGTTTAAGCAGATACCAAGCTACATGACAGAGAAACATAGCCCTGTCCTGGGAGGGGCTGATTCTCTGCCTCTTTAAAATCAGCAGCAGGTTCAATGCTGCTATCTTTAAAAAACAGAGTATGGTCCTCGAACCAAGCAGTGGTGGAAAAAGTACTCAAAATCTGTATAAAAACACTCATTCACTGCCAATGACGGGTATTTGCTGTCATTCGCAACATCACACTTCACTGCCAATAATGGACACATCCAGCAACCCATGTTTTTATTGCTACTTGATACTGAGGGCTGATGTGCACATTGTGCACTTGATACAGTACTGGTTGCATGAAAATTAAGTGAAGAAAAAGCTTCTGACAACAGAAAAGAATGCATCATTTTGCACGTATAGACTTAGCAGGACAACAGACCCAGGCGCAGAGCAGACAGGACGTGGTCTTAGCTGGAGTCAGCAAGCCAAAAATATGGCCATCTTCAAAAGCTTTACCCGTGAGGAAGCCTGCGGCGTCCTCGCTGTGTCTTGGTCCTGCCCTAAGCAAGCAGCAGACCCTTGATGGAGCTGTGGCTGGGCTGAGGAGCACTGAGGACTGTCTGGACTTATGTCGCAACAGCCTCTAAGTCCTGGACTCTAGTTTTTGTAAACCTTGGGAAAATGAGGAGGAAGACCAAAGACAGCGCCCCCAGCAGGACGAGTGGAGCCCAGTGCAGCACCTACAGGCTAAAGCTCATTTATACTGTTTTATCATGTTAACACAGCACCGGCTCTCCAAATGTCAGTAATCCATCTGTTAAAAAACAAAAAAACAAAATTGCAACCCAAACAAGCATTTTTCTCAGCTTTTTGTCTAAAAATAACAGATTTTTGTGAAAACTACAACCCATCAACTGAATGAACTTAGAAATTATTTATTTATTTATTTTAAAATCTTCTTTCCATTGGTATTTAAACTTTAAATAAAACAATAACACAACATTTTCTGTGGGACAGCAAAGATTGTTGAAAATGACCAAAAACACTGGCACTAGCTGGCTACTTTTTTAAGAAAATGCTGGCAGGGAAAGTTAAACTAAGTTGGTAAAATATCGAGTTATTTTCTCCACTACTGGAACTAGGCTCCTTCAAGCTCCTGGCTGCTTCAACAACTTATTTTTATTGCTAGATAATGAAAAGCTTTTACATCCAAAGGAAACCCTGCTGGAGTACATGCTTCTGGCCATTAACAAAGCTTAAGTCATTGAGGCAATCAAAAGCTCCTCAATGGCTTGTCTGATACACCTGTGCAAAAGAGCATAGAAGCTGGGGACAGTACTTCTGGCTTATTGGTATGGTTATAAGATTTACTTTTTCGCAACTCTTTGTCTGGTCACCTTTCTGGAAACCTTTCTGTCACCCTTGCCGTGCAGTCACCTTTCCTGGTCACCTTTCCTTCTGTCCTCTAAGCACCTCAACTTTTGACTTGCTAATCTGGGTTTGCCTAGAGACTTTCAGGGGTCACCACAAGGAATTATTCACATGGACACTTTTTGGCACAAGTTTTTAAGTCAAACGCCCTTCCTGGATGTGACCCTTTCCATTCATGGGGCATTGGGACCGGCATACATTGACCATTTCCCAATTTAGTAGCCTCGCTGCTGCAGAGGTGTTTCCTCTGGAGTCAGTCCCTATGAAGCAGAGGCATGTGTCCTGCTAATGCTGCATGTGAGTATCACTCCAAAGTAATCCAGCCAGGATGGATCCTGGCAATTGCGTAACTCCCTTTGTGTCTGTAGGTTGTTAGCCTGGCCAGTCAGACCCACACACAATCTTTTCAAAAGCAGATGGGTCTGGTTCCTCTCCCATAGAGAATTGTTTCCAAAAGCTTGATTTGGCCCTGACCTATCACAGCCGTTAAGTTGCAGAGCATCTTACAAAATCGTAAGACAATCTATCTGGAAAATAACCAAATACAGAGCAAATTTTATACCTTCTCTCACCTCTGTTTGATAGTGTTTAGTGCTTTTCTTCATCACCCTTTGATTCTGCTGAAGTCTGTGTTGTGCAGCCCTTTGTGGGATTTTTTTCTTGTTGCCATTTTAACAACAGCCCAGTCCTGTTGACGTCCGAACAAACAACCACTTTCAAACAAACTAACCCCTCTCCCACCCCTGGAAATCAAACTCTTGCTTAAGAATTAAAGAACTGAACCCCTGGCCTCTCACACAGAAGGCAAGGCAACTAAGGAGCAAACTCTGGCTGGTCAAATTCCCATGTACTTGAATTTGTTGTGTTGTTTGTTGAATAAGTATAAACAAAAAGCACAATTCATCATCCATGACACAAGTCACCCTCCACACAGCTTATTTTCCCTCGAGAAAGTTCTTGTGAAGCCTCAAAGTCCAGACTTCACATTTCGGGAATAGTTTTTATCCTTAAGCAATATGGCTCTTAAACAGCTCAGCTATACGGAGGGCTGAGGTCTGATTTTGCTATTAATGTAAATACTGTATTTATTGCACTTATATTTATATTGTGTATTATTGCTTCTATTGTATTTTATTACATGACAAATAAACTTAAACTTGAATTAGTGTCGTTATGCCATTTAAGACCTCATTTTTTTTGCAAATTCAATTTAATGGCTTTTAATGCTTTTCAATGCTCCATTATAATGACTTGAAATTTTATGTTGCCTGGCATGAATAAACAGAAGGGGCTCTGAAGGGTGTGTTCTACCTACAAGGGCATCATGTTTCACAGCTTTTACAGGAAAGGCAGAAAGTCTGATAATCAAACCTCAAGTTCAAGAGAAACAATAGAGGTTAGTGTCCTTAACTGTAAATCATTTTTGCATTTTATTGAATTGTAGCCAACAGTTGCCATGGGGTTGAATGGGGTCAGCTCATGGGATGTCATTCTTAGTTAATGAAACAGTGCAGTGAATGTGATCCAAACCACAATTATGAGCGCTTCAATTTGGCCAAGCTAATGAGCAGTTAGTTATTTAGCTTTTGCATTGTCCGTCTGTATATTCCACATCACACTGTTCTTTGTATGCACGGTGCTGCAGCCTTGTGTTTGCTGGCCTCCTCCCGACCCCTTCCTCTGCTGTCTCTGCTCATCACCGTGAAGCTCTCTGTATTTCAAACAACAGATTGAAGCCCCTCTGTGGAGTCCAGTCTTTAGCAGATGTCCAGACTGTCATGGTCCATTTTATCATAATTGGTAGCCGTACCTCTGGGGCGGGGAGATAGACGTAAAGAGGCTGAGGGCAGAGGAATAGAGGAGACAGAGCGAGGAGACTGAGACAGGAGACAGAAAAGGACAGACTTGAGGGGTGGACATGTAGAGAAGCAGGACGGGAGGTGGGAGAAAGTGGCATAAGTCTGAGTAATGGAGAGTGTAAGGAGCCAGCATTGTAAGAGTCTTGGCCTGAGTGTGGACGGTCCGGTCTCAGAGCAGATGGTTCATGGACTCATGTGGGTCCCACATTAGAGAGGAGAATATGGCACAATGGTAGTGCACTGTGTTAGCATGGACTTAAGTCTGTGTAGGTTATCAGTCATCCAGGAGAATTCAGTAAAAAAACGTTAAGCAAGAAGGTCATCTTGACAAGGTTTGTTTTTAGAAAATGTTTAGTCGCTTCATCTGAAGGACTTAACATTTTGACCACCAATCATGAAACGTTGCATCATGTGTGACCTCATGCTTCACAGCCAATCACAGGGACTTACGGCTTTACGTGTTTAAATTGGTACCAGATACAGGGGGTTGTTGTGCACGTTGTGCTCTTAGTACAGTACTAGCTACATGAACATCAAGCAAGAAGAAGCTTCTGGCAACAGGACAGAATGCAACATTGTTTGCACATGGACTTAGTGGGACAACATGACCCAGGCGCAGAGCAGACAGAATGTGGTCTTAGCTCAAGTTAGCGAGACAAAAATATGCCCATCCCTAAAAGGATTACAAGTGAGGGAAACCTGGACCAGACCCTCAACATTTCAAATGTTAACTAAGCCAGAACCTGGAGAGGATGAGGAGGAAAACTACAGACAGCCCAGCAAAAACAGGCAGCCTAAAGTTGTGTCATGTTTGTCAGTTTGTGGTAGTGTGATGCAGCTGATAACTTTATTTAACTCAGACCAGAAAGCTGACAACACAGCACCTGCTCTCTCGTAATACCAGGCCAATCCATCCAAAAAAAAAAAGGTTGTTTTGTATTCTAAATGTTATTTATTGTTAAAATGAAATAAATAAATAAAGTGCCTTTACCTGAATATAAGTCTGAATATAAGTCTATATAAGAATATAAATCTAAATAAATGCCTAAAAAATACTTAATAGTTTTTCCAAAAAAGCATGTTTCTTGCTGTTTGTCTGAAAACGTCAGTTTTTGATGAAAAACTATTTAGAAAAAAAGAAGTAATGAATTTTTGGTATTTAAATTATAAATAAAACTACAGCACAACATTTTCTGTGGGACAGTAAAGTTTGCTGAAAATGACCAAAAACACTGGCATTGGCTGGCAACTTTTTGAGAAAATGCTGGCAGGAAAAGTCTTAATCATTTTCTACTGAAAATGATGTGTGAGTAGTAGTTTAAATACAGTAGTTAATTTCCAGATGAGTGGTCAAACCTGATGACACTCAGGGCAGTCAACAGCTAAATGGCCTGGACTGGACTCAGGGGCAGGGTCGTTACCCACCTGTGAGCCACTAACATAAGGTGCTTCTGAAGGACTTGGACATATGGCTTTAAACATGCATACTCACTGTGGTGCGATGGCCATTGTGAAACACAGGAGTTGCTGACATTTTTAGTTTTAAAGAGCAACGAACCTCCTTCCTCCATGTGACTGACTGACTGCAGATCCTCCGCACAGCAACAGGAGAGGACAGGGTTGCTACCAACCCGGACTTACCCACAATACTGAGGCAGTCTGTAGTTGCAGTCTGTAGTTGTTTATACGCATCAGCTCTACCAACTGAGCTATACCGCAGTGTGTACGGCCTAATTTTGAAATGAGGTAAGATAGTGATAACCCCATTATTATCATTTTTATTATTATGTAAAAAGTCTGACCTTATGCGTTTGGGCCAGTTTCATAGAGGGTAGAAATTACTCACTTGTGTTTCTCATGTTAAAAAAAAAGTCCTATACAAACAATAGCCTTCATACAGAGTAACATGCTTACCTCATAATTATGATGATGTGTTAAATAAATCTTAAAAGAATGTTTTAAAAGTTGCTTACATTAAAAATTTGGCAGAAGAAATAAGTGCACTCATCTCAAAAGAGTGGAGTCCGCTCTTCAGAAACTCAAGCAGCCCGAGCCAGACAAGTCCATGGAGCAGGCTTTTGGTCCCACAGCAGATGGTACTGAGGCCCCAGGGACCGCTGCAACCCGGCTCTGCACTGGCTTTCCAATCAACACACTTCACAGCAGCCGCTAATTATACAAATCAAAAACCAGCATCTCCCATTTCCCAGGAACACCTGAATCCACCGGGAGAAGCACTTCAAACATTGTTCAAAAGATCTGCATGCATGTGCCGCCGAGGGTCTGGAGAGATGAGCTTCTGCTTTCTATGTTGGCATCTCCACAGAGAACTGAATATTGTAACATACTTTAATCATATAAGAAATCTGGAATATTAATAAGATTCAGTGTAATTAAAGTGCTGCTGAGTGCTGTTGTTGAGAATCAACAACAGCACTCACTGAGCTGAGCACTTGGAGCAGCATAAATAGTGTGTGGAGTGATTTCATGTAAAGTGTGTGGTAAAAATGGTCAGCTCTGTGATGGGTCAAAGACTAGAGGTGGCAGACTGATGCACATAGAAATATTATTGATACCAGCGTTAGCATTGGTACTGTATCCATACTAGTGTGACAAGATTGATTTTGCTGCTACCCCTCTTATTCTGCTAAATCAACTTTTTTATGCTTTTATCCATGTTTTATGGTTGTCTCCACCACAAAAACATATCTGTATGCTATAATTAGCCATTTTATGCTCTGCCCATTCCCCACCATTGCCAGCAAGGGGCAGAAAAAAACGTTGTTGCTCAAAAATAATAGTTATACATTTTAGAATGAGACAGGGACAAAGTTCTTTAAACCAAAAATGACCTGCGACAGATTTCAGGCAGTTTCAGATATTTTGGAAGTGTGTCTGCCTCTCACTGCACCTACGATCGCTGTCACATGTGCGACCAAACCAGTGCTTAATTTGAGCTGGATCCTGCTGGAACAAGATCCGGAAACTCTCTTATTTTGACAGAGTGCGATTCTGTAACTGATGCTTTGTATCTGTAACATCTCAGAACAACAGGAGTGGTGCCTGCAGGTATATGGCAGTATGCGCTGTGTGTACCTTGAGATGTCCCCAAACCCCAGCAAATCCCTGCTGCATCCACAGAGCTGCACAGAGCCATAGTAGGCTGTGTGTATTTGCAAACACTAGTGGAGCTGCTGCTGACTGCTGCTCTTTAAGTCAAAAGTGACTGTTGAGGTTTGTTCTTATTTTTGTTACATGGAGGGGATCTTATGTATTGTGTTCTGAATGTGCCTCTTTTTTCCCCACTGCACACCCCAGAGTGCATGGGACACGGCAGAGCCACATCACTTTGTTCTTTTACTCAAATGTGTCTGGAAATGTGTATGTATTGATCGTGGGTCACAGGATGAGACCCAGGAGCCAGTTAAATGCTAATCACTGTCTCTGGTACAGAGCCATAGTCATGCAGGGTAGGCCTTATGCGATGAGCTCTAGATGTGCCACTTTATTTCCCCATTATATCTCCTGTGCGCACGGGACATAGAGCCACAGCGGTTTGTTCTTTTACTCAAGTGCATATGTAAGCTAGAGCTGACACAATGAGGGTCACAGAGAGCCTGGAGCCGTGAAAGGCCACTAGGTGGAGAGGACTGCACACTCCACGGCAGTCAATAAAAAGAAGCAAAAGCAAAAGGAGAGACATGACATGAGTGAAACCTTACGGCTTCTGTGTGTGTCTCTTTTCCCAGTCTAGACTTTGTTTATACAGATCACAGGCTACATCCTGCTCTGAGTCTACTGTGTTTTAGGTATTTTTGCATGGTTCTATCTAGAAGCTGCAAACAGTATGACACCAGTGAGTCTGCAAAAGCGCACTAATTACATGTAGCAGCAGATTTCTCAATTAATTTAATGTACACAAATACATTACGCTGGAGAAAAACAGTGTCATTACATCAGGTTGTGATGTTTATGAGCCTCATTGTTTACAGCTCATTGAAGAAATTGCTGAGTAAAAACTGGTAGGCTATAAATAACCGTAGTTTGATTAATTATTACAACGTGATATGTGCATGTGTGCACATGTGTTAGGTCAGTGTTTGTGTGTCTGGAGCGGTGCTAGCTCAGTGCGTACCATCAAGAAAAATCCTTCAGCGGCCCCTGATTTCTTAGCGTGTCTGTGCCTATGCATTATGTTGTGTGTACATTCCGGTATCAGTGTTGGCCTTATGGACTCTGGTGTCAAAGCGCAATTTTTGTTCCAGCATCATTTAATTTACAAATTAAGCACTGGATCAAACCTATGATCTCTGTCAAATGTGTGACCAAACCTACAATCACTGTTAGACATGTGACCAATAGAAAAACATTAGTGCATCCCCATAGTAATAACACTGTCTTTTCTGAGCCACAAATGTGACATTTTCTATGTTGAATTTATATTTATATATATTTATATCTTCTGACTCACCAGCACTGTGGTGACGTAAACACACTGCATCCAGAACTTGAAATTTGCTCCTACTGATTTTGGTTATAGCCCCAACTGAACATGGCAACCCTCGCACAGTGTGAACAAGCAGTAGTGTACAATTTATGCATTTTCTTGTTGTGCAGTGTTATTTCCATAAATCTATTGAGAAAAAAAATATCTATATCACATTGCTTCAGAAAGAGCATCCAGCAACAGTTTGCTGGCAAGGATCAACATTTTTAAGCATTTATTCCAAGGCAGATATTAATTAATATGTGCACTCTTTGTTGGTTCATTTGTGTTGCTAATGTATCCTGGCTCGAAGCACTTTGGGTCAGCTTATTTAAACAAACATAATTAAACTTGCCTAAAACGTGGGATATATTAATATAATAAACACGTGGCATGAGCAGAGCAGCACAGTTTTATGAAGGGGCCAGATGTGTTGTGTCAGCAGCTTCTGGATTTTAATGGCATCAAGTAAATTTACACAGAGGCTATAGCTTCATTATTTAGAGATCCCTTCAGGCATGTTCACAGACTATAAAAACAGAACACTATCAATCTCTGTTTTTATTACATAAAATACAGTCAACATACACACACTGTTATTACAAGATGCACTGTAGTATTTTGATTATGATACAGTTATTCCTGTGTATCAGGTTATGCAAAGTGGCTATAGCAGTCAGTAAGATGGATTTGATTTGGTCTATCATGTTTGAGTTCTGTAAAGCCTAAACCAGGAACCCACCCAGGGTTGGCTTTTGCAGAGTGAGTAAAAGCTTCAGCTGCCTTAAACATGTTGCACTAGTTTGTTACAGTTTAGTACATTCTTTTCTTCACCTGTTAGACTTGCGATCCTTTTTACTAGACCAGGAACCACTGAGATTGCTAGAAGCTGTTTCCATCCCTATCTGAAAAGCAGAGGTCTCAACTGGTGATTTGGGACCCAAAAGTGGGTCATAGAACTGATTTCAGTGGTTCGTGGGCCTTTGGCAGGGCAAAAAAAAACATTTTTAATTTAATTTTTAAAATAAATCATTGATTTAAGTATGGGACATTAGGTGTATAGAAGAAACCCAACAAAAGCAAAAAAAAAAAAAAAAAAAAAAAAAATCCCATTCTATAGTGTTACTGTTACATCTAAGTTTGAAGTGAGTACTGCTTAATTTTCCTCAGTATCAATTTTCCTAAAATATTGCTTAATTTTCCTGGAATAAGGCTTGTAATTATAGGGGGATGGAGGGTCCCAAAGCCAGACCAGTTGAGAACCACTGCTGTAAAGCATGGTCCAGGCTGTGTGTGTGTGGAACTTGTTCAAAGTCCCATGCTAAAATTACTTTTTGAGCTTTCAACATTGATATAATGTTTCCTCCTCAAAAATATACCTGGAGTAGTATTTTTTTCTCATTCACATGTTTGCGTAATACTGTATGCTAAAGTGTCCTCTTCTCAAGAGCTGAAAACATGTTTACGTATGTAAGCACGGTTCTATGAATGAAAATTAATCTGTAAGCCCAGGTTCACTGAAATGAAGTAGAACGCTCGTTCTCATAGCTCTATGTAGACGTGTAACCAGGGTTAGGGTTAGGTGCTTAAACTACAATCCAGAGGGCTCATTTATCTACCTGTTAGCGTCATGCTGCTAATAGCCATGCAAAATAGCCATTTTATGCTCTGTCCAGTCCTCACTGTTCCCAGGAGGAGGAGACAGGCACCCAATTCCAAAGTAAGAGCTCCCCAAAAGAAGAGGTTTTCCACATATACATTATAAGCCCAAAACTTTTTCAAAAAATCTGAAAAAAGCATAATATAGCCTCTCTTGATACATTTGTGGGGTGCACAGTGGCAGAGCAGTTAGCATTCTCACCTCCCAGCAGGGAGATCATGGGTTTGAGTCCAGGCCGACCAACACACCATCACATGAACTCTCTGGGTGGAGTGTGCATGTCCTCCCTGTGTTACCATGGGTTCTCTCCAGGTACTCCAGCTTCCTCAAACCGTCCAAAGACATGCATGTGTTAGGTGAATTGGTGGATTTAATGGAAATATGTGCCTAACAATAAGAAGAAGTTTTGTTGGTTTTTTTTTTCTCTTCAAAATGCAATACAGAGTGAATGTTTATAAGCTGAATCTGTATGTAGCTTGAACACAAAAAGCATGTGGAACGTTATCTTCAAAGGCCACCCTCAAAGGTCTTTTCAGAATGCACTCTCAGGGGAACTGTGCTCACATCACAGTTAACAGGCCAGCTGGGACACTGAGGACCGAAGAGAAAAGCAGGACATCTGAGGAGCAGAGAGAAGAGCCAGACTTCTGAGGCCCGGGGGCTGCTGACCATGTCACAGTTAGGGGTGGGACAATAAATGATTAAATTGCTAATTGCAATAAAAACAGCAAAGATTAATTGCAATTTTTAATTATCGTGATAATCATTCATTGAGATAATCGCTATTATCTTCATATGAGAGAGCGTGTGCCCTCTGCTATTCACTATGTTTACATGCAAAGTATACTCCAAGAAGGCTCAAAGCTTGTCTTCAGTCCAATTTTCCAGAACTGGTTAAAATCCTTGATCTACAGCAGATGGACTGAGGCGTTCAAGCCGTCTGAGGATTTAACAGTAGCGATAAATGTTTGTAGTGCTACATGCTAATAAATGCGACCAAATTACAAGGTAATCATAACTTATATTAAATAAAAAATGTGGTACTTTGATTTTATGAACTTAGAAAATGTGTTCCTTGCTTGGTAAATGCGTCTCACACAGCCCCATAAACATAGCAAGGCTACTGCTAACATGCTCTCACTTTTAAACTTTTAAATCTAAAATGTGTGTTTCTGTGATCTGTATGTATTGTTCTGTCTGTAGTACTACTGAGTGCTGTTTGAATGTTACTCCTACCTTCTTTAAAGTACGTTGTACTCGCTGCAGCAGTTCAACAACTCACCGGGTTATCCAAGTCACTACAGCTGTTGTTTACATGTGTGTTCTAAATTTTGGCCACAAGGGGGAGCCGTATGTTTGCAATAATTTACCCTAAAATCATAAACTTGAGTCTGTTGTGTCACTGTAAAGTAACTTCAGTATGTTTAGCCACATTTTCAAACTACAAGATTAATTTCATAATTATCGGGATAATATCGTCAATCGCAGTTATTGTGGCCAAGATAATCGTGACATAAAATTCTATTATTGTCCCATGCCTAGTCACAGTCACACACCACTTACTTTACTCATGCCTTTAACAAGCTTAAGGTATTTCAGCTGAAGTCATCATGGAAACAGTTTGGGGAGTATTCAGCTATTCAGCATTTTTGAAGATTTAACTTTGACAACACAAGTACTGTACATCCGTTTGTGGGCTGTATGGAGTTTAGACATGACATTGCATGAGAAGATCTCCACTGATGTAAATGTATTTTTTTTTTTTTTTTTTCCCTCAGTTTGACTGCTGCAGTAGATACTGACCCTGACTTTGTTAATGCAGTCACTGTAAAATTATGCAGGATTTCTCAGGGGATGCTTATCAGACTTCTTAGCCCTGAGTCAGTACATCAGCCATTTTATTAGGTACACCCATTTAACCACTGGTAAAAGTCATCATCCATTGGTAATACTGTATAGGAAAATAATACACTGCTAAAAAAAAAAATAAAGGGAACACTTAAACAACACAGTGTAACTCCAAGTCAATCACACTTCTGTGAAATCAAACTGTGTCCACTTAGGAAGCAACACTGATTGACATCAGTTTCACTGCTGTTGTGCAAATGGAACAGACAACAGGTGGAAATTATAGGCAATTAGCAAGACACCCCCAATAAAGGAGTGGTTCTGCAGGAGGTGACCACAGACCACTTCTCAGTTCCTATGCTTTCTGGCTGATGTTTTGGTCACTTTTGGATGCTGGCGGTGCTTTCACTCTAGTGGTAGCATGAGACGGAGTCTACAACCCACACAAGTGGCTCAGGTAGTGCAGCTCATCCAGGATGGCACATCAGTGTGAGCTGTGGCAAGAAGGTTTGCTGTGTCTGTCAGCGTAGTGTCCAGAGCATGGAGGCGCTACCAGGAGACAGGTCAGTACATCAGGAGACGTGGAGGAGGCCGTAGGAGGGCAACAACCCAGCAGCAGAATCGCTACCTCCTCCTTTGTGCAAGGAGGAACAGGAGGAGCACTGCCAGAGCCCTGCAAAATTACCTCCAGCAGGCCACAAATGTGCATGTGTCTGCTCAAATGGTCAGAAACAGACTCCATGAGTGTGGTATGAGGGCCCAACGTCCACAGATGGGGGTTGTGCTTACAGCCCAACATCGTGCAGGACGTTTGGCATTTGCCAGAGAACACCAAGATTGGCAAATTGGTCACTGGCGCCCTGTGCTCTTCACAGATGAAAGCAGGTTCACACTGAGCACATGTGACAGATGTGACAGAGTCTGGAGACGCCGTGGAGAACGTTCTGCTGCCTGCAACATCCTCCAGCATGACCGGTTTGGCAGTGGGTCAGTAATGGTGTGGGATGGCATTTCTTTGGGGGGCGGCACAGCCCTCCATGTGCTCGCCAGAGGCAGCCTGACTGCCATTTGGTACCGAGATGAGACAATGCTAGACCTCATGTGGCTGGAGTGTGGCAGCAGTTCCTGCAAGATGAAGGCATTGATGCTATGGACTGGCCGCCTGTTCCCCAGACCTGAATCCAATTGAGCACATCTGGGACATCATGTCTCGCTCCATCCACCAGCGCCGCGTTGCACCACAGACTGTCCAGGAGTTGGTGGATGCTTTAGTCCAGGTCTGGGAGGAGATCCCTCAGGAGACCATCTGCCACCTCATCAGGAGCATGCCCAGGTGTTGTAGGGAGGTCATACAGGCACGAGGAGGCCACTACTGAGCCTCATTTTGACTTGTTTTAAGGACATTACATCAAAGTTGGATCAGCCTGTAGTGTGTTTTTGCACTTGAATTTTGAGTGTGACTCCAAATCCAGACCTCCAGACCTGGGTTAATAAATTTAATTTCCATTGATAATTTTTATCAATGATTTTGTTGTTAGCACATTCAACTATGTAAAGAACAAAGTATTTAATAAGAATATTTCATTCATTCAGATCTAGGATGTGTTATTTTAGTGTTCCCTTTATTTTTTTGATCAGTGTATATGGCAAAAGAACCACATAACAACCATGACATATTCAAAGTCAGAATATCATACATACATATACATTTATCATTTCTAAGGCTTTGTTTGATAATCTATCATGTGTGCACTGGTAATCCTCCAGGTATTCTAGGTTACAGGTTTTAAAGTAGCTCTACATGAATACAGTGAATTGAACTGAAGTGACCGACCGTGGCAGGACTCGAACCTGCAATCTTCTGATTCAAAGTCTAACGCCTTATCTGGCTGCGTGGCCTAATGGATAAGGCGTCTGACTTCGGATCAGAAGATTGCAGGTTCGAGTCCTGCCGCGGTCGTTGTTTTCCGTGACAAGCTGGCCCCTGTCTGGGGTGTATCCTGCCTATGGTCTGAAGTTACTGGGATAGGCTCCAGTCACCCATGACCCCTAATGTGAATAAGTGGTAGAAAATGCATGAAGTGATGCAGATGCTGTGTTTAACACAGTGTGTTTGTGTCATAAAGGCAGACAGTGGAAGCTGTGGGAGAAGACTGCAGGGTTTAATCCAAGACACATCACTGCATTCAGATCACGCACTGCTGCATCAGGTCTGGCCCTCTTCACAGTACCATCATTTAAAACAAAATAAATGGTATGTTTTCAAAGGCTGTAAATTGTGGCGAACAGTATAGACATGTTTCACCACAATGGACAGCTTTATACAGAAGAGGACGCTCAGGGCGGAGAAGAAAAAGTTCCTGCAGCAGAAAAAAAAAATAGCTAATAAAAAATCAGAGGCACCATACTCTGCCTCTCATCTCCTTTTGCCAACTTCCACAACACAAACTTACTACATATTGAGTGTAATTTTATATTAACTGTCTTATAATCTGTACTGATCAGTAGTGCTGTTTTTATGTGCTTTTTGTGTTGGCAGCTGACCATATGACCTAAAGCTGTAATAATCGTAATCTTACTTAAAGCATACTTGACACGAGATCACACACTGACCTTAACCCTTATACACCAATTTAACCCTTTTTATGCCACTGTATGTAATAGCATCTCAGTTAGTCATGGGTTGTTCATGAATGAGTCGGCTCTAACAGCCAGTTCTTTGGAGAGGATCATAAGAGTCGACTGGAGTGGAATTCTATTTTAATGAACACACCATCCAGCCAAACACATGTGAGGACAGACAAGGATCATATCATTATGTGAAAGAAGCAAGATGGGCTCCAAAGACAAGTAAAAGTGGAACAGGCCAGGTACACAGAGACTGGGTAACAGAGAGAGAAGAGTAATGGGTGAGCTTGATTTAAATTCAAGCTCAATGGAAAATGAATGAAAACAGATTTTTATTTTATTTATTTATTTATTTATTTTTTTTGCTGTATTTTGTGCTTGCAAAGTGCTTAAAAATAAAGCTTTTTACAAACACACACACACACATAATCATCATGTCATAATTGGTAAATTAGGCCTAAAAAATACTGTGAATGATACTAAATGGAGAGCCATTTGAGGGCCATAAGAGCGGCTCTTTGTAGGCAGTCAAGCCAAAAGAAGAGAATCTGTAAAAGCACCAGACTGCCCATCATTAATCTCAGTTTTGGGGGAGGGATTTCAAAAAATGAAATTTTATTTAAATTCATACAGCAAAGGGGATTTTTTTATGGGAGATTATTACAGTCTTGGGAATGTCAGAATTCAAAGATTACCAACATTTATTTTTTATGGATCATTTTTTCTGTGCGATGTTGAATCTAAAAAACAACTCCCGATAAAACTGATTGTAACTTTTTGTTACTACAAAAAATAAAAATGCCAAAACCATTTAAATCATTCATTCATTTTTTTTTTTTCCCTACCGCTTATTCCCGTTAGGGGTCGCAGGTGACTGGAGCCTATCCCAGTAACTTTGGGCCGTAGGCGGGGTACCCCCTGGACACCCTGGTTTTTGATGAGGGAACAACATTATAACATGGGAGAAAGCTCAATTTTAGATAATATACTGTATATATTTTTTGTAGTGTTATCATACAAAAGTAGAAGTAAACCTCCTTTTGCACTGTTTCTGATTAAATGAAGGCCCTAACTGTCCCCATCATGTTTCACCAGATTAATGGCCCCAGAAAACAAACTTGTTATGGTCTAGGGGCCACAGGTTACAATGTTTTTTTTCCAGGTACGCCCGCTTCCGTCCCTTGCACAGTTCTAGAGCATGCCTAAGGCCCACAGTTGCTGGAATAGGCTCCAACAGGGAACAGGAAAAGCAAAAGACGATGCCACACTTTACCTTTTACCCCTCATAAATTTTACAGTAATGCATACTGAATCCTTGCAAATGAAACCATTACACACAGACTTCTTCTTGACACAGAGTTACCATCAGCGTCTCCTTATCATATATTGATCTTACATAAATTGCGGTGGTATCTCAGAGCACACTGTGAGATTCAAATAATATCTTATAGCGCTCACCTGACAGAATATTGTGGACAGATAATTGGTCCGAAGCAGCCTTGGTTTGGGAACACCCCTGTGAAATGTCCAGCTGAGGCAATCTGATCAAAAATGGCCCCATTATTCATTTATCTGAGCTGGCCCAAAGACATACCATTAGAGTAATACTGCCCCTTACCATTCTGATCAAATAAGGCTTTTTTCACTACCATCTTCTACTTGTAATAGGTTTCAGCTCATGAAAACAGAAAATGTAGAGCCACGGATAAGGCTGTCTTGTTCCTTTTTTTCTTATATATATACTGTGATAGATGAACAACTCATTATACATTTTTTATTAGAAATGCATCTACAGCTGCAACTAGAAATGTTCAAACCCTGAACCTCGAAAAACAGAATATAATTCAGAGTTATTTTAACAAGAGAAGTCGATTTAACTTTGAAGTTAAAAATGAAAAATGTGACTCTTTAACAGATGTCCATGGGCAGTATTATTCAGCCCTTAGTTTTAGGACTTTGTGGAGCGTTCTCTAACTTTTATAACTTCTAACAAACACTTTGAGTAACTGCTAACAAGGTGCTCAGACCTCTCCACAGGAATCTTTGCCCAATCTTCACCTGCAAAAGCCTGTAGCTCAGTGATGTTTGATGGCCTCTGGGCTGCAGCTGCTTTCTCTAAAGTCCACCAAAGATTTTTTTTTCTTGGCATTTAAATTTGGAGACTGAGAAGGACACTCCAGGATGTCCTAAGATCTTCTTGATTGGAAATACACAAGTGTGAACATGTTGGTATACATTTTGTCTGTCTGACTTAGATCCGTACTAAAACATCAGGTGTTGCGTTACTCAGTCCTTGAGTTGTTTTTTACTATTACTTGAATAATTATTTAGATACTTTTTACTTCTCCTTAAGGAATAAAATAAAAATAAAGTGATTATTAGTAGTTTTTAAGTAGCTGGGAATCACAGGGTACCTCACGATATGATACAATATGTGATACATGGTTCATGATACCGATAATATCATAATATGGCAATATTGTGATTGATACTTTGCAGATAACATATATAAAATCACAGATTTTTTTTTTTTTTTTTTAGATTTTTTTGTCTGTATTGACTTTTTGTGAATTATAAAGGGCTATTTATATATGTTCTTCTGTATCTTATGGCAAATTTATGTCTCTGGAGCAGGACACTTTCAGATTGGTATCGATGCTAGAATTACTGGTAGCAAAAGTATCAATACTTTGGTATCAATTCACACATCACTAGTCTATAGACTTAAATAAACAAGAAACCCTGAGTCCTGTTTCCAAAAGTAATAAATTAACCATTAATCACCATTAATTATGTATGATATCACAAAGTATCGATATATTGGTATTCTGTCATATACCAATATATCATAATATTGCAATATATCACAAAATCAGCCAGCCCAGCCCTATTTTTAAGGGTATGTAAATGCACTCAAAATGTCCCATGATGCCCCAGTTATGGACCAATGGTGTGCCAGTACTGACAGTTGTGGGCCACTATTGTGTATTAGTACTGAGAGTAATGGCAGTGGTGGAAGAAGTACTCAGTTTCCTTACTTAAGCCACAGGGTTCGTGTACTCCAGCGCCGTGTTACAGCCAAAAACAGGTGAGGGGCCGAGGCATGGGCCTCATCAGCTCCCTTTTCAAATGCACAGTTGTCACCCAGCTTAGATTTGCACCACTTCAAGTTCAGCCTCTTCAGCCCAAGCCCAGCCCATGTCCAACCTCTTTAGACTAAGTTTTGCACCCAGTTTAAAGAGCAGGGAATGGGATAAGGCCCCTTTCTGCGCCACTGTCTGGTCCATCTCCTGCAGTAAGAAGCACAAGATCTGGCCCTGAATCTGTCACTGAGGTCTTCTCTCTTTATTATTCTGAGGTTTCTAAGGAGTACTACTTCACTGCATCTGTTATATTTAAATACCGTGTGTATACAATGAAGGCATGACAAAAACATATGATTTTAAACAAAAACTCCAAATACTTTGTACTTAAAACCAACTCAGAAATGTAGTGGAGTAAAAAGTACACATACTTGCTCTAAAATGTACTGATGCAAAACTAAAAATATCACTTGTAAAATTTACCCAAGTAAAGTACAGATGCATGAAAATTGTACTTAAATAAAGTAACTAACTACTTTTACTTTGTCACATTCCACCACTGAGTAATGGATTGGCAGTACGGACAGTTAAAAAAGGCTGAAAAAAGCACAACAGTTTTACTTTCAACCCAAGAGACTAAAACAATGGAAAAACTAGCTAGTGTCCATTGGACTATAATAATTGTGGTTGCATGTACTGACAGTCACATTCCAGTGAGCATAGCAGCAGCAAAACAACACTTTATGAATCATGTGGTTGGACTGAAAAACAGGCAGAAAATGACCAACCTGCCCCATGTGTGGATGTGTGGAGATCAGGACCTTGTTTCGGTTCACTCCAGCCACTGGCCTCGCGTTCAGCATGGGTCAGAAATGGGTCCGTGGCCCGCTGCCCATCAAATGCATCCCTCCTGGGAACACTCTGCACTGGGACAGGACTCTTCCCCTGAGCTGAGCTGATATAAAAGAGAGAGAAGTGTTGTCTGTTCACTGGAGCGGAAAAAACAGACCCCTTTTCTCTTCTGTTCTTTTTGTTCACAGCTGTCAGTAGAAAACTGTCAGTGACTCCTTCACACGGAGTAGAGGAAGAGCTGCCGGCATGCTCACCGTCCTGATTAATCACCAAATATCTTCATAGAGACGTCTGCCCTTTGAACAACGAGAGGGAAAATAGGTTAAAATCCAATGTAAGGTCAAAGTAAAAGTAACCAAGCTAAGACAAATAATTTCAAATGATCAAATATTAGAAATAGCTCAAGTATTGTTAAAACAGCACAACTATTAGCTTGACATTTACACTCTGACTTATTCTGCCTAAGAAGTGCAATGTGCAGTAGTGCTAATGCAGGTAAGTCTCAAGTTGGAGACACTGCCTTGTCTACACCTGCTTGTCAACATTGAAATACAAACATTGAAAGAGCATCTATTCCAGCACTTGTCTGCTTACCCAAGGACACACAGAACATTGCTTTCTTAAAGTTATAAAATAAATAGCAAGATGTTAATAATGTTAATAAAGTGAAATCACACAAAATCAACTTTTCTGAGCTTTCTCCCATGTTGTAAAAATAATAATGATAATGATAATCAGGGCTTGACAATAACTTTTTTGCTCACTGATGACTGTGGCAAGTCCTTTTCCAAAGTTATTAGCCACATAATGTTTATACTAACCAGAACTGAACTGGTTTAAATGTTTTTTTGTATTTTATTTAGAGCATAAAATAAGCTTACAGTAATGTAGAGCTAGGTTTTATATGTAGACAAGGATTTATTAAATATGTTTTGCATGCGGCCAATTACAATACGTTGTTTTTTTTGTTCTCTCGGATCACGATGAATTACTTAGTACTAAATAAGGAGTACACTCAAACATAGCAACACGAATCAAGGCTTAAAAACACATGGTTGCACAAACCTCCACCCCTCCCACAAACAATCAACAAGCCTCTATTCACTCTGCTCTCGTTCATTTATAGTACAGCTCTGTTTCCACTGATTCCTCACTGACATTTTTCATTTTAGAGTAAAATGGCATTATACTAAAAGTTGAAGGAAGTGTTCTGCCTATCAGGCATTTTAGTTCATTTTAGTAGAGAGACTTTTATTTTGACACACACGCTTTTATTTTGCTAGTCAATAACTACAGTAGAAACAGAAGTACAAGCAGAATGTAAATTACAAACACAGGCTGGTAAAGACAAATGAAACATGGTCTCACACAACAAAGATAACTTAATGTAACTCCTGCAGAAGCAATGTCTGTATGTACTATTATCTGTTTATACAGTCATTTCATTTGTATGTGTCCTTAAAAC
This sequence comes from Bostrychus sinensis, assembly GCA_020698575.1. Lineage (NCBI taxonomy): Eukaryota > Metazoa > Chordata > Actinopteri > Gobiiformes > Eleotridae > Bostrychus > Bostrychus sinensis. The sequence goes on from CM036248.1 coordinate 35,460,731, forward strand.
AAGTGTGTGAAGATAAATAAGAGTTACTTGAGTATATGAGCTCCGTGGTTAAGCTAATTGAATTTATGCACGTACTCGTTAATGTTGACTTGTGTGAAGCTAATCATTCATTTGTTGTTGACCAGCTAAAATATGCCAGTTTTTAATGGTAATTAACTGTTATTAACCTGGTGACTGTTGACATAGTAAATCAGTGTTTATATTTAATGTGATGTTACATATTAATGAGGATAGCTAATTGCAGGTTTCCTCTTTATTTGTCAGTTTCACTCTGTATTCAAAGCGATGACAAGGGTGTAAAATAAAGCCACAAACTAAATTGAGGAAATGTCTTGCATCATTGAGTCAGATTTTAGCTCACTGTCTAGTTGAAACTTCTATGTCTCAGCAGGAAGTGAGGTGCTCTTTTTCTATGACTGTGTTCAAAATACCGCCACACTCTGCCCTCTGCTGGTTTCTTCACCTGTTTCTTTATGGCACCAGTAGAGTACTAAGTGCTGAAAGAGAGCACATTTCCATAAATGTAGTCCAATCATACCAAAATCACTAATTAGATTCTTTAACCTGGCTGACAAGAGAGGCTCTTTCAGCTCTAACAAGACCAGGCAGCTTTCATAGCACAGATGCTACAGCCTCACTGAGATCGCCTGTTTAGAGCACTCTAGCTACAGCCACTTGGTGCACACCAGAGTGCACGCCTTAAGCCCACACTAACCCAAACGAACTGTACTTGGAATGAAAGCTGATGTTTGGGCTGACCTAAACAGTTCCAGCTTGAAAACAACCTTAGATACTTTGAATGTGATTCAGTCTTAAAGCTGCTGTCGGATCCTTAATTAACGGTGTTCAATGTGTAATCAGTTATTTGAATAATCGGCATCGTGGCCATAATTGAAAGAAATTCTAACAATTCATGGTTATGCTGTACAGTAGAGTCAAGGTACAGGACTATTGAAGAGTTAGGACAAATTAAACATATACAAGCCTATAATTTGTCTTTAGTTTAAGGGCCCGTTTACATGACAACGTTGACCAGGAGAATGCAAGTCATGCTGCCTGCAATTTGCATTTACACAAAAACGCTGAGGTGTAAGGAAAATTGTAAACTGTAGTACCTGTGTTTGTTCAGCAAACAGTGCTGTGGGTCCCGCAAATGCTCTACACCACACAGAGAGTAAACAGCAGAAGAAGTGATAGCTCCAGTCTGTAACTTCCCCAACTACTTTAGGATCTTTGTGGTTTTCTGGAGCCATTCTCATAAAGTCCCTCATAAAAGTAAGAACTTATACAGATACTACTGATGTCACTGGATTAAATATGAACGTATGAGGCATAAAAGCCGCATAGTCCGCAATCAAACCTTTGTGGATTTGGTAAAACATCTAAACGACCCCTAAAAATGCAACTTTTTTATTTTGGTTCATGACTTTGAATTTAATAAAGAACTGTTTGTTTTTTTGTTTGTTTGTTTGTTTGTTTTTTTTTTGTATAAAAGGTAATGGTAGGTGATTTCAAGCCGGTGGTTAACGGTTAATTAATAATCGTTTGTTCGGACTACCAATTAATTGATTAAAGAGGCAAGGGGGCGGCAGTAACGTTTGTGTTTGGTGGTGATTGGAGGGGCCATAGGAACAGATTGGGCTGCCAAACAGTTGCCCCAGGACAACTGTGGCTACAGTGGACTCATGTAAAAGTGCTTTGAAAGCTTGAGAAGCTTGTAAAGAGCAATATGAATCCAGTCCATAATAATAATTATATTTTATTATTATTATTATTATTATTATTATTATTATTATTATATGCACACATTGCTTTTTTACTGTGAATATGAGTTTCTTTTTTTATGTATTTACTTCAGCTAAGAAAATGGTGTTTAGAGGAAGCATTTTATGTCCAATCTATTGCGTGCCCCTTGCTGTGCCCTTAATACAGCTATTCTGAGATAGTCCTGGGTTGAGCTCAGGTGGTGTATTTGAAATCATCCTCTGGCCACACTTGCTTTAGATTCTCCAGATTACCATTTACAGAGCGGTGTATTTGGCTTTATTCGGCGTGACGTTAAGTGCATTGGCCCCCTCTCTCTGCGAGTGCACCTGTAAGCATCAGTATTCCGCTGGCGTGACATCTCTCCCTCCGGCGCCGCCTTTCTGATCTCGGCTGGTCTTCAGTCATCCCACACTGCCTAATCACCATGCAGCGGGCCACTCTGCCAATTACTGCCACACAAAGTGACTTTCACGACCTGGTGGGCTCAGCGTGGAGCCAGTGGAGGAATTATTCACCCGGCATGTATGGGGGAGGCGCCATCAGTGACATGACCCTGACGGAGAGACATGCACCAGAGTGAACCACACTGTGACCTGGAGAGGACTCTGCGGTATGAATAAGAACCGCGGCACCTATATCAACCTATACATACATCCATCTGAATGTATTCTGCCCTCAGAACCTCAAACTTATTTTACATCATACACTATATTTTATGGATAGAAAGTTTGCCAGGTCTGGAATTTAAATCATTTTCATCTTCATCACCCCAGCTGTGTTTGCGACTCATCGAACCTTTGGTCATGGCTGAGTTCCAGAGAATAGTGAGATGGTTATCAGAGTTATGTCCTTTTAAAGCAACTCAGTGTAAATGTCAACGTTGCCAGCTTTTTGGACAAACTTTTTCAACTTTCCGTCAACAGCAATGTCCAGTGGGAGCTTGAGGTCTTTCCTGCTGCTTCGCTGCATCTGTTCAGTGAGGAATGCTTTTTATATAATAGAGTTTGAACCATTTATTAGCTCAAATTACCAACTATCACAGGGCTTTAACTGATTCCAGAGAGGACGACAGATGTGAGATAAAGAATGATGGATGAGGAATAAGGAATGTTGGATGAACAATGAGTAATGGAAGAAGAAGCATCAAGGATGAGGCATGAGGGATGTAGGATGAGTACTCTGGAATGTAGGATGAGGAAAAAGGAATGTATGAAGAGTAATGAGGGATGTGGGATAAAAGATAAGGAATAATGAATCTAGGATGAGGGATGTAGGACGAACAATGAGTAATGAGGGATGCAGGATAAAGGATGAGGCATGTAGGATGAGGGTTGCAAGATGAGGGATGCAGGATGAGGAATAAAGAATGTATGATGCGTGAAGAGGGATGTTGGATAAGGGATGATGGATGAAGGAAAGCTGAAAAGAAACAAGACTATACCCTAGCTCAGTGTTTCCCAATCAGGGGTACAGGGATCCCTTGGGGTACGCAGACACTTTACAGGGGGTATGTAGAATTATTTCACTTTACTGTGTTTCCAACATAGGAAGAAAATTTGTATGTGGAATTATTGAAAATGAAAGAAACAGTAAGCGCAAGTGTCTCATGGACTGATGAAAGGAGGTGAAACTGCTAAAAAATAAAAAAAATGTCTTTTACATCATTTTAGGTTGTTTTGAAGGGGAATTATTCAAATGATTTAAAAAATGTCTTGAATGTATGAGTTTAAGATAATTATTTATAGTGAGCATAAAATAAATAGGAAATTAAATAGTAGTTTATATTATTTATATTGTTGTAGTATTTCAAAGATTTTCTATACATTTTGGCTGTTTTTTATTTGAGTTTAAAAAAATGCAGGATAATTAGTATTTACAAGTAGTATACACAGATGTTTTATATAAGCACTTTTTAAAGAATCATCAGCATGTATGAGTAAAGGGGTACTTGTGGTATAAAGCCTATGGGGTACTCATGACAAAAAAAAAAAAAAAAAAAAAAAAGGTTGCGAACCACTGTCCTAGATTATACCCATAATTCTTTAAACTATCCGGACACAATAAGGTCAATTAGTGGAGGGCTCAGGAGAACAGGAAGCACTCTACCTAAGGCATGGCTAACTATGCCAGATGCCAAAGTCTTTTCTAAATAGAGGAGAAATCCCATCACTTTTATCTAATATCATACCGTGCACAATGCTTATCTCTATACAAAATCTACATTAGTTCATATTTCAAATATTTCAGTCTTCCTCTGAAGTGGTTAATATTATCATCAGTGTATTCCTGATTCCTACAGTCATGAAAGGCTTATTAAAAGAAGCAGGATCACAAAGTATGCATACCCCCATTAGCTCGCTGATGACTCACACAATAAAGAGCGCGGTATAGTTGAGCTGTGGCCTTCTTCTATAGGGGCACATACTGATGATGCATTAATAATGAGCCATATGTGCTCCAATACTTGGACACTCGCTCATCAGTTCTTAAATCCCAGCCACGTGAGCCCTCATCAAGCTAATGACGTCCCCCTGCCTGAAAATTACCAGGAATATCGACAAGCAGTGCGTTCACAACAGACACACGGCTATTGATGCTAAGTGATCGCGACTCCGAGACTGCAAATTTGCTGCCGCTGCCTCGGGCTTCATTTAGAACAACATGACGCAAACCAACATGGGAGACACTTCATTACGGAGTCAGTGCACAGACATATGGACATGAGCGCTGGGATGTGTTAGTCCTTTAACAAAGTTTAAACCTGCTGCTTAAAATTTCAAATAATTACTGTGCCACAGGGAAAAGACCAAATGTAAATATCCATATATAATTTAATTAACATTTTTTCTGCCAGTGAATGAATTGAGAATAACTGAATATAATAACTGAAAGCCATATCATAGCAATGATTTAGGAGGTCATCCTGTATTTAAAGTAATTTAACACCGACCATCAGAAGTTCACCTTTATCATCACTGAGTCATCACATTACACTGCTGCTTAGGTTAGACATTTGCATTTTAATAGAACTTTCAGCAGCCACTGAATCCTAGACGCTGCTATATTCCTTACACCTAAAAGTAATATCTGTAAGCATGCAAGGAAATGGTGTCTATGTCATCTATCAACAAGCAAAACTTGTGCATTACCATTTTATCTGGGTCCAGGGGCAGCAATCAAAGAAGAGATGTCAAGACATGCTGGACACTCCCTCCAACTCCATGGTAGCCTGGCAAGCTAGACTGTCCTGTTTGTGAAAAGCAGGTAGGAGAGTCGGGTTCCCCTCTTGGAGCAAAGCATTTCACCCCGGTTAGATTTGGAACTGGCCTATCACAGCTCTTTATCTGCTGTGTGTTTTACAAAAGAGGAAGAGCTAAACAAGGTAGCGCTAGCGACTGATCTAATTCAATAACTCCTCTGACCTTATTAATGGCGTTTTAGTGCTTTTTTTTCATCATCTGCTGAAGTCCTGGTTATTGTCCAGTTCTGTTTTTTTTTTTTTTTTTTTTTTTTTCCGTCTTGTTGCCATTTTAACAACAGTTCCCCATTGACAGCTGATGTAACGAACACAATAAAAAAATAAAAATAAAAAATAAAACTTTTTCCACAACTCTTTGTACAACTGGCTTCTGCAACCATTCCTGTCCAGAAATAGTACAGAGCTGCTCATAATATGGTGATTCTAGTGTTTTATGAAAAAAAAATGGCATGAATCCATGTCTGTTTGGGTCAGCGGTGCATTATTTACATCCTGCTCTTCCTTTCTCTCATTTGTTACTCCGCCTGTCTTTGCTCCACCACAGAAACTAAATGTTAAGGGGTAGGCCCACAGGAGGTCAGCCGGTTGTTGCCTTTCTGGGTAGGGCTGGGCTGGGCTCGGCCATGCTGCATAGGTGAGGCACCAGGAGCTCCCATTCGAGTGGTAAGCATTATGTTTCCACTATTATTAGTAGGCCAGTCCAACAATCTGAGACTAGGGCTTAGTGCAAAATAAACTAGCATTTTATTCAGGCAGAATAAAAGAGACAATGGGCAGCAGTAAATCATTCAGTAGAGACGTTCGCCCAAAGGTTGGCGGTTGATCCCCGCTGCCAGAATTGCATACTTGTCGTTGAGCAAGACACTTCACCCCCCTTGCCTGTATAAATGTGTTAGTGTGACTGTATGAATGGTGGTGGTCAGAGGCTGTAGGCGCACAATTGCAGCCACGCTTCCATCACTGAGTGTGACTAAGGAGTGAATGAATAATGCACCAAATTGTAAAGCAACTTTGAGTGACTATAGAAAAGTGTTATATAAGACTAATGCATTTATTTATTTATAAGGTTTATTCAGTAGTGGCAGATACAAAAACATAGACTGTAAAACAGTAGTCCCATGGATGTATCATAATGCTTTTGGCAAGAGCTAACTTGCAGCATTTTTGCAAGTAATGCTTAAGTATCACTAAAATATTAGCAATTATGCTAAAGTCTGTTTCTCTGCAAAGAGTCTACAACTAATAGCTAATATATCTCATAGGAAAATAACAACAACTTGTTAAATAAGTATCTTGTTTATGAGGACACTGTGGTTCGGACAGTAATCTAGCCTTGAACATAATGCACTGTATATGTTTTTGTTTATCAAAATGACATTCATTCTTCTTCTTTGAGTTGGGACTGGTGTAAGAAGTCCCCTGCTACCAACATAAACTTAATGAACTGCCTCAGGTGACTGGTTGAGAAAACAAACTAAAAAAAGGATAGGATTCGAGGGTTGGCTACTTGAACTTCAGTAATTAATTTAAACTCCTTGATACTGCTGGGGCTGTTTGTCAAACTTTACCCCCACATTTAGTAAGTTAAATAAGTGCACCAAATGCAGTCATAAAATGTGTAAACCCAATAAAAACACAACATATTTGTGAGGCTCTATCCATATTCCCTTTTATTGAGTGACTGCCAGTATTATTGTCTCTCTGTATGATGTCTGTGCATAGTGTAGGGTGAATGTATGCAGCAAGGCTAAACAGACAAACACATGCTTCCCCCCTGGTGTGGCGGCAGCTCATTGTGGTCTGATTAATGAGTCCATGCATCATTAACCTTCTGACACCAAGCCACAGATCTCTGCTGTATTCACTCTCCAGCCTACTGTACACAGGTATGGGCAAACATGTAGAAAATGACTCAAATCACAGCATATACACACACATGGAGTGGTATGTTTATTGTCTGGCTTGTAATACAAACATATATGAGTACTATGATTCATGAGGTCACACTGTGTTTAATATGATTTAACACCAGCCACCATGAGCACACCTTATGTGTATGTATGAGCAGTCTGTATCAGTAATTTATGTAATTGTTGTGCATTATTGTGTTTTGAGCAGTGTCCGTTTATGCCAAAAATCACACATGTATCTTTAGTGCCAAAAACGTTTCACGGCCCTAAAAAGTGCTATAACATTTTAATGAATATTTTTTTTTTTTAGTTTTAAAGGTTCAGATCTTATGCGCTTCTCTCCCAACCTGAACTATGAAAATTTTATTAAAATAACAAGAGTAATTGACCATGAAAATAAAAAGTCCACAAAATGTACACAAACAGTTCTTAATGGTGTCAGAGGATTAAAGTGGATTTAGTCTCTCATCTCACATCTCCATTTTTAAGAGGGTAAAAATAAAAGAAATTAATGCCCATTGTCTCGCCTTCGCATTACACTGCCCTAATCACTTCCCCTGATCACCTGATGTGATGATGTGATGTAATGGATGTCAGATTAACTACCTGTGTGCTTGTGTGCCGTGCATAACCCCATTCCTAATCCTTCACATATCTGAAGGATTCTACATAAAGCAGAGAGCACAGAGTGGATGGAGCTCCTCAGTCTCCTCAGATCTCCCTGAGTAGAGTCTGCATGTTATCCTTGTGTTAAGTCACGTGGTTCTGTCCAGGTACCGTGGCTTCCTCTCACTGAACAAACACATGTATGTGGCCTATTGCTGCTGGGATTGCCTACAGCCATCTGCAACCCCTAACAGATAAAAATGGTGAAAGATAAACGAAGGCTAAATAATGCAGATCCACATGAGAAAGCCAGCTTTGAACATGTTTTACTAGCCTGGCCTGCCAGACAAACTCTTTTCCTATTCTATACAAAAGTTAGTCTGGTACCCCACCGCTGACCCAAACAGACATGGATTCTTGCAGTTTTTTTTTTGTTTTTTTTTCATAAAACACCAGAATACACTGTATTATGAGCAGCAGTGTACTTGAACTGTAAACAGGGACCGCAGCAGAAGCCAGTTGAACAAAGAGTTGTGGAAAAAGGTGTTTTTTTTTTTTTTTTTTTTTTTTTTTTTCAATGTGTTTGTTCTGTTGGATGTCAGCAGGACTTTACTGTTGTTAAAATGGAAACAGGACAAAGAAAAAAATCACATGCAGGACTGGACAAAAACATGGACTTCAACAGAACCAACAGGTGACGAAGGAAAGCACTGAATGCCGTTAATTAGGTCAGAGAATTTATAATAGTAATAATATTAAATATATATAATATAATAATAATAATAATTAGCTCAGTAACTAGTGCTACCTTGGATAGCTCTTCTGCTTTCATAAGATGCAGAGCAGATAAGCGGCTGTGATAGGCCAGTTCTAAATCAAAATGGAACGAGAAGGGAGTCAGACTCTCATGCTTGCAAATAGCAAGTAGGAGAGTCTGGCTTGCCAGGCTAGTGTTTTACTGGGTAGAGAAACATATCTGTGTAAACTAATACAAACATTGTATGTTCTTTAGTATGCACTGTCCCATCTAAATATGGAATAAAAAAACAAAACAAAATATAACACAACAAATTAAAATTTCTCAGGACCTGTCAAGTCAGGAAAAGTCACTCCTGAGCAAGTCTCAAGCCTCAACATGCTTCTATCAATGTATCCACTGTCCCTCCTCTGTACATGTCCAAACCATACTTCTAAAACTTGTACTCATTTCTAATCCTATCTATCCTCATCACTCCCAAAGAAAACCTCAACCCAAATGGCCCTATTCATTATGGCATACTGTATGTCCTAAAGTTATAAAAATGACAAACGTGAAGTTAGAAGAGTCCTGTCAGCTCTTTCTGGGCTGCGTGGAACACTGCTACTTGCAGTTTATTAGTCTGTCCATGATGCAACAACATGCAAAAGTCTGGAGTGCAGATGGGTCTCGAACAAAACTGGTTGTTGTAAAGTAGCAACCAGGGCACAGACTTCTCATAGGTGCTGTATGAATACAGATGAGCAGCTGGTTATGAATGTGAACATGGGTTGCAGTGCATATACACAAGCAGACAGGGAGTTAATCTGACATTCATCACATCAGGTGATCAGGGGAAGTGATTGGGAAGGTGTAATGCGAAGGCGAGACGATAAGCATTGATTTATCTTAATTTTGTCTTCCTCAAAATGGAGTGAACTGGAGAACTAGGCCTAGAGAACTCCTTGTTTACAGCTGATTCAACGTGAAGCCAGTAGATGTGAGATGAGAGACTTCTGCTAATAAGTTCAATTTAACTGTCTGACACTACTAACAACTGTTTGTGTACATTTTGTGGACTTTTTATTTTCATGGTCAATTATTTTTATGTTATTTTTATAACATTTCCACAGTTCTGGTTGGGAGAGAAGTGGATAAGAGAAAAATAACCTTTAAAAGTGGAAAAATATGTATTCATTAAAATGTTATAGCACTTTTAAGGGCCATGGACTGTTTTTGACCCTAAAGATACACACGTGACTTTTGGTATATAAATGGCACTGCTCAAAACACAATAATGCACCAAAATTAAATAAATGTTATAGATTATTGGCATATGTAAGGCTCTAATAACATCAACTCAAATAATCAACTTCACACTTAATTTTTGGAAACTATTGCATATTTTGTATTTTTGCTCACTAAAAAATTGGGTACTTTTGCAATAAAAATGGCCCCAGTAGTAAAAAATAAAAGGATCAAAAAACTTTTATAGTTCTGGTCAGGAGAGAGGTGGATAAACAGCTTGAAGTTTTGAAAGTAGAAAAAATAATATTAATCTATTCTATTTTTATAGCGCTTTTTAGTCTAGGGTGCCATTTGTGACACTAATGGTGTAGTAGGCATTTTTTTAAAGGGTGTCAGAGGGTTAATTCTGAGTGTTTATGTGCTGTAGCCTGTCTGTAGCAAGACGCTAGTAAATGCTTAAGAAGTCTCCACAGCTATAACAGAAAAACATTTGCAAACCTAACCTATATTATGAAGTCATGTCTTGTCTCAGTCCTGGTTTAATTCTGGCATAGCCATAAGAGCACCCCTTTGTGAAGTATAATTTTATGCCATTCTAACTCATTCATGCACATCTGAAACTGCCGCTTTTGAGGTTAGTTTGAAGAACCTGTCTGGGCCACCTTATGTACACCTGTTCAAAAATAAAATGTTGCGATGTATGTGCTGCTGTGCGCTATATGGAAAATATTTTGAGGTCTGTTAAAGTATCTTCGCGGTCCTGACCTGACCTGTTCTAGGAGGTTAGCAGATAAATGGATAGAGCATTTACCCTTGAACCAGAAGATTGTCAGTTTGAGTACTGACCTGGGCACCATGTATGCACCATTGCAAGATAGGGCCTTAAAGCGCAATGATATTGACCTTGCAAACACTTGTACTAGGACTGTACATCTTGGTTGGAAACACTTCTCCATTCATTTTGTGTAAGAACATTTCAAGTCATTTTCCAGCGCGTGAGCATTAGTCAGTGTGACAGTAGGCATTGGCTGTTCCATTGATGAATCATTCATGTGGCTCAAATTATATCTCCAGACGACTGCTGTGTTTTCATGACTAATCGTTCCGAGCCCGACCTGAAAGCAGTCAATGAGGCAGAAGGAGCCTAATGAAAAGCCTGACAGAGGTAAGTAACGAATGGCTGTCAGCGATGGCGTCCTCTGACAGGTCGGAAGTGTTTGTCCAACAGTGTCTCCAGAGCCTTACAGATGAGTGTCCACACAAGAGAGAGAGGCCCTACCCGACATATGTACAGCCTGCTGAATGCTTTACATATCGTGTTCCTGCATCTCTCACCTGCCATGGAAAAACCTATTGATCCATCTTATCTTGGGCCAAGTCATGGGGGCAGCAGTCTGAAAATCCTTTAATCGTAATTTCCTGTAAAAGCATCTCAGTGTGCCCTGTGTTTGAACCAAAATAATCCACATATTTGGCGAACACACTGAAAACACTTTCATTTATTTATTTTAGACAGGCCCTTGAGATGTGCGCTCTCTTTTGCAAGTGCAAGAGTGCCTGCCCCTCTCTGGTGCCGGAAGTAAATTTCCCATCCATTTTCCCCATATACTTTTCGAAAAATGCGTATATTGAGAGTTTAAAAGCTCAATGGAGACTAATCACCTCTGTGGTAACTCATGATGATAACATGATTAATCTCTATCAAAAAGATTATCTAAAACTTGAAAATTCAGCAAAATGCATTTGTAACTGTCCTTTTCACATGTTTCAAATGCGTGTTTAGAGTGAAATTGATCGTTTTATGGTCATGAGTTAGCACAGAGCTGATTAAACCTTGAGCCGTTGAACTCTTAATATACGGATTTTTCGAAAAAGTCAATGGGGAAAATGAATGAATTTATTTCCGGAACCGGGGGTGGTCGGGCGCCATTGAGCTCCATACACGCATCATACAGATAGGACACAGACAAGATATCTACCTACAAATACAATACAAACAAAACAACACTCAGTAGCCCAGCAACCCACATCCCCCAAATACTAATACAGAGCTATCATGTTACGAATTACATTAGTAATAAATACATAAGTAATTTCAGCCATTATAGTGAAATCATAAACAGCAATGCTGCTTCAAAAGAATGTACAGTCTGTCTTTCATGCATGAATACTGAAATTGTAAATGATTGAAAAGATGTGATGGCTCGCAGTGATGGCTGTAGTTTATTCTGGTCTAATGGTGCTTTGGAACATGAGGCTCTTACGTCCAGTCTCATTATGAATCGTTAAAACAGTGAAAAAAGGATATTGTAAATGTCTTAATGAAAATATGTAAAACCAAGTACTATTTAACAAAAGAATGACATTTAGTAACACAGTGGTAAATAAAAATGTACCAATGATATCTTGTTCTTTCTTTAGGCTGCAACCATCCAAGTTTTTCATAAAGAATACAATGGATGTCACAAATGGATACTTTAATACAAATCTCAGTATAGGATTAAAAAGAAAGTCCAAAGATTTGAGAACTGTTACACTAGAGTTCTGATAAACAATGTCAGCGTAATATATTACTGGTAATAGAAGTTTCCCCGTGTCAAATGTAAAACAATCACTGAAGCGATACAATTGATCTAGACATGCTTTTACTTTTTTAACTATGTAATCAACATAAGGCTTGAATGACACCTCTGGATCCATCCACAGGCCCAAGTACTTAAAGGTGTCAACATTTACAAGAGATGATCAAGAGATTATATTAGATTTTTACAGTATCTTGTCCAAAACAGCATAGTGTGTGATTTTTTCTCATTAAGTATGCTTTCTAAGCTATTTTCATACCATACTAAAATCAGACTGTACTGTAAAAATCAGACTCTAACCCTAACCCTAACCCTAATGAGTTTGAGAGGTATAAACAAGCGTAACATCCACATAGAGATGAACATTACAAGCAGAGTATATTTTAAGTAGGTCATTTATGTAAAAAGAGAATAGGAGATGTCCAAGTGAAGAGCCTTGTGGCACACTTTTCTCATTTACTGTACTGTCTGACTGTGAGTCCTGTGATGCAACATATTGGCTCCTATATTGGCTCCTTGACTGGATGTTAAGTGTGAATTGTGTGAAGTGAATTGTGTGAAATGTTGGCAATGGAGCAGCTGGATAAGAATGAGCATTAGAATTAAATGTATTACTTTTCATCAGTGGTTTTATGCCAATAATAAAGTGAAAGTTTAAAAACATTATGTACTTTGCAGGTTGTGTTAAATAGGAACTACCCTTTTTTCCATTAGATTGTTCATTTGTGTATTATTATTTTTGTTCTATTTATCTTCTACCATGGATAAGAGTGAGTATGCTATGTATATAAATACTTTCTTTTTACTCATGTTTAATGGTGTCTGATCTCATTTGTGACTCTGTGTCTCCAGTTAAGACGTAATGTTTACACACTGGTGTTTAAGGTTTAAGGTTTCAGGTAGACTTTATTGTCCCCATAGAAAAATTTGTTCTCTGTATTTTACCCATCCTTCAATGCCACTGGGGTGACCTGTCAGGAGCAGTGGGTGACCGCAGTGCTGCACTCGGGGATCCATCTTGAGTTCTTGAGCCAGGAAAATGGTCTGGAGTACTTAGATGGAGTATTAGCCTATTATGCATGTTTTACATTAATGGGAGAAACTGGGGCACCCAGAAGAAGCCCACCCAGACATGAGAAGAACATGCAAACTCCACACAGAAAGGCCACACACGGTCCGTGTCTTGAACCCAGGATCTACTTGCTGTGAGGTGAGAGTGCTAAACACTTTGCCACAATGTGAACAATTATATGCACATGCGTTTTTATTTTGAAATTTGCCACACTGGTTGTGGGTCTGACTTCCTGTCTGGCTCCATCTACTCTGTTCAACTTAATGCATGAGAGCTCCAGCATCCAAGAAGATAAGGCTCTTCGCATTTTTCTGCTGGACACTACTGGAATGCAGCTGGTGTAGACATAGACACACATTGACTTGAATGGCGTCTGTTTGTTACAGAGGTCACAACAGAGACTGAACTGACAGCACACGCAACACATTTAGTGTAAGAAACAGGTTTAAATGTAACAGCATCCAGGACAGCAGTTGTAAAACTGGGTAGTTCAGCTTTGAGTATGAATAAACAAGTTACCTGGTAGTCTATAAACTGCATCCGGGGTACAGCTAAAGTCTAGCCCAATGTTTCTCAAAACCTCTCAAAACCTACAACGTAGCCCTGACATGCACCTGCCCAACAATGTAACTATGCATCCAGGTGCCGTGGACCATGCGCTTGCTTGCTCTGGCGGTGAATTGGCAATACAAGAGGAGCAACGCAGAATTCTGAAGGGTTTGCAATGCTGTTGCAACAGTGGTGTTAGTATGCAGTCAGTTGGACGCAGAAGTAGAAATCAGCCTTTACAGATAGGGTGTGAAGCTCGGAGTAGAGCCACTGCTCATCCACACTGAGAGGAGCCATCTGAGGTGGCTTGGGCAACTGTTTTTGGTTCCTCCTAGACGCCTCCTAGTAGAAGTGTTCCAGCCAAGTCCCACCAGAAGGAGGCCTCGTGAATGACCTAGGACACACGGTACAGACTTATGATTATCCAGTCCAATCCACTTTATTTGTATAGCACATTTTACAAACAAAACAGTTTCCAAAGTGCTGCACATAGAACACTAAATAACAATAAATTACTCCATTCAGCTTCACCAGTCCCCATTAAATAATAAGAACCAGTAAAACCAAATAAAAGTAATACAATAAAATAACAATAAATAAATGTCAAGAATTAAATAATAAAAACAAAACAATAAAACACAATAAAAGACAACAGAGGACCACACAATTCACGTCGAGTTAAAAGCCAGAGAATAAAAATGAGTCTTAAGACAAGACTTAAAACATTCCACTGTGGGGGCCGCTCTGATGTGGGGGCAGAGTGTTCCATAGTTTGGGGTCAGCAACAGAGAAGGCCCGGTCCCCCCTGGTTTTAAGTCTCGTCCTAGGGACCACGAGCTGGAGCTGGCTCTCGGACCTCAGAGAACGCGCCACAGTGTAAATTTGTATAAGGTCAGTAATGTACTGTGGGGCCAAACCATTCAATGCTTTAAAAACAAACGATAAAATCTTGAAATCAATTCTAAAATGAACAGGAAGCCAATGCAGGGAGGCGATTTATGATGTGTATGCTCTATGTGTACAGAACAATGCTCTATCAGAATAAAGTCACATGCATGCAGGGGCCACTAACACTTTGATTGCAATACATGAAAGACACTGAAAAGAAGGAACAAAATAAATGCATCTATTCCCTATGTCTATATCTGCATGTTGTTGTTTTTTTCTGTGCCTGTATGTGTCCCTGCTGTGAGGAGCAGGTGGGCCCTCCCTCTGCCACACACCAGTCTGTCTTGTGTTTGTTCCGAGTGTGATCCGTGTCAAGTGCAGGGCTGCTCTGAGTGACAGCTCTGTAATCACCGCTGAGGTCTGCTCTGACATTTACAGCTCTGTCTGCACGCGTGTGAGAGGAGAGAGCACACAGCAACCGCACAGCTCTGCTCATGTACGGCACTTTCATCAGACCAGAGTGACTGTCAGCTTACAACAAGAGTCAGAGCAGAAATGACAAAATGTGTCAAGTATGGCTTTAAAATGACTTTTCACAGACTGTAGGAATGAAAGTGGCTACATCCACATTATTATATTAACATTTTTCATGTATAAATGAAAGTTATTTCTGTCTACTGTTTATTAATCCTTCAAAATAGACTAGACCAGTGATTCTCAAACTTTTTAGACCACCTTGAAAAATATTTGCCCTTCAAAGAACTGCCTTCCATCCATCAATTTTTTTTTTTTTTTTTTTTTTTTCCAGGGCCATGTTGCGGTAAAGGTCAAGTTTAATTGTATAGCACATTTTTAAAACAACTATCTCTGCCGAAAGTGCTTTTCAAGTGCAGTACTTGAATATAACAAAATTATATAACAATTCAAATGAGACATAAAAAAAAAAAAAAAAAAAAGACAATGCAGAGGAAATAAAAACTATTAAAAAGCATAAAACAACAATCAAAGTCAGAAGTCCTGCTCAGCTTGTGTTAAACGCCACTGCAAACAAATGAGCAGCAGACTAAGCAGAGATGGCCAGACTTTCCTCTCCACAGACACCTCCTTCAGCTCTACCAGGTAAGTTCTGAGGCCTTCCCAGGTCAGCTGAGAGTCAGTCCCTTCAGGTATTCTGCATTAACTTGGAATTACTAGTGGCTTCTCTGTGACAAGCGCATTAACCCTCATGCCCTCCTTTTAAAAAATCATGTTCTTCCTCTTAAAGCCGTTTTAGGTCACTGGGTTACATTTAAAAATCAGTTTTTTGATCATTAACCCCTGTCCTCATCATACATAGCAGAAGTGAATTCATTTAGTTTTAATCCTCTAAATGCCAGTTTGTTTTCATAACTCAACAGGTTTGTAAATAAAACATGAACAATTTACTATTTAAAGATACAAAGTGTTTTTACTTTTTGTGCTTTTACAAAAAAAGAGGCACAAGCTCTCACTCTTCCTCTTATCTAATGGGAATTATAAGAGCATTATTTCCCACAATGCAATAAGAAAATGGTGGATCTGGTGATTTTTTTTTTTTTTTTTTTTTTTGTGTTCTTTTAGCCTCTGACAGGGTTAGAGAGGAATGAACATGATTTAACATTTCTATATTGCAATGGCAGTAGAGTGAAAAAAGTGATTTTAATTTAAGTCAGTGGGACCAAAAAGAGCTTTAAGAGGAAGAATGTGACCGTAGAATATTTACTTTTTTTTCTGTTGTGATGATGAAATTCTAAAATGAATTTATTATTGAACATATTTGTCAAATATCATCACCCTAGCACCCTAAAAAATACACTTGAAAAGCCCTAAAAGTGTGCCAGGGGGGTCTGAGGCACTTTCCGCAGTTTAGATTTTAGTTTTAGAGAGAAAACATTCCCCCATGAGTGTGCTTTTGGCCATGGCAGCAAGAAAAAAACCTCCTTTTAACAGATACACTGAGCAGATCCTGCTCTGGGTGGCTGTCTGTACGGACCAATCAACTGAAGGATGAACTGATATTCAGATAAACTACACCTGCTTTAAGTGAGAGAAGAAACAGTGCAGCTCCAGCAGGACCTAAATCTTTATCAAAATCATCTTAGCCATATCTGGTCCTGAAACAGTCTAGACACATTTATAGTCTGTCTGTCCTGGGAGAGGAGCTCTTTTTTAATGTGGTCTCCATAATGTTTCTTCTTTTTTTTTCCCACAGCTAGGTTTTTAGGAGTTTTTCCTCACTGAGAAGGAGGGTCTAAGAACAGGAGATGTCCTAGGATTGTTTAGTTTAGTATAGTTATTATTTATGTTTCTGTGTATATGTTTGATTGTGTGTGTGATTAATTGTATGCAAAGCCCTTTGAGGTGACAGCTGTTGTGATACTGGGTTATATTAAAAAAATAAAGTAAAAAAAAATGAATTAAATTGAAACATAAAACAATCATGTCACATGATAGGGTGAATACTTCCTGTACCTGACTGATGATTTTCAGTCAGGTTTTAGGCCCCATCACATCACTGAGACTGCTCTTATCAATGTGACTAATGACATCCGCCTGAACACCGACACAGGCAAAGTCTCTGTCTTAGTTCTGTTGGATCTGAGGCTGCTTTTGATACAGTTGACCATGTGATCCTGTTACAAAGATTAGAGGACTGGGTAGGTATTTCTGGTACTGCCCTAAAATGGTGTAAGTCCTATCTTGAAGACATGAAGTACTTTGTTGAAATCGGTAACTGTGTCTCAGACCAAATGGCCCTGACCTGTGGGATGCCCCAGGGGTCCATCTTGGGACCTCTTTTGTTCAATCTTTACATGCTCCCTTTAGGCCAATTAATAAGCAGCAATAACATATCCTACCACAATTATGCAGATAACACTCAGATTTACATCTCACTGACAGCAGGTGAATATGGACCTGTGGATTCACTCTGTCACTGCATCCAACAGATCAATGAGTGGATGAGAAAACAACTTTCTCCAGCTAAACACAGACAAGACTGAGATAATCATCTTTGGCCCACAGAAACAAAGACAAGGTGTCTGTAGTCACCTCGAGTCTCTTTCACTAAAACCTACAGTCAGGTTAGAAATCTCTGGGTAATCATGGATTCTGACTTGAACTTCAGCAGTCACATTAAATCTATAACATCATCAGCATTTTACCATCTCAAAAACATTGCCAGAATCAAAGGTATACTGTCTAAACCAGACCTAGAGAGACTTATTCATGCGTTCATCTCCAGCAGGTTAGACTACTGTAACGGTCTGCTCACTGGACTCACTAAGCGAGCTGTAAGACAGCTGCAGGACGTCCAGAACGCTGCTGCTCGGGTCCTGACCAAAACCAGGAAGTACGACCATATTAGTCCTGTCCTCAGGTCTCTGCATTGGCTTCCTGTTGCTCAGAGAATAGACTTTAAAACATCTCTGCTTGTGTACAAGTCTCTCCATGGCTTAGCACCAAAGTACATCTCTGACCTGTTGGTCCCATATGAACCATCTGGGACTCTGAGAACCTCAGGGACAGGTCTCTGCTGGTGCCCAGAGTCAGGACTAAACTCAGTGAAGCAGCGTTTCAGTTTTATGCAGCTAAACTCTGGAACAGTC
Source organism: Bostrychus sinensis (assembly GCA_020698575.1). Classification (NCBI taxonomy): domain Eukaryota; kingdom Metazoa; phylum Chordata; class Actinopteri; order Gobiiformes; family Eleotridae; genus Bostrychus; species Bostrychus sinensis. Next base: position 35,478,974 of record CM036248.1, read on the forward strand.
TCCCTGACGATGTAAGTCCAGACTTAAAACTGTTCTTTTTAACTGTGCATATGCCAACTGAAAGTGTTTTATCTGCACTCTTCTCTTTTAATTTAATTTCAAATTCTTAATTCTTGATTATACTCTTTAAATTTGATTTTATTGCTTTAAATTGTGTTTTGTACTTTTAGATTTGCCTTTTTTTTCTGTAAAGCACTTTGAATTGCTCTGTGTATGAATTGTGCTATACAAATAAACCTGGCTTGCCTTGCCTGGCTACCATTTTGTAATCCAACAGCAACATGACATAAATTATTTATAAAGAAAAACAAAAAAGTTGGAAAGGTGAACAAAATGTATGTTAACATTTTATTATTAAAATGTATACTTTGTTTGTTTGTTTGTTTTTTTACCAGACCACAGTTTAATTCTAGGTCTGACCCAGTGCATATTCTTAAGACACTTCACTAACATTGCCTACTTCAGTCACATTATGTGGCAGGTTGCGACAGGAAGGGCACCCAGCATAAAAAAAGAGCAGAAAAAAACAAAAACAAAACACAATTACAAGCATGGGAATGACCTATTATTGTACACTTCTGTTAACGTCTGAACAGGTCTCATGTTACCATTGACTGCAGCCTGCACAGGACTGCCATTCCTCTGGGTTTTCTAGACAAGTTCTTCTTCAAAGGACACTTGCACTGCCCCCAAACCACCTGCCTCAGCAACAGTTCAGATAGTGGCCTTGTTTGCTTTTTGTGGTTACACTTTGTACAAAACAGACAGCATAATCTGCTCTGGGTCCACAGCCATGGAATCCTAACATTGCATTTCACTCAGTTGCTAGAAAACAAAGCTCGAATCTGTCTTTCTGCCATCCTGTCTCTGGTGATCACTTTTCCTTCTTACCTCCAGTAATGCTTGAGCCTTGACTAGCGGCTAAAGTTGTTGGATAGAAGGCCGAGGACATGGATGTTGTGGGTTTTCATATGATTTAAGTCAATGTTACTTCATATAGTTATTTTACATGTGTTTGTGTTCCATCTTTTGGCAAGGGTTGGATCACAAATTGCTAGCCCCACTCATAAAACAATCTGGCTGTTGATCCACTCATTGTCTGACACTTTGATAATATTATTGTGGTGCCATAGCTAGCCTTTAGCATAGCAGCCTTTCAACTGGTGAGGCAAAAGTGGTGTTCTCATCTCTTTCCACTGGCAGTGAGCTCAAAGCCTCTCTACAACCCCCTTGGAGGAGAGAGACTGGTCCACCAGGCCTTTCTCATCACAGTCCCATATGGACTCTGGTGCATTGTCTAAAGCCAGAGACTTGAAAGGCCTCAAAAAAACTTCATGACAAGCGGATAAAGCTGCTCTGGTTGAGAAATGAGCCTCTGTTATTGGGGTACTCTGTTGGATTTCACTTTAAACATTTTGAAACCATGCCTAACTACCCTTTTCAGTCGCTCCAGTATTTGCTGGGCAAATTTTGTTGTGGTGGTCTAAAATGTCAGCTTTTGCAGGGGATTTTCTTAAAAGTTGCACTAAAAGTTGTGATTTTATATGTTTATAAAGGTAAAAGGTACCAAAGGTGATAAAAAATACACTGTTATTATATCATTTTCTTTAAAATAGGCAAGTGGCTAAAATTACAAAAACTATCAAAGCTGTTTTTTAAACATATGTGGGCTGGTGGCAAATTAATCTAATTAAAATTACCTGGTTTCTAATAGAATCATTGCCTCTGCCAAAACGGAGGTTATGTTTTTGGCAATATTGGTTTTCTGTCTGTTTGTCAGCAACATAACTCAAAAGTTATGGAGAGATTTTGATAATTTTTTTAGGAAATGTCAAAAATTGAATAAGGAACAAGTGATTATGTTTTGGGGATGATCCGGATCACCATCTGGATCCAGGATTTTTTTGAAGGATTCTTTACTATTGGGAGATGGGGATCATTGTGCCATTACATCTTCTAACTCAACAAATACTGCCCAGAATCAATGGCAAATAATTACATGATAGCATTATGGTAGATGTTATAATCTGACATAGTTTTACTTGGATCATGTTGATATTCTGGTTCTGGTGATCCAGAAGTTTAAATATAGGGAATACATATGAAATTGGATACTGCACAACAACAAATGTAGCTACACACTTGAAAATAACACCAAATGAAAGGTGAGGTTTTTCTCTGTCAGTAGTGTGTTCAAAGATTTGATGTATCTTTAATATTTATTGAACTAGATCTGGGCCTTCAGGAGTTTTTCTCAGGTGAGTGAGTCTATGGCTTGGCGGAGGTCTGCGCTCTCCGAGTGTTTCTAGTTACTTTTTAAAATCGCATTGGCTTTGTTATTAGGCTGTTTTTAGGCTATTAGGCCTACACCCTGCCTCTGATTCTGACTCTGTTCCTCTCATATCTTCTCTTGTGATTCTTCTGCTGTGTACTGCCTATATCCAGTCATTAAATGCTGTTCTAGATTATAGGCTCAGTTGGGCTATGCTGCTCTGCTCAGAACAGGGACGTCCCACAGGCAGCGGCAAATGCAGCAAAATGCAGTTTTAAAGGAAAACCTTGATAATTATTGGCCAAGGTTGTGGGAAAGTTGCGGTGTTTGTAGGGTTGTAAGGTTGCATTCAATTCACAGAGTTTGCTTGGTTTTGTGTTAATAGTTGCGATTGCAACATCATGAAATCAAGCCTTTTGCTTGGAAACAGAGAATGTGTTTAATATTTTTAATCAAATCGAAACCCAGAGGACATCATCTGCTTTAAATGGAAAGCCCCTTTGCCCCAGTGTTTTGAGCTCAGACATCTTCATTGTTTTTTTGTTTCTTTTTACTTGAGTGTTCTTTCGTTTTGAATCCCTGGTGCCAGTTGAAGAGCTGGAACATTCCATCCTCTTGCCAAAAATGGTGGGTGAGAGGTGTTCTTTGTGTTGCTCCTTTTATTTGGCTGTCACTGCACTGGTTTATCTGCTTCCTAGTATTTCTAACTTCCTGGCTTTTCAGCCCTCTCTGGACTAGTGCCACTTTATTCTGTAACAATATGCAGCACAATGGTAAGAATTTAATTTGTTCTGTATAATTCATTATATTAGTAATTTACACTGCGCCTTTACATATCACACATATTTAACAATAGAGTGACCAGACATCCCAGTTTTAGGCTCCTTGTCTGATGTCCCAAGACATCTGTAAAAACACTCAAAAGTCCCAGTTTTCAATAAACCATGTCCCAGTTGTCCCCATTTCAACCAATAGAAAAGATAGGAAACTTAAAATACTTGTATTTTAATATTTGTCTAAAGACTTTTTTCAATAAATTATTTACAATGTCATTATTTTTATTAATGAATTGCCAATAAAATTCTAAACCTAAGCCCTAGCGTCATTTACTTTAATTACTTGACTGACAATTGTACGGATTTCAGAAGCCTTTTTTGTCACTTGGTGAGTTCAACCAAGTTTAACGTGGGTTCTCTCCGGGTTCTCCGGCTTCCTCCGACTATCCAAAGACATGCATGTTTTGGTGAATTGGTGACTCTAAATTGCCCCTAGTGAATGAATGTGAGAGTGAATGGTTGTCTGTCTGTGTTCGTCTCTGTGTCAGCCCTGCGACAAGCTGGCCCCTGTCCAGGGTGTACCCTGCCTACGGCCCAAAGTTACTGGGATAGGCTCCAGTCACCCGCGACCCCTAACGGGAATAAGCGGTAGAAAATGAAAAAAAAATGTAATGAATGAATGGTGAGTTCAAATGCACACATTATTTTCAAATTAAAATAATGTGTCCCAGGTTATCTCTCCCGTCAGTTTGGAACTGGCCTATCATAGCCGTTTATCAGCAGTACGTCTTATTTAATAACTTCTCTGAGCCGATAAAACATGTTACAGAAGTGTCACCTTACCACGAGTCATGGGCCACTATGTACAAGTCACTTTTAAGTTTAAAGTGACTTGTTTAAGCTAGCTCTGGCCACGGAATCAATTGTCCAGTTTCAGCTGACTGTCCAATTTTACCAATAAAGTTTTACCACATGGTTAGTGTCATTATGCCCTGTTCTGCACCTTCAATGCATCACCTGACATCTTTCCTGCTGGGGTCTAAGTGCCAAAATGACTTCAATAAATGAAATTCTAATGCATACATTTTTCTTTGTCTGTCTGAGTCTCTTGAAATGAGCAATGGCCAGAGTCGCATTACTCGTCACAGTAACAGTGGTCAGTCAGTCAGTGTAATGTAAAACCTAATAGCTTCTTATCATCAGTAAGCTCATTTTTCTGTATGGTTAATCTACTTGTACTGTAAGGCCCAATCCCATTCTGCCATTCTTCGCTGCTGCTTATCTCACCGCTCTCTGCTGTGTTAGACAATTAGAATGTTATGGGCCGTCCTGTTCACATTTTGTCTGAAAGATCAGTTATTTTATTTGTAAAACAAGGCAGGTCCTGCTGATAAAGTGATAGATCCTTATCTATGGCCTACGTTTCATTTTATAGCAATAGTTTCATGATAAATATATTTGTTATTCCTGGGGTTATTGGCATCAAAATCAGTCATAGTTTAAAGTCCTCTCTTTCAGTGCACAATAGTGTGAATATATAATAAATACATATGGTGTTATGCATTTACATTAGACCAGCAATAAATTCAAGAGTTAAGCAGTAAAGAGCGATAAACCCGGTCAAACACTGATTTTGAAAACATCCATCTATCTTCTTCTGCCTATCCAGGTCGTAGGGGCCCAGACATTCGCCTCCACAGACACTTCCTCCAGCTCTACCAGGGGACCCCAAGGCGTTCCCAGGCCAGCTGAGAGACATCATCCCTCCAGCGTGTCCTAGGTCTCCCCAGGGCCTCCTCCTGGTGGGACATGCCTGGAACACCTCCCCAGGGAGGCGCCCAGGAGCTCCTCTTGATATGGAGAAGCAGAGGTTATACTGCTCCCGGGGGACCAAGCTCCTCACCCTATCTCGAAAGGATTTTGGAAATAGCACAGTTTTATGTACATTACCCATTATATATGTAAAAATATATACAGTGAAGCCCGGAATTATTCATACCCCTGGCAAATTCTGACATAAAGTTACTTTCATTCAAACAGCCGTTTAATTTTTTACCGGAAATGACACAGACTTCTTCCAAAAGATAATAAGACGATGAATAAGAGGTATCATTGTGGAAAAAAAAAATTCTCTTTTTTTTTTTTTTTTTTTTTTTTTTTTTTTTTTTTTTTTTTTTTTTTATACATTTGAACAAAAAGTGTCATGTTGATTGCATGAAAATAACTTTAAGTCAGAATTTGCCAGTGGTATGAATAATTTAATATATAATATATAACACTGTCATAATGTTTAAATCATTAGTAGTGCAGAAAATAAGTATATATCACCACCATGTTACTGATAAACGTGATGTATTATGGGAAATATCTTCTACCCCTTCATTTGTAGTCCGTAGCCCTCACCTTCCCCTTGGTCTAAAACAGAATTTTCTCCCAGTTACCACACCATGTGACTTCACTCCGCTGCTGTTCTTGTGAACGCGAGTGTTTCCACAGCCTCTGCAGCTCTGCAGCGCCGGTCAGGCCATGCTCTGCCCTGCATTGGAGATACGCAGCCAGTAGGTGACCACCTGTCCCACTTTTGGTTTTACTGCACAGCCATTTAGGCATCTGTTCCTCTGTCCCACTTATATCCCACTAATGTCCCTCTTTTTCATTGATGCACAGGGGATCTTACAAAAAGTGAGATTCAAGTTAAAAACAACAAAGTAAAGTCAATATTTTTTGTGTAAAATGTAGAATAAATATTTGTAGGCGTCCCAGCTTGCTGGGTTGAATATATGGCTGATGTGTTGCTGCTGGTGTTGGTGTTGAATTTTTTTTTGATAATATACAGACTGAGAGCTTTGATTTTTTTCTGTTCCATCTTTTTTATTCCAATGAATAAAGTCTCAGTAAAACTTAGCAAATGTTTGTTTTTGTGATGAAAACAACACATCATGTTTTATAGGCCCTGAGCAGCTTAAATCTCAGTAAGTTGGTAAGTTAGATTTGCATCAAAACATTTATTTCTTGAGTTGTCCCTTCTTCCACCAAAACGCACAACTTGTCCCACTTTTTGTACTTTTTGAGTTGGTCTATTTTGTTTGAGTGCGGCCTCCGTTCAGATCAATCTCCACAGCTCAGGTCACACCAAACACGACACTGACATGTTCAACATACAGATTTCAAAGTAATATCACTCCATATGAACATTTTTGATCAGAGTATTTAAATTTAATTATTCTTTCTCTCATTATCTTTTAGAAACAGTGACAGACACGGATAAACATTTTTTGCACTCATTTTTTGTGCCCAACTACTTCCCTGTTGTAGAGGAAAAACCTGTAAAGTGAACTCCAAAGCCATCTCACAGCAAACAGTTGTTTTCTGTCCTGTTTCTGAAAAAATTGTTGTTTCGGTCTTTATTAATGGCTTTCATCGTATGAACTCGTACTTCTCATCCGTGGCGAAGTGGACATGTATCCAGTAGGCAAGGGTCTGTCGTTTGGTACAACAGATACCCATGAATCCTGCATTAGACACCCCTTTGCCTTTTGTCGGGGGGCAAAATGAAGGGAAAGGGCTGAGGGGTAGAAATGAGATTAGGCCAAAATTTGTACTGATGATTTGAACTCTAAGTTTGTTATCTCTGTGCCATATTTTCATGGAGATTATACCACATTCTCCTTCTCGTTCCATGTCCTAAGATTTGTTTTGTTTTTTTTTAAACAAACGAAAAACTAATGCTTCATCTGATGCGTATGAACCTGAGTTTGAAAGAGCTGAAAATAAAACCTATGCCACAGCTTTCCTCTTCTATCTACAAATATTCTTATCATCTGAAATAGATGGCCTTAAACTTTTTGCAGCTGTGTTTTAAGAGAATAATTCAGAAACAGCTCTGCATCTGTTTTTAAATATTAAAAAAATCTCACATGCTCAGTTTTTATTAGTCATTCTTGTTGCATGAGAGGACTGAAAAAGAGGAAGGGAATGAGCGGGAGCCCAAATAGAACTGATTTAATATTTCTGTCATTAGCCAAATGCCACTTTTAACTGTAACCAATCAGAACGGAATGGGCTTTGGGGAAAAGGCTGGATTTCTATAGAGTTATTATGAAGCGCTCTTGCGATAAAAGGCCCACATTAAAAATATTGTAATATGCATCTGAGTGAGTTATCCCCAGAATACAGCTGAATGTGCATTAGCATTTAACTCCACAGATGTTAGCCGTAAAGGTCCTCTCTTCCCACCCGGCTGTACTACTACTGCAGTATTACTTTCGAGGGATACTTGCTTGAGTGGGTTCTTTTTATCCACTTTATCTCGATGGCTCTTGTTTCATGAGATTTCCACTCTAATGGTGGCATCCAGTTGAGAGACAGAAATGGTGCCTTCAGATGGATTGTGTTGATTAGAGTGAGTCCATTTGAATATGAATGAATCAAGTTTTAATGAGACACGATTAGTCAGACTGGGAGCACGGAGGCTGCAGCAGGATTAAAGGTCTTTGTCTGTGTGAGGCTGTGGGCATTTTCATTGTGAATTTCACCAAGGGTTTAGGTTTGTCAGCGGAGCTCCAGACCTTCAAACATAAAGTATTACACCCAATAGTGCTATTATGTTATATATTTACACTTTCCCTGCCAGCATTTTCTCAAAAAGTTTCCAGCCAGTGCCAGCGTTTTTGGTCATTTTCAACAATCTTTGCTGTCCCCCAGAAAATGCTGTGCTATAGTTTTATTTAAAGTTTTACCCTCCTCCTAGCAACCTGTTGTAAAGACATGGAGTGGAGTTGCCTTGTACCCCACAGTTAAAAATCTCTAAAAACAAACAAAACAACAAAATTATTTTTACTGTTTAGTCATCATTAGTGATGTGTTAATGCTTATTTGAAGAAAAAATATTTTGTTTGTAAGCTATTATTTCGATTTGCATATCATTTGCATATTTAGACACCCAAAATTATAGACTTTCTGCTTTATGTTAGGAACAATCCACACTAATGCAAACAAATCTCCTTCACCATTCTTCAATCTGATGTGGTATAGCTTAAAAAAAAAAGACTTTTTGATTATTTCTTATAGTTTAAAGTGGGCAGGGCCATATTCTTTCCAATAAAGAATAAACCCAATAAAGCCACCAAAAACCATGTAAAGTTAAACTTTTTAAAACAGAAATCTCTTTTATTACAATGTCAATAGAACTCTTGCTTTAAGTATGATTTTTAATCATTAATGAGGCTGAATCAGTATAAAATGTTTTTATCAGCTGCAGTTCCTGAGCCCACTTATGGGCCTCTAAAGTGAGGGTTAGATTCTGCTGTTATTGTCCTGGAGCTGAGACTCTGGACTTTATCTCTGATCTGAAATGCTGCAGTTTGTTTGTTTTGTTACTTGTGGCTCCTGTAGAGGGCGTTCTATTAGTTAGGCCAGGACTGTCCAGTCTGTGTAGGACCAGAGCAGGACCTGGGTGACTTTAGACATGTTCCCAGCTCAGTTCAGACTTTGTTTTGAGTGATTCTTATAAATATTTTTACTTTAAAGAATAGATTTCTGCCTTAGTCAGCTGCCAAGAGTGAGGCCTGTATTATGACCACAGGATCCTCTCTGCTGTGTGTGAACAGTGTAGTCCTGAGGGCTTCAATAAACCTGGACAAACTTACAAATGACCCCTGACTTCCCTTTAGTGTTTGGCATATAAAATATTGATGTCTTGTAAAAGAAAAACTAATTAAAGTGATAAAAACATTAAAAATACATAAGCGAAAATAGGTACTTTTGACTGGGGTCATTAGTGACCCCGATATGTGTTGGTTTGTTAAATTGACATTTGAAAACCAAAAACAACTTTGACAACATGAAATCATAGACAAGTCGCCTGACAAAGTTGTGAAAAATCAGAGCAATAGAAATAAAGCATCTCTGAGATATGACAAAAAATATACATCCAGGGTCAGGTTTTTTCTCACGTTGTCAGATGAGGGTTAAAAAGAATTTTATTCTACGTTCAATCGTTCTTTTTTATCAACAGTTGAGAGATGGTGCTTTTCACCAAAAATGAACAAAAAGCTGAGAAAAAGACATTTTTGTAAAAAAAAAAAAAAAAAAAAAAAAAAAAAAACATAAATAAAAATATATTGCCCACTGGGGCAATCCTTTATTTCATTTTTCCCTTTTTTTTACAGATGCATTCCTGGCATTATGAGAGCAGGTGCTGTGTTGTCAGCTTTCTGGTCTGGGTTAAATAAAGTTATCAGATGCATCACACTACCACAAACTAACAAACATGACAACAGTATAAATGAGATTTAGCCTGTTGGTGCTGCACTGCTCCGCTCGTCCTGCTGGGGGCGCTGTATGAAATGTTGCATTCTGTCCTGTTTCCGGGGACTTCTTCTTCACTTGATTTTCATGTAGCTAGTACTGTACTCATTGCAAAACAACCCCCTGTTTCCGGTAGCAGTGAAAACACAAAAACCCAGAAGTACTCATGACTGGCAGTGAAGTGTGATGTCATGAATCATTGGCTGTCAAAGAGCGAGTCTCCCAGTACCTACCTGATATAAACTTTCATGTCATTAGCATTATTTTGTGATATGCTTTTCGTTCATCAGATAAATCCACTGAGGAAATCAAGCTAATTTTCTGGATTCAATGGCTAATGGCTGTCTAAAAAGGAGCAATGCATGCTGGGATGTAATTGGATAAATGGAAGTCATGTCTAGTTATCATCTTAAAATTCTACATAAGATGTTTAAGCATGTTAGATTTATTTTTAGTTACCATAAGCTCAACCCTTCATCACTGTTTTGAAATGTATTATTTCTTAACTCTGGCCTCATATATTTCAGTCTAATGCACTGGTGTTAAATAGCTCATGTGTTGTGTGGGGCATGTTCTGTTTTCAACCCAACATGTCAGTGTGTTCCTGTGAATGACTGACATTACAAAAGATTATATGTGAGGAAAACATCGATGAAGGAAATAAGCAGGTTTGGATGGCTGCTGACACTTTCCAGACTGGGCTATAATTAAGAAAGAAAAAAAGTCATAATGTAGTGTAGCATTTGTGGTGTACCTTCAGTGATTTGAAGACACTCAGTTTGTTCACAACCCCAGAGGAATGTTGAGTATTGCCTTAGCCTGACCACAACCAGACTTTTATGAAAAGAGTAAACTGCAGTTGCAATAAGAAATATTGAAACCCCTAATGATTTTATGGATTTATAAATTAAAGATTTTTCAAGAAGATCCTGGAACGTCCTGGAGTTGCCTTCTCAGTCACTAGACTTAAATCTCAAAAAAATCTTTGCCAGCAACCACAGCCTTCCTTGGCGTCGTGGGTTCAAGTCCGGACACCAACCCTTTTATAAATTTGCTAATTGCGACCATTCAAGATAGAAGTTATAAAATTTAAAGGTTGCCCACAAAGAGGCACAGTGGTAGAGTGGTGAGCATTCTCACATCACAGCAAGAAGGTTTCAGGTTCGACTCTCGGACCATGTGGGGCCTTTCCATGTGGCGTTTGTCAGTTCTCTCCATGTCTGTGTGGGTCTCCTCCAGGTTTCCTCCAGGTACTCTTGACCAGGATCTGGGATCAAAATCTGGAGAAGAGTCCCCAGGTGATGCACTGTGGTTGTCAACTAGGACAGGTGGATGGGTTAAAGCAGTGATTCTCAACCTGGGGATCGGAATCACCACTAGGGGTCGCCATAGCTCCACAGTGCGTTGTGAGGTCCTCTTGAATAGGAGCTAGGACTAAATGACTAATGCTAGAATATAGCAATATATCAACAGATAAAATGCGAGTCACTTAGAAAAAAGGTTGGAAACATAGACAGAATAGAACATAGACAACAAAACAAAGGTTTACACTGGGAAATGTTACACTTTTATGCACAAACACTAAATCTTTTTGCTTTTTCAGCCATTTGTTGCCCCTGTCCAACTATTTTGAGACTTGTACCAGGCATCAAATTTGAAATGAGCTAATTTTGTGCATAAAAGTGTAATATTTGTCATGTTATCTATGTTCTATTGTGAATAAAATATTGGCTAATGTGATTTAAAAGTCTTTTACTGTCATTTTATTAAAAAAACAAACAAAAAACAAACAAGCAAAAAATGTCCCAATGTTTATGAAATTCAAGTTGTACATGATTATAACATGTTTTGAGGTGAGGGGCTTCAACATTTCTGATTATAACTGTATACTGTATATACTTCCTACACACCTAGCTAACACACCTGTACTACTGCTGCACGTACATGGGTCAGTGAGAGTGTAAGAATCCGATGTGGAGTATTGTTTGTAGTTGACTTGGAGCAGTATTCCTGGCAGAAGCCTGTCTCTGTGAGTGAGAGGGTTAGCAGCGGCGCAGAGAGCGGTGGTCAGCGGTTTGATCTTTCGCTCCACTGCCTGTCTGGAACTTGCCGTTGGAAATTTGGCTTCTTTCAAGTGGACTGTGAAGCCAGGCTCATGATGCACTTTGGTTCCTGGAACACTGGACAGCTGAGTCCATCTGCAGGTTTTAGGCCCTACACTTCCTCTGGCTCATTCACTCTGTTGACTTGACCGACTCTTATGACCCCAGTCTTTTATCTCTGTTCTGTTGGGTTTTTTTTTTTTGTTGTTGTTGTTGTTGTTTTTTGTTTTCCTTTTCAAAGTGCACTTGTCTGTGTACTTAACACCCACACTAGTTCGGAGCTACTGTACGTCCATACTAATTCATGTAAATTTTAGTTTGTGGAAAACAAATCTTAAAAAAAAACTCTTTAAAACTATGAAGCTCGCTTATAATGTTGCTTACAATGATGCCTTAAGGATTCTGCTCAACAAACCCAGGTCCAGTAGTTCCAGTTTTCTGTTTTCTACTGATCATGTCAGTACCTTTCAGGCTCTAATGAGAAATCTGATGTACAGATTTATCGTGATTTATCAGATTTATTATGCTGGTCAATCTCAATTTTAATGCAGTGTGGTACCTTTCTGTGGAAACATTGCTATGAGTGTCTTTTATCATTTTTTCTCTTCCTTTCTATTGTATATGTTTTGTGTAGGGTTTGTCTTGTGATGCTTTTTATACGGACCATGAGTCTGACAATAAAGATGATGATAATGATGAGGCAGCGTTCTTCTGCATCCTGTTTAGAAATTCAATTCAGTTTTATATTTAAAGCCCAATTTCACAAACACAGTTGCCTCAGAGGGGTTTGCAGAAATTCAAAAGGAATAGGCAAAAAAAACAAACAATGTCAATATCTGTTTCGGCCCTGGTGGAGAAGGAACTGAGCCAGAAGCTAAACCAATATTTCTGTCACCTATGATCAGAGTTGTGGGTTGTGACTCAGTAAATTGGTTCCCAAACTTTTTTGTCTTGTGTACCCCCCCTGGGCTTTTTGCCATACCACGAGTACCCCCTCCCCCCACTCAAACAGGTTGATGATTCTTTAAAAAGTAGTAATATATTAAAACCTATGATAACTAATTATGAATAAATAAAAATAAAATATAATAAAACATAGAAAATTAGAATCTAATAAAATAAATAGTTTACATTTTTTTAACTCAAAGGAAAATAAAAAATAACCTGCCTTCAAAATACAAAATACATAATATAACAATATTAACTGTTACATTTACTTAATATATTATATAATTTATGTTCAAAATAAAATTAGATAATGATTTCTAATTCATAAGAAATATTCTACAAAGAAAAGTTTATTATTTGAAACCACTTTAAACATTATAATTTTTTTTTTATTGAAAATGAATTAAAATATATTCAAATCATATTTTTTCACTTATTTTATCTGTCAATAGACATTGGGCTTTCATAGGTTTCAGTACTTTAATATGAAAAGGTTGCAAATATTTTCTCATCATCTTGGAAATAAATTGTGAAATAACTCCACATACCCCCTGCAAAGTGCCCATGTACCTCTAGGGATCCCTGTACCCCTGGTTGGGAAACACTGACCTAGTAAATAAGGTATCAGATATAAGCTTTCAATATGAGCTTTCTGTATAGTGGTGGCTGGACACTTCTCCAGAGATAGTGTGAAGAACCCGTGCTTCTCTACGTGAAGAGGAGCCTGCAGATATTGCTTGGGCATCTGTTTCAGAAATGTCCAGGATATTTTCCTGGGGATGTGTTCTTGCATGGCCTGTTGAACTTTGCAGGGACGTCAGAGCAGCAAAGTCATTTTACGTGCGTCTGTTTAAAAAGCATCAATTTCTATTCAGGGCCGGCCCTTCCTTTAGACCAGGGTTGTCCAAACTTTTTTTCAAAGAGGGCCAGATTTGAAGATGTGCAAATCTTCAAGGTTTGACAGTCCCTCTTGATGTTGTCAAGTCGCTGAATTCACATAAAGTATACATTTAATACACACTGTTTATTTTGTATTTTTAAAAGTATTATAAGTATAGTTTTCAATAACCATAAATAAACTTTTTTTTTTTGACAACACAATCTAAAAGAATTCCCAACAAAATAAAATCTTTAAACATAAAAACTGCAATTATTTTTTAACAAGCTAATTTGAAAAAGCACAGCATAGAGATGAGATGCACAAATGTACAGACAAAAGTAAGGAAACACTGTACGGAAGTGCTGGCAGGCCTTAAGTAATGCATTTTATCATAGAAGCTGAGGGCCATATGAAAACTCTACATGTGCCACAAATGGCCCCCAGGCCGCACTTTGGACATCTCAGCTTTAGACAAACTAAGCAGCTGCAGGGGGCTCCACAAACCTTTGAGGGCCCCAAGGCATATATATTGTTTGCTTATGTGATTAACTTTATTTGATTAATATTCTGGTTATAATATTCTCCGTGTATTCTCTGTGTCAAAGGGATAAAATTCTGAAAATAATGAAATATTTAGTGTTTATGGTCAGGGCGAAAGCTGATTAAAAGATTGATTTTTTTTATGATGTTTTATAACTGGGACAATTTTGTGACTTAAAAGTAACATTGTAACTTTTTAAAACTGCCTCACCTGAGCCCACACCACCTCTACTTTTATTTGCTTTAGTTTTGTACGGTACAGCACTCACACACTACAGCACACCTACCGCAACCGTGCACGCACCCACACTACTGATACTACTGACAAACACAACTCATCAATTCATCTTTTAAATACTGTAACTTTATTTTAAATAAAAAAGAAGTATTTTTGGTACCTTTCTGCAGATCATGACGACTTTGTTTACAGGTTGCAGCCCTGTCACTTTTCGGATGGAAAAAATGTATCATCTATAAAACAAAATGAGGTGCTTTCACTGGTTTTAAGTATTTTACAAAAGTCAGTTTATCCTTGAGTCTGAAAGAACATTCTGATCAAAAGTAGTGTGGGCAAAATATGAAAGTGTGTCTAAAGGCATGCCAGCAGGTAAGAGTTTATGTAACTGTGATGTAAAAGTCAGTTACTGACGGCGTCTCTTCTCCAGGATTCTGTCGCACGTCCATCAGCACACACATGGAGGTGACTTTGAAAAGTGCAGGCAATCCGAAAAGTAAGCCTCCAACAGCGCAGAGTGCATTAGACGCACAAATTACAAGCTGCGGGAGGAAGACAGAATGTCAAGTGTGAAAGAGCGAAAGAGGCAACCGTACTTTTCAGGGACACAACATCTGAGTTTCCACATTATCACGTCACTTCAGGCTCTCAAGAAAAGACAAGCAACACTCCATAAGAAAGACACATTGTTCCATGCAGAGCTAGTTTTGCCCACAACGGGACCAAGAAATTTCATGAGATCCATCAGGTGCTCTTCAGGCGTTTTGCAGGGCTGCACAGCAGAACAGTCTAGTTTTCTTTTACCATGATAATAATTCTTTGATGGTCCTGTGCTGCAGTAGCCTGGCCCTCCGCCCCCTCCTTCTTTCTTTTCCAAAGCAGGACAGTCTGGTTCCTCTCTCGCAGCGGAGTGTTTCTCTCCAGTCAATTTGGAAGTGGACTGTCACAGTCGTTTATCTGCAGCACATCTCACAAATATGGAAGCTAACCAAGGTAGTGCTGGCGACCAAGCTAATTTAATAACTTCTCTGACCTGTCTAACAACATTTAATGCTTTCCTTCATCACCTGTTACCATAGACTGTCACCATAGAAATGAAATTTAAGCAAAGGGATATCATATCATGAAGCACTGCAGCACAGGACCATGACAATATTTAAAGTTACACTGAGCTGTATTGCATTTGCAAATTTCATAAAAATGTCCTCAGATACCAGGTTATGTCATGTTTAACCCTCAGGCATCACTATGGACATTTTTGTCCATTTGACTGTTTGATTGGCCATCATTTTGTCTGT
The DNA here is from genome assembly GCA_020698575.1 of Bostrychus sinensis. Classification (NCBI taxonomy): domain Eukaryota; kingdom Metazoa; phylum Chordata; class Actinopteri; order Gobiiformes; family Eleotridae; genus Bostrychus; species Bostrychus sinensis. Next base: position 35,494,334 of record CM036248.1, read on the forward strand.
GTTACTGCTAATGGAACACATTTTTGTTATAAAGGCTCTCTCTTAACATAGTTTGGAAGTTTTTTTTTATCTTATTATTTATTTATTTATCTAACAGAGCATTAGAACACTGTGAAACAAATTTCCTATCCTCTTGTGATCTTAAGGACATAAATGTCCACTTCCAAAAACATACTAATAAAAATTTCCTGGATTAATATTTTTTGTGCCTTTTTCTGCATAGATCTATTAAACAACTTCAGTCCTGCTTAAAACTATCCTGCTGAAAAAAAAAGAGAGGATAGGAAAGGAGAAGAGGATTTTAACCCCTCAAATGCAACCTTCAAAACCTAAAGTAACTTAAAAAGTAACAAGAAAAACACAAAAAAACATATTTTTTTCCCACCAAACAGATGTTTTCATTGCAATATTTTTCAAAGTGTCTTGGGTAGGTTGAAAATGATCCAAAATATTGGCTTTGGTGCATTCTTAGTTTTTGTGTAGCGTCAGACTGAAATTCACACTCACACGTGACCTGACCGGACAAAATGTCTTGACTTCCATTAAAAACAAATTTTTAAATCTCATGACAGTATAAAATTGTGCATTCTGTAATATCAGCATTTCATTTTGACAAAAAAAGAGTAAAATTTGACATTTTTACTGTATTTTATTAGATTCAACCTTTTTTTCCCCTATTGTAGGCAAGCAAATACAATTACTGTATTTTTTTCCATAGAATATAATGGGGCCATGTGATTACCAGGAGAGGTGACTACTTTTTTGATCTCTTTGTAATCACATTAAATAATCATGATTTTTGTGATGAAGGGGTTTCATTTTTGAGAAAACTAGTACAATTTGACATTTTTACAGTTCATCACTAAAATCATCATTATAGGCCAATGATAACACCTTGACTGAAATTGTTTAGAAGAGTTAGGCAGAAAAAAAAGAAAAAAATATTAATCCAGTCAATTTTTATAGCAGTATTTTGGAAGTGGACATTTATGTCTTTAAGGTCAAGTGTATAGTAAATTGAAGTGATGCCTAAGGGTCAAATCAAATATTAGTTTTACTGATAACAATGGTACAGTTGATTTATTCATGAGTAAAAAAAAATAAATTTCCTAACCATTTCAGCACTATTTCAGCAATTAGCCTCTATCCCTGCAAAATACTTATTGGTCATGCTCATTTATCTGCTAGCTTTGTGTTGCTAACAGTCGCACTAAGGGCTCTTTTCCACAACAGCGCTGGACAGAAAAAAACAACAGTCACGCTGCCCACGATTTGCATTTACACAAAAACGCTGAGGTGTGAAAAAAACTAGAGTTGGTTTGAATGAACTTTAGTACCCGTATTTGTACAGCAAACGATGCTGTGGGCCCCGCAAATGCTTTACACCACACAGTCAGTAAACAGCAGAGGAAATCGTAGTTTCGGTCTGCAAATTCAAAACTATTTTAAGATCATGTGGTTTTCTGGAGCCGTGCTGATAAAGTTTTCAGTAAAAGTCAGTACTTATACAGATATTACTGACAGTCATGTGACTAAATATGAACATATGAGACATACGCTAACATGCTGCCAGATTAGCCTGTTACGTCACTCTTTTCATTGAGTGCACTGTTTCCACAGTTTACACATGTGCGGCGCAGCTCTGAGTAATAAAGCATTACTCATTACTCAGCTACAGGATTTGAAATAAAAGTGGATAAAATTATTTTCTTTTTCTGATGACTATCCATCCTCCAGCCAGGCTGCATCAGACAGGAGGAGGACTGGGAATCCAGTGACTCCAATGAAGAATATAGCCATGCATCAGATCCAGAATTGAATCCAGATTGTTCAGGCCTTGATTCATCTTCCAGTGATGAGGCAGGCATTCAGTGACAATGCTTCATCACCATCAACACTTTCAGATTCAGAAGCACATACAAGAAGGGGAGTTAAAGAAAGAGGCAAGTGCATCAGAAAACACTAGAACACCAACACCTACTCAAAAATAAAAAGGATAAAACCGAGAACCACAAAAGAGGTCAAAACAGTCACTATCAAAGTCTGTTCTACAAGGAAGATGGCAAACGATCTTGGGACAAAAAATATGACTGCCTTTATTGCGAAAAGGCATACTCAAAAATGGCAAGACATTTAGAAAGAAAACATTTGGCCATAAAAGATGTAGCATAAGCCTTTAGTTTTTTGTTGAGATCAAAAGAGAAAAAAAAATATTTTGGAGCAACTTTGTAACAAGGAGACTTCAAGCACAAAGTCTTGGAAAATGGCAAAGGACAGCTAGTTACATGGAGGCAACCTTCTCAAAAATCCTGTTGAGGATTATTCACCATGCATATATTGTTATGGCATCTTTGCAAAAAAAGAATTATGGAACCATCAGGTTTCAAGCAGAACAAAAAAAAATGTGTGGGAATGAAGGTAAACACATAGGAAGAAGAGTTCAAAGTCATGCTGCATCACTGCTTCCAATTGCATCATCTTCTTGTGGATGTCAACAGATCATCAATAACATAAGGCAAGATGATGTGTCTTTTCACATCAGGGGTGATGATTTGATGTGCAGCTATTGAGAATCACTCCAAAACATGGCCGTATGCAGTCAAGGCACCAATACATCACACAAAGAATGAGATAACTTGGACGATTGATGTTAGTTGCAAAAGAAAAGACCTTTGTGCACCATTAAAGTTTCAGTTTGTTCTTAATGTGGCACAGAGGCTTACAGAATTTAGTCCAGGTATAAATGAATATGGTAAACTATGAACAGTAGTTAAAACTGGAATTTGTCTCAAAGGAACTATTGAAGTACTGATAGGACAAACGTATGAACGTAGGAATGCTGATGACAAAGCAGATAAAGAAGCAAAAGAAAAAAAAAAAGGAACATTTGGACAAAAACTGGAAAATCCACGTTATAGTCAGTGCACATTAAACAATGCAAGAAAAAAGATGGAACAAACAAGACGACACAACTCAAAAGATGTGATGACTGAGGGAACATCTCAGGATGGTGAAACAGCAAAAGAGAAACTAAGCACAAAAGCAAGAGTGATAGCCTACAAAATGTTAAGTGAGGTGGTCCTGGCACAGGTCATTGTGTTCAACAAAAGGCATGAAGGGGAGGCATCACGGTTGACCTTGGAGGCGTACAAAACAGCCTGTGAAAGAATCTATTGATCTGTTAATTAAAAGAAGGCAAGATGCTGGGATTCCATCTGAAAACCCACATCTCTTTGCAAGAACAGGTGCAACGACGAACATACATGAAAGTGATATGCAGAAATATGCAGAGGCAAGCCATGCAGAGAACCCAGACCTCCTTAGATCAACCATCCCTCAGGCATCACTAAGGACATTTACATCCAATTTGGGCATTTCTTTTCTCGTTGGTTGGCCATCATTTATTTCTGTGTTAATGCTAATGGCACACATTTGTGTAATAAAACCTCTCTCTTGACATAGTTTGGAACTCTTTTTTTTTTTTTTTCTAATAACACATTAGTACACTGTGAAACAAATTGACTATACCTGTGTGACCTTAAGGACATAAATGTCCATTTCCCAAAAACAAATTAACAGGTTAATTTTTTTTTCAGCTTTTTTGTGCATAGATCTCTTAAACAACTTCAGTCCTGCTCAAAACTATCAAATATTCCAATATTTTTGGGGGATTTTAACCTTTTAAATGCCAATTTCAAAACTTTAAATCGCTTTATGAAAAAACACAAAAAAACATGATTGATGATATCATGATTATTTTATGTAAGAGGATGAGTTTTAATGTGATGCTACACAAAAACTAACGATTCACCAAAGCCAATATTTTGGATAATCTTCAACCTACTTCAGACACATTTGAAAAAAAATCATCATGACCCCCCAACATCTATTTTGTGGCGGAAAAATGTTTTTTTGTTTGTTTGTTTGTTTTCATAAACAGCAACAGAGACTATATATTCAAACTGGCAATTAAAGGGTTAAAATCCTCAAAATTATTGAATGTTTAATAAAACGAGACTGAAGTTGTTAAAAAAATTGCAGAAAAAAGCAGAAAAAAAAATTCAGCCAATTTTTATAGCAGTTTCTAGGAAGTGAACATTTAATTAAAGTGACACCTGAGGGTTAAGAAAGCAGGTTGCCACTCTCTGCCAGCCTTTAGATATCAGTGAACAAGAAGTCGTCTAAATGGCCCCTGAATAGGCATCACACTCTGCCCTATCGATCCCCCACTGCTCAGTAAAAGCACTCACGCATTTTCCTCTCATGTCTGAACACGAATCCTTCATGCGCTTGTGTGAACTAAAATCTTGTAGGCAGCTCATGTAGTGTTGTCAGATAGTAGTTGCTTTTGCCCCTTCTGTCTGATGCCTTCCTCTAGACCATGCCTCAGTTGTGGGAGAGGGTGTATGCTCCCCCATCCTGGTGTATGGTCCTCGATGCACATTTCCAGATTTTGATGGCCTCTTTGATCCAGCAGTGACACTTGGTGATACAAACAATCTATATTATTCTATTTTGAGAAAAGCGAAATATCTTTTAATTATAATTTTTCATCCATTGGCAGATGACTTACTGCCAGTCTAGCAGCCAATGTAAGGGGCTTCAAACAACTTTCAAACTGTTGTCCCATTGCCAGTACGTGAAACTTTCTTTGTGCTGGTATGGATTATAGCTCAATAACACCTAATAGTCTCTGTACAGGCTTTAGATACCTTTACACCGTTGTTCTCTGTGTTTTCGGCCTCAGATGCCTCTAAGGTCAGCTGAGTTCCTTTGTAGACCTGGTTTCTCGGGCTGGGATCGATGGAGCCCCGCTGAGTCAGACTACAGCGCCTGAGTAAGTGCTAGTTCAGCACAGGCCAGCATTAAAGACCTACAAACTGGTAACAAGTCATTAGCAGCACAACACGCTGAGAGTCGGGAAATACTTCAAAGTTGGCAAAGGGGAGAAAAAACAAAATGTCTTCAATGTTGCAGATTCTTTACAGCAGGCTCCAGAGGTCAAGGCAAAAATTTGTATTTAAGCAAAAGTGCACTTACTAAACATTCTCAAGTAGAAGTTAAAAGAAGTAGTCAACAAAATGAGATGAGATCAAATGTTATTGTCATTATAAAGTATCATGTAGAAGGCAGCAAAATTATTCTGTAACTAGAAGTACGAAGATAAAAGATACTCTTAGCAATATTAAATTGTGCAATGGATGCAAAGTTAGGGTGACCAGATGTCTGTGTTTAACTGGGACAGTCTCAGTTTTAGGCTCCCTGTCTTATGTCCAAAGACATATCTATAAAAACAATGTAGATAATAGGTTCCAGTTTTTAACAAACCACCTCCCAGTTGTCCTCATTTTAAGCAATAGAAAACTAAAAACACATTTGTCTGACTTTTGTCACTAAATGTATTTACCATGTCATTTTTGTTAATAAATTACCATCAAATGCAACTTAAGCCCGAGCTTCATGTATATGAATATTTACGAAGCATTTACAGCCAAGCCTATACAAACTGCTTATAAATAGTATATGCATCCACTAAATCCACTAGATTATTGGCTCTCAACTTGTGGGCTGAGTACCATTGGCGGTCCGTGGGCTTCTTTTGGTGGTAATAATAATAATAATAATGATATTATTATTATTATTATTAGAAGCACTCGGATAGTGCAGACCTCTGCCAAGCCATAGAGTCACTCACCTGTGAAAAGAAAGGAATCTAGCTCAATAAATATTAAAGATGCAACAAATCTGTGAACATACTACTGAAAAAGAAAAACCTCACCTTTTGTTTGGCGTTATTTGCAAGTGTGTAGTTAAATTTTTTGCTGTGCAGTATCCAATTTCATCTGTACCACTTAATATTTAAAACTTCTGGAGCACCAACACCAGAATATGAACATGATCCGGGCCAAACTATGTCAGATTGTAACATCTACCATGATGTCATCTTGTAATTATTTGCCAATGATTCTGGGCAGTATTTTTGTTGAGTTAGAAGCTGTAATGGCAAAATTATCCCCATTTCCCAATAATAATATAGAATCTTTTAAAAAATTCCTGGATCCAGATGGTAATCACGTGTTCCATTTCTGACGTCTTGAAAATTTCATCAAAATTAATCCATAACTTTTTGAGTTATGTTTCTAACAAACAATCAAACAAATACCCCTGAAAACATTACCTCTTTGGCAGAGGTAATAATCTGTCACTTTTATTTAGCTCCTTTCTGTCTGCTGGATTTCCCTCCATGTATTTGTAGAAAGTTTTTTCTGCTGTTTGGCTGCTCTGCCATGACAAAAATTGAGAACTAAAGCTAGCTCACTAGCTCGTTGTTTTGCTAACCGCAATGTGTCGCTTTCTTGCAAGACTCGAGACTTCTGTGACACCAGGTCAGCGACACTTATATCGTACCTGCAAGTGTTGTTTTGGGCAATGGAAGGCTTCTCTGGACACTCAGTCTCTTTACAATGAGCTGTATTATTCCTTCACTTCTCAGTCACACTCAGGGGTGAATCGGCTCCCTACTCTCTCACCCTATGCACTTCCACTCGATTTGCGCATTCACCCAAAGGGTCTGCCACATTATGGGCTGTCCGAAACTGATCGATTGTTGAGGTTGAAGGGTTTATTAGGAGCTGTGTGGGACACTGCACTTAAGCTCGGTGTGCAAGCTGCTTCATACAAGTCAAGTTCTGCATTTCTCAGAGTGTAAACATGTCAACCTAGACAATCATTACTGTCTTGAAGACTTAACTAAAGAGAACATGTTATTAAGACCAAATGTGGAAAACCCCTTACGTGTAAGTTTGGCATGCAGTACATTCACTTGTAAAATGAGCCCAGGTGGATCAACACTGATAAAACTCAATATACGTCGTTGTCCTCAATGATATGCTACCTATACTGTTTCATATTAAACTTGTGAATATTGGCGACAGTTGGAGGCTGTGCTTGGAGCGTGCCCAGTGTAAAGGGCTGTCGCTGGTTCTGTCAGAGCGAGGGCAGTGCGTCTGAAAGCAATGCATCTCATGCTGTGATGAAGGGAACTGTGCTCAGCTGCAAGTATGGTGAGGAAATAGAGGTTGGTTTTGGAAAGGGGTCATCATACTAACTCATTCATACAGGCAAGGAAAGTGAGGCATCTTGCCTAGGAACACAACCAGTAGGAACTGGGGAGAGTAGGATTTGAACTGCCAACTTTCTGGTTATTGGACAATCGCTCTTCCTCCTGTCACTGGTACTGGTACTCAGGAGTCTTTTGCAGTTTAAGTCTTGATTTAGACTACTTTAATTTTCCATGTCCTGGCACAGTTTATTTTAGTCCTAGAATTTGTTGTTTTTCCCTATTTAATAATGCTTTTTTGTGGCTCAATCCCTATTTTGTTTCCCATTTAGACCTGGCTTCATCCAGAATTAGGCTCATTTTAGCTCATTAAAGATGGTACTTGGAAAGACAAATATTTGTACTTTGTGTGAAATGTTTACGACTTTGAAGTGTGTCAATGTTTCCACAACCCATTGTTCCCACCTAACCCCTAACTCCTAATCCCAAATCTTATATATGTGGGAACATTGAGTTGTAGGAACAATGGGCCTAAATTTGAAAAAAGCCTTGCAATGGGCTGTGGGAAAGGACCTTTGTGAAGGCATTGCTCTTTTGCTTGACCCTACCTGCTAGTACTGCTGGAGATGAAATATTTCCTGTATTAAACAAGTAAATGGTCACTGAGTGTGGACTGGCTGGGGGCAAATGGGCAGACATTTTGACGGAGTGGTGCTGCAAGGTAGAAATAGCAAAGTTGTGAAAAGGATTAAGGAGGCAGCGTGTTAAAACATACAGTATGGCAAGATCTACAGTCTGTTCTTGGAGAAACAGTGTGGACAGTGAAGTTGTGGAGTTCTGTTTTAAAGAGCCAAAACTGGTGAGTAAAGTAAAGCAGTAACTTTTCTTGTTTCTTTTCTGTTTTTGCCTCATTTTTCTCTATGGAGCCCCCCTACATTTTGGAGAGTAAAGCACTCTAGTAAATCCTAACAAATCAGTTAACCCCTTGTTTGGCTTTACTTTAATTTTCCTCTTTGTGTATCTGTAGAACGTTAATTTTTCCATTTCGCCACTGTGCCGTGACAAAATTGAGAAATGAAGCCATTTCTAGCTTGTTGTTTTATTGTCTTTTACGTTTAAAATGTTTGTGTTTTACTTTTTAATTATTTACACTATTTTATGATACTTAGTTATGTGTGCTTGTTTTTATTGAAGTGGTGTTGTTTTCTGTGAAGGACATTGGAGACTTTGTGTTGGTAAAATGTGCTATGTGGATTGGATTGTTGTTTGACTCTAACCACAATGTGCCACTTTCTTGCGAGACTCAAAATTTCCGTGACTCAGGGTCGGCGGCGCTCAGACTTGCATGTGTTGTTTTCAGCCCAGACACAGCAGGGCACCATTATTTATTTAACCATCTCACAGACTCCAAAACTGTTTATCTAAGGTACTTTGAAAGAGGCCTTCAAAGCAGCCTATTTTAAAACTTGCAAAAGAAGTAAACAGTGCTAAATTATTGCACAACACAGCATGTATTAACAGTTTGCATTTAGCTTTAGCTAGAATTTAGCACAAGTAGCATCACACATTTATGAAAATGGCTGCAGAGAAGCTGTTATTGTTCACATATCTATAGTGTAAGCATGTGTCTTCTTACTGTTGCCAAACTTTAAAACAGTCACAATGTGGTACAGGGAGGCATTCAGGGTCTTCCCAATGGTGTGGCTCAAGACCCAAAGAAGGGTCCTTGGGCACTGCAGTTACCCACTGCTCCTGACAGGTTGCCCCAGACACATTGAAGGATGGGTCAAATGCAGTGAACAAATGTTCCTATGGGGACAATAAAGTCTACCTTACCTTACCTTCTTACTGGTGCCAAATGTTAAAACAGAAAAATGTTAAAGAAATTAGAATTATTAAAATAAAAAATAAAAAAAAAGGAGGGGGTGGGGGGACTTTGGTGCATAGAGCATACACATATATTTGGTAAAAATTGTCTGGCTCTGGTGCTCATTCTCCAGTCATGTGTTTGCTTTTGGTTACCCTAATCTCCATGCTTACAGCCCAATACTTGCTTAATTATCTCAAATCCCCTGATAATCTTCCCAACTCATTCCAAATTCACTTATTCTCCATCCCCTCTTCTTCTCCTTGTGTACGAGGCCTCATTTGGCATGTGACAGAGCAAACATATCTGTCAACCATCCCCCGGACCTCCTGATGGCATATGAACCACAAAACTGACAAACATGCACATATTTGTCTGCAGAGTTTTTGCCAATATGTGAAACAATCCCATTCCATATTTAACAATGAATCTGAATGAGATAGTGCAGAATCATTTAGCAGACTCACAGCTGACATTAGCAGGTGTTAAAGACCTCCATAACGTTTATCGCTGCTGCTCTGAATGGTACATGCACGCAGAATAAATGCCATCTCTGGGTGGTTTATGAGCGGAGAAGGCCTCCCCCGACCTCAGACTGAGGATGGATGAACAGAACAGGTCATAAAAAACAAACGTGGAGCAGACAAACGCTGACTGCCTATAAGACAAAGTGAGGGACAAAAGCCTTAGAGGAGAATGGTTCAGGCCTGATTCCCATTACTAAAAGTAAAAAGCAAAAAGTATATCACTTTAGGGGGTGAGGTGGCAAAAGTGGGACACTTTTTTTCACTAATCATGGTGCATTTGAACTCACTAAGTAACAGAAAATTGTATGGATTTCAGAAACTTTTATGTCATGTAGGCTAATTTTAAGTACATGACTGGCAAGCCCCAGTCTGTCAGGATTGGGAACAGCACTTCAGCCAGCATCATCATGAACATTGGCACTCCACAGGGCTGTGTCCTCAGCCCCATCCTCTACACCCTGTCTCCTGGAGAACACCATCCTGAAGTTTGCAAATGACACTGCAGTGATAGGATGTATCACTGGTGGGGACGAAGGGGTCTGCAGGAGGGAGGTGGCATGGTGTGAGGACAGCAACCTCACCCTCAACAAGGACAAAATGAAGGAGCTGAAAATGGACATGAGGAAGGAGAGGAGTCCTCATCAGCCACTGTCTATTTGGGAGCTGGAAGTGGAGAGGGTGAGCAACTTCAGGTACCTGGGGCTCCACATCAGTGAGGACTTCACCTGGACCCTCAACACTACACAGCTGGTGAAGAAACCTCAACAGCGGCTGTACTTCCTGAGGAGGCTGAGGAAATTTGGCACGTCGCCAAAGAGCCTCAGCAAGTTCTACAGCTGCATCACTGTGCGGTACAGCAGCACTACTGTCATGGACCGCAGATGTCTGCAGAGAGTGGTGAAGACTGCTGCAGAGATCACCAGGACTCCACTGCCCTCTCTGCAGAGTATCTACAAGCACAGAGTCCACAGGAGAGTGGCCTCCATCATCAAGGACCACCCCCACCCCCAACATGGACTGTTCACACTTCTACCCTCAGGCTGGAGGTATAGAAGTGTGAAACGCAGGAAAAACAAACTCAAAACTCTTTTGTTTCCTATGCTATCAGACTCCTAAACAGCTGACAGGAGTTGTAATAATGGACTACTTCATGCAGTATACTTCCTTGTTGACATTTACATTTCAATTCACACACTGTTAATTGCACAGGGGTCTGTTTCTGCACCTTTATATTTGCAGATAATTACATCTGTCAGTTTGCACATGCAAGTCATTCATTCACTGCTGACTGTTGCACAACAGCTAATGTAGCTCACTACCTCGCACATTTATGTACATAGTCTATACTTATGCAGAGTTTATATCTCTACTGTATAGTTAAAATTGTATTTTTTATTGTATTTTGCATAATTTAAATAGTTTATATTTCTATTGTATTTGCATGCTACTGTTAAATTAATAATGTTTCTTCCATACCTTTAAATTTTATGTGTCATTCAGTGTGGACAGCAAAGAAATAATTTCATTGTACAGGTAAACGTGTTTCTTTACACTGTATATGACAATAAATGATTTGAATCTTGAATCCTGAATGATGCAAGGGTTTACATTTTGAATTTGAATATTGGCAATTTATTAATAAAAATTACATAAATAATTTGTGACAAAAGTCTTAAGACAAATGTGTTTTAAGTTTCATATGCTTTTCTTGCTTACAAGTTTCATACGCTTAAAATGGGGACAACTGGGACATGATTTGTTGAAAACTGGGACATACTATAAGTGTTTTTACAGATATGTCTTTGGACATGGGACAAGAAGCTTAAAACTGGGACTGTCTCGGTTAAATAAGGACATTTGGTCACTTTATGCTAACTTTCTGCCAACTTTACAGGAGAAGCAAAAAAAAAAAAAAAGAGTTCACGCTGTATTAAATAAGTCATAAAATTGAAAATATCCACAGACACAAGTACTTATATAATAGTTTTACCCATTATATGACACATGTACTGAATACTGTATATCTTTTTTTTCTTTCTCTTTTTGGAAAGAAAGTCACATGCCTTTCTGGCTCTAACCTTTCATGCCATTTCTCAATAGAATGGTAATGGAGCTAAAGTGACTGTTCAGCCTGGAAGTCACCTTCGCTGTATTGCATAACCTTTTTCCTGCTGGGGTCAATTCAACTCAATTTCACCCAAAGTCACTTCAGCCTTTGATAACTAAAATGGTGAAAATTGGCACAGCTGATTTCCAAAAAGCTGAATACATTTGTACAGTACAGATGGGGTTGGTAAGGCATGGTATGGTTCAGACATTTCTGAAGAGGCTTTGTTGTGCAGTGTCTGCCACCTGAAGAGTGCCATCACACAAGTTCACCCAAAAGATGAGTTTCTATAGAAATAGAAATCATATTGGAAGCAGACTTTTATATGATTGCCAATACTTACTTAAAATATTGGTATAAAGAAGTAACTCAATCCTGGAGTGTAGTTGTAATACAGAAGCTGGAGGTAAAGCAATAAACTGCTCCAATAAACTATGAAAAGCCGCTTGAGTATTCATTCTGATATTGCTGATATCAGCCTTATTTTTTCTATAATTGTAAGCTTTTTTTGGGCACTAGGGCTACTAGCATCTTGTAATTTAGTCAACTAGTGCACTAGTAAGGACAAAACTGCTTACTAGTAGTACTAGTAGATGCCAAATTGCTCATTAGTACAACTGGTGGACACTTTTTGGCCTCACTAGTGCCACTAGTAGGTGGCAAAATGTTAACTAGTAATACTAGTAAGACAAAGTATGTCAACATGTACAACTAGTGAGGTTCAAAATAGTCACTAGTACAACTAGTGACTAGTAGTCTACTACTACTGCTAGTAACACGGTTTTGTCTACTAGTGAGGTTTATACTGTACTAGTAGACTAGTAAACACATTTGGTTTACAAGGAGCTGTAGTAAGGTCAGAGATGTTCACTAGTGACACTGGGACTACTAGTGGCAATATATTCTGAGTAGGGACTGGGGCATAAATTGAGTCTTACAGTTGGTTCTTTACACTGTCATTTCCACATTGGCCAATAAGAATCCTTGTCCGTCCTCCTTAGAGTCCACGAGTGCTACAAGTGTATTTAAAAGCTGCACTAGTGAGTAGCACTAGTGAGAAAAATTGTGTACTAAGAGAACTAGTGGACTCCGAAATGCTTGCTTGCACAAATATCTGTCATGTTAGTGCTTTCAGTTTGACAGTTGTTAACTAGTTGTACTAGAACACCACAGACAGCCAACTTGTGAATGAGTCAGATGTCATATTTCTATGGGTAAGGGCAAAATGCCTGTACTGTACTGTACTGTACTGTACTGTACTGTACAGTGCTAGTGTACTATTAAAAGTAGCAGCTTTTAAATAGACTTCTTCAGGAGTTATCACACGCTTCATCAGGAGAAACTGAACCAGTCCAGGCCAAACTAACCTAATTTATAGAACATTAATCAAAACAAAGCAAACAGATCACATAAAAAACAAACATGTAAGAGACAGACTGCTCCTGACCCAAAAACACAATGCTGGAGACAAACTTATTTTTTTTGTGGACAGAGGCTGCATTTGACAAAGACACATTGGACATTTACAACACCATAACTCTTACCTGACAACTTAGCTTCACCACCCATGGCACAGGCATCAGGAGGAGGAGTTCACAATGGCAACACAGAGAAAACAGGCCACAAACGTGACAGGCACAAAACGAGAAGCATGACACTTTACGGTTGACACGGTTCAGTTTTGTGCAGCTTCAGCAGAGCTCTGACAGTCCGCCTCGTCTCTCTGCATTTCCATTCACACTTACTGCCAGGGCCTTTTAATTCAACAGCATGATATATTTTCCTGAGCGGCAGCATAAAAGTCCTAATAACAGATGTGGCCCAGCTCTTCTTTGAGGAGTCTTTGTCATTTCAGGCTGATTTTCACCACTTGAGTTGATTCATTCACTGTGTTGCTTTTTTCTTTATGGCTCTCTCAGGGGGATTTTTTATGCCACTTTTATAGAGAAAAGTGCCAACACCAAAATACGGACGTCTGCTCTGAGCCCATTTGGTGCTTTTTTTGTTAAATATAAAAGAGACACTTTCTTTTCATTATCTGGACTTGTTGAAAGTCTTTTTTTTTTTTAAATACCACTGGTAAATATATACTGGAGCAAGAGTGAAAAGATCAAGTAAAGGTCAAGTTTATTGCTCATGGCGGAAGGGTAAATTTTATAAAATGTAGGTTCTTGTAGGATGTCTTTATACACAGTAAAATGGATGAAATTTGCCCGGATCATTGAAAACCATCACTTAGCCCATTTCCCAGCATCCATACATACAAACATAAATCTACATAAACCTCAAAATTTTTATTCTAGCTTTTATTTATACACATGCAAATGTGTATAAACCTTGATTTTAGCTTCTAACCTTCTTTTCCATGGTGGATATGGATCTTTATGGTTGCTCTTTGGTTGATAGCCAAGCTCCTCAAGGATCACTGCTGCTGAAGTGTATATCAGCTCATTGGTTTCAGTGATGGTCATCGTAGGTATTGTTCCCAAAGCTGCATTCACATCTTCCAGGAGACTTTCTGAAGGTACTTCACTCAGCCTGTGTAACTGGTGTCGGGGTTGCCTGGTCTTCATTTTAGCCATGATCTTATCTCTCAGGTCAGTTGCTGCCTCGCTCAGCTCGATGGTGCTTATTGGGGCTTCGTACCCAAATTCTGGATGGGGAGTTGGTGTTAACTCCCCTCTGACCTTGCGTCCTGGCTCCCCCTTGCCGTAGCATATGTGTTGTATCTCGTCAATCTCAAGTTGTGAAAGCAGGTGCCGCTTGTGGATGTTGGAACACTGAGCTACTAGTTGTTTAGCAGTGAGTGTTGATTGTGGGTTTCGAAGTTGCCATATTTCCCACATTCTCTTCATGTAACCCCTCTGACTAGGGTTACTGGAGTAGTAGCATTCCAACAGAGCCTTGTTCTCGCATCTCGTCCACTTCCGTCTTGTTCCAGTAGCCCACTTCTCATCAGGCTGCTCTGGTTCCCCAACACCTGACGCAGACCTTGTTTGACCGGGCGACGTCTGAGCCGGTATGTCTCGTAATTCATTGTCTCTCATCATCATTATATATGAGGTAGGCAATAGCGCAAAGGGTCTTGCCTAAGGACCCACACTGGAAGTTGGTATTTGCCTCGGCCGGGATGTGAACCCGGGTCCCCTGTGTGAAAGTCGGTTGACTAACTCACTATAAATATATATATATATATATATATATATATATATATATATATATATATATATATATATATATTAGGGCTGGGAATTGATAAAACAAATTAACAAATTAATCGCAAATCTGAAAAAAAATAATCGCGATTAATAACTTAATCGCAATTACTCGTATTATTAATTCATGTACAAACACAAAATTGTAAATTTAGAACATTTATTTTGAATTAACCTTCACATACTTTACTGTAAACTTGTGCAATGCAAACAAAACTTGCAAAGAAAATAAACTAATAGTCTCTTTGAGACCTGTAACTCAGACAAAGTTTGCCTAAATAAGGTACAACCAACAAATACACAAAACTTACCTAAAAAAGCATGTGTAATCTCTTTTAGAACTTTAACAAAAATAAGTTTAATTCTTCAATTAATAACAATTGTTGTGGTTCACAACAGTGTAAATACTATGAACTGTGTTACTCCAGTGGTAATTGAACTCATCCTTGCATAGACTGCACATAACTTTTGTTTTGTCTATATTGCTGTCTGGTGACGATTTGAAGTAGAATTGTTCATTTAGCAATGTGTCTTTTTGGTCACTCATGTTGCTTTAGCTCGTTCACTTGTTGCATTAGGCTCGTTCCAGATTAACTGCGCTTCACCTGGATTGTGAACGAGAGTGCACGGCCGCAATGAGAGGAGGGGAAATACGCCTGTACTGAAGTCGGACAGTTTGTGGCTCAGATCACGCACCATCACGCCCAAAATCCACTTCTCGCGTGTGTTGCTTTATCCAGGTCAAAACTGTGACTTTAGTCTGTATTTTTTTTAAAAAGAGGTGGGGGAAGAAGGAGAGGAGGGCAGTGAAGTGTCGGTGCGTTACGTTTCTGATCAGCACTAAACTCAGATCCAATCACCTGTCCATTCACCACTGACAGGTGTGCGTTTTCCCATCATGCACTGAGCCATGCAGCCTCCGCAGTTGCTCCTGACGAACTGCGGCGGCTCAGGCGCTGGTCTCATTTGGATCTCACGGTGACCATCGCACTTGTGGCATCAGAGCAAGTCGGGAACAAGTTGGACACAAATCTAACCTGAGCACTGCGCACAGACCGACACTGATTGAAACTGCACAGGTCTGGCTCATCTCGAACGCGCCTGATGGATGGAAACGGAAATTTGTCGTCTTCTACGCTCGGAAGACCCGTGCCGTGTTGCTGCCTCTGTCAGTGTCGTCGTAATATATATATATATATATATATATATATATATATATATATATATATATATATATATATAAATATCAGATGTCTGATGTTTTTCCTGGGATCTGCTGTAGCCACTCTTCCAGTTTCCAGCTTTCCAGTTTCCAGTTCCTTCCAGCCTTGGTACTTCTCCAGTTTCTCGTGTTCCTTTTTCCTGATGTTACAATCGCTTGGTATTGCGATGTCAACCACAACGGCTTTCCTCTGCTGTTTGTCCATCACCACAATGTCCGGTTGGTTTGCCACTCCCATTTTGTCTGTCTGGATCTGGAAGTCCCACAGGATCTTAGCTCGGTCATTCTCTATCACCTTTGGAGGTGTTTCCCATCTTGACCTCGGGACTTCCAGACTGTACTCTCCACAGATGTTCCTGTACACTATACCAGCCACTTGGTTATGACGCTCCATGTATGCTTTCCCTGCCAGCATCTTACAGCCTGCAGTTATGTGTTGGATTGTCTCAGGGGCCTCTTTGCACAGTCTGCACCTGGGGTCTTGTCTTGTATGGTAGATCTTGGCCTCTATTGCTCTGGTGCTCAAGGCCTGCTCCTGTGCAGCCATGATCAGTGCCTCTGTGCTGTCCTTCAGTCCAGCCCTTTCTAGCCATTGGTAGGATTTCTCAATGTCAGCCACTTCAGTTATCTGTCGATGGTACATCCCATGTAGGGGCTTTTCCTCCCATGATGGTTCCTCCAGCACCTCGGCCTCTGTTTTCCACTGCCTGAGACATTCACTGAGAACTTCATCTGTTGAGGCCATCTTCCTGATGTAGTCAAGGATCTTGGATGTTTCATCCTGGACAGTGGTTCTGACACTCACTAGTCCTCTGCCTCCTTCCTTGTGCTTAGTGTACAGTCTCAGGGTGCTGGATTTGGGGTGGAACCCTCCATGCATGGTTAGGAGCTTTCGTGTTTTCACATCTGTGGTCTGAATCTCTTCCTTTGGCCAGCTTATTATTCCCGCAGGGTATCTGATGACCGGCAGGGCATAGCTGTTGATTGCCCGGACTTTGTTCTTGCCATTGAGCTGACTCCTTAGGACTTGCCTTACTCGTTGGAGGTATTTGGCTGTGGCTGCTTTTCTTGTGGCCTGGTCCAGGTTGCCATTTGCTTGTTGGATTCCAAGGTACTTGTAGCTGTCCTCAATGTCTGCTATTCTGCCGTCTGGGAGTGGGACCCCTACTGTATGGACTACTGCAAGCCAATTGCACAAGTGTCCATCAAATGTGGGAGATATATATATATATATATATATATATATATATATATATATATATATATATATATATATATATATATATATATATATTTATATATATATATATATATATATAGTTTTACCAAAAATAGTGATTGTTTAGTTTTGTAATGTTGGGCGTATTTTGAACATTACTGTAGGTCTTTGTAGAATGTTTTTATACACAGTAAAATGGACCCAAACAGCTCAGATTATTGAAAAACCATTACCTTGCCTATTTTCCAGCCTCCAGCACATAACTATAAATACAAAACATTTACCCATTGCCATGGTAGACATAGTAATATCAGTAAAATAAAAAGTAATTTGAGCAACTGGTGACTATGATGTCCTGTGCACGTTAGGAAATCCAATCAAACTTGAGAGTAGATTTGGGCGAGGGCAGAGCTCCTTTCTATGTAAATGAAGAGCGACTGCCAGTCACAGAACAGTACCACAGCAGCAGCTTGAAGCCCTTTGTAACCAAGTTGAAGAAGGGCTAGCACTGAGATGTGAGTGAGCTGAGCTTAAACAAGATGGTTTTGTTGCTTTTGTTACTAATTCATTCTCATTGAGCTATGGTTAAAGCTCAACTTAGCCACTTATTAATGCTCTAGAAATAAGTGCATTAGGTAATCAGTTTATAAAGTTTATAAATGTCCAACTCCATGAAGGCAGGTTAAAAAAATTTATCACATAAAAGTGTCTAAGAAAACCAACTATTAAACAAGCTGAAGACTCATACACTAACTCTATATAAGCCTGTATGTCAGCTTCATGCATTAGCTTCTTACATCAGCTTCATACATTAACTTCATAAACCAGCTCCGTACACCATCTTCATACACCAGCTTCATACATTAGCTTCATACACCAGCTTCATACACCAGCTTCATACACCAGCTTCATACATTAGCTTCATACACCAGCTTCATACATTAGCTTCATACATTAACTTCATACACCAGCTTCATAAATTAGCTTCAGACACCAGCTTCATACACCAGCTTCATACACCAGCTTCATACATTAGCTTCATACACCAGCTTCATACATTAGCTTCATACACCAGCTTCATACATTAGCTTCATACATTAACTTCATACACCAGCTTCATAAATTAGCTTCAGACACCAGCTTCATACATTAGCTTCAGACACCAGCTTCATACATTAGTTTCATACACCAGCTTCATACATTACCTTCATACACCAGCTTCATACACCAGTTTCATACACCAGCGTCATACATTAGCTTCATACACCAGTTTCATACACCAGCATCATACATTAGCTTCATACACCAGCGTCATACATTAGCTTCATACACCAGCTTTATACATTAGCTTCATACACCAGTTTCATACACCAGCTTCATACATTAGCTTCATACACCAGCTTCATACATTAGCTTCATACATTAGCTTCATACACCAGCTTCATACATTAGCTTCATACACCAGCGTCATACATTAGCTTCATACACCAGCGTCATACATTAGCTTCATACACCAGCGTCATACATTAGCTTCATACACGAGCTTCATACATTAGCTTCATACACCAGCTTCATACATTAGCTTCATACACCAGCTTCATACATTAGCTTCATACACCATTCATACACCTCTATAAACTAGCTTCTTGTTTTGTGTTTATTTTTGGACACTAGGCTCAGCTGTGTGTAGACTTAACGTCAGTGGTTTTCCCAGCACCTTTTGAAATGTTTGATTTATTTATTGAACTTTTTTAGTGTTGATGTTTATGGACCAGTCTACTTCACGATACACGCCATGACGTCATGGTGTGTAACGTGCAATCAAAGAAGTACATACACCAGCTTTATTCATTAGCTTCATACACCAGCTTCATACATTAGCTTCATACACCAGCTTCATACATTAGCTTCATACACCAGCTTCATACACCAGCTTCATACATTAGCTTCATACACCAACTTCATACACCAGCTTCATACATTAGCTTCATACACCAGCGTCATACATTAGCTTCATACAACAGCGTCATACATTAGCTTCATACATTAGCTTCATACACAAGCTTCATACACCAGCTTCATACACCAGCGTCATACATTAGCTTGATACACGAGCTTCATACATTAGCTTCATACACCAGCATCATACACCAGCTTCATACACCAGCTTCATACACCAGTTCCATACACCAGCTTCATACATTAGCTTCATACACCAGTTTCATTTACCAGCGTCATACATTAGCTTCATACACCAGCTTCATACATTAGCTTCATACACCAGCGTCATACATTAGCTTCATACACCAGCTTCATACATTAGCTTCATACAGCAGCTTCATACTTTAGCTTTATGCACCAGCTTCATACATTAGCTTCATACACCAGCTTCATACATTAGCTTCATACAGCAGCTTCATACTTTAGCTTTATGCACCAGCTTCATACATTAGCTTCATACACCAGAATCATACATTAGCTTCATACACCAGCGTCATACATTAGCTTCATACACCAGCTTCATACATTAGCTTCATACACCAGCATCATACATTAGCTTCATACACCAGTGTCATTCATTAGCTTCATACACCAGCGTCATACATTAGCTTCATGCATTAGTTTCATACATCAGCCTCACACACTAGCTCTATATACCAGCTCCATAAACTAGCTTCTTGTTTTGTGTTTATTTTTGGACACTAGGCTCAGCTGTGTGTAGCCTTAATGTCAATGGTTTTCCCAGCACCTTTTTAAATGTTTGATTTATTTATTGAACTTTTTTAGTATTGATGTTTATGAACCAGTCTACTTCACCGTCTTCAGCGACAAGCGGCCCTCATCTGTATCTGTCTGCTGTATGTCTTTGAACATATGATGGCACTCACACTTGCGCCACGTGTGAAAAATACAGTATGAACATTTCCAGAAAGCGCTGTGCATGTGACTTTGACTGGGTTTCACAACATGTGCCTGTTACGTGTGTGACATATGAAGAGCGCCAGTGATCGGTCACACCAGCAAACCCTCCACAGATGGATTGGGACTCATAGTAAAATATATAGCATGCCTTTCATATCATACACTGAATTTGTAATGATGTGTTTTCCTTAGGGGGATTCCTTAGATTGTGCTGCAGAAAATGTATACTGTACTTCTTTGATTGCACGATACACGCCATGACGTCATGGTGTGTATCGTGCAATCAAAGAAGTACATACACCAGCTTCATACATTAGCTTCATACACCAGCTTCATACATTAGCTTCATACACCAGCTTCATACATTAGCTTCATACATTAGCTTCATACACCAGCTTCATACATTAACTTCATACACCAGCTTCATACATTAGCTTCATACACCAGCTTCATACATTAGCTTCATACACCAGCTTCATACATTAGCTTCATACACCAGCTTCATACATTAGCTTCATACATTAGCTTCATACACCAGCTTCATACACCAGCTTCATACACTAGCTTCATACATTAGCTTCATACACCAGTTTCATACATTAGCTTCATACACCAGCTTCATACATTAGCTTCATACACCAGCTTCATACATTAGCTTCATACACCAGCTTCATACATTAGCTTCATACACCAGCGTCATACATTAGCTTCATACACCAGCGTCATACATTAGCTTCATACACCAGCTTCATACACCAGCTTCATACACCAGCTTCATACACCAGCGTCATACACCAGCGTCATACATTAGCTTCATACACCAGCTTCATACATTAGCTTCATACACCAGCTTCATACATTAGCTTCATACACCAGCTTCATACACCAGCTTCATACATTAGCTTCATACACCAGCGTCATACATTAGCTTCATACACCAGCTTCATACATTAGCTTCATACACCAGCTTCATACATTAGCTTCATACACCAGCGTCATACATTAGCTTCATACACCAGCGTCATACACCAGCTTCATACACCAGCTTCATACATTAGCTTCATACACGAGCTTCATACATTAGCTTCATACACCAGCTTCATACACCAGCGTCATACACCAGCTTCATACACCAGCGTCATACATTAGCTTCATACACCAGCTTCATACATTAGCTTCATACACCAGCTTCATACATTAGCTTCATACACCAGCGTCATACATTAGCTTCATACACCAGCTTCATACACCAGCTTCATACACCAGCGTCATACATTAGCTTCATACACGAGCTTCATACATTAGCTTCATACACCAGCATCATACATTAGCTTCATGCATTAGTTTCATACATCAGCCTCATACACTAGCTCTATATACCAGCTCCATAAACTAGCTTCTTGTTTTGTGTTTATTTTTGGACACTAGGCTCAGCTGTGTGTAGCCTTAGCGCCAGTGGTTTTCCCAGCACCTTTTTAAATGTTTGATTCATTTATTGAACTTTTTTAGTATTGATGTTTATGAACCAGTCTACTTCACCGTCTTCAGCGACAAGCGGCCCTCATCTGTATCTGTCTGCTGTATGTCTTTGAACATATGATGGCACTCACACTTGCGCCACGTGTGAAAAATACAGTATGAACATTTCCAGAAAGCGCTGTGCATGTGACTTTGACTGGGTTTCACAACATGTGCCTGTTACGTGTGTGACATATGAAGAGCGCCAGTGATCGGTCACACCAGCAAACCCTCCACAGATGGATTGGGACTCATAGTAAAATATATAGCATGCCTTTCATATCATACACTGAATTTGTAATGATGTGTTTTCCTTAGGGGGATTCCTTAGATTGTGCTGCAGAAAATGTATACTGTACTTCTTTGATTGCACGATACACGCCATGACGTCATGGTGTGTATCGTGCAATCAAAGAAGTACATACACCAGCTTCATACATTAGCTTCATACACCAGCTTCATACATTAGCTTCATACACCAGCTTCATACATTAGCTTCATACATTAGCTTCATACACCAGCTTCATACATTAACTTCATACACCAGCTTCATACATTAGCTTCATACACCAGCTTCATACATTAGCTTCATACACCAGCTTCATACATTAGCTTCATACACCAGCTTCATACATTAGCTTCATACATTAGCTTCATACACCAGCTTCATACACCAGCTTCATACACTAGCTTCATACATTAGCTTCATACACCAGTTTCATACATTAGCTTCATACACCAGCTTCATACATTAGCTTCATACACCAGCTTCATACATTAGCTTCATACACCAGCTTCATACATTAGCTTCATACACCAGCGTCATACATTAGCTTCATACACCAGCGTCATACATTAGCTTCATACACCAGCTTCATACACCAGCTTCATACACCAGCTTCATACACCAGCTTCATACACCAGCGTCATACACCAGCGTCATACATTAGCTTCATACACCAGCTTCATACATTAGCTTCATACACCAGCTTCATACATTAGCTTCATACACCAGCTTCATACACCAGCTTCATACATTAGCTTCATACACCAGCGTCATACATTAGCTTCATACACCAGCTTCATACATTAGCTTCATACACCAGCTTCATACATTAGCTTCATACACCAGCGTCATACATTAGCTTCATACACCAGCGTCATACACCAGCTTCATACACCAGCTTCATACATTAGCTTCATACACGAGCTTCATACATTAGCTTCATACACCAGCTTCATACATTAGCTTCATACACCAGCGTCATACACCAGCTTCATACACCAGCGTCATACATTAGCTTCATACACCAGCTTCATACATTAGCTTCATACACCAGCTTCATACATTAGCTTCATACACCAGCGTCATACATTAGCTTCATACACCAGCTTCATACACCAGCTTCATACACCAGCGTCATACATTAGCTTCATACACGAGCTTCATACATTAGCTTCATACACCAGCATCATACATTAGCTTCATGCATTAGTTTCATACATCAGCCTCATACACTAGCTCTATATACCAGCTCCATAAACTAGCTTCTTGTTTTGTGTTTATTTTTGGACACTAGGCTCAGCTGTGTGTAGCCTTAGCGCCAGTGGTTTTCCCAGCACCTTTTTAAATGTTTGATTCATTTATTGAACTTTTTTAGTATTGATGTTTATGGACCAGTCTACTTCAGCGACAAGCAGCCCTCATCTGTATCTGTCTGCTGTATGTCTTTGAACATATGATGGCGCTCACACTTGCGCCACATGTGAAAAATACAGTATAAACATCTCCAGAGAGCGCTGTGCATGTGACTTTGACTGAGTTTCACAACATGTGCCTGTAACATGTGTGACATATGAAGAGCGCCAGTGATCAGTCACACCAGCAGACCCTCCACAGATGGATTGTGACTCATAGTAAAATATATAGCATGCCTTTCATATCATACACTGAATTTGTAATGATGTGTTTTCCTTAGGGGGATTCCTTAGATTGTGCTGCAGAAAATGTATACTGTACTTCTTTGATTGCACGATACACGCCATGACGTCATGGCATGCTAAAGAAACTGCTGTTAGTGACAAAAGCTGCTTTAATAGCTACATCTAGTTATGATACCCATTAGCGCAAATACTCAATGGGAAAGAGTTGCTGTGACATTGAATGGTACAAAAAAATTCAACAACAAATCTGACATATATTTTGATAGACAACTGAAATCTAAAAAGAGGAGAAGCAAATGGACCACGGCATTTCCTGTAAACAACTCTGCTGGCCAAAGTGAATCTGTAGTTTTCCACAGACTTTTAAGTGAATCACAGAGGAACTCCTTACCTTAAATAATCTGTTTGGGAGTCTGTGTGGTTAAATGAATTGTCGTGGGGTGAATGAATGGCAGAAAAATACTTTGTACAGATACGAGGAAGGGATAAACGAAAGTAAAGCCGAGTGAGGGATCATACTCTTGCGAGTAACGTTAAAACAGTGCTTTAATACAAAATATAGGGGGAGCAAAACCGGGTTACTTGAGTTCCGCTATTAAACATTTTCTATTAAATATATTGACTGCTACATTAGAGTGTGTCAGTGATGTTTGTGTCCCTAAAACAAGTGGCTGCACGATAAAACCAAATTTACTGATGCTTCCTGTTAATTTTTTTTCTATAAGTACTCAAAAAAACTGTTGCTCAATTTAAAGTATTAACAAAAGTAGAAAGTAATGTGCTACTACCTAATCTAGTGTTGTTACTGCCACTGCAGGTCTAAACCAAAGCGAAATCAAAGTAAACCAGGACAAACCCAGGATGTTTCCAGGATGTTTCCAGGATGTTTCCAGGAGCAAGCCATGGTCTTCATGTCACTTTTAAGCCCCAACACCAACAGGACTAAAACTGGAATAAAACTGAAAATGAAACTAATTTAGGACTTGAATTGCATAAGAGTCCTGAGTACCACCGGAAGAAGTCTGGGAACCACCAGTCGTACCTGTATCACAGTTTGCACACCATTGCTATAGACCGTTCTCAGTGACTTGGTTTGTTGGCACTGCCATTTTGGATGGCAAAAAGCTGGTGTAGTCTGCTAGCAATAAGCTATCATGTATTGAAATTGAGTTCATATTTACAACTTTCTACACCGGTTCAATAATTAACATTAAGTGTTCAGGTCAGACAGCGATATTTAGAGAAAAGTTCACTTGTCGATGCTTAAGACTGATGTCAAAATTACGATTTACCAGCCTTCAACACACAATCTGCTTTGGAATACCACAACGTTTACAATTATTTTGTCAATCAATCGACAATCTCACTTTATAGGGGCACATATAAAAGCTCCCAGAGACAGAGAGCTTCTTAGAGGCATAAAAATATTTTGTGGCAGGATGGTGACAGACCTTTAGTATGGAAAGTACCCTAAACAACTGTTGTCCATGTGAGTGAGCAGATGAGAGACGCAGATTAGTGAAAAGGCAATATAAATACTTCAATAAAGTAGGCTTTCCACGGAGGTTTACAAGTCTAAAATTATAAATCAAAATTTAAGGCCTTAAAAATTGGCAAATTTGCTGAGATATGGAGAATTAGGATTTACCGGTATATATGTTTAACCTGAATCTGGCGGCGACCAGATTCAGAAAGAAACTCTGCGAAAACATAATTTGCACGTTTATTATTTTGTCAACACAGGCATGATATACATCGTTAGAAAGCTTATGTTCTGTACAAAATAAGAATTAAGTTAACTTTATGCTTAAAATAGGACATATGTGTAATCAATGACGATTCCTCAGTATGTAAAACCGAAAAAAACAGACTTTTACCTTTGAACACTGGTTCTGTCCAAAACCAGTCCAATCCAGGATTAGTAACGCTCAATCAGTTCGTATAAATCCACAAGTAAATATCGAGATATATTTCCATCAAAGTATTCCATGTTGTGAAAATAATCCTGTAATCTCCATATCCTCACGCAGAAATGAACAAATACCAAGCTGTCCTGAACATTGTATTTTCTTTTTCTCCCCAGTTTGCTAAATGTCCATGAAAACGTGTTTACCCTGCTAATAAACCTGAGCAGACAGTAAGAACTGACTTCAGATCAGTTTTTACTTTATTTGATGATTGCAGCAGGAGCGCTCTTTTATGTGACTTTTTTAAAAGAATAAACTTTGTCAAAGCAACATTAACTTTTTTACTTCAAAAGACAGCTGGCAGATGCTATCACAGATATAGGACACATTAAACTATTTCTGATGAGTAAAACAAATTTAATTTGTTAAGCTAACAGACAGCAGGACTGATCCAAATCGGGCCGTGACAACCGGCTTTTGCCATCCAACATGGCCGCTCCGTGGAAATCACATGATCAGATGACGCTGTGTGAGAAGGGTCTATAGACTTTCAAAGACAAGACTACATGCTCCCCACAGAAAACTTCTCAAAACTCAGTCTTATTTTACTCAGCTTTGTGTAAAATCCATATAAGACAAATTTGCTTCAAGTTTGCTTTATATTTTATGGAGAAAGGAGCAGTGTTTAAATATGGCTTTGGCTGTCTGTAAATCTGCAGAACTAGTGTGAGAAGCTGTTTTGTAGCAGAAGAGCCTCAAATTGATGACTGTCCCAGAGCGTGCAGTAGATAACTCCTGAGCCGGCGTCCTCAGTGACAAATCTGCTCTGCTCCTCTCTCCGGCTCACTCCTCACTGGCCATAAGTCACACTTCCAGAGGCTTAACTCCTGCCTTTTACACTGAAATACTCAGGAAACCTTAGACAGGAGACTTTTTCATGTCCAGGGCATCAGTATACAGTATAAGTAAGAAGAGGCTCAATGCTATTTATAACTCTGGAAATAAAAATGCTGACCTACCCATCACTTAGTATTAGTCATTTTGTATTCATTAATGTGTGTCTGGTTTGTGCCTGTTGAGTGTAGCAAGCACCCAGACATAAAGCATTATCTAGGACTCTGGATCATGGGGACAGGAGTTTAAGAAGAGATGTCCAGACTTCCATCTCCTCAGACACTTCCTCCAGATGCTTAAAGGGAATGCTAGGCCGGCTGACAGACATAAGGCACATTTTCACTTTTGCACTTGGGTTGGGTCATGTCAGCTTTTAAAAAAATGATATGATTAAAATGTGAAAAATTAGTTTGATAACTATGTATTATTAATTATAATGTTAACATTTTGTATTATTAACTTTTTTTTTTTTTAAACATTAACTGAAATCATCTTTTCAACAATGAAAACTAATGTACTAATAATACAGTAGCGAGCAGGGCTTGACATTAACTCCAGCCGGCCAAATGTGGGTAGATTGTCATTTTGATAAGTAACACAATACTTCCACTGCCACTTTGACCTGAAATGTATGAATACCTATTGTATATCTTAACTTTAAAGGTTAAGCCTGAATTGACGTTGCTTTGCTTGAATGTACACCATTTAGTAGGGATGAAACAATATTCAAATTTCACAGTGCAGTATTATCACCATATTCATTTCACGGTCAAGTATTTATTGTGGGGAGGCTCATGGTTTTGTGCAAAAGCTCAAGGTAACAAAATGTATTCTCTAAAAATGTGCCGACGAGCCTTTAGTGCATTCATTGTGATATTTCAAAAGATTAAGACTAAAAAAGTGTGTAATAATAATTTTATCACGTTGGCTGACTTGAGCAAAGGGTCATGGTCTATGTAGTTCACTCTGCTTTTTGACCCTTCCGCTGCAACAAAACAATGCATTGTACCCACGGGAGCTCACCACACCATTCAACACTCTAAAAGTCCATGATGATTTTATCAAGATATTGCCAATATTGTTACATCAGTTTATTCTGATGATTAACTCCAAGGTTAACCTTTTTTTTTTTTTATCCCTGCCTAGACATAAAACCAAATTTATTATTTAACTAATTAAATTGTGGCTAGTAAAGACACTAATTGGCTAGCAACTTTTGACAAATACTACCCACAGTGGCCAGTGAACAAAAAAGTATATGCCAAGCCCTGGAAGCAAGAGTAATTTATCAAGGGCGGTTACATTGACTAAAATATGTAATACAGGGCATTTAAATCTGCTGATATTTAACTTATTTATTACAAATCAAACAAAGTTATTATACTGTCAGACTGCAGGATTCATGTGTGCGACAACATTGTCTGCATTTAACAGGGCTGCCTTTCTTTCTTACCATAACAGCGGTCATGCTCAGCACCGTAAGACAGTGGTTCTTCGTGTTTTGTTTTGTTGCCAAATCATCACGCTTTCTTTTATGGCACACTGTTATTGCTGCGGCTCTTGTCCAAGTCCTGCTTGTCTCGAGTTTTCAGTTTATAACATTCAAACGCCTCCAGACAGCAACGAAGCGGGCACCGCCATGTTCTCACGGAAAGCGGAGGTAAACAAACCCACATGTATCCAGCACATGTGCATTCAGTGAGTTCTGCTTCAATAATTTGTAGATTTTATTCAATTTTAAATACAGACCTGATCAAAGGCCAGTTGAAAAATTGCAAAAAATTACATTTTGCACTGTTGGAGCTTAAGGAGGTTCTTAGTAGAGCTTCAAAATGCAAAAAGAAGAAATGGGACTGAGACAAAAATAAATAAATAAATAAATAAAATGAGTAAGCAATTTATTGAAAACAACAAAGTGAAATAGGCTGTTCATGAGCAGATCAAGACTTTAAGGCCATCGCTAAAAAAAAAAATTAAAATAAAAAAATCTCAAAAAATAAATAAATAAAGTAAAGTAAAGCTCCACTGTTCTTGTTGAGCACTTCAAAAATGTGTTGGGCATGTTTGATGCAAGTGTTTCCAGGAGGCTAATGGGAACGTTGCTCCAAATGGTGAAGATCACTTCACTAAAGGCCTCAACTGTATGGAAATGTTCATTTTTGTATTTTTATTCTCACTCCCATTTCTTGTTTTTGCATTTAGAACCTCTTTAAGATCCAACAGTACAAAATATAAATTCTTGCAATTTTTCAACTGGTCTTAATATTTTGATCAGGTATGTACAAGCTTTTCTGCATTGATTCAGCATAATTTTAAAGACACAAACAACGTGTTAGGGAAAAAATATGTATATTTTTCCACCCCAGAAAGCGTACCAAACCATGCTACTTTTGGCACCCCTGGGCAAGGGGGTCCAGCCCATAACCCCTCCCCAGTGTCCGGAACAGATACTCAGGCCCCCTCTGCACATCTCGAAGTAAAGGGGTGGCCTCAGACTTGTACTAACTAACCACCCCCATACACGCTGTAGGTCCAGGTTTGATGAACAGGACGGTCCTCGTGCACTATAGTTGACAAAGACTCAGACCTCAACAGCCTGCTCCTCAGGCTCTACTGTATATGTATTTCACACTGCTGTGCTACATGAACATATTTGTTTTTCTCCAGAGCTATTTACATGCTTCTGGGCTATTGTCTTGATGAGTCACCAATAATTGCATACATGACTTTAACATAGCACTACAATTATTGGACTGGAGTTATGGTGCACTTTGAACACAGCTGTTTAATCCTGTATTTGCAATCTCTTAGAAGCTGCACCAAACTGAAGATTGAAGCGATAACTAAACATTATATATAATGTTTGTTTATGTAGTTATGTATATATTGCATTTATATATTTTAATTTATTCTTATTGTTATTGTATTGTATAGTTTGTAACGGCAAAATGGCAACATGGGGCTGGAAAACAACCTCAGTAATTAGTCGCATCTCTGTCTATGGTTGAATAACTGAAGATTGACCATTTATTTAACTCATGTGTGAGTACAGACCTGAGTGCACACTGAATGTCAATGAAGCAGGGCTAATACATACAAGGATGCTTCACAGAAAAGTGAGCAACACAGATTCAGGGGTCTGCACCAATCTGCCAGTCAGACGTGCACAGGATGAGGGTGCAGCAGACCGTGAACACTGTAAATAAACAATAAGTCATCACTGGACAATTTTCAGAACTATGGTGATTTATTTGAAAGCAGCTATATGCATGTTTATTGTAATGGTGGAGAGATTAGGGTCAGGTTAGGTCAGGTTAGTACCTTTTAGAAACATTCACCTTAAAGGTAATGTAAGCAGCATATGGCCTCTACTGGTTTGAAAACAGTACTGCAGGCTACATCAAAACAATGGTCTTTCCTCTTTTCTGATTGGACGATCTGCAATGTAGGGTGTAGAACCAAAACTTTTTTTTTTAAATTGTGAATAAATGCTCTGTAACATTGCTATCAGTAAAACTAATATTTGATTTAAACATGTCTTGGCACACACGTGGGCAATTATCATGAAATATAAATACATACTCCTCAAGCGTACTGCTGCCAGGTGAGAAATAATAAACTGAATCTGTAGCATGATGTTATTAGATATTATCACATTTTTAGAAGAAAAATATCAGGATTTTTTATTATTATTTTTTTTTTTACAAGTTATCAACATTTAATGTTACATGATACTTATTGATCAAGTTATAACATAATACTGGTGTATGACATTTTTACATGATAAATACTTATCTTACTTAAATAAAAAAAAAATAAAATAAATAAATAAATAAATAAATAAATCCTGTTTAGACAAGGTCTTCTGACGTTTTTACAAAATAAAGCTTCACATTATTACAAGATTCTGAACTGTTAATATGTTTTACATGAAAAGCATTTTTCATGTAAAAAGGTGAAAAGATTGTGTATATACTTGATAATTTGGCAACACTTTAGAAAAATTCACACTATAAAGCATTTAGTTAAGGATTAGTTAAGAATTCGTCATCCATTAATTGATTATTCCCAAAGCATTACTTTAAGATTAGAAAACACCATTGAGTTATAATTCTTTAGCAATAAGCTCATGTGAATCTGTGCAAAATTATAAACATCGGTGGTAACTTGGATCTATAAACTGTTTATTTAGTTCGTTATTGTTAATTGCATATTTATTGTTGCTTTATTACAGTTAATAGTTGTGAGTTTTTGGTGTTGTTAAGTGTTACTGAACAAAAATTAAAACATGATAAAGACGTATTTTTACTCACTTGCCAGCAATACAATGCAGTACCGATCAGATACATGCGACTTCTAACATTTTTCCTGTTTCACTTCTGGTTCTGATCCACTTCTATACACTGATCAGGCATAACATTATGACCACCTGGCTAATATGCAGCCCTATGCGAACTGTGATGCACTGTGTATTCTAACACCTTTCTATAAATACCAGCGTTAAGTTCTTCAGCAGTCTGAGCTCCAGTAACTCGTCTGTTGGATGGGACCACACAGGCCTCAGCCTTCACTCCCCACCTGCATCTCCTGTCGCTGGTTCTCTATTGTTCCTTCCTTGGACCACTTTTGATAGATCCTGACCACTGCAGACCGGGAACGCACCACAAGAGCTGACAATCTGACCCAGTGGTCTGTAGGCGTCATAATCTGGCTCTTGCTCAAATCCTTACATGTGGCCATTTTTCCTGCTTCATCAACATTGTTCCCTTGCTGCATAATATATTCCACCAACTACCTAGTACCACAGTTAAGAGATATGTAAATTATCTGTCAGTGGTCATAATGTTTTGCCTAATTGGTGTATATGCTTCAGTCATATTACTTAATAGAAAAATTTAAGACCTTCATAAAGCACGCTGTAACAACCGACAATGTAATAATGGCCAATAATGTAATACCTGCCAATAATGTAATCATTTTGGCAATTTTAAATGTAATAAAGCAATTAACACAATAACTTGCCAATAATGTGATAAAAAGTTTGAGACAGTTATGCTGACTATGCAAACTCTGACAGAGACACTGACAAACCATAAAAAGTCTCTTGGATAAGAGACAAAACATCTAAAACTTTAAAAACTAAGTCCAGCTGATTTATTTTTAAACATTTTCTGTTGTAATGTAGATAGCTTGGCTGAATAAATAAATTGATATTCTAAATAGAACATTTTGTACAAGAACAAAATCTTACAATCATAAACAAATATGCCATCCACTAAACCTATTTCTGATGAGAAAACTGCACAAAACTGCCAATGAATAAGTAAAAACAAAAAGAAAACATCTTATTTCAAAGAATTGCAGTCCAAGTTTTTTTTTTTTTTTTTTTTTTTTTTTTTTTTTTTTTATATGCTAGGCCAATAATGTAATGCCTTTTTACATCACTGTAAAAATGTTATGATGTCACTGGCTCAAAAATGTATTACATAATTTGCCATTATTACATTATCGGTTTTGTGTCCAAACTTTTTGCAAAGAGGGCCAGATTTGAAGATATGCAAATGTCTAAAGGCTGACAGTCCCTCCTTATGTTCAGTAAGAACTAAATACACATATATAGTATTTTGTCTTCAAAAGCCATATACTTGTAATATATAACAAAGTTCCAACAAAATAACATCTTTGAACATAAAAAAGCATTCTCTAGGTTGTATTTTTTTTTGCTCAGGCTGATTTAAATGCTTGAGTAATGAGACAGAATTTCTAATACCAAAACATACAAAACAATACAAATGTGTGTAATCTAGAGACACAACTGCAATTATTTTCCAACTAACTCATTATAAAAGACAAGGCAGAGAGTAGATGAGCTGCACAAATGTACAGATCAAGCTACGGAAACACTGGTGGGCCATAAGCAAAACATTTTATCATAGAAGCTGAGGGCCATCTGAAATCTTGACCTGTAATCCAAATTTAAACATGTCTTACAAATATTTAAATTTTCCAAGTCTATGTTTTGAGTGTAAAATGCTGTACCCAAGTCCACACAGACATGAGTAGTTCTCTCCGAGCTGACAGGAGCAGCAGTTGTGTCTGTGTATAAATTGAGTGCGGAAGGTGAAGAGCTGGTGTCCCGGGAGCGTCAGAGAGTGGACAGGTGGGTCCGGCCAAGGCAGATGGTGCTCTCTGTTCTTCTGCAAACAGTGCCAGACACGGGCCGGGAACAGTACCTCCTTCATCTGCCTCATCTCGTCCTCTAACACTCCTCTAACCTATCAGACGTCTGCTCAGTGGTGAGAGCTGCAGCTGTTCTCTGAGATTTTAGTGGAGAAGACACAGAAGGGGGCGCATGTTAAACTCATCCACTGCATGTTCATGTCCGTTTTGAAGTGTTTCTCCGATTGCTTGTGATGGTGGAGGGGGGTAGAGTGTCGGTTCTGTGTGTTTTTAATACAGTTCATAGTTGGACTCTTGCTTCATGTTTACAGCTTACTGTGAATAAGCCACACACAGTAAACTTACAGACATGAAGTCCAGCTGCATATTTTTGGCCACTGAGTAGCTTTTGTTGGACTCTTTTCGGATTCCTACAACTATGCCAACATCCTTTAAAAAAACACAATAAAGTGATGGTGGTATGGTGGCAAAGTGGTTAGCACTCACATCACAGCAACAAGGTCCTGGGTTTGATTCCCGAGCCGTGTGGGGCCTTTCTGTGTGGAGTTGTTCTCTTTGTGCACAAAGAGAGAAGACATACACTCTTGTATACATAAGGCTAGTAGTGTGATGGGAATCATCAGGCGTACCTATGCTTATCTTGATGTTGACACTTTCAAGCCTTTGTACACTGCATTAGTCAGGCCACATCTCGAATATGGAGCCGTAGTATGGAACCCTAGGCTAAAGAACCACATTGAGGCAATTGAAAGAGTGCAGAGGAGAGCAACCAAACACGCAAACTCAGCTACGAACAACGCCTCCAGAGTCTTGATATTCCAACACTGAGATTTCGTAGATTGGGGGGGGGGGCATGGTAGAGACATACAAAATACTCAATAACATACATGACAGCTCCACTGGTAAAATACTCAAGATTGCAGCTGACACCAAGACAAGAGGACACAGTTTGAAACTAGCGAAACCTAGAGCCTCCACTAGTCTTCGCTGTCACATCTTCAGCCATCGTATTGTCAACGATTGGAATTCACTACCAGAAAACATTGTCTTCGCACCATCTCTCAACTCCTTTAAAAACCGCCTGGACAGCTACTGGAAAAATCACCCATGGAAATTCCATTGGGATGCGGACCTGGGAAACATACCTTACAAACCGCACACTCGTGCATGCGTAACAACTATGTCTGCAAAAAGCTAGAGTATGCATGTACAAAGGATCAGATGACTATAGATCTGGTCACAGGGGCTATTTAGCCCGCGACCAGAAATATTCTAAGTATCCTAAGTGCACAAGGTTTCTTCTTTTTTTCTCCCACATATGGGTTTTTCTTACCGAGAGGGAGTTACTGTTTGTGTTTGATTGTGTGACTTGTTTGTAAAGCCTTTTGAGGCAACTGCTTTTGTGATATTGGGCTATAAAAATAAAATTGATTTCAAGAAAAAAATAAAATGATAACATTTCTTTTTTGGTTCTGAGCCATCCTTTACATTAAAGTACAACATTATTTTAGAACATTATACTTAATACATATATACGGTTTAGGGGTAGCAATAACTGCACAAAGAGCTACATAGTAACACACTTCAAACCATATGGTAGCTTCAAAATTGTAATAAAAACATATGTGCTTATTAGTACAAAGAAATGTTATACTTTTATTGTAAATGCAGATTCTCCGGCATTTTTCGGTGAAATTCATATTCAAAATTAAATATGTAATAATCTTCCTGCCTTTAAAATCAAATATAAAGTAACAATATAACTAGTATTACATGTATTTTGCTATATATTTTAATTTTCCAAATTATCCTAAAAAATAAAATCTCCAAAAATTTACTACAATGAAAAATTTTAATCATTTTCATAACTCCCCTTTGAAACAAGCTATTAAACCTAAAAAAAAGTGACTAAAATATAAAATTCTAATAATATTCTTTAGCAGTTTTACCTCCTTTTTATCGCTTGAGGTTGTCTTTCATAAGTTTCAATAGTGCAATATAAAAGCTGCAAATGTTTTTCATCTTGGAAATATATTTTGAAATAATTACAAGTACCCTATGTAAAATGTTTGTGTACCCCCAGGTTGGGAAATACAGCTCTACATGACATAGATCATTTTACAATAAACCCATTGATAGAGGGCTGTGCATCAGGTAAAATAAGAACATCCCCTAACCATCTAACACACTTAATACAATTTTACTTCTCTTTAAGCCAAAATCCACGTTTCACACAGAGTACACAGTGAACTACAGACTAAATTATCACCACACTCCCGTGCACGTACACTGAACAGACTCTGAACACACGCAGGCCTGTGGCGCAGCAGCCAGTCACTTATCACTAATACAAAGAGACAGCCTCCCCTTCTATAAACAGTCATACGTGCACTCTCATCTCAGTGTCACTCATGAGGTAAGGCTTATGATGGACATATTAGTGCAGTGGTATTTTGTAATGAGACAAGACTGTAGCATATTTCCGACATGACCCTGTTTTACCACACAAAAAGAGGCCACAGTAAAGGTCAAAGGGTCATGATGAAGAAGCACTTACAGTGTTTAACTGCATGTAGTAAAATTGTGTTTTTAGTTCAATTTATGCTTCAGTGCCCTTTGTTTTGTTAGACTGTGATTCTCCCAAAAGGTTATCCCCTAATGCTGCTTTCAAGTGATGTTGAGTTTATCGTAAATGCCTAGTTTCCTACATGAAAGAGCCCACAAGTTCGTTTGATCAAGTTGGGTATGTTGAAATTCTACAAGCAACACAAAGTTCTTTTTTTGAGGGGGGGTCAAACAAACTAAAAAAGAGTTAGATTATCTGAGGTTTGATATACCCTGGCTGGCCAGACAAACTCTCTCCCATTATATGCAAAGAAATTAGTCTGGTGCTCCTTTGCTTAAATTTTGTTTCTATGGGCGGAACAATGACAGGTGGAGTAACAAATTAGAGAAATTAGTCTGGGATGTACGCAGTGGCTCACTGACCTGTAAGCAAAACAAACATGGCTGATTCTTGCTTCTTGTTTTTCAATAACACACCATAATATACTGTGTTATGAGCAGCTCTGTACTTATTTCTGAATGGGGACAGCAGCAGAAGCTAGTTGTACAAAAACTTAGAGAGAAAGTCAGTTTGTTTGAATGACGTTATTACATTGGATGTCAACGGGATTTTACCGTTGTTAAAATGGCAACAAGAAGAAAGTCCCACAGAGGACTGAACAACAACGAGGACTTTAGCAGAACCAACAGGGGATGGACATTGTTATGGGAATTTCTGTTTTGTGCTAGCTACACCAGACTTCATATTTCACTGATGGCAAAACTTCAGTGTCATCAGTTATAGATGTATTTTTCACAATTTAACTCCATTTTGATGTGTTGCTGTGTGGTACAGTGTCAGAAGCTGCGGCACATATGCAGTGGAACTGCAGCCTGCCTCGGGTGTCGAGGGTTCCAGTCTGGACTCTGACAGTTTGCTGAATGTCTCTCCTGCTCTCGCTCCAATTTCTTACTATACCCTGTCCTATAAATAAAACCTCGTCTTGTTGACGTCCAACCACAACTGCAACAAGTCATTTCCTGCATGTTTCTACTGCATTGCCATGTTTGTTGTCCATATGAGTCAGTACTCTGCCACTGTCACTTCTTTCATTTCTCTGATTACTCTGTCTGTGATGGTTCCACCCCCTGAAAATCTAAGTCAAACCAAGCAGTACCAGACTAATTCTTTGTATAGAATAGAAAAAGAAGTAGTCAGGCTGACCAGGCAGTAAAAAACAAAAACTAATTACTTTACAAAAATATTGTTTTTATTCATTAAAATGACAGTATGTAGGCTGTAAGCGCATGATGTTTGCATCAAACTCCTGTAGAAACATCTACAGTTAATAAATGATAAGCCAAATGCATGAATTTGAAATATTGAATGTGCTTCATAACTTTGGAGCCCGTTCTGAAATGGTTTCGCTGACTTCGCCGTTACTTAGAAGCGTGTCTTTTATTAATACCTCTTAAACTGTTTTAAAACTTTAACAATGATATCTCCATGGTTCCTGCATAGATTCCTGACACAAAGGCTGTCAGAATTGTAAAATTTTCTCTATCAGCACAAGGTCAGTGCATATCTCAAATGTGTTATGAGTTTTGTAAGTACAGCTGCGCAAAGACACAATGTCATTCAATCACACCGGCATGATCAAGGTTTGGATGCCCCCTCCAGCAGTAGGTGCCCTACGCACAGCGCCTGATGTGCGTAATGGGAGCAGCAGCGCTGAGTATTTCTTTAGATTTATGGCTGAATTAGGAGGGAAGAGACCAGTGGTGACTCGGTAGACATGCTCCTAAATCCACATATGGCACATTTGTTTTATGACTTCATCGCAGCACTTGTAACGTGTGATTGAATGCCAAACACACCAATTCCAGAGTGTGACATTCTGCATGGCCTCCTCACCCCAGACCCATAGTAACCACTGTGCTGTCTGATGGCTCATTGTAAAGCTGTGTTTGGGTTGTCAGGTCTGGTTTTATAGGACACAGCATGAGGGGCTAAAATATTATCGGTGCTTCTGTGTGCAGCAGACGGGTCAGGACAAAGGCACACAGCTGGCCCCAGACATCAACTGCTGCATACAAATATAAAGTTACATGTGTATTAGTCTCCAAAAACATATATGCTCCGGCTAGGGCTGCAACAGCTAATCGGATGAATTAATTATTAAAATAATCGTCAACTAATTTAGTCATGGATTATTCACTGTATTTATAGACTCTGAAACATGTTAAGTGCTGACAGAAGTGGTTTTATTAGCAAAACAGAGCAACAAACCCATAGAAACTGTTAAACACAATGTAAATGTTGCATTTTTAAATAAAAAGTAGACTATATGCTACTTCTAAAAGTCGTCAAATAGCAAACTTGAACCTTTGTCTGGTTCAAATTTTGTGAAAAATTAAGTGAGTGTTATTACCAATTGTTAAAGGGAACAATAAAACCAATTTTTTAACAACTTGTCATTCTTACAGCACCAGGTCATAACACATTTACTCACACTTTACTATTCAATTATTAGTCGATTAACCATAAAAATAGACAGAGTAATCGATTATCAAAAATAATCATTAGTTGCAGCCTTATAGTTCTGACAATATGAGGTTGGCATAAGTTCATGATTCATACTTGAGTGTTGGTCAGTGCTGGTTTAAAAATTGCCTGTTTTGAAGCAGACATCTGACATTACTTGCCCTGGGGCAGACTGACAGAAGCATGTCAGCCATTCTGTGACTACAGCCTCTCCGACCACCAAATACACAATCACACTAACACATTCATTGACCATTGACCTACAGCAAACAGCTCAAACTAGTACCGCCCCCACTACACTCAAAAAAATTGTTGACCTAAAAATGAAGATTTTTACCATGTAATTGCATTGGATACCTTTCATGTAAAAGTTACATTTAACTTGCAAGTTTTCCAATCACCTAAGGTTTATGTAATTCAAAGACATAAACAGAGTTTAAGTAAATGTTTACATAAAAGTATTCTCTTCATGTTTTGGTCCACAGCACCATGACACAGATGAACAGTGTCTCACATGCCCTCAAGTCTTTATAGAGAAATAAGTCATGCATTTCTCTGCACTCATTCCCATCCTGTACTATTGGAGTGGTCTGTAAGTAGGGACTGTATTAGCTCTACCTCAAAGTGTGCTTCAGTGAGTTATTTTAGTGGCTTTGTGTTCATATGAACATTGATTGTTAAACAAACTTCACTACAACAAAACCTGGAAAAAATGTAAAGCCTATCTTTAAATAATGTTGAAGCTGAAACTCTTTTCCAACCATGTGGTTTATTATGTCCTGGATCATAACTGACAATGAATCTAAGCAGGACAAGCATTAACATTTGTTAAACTACACTACATGCAGCCTCAATCTGATCCTAGTCAACCTCTTGTATGCCCACATCAGTAAATATTTAAGTAAATCACTTAACCTTAAGTCAGGGGTGTCCAAACTATGGCCCGGGGGCCAAATGCGGCCCGCAGACTATTTTTTATTGGCCCTCGGACTTCATTCACAATTGGCCCAAATTGCCACAGGTAGCACAAGGTTTGAAATGCAGGTAAAAAAAAGTATTTGTGTGAGATGTACCTGGCATTAAGAAAGAAAAAATAGAAATTAATGGTTGGTGGCGCCAAAAAAAAGTGACATCTTTTGTGGTGATGCAAAATATGACGCCTCGACTGAGTGGCCCTCCTGCACATATATTTTTCAGTATGTGGCCCTCAAGGAAAAAAGTTTGGACACCCCTGCCTTAAGTGATTGGAAAACTTGTCAAATGTAACTTTTACATGAAAGGTATCCAATACATTTACATCACATAAAGTCTGCATTTTTTTTTTTTTTTTTTTTTTTTTTTTTTTTGAGTTTAAGAACAGTAATGTTAACAGAGGCAGGATATGCCCCCTGCTGGCCTGACAGGCTTTCTACATGCTTACAATTTTACTGTTTTAGAAAATTTACCCACAAGTAAATATATGTCATAAAATATGTAGATTCATTTACATCAGTGTTTCCCAACCAGGGGTACAGGGCCTCCTACGGGTACATGAGCACTCAGCAGGGAGTACTTGGAATTATTTCAAAATTAATTTCCAAAATGATAAAATATTTGCAATTGTTTTATGTCGAACTTTTTTTACAAAAAAGTAATACATTAAAAAAAAAAAAAAATCATCAACACATTTGAGTTAGAGGGTACTTACAATATAAAAAGCCCAGGGGGGTACACGAGAGAAAAAAGGTTGGGAACCATTGAAATATGTGTCAAAAGGTAGTTTCTTGTTGTCTAAGATCAGAGGTGACAACCCCACACACTCCTGCCATAGTCTAGACTCTTTTTTTCTTTAGTTTTTTTTTTTTTTTTTTTTTTTTTTTTTCTTGAGGTATTTTTGAATATATAGACACAACACCACACACAGATTCCAGAAAAAAATACTTTTTTCTTATGGCAGACATTCAGTGGCCCTGAAGGGGATTCATAGTTTCATCCTTACTTGGCAACTTTAATTTAACACATGGTGGTAACACATTAAGTCTCACGAGCCCCTTTGTCCAGTCGAATTATTACTGACATAAATTTGAAAAAAAAATTTTGAAAAATGACTTTCTGCTGCTTATAAATATCCTCCTAATTTAGAAGATATGGCACATATCATTGGTAGAAAAAAAGAATGATGCTATTACTGAAGACAGAATTAAAAAGATTGACTAAAATGTGTCAATGAAGAGATGTTACGATACAAATAAAAAGTAAAAAATATATTTATTATTATTTATTATATTTACTATATAAAAAAACAAACAAAACACCAGAATATGCCGTATTATGAACAGCTCTGTAGGTATTTCTGAATGGGGACTGCAGCAGAAGCCAGTTGTACACAGACTTGTGGAAGTCTTTTATTTTTTAATTTTTTTTTATGTGTGTTTGTTACATCAGATGTCAACAAGACTTAACTGTTGTTGAAATGGCAACAAGACAAAGAAAAAAATCACATAGAGGACTGCACAATAACACGGACTTCAGCAGAACCAACAGGTGACAAAGGAAAGCACTAAACACTGTTCTGTCCTTCAGTTGTCAAGTAATGCTATCTTATTTGTCACAATGCAACTTGGTTCATGTACAAACTGGTTCTATTCCC
The DNA here is from genome assembly GCA_020698575.1 of Bostrychus sinensis. NCBI lineage: Eukaryota > Metazoa > Chordata > Actinopteri > Gobiiformes > Eleotridae > Bostrychus > Bostrychus sinensis. The sequence goes on from CM036248.1 coordinate 35,534,634, forward strand.
TGTTTGGTCACAAGAGGTCAGTATTGTCATTTTTATACTGTCCTTAGTTATTTGATTGTGTATACTAGTGCCATCTAGCGGCGACGCTTGTTAGCAGCAGCTATCAGTAGAGCAGCTATGATGAAAGGAGCTCTCGAAGTGAACATGAAAACACACTTCTCGCTGCATTGTATGCCGTCGGTGAGCCTTGGCAAGACATAGTCTGTAAGTTTATAAGCCACAACATTGTTTCGTAGTTGTCTGCTATTTCTTTATATTTGTAAATTAAGTTTTCTTCGAAGCAACGCTTGTGCTAACAGCAAGCTAAAATTGCTAGCTTCAGCCACTGCGTTAATGCTAATTCTGTTTGCAAAGGTAGTGTGTTATACACAGTGTAGGATTCATATTTAAGAGTTGTATTCTCTCATGATGTATGAAAAGCACTCATGTATCTTGTCTGTATGTTTGTTACAGTTTTACAAAAAAGAATGGTCTTCAGTAAAGACAGAAAAGAAGAAAGTTGTGTCCTGTCATTTCTGGAGCCATTTGGTGTTAAGCTCGCTGCCTAGGTTAGGTACAGACACTTGACTGAGGGCAGAAGAGTAAAAAGACTTTCTACACATTGAGGGCATCATCGAATGTCAGACATACTTCATCTCGAAATCAAAGATGTCACACACAGGGGACACGCCACCTCTCTCCCAGCTCGAGGTCAGGTCGGAGTGCCGCTCATACGCCTCACGCCGGTCAAGTGGCTCAAACGTGAGCCAAGCTGCAGCACAAGCACGAGCCAACGCCGAAGCTGCCCGCACCAGAGCTCAGTACGCCAAACGCCAAATAGACATTGAGGTCGAGAGGGCTCGCATTGAGGCAACACTAAACGCTCTGAAGCAGGAAGGTGAGGCTGAAGCGGCACTCGCTGCAGCTCAGGTGCTGGAGACGGCAGCTGGAGAGGCACTTCACTCCACTGAGCTAATGGATCCAGGTATCCCTGTAACAACACCTCCTTCTATTAGACGTGCACAAGAATATGTCAACACCCACTTTTGCAACAACACACAAATCAAAGAGAGAAAAAAGGTTGACAAAGGGCAAAAGTTTGACCATGGCAACACTCACAACCCAAACCAGGGCCGAATACAAGCCACTACCTTTTCACATGAATGTCAAACTGACTCTGTAGCCAGGGTGCAGACAAATCCCTCTTCTAACCACATTGAAATGGGCACTTCCAGCCAGTATAGACCGCCACAAGCCCCACAAACTGAACTCTCAGACCTTGCAGCCTACCTTGCCCGTCGCGATCTCCTAACAGCAGGCTTCAAGGTTTTTGACAACAGACCAGAGTCCTATTTACCCTGGAAGTCAATGTTCTGTAATGCTATTGAAGGCCTCAATCTCAAAGCTAGTGAAGAGCTCGACGTACTCACCAAGTGGCTTGGCGGGGAGTCACTGCAGCATGCTTTGAGGATCAGAGCAGTCCATGTAAACAACCCGGAGGCTGGTCTTCATCGCCTGTGGCAGCGTCTAGATAAGAGTTACGGCTCTCCAGAGGTAATCGAAGCATCACTGTTTCAACGCTTGCAAATTTTTCCTAAGTTATCTAATAAAGACACTCACCTATTGCAAGAGCTAGCAGATCTTCTACTTGAGTTGGAGTATGCCAAAAATGAAAGTTATCTACCAGGCCTTAGCTTTCTTGATACTTCAAGGGGGATCAATCCAATTGTTGAAAAACTCCCATACAGCCTTCAAGAGTCATGGGTGAAACAAGGGACAAAATACAAAAGAGACAATGATGCCGTCTATCCACCCTTTTCCTACTTTGTCCAGTTCGTAAATAACCATGCTGAAATGAAAACAGACCCTAGCTTTAAGTTACAAGGCCTTAGCGCACCAACTCTTAGTGTTGATAAGACACCAGTTAAGCAAACAAAATACAGAGTTCCTGTTGCAGTAAATAGAACAGAGGTCAGACAGACAAACAGCAACATTAAAGAAACAACAAACAGCCCAGATAAGCAATGCCCCATCCACCGGAAGCCACATTCACTTGCTAAATGCAGGGGGTTTAGGATGAAGTCACTTGATGAAAGGAGAAGTCTACTCAAAGAACACTCTATTTGTTATAAGTGTTGTTCATCCACAAGTCACAGAGCCAAAGACTGTAAAGCTGCTATTCACTGCTCAGAATGCAATAGTGATGCACACGTGTCTGCCATGCATGCTGGACCACCCCCATGGTCATCTAAAGACTCTGACCCACCACTACTGAGCCATGGCGGGGAGCCAGACACCCCAAACCCCACAGTCACTACAATTAGTTGTACAGAACTATGCGGCCCAGGGCTGCAAGGCAAGTCATGTTCAAAGATTTGTTTAGTCAATGTGTATCCCAGAGCATCCCCTGGAAATAAAAGAAGGATGTATGCAATGTTAGATGACCAAAGCAATTCATCACTGGCTAAGTCTGCCTTTTTTGATATGTTTGGTGTAAAAGGTAGCATTCTCCCATACACTATGAGAACATGCGCTGGCTTATCGGACACAGGGGGGCGCAGAGCTAATGACTTTATTATTGAGCATGTGAATGGTAAAGTGTCCATGATGCTCCCAACACTCACAGAATGCGACCAGATCCCAGATAATAGGATCGAGATCCCTACTCCAGAAGCTGCTGCTGCTCACTCTCATCTTCAGTCTGTTGCATCGCAGATACCTCCACTAGACCCAACTGCAGACATTCTTCTCATCCTGGGCAGGGATATCATTGAAGCTCACAAGGTTCGTAGCCAGGTAAATGGCCCTAGTGATGCACCTTATGCCCAATGCCTTGATCTGGGATGGGTAATAATAGGAGATGTTTGCCTCTCAGGAGCCCATAAACCCACTGTGAACTCTTTTAAGACAAACGTTCTCACCAATGGGCGACCTAGCTTCCTCACACCATGTAATAACACAATACACACCAAAGAGAAATACACAGAGAAATGTCCCTCCTTAGAAAATTCACGAGACGATCTGGGCAAACACATTTTCCACCAAACTACAGATGATGACAAAGTAGCGCTCTCTGCAGAAGATGCATTATTCCTGGACATTATGCATAAAGAGTTTGTTAAAGATGAGACAAATAATTGGGTGGCTCCACTCCCATTCCGTTCCCCCAGACAGCGTCTGCCCAACAATAGGGAACAAGCACTCAATTGTTTAATGTCACTGCGCAAAACCCTGAAAAAGAAAAGTGAAATGAGAGAGCATTTTGTTGAGTTTATGGAGAAAATCTTCAGGAAGGGCCACGCAGAGCCAGCTCCTCGCCTCACCCCTGGACAAGAATGCTGGTACCTCCCTAGTTTCGGTGTTTATCACCCTCAAAAGCCAGGGAAGATTAGGATAGTCTTTGATTCAAGTGCCCAATGTGATAATGTATCTCTCAATGACGTGCTGCTTAAAGGGCCAGACCTCAACAATAGTCTTGTGGGAGTGTTGATCCGTTTCCGGTCCGACCCATACGCAGTCATGGCAGACGTGGAGCAAATGTTTCACAATTTTGTGGTCAGAGAAGACCACCGCAACTACCTTCACTTCTTGTGGTTTAAAAACCATGATCTGGATGAAGAAGTGGTGGAGTTCAGGATGCGAGTCCACGTGTTTGGAAACTGCCCTTCACCATCAGTTGCCATCTATGGGCTGAAGAGGACAGCAGTGGAAGGAGAAGCACAATATGGCAGTGATGTGAGAAAGTTCATTGAACATCACTTTTATGTGGATGATGGACTAAAATCATTCCCTTCCACAGATGAAGCCATAGATATACTCAGAAGAACCCAGAAGATGCTAGCACAGTCAAACATACGCTTGCACAAAATCACATCTAACAATCCCATCATCACAAGTGCCTTCCCAAGTGAAGACCTCGCTACAGCCATGCAGGGCCTTGAACTTGGACAGATCTCACCACCCATGCAACGCAGCCTAGGCTTGGGCTGGGACCTGCCAACAGACCTGTTCAAGTTCCATGTAACAGTCAGTGAAAAGCCCTATACCAAACGGGGTGTACTGTCAGTCATTAATAGTGTGTATGATCCCCTTGGGTTTGCTGTGCCTGTGATTATAGAAGGCCGAGTCATACTGAGAGACATTTCTTCTGACATATGTGAATGGGACACTGAACTGCCTAAAGAGAAACAAGAACAGTGGCAAAGATGGAAAAGCTCTCTAAAGCATCTGCAGCAACTTGTAATCCCCAGAATGTATACCTCAATACCCCTGTCTACAGCTCAGAGAAAAGAGATAAATGTTTTCTGTGATGCCTCCACAAAAGCAGTTGGAGCTGTTGCCTACCTCAAGCTCACAAATGCCGATGGCCACAGTGAAGTGGGCTTCCTTCTTGGCAAAGCAAGACTTGCTCCTAAGCCGGACATCACCATACCAAGACTTGAACTCTGTGCAGCGGTGCTGGCTGTGGAGGTGGCTGAGTTGGTTCTGGAGGAGCTAGACATTGCAGTAGATCAGGTGAGCTTCTTCACAGACTCAAAAGTTGTGCTGGGCTATATCTTTAATCAAAAGAGACGTTTTTATGTTTATGTCCACAACAGAGTAGAGCGCATTAGGCATTCCACACAAGCTCATCAGTGGCATTATGTTCCCACTCACCTAAACCCAGCAGACCACGCCACACGAGCGCTACCCTCTGAGCAGCTCTCAGATTCCACGTGGCTCAGTGGGCCCGCTTTTCTCACTGATTCAAACCAAAGTCAAACGCAAACACAACCTTTCGATCTCGTAGACCCAGACGTTGACACTGAGCTGCGTCCGGAGATAACAACATACATCACCATTCTATCAAAAGATAAACTTGGAAGTGCAAGGTTTGAAAGGGTTTCAAGCTGGACTTTACTACTAAGAGCAATAGCCGGACTTCAACACATTGCCAGATCATTTCAGCACAACCCACAGAGCACATGTCATGGATGGCACAAGTGTAGTGAACATCTGGATGAAAAATACCTTCATGAAGCCAAACTCACAGTCATTCGCACTGTCCAAAGAGAGCTCTATGCAGATGTCATCACACAAATTGAGCAAGGTGGGTCTGTCAAAAGCTCTAGTCCGCTCAGCAAATTATGCCCATTTATTGACACCAGTGGAATCCTCAGAGTTGGTGGGAGGCTGAAAAGAGCAAAGTTAACTACAGATGAAACACATCCCATGCTCATTCCTGGAAAGCACCACCTTACCCAGCTCATAGTCAGACATTTTCATGAGAAAGTGAGCCACCAGGGCAGACATTTTACTGAAGGAGCAGTCAGAGCTGCAGGTTTTTGGATTGTAGGTGGTAAAAGAGCGGTAAGCAGTGTGATATTCAACTGTGTCACGTGTCGCAGATTAAGGGGCAAACAGCAAGAACAAATCATGGCTGACTTGCCAGCGGACAGGTTGTCCACTGAACCTCCTTTCACGCATGTAGGCTGTGATGTATTTGGCCCATGGCCTGTTGCTGTTAGAAAAACACGAGGCGGTCAGGCAGATGCAAAAAGGTGGGCAGTCATATTTACATGCATGAGTACACGTGCCATACACATTGAAGTTATTGAATCAATGGACTCATCATCTTTCATCAATGCACTGCGCCGTTTTTTCGCTATTAGAGGTGCCGCTAAACTACTCAGATCCGATTGTGGGACCAACTTTGTGAGTGCCTGCAGAGCACTGCAAATTGACAAACAAGGCTGTCACAACAACAAACTCAATGCTTTCCTCAAAGACACTGGTTGTAAGTGGCAATTTAACCCCCCACACGCATCTCATATGGCAGGGTCTTGGGAGCGCATGATCGGAGTCACGCGCAGAATCTTGGATGCGATGCTCCTAGCGCACAAAGATTCAAAGCTCACACATGAGGTGCTGGTGACATTCATGGCTGAAATCACTGCGATAGTAAATGCACGGCCACTCACTACAGTTTCCACAGACCCAGAAAACCCAGTAATTCTCACCCCTGCCATGCTACTCACCCAAAAAGTTGGCACACCACCAATACCACCAGGTCAGTTTGACGGCCAAGACCTTTTCAGAGCGCAGTGGAGGCGTGTGCAATATCTAGCCAATGTCTTCTGGGGTCGATGGCGGAAGGAATACGTTGCTGGACTCCAAGATCGTCGCAAATGGAAAGCAGTGAAACCTAATCTACAACAAGGAGATGTTGTCCTGTTGAAAGAGGGCCTAGAGCACAGGAATGACTGGCCCCTTGGACTCATCACAAAGACTTTTCCCAGTGAAGATGGCCGAGTCAGGAAGATAGAGGTTAAGATTTTCCGAAAGGGTGAACATAGACATTATGTACGACCTATAAGTGAGGTTGTCTTGTTGGTGTCTAAGGACAATGCTTAAGTTGATTTTGAACTTATCTTTGCTATGTTGTTCAATACGCTATTCTTTAGTTAAGTTTGTACGGTGACATCTTAGAGATGTCAGGCGGGGAGTGTTCTGTCCTTCAGTTGTCAAGTAATGCTATCTTATTTGTCACAATGCAACTTGGTTCATGTACAAACTGGTTCTATTCCCTGTTTGGTCACAAGAGGTCAGTATTGTCATTTTTATACTGTCCTTAGTTATTTGATTGTGTATACTAGTGCCATCTAGCGGCGACGCTTGTTAGCAGCAGCTATCAGTAGAGCAGCTATGATGAAAGGAGCTCTCGAAGTGAACATGAAAACACACTTCTCGCTGCGTTGTATGCCGTCGGTGAGCCTTGGCAAGACATAGTCTGTAAGTTTATAAGCCACAACATTGTTTCGTAGTTGTCTGCTATTTCTTTATATTTGTAAATTAAGTTTTCTTCGAAGCAACGCTTGTGCTAACAGCAAGCTAAAATTGCTAGCTTCAGCCACTGCGTTAATGCTAATTCTGTTTGCAAAGGTAGTGTGTTATACACATGTAGGATTCATATTTAAGAGTTGTATTCTCTCATGATGTATGAAAAGCACTCATGTATCTTGTCTGTATGTTTGTTACAGTTTTACAAAAAAGAATGGTCTTCAGTAAAGACAGAAAAGAAGAAAGTTGTGTCCTTGTCATTTCTGGAGCCATTTGGTGTTAAGCTCGCTGCCTAGGTTAGGTACAGACACTTGACTGAGGGCAGAAGAAACACTGTTAATCAGGTCAGAGAAGTTTATAAATTAGCTTGTTAGCTAGCACTTTCTTGGTTAGCTCTTTCGCTTTTTTAAAATCCACTGCAGATAAATGGCTGTGATAGGCCAGTTCCAAATTGAACCGGAAAAATGCTTTGTTCCAAGAGGGGAACCAGACTGTCGTATTTGAGAAAAGCAAATAGAGTCGGTCTTGCCGGGCTATGTATATCTATATTACCCACACACACACACAAAAACTTCAACAGCTAGAATTATGGCTAGTAAAAATGCTAAATGGCAACAAACGGCTCACTAACACACCAGAGTGGCCTGTGAGTAAAGAAGTTAATTCCTGGACACTATAGGAACTGCTCCATCTTTGGTGAAGATCCACTTAACAACACTATTTTTCTCTTTTTCCCCCAATAGCCCCCCTTTCACTGAGCAATGCAGAAAAATTCTTTCTGTAAAACAAAAAATGGTGGTGTTGTAGTCCTTTGTCAGCCTTTATTTAGTCCTGCTTTATTTTTAGTCCTGGTTCAAGCCCCTTCGATTCATTTGTTCACCTTCACATGCACATCACGTTGAGATGAAACGCCAGGGCAGAACTGTGGCACATAAAGGCCATACTGACTCCAGCTGCTGGGGATCGATCCCACTCGTGCCTCTCACTGTGAGGCCGCTCTGCCATCATAGACCCCATATAATATACATTACCTTTAGTTATCTTTGATGTCAGGAAATGAATAAGAGCTGCCTTCAAACATGGCTGCTCTGCTCAGCAGTCCAATAAAGAACACAATGCCGTGACTATTATAAGAATAGCACTTGATCTTTTACAACCACGGTGAGGTACAAAAGACTAATTTGATTATTTTTAGAGCACTAAACACAATGAATTGGATACAGGTTTTATAAGTGTGCTTAACAGCTTCCAGTCCTGGTGTTGTAGAAGGAGCCACAATGGCACTTGACAGTTCTGCAGTTCAAGTGAGTGCTATGATCAAGTATTATTCTATTTCTATAGCACTAATTCACTGTCATGACTTTTGTGTAAAATACAAAAGCCTAACGATAGAGTAATAACATAGCTATTTTTGCAGGTTATTCCATAGCACAAAATAAATGAAAAATGGTATTGAAACATATTATTTCTGAATGCTTTTTAAGATTACAAATACTGATGCAAAGGTCACACTAACCTAAAAATAACAAGAAACCAATAGGGACAAACAGTGACCAAGTCAGAACCAGAACTTTTAGGGACGTAGGGTCCAGATATATCACAGATACACTGAGGGAGGAACTAGGTTGGAACATTTCAATGGGCCAATTCCAGTCATTAACCAGTGACAACCACAAAGGAGATCTGCAAGTACGACTACTAACGCCAATGGCATAGGGGGCAAAGCTCTGTTGTTTGAAAGTTGAAAGTTGATTTTGTTTCTGAGTTCTGATTTTTTACTTTTTGAGGCTATAATACAGCCTGTTTTCCAATCCAATCCAAATTTATTTATAAAGCGCTTTAAAACAACAACAAGGTTGACCAAAGTGCTGTACACAACAAATTACATTAAAACAGTGAAAAAGAATTAAAAACTAGAGAAAAAACAGTCAAACAAACAAAATATAATCAACAAGACAACAACTCACTCGTGGTTTGAAGCCAAATAGAAAACGTATGTTTTTAAATGAGACTTAAAAGTATTTAGTGAATCAGCCTGTCTTACATACAAAGGTAAACTATTCCAGAGGCGTAGGTCCGGCCACAGACAAGGCCCGGTCTCCTCTCTGTTTCCTTTTAGTTTTTGGGACTGACAGGATCAGCTGATCAGCTGACCTGAGAGCACGAGAAGGTGTGTATGGCTGGATCAGGTCAGACAAGTATTTTGGTGCAAGACCATTTAAGCATTTAAAGACAAATAATAGAATTTTGAAATCAACTCGGAACTGCACTGGCAGTCAGTGCAAAGACGCCAGAACGGGAGAGATGTGGTCATGCTTACGGTGCCAGTTAAGAGCCGTGCTGCTGCATTTTGGACAAGCTGCAGACGCCCAAGAGAGGCCTGACTGACTCCAGCATACAACGCATTACAATAATCTAGGCGAGTCGTAATAAAAGCATGGATCAGCACTTCAAAGTTGTGTTTAGATACAATTGGTTTGATCTTGGCCAACTGCAGTAGGTGAAAAAAGCTAGATTTCACCATGCCTCTTATTTGGGAATCAAGATTAAAGTCACTGTCCATTTTTATTCCAAGGTTTGTGATTGTGGGTTTCACAAACTCTATTAAAGGACCTAAATCAACTGAACGATTGTCAGAAAAGCCAAATAGCATAACCTCTGTTTTTTTTGTCATTGAAATGTAAAAAGTTAAGTGGCATCCATGCTTTGACATCTTCCAGACACTCAAACAATGCCTTAATACAGAACACATTATCACGCTTCAGAGGCAAATAGATCTGACAATCATCAGCATACAGATGAAACAAAATTCCATGCTTCTTAAAAATTGACCCAAGAGGTAGTAAATACAGTGAAAACAGAAGTGGGCCAAGAATAGACCCCTGGGGAACTCCACATGTCAGATTTGCTGAGGAAGACTTCGCATTACCAATCTGAACACAAAAACTTCTGTCAGACAAGTACGACGGAAACCACTCCAGAGCTAGACCTTGGACCCCAACACACTGTTCAAGACGAGTCAGAAGAATTTGGTGGTCCACTAGTGACAAATGCTGCGGTCAGATCTAATAACAACAGAATGACACAGTGGCCAGTGTACGTAGCTACAAGAATGTCATTGAAAACACGGAGCAATGCAGTCTCAGTACTGTGAAAAGTTTTAAACCCCGACTGAAAAATCTCAAGGACATTGTTTTCATTGAGAAACTCTTTTATCTGAGAGTAAACTATTTTCTCAATTTTTTTTAGATAAAAGGCAATTTAGCAATTGGACAGAAGTTTGCATTCTCAAATGCATCAAGATTGGGCTTTTTGAGCAACGGCTGAACGACAGCATTTTTAAAACAGAGAGGCACAACAACGTTCAATAAGCTACTGTTTAATAAAGCAAGGACTGACGGAGCCAAGGAGGAAAAGACCTCTTTAAAAAAGTGTTTTATTTAAATGCAATTTTCAGTTAATTTCTTTTTACCTTTAAACTGGTTACAATCCAACAGCATTAAAGGCAAATATTAATACTTTTTTCAGGGTTTGTAAGACTGTATAAATTTTCAGATTTTTTAAATTATAAATACCAGGGGTCAGCAAGTTTGATTGCAGTTAGCCAAATAATTTTTGACTCACCAGGTGGTGGGCCCAAAGAATGGACATACAGTTCTCTGTCATGGTTCCTTGGCAGCTTTAAATGAACATATATTAGCATGTTCAATTACATATACAAAATATATAGATCAATAAATAAATACCTTAAAAATAAATAAAATATATAAAGTGCATGATACTTATTGGATAGAGGCAAAGGTAACCATGACAGAAGGAGGTCACATGACAGAATGCTTGCTATTTATTGGTTGGAGGCAACTAAAACCATGAAACCATGACAGGGAGCTGTATGCTTGTAAACAGAGTCTTACCGCTGTCACATTCACTGACAGCATCATGGAGTTAAAAGTTATAACGTAACAGCAATTAATAAAAGCCAATGTCACCGAAAAAGTTTCTGTGGGACAACTTTATTTGGCTGAGGGCTGAGTTTATCCCACAGGTATACACTTCATGTATGATATTCAGGCATTTTACATATTTACTTTCATGTGTCCTAGTTTTTACTTACTCTACAGTTTCAGAACTCCTATGAACATGCTAACGTATTCATAAAGGCTGCATGGTAAATCCGCCAGTGTAAATGAAAAAGCATATTCCATGCATTTCCTTCAGATAGGAGCCCACACACACAGTACACCAGGCTCTGATATAAGGCCCTCTGATTGGATAGGCCCGCAGCTTTGTGCTCATGTTTCACAGTGAGAGGAAGAGGAAATGAAGACGGCTTGATTAGTATTCAGATGCTAATGCACATTTAGCATTCAACAGGCTGTGTGTTAAATACAGATAATCCTCTGCAGCGTTACAGGCTCCGCTTGCAGCCTTTGTTCTCAGAGCAGAGCTGCACATGAGAGGACCCAGTCAATCTGCAACTCCAAACCCACTTTGACAAGGAAAACAATGGCAGACATTAGGACAGTGTGAACATAATGAGTTTTTTTTTATACAATACTTATTACATTTGCTCAGAAAAAAAAAATGAAATGGTGCTATATTAGATACTGTTTCTATAGAACATTATTCTATTTACAAAGAGAAGGTGTGGATCAGCATTTGGGATTACTGCAAACTAACTGAACTACTGCATGTACTTTTAACACTAGAACAATAACTCCAATAACCCTTGAAACCATTGTGGGGTCATTTTAACCTGGGAGGTGCTGGGAGGTGAGGGCACTAACCACTCAGCCACCATGCCACACAGTAAATAATGTATATAGATATTTTAAGAGTAGTCTATTTACTACTTTTGCATTAGAAATAATGGAGGTCAAAATGACCTCCTGGCTGTTCTTGGTAAAGCCCCAAAACATGTACAGTAAGATGATGTTTAACACACTTTAGGAAAAGTCATGGACTGGGATACATCTGGTATTTTATTCAAACTGTTACCTGATTTTAAAAGGTGAGAAGGGATCAAAATGACCTCATGACTGTTCTAGAGTTAATAGGGGTTATGCGCTAACAACTTCCGGTCACAGCTTGTAAGCGAGCAGCTTCAAAAAACATATTTATGTCTTACACATCGCAAAATAAAATCACCAAACTAACATTGCTATGGACTAACACAGTTTTATTCTTCAAACAAGGGTTTTAGCATTTGTGTGTTAAATATTTAACTAATTGCTGAGCACGGATGCAGGATATCGTTGTGTCAAATGACAAAAGCCGTCACCCGGCGCACTTTATTTCAGCGGATATAACGCACACGAATTTATTTTCATGATATACAATCACACAACACAGTCTGTCCATTTTAAGCCAGTCTTTGTTTATAATATTATAAAACATGTATTTAACCTTTTCTTTTTCCATAACATTTAACATTAACAGGTAAATTTAACAGACTTTATTTTAAAGTAAATTTCAAAGGCAGTATGAGAAGTACAAAGGCAGTTCTCACACATTTCAGATTATTTTTATGTACACTGTGGCTGTTTTTAGTTACATGTTTTTGTTAAAATCTCTTTAAAAGAAACTATTAAACATGGGGCTAGTCAGGGCGCACGCTGCAGTTAAACCCCCACACCAGTTAAATAAACTAAAAATAAGAAATGGCAAGTGTGAACCCAAAATGTACATTTTATTGAAATATTAATGATACATACAAAGCCCCACAAGCAGCGTCGGAGGCAGCGCTCGACACAAACAGGCCTACCTCATTTGAAGTCTTGTTTTGGTCCTTCCCTTGTTTCCATGGACGAGCCGAAGGAAATCCAGATAAAACTATAAAATACTAGCAAATAACCCAAACAAAATCTCTTCGCTTGAACCTCTGGGACCGCTGGAAAAGGAGAAAAGGCGGATCGGGCTTGTGGCTCTTCATCACAGTGATGCCCGTCGGGTGCTTTTATAAGTCCAACATCAGCGGCGTTCACCTGACGCGCCATCAGAAGTACTTTACAGGTAACTACCTGGCTTTAGATTCCTCTGAGACAAGGCTCGTTCTTCCCTTTTCGCTCAAACTCTGGAGTAGTGTTAACGTACAGCAGACACCGGTCTGTCAGTGAGGCCCCGGCTTAAGGGAGCACCAGCCCGTGGAGCATTAAAACAACTTTTAGCCTAAGCATATGTGCAGTATGCTGGCGTCTTTATTAATTTTATTTATCTTAGGCTCTTGTAGTATAATCTGAGAGGCCGCCCGTGGGTGCAGTTTATAGGCTAAAGTGTTTGAATGGACCAAATATCAGCAGCTTCCTTAAGATGTCTGTCCTGTTAAAGTGGTCCTGAAAGAGTTTGGAAAAGAATAAATTAAGCCTTGTTCCAGAAGGATCTAAAGCCGAGTGTCTACCTGTTAAAGACTTTTTGATAACACCACAGGTGAGGCTCGACTTTTAAAAGCACTCGCCTCGTATCATTGTGATGTTGAGTGTGATACCTTTTGTCTTTTTTCCAGCGGCCCCACAAGGTTCAAGCGTGGAGATGTTGCTGGGGGTAAATCCTAGTTTTATTTTATATAGTTTTGTCTGGATTCTCTTCAGATTGGTTTTGGAAACAAGGGAATGACCAAAACAAGACTGAGGTAGGCTACACCTGTGTTGAGTGCTATACCCTGTAGTTCATGCTGTTGTGTGTCTGTGCACGTTGTCATGTCATAAATATTTTAGTAAGATGCACACATTTTGAGATCACTCGCATTTCTTATTGTGTTTTATTTACCCTGTGTTGGGGGTCTAACTCTGCCAGAGCAGTGTGGTCCTTGACCATAGATAACTGGCCCTGATGCATCAGTATCAGAGATATTTCTATCCCCATGTCTAGTACTATTCCCAGAAAGGAAAATTTTACTAAAGTATGCAACCAAAAACAGCCACAGTGTGCACAAAAACATCGGAAAATGCCACAGAAGAGCTGTGAAAGCGGCTTCAAAATGACAGCTGTAAATAGCCAAGGAGTGTAGAAATTAATAAATATGTCAAAGTGCCTTAATAGGTGTATCATAAATTAAGTTTGTGCTAAAATAGGCGTGTTGTTTGTGATTGAGTATCACGTAATTTAACTTGCTGTGTGTTTTATATCCGCTGAAATAAAGTGCGCCGGGTGACGGCTTTAGTTATTTGACACAACAATATTCCGCCTCCGCGCTCAGCAATTAGTTAAATATTTAACACACAAATGCTAAAACCCTTGTTTGAAGGATAAAACTGTGTTAGACCATAGCAGCGTTAGTTTGGTGATTTTATTTTGAGATGTGTAGGACATAAAAATGTTTTTTGAAGCTGCCCTTGTCCGGCTGCTCGCTTACAAGCTGTGACCGGAAGTGGATCATTCCGTTTAGCCGAATGCAGAAGTAGTTAGTGCATAAACCCTATTAAACCCAGCCTGGATATGAGTTTAGAAAACTTATACTAGATGTCGTCTTCTGCTGTTTATCACTGCATACTCAAAAGGTTGCATTCACATTCTACAGTTTGATGATGTCAAAACCTCAGATGGAGCCTGTATAAATGTACAGGTGAGGTACTATTTTAAAAAGAAGTATCCAAACAGAAAATCCACAAATATCAGATCATTTTTTGTTAACAACTGAATTACTCCTGTGTGTGTTGAATAATATCACCACTTTTTGACACTACGGTGAAGAAATAACTTCACTTTAGATCATTTGTACAGCAAAGACTTTGAACTTTGTGCCAAATTTGTTTCATCTGGATAAGTACCGCAGATATTAGCCTAAAACCACAAATTGTTTGTATTGTATTTTCAATCTTTAGCAGCAGATTCTACCACAGAATTCTTGCCTGCCTCTAATTCAATTTTAAACTATAGACCCTTTAGAATTCTATGACATCACATAAATGCAACCTATTTATACCTAACTGGCATGTTTAGCAGCACTCACTCTGTTAAAATCAGTTTGTGTTTTTCAACCTCTTGCTGGCTTGCAAACTGAAATTGTGGCTTGTAAAACATCCACTGCAGCATGAAAAACTACATATACCTGACTGTTGATTACTGTCAGCAGAATATTACTAAACTTTATTTTTTTCATTATTATTTAACTTAATTATTTTTCTGTGTGTTGTTCCTGAGAAGAAGGAGGCTGTTCCTGATAAGTCTTCGCTAAATGTAGTAGGCTCCTCCATTGTGCATGTCCAAACCATCGCAGTCTGGAAACTTCATCTCCACAACATCTCACTTGAGCTGTCCCTCTGATGGGCTCATTCCTTATTGTATCCATCCTGGTCACATGGTAGCACTAGCAACTGAGCTAATTTAATAACTTCTCTGACCTGATTAACAGCATTCAGTGCATTCCTTCGTCAGCTGTCGGTTCTGCTGAAGTCTGCGTTATTGTCCAGTCTTTTGCATGATGTTTTTTCTTCGTCTTGTTGTCATTTTAACAACAGTAAAGTCCCGATGACATCTGATGTAATGAATGCATAAAAAAAGGAAGACTTTTTCCACAAGTTTTTGTACAACTGGCTTCTGTTGCTGTCCCCATTCAGAAAAAAGTATGCTGTATTGTTGTGTTTTATGTGAAAAAAAAAGTGAAGAATTCATGTTTATTTGGGTCAGTAGCGCATTGCTTATGTCCCACCCTTCATTCCATCAAACAAAATATTAACTAAGGGCTACCAAACTAACTTCATTGAATAGAATAGGACAGTGGTTCCCAAAGTGGGATCCGGGGCCCCCTGGAAGTCCGCGAAGGTACTGCAGGGGGCCCCCCAGAGGCTGTCTATATTAAGTACATAAAAAGAAATTGAGTTTGAAATGCACTGTAAAAAACAATGCTGCAAAAACTCAAGGCAACAGGATCCCTCAAGATTTTAGAGTTTTGGTGATCAACTCAAAATTTCAAGTTTTCAACAACAAATTTTTTTTACTCACCAAATTTAACATTCATACATCTAAAACCTTGAAATTTTAAGTTTTACTCACTGTCTTTATTTTTTCCAGCTCATCTTACAGCCAACTGACTCCACTGGTCAGAAAAAGTATTATTGATAATAATAAAAACTAAATATACTACATTTAACAAAATAATTACTTTTTCTGAACACTGTAAGTTGGCTGTAAGATGAGTAAAAAAATAATGATAGAGAGAAAAACTTAAAAATTAGAAAAGTTTTTAGACGTATGAACATCAAATTAAGTGAAAGTGTGGAAAACATGAGATTTTGGGTTGGCCCCAAAAATCTGAGGGATCCTTTGCTTCTCCTTTTTGAGTTTTTGCAGCATTTATTTATTTATTTTGTATTTGTTTAAAAAATATAACTTTAAAACACTTTTTAACCAATAGTCAGTGTCTTTTGTAATGTTTTTATAGAAATATATGGAGTAAAACATGAAAATAAAATTTGGGATCGAGGGAAGTTGTATTGTTGGGGGTCCGTGTGAGATTTTGGTAAATTTAAGGGGGCCGTGACACTCCTGACTTTGGGAGTGGCTGGAATAGGAAAAGAGTTTTTCTGGCAGGCCAGGCTACGTCAGTCTCAAAAAGAACCTCAACATCTCCAGCTCTGCTACCTCCAGCTCTGCCTCCTGTCTTTTCCTCAGTGTCTTATACCACTTTCCTTTCATTTTTGATGATATTCTTATATCCCACAAGACCCCTGACACTTTTCTCCAACCATTCCAACCTGCTTCACACACCTCTTCAACTCTTTCCCACTTTTTCTCAATTAATCTGAGCCGTTGACCCAAAAACTAAAAAAGAAACAGATGCTGTAGGAAACAATCTCTACAAAAACATCCATGAGCGTGAAGTTCTTGGAGGATTATGGATTATGGAGGTATGACTTTGATCAAGTGCTGTAGTATTGACAGTTGCTATGGTCGCACCCCCGTCAGCCAATCAGGACCTTTGTACACTATGATAGCAGCTGCCATGAAGAGGATGTATTGTGTTTGCTGGTGGGGAGCTGTCAGTGTGTCCATCTCTGTGTCCTCCTCACGCTCCACACTGCAGTCCAGCCCGAGGACCTGCAGACGGCGACTCATTCCTCCTCGGTGGCACTTTGTCATTAGTTTCCAAAAGCTTTCGCGGAGAGGAAATATATTTTGCTCCATATTTTGTCAATGTCAACACAGCACCAGCCTCGGGTATCAGAAACCAGGACCTACTCACTCAGTGAACCTTTTTACTGTGTGTTTTGTGTCTGTACATGCAGCAGTGAGTTCTACAAGACTTATACCATATTATTACCAGAGCTGGAAGAAGTAGCCTACTCCAAATGTGTAATTATAACGCAGGTGGTTAGAAACGAGTTCCATTTACAGAAGTACCTTATAAAATACATTGTACTTCTATGATATTGTGTTACCACAACCTACTTTATACTTCTACTTGAGTAGTATTATTTTGAAGTATCAGTACTCTTACTTGAGTACAGTTATAGGCTAATCTACCCACATTTGTATGTTGCCATTGTACAGGTTTCAGAAGCATTATGATGCAAAAAAATATGTAATAATTTTTAAAAGCATTTTTATTGTTTTTTAATAAAAAAATACCAGAAGTGTTTCATTATTTTATACTGTATGTTTTGTCTGATTACATCAAAAAGAAAAAATAAATATATATATATATATATATATCAGATGCCACACCCAAACAGTTAAGGCCTTTACGTACACTGTGTTGCCAAAAGTATTAGCTCACTCACTAACTGAATTCAGGTGTTCCAATCACTTCCATGGCCACAGATGTAGAAAATCAAGCACCTAGGCTGCAGCTTTGTGGAAAACTTTGTGAAAAAGTTTGAGGATGGCCACTTCCTGTTCCAACATGACTGCACCAGTGCACGAAGCACGGTTCACAAAGACATGGATGAATGAGTTTGGTGTTGAAGAAATCTAGTGGCCTGCAGAGGATCATGACCTCAACCTGACAGAAAACCTTTGGGCTGAATTAGAGTGAAGACTGCGAGCCAGGCCTTCTCGTCCAACATCAGTGTCTGACTTCTCAGATGTGCTTCTGGAAGAATGGTCAAAAATTCCCATAAACACTCCTAAACCTAGGGGAAAGCCTTCCCAGAAGAGTTGTTATAGATGCGAAGGGTGGGCCGACGTCATATTAAACCTTTAAGAATTAAGTTCATATGTGTGTAAAGGCAGGTGAGCTAATACTTTTGACAATATAGTGTACTCTGCAAGGACATAGAAATGTGTTCTCTCTTTGAAAGTTATTGCGGTTTATTCTTGACGCTTCATCTGGGATGTCCTTGTGGGGTGTCCGAAAATTATTGTGTGATAAGTCCAAAATTTAAAGAGGGCCGGGCAATGATCTGGCACAAAAGTTGCTATGACAACAAGAGGTAGGGCCCATGAGTTCTGCGCTTGAGTTTCTGAGTTTGAAATATGAAATGTCCTGCGCAGAATTTATTATTCTTGGTATATTTAAGAATTAAGACTACTGTTACTTGTCTACAATTTTTGACTACTCTGCCCACCTTTGGAAGAAAAATAGTTTTCAAAAACAACAAAAACAAACAAACGCAAGCAGAATTATAAAATACAGGAGTGTATACAGAGTAATACCGGCGTGTATACAGAGTAATACCGGCGTGTATACAGAGTAATACAGGAGTGTATACAGAGTAATACAGGAATGTATACAGAGTAATACAGGAGTATATACAGAGTAATACAGGAGTGTATACAGAGTAATACAGGAGTGTATACAGAGTAATACAGTAGTGTATACAGAGTAATACAGGAATGTATACAGAGTAATACAGGAATGTATACAGAGTAATACAGGAGTATATACAGAGTAATACAGGAATGTATACAGAGTAATACAGGAGTGTATACAGAGTAATACAGGAGTGTATACAGAGTAATACCGGCGTGTATACAGAGTAATACAGTAGTGTACACAGAGTAATACAGTAGTGTATACAGAGTAATACAGTAGTGTATACAGAGTAATACAGGAATGTATACAGAGTAATACAGGAATGTATACAGAGTAATACAGGAGTATATACAGAGTAATACAGAAATGTATACAGAGTAATACAGGAGTGTATACAGAGTAATACAGGAGTGTATACAGAGTAATACAGTAGTGTATACAGAGTAATACAGTAGTGTACACAGAGTAATACAGGAATGTATACAGATTAATACAGGAGTGTATACAGAGTAATACCGGCGTGTATACAGAGTAATACAGTAGTGTACACAGAGTAATACAGTAGTGTATACAGAGTAATACAGAAATGTATACAGAGTAATACAGGAGTGTATACAGAGTAATACAGTAGTGTATACAGAGTAATACAGTAGTGTACACAGAGTAATACAGTAGTGTATACAGAGTAATACAGGAGTGTATACAGAGTAATACCGGAGTATATACAGAGTAATACAGGAGTGTATACAGAGTAATACAGGAGTGTACACAGAGTAATACAGGAATGTATACAGAGTAATACAGTAGTGTACACAGAGTAATACAGGAGTGTACACAGAGTAATACAGTAGTGTATACAGAGTAATACAGTAGTGTACACAGAGTAATACAGTAGTGTATACAGAGTAATACAGTAGTGTATACAGAGTAATACAGAAATGTATACAGAGTAATACAGTAGTGTATACAGAGTAATACAGTAGTGTACACAGAGTAATACAGTAGTGTATACAGAGTAATACAGAAATGTATACAGAGTAATACAGGAGTGTATACAGAGTAATACAGGAGTGTATACAGAGTAATACCGGAGTATATACAGAGTAATACAGGAGTGTATGCAGAGTAATACAGGAGTGTACACAGAGTAATACAGGAATGTATACAGAGTAATACAGTAGTGTACACAGAGTAATACAGGAGTGTACACAGAGTAATACAGTAGTGTATACAGAGTAATACAGTAGTGTACACAGAGTAATACAGTAGTGTACACAGAGTAATACAGTAGTGTATACAGAGTAATACAGGAGTGTATACAGAGTAATACAGTAGTGTAAACAGAGTAATACAGTAGTGTACACAGAGTAATACAGTAGTGTATACAGAGTAATAAAGTAGTGTACACAGAGTAATACAGTAGTGTATACAGAGTAATACAGAAGTGTATACAGAGTAATACAGTAGTGTATACAGAGTAATACAGTAGTGTATACAGAGTAATAAAGTAGTGTACACAGAGTAATACAGTAGTGTAAACAGAGTAATACAGAAGTGTATACAGAGTAATACAGTAGTGTACACAGAGTAATACAGTAGTGTATACAGAGTAATACAGTAGTGTATACAGAGTAATACAGTAGTGTACACAGAGTAATACAGTAGTGTACACAGAGTAATACAGGAGTGTATACAGAATAATACAGGCGTGTACACAGTGGGGACTGGGCCAGAGACAGAGACTGAGGCTGTGGTCACTGCTCAGAGCTACACTGTAGCAGTGAGTATGAAGTCCTTTTTAGGTTTATACCCGGTCTATATCACTGATCACTGTTTTTCTTTTAAATATTATTTTAATAAGGAATAATTTGCAAAAAAAACAAACAAACAAACAAACAAAAAAACAACAACAACTGAAATATCCTTTTTTTCCCCTAGGGGTCTGACAAAATAATAAAACTGCTGAATTTCTGTGCGTAAGAGTCATCATTCCTGTTCTTAGACTTGTTCTTCCAGAGGGACATTTTTCAGTTAAAATAAAAATTGGTGAATGCCAAAAATCCTCCTAAGAAGCTTTAATACAAATTTGTTTGTAAGAAGGGTTCACATGAATGAGGCCCATTAATTCCATTAAGAGGGCAGTGGTAAAATAGTATAAAAATATTGTCAGAAAATACATTTTTTTTCAAAGAAAATCCTCTTAAAAGGCCTATATTCTGCTTTTATTTATATTTTTAAACCAATCTTGGTCACCTCTATAACAGCCCATGTTTTACCGCCTTTAAAAACATTATCTAACTAACAGAAAATGAGAGAGAAACTTAAAAGAAAAGGCTGTTTATTTCCTTAAACTTTTAGTATGATGCCATTTTACTATAGAATGAAAAATGTCTGTGAAGAATCAGTGGAAACAGAGCTGTACACCTTTTTTTTTTTTTTTTGATAAATAAATACAGAGTAATACAGGAGTGTATACAGAGTAATACAGGAGTGTATACAGAGTAATACAGGAGTGTATACAGAGTAATAGAGTAGTGTATACAGAGTAATACAGTAGTGTACACAGAGTAATACAGGAATGTATACAGAGTAATACAGGAGTGTATACAGAGTAATACAGGAGTGTATACAGAGTAATACCGGCGTGTATACAGAGTAATACAGTAGTGTATACAGAGTAATACAGTAGTGTACACAGAGTAATACAGGAATGTATACAGAGTAATACAGGAGTGTATACAGAGTAATACAGGAGTGTATACAGAGTAATACCGGAGTATATACAGAGTAATACAGGAGTGTATACAGAGTAATACAGGAGTGTACACAGAGTAATACAGTAGTGTATACAGAGTAATACAGGAGTGTATACAGAGTAATACCGGCGTGTATACAGAGTAATACAGTAGTGTATACAGAGTAATACAGTAGTGTACACAGAGTAATACAGGAATGTATACAGAGTAATACAGGAATGTATACAGAGTAATACAGTAGTGTATACAGAGTAATACAGTAGTGTACACAGAGTAATACAGGAATGTATACAGAGTAATACAGGAGTGTATACAGAGTAATACAGGAGTGTATACAGAGTAATACAGGAGTGTACACAGAGTAATACAGTAGTGTATACAGAGTAATACAGGAGTGTATACAGAGTAATACAGAAGTGTACACAGAGTAATACCAGCGTGTATACAGAGTAATAAAGTAGTGTAAACAGAGTAATACAGTAGTGTATACAGAGTAATACAGTAGTGTACACAGAGTAATACAGTAGTGTACACAGAGTAATACCGGAGTATATACAGAGTAATACAGTAGTGTATACAAAGTAATACAGTAGTGTACACAGAGTAATACAGTAGTGTACACAGAGTAATACAGTAGTGTACACAGAGTAATACAGTAGTGTACACAGAGTAATACAGTAGTGTATACAGAGTAATACAGTAGTGTACACAGAGTAATACAGGAGTGTATACAGAGTAATACAGTAGTGTACACAGAGTAATACAGTAGTGTATACAGAGTAATACAGTAGTGTATACAGAGTAATACAGTAGTGTACACAGAGTAATACAGTAGTGTATACAGAGTAATACAGGAGTGTACACAGAGTAATACAGTAGTGTATACAGAGTAATACAGTAGTGTACACAGAGTAATACAGTAGTGTACACAGAGTAATACAGTAGTGTATACAGAGTAATACAGGAGTGTACACAGAGTAATACAGTAGTGTATACAGAGTAATACAGTAGTGTACACAGAGTAATACAGTAGTGTATACAGAGTAATACAGTAGTGTATACAGAGTAATACAGTAGTGTACACAGAGTAATACAGTAGTGTATACAGAGTAATACAGGAGTGTACACAGAGTAATACAGTAGTGTATACAGAGTAATACAGTAGTGTACACAGAGTAATACAGTAGTGTACACAGAGTAATACAGTAGTGTATACAAAGTAATACAGGAGTGTACACAGAGTAATACAGGAGTGTATACAGAGTAATACAGTAGTGTACACAGAGTAATACAGTAGTGTACACAGAGTAATACAGTAGTGTATACAAAGTAATACAGGAGTGTACACAGAGTAATACAGGAGTGTATACAGAGTAATACAGTAGTGTACACAGAGTAATACAGTAGTGTATACAGAGTAATACAGTAGTGTATACAGAGTAATACAGTAGTGTACACAGAGTAATACAGGAGTGTACACAGAATAATACAGTAGTGTATACAGAGTAATACAGTAGTGTACACAGAGTAATACAGTAGTGTACACAGAGTAATACAGTAGTGTATACAGAGTAATACAGGAGTGTATACAGAGTAATACAGTAGTGTACACAGAGTAATACAGTAGTGTATACAGAGTAATACAGTAGTGTATACAGAGTAATACAGTAGTGTACACAGAGTAATACAGTAGTGTATACAGAGTAATACAGGAGTGTACACAGAGTAATACAGTAGTGTATACAGAGTAATACAGTAGTGTACACAGAGTAATACAGTAGTGTACACAGAGTAATACAGTAGTGTATACAGAGTAATACAGGAGTGTACACAGAGTAATACAGTAGTGTATACAGAGTAATACAGTAGTGTACACAGAGTAATACAGTAGTGTATACAGAGTAATACAGTAGTGTATACAGAGTAATACAGTAGTGTACACAGAGTAATACAGTAGTGTATACAGAGTAATACAGGAGTGTACACAGAGTAATACAGTAGTGTATACAGAGTAATACAGTAGTGTACACAGAGTAATACAGTAGTGTACACAGAGTAATACAGTAGTGTATACAAAGTAATACAGGAGTGTACACAGAGTAATACAGGAGTGTATACAGAGTAATACAGTAGTGTACACAGAGTAATACAGTAGTGTATACAGAGTAATACAGTAGTGTATACAGAGTAATACAGTAGTGTACACAGAGTAATACAGTAGTGTATACAAAGTAATACAGGAGTGTACACAGAGTAATACAGTAGTGTACACAGAGTAATACAGGAGTGTACACAGAGTAATACAGTAGTGTATACAGAGTAATACAGTAGTGTACACAGAGTAATACAGTAGTGTATACAAAGTAATACAGTAGTGTACACAGAGTAATACAGGAGTGTATACAGAGTAATACAGTAGTGTACACAGAGTAATACAGTAGTGTACACAGAGTAATACCGGAGTATATACAGAGTAATACAGTAGTGTATACAAAGTAATACAGTAGTGTACACAGAGTAATACAGTAGTGTACACAGAGTAATACAGTAGTGTACACAGAGTAATACAGTAGTGTACACAGAGTAATACAGTAGTGTATACAGAGTAATACAGTAGTGTATACAGAGTAATACAGTAGTGTACACAGAGTAATACAGGAGTGTATACAGAGTAATACAGTAGTGTACACAGAGTAATACAGTAGTGTATACAGAGTAATACAGTAGTGTATACAGAGTAATACAGGAGTGTACACAGAGTAATACAGTAGTGTATACAGAGTAATACAGTAGTGTACACAGAGTAATACAGTAGTGTACACAGAGTAATACAGTAGTGTATACAGAGTAATACAGGAGTGTACACAGAGTAATACAGTAGTGTATACAGAGTAATACAGTAGTGTACACAGAGTAATACAGTAGTGTATACAGAGTAATACAGTAGTGTATACAGAGTAATACAGTAGTGTACACAGAGTAATACAGTAGTGTATACAGAGTAATACAGGAGTGTACACAGAGTAATACAGTAGTGTATACAGAGTAATACAGTAGTGTACACAGAGTAATACAGTAGTGTACACAGAGTAATACAGTAGTGTATACAAAGTAATACAGGAGTGTACACAGAGTAATACAGGAGTGTATACAGAGTAATACAGTAGTGTACACAGAGTAATACAGTAGTGTACACAGAGTAATACAGTAGTGTATACAAAGTAATACAGGAGTGTACACAGAGTAATACAGGAGTGTATACAGAGTAATACAGTAGTGTACACAGAGTAATACAGTAGTGTATACAGAGTAATACAGTAGTGTATACAGAGTAATACAGTAGTGTACACAGAGTAATACAGGAGTGTACACAGAGTAATACAGTAGTGTATACAGAGTAATACAGTAGTGTACACAGAGTAATACAGTAGTGTACACAGAGTAATACAGTAGTGTATACAGAGTAATACAGGAGTGTATACAGAGTAATACAGTAGTGTACACAGAGTAATACAGGAGTGTATACAGAGTAATACAGTAGTGTACACAGAGTAATACAGTAGTGTATACAGAGTAATACAGTAGTGTATACAGAGTAATACAGTAGTGTACACAGAGTAATACAGTAGTGTATACAGAGTAATACAGGAGTGTACACAGAGTAATACAGTAGTGTATACAGAGTAATACAGTAGTGTACACAGAGTAATACAGTAGTGTACACAGAGTAATACAGTAGTGTATACAGAGTAATACAGGAGTGTACACAGAGTAATACAGTAGTGTATACAGAGTAATACAGTAGTGTACACAGAGTAATACAGTAGTGTATACAGAGTAATACAGTAGTGTATACAGAGTAATACAGTAGTGTACACAGAGTAATACAGTAGTGTATACAGAGTAATACAGGAGTGTACACAGAGTAATACAGTAGTGTATACAGAGTAATACAGTAGTGTACACAGAGTAATACAGTAGTGTACACAGAGTAATACAGTAGTGTATACAAAGTAATACAGGAGTGTACACAGAGTAATACAGGAGTGTATACAGAGTAATACAGTAGTGTACACAGAGTAATACAGTAGTGTATACAGAGTAATACAGTAGTGTATACAGAGTAATACAGTAGTGTACACAGAGTAATACAGTAGTGTATACAAAGTAATACAGGAGTGTACACAGAGTAATACAGTAGTGTACACAGAGTAATACAGGAGTGTACACAGAGTAATACAGTAGTGTATACAGAGTAATACAGTAGTGTACACAGAGTAATACAGTAGTGTATACAAAGTAATACAGTAGTGTACACAGAGTAATACAGGAGTGTATACAGAGTAATACAGTAGTGTACACAGAGTAATACAGTAGTGTATACAGAGTAATACAGTAGTGTATACAGAGTAATACAGTAGTGTACACAGAGTAATACAGTAGTGTATACAAAGTAATACAGGAGTGTACACAGAGTAATACAGTAGTGTACACAGAGTAATACAGGAGTGTACACAGAGTAATACAGTAGTGTATACAGAGTAATACAGTAGTGTACACAGAGTAATACAGTAGTGTACACAGAGTAATACAGTAGTGTATACAGAGTAATACAGGAGTGTATACAGAGTAATACAGTAGTGTACACAGAGTAATACAGGAGTGTATACAGAGTAATACAGTAGTGTACACAGAGTAATACAGTAGTGTATACAGAGTAATACAGTAGTGTATACAGAGTAATACAGTAGTGTACACAGAGTAATACAGTAGTGTATACAGAGTAATACAGGAGTGTACACAGAGTAATACAGTAGTGTATACAGAGTAATACAGTAGTGTACACAGAGTAATACAGTAGTGTACACAGAGTAATACAGTAGTGTATACAGAGTAATACAGGAGTGTACACAGAGTAATACAGTAGTGTATACAGAGTAATACAGTAGTGT
Organism: Bostrychus sinensis; assembly: GCA_020698575.1. Lineage (NCBI taxonomy): Eukaryota > Metazoa > Chordata > Actinopteri > Gobiiformes > Eleotridae > Bostrychus > Bostrychus sinensis. Next base: position 35,560,832 of record CM036248.1, read on the forward strand.
ACACAGAGTAATACAGTAGTGTATACAGAGTAATACAGTAGTGTATACAGAGTAATACAGTAGTGTACACAGAGTAATACAGTAGTGTATACAGAGTAATACAGGAGTGTACACAGAGTAATACAGTAGTGTATACAGAGTAATACAGTAGTGTACACAGAGTAATACAGTAGTGTACACAGAGTAATACATTAGTGTATACAAAGTAATACAGGAGTGTACACAGAGTAATACAGGAGTGTATACAGAGTAATACAGTAGTGTACACAGAGTAATACAGTAGTGTACACAGAGTAATACAGTAGTGTATACAAAGTAATACAGGAGTGTACACAGAGTAATACAGGAGTGTATACAGAGTAATACAGTAGTGTACACAGAGTAATACAGTAGTGTATTCAGAGTAATACAGTAGTGTATACAGAGTAATACAGTAGTGTACACAGAGTAATACAGTAGTGTATACAGAGTAATACAGTAGTGTACACAGAGTAATACAGTAGTGTAAACAGAGTAATACAGTAGTGTACACAGAGTAATACAGTAGTGTATACAGAGTAATACAGTAGTGTAAACAGAGTAATACAGTAGTGTACACAGAGTAATACAGTAGTGTATACAGAGTAATACAGTAGTGTACACAGAGTAATACAGTAGTGTACACAGAGTAATACAGTAGTGTACACAGAGTAATACAGTAGTGTACACAGAGTAATACAGTAGTGTACACAGAGTAATACAGTAGTGTACACAGAGTAATACAGGAGTGTATACAGAATAATACAGGCGTGTACACAGTGGGGACTGGGCCAGAGACAGAGACTGAGGCTGTGGTCACTGCTCAGAGCTACACTGTAGCAGTGAGTATGAAGTCCTTTTTAGGTTTATACCCGGTCTATATCACTGATCACTGTTTTTCTTTTAAATATTATTTTAATAAGGAATAATTTGCAAAAAAACAAACAAACAAACAAACAAAAAAACAACAACAACTGAAATATCATTTTTTTCCCCTAGGGGTCTGACAAAATAATAAAACTGCTGAATTTCTGTGCGTAAGAGTCATCATTCCTGTTCTTAGACTTGTTCTTCCAGAGGGACATTTTTCAGTTAAAATAAAAATTGGTGAATGCCAAAAATCCTCCTAAGAAGCTTTAATACAAATTTGTTTGTAAGAAGGGTTCACATGAATGAGGCCCATTAATTCCATTAAGAGGGCAGTGGTAAAATAGTATAAAAATATTGTCAGAAAATACATTTTTTTTCAAAGAAAATCCTCTTAAAAGGCCTATATTCTGCTTTTATTTATATTTTTAAACCAATCTTGGTCACCTCTATAACAGCCCATGTTTTACCGCCTTTAAAAACATTATCTAACTAACAGAAAATGAGAGAGAAACTTAAAAGAAAAGGCTGTTTATTTCCTTAAACTTTTAGTATGATGCCATTTTACTATAGAATGAAAAATGTCTGTGAAGAATCAGTGGAAACAGAGCTGTACACCTTTTTTTTTTTTTTTTTGATAAATAAATGAAAGCAGATGTAGGGGGCTTATTGATCAGTGCTTTCTACTCTGTGTAAATCAAACAAAATACTACCCCAGGTATGTTTTTGAGGAGGAAGTAATACTATAACAGGATAAAAAGCTTAGAAAAGTTGATTTAGCAGAATTTCTTGAGTAAAAGTACAGAGTTTCTTTCCACCACAGATTATCCCACACGTCATCAGACCTTTAAATCATTTCCACTAACACCACTAATTTCTGTCTTTAATCTGTCATCAGTGATAAGTGGACTGTGAGGACACCGCAATTAAAGGCGTTGCTGGCAGGACACTAATGACCGGGATCGATAGAGAATATGTTGAGTATTGATTAGGCGTCGCAGGTCTGAGATGAAGCCTTCAGAACAACAGTCTTATATTGTGATTGTGCAGGAGGCGGTTGCTAAGTTACGCCGGCGTTGTTCCCGTTGCTTGTGTTTTCAGCGACACAGGTCTAAAAGCAACACAGTGTGGGGCTCCTGTCAGTCTAAAAAATGAGCCGTATCTGCCGCCGTACTGTGAGCGAGTGGGCGAGTGCCTCCGCCAGTCACAGCTCACAGCGGCTCAATCAGGAATCAAAGGAAGAGAGAGATTTATTTAGACACATATTTAGTGTAATAAGTGTGTTCAAGCGGGTCATGTCACAACACGCCACACTCCCACAGACCTGTTTGAAAATTCAGGTTCGCTTTTAAACAACACAAACATGTAAACAATTAAAATGGTGGCGCTTTTTTAGAATTCTTATTACTTAGTTTATTTTTACATTCTTGCTGAGCAGGAAATGCAGGGCTCCAGACTAACCTTGGTTTGGTTGCAGGATTAACCGGCACAAAATTGAGGTGCACTGAAAACCTTATCATTAGCTGTCACAGAATAACTTTTCAGCGCATTCCTTAAAGTGTTCCAAAAACAGGGTTCAACCATCCCAAAAAGGGTGGGATTTGTTGGTCATCTCAGGATTTGATTAGATTTTGATTCAGAGGCTCAGGATTTGATTAAAAAACAATGCCATCAATTCATCTAACACTATTTTTGTTCATGTCAGCTTTAATTAATCGATGTATGACTGAAATCTAAAAAATGTATTAGTTAACTATTAATTATTTATCTAATATTTTGTGTTATTAACATTATTATTTTTAATTGTATATTATATACTTGAAACATTAATCAAAATGATCTTTTCAACTATGAAAACTAGTGAACTAATAATAGCTATGGTAATGAGAGTCCATCGTTAAGGCTGGGACACACCGGGATGATTATTGGCTGTTGGGCTTCGTTGGACAGTTTGGTGTCTGTTTGGTGTGTTCCGCACCCTCAGACATAGTAGGACACAGTGGGGGACAGTTGGACATAGTTCTGGCTGATTTAACGTGAAATTGGTGTTAGGCATCAAGCTGAACGAGCTCTGATTGGCTGTGTGCCATTCACAATTTGTCAAACAGCTTGCATTTAACATACTACTTTATTATGTTTCCGTATGTATCTGTGATGCTAATGTGCTGCTGTTAGCTTACCTTAGCTTTAGCCTTGTGCAGATGAAAATATAATCCTCCTCTGAGGCAAAAAGCTGCAATGATCCAGTCACTTTTTTATTAATTACTGTGATCAGAAATGTTTAATTTAGCACATATGATTATTATTCACTGATAAATACTTGAGGTAAACACGTGTGTGTTGCAGAGTTTTGTTTACTAGAGTCTTATGTAATCATGGAATTTAGTTACTGCGCCGCCTGCTGTTTTAAATAGTTATCACATCATGCACATGAGCAGAATGGGTTTGAGTTATTTTGGTATCTGTAGTCACTTTTAGTGGCGACAAGGGGAGACTTGAGGAAATAAAGCAGTCGCCCTGCCTCAGCTGACGGTGGTCGGGCGTTGGGTTGGTGTGTCCCAGTGTTTAGATGGAGTGTTTCTGCAGAACAGATCCTTCCAGACTGCAGCGTTCATGTGCGTTAGAAAGGGCTGCCTCTCCCTTAACAGCTGTTGAGCTCAGACAGTTGTTTTGTTTTGTTGCCAAATCATCACGCTTTCATTTGACGCATCTTGTAACCACTGTGGCTCTTGTCCAAGCCCTGTTAGTCTCAAGTTTTTGGTTTATAACATCAAAATGCCTCTGGACAGTAGCCTCTAATGAAGCAGACGCTGCCATGTTCTCACAGAGAGCAGAGGTAAACAAACCCACATGTATCCAGCACATGCACATTCAGTGAGTTCAGCTAGCTATTGCCAGAGCAAACTATATGCAAGTCTTTATAAAATTCCAATTATAAGCTTTTCTGAATCAATTTAGCATTGTTTTAAAGACACAAACGATGCATCGAAAAAATATTTTTCCCACCCCTTCATCCCAAAGTCATTTATTATTTAGTAGTGCCTCGGTTCAATTTGTATATATATATTTTTTATGTTTAATTTTGCATTAAAATAAAGATGATTTTCATTTAATAAAAAAAAACTAAAATACTGGAGACATCTTTCATACTTTTTTTTCTGGTCACTCTCACTGTAGTTTTATGCGCATTTGGACTGAAGCTGCTCAGCCTCAGACAAACGGAGTCTGAGCAGTGAGCTCAGCAGCGTGCCGTGAGCTTTGTTCATGTGCAACTACGGTGCGCTCGGCTTCAGCTGCTTGAACCCTGCTCAGAGCGGTCTGCACAGCAGGGAGAGGAGAGCGAGCGAGTTAATGTCTTTTGCTGAACTGCATTTAAAATGCTCAGTGAGACTGGTTGAAACTGCTTCAGAGCGTCACGTTCGCCTGCGACACGGCCAGCCTGGTGTGCTTTTGATCAGGCGTCGAAAGCCACGGCACCCACCGAGCTAAACCCTGTGACATGCCAAGTTTATTGTGTAGAATGTTCTCTACTCATTCTAAGAAGATCTACAGCATTAGCTATCAGACTACAGTGGTGTTTTCTTGGCTGGTGGCTGTAGCAGGACGTCGGGACCTTGGGTCATCTTCAAGGCTCTCCCTACTCCTCCCTAATTCAGCTGCTCACTTTTCACAGTGTTTTGGAGCTAACCTTTTTTTTCTGTAGATATTTGATAACACCACTGTGCCAAATTGGAGAGTAGTATTCCAGTATCCATTTCATGCATATGAATACAAAGTCTTGAATTACTTATTCATTGAGGGAGGGTTTATCTTAAAGGAAAGGAAACAATGCAGTTAGTATCAGGAAAGGTTGAATTTGATGTCAAGTCTCATTGTTGTGGCACAACCGCTTAGTGAGCAACATTTCAGCTCACCCTCCTTTAACGCGCCTTCAAGTTTGAGGTTTTCAGTATGTCCTTAATTTATTAACTATGTTGTCCATGATGACACTAGCTGCGTTTCCATTACACATATGCGCAAAATTTTATCGATATTCTAGAAATGTCGAAAAAACACAATTTCGCAATTACACTGTTTCCATTGAATCATAAGCGAATAAAAACAAACCTACTCTCGTGATAAGTCATTCAAAAAACATGGCGACGGATGTAAACATTACTTTGAATTACAGCAGATATATCCATATTTCAGCCACGGCACTAGCGCTCATCATCAGCCGTCAAAGGAGACGTCGGCGTCTTATTCAGGCCATGGAGCGACAGGCCCCTTATACATGGGAGCGGCTATGTATGAAGCGTTTTTGGGAAAATGTAGTAGGCGATTTTACAGAAGAGCTGTGGATTCAACATTTCCGAATGACACGCTCAACTTTTGATGAGCTGTGCGATGCTGTGGGACCTCTTGTGGCGCCCGCTGCGCAATGCCCAAGGCAGCCAGTATCCGGTTGTTGGTCACATGACTCGTTTAATTCGACAAAAGTGTTTCCATTGCAGTTTTGCGAAATATGTCAATTTCAATACGCCTGAAAAACCACCTCATCCAAGCGCAAAAACTTTTTTTCGACATTGTCGTGTTTCCATTAGGCAAATTTATATTTGCAAATCCAATTTGCGCAATTTGATGGTCAATGGAAACGCAGCTACTGTCATCTAAGTTTGACAGATCAAACTAAATTATGACCAAGACAATGACTTCAGTTTTCTGGGTTAGATCCATGTGCTTTCCTAAAGAACACATTAAGTGGTTCCAAATTGTTCACAGATATTTTTGGCCTTTTGGTTTTATTTGACAGGACAGCATACATGTAGAAGTGAAAGGAAATCTAAATGGTCAGAATCTGGAAGCAAACTGACACTGCAAGAAATGCTATTTTGGTTTTCTGGTTTTGCCAGAACTTTAAGGGAACTTACCAAATAAGTGGCATTAATATGAATCACACAGCAACAATCAATACTAAAAGAGACCAAGAATTTAAACACATATCTTTCCATTTATTGAAATATGAGAGAATGAATTTGTTTCTCCAAAAGCAAGAGGATTATGGGTCAGGAGTCTTGTCTTGTTCTTTACAATCTATCAAGCCCTTGGAGGGAAGTGTTGCAATGATATTTGACTATAGAAATAAAACTTAAACTAAAACAATAGCTTCCTTCTGCTGAAAGATACAGCAGCTCTTTAGCAGAGAAAGACCGAAGACACCTCCAGAGAATAGAGGCAGTGGAGGGAGAGTGGAAATGCAATCCGACAGAGCATATGGACGGCTGTGAGCAGAGAACCACCTCACGACTGGAGGCCAGACAACAACAATATAGACATAACAGGCCTGCAAGAATATAAGGACGAATTATTCAAAGCACTTAGTTGCTTTATGTGTGAACCATACCGGAGCAGCTTCGCCGTCTGTCTGAGAGACTCTCCGTGCTCCAGGCAACCGTGCTTCTGAGGTGAATGTGAGGAAATTTACATTAAAGTTTGCATAATACAGTTTCCTCTTAGCTCAGAGGTATGTAAATGAGCTGAGGGCGTCCACTTAGCGCAGACATGGTGAAAGCGGCTGATTCTGTGTGTGTGGCTGTGTGTGTGTGTGTGTGTGTGTGTGTGTGTGTGTGTGTGTGTGTGTATCTGGAAGAGTCCTAATGAAAGTCCGCGGCGGTGCAGAGTGTACGCAGCTGTATTTAAGCAGGTTTAAATGAGTGTAAGCTTGCTGGCAGCCGCTCAGATTGCGCTAACGCAATCAGCCCTACTTTGTGTCTGATGAGGATGCCGCTTATCCAGCACGTGAGAGCAGACGCACCACCTGGAAAATGCCTGGAGTTTACAGATATACATGTATTTTGATGTCTGCTCAAGGCAAATAAATATGACATTATCGAAAATATGACATGAGGGGACCAAGTATTCTGACTTCAGCATGTTCTAAAATACACCAAACCAGTGTTCTTGAACTGGACTGGACTTAAGACATTTATGACAAGTTGTGTTTTAAAATCTGCTTCACTGTTTCCTGTAGTTAAACAATATTGACACAAAAACAATGAAGAGCTTTTGCACCAGTATGACCATTTAATAAATGGAAGTGGCTCTATGAGCTAGTCAGAGATATATGACGTATTCCATATAGCTGGGGTTCTCAAACCTTTGGGGCCAGGGACCCCTACAGTAAGAGAGAAAACAAAATCCCAAGGATCCCCTTATAGCCTGATCAATGTGTCTTATGTTGTGTGTCACTAGCATTTTGTGCCCTGGGGCAGACTGACAGACATATGGCTGCCAATGTGCACCTCCGACCACCATCAAACACAGTCACACTGACACATTCATACAGGGAGGGTGGGTGAAGTGTCTTGCCCAAAGACACAACAATAGTTTGCAATGCCGGAAGTGGGGCTCGAACAGCCAACCTTTGAGTTAGTGGGTATGCATCTCTACCAACTGAGCTCTTGCCAAATGTAGGTTTGCTCAAAATGCTCATGTTATTTGTGTAGTGGTTCCCATTGAAATTTACTAATGTTTAAAATTATATACCTATAACAAAATTATAACATAATTGTTTTGTTTTGATTTTTTATCACTGACCTCCAACCCCTGTAACTGTCAAGACACTCACAGTTTGGAGGTGCAGACAGGAGCACTACCACAGGTTTTGTGGCTAGGACAGTTTTTAGCTGATTCACGCATAATTTAATGCCATTTTGTGACTTAAAACTGCCACATACATGCTGCTGATACATTATGTAACACTGATTGACACTGAAACTATATTTAACCTTCCCTTCACCCACTATTATTTGAGAATCACTATAATAAACAATGAAGATGTTTTCACAGAAACTAGTACAAATGGAAGGGTTTCCATGAGCCAGCCAAAGTGACAGCTCAGTCTGTGGAAGGATCACTTTTAGGAAGGTTCCTGATGCAGTGTTGAATCAGTAAATGGGAACCAAGACTTCTCTTAATGCAAGAATGTGATTGGCCAGTGATTCCTCTTTATCTATTACAATGTGCTGTTGATTTCCTTCAATTCACTTTTATGGTATTTGGATCAAAATGACCCATTTCAAAATTTTAGAAGAAGAAATATGGTAGTAGTATACAAACATGGAGGTCTTAGCTCATTTCCTGTGACAAACATTTACCAAAAAATCAAAGCTTGAGCATGCCCATACTTTTACATCACTCACATGATCCTCGGGTCAATTTGACCCATATACACAGAGACACCCCATAAACACACAAGCATTAACAAACATAGGGTTGGCAATAGGAAATAAAAGAAACAGAAATAATGTTTGGAATAGATGTTACCATGCTCGTGGCTGTGTTTGACTGTGATGTAGTCAGAGTACTTGTGGGGGCCAGTGGGACCTACCATGAGCTTCTAAATGTTGAGGTTGTGAGGGAACCACATTTCATAGTTGTCAGGTACCTCTTTGTGCAAGGGATTTTTAAACCCATTGTTTAGTTTGATTATTCCTACAATAGCCATACAAATGTTTGTTTACTTTAAATATTGTAAATGGAAAATATGACTTCCAATTCACAAAAACTTATTTTATTTTAGGTAATGAATAATTATGCATTAGGATCTGGCAAATCAATTGTTTTCTATTTTGGCCTGACTGGAGTACATTAGAGATTTTGACTGTTAAAGTTGTACAACCGTTTAAGACATTAATATGATAAATAAATAGACGCCCGTCTAAATAACGCTTTATTGGAGAAAAATCCTGCAGTGATTTCAGATTGTATTCCTGATGTTTTACTCAAAAAATGTTCAGAAAAGGAATATTTAATTTGTTTTCATGGTCCCAAGTAAAAAGAGGGAGAGGGGACGAGGCTCTGCAGGCTGCTGACACACACACATCACTCACCTGCAGTTCCCCAGTTTGTCCACATGTGCTGCCCTTCAGTAAGCTGTATGGAGTGCACTGTTCACTTTGTACATTTTCAAATGTGATAGAATTACTCCGATTTGAAACCTTTTAACATCTAACAAAAGCCATTAGTGCACATTTTATTAATAAAGTGAATATATAATAAACTGGGCCAGGTCCAGGCCTATTTTTCTTCTTCATTATAAATCACTGATTCCTTTCTTTATAAGAACATGTTTTCACTTTTGAAGCATTTAGAAACCTTCGTTGAGCATGTTTGATTTTCTCATATCAAAAAAAGTCAAAATTGGTAATTTTGATTTTGTGTTTTTTGTGTATTCCAGGCTGTGGGGTGTTCAAATAGTTCAGCAAACAAAAGTAATTACCATCTGTTCTAATAGATAAAGTTGTCCTGAATAAAATGATTTATAATATTCATATGTTTCTCAATTTAAAAGGTGATTCAAGATTTAAAACCTGCAAAAAATAATTACACAATGATAGATGATTTCTTTTCTGTGAATAAAATATGCTTATGGAGGAACCATTATACAGAAAACTATTATGCATTTCTGTATTATTCAGACTATGTAAGTATTGTATGAGCCGTGACCCTCACCATCTGACTGTGACCCCTGTGTAGATAATGTCAGGTAATGGAAGTCTTATTATATTATTCCGAGTTAAAAAGTGACTGGTTTGGGCTCTGTCTGCCACACTTCCCTCACGGCTCTCATTTGTCCCTCATATTGGGACTTATGCTTCAAATTTCTCATCCACAAGTGCCTTTTTAACGCCATCTTTTCAGTGTTTTGTTCATCCAATTACCGGTTCACTTTGAATCCATCTGTCCCTCTTAAGTACATGCTCACCGTGACAAACAGCGGCGGCTCGGCGAGAAGGAAGACGTCGCTGCTGTTTTGTGTTTTTATGAAAGTGCTCTTTTTTTACGAATGGTCGGAGACAGGTAATTACACAGAGAGATGGACTGTGCGGGGTTTTTAGTGCACACGGCAGGAGCGTTATACAAGTGTGCCGGGTGTGCTTATCACTCCCTCTGCTCGGTTCTGTGGCTCATGGTGAGGAGAGCAATTTCAGCTCAGGGGAAAGCCATTTATCCCTTATGCTGTCTTTGGTACCTTTTTGGCCCTTTGTTATTTTGTCTGTGTTTATTCCAAATTTACCAAATTTGGTCAATAAGGCACTGTGTACAAATGTAACCCAGGTGTCAAATGCACTCATTCAATCATTCAACTCTGCTTCTACATGTTCCCGCTGTCAAATATCACAGTATTTACACCTGTTGTCACAAGAGTAGCGTCACTCGGTCACATAGGAAAGAGTGGGTGTACTTTGGTAGAGTCAGGTACACTGTAAAAAATATCTGTAGATTTCATGGTAAAAATCTGTAAAATCTCAACAGTAAAAGACCGTAATTGATATATCGGTAAAATACTGTTTTGGTTACGGTAATTAACTGTAATATTAAAAATAAGGCAAAATTGTATTTTTTATTTTTACTTTTTGTAACGTATACAGTATAGCACTGTTAAAATAATTGAATTGTGTTTATTACAGTTTAACAGCTTTTTTAAAGATAATAACTTTAAATTTTACAGTAAATGTTGATTAAAAAGTAAGTCACAAACTAAAATATACATGAATCTATTTTTTGAAAGATAATACCTTTAAATTTTACAGTAAATGTTGATTAAAATTTAAGTCGCAAACTAAAATATACATTAATCTATTTTTTTTGAAAGATAAGTTAAAAATTTACAGTAAATAATAAAAACTCAAGTCAAAAACTGTAAAAACAACATTAGTGATAATATTATACTGTAAAATGAAATACAGGCCTCTTGTAATTTTTACGGTAGAATTCTGGCAACCACAGCTGCCAATTTTTTACCGTAAAATTTACAGATTTTTTTTACAGTGTAGTCACCTGAGCCGGCGCAGCCAATCGTGTAGCTTTATTACCCTGTGGCACATCACTGAAGGTAGATGTAGTGGGGACGCCGAGGGGAACGCTGCTGCAGGTTGGTCTGAGCTTATTTATCGCAGTTTTGTGTCAGACAGAATGTGAACAGGCTTGGGTCGGGATGGATTGGATTTTTTGGGCCCGATCAAAGCTGAACTTCTCTCCGAGTGTTAGGCCTGTTTGCCTTGAGACAAATTTGACTCTGCAAGGTGCAAAATACAGTAAATTATTTATTATTTATTATATTTAAGTTTATTGTCAGACTATAGGTTCATGTGTACAGCTTACTCGGACTAAATCAGTAGAGGTATTCATGCCACTCACTACTGAACAGACAGGACATTGGTCCATTGTTTGGAGACATAGTTTAGATCATTGAAGACACATATTATGGTCCTTCTGCCATTGGCTAATTTGTTTTTTATTGTTTTGCTCCATTGTGTTTAAAAATAAAAGCTTGACTGCCATAGCCACTCATATGTTAATAGGGGTTTGTAAAGATGAACTCACACCAAAAGCGACAAAATCTCTTTCCTAAAGGCAGTATGGTCTTCCCTTGTTGCCTGCATAAAGTTGTTTTCCTTCAAACTCAACTCGCTTGTTGATCCCACACGACAAAGTACAAAAGAAATGAATGGTTGCATGTTGCTTCAATAGCTAATGTCACAATTGGTGTGGGTCTTCCCTGAAGCATATTTACCAAGAAAGGAACGTATTCTTCAGGCTAAGTGTTACTTTTGATATGTTTATTATTCCTTTATTTAACCAGGTAAAAAACTCATTGAGATTAAAAACCTCTTTTTCAAGAGTGACCTGGCCAAGAGGGCAGCAACGACGTAATTACAATAATACAATACAAAACAACAGTCATCCACAAACATGAATTACACGATATAGAAATCTACAATAAAAGATTAGTACAAAAATACCACAACAACAATCAGTGCGATTCTAAAAACAATTACATTTACCAATAGAATTTGTTTCACGCTCCTTTATAGTGGATTTGAATTCTCCCAAAGTAATAAGAGCTGTCAAGTTTAGTTCCTTTTGTAACTCATTCCATGAAAAAGGGGCAGCATGTTTGAATGCTGTCTTTCCCAGCTCTGTCCTGACCCTCGGAACTACCATCTGTAAGAACCTTTGAGAGCGTAAACCATATTGCTGTTGGTTTCTAACCATATATATACAAAGGTAAGATGGAAGCAGCCCAATAATACATTTATAAACAAAAATCAACCAGTGAGAAAGTGTGCGGACATACAGATAGGGGTACTTGGCAACAGCATACAGCGTACAATGATGGACACGATTTCCACAGCCTGTAATAAAACGCAAAGCACTGTGGTACACACTGTCCAACTTCTTGAGGTGCTGTGTAGGTGCATTCATAAAAAGCAGATCACCATAATCCAACATGGGTAAAAAAGTTACAGAAATAAGGCGTTTCCTTACTAAAAGAGAAAAGCTCGATTTGTTCCTGAAAAAGAAACCCAACTTAAGCTTCAGTTTCCGAACAAGGCCCTCAATATGTGGTTTAAGAGACAAGTTTTGATCAATGACTATGCCTAAGTACCTGTACATTGAGACTATTTGGATTACTGATCCTTTGGCAGTTTTAATCTGAGGAAGATTTGAAGGCAACTGTTTACCATTTGAGAAAACCATAACTTTAGTTTTGTCTGCATTTAAAACTAATTTAAGTTGAAACAGATTTGACTGCACGACATCAAAAGCAGATTGTAAAATATCAAAAGCATGTTCAATCACAGTGGAAGAGCAATAGATGACTGTGTCGTCTGCATAAAAGTGAAAACAGGCATTTGAGACATCACAACAAAGATCGTTTATGTAGACAGAAAACAGCAATGGCCCTAAAACAGATCCCTGGGGAACTCCTTTAGGAACAGGAAGCGAAAAAGAGGACAATCCAGCAAAGTGTACACATTGGGTTCTCCCCGATGTGTACACTTTGCTGGATTAGTAAAAGTATGATTACACATTCAGTTAAATATTTATTAGCATTTGCTGCAGCTGGTAATTCCCTAGACCACTTGAATGCCTCAGAGCATGGTCAGTAGTTCATCTCTCTGCATGTAGAGTGAGACAACAGTGGTTTGACCAGTTCTCTGGACAGGCAGTCACTGTTAGCTTGGCTTCTTCATACACCTTGTCACATGCAAATCTGCACCAGCGAGTAAGAGGTTGAGTAGAGAAGCTAATCAGCAATGAGGTTGTATGTCAGAACACAATGCCACTGGCTGCCAGAACAATGACAAAGGGTGTGGAATGATCTTTAATGAGTGGATTACAGCTAGATTAAAAGAAAGTTTAAAAAATGAAAGTTTAAACTGTGCATACTACCTCAATGCTAATGTAAACACAACCAGCTGGCAGGTTACATACAAAGATCTTTCTAAGTAGGTACACTTTGGAGTTTTTATGCCTAAAGCTTTAGGCTGGGAGTGGGTTTATAGAGCCACAGTTCTGTATGGAGTAGACCTTAGAAAAAATCCAGCCCAACCCAAACTGTGCCTGTTCACGTTCTGTCCAAACCCAACTCAGACCTGAACCATTACCTGTAATTATGGGCCCGATCTGACCTAAGCCGGACTCAAACCACTACGTGTACAGACAGAAAAACTAAACTCTAGTGTGGAGCTAAGCCTGACTGTCAAACCTCCTGCACAAACTCTGGCTTGTTGGCCCCTGGTGAGGCGACATTCTGGTTAATGTACCACTTCCCACATCCAAACATCCTCTGTGTTCAATATATAAACAAAGTGGCATATTTTCTAATGTACACATACATAGTTTTAAGTGTTCCATTTCCAGATTTGTTTTGAATATTTAAACATTCCAGCTAATGTGTTAAAAGCCCAGGATGCTCGTACACTTCCATCTCTTCCTTTTCCATTTCCTCTCTCCTCTTCCACCCCTTACCCTTCTCTGGTGCCATCTCCACGTTTCCCTCTGAGGATCCAGATGTGTTCTGAAGATGATTTATTCACAGTCAGGCTGAGTGAATGTGCTGCAGGCACCGTGCACTCTGCACCAGTTCAAATGCTCCACTCCACTCCCACTGTCATTCTCTATGCAAATGAGCCGCTCTCATTTAGATGAATCACGCTTTTCTCTCCCCGTTTTTAAAATTACATCATCAGAGAGGACATTGCATAATATTCTCTGGCCTTGAAAAAGAACAGACATAGCCATGAGTCAAAGGTGCTACTAAAAGATGATGGGTATAGCCCTGCTTCGTCATGACACCTGTTTTGTGGCAGTACTGTGAAGTTGAATTTTATTTTCTTTCCTTTTAATGTTGCAGTGATGGTGGAATAATGCTGAGACGTTCTGTTCATGTACATGAACAAGTCAGACACACTGACTAGTTTTTAGAGTGCTGTTATGCTATGGCTAGAGACACAACTATGGAGCTCTAGCGTGGACGCTCACCTCTAGTTCCAAAGTTGAAAGACTTGACATGACGCAATTTTGAGCAAATAAAACTGGAAGATATGGCAGTATAGGTTTGGAACTTTGCTTTTGATCAAGTTTCAAGTAATTATTTTGATTGAATTATGCATCTTCACACTGGCACTGCAACATTATTTTAGTTTTAAATGACAAACCAAGGCAGCAATCACAGCCAATATCTCATATTTTAATAAGATTTCATCTGTATTTTACCTCATTATTTTTAATAAATTGTTGCATAATGAGTAATGAGATACAGTAATTCAACAAAAGTGGCTGAGCATTTAGTGATGAATGTCATTTCAAGCGTCTTGATTAGGACACTTCCCACTTCTCATCTCTCTTCTGGTTCGTCTCTCTTCATCCTCTTGATGTATTTAACACAGTTTGAATGCATTTGCAGTAAAACTGTAACCAAAATTGCCCCTTCAGAGCTGGGGTCTAACAGAGTCTCTGGCCCAGTCTGAGAACCCCCAAATCACACCAAAGCAGCAGCAGCACATAACAGCAGCATCACATCAGAAACGAGTAAACTGCTTTCTGTTTTAATCAATCTGACAATTCACACCGGGGACGTCTTAGGCACATCTTACGAACAACTTGCGCTACGCTATGCTCAAATTAGGTTGGAGTTCTATTTTTCGAGCGTCTACGCAACGATCTGCAGAGCTATAGCCGGGAAACACAGGAAACAGGCACCAAGTGTCAAAAAAAAACTTCCGCTACACTTTCAAAATAAAGGCTCACTGCAAACAGCGGTAATGTAAACACTACACACCAAGAAGTTGATTCTTGAGGGGGAGAAATGTAAAAATTGCTTGCCATTTTACAAGGACAACATGCAGAAGTAGAAGTTACAGGGCTCTGTAAAGACAACTTTCTGTTCAGACAGTGAGTAGTCAGTAAAACTCGGGGGAGAGTCGCTTGAGCAGCGTTACAGCAGCAGCTCTGATGCCCTTGGTGTGAATTAATGCTTTTAAACAGTATGCGCGTAAAACGACCTGCTGCTGTAACTGCTTTTGAGATGTTTTTGGTGTGAATTCAGGGTAAGACTGAACTGCTTAGGGTTATCTAACATCACTTCAAGAGCTCAACGGTGAATGTCCACCTCTGATTTCTGAAGTAACATTCCCATTTATTTAGTGTTTACTGCACTTGCAGTGTTGTGCAAGTTCACACTTTTCATGAACTAGTTCAAAGTTCAGTTCACACATGTTCAAAGTGAACTGTTCACATTCATAGTTCACAATTTTAATTTTGAACTAGTTCAAAGTTCAGTTCATGTTATTTTTAGGTGAGATATGTAAATGAAAGGCTGAACTTGTTTTTCAAACTATGACTTCTATCACTATACATGTATCTACCTTCTAGCCTAAAACTGTAGATCTTAAATTCTATCACACAAAATGGACGTTTTTGCATATATAAGCTTGCACAGAAAGGTAAGGTTTTTTCCGTCTGAGTTTTTGTGTGACAATGTGTAAAATGTCAGTAAATGATCATAGTTAGAGGCAGCATCGTCTGTGTTCTCTGTGCCTTCACTTGAACTGCCATTGTCAGACCGACTGCTGCTGCCCGCTCCGGTGGTGCTATGAAGGCTACGCTCGTTGTAATGCTTGCTTGTGCAGTGCATCATGGGTAACGTAGTGTGAAGCCAAAGATATTAGATTCGACTATCTTTGGCTTCACACTACGTTACCCAAGATGCATTGCGCACACAAGCGCTCTCTGGTGAAGCGGTGCAGTTTTGGAGTGGAGCCCGTGGGCAGTGAGTGACAGCGCTGTTTAAAAAGTGCGATCAGACCTCGTCACTCGACTCAGGTGAAAACAAATTCCCACGTTTAATTGAACCCCAACAGTGACGTACGTCGTTCATCTCATAATCTGAACAAATTCACGTTCAAGTTCTTGATTTACAAATGTGTTGCATTCAGTTCAAAGTTCACAGAAAAATGAACGTGTTCAGTGAGCGCGTTCATTTGAACTCGTTCATGCACAACACTGTGCACTTGAACACTCCAATGAAAAACTAGTGAAAACTAGGGATGTAACGATTCACTGAAGTCACGATTCGATTCGATTCACAATTTTATGTTCACGATTACGATTTTATGCAATTTTTATTTGCAGATTTAGTTGCAGTATAATTATGACCAAAATTATTTTTTTACATATTTGTGTCTCCTTATCAAACTTAAATTGTTGTACATTTCTTATTAACAGAAATTTAATAAAAAAGTAGATATTAAAACAGTGACATGTAAAAATAACAAATATACATAAAATAAATTGTTAGCCACTTTTATTATATTAATACCTTTCTACTATCTTTCAAAAACAGAGACACTTTAGCAGCAAGCAAGCAGCTTATCTTGGATATTGCTGCAGCAATATATAATGGGCCTAATAAAAGTCAAGTCTTATAAAAATATTAGAGAGGAAAGACACATCCTCAGTAAAGACTCTGATCTCCATGGAAATGCTTCAGGGGAGGGGCAGCTGAAACTTCAGATAGACTTTAGCTGTTGTTAGCCACTTAGCTTTCTTTTAGCTCGCTGCTAACAACAAGCTACTTTCTGAATGATGGTAAACGGAGTGAACAGGTTTGTGCTGCCTAAATAATACCTTCAGAGGTGTCTCTTTTGCTGTTCGCCCTGGGCTTGTTGTTGTTTTTCCTGTGCGCTGTGTGTGCACTCCACCGTCTGTGCGAGAGGTGAGGGAGCGCTCTTCCGAGCCGCTCCAAGAAATTAAGCTCTTGTGCAGTCTTTTCACGGTTCCAGCATGTCGGGCTAATGATTTTACCAGTCATGTAAACTAAATCTTTATATCAATTCATGTTTCTCTTCTGTAAAATGGTCAGGTAATGATGTCTAGCATCAAATATGTGAGCCAGATTACACACCATTATACTTTGGTGGCATGCACGCTGTTTTAAAGGGACATTGCGATTCATTTTTTTCCGCACCCATTCAAAATATCTCTCTCATGCTTTGATTTTTAACCGATTTACCAAGAATCGTTACATCCCTAGTGAAAACAAATCAAAGTCCACAAGGGGAAAAAATCAAGTCCAATATCCAAAATCCAACATGATAAAAAGACCGAGGACAAAACCAGAGAAGTGTTGGTGTGTTACGTTTTTGATCAGCTCTAAGCACAGATCCAATCACCTGTCTGTTCACCTCTGACAGGTGAGCATTTTCCCATCATGCACTGAGCCACGCAGCCTCCATAGTTGCTCCTGATGAACTGCAGCAGCTGGCTCAGACGCTGGTCTTGTTTGGGTCTTGCAAGCTTTCGGTGACCGTCACACTCATGACATCAAAGCAAGCCAGGAGCAAGTCGGACTCAAATCTAACAGGCGTGCAGTGCACACAGTCCGACACCAATTGAAACTACACAGGTCATTTCGAACAAGCCTTTTGACATTAATCCAACAAAGTACTGGGGAAACAACAGGTGAAACTCATTAGGGAAGGGTGGCAATCAAACAAGTGGGAAACACAGGAGGGCAGGAAGTATAACAGAAAAAACACAAGGACCAACCTAGACTACAAACTAAAACTAAAACAGAAAGAAAACTAAAAACTAAAACAGAACAGACAGAATCATGACATTGTTTTCAGCTAAAAACGCTTACCTTTACCACTCTACAAATGAAATCCTGCCTTCTACAGGAAGTGCTCCAGTGCTAATTCTAAAGCCCATAAACCTTTACCAGACTTGTTCTGATCATTTCAGTGTTTAAACCACAGTCACTAAAAAGTAGTCAGCTCATTTATCTAACTGTTAGTCTCATGTTGCTAATAGCTGTGCTAGTTAGCCATTTTATCATGCTCTGTCTGTCTTATCTTTATTTACTTATGAACTAAAATAAGATGAACAAGAGATAGTACTGTGTGTAGGGTGCTTTAGTCGGCTAATCAGCTCTGAGGTAACTTATGACCATAAAATGATTCCTTTCTCCATATTTATGTATTTGAAACTTGTCAAAAGGCAAAGTTGCAAACTGATTTTGCAAAATTTTCAATTTTTAGTTAATGATTTTGATCAAAATGAATCGTGTCATCGTCCTGAATTACCACAGAGTTGATTGGCTTCCATCAAGCTTTTAAACTCTAAAAGCAAACCTCAGTAAGTTTGTTCATTTCTTGGCTGTTTTTGCCTCATTTTTCTATGGAGCGCCCCCTACATTTTGGAGTAAAGGACAATCGTAAATACTCCCAAGTCCAGCTGACTCCCATTGTGATCAGCTTTACTTTTGTTTTCCCTCATTTAACCATCACACGGACTCTGAAACAGTTAAGAGAGTTAAGAGTTTTTAAGATAAAAAAGTTACTCTTTTATTTACGCATTTTTGAAAAAGTCAGTGGGGAAAATTAATGAGAAATTTAATCCAGAGCCAGCAGTGGGCAGTCACTGTTAAGCTCTATGGAGTGGGAGATGACAGAAAGAAGTGGGTGGGGCCAACAGGTCCTTAAAGCGACAGGCACCTAATTCAAGTGTTTTGTGCAAAGTAAAAGTAACAGCTCCCAATTAGAAGACGTTTTCCATAAATATAAAGTATTGTATGTTATAAAATTTGAAATACTAATTCAAAGGTTTCCATTTTTTTTTAATAAAAGCTGAATATGTCTCCTACAAAATCAAATGAAACTCGTGATATTGATAAGCAAAGAAAAGATGCACAGAAAGGGTAAAACTAAAACGCTATTGTCTAAGCTCTTCCATAAGCTCCTCCATGTTTGCTCTTCCATGAATTTCCTACCCCCTAACATACCATGCCTTCTATACATTTTGGATCTTCCACTCTATTGTAAAAATAAGAGATGGCTTTTTTAGTTCCAACAAAACTTTAGGGAACCACATGCTCCAAGTTAACCCTGAAGTCCTTGAGTAAAAACATGTTTATTGCTGCAGTTATTGAACTAAAGGGAGACATTTTGTATCAGAACAACAAGTCTTCATCAGCCCATGGGCTTTTACTGTCATCAGAGAAGGTCAAAGTCATTTGGAAGTGCATTAGAGTCTGCTCACACTGGTGATAAAAAGACATTCCTATTATTCAGGGTTTGACTGAAGGCAGAGGTGCTTTGTAACTTTGTTTACTTTTTCACACTCACTTGAAATAGTACTTTGTTGTCTTTGAGGGAGAAAAATGTAATTTAATTAAACTGTTACAATGGATAGTATGCTGTCCCCACAACATGTGACTATGTGTTGCTATACAGCTAGTGAACAAACATAATGAAGGCTCTGCACAAGGCTCGCTTTTCTCATGTTCTTCTTGATGTATTTATTTTGTAACTGCAACACACAGAAAAATACCAGATACACTGAACGTGCAGAATGCTCAATACAAATGGCTAGCTTAAATACATGTGGTACACAAAACATAGAAACATTAGCTTGGCCTTGACACCAGTAGGTTAACACTACAGGTTCACAGTATTAGGCTATGTAACAATTACAACCTCTACTTAAGTGCTTTGTAACACATTGATGCTCACAAAGATGAACATTTTCCAAGGGACAAAATGTTTAGAACACATTCAGCATTTTGTGAGCCGTTCAGTCCCTAACTGATAGGAACGCTGATGACTTGGCCTGTTACAAACGGAAATGATGTCAAAGGTCAACTACCAAAAGAGCAAAGGCTCTATATTCTTACTATTGCCAATGGCTGAGGAAAAAACCTTCTAAGTGGTCACATTTATATAGCACTTTTCTACCTCCATGGGTACTCAAAGCACTTTACATCAAGGAACTATTCACACTCACATTCATAAACCAGTGTGCGCAGACACTGGCAAGGTGGGTTAAGTGTCTTGCCGAAGGACACAATGACAGCATGCAACAGTTGGAGTGGGGTTTGAACCACCAAGTTCAAGTTAGTGGACAAGCAGCTCTACCAACTGAGCTACTGCTACCCTGCTAAGTACAGACAGAAAAGCTTAATATGCCACCTTTAAAATCTAATCAAACTTGTGACATTGTTAATGTACAAAAAGCCGAGGGTAAACAGGAAGCATGAAGTCTACTGTTCACCATTAGCATGTAGCATTAGCTGTATAAAACACCACTCCAGCCTCACAGTGCCACACTGATTAATCTCGTCTTTTTATTCTAAGTACAGACTAGTTTCCGAATCTAATACTTTATAATGGTTTTTACCATATATCTTATTTATTTATTCATTCCCACTATTCAAGTAACTTATAATCTTATAAACCCATTTATCATTAGCTGTGAACTCCTATGAGCCATATGGGGACAACTGGGACATGGCCTGTTGAACATATGAGAAATATTTATTAGTATTTGTACAAATATGCAGGACATCCTCCAGGTCATCGTCTTTCCCACCACTTTCATCTTCTTTCAACTGGACAAAGGTATAGAAAGATATAGAAAAACATCCCCAAACATTCCTTTTTTCCTTTCACCCTGAAAGAGCCAAATCAGTCAAAGCCTAAACCCTAAACTGCTGCTTGGTACTCAGCATTTTATTTTGTGTAACTCATCTCTATTGTCTATTGTCCTGCTGCTATTGTGTCTTAACTTATTGCATTAACCTATAGCTCTTTTTTTTTTCATTTCAGTTGTCAGTTTCAATTTATTCAATTTGTTTTTAATGATTGTATGTGATTATGAAATCTGTATGGGGCAAGCCAAAGACAAATTTCTGCCTTTGTTGCAAATGGGAGACAATAAAGTACTATTCTATTCTATTCTATTCTATATTTGTCGAGACATGGGTCAAGGAACCTAAAACTTGGACAGCCCCTATTAAATAGGGAGCACCCTATTTCTGAAGTTATTGTTCAAAAACCCAAAAGTCTGTTTCTAAAGATAGGATCCAGTTTGTGTTTAAGTGCATATACAGTATCTACTATACTTTTCTTACTGAAATGGGCTTAAACATACATTCATACCAATCATAACCAAGGAAAATGGTTTGCTGTGAGTAAAAACATTCAACATAACACACTAGGGACAGAACATACATAATACAGTTTAGACAATATTCAACATAAAAACAAGTAGAAAAAACTGTCTTTGACCAGACCGTATGATTACTCAGGTCATTTCACAGATGACCTCCAAAAAAACCCATACTGAAAAAAAAAAAAAAATCAATCTCATGAGAAATATTATGTTAAGTTTTTAAAATTGTAAAACTGAATGTTACCTGTACAGACCTCCTCTATACACAGACTGACAGTTTATTATTAAGAATTCAGACTCAAAAGTTCATTCAGCGAAACAGTCACCTGCAGCACAAACAACAGTCTGCCTCTGTTTTCTATGACCTGAAGGGCAGCTCAGCTCAAACGCATTAAAAATCAGGTGTTTTGGATCTATTAAGATATCCCCTGCTTTGTCCTTAGATCTAGATAAGTAAATGTCCTGCAAACTATTCAGACTGACACCTTGTATTTTGCTGACAACCATAACTATAACTTATCATATCAATCATAACTATTTTATTGTGCCTAGGTTGCTCCCCCAAACTAATAGATAAGCAATAAGTCAGAATGCCACAAGTGGTATAGAATACTTTAGACATTGTTTTGTTTAAATTAAGACTTTTTCTTTTTTTTAATCTTTGTGTACTCTTGTGGACGTTTTCAGCTACTAGGGCTCATCTTTTTCTCTTTATTTGGCAATAACTGTACTTGAAAAAATGTAATGATCTTTGTTGACAAACCTTAATTTGACATACAATTTGGAAGTATGGTTTTAAAAATTTCTATGGGTCAGTAATACACTGTGGGCAAATTTACTACCCTTATGTATTCCTGGGGATGAAAAGATCCACTCAATTTCAACTGCTACAAAAAATATATATCAGATATATATGTTTTAAAAAACAAACAAAAAAATAAAATGGAAAAATAAATCAAGATTTTATATTTTTTTATTACAAGCTAAATATGCAAAGTCACTGAAATGGAAAAAAATCAAAATAGGCCATAGTGTGTGTATTCATCTGCTATATTTTTACATCATTTGAATTTAGTGGATATTTTCCTCCATTAAGGTAACGAAAGGGTAGTGTTTTCCAAGGGTACACAAGGTTTAAAGAAAGTATAGTCTCTGTTGGCCTTTTTTTAAATGTGTTCTGTATATTTGTGTTCTGTATTTTGTCCCTCTTTAACTCAAAGTGTTACAAAGGACAAGTACCAAGTCGGTGATCGGAGAATCATCTTCCACACAACATAACCCCCTTCTAAAAACCTGGAATATCCCTTTAAATCATCACTATTTCTCTTAGTACTTGTCATTCCTATTTGAACTAACAGTGCTTTAACACAGACTGCGACTCCTCTACCACCTCTGGCTAAACGTTGCTAAAGTCTTTTCCTCTTCAAACGGTCCGTGACAGCTGTCAGCCATGTTCCCAGCCTGCCTGTGTTATTTCATATGACAGCACCGGTGTTGTGTCTGCTGTTATCTGAGTTCCACACCAGCTCCTCTGTGATGGAGCAGCAGAGCTCGACGTGTTGGGCCCCCAACGTACACCAGTCTGAGCAGAAATCCCACTCTCTGTTCTAAATCTGACTGCACTGTGCCGTTCTGGTTATCGTACAGGGCCGACCCTATTTTCAGCTCCAGAGCTTCCATGTCGGGCCCCACAGGCGGATAGAGGGAGGCACATGTGGTACCGTGCAAGCTGCTGAAGGCCACATTATCAATTCATTGCTTTGTGGCTCTGTCTGTTTGTAGGAAGCCCCCGCTCAGGTGCATGCTCACCCGGGAGAGACTTTGATTTGAATTGGAAAAGGAACTTAATAATTCACCTCTTTGTTAAGCTTTTTTCCCCTCCAGGATTGTCTGAGTACATTGGAAGAAGGCCAAGAATTGGGGTCGAGTGCTGTCTGTTTAGTTAATGGCTGACCGTGGGGCTCCACAAGGGGTACTGCGGACCCCCATCGGCAGTCAGCTGAGCCCTGATTGACACTAGACACATTAGCAGCAGGTGTGCCTGTGGCCTGATCAAACCGGGGCTTTCATTACGAAGGCAACATGCAAGAGCGGCTTAATTATGAAATCAGCACACCTCAGGAGGACGGTGTGAGTCAGATGGGGCTCATGTTCTTCACCGGAGGGACGCAGACTGTTCAGAAGGGGGAGTGGACAGGAAATGCACACCACAGCTGAGGGTAGTGACACAACTTTTTATCACTAAGTAGAGCAGACGAGCATCAACAGGCGGGTAATTAATGAAGACTGACGTTACCTTTGTTAAACTAAGAGCCTTAGAAACTCATTAGCCCTCATCAGTCATGGTGTTTATCTTAGCTTGTGCAGCAGGTGATTTCAAACTGAAACTGAAATACAGCCTCAGTCTTGTCCTGCTCAGGGCAACGGATTTGCATCTGCACCACTTGACTCGACCGATGATGAGGCATAGTACTGAAAGTTATTGGCACCTTAAAAGGTACAAAAGCATCAAATTTACTGTTGCTAATTAAGAGGCAAACCACCATTTTTACCTAAATTAAACAGTTTTGAAGTTCCCAGTTAGCCATGGCAACAACAATGGCTTTATTTCTTAGTTGTTTGCCATGGCAGAACAACCAAATGCTAAGGAAACCTTTGTACAGATATGAGGAGGAGAAAACCAGAGTCAAGCTGAGCAAATGGTCCTGGGGTCAACCGGACTCATGAGTTTTTATGATACTGCTTTATTCCAAAATGTAGAGGAAAATGTAACAAGAACAATGAAAGTAAACAACATGGCATTCCTAAAAATAAAATGGGTTACCATGTTACTCACACTTGGTTCTCCCAGTCACTAACCTGGCATTCATCAGAAGTGTCTGTCGATTGCAAACACATTCCATTAAGGCCTTCTGCATGGTTCTGAGTAACACAGATGCAGCTTTGTATTTATCAGTGGTTTGCTCATAGCCTCTCCTGGTCAAATGTTGGTGGTGACATAAGTTTCAATGCATTGCAAGGTGTGCCACAAAACATTTCAAAATATTCAACACATTGCCAGCAACAAATATTGTATTATTAGTCTTATGTGCCAATAAATACACTGCTCAAAAAAATAAAGGGAACACTTAAACAACACAATGTAACTCCAAGTCAATCACACTTCTGTGAAATCAAACTGTGTCCACTTAGGAAGCAACACTGATTGACATCAGTTTCACTGCTGTTGTGCAAATGGAACAGACAACAGGCGGAAATTTTAGGCAATTAGCAAGACACCCCCAATAAAGGAGTGGTTCTGCAGGAGGTGACCACAGACCACTTCTCAGTTCCTATGCTTTCTGGCTGATGTTTTGGTGACTTTTGAATGCTGGTGGTGCTTTCACTCTAGTGGTAGCATGAGACGGAGTCTACAACCCACACAAGTGGCTCAGGTAGTGCAGCTCATCCAGGATGGCACATCAATGTGAGCTGTGGCAAGAAGGTTTGCTGTGTCTGTCAGCGTAGTGTCCAGAGCATGGAGGCGCTACCAGGAGACAGGCCAGTACATCAGGGGAGGTGGAGGAGGCCATAGGAGGGCAACAACCCAGCAGCAGGACCACTCCTATTCTCTCAGGGGAAATGGATGTAGGAGGACTTTGTATTATATCAACAAAACATTGTGCATGGACTGCCTTCCGGTAAGCAGCCATTGTTCTGAATCAGTGGAAAATTGTTCCTGAAATGCAGGTGGTATTATCCGTTACTGAGAACAGTCTCCGGGGAAGCTGCATTTTTTGGGCTTTGAGGCTGTTGCTTTCTCCTTGGATTTGTGATGAGGGAGGTTGCACTACTCATCCATCCCATCATATTTATGTCAAAATATGACGTAGATTGTAAATGCGTCAGTCTAGCACATATTTGATTTGTAATAGTCACAACTGAATCCCCTAAAAGTTTGCTCTCCTTGTGTCTATATTTAATTTTATTTCACAATGATTTAACAAGAACATTAGCCCTGATACAGTGACAGTAAATTGAACAGTGTGTTCTTGTACCCATGTCCCATAGTTACCAGGGGGTAACCCATGGAGGTCTGCGTCACAGTCAAAATTAAAGTGGAAAAACACACTACAGGCTGATCCAACGTTGATGTAATGTCCCTAAAACAAGTCAAAATGAGGCTACCCCCCCCCGTTACTATGGGACATGGGTACAAGAACACACTGTTCAATTTACTGTCACTGTATCAGGGCTAATGTACTTGTTAAATCATTGTGAAATAAAATTAAATATAGACACAAGGAGAGCAAACTTTTAGGGGATTCAGTTGTGACTATTACAAATCAAATATGTGCTAGACTGACGCATTTACAATCTACGTCATATTTTGACATAAATATGATGGGATGGATGAGTAGTGCAACCTCCCTCATCACAAATCCAAGGAGAAGGCAACAGCCTCAAAGCCCAAAAAATGCAGCTTTCCCGGAGACTGTTCTCAGTAACGGATAATACCACCTGCATTTCAGGAACAATTTTCCACTGATTCAGAACAATGGCTGCTTACCGGAAGGCAGTTCATGCACAATGTTTTGTTGATATAATACAAAGTCCTCCTACATCCATTTCCCCTGAGAGAATAGGAGTAGTCCATCAATCTGGTAAACCTGTCACTGAGCTGTGTTTCTGTGCAACAGTCTCATCTCCCTGTAGCAAAGTAATTATTGTTATGCCTAAAATCAGCAGGCAGCTAGTTACCTGTCAATCATATGTTCTGCCCGTCTCCAAAAAAAAGAAAAAAAAAACCTCTGTGTTCTGTGTGACCATGCGAAAATGTCAGCAGTGTAGTTTGGTCCTGGGTTGAAGAAGCATGAATGTAAGTTGACTGAAAGACTTGCTGCTTTGAAGACGTAACTGGAAAATAATCTAAAGCCTGGGCCTACATGTTTTACTCAGTCTGATGGGTGGGACACTGAATGCACCACCTGCTCACCAAAAATATTTATATACAGTAGAAGTCACTCTCGGCACTGGAGTATTAGTGTGACTGTGCTCCCAGGGTGTAGCAAACATAATGGAGTGTGTAATGTACAAATCCCACTGTGAAGGAAGCTGGATATTCTTTAACCCTTATACTGCAGTTGTAAAAAGCTGCTTTGTTACTGTTAAGTGGCAAAAGTGTCCCCATCACAGAACATTATAAAAAATGCATTGCATGCATTTACATTCATATACATTACATTTATATCTTGGATAAATATTTTAATCACCTTCTGCCCTGATCATAAATACCAAAACTATAATTATTTTCAGAATTTTATGCTAGTGTATGTAATAGCATACACTAGCATAAAAAAAATAAAAATCACAAAAAATAAAATATCTTTAATATTCTCAATTCTCAAGGGGATTTTTCAAGTTCCTCAAAGATCATCAACAACAGTGATTTTTAGGAGTAATTTTTTTCCTTGTGCTATGTACAATCTACCAGCTCCCATTAAAACTGGTTGTAACTTTTTGTTAATGCAAAAAATTCCCAAATCCATCTAAATCAATGTTGTTGGTAATCTTTGACAGACCCAAGCATGTAATAAGCCCCCTAAAAAATCCACTTTGCTTTGAGAATATATATATTTTTTAAATTTAAAACAAAACAAACAAAAGATGCTATTACATACACTGGCATAAAAAGTTTTAAAGAAAATAATTAAATATTTCGTATTTATGATCAGGGCAGAAGTTGATTAAAAGATCTGTGCAAAAAAAAGTAGGAAAAATATGAATGCATACTATTTTTGTGATGTTTTGTGACAGGGTCACTTTTGTCACTTAACAGTATCAATGTAACAGAATTGGTTGTTTTCAGATTCTAGAACGTGATGATGTCACACTCTCAGATGGGGGGGGCAGGAGCCAGTTTACATATCTAAGTTATATGGTATTTTCATAAAAAATATCCAAAAATAAAATTCCGAAATGTTGAACCTGATCATTTATATTAGTGATAAGGTCCATGATCTCGCTCTGTGTACCCACCCACACCTAAAAATCTGCATTTTGCCTGCCCCCCATCTCTATTATCTACTATAGGCCTATAGAATGTTGTGATTCCATCTGAAACCCAGCAATAGAAACAGATTTGTGTTGAGAATATCAAAATTATTGATAAAATACACAACTGAGCCAAATTTCAGAGTAAAGGTAAAAAACAGCAAAGTTATATATATAATAAAAAATAAAAAGGCCACTTTTGTCCTCGTTGGGCACAAGGATTAAAATTCCAGTGTTCAGGCTCATTCTGGATTCAGATAACGGTCATAGAGAACTGTGTTACATCTGTACTGGACCTAAGAAACATATTTTTTTCATGCCTTCACATGACCAAGTCTTGTGAATCAAGCTTCTACTCCGGACATACAGAGACACAGAAGGCCCCACACACACAGAGCTCCCCTCTCCCCACACTGGAGCAACTAGGGTCATGGTCAAATGCCCTCTCTGGATCCTTAGGGCAAACTCACATGTAGCAGGAAATAGCTGTATTGTTTCACTTCAGATCTCAGGTACAGCTGAGCCCCAGTATCTATAAACCTACCCCACAAGCTCAACTAAAAAAATAACAAACAAAAATCAAGGGAATATACACAAATATATTTGGTCTTCGGCCTCTAGTGAAGAGCAATCCTAATGCTCCAGCACCAAGACATTTTGGACAATGCTATGGTTCCAACCTGGTATGGGTAGGGCCCTTTTCTGTGATGGCTCAATAAGAAAGGACCCAAGAGTTGACACAAGACTGAGGGTTAAGGTAAGTATTTATTGTCCCAAAAGTTTAGGAGGAGGTCTGGTAGTGCTGGACTTCTGGAGGTGCAGGAACAGGCAGAACACAGGCTGGATTCAAGGCTGAATCTTCAATGCGGGTACTAAGAAAATAGGAGACGAAGGTAAGTAACAAGTTTTCAAAATGAGTTATTCTCAAAAAACTGAACGGCTAATTGCTGTTCACCATCAGGCTGAAGGAAACAATCTGACAGAGTCTGTCTGGAGAGCTGGCTCCAAATAGGCAGCTGCTTGATCGTAGATGAGCAACAGGTGAGTTTGGTTGCTGCAGCCAGGAGACTCCGCCCACACACACACGCACACACGCATACAGACGCACACACACACGTGACACGTTTCTGTTGGAACATGACTGTGCTTCATTGACACAGCTAGGACTCTAAATCAACGTTTCTCAACCAGGGGAGTGAGGACCCCGCAGGGGTACACAAGCAATTTGCAGGGGGTAATTAAAATTATTTCAAAACTATAAAAATTTCAAGCTCAAGTGTCTCTTTGACTGTAAAAACTGCTTAAGAATTTGAATTTTATTTTATATATTTGTATATTACATTTTGTTACACACTTTTACTGCAAAGGGAAGTTATTCAGTTTTTTATTATTTACTTGTTTATTAATATGTATTATTATTATTATTATTATTATTATTATTATTTGTCATTATTAATTAAAAGTACCATTTATTTTATGTTTTTAATTTATTCTGAACATAAAATACATAAATAAGCAATGCAATCTAATAGGAGTTTATATTTTTATATTTTTAGATCATATTTTATTTTAAAGGCAGAGTTTAGAAGAAAAATACGCAGGAGAATTTGTATCTAAAGTAAATTAAGTATTAATAAATGCTGATGTTTTATATGACCACTTTTTGAAGAATAATTAACACAGATAAGTGAGGGGGGGTGGGGGTGAGGGGGATAAAACCGGGGTAAATTAACAAAATAAATCCACTCTAGTGTCTTCTTCTATCCCAATGGAGTTATCTATCTGCCTAGCGAGCCTGGAAGGTAGGGCAGAATATCCATAATATACTCCAACACTAATAGTAACTAGCCTAGTTACTTGCCCCTTCACTGGTAGAAAACAAATCTTATGAACTTTCCATCTACCCTGTTCATAATGCCAGTTATGTATCACATTGTTATGACTAGCGACTACTGTCTGTCTCCAGCAATAGCTTCAGTCATTTAGAGACATCTTCTGTTACAAAAGACGTGACATGACACAGAGATGTCCAACACTTCCGAGCTGGATTCAGAAGAGTGGAGGGACAAGAGCAAAGAGAGTGAGAGGGGAGCGTGAACTTTCTCAAACACAGAAATCCCATTTAGTAAAGTGTTCCTGAGACAGCGAGATCATTGGACTGTGCAGGCCATCAGCGGAGACTGCACTGAGCGCACTTTACAGCTCTCTCATTCAAACTGGGGTCAGGAAGGCTGGCAAAACATCACCGTCCTTAGACAGAGAGTTTATCTAACCACTGTCACAGAATTCTGAAATCTTGCTTATCACTAACACATTTGTTGGTACTGAGCAATGCAGTTGGAAAGACTTTTAACAGAAGTCGGAAAATTAGATGGATTTAAAAAGGTTCCAGGCCCATTTCAGTTTGCCAAAAAAGTGATGGGGTCTGGTTGGGCAGGCTAAATTTATTTTTTTAGGTCATTTCAGTGACTGGCCATCCTTATCAGGTTTTTGAAGCAAGTGGGCTTGACCTATATACCCACTGGTGGCTTCCAGGGCAGGGACTGTGAATCCCTCCCTCCCCTCTGAAAGGGCCCATTCGCTCAGTACTGTATGTCTGGTGACTTACACCCAGTAGTGGATGAAGTACTCAAAATGTGTACTCAAGTAAAAGTACTGTTACTAAAAAAAAAAAAAAAAAAAAAAAAAAAAAGCATTACTCAAGGAGAAGTAAAAATACAAAAACAATTACTTCAGTAAAGTGAAAAATTAACTTAATTAGAAAGTGCATTTAAATGTTTTTGCAAATTCTTCTTTGAGAACCTTCTAATTACAAGTCAGATGTGCTCCCCACCACACCACAGGACAAACACTACTTTTATCTTCTTAAACAATTTAGTTTTACTCAAGGAAAAGTACAAAAAAAAAAAAAAAACATCAAAAATTTACTCAAGTAAAAGTAAAAATATGTTCTACAAAATGTACTCAGAAAGTACTTTTTCTTCCGAAAAATGTACTTAAGTAAATTACTTGAGTAAAAGTATCTAGTTACTGTCCACCACTGATTACACCTTATGCTCTGTGATTTAATATCAGGGCTTAAATTTCTCTGTCACCACAATGGATTTTGGTCAATTAAGAAAATTAGAGAAAGGAGTTCCATCATTTGGAAAAACGAGGGGAGAAATTCATTTGCAAATGAATTTCGGTTGGGTATGCAATTTAGTCTATTCTGTTAAAACAATGACACTGCGAAGCTTGCCAGAGCAGTGGAATCAGCCAATCAGAAGTGGTGTGGTGTTGGTAAGAGAGTGGGGGTTTCGGTCTTGTTAAATATAATGTACCTTATAAAATCTAACCTAACAGGTCAGCATTGGCTGTCAGGGAACAAAATGTCCCCTGCACAGCAGAACCAAGGACACCTTCAGTTCAGTCCTTGTTCACATCTTTTTGTGGATACCGATCTATGACCTTCATCATCTTAGGTTACAAAAAACCTTACAATGGAAGCAGAGCCAGACTTGATTGAACAGTACTACCGAAATGTGTTCACTGTCTCCTGCCTCAGACATCCAGAGTCTCCAGCCTATCCTTTACAACTCTAGGACAACACTAAATCCCCCTCATATTGACGTGCTGCTTGTCGAGGAAGATGCTGAAGTGGTAGGCATCAATAAGACGGTTAAAAATAGATAGACTGACTTCATTTTGTTTGCCTTAAGTAACTCATGAATAAACTACTGAACAAGTTTTAGCCTCTTTAAAATACAACATAAAAAAACAGGAAAAAACACTCCACTCTCTCAGCCAATAGGTAAGACAAAAGCTCTACTTATTCTTCTACAAGAATCACAGCCTCTTCAGCTCCACTCCTGGAGTCAGAACCTGTGCATCAGTTTCACAGTTGAAAAACAGAAGCTTTTAAAAAGCGCAATAGAAACATTTGCACAACAAATGCTCTTTTTGTTCCTCGATTCTGGTGCTGTTACTTAAATTTTTCTCTTTGGTGTTAACAGGCTGAGTTAAATTTATTACAATGTTCAATGCATAATATTCAGCCAAACAGAAATTGTGATTGTAATGTTCAAATGAAATTGTCTCACAGACAGGAAAAGCATTCTAATTTAGGTTTCCTAATTTGATAAATAAAAATGTGAGTTGTGAAAGTCAGATTGCATTGTGTTCAAGGGACAATAAGGTATTCCCTGGAAGTAGCTGGAAATAGAGAAGCTTACAGTCAAAATCCTGTGTAGTGTGAACATGGGACTAATGTGGTTCCACCTCCGTCAGCAGAACACTGTCGAGCAATGATTCAATAAAGCAATGATTCAATAAAGCCTCAATAAAAAAATAATAATAATAATTTTAAAAAATTAAGAAAAATTAATACCTTCAAATGTACAGTGTGCACTCTTGTGTGTACTCTTTACTCCACTACATTTTTTAATTGATTTCGGTTATAAATTGCATTTATTTTTGGTTTGAAATTATAATTTTTGCTGTGCCCTTATTTTAAATACGTAATGTTAATAAAAGAATATCATGAAGCAATACTGTCTAAAAATTTATGACAGGTAATCATCTTCTTTTGAACATTTGTGAAAAGTGAGTACTGTGGTACCTTTACTATACTTTTTTATTTAAATTTCCATGTAATACTTTTGCTTAAATGCCTCTTTATGTGTACTTTTACTTAAGTAAAGAATTGGAGTACTTACTCCACCACAGCGCCTGCCTCACAGCAATAATGTTCCAGGTTCAGTTCTCTAACTCCGTGGAGCCTTTCTGTGTGGAGTTTGCATGTTCCCCCTGAGGCTGCGTAGATTTCCTTCAGATACTCTGGTTTCCCCTACCACCAAAAACATGTACAATAACTGCCCTTTGGGGACAGGACTCCACTGCAAATGATAGTCTCTAGCCCAGTGGCAGTGTTTTATAGTTAAATAAAGGTCATATATGTTAAAATGTAGAATGTTTTTCCATCCATCTACCAGTTGTTTTCTGGCTTGGTCACAAAGGCAGCAGTCAGAGTAGAAAGATGAACTCAAATTCTTACAGTTTTAGACAGGATTATTACTTTTGGTTTGTAGAACAGTCTAGGTTACAATAGGAATCTAGCTGAACATTCAACCTCAAAATAGGGTTAGCTATAATAGACATTATTGTTATATTTTACCAGTGGCAGACACAGTTAATATGCCAAAAGCCTTGTTTGTAACATTCGTAAAGAGGACTTTCAGAATAATATTTGGTTGTAATTGGATGAAATTCCAGCTAGTAACCATCTACCATGATTGGTTTTAGCCAATCACAGCAACGACTCATATGACATAGCCAAACAACAACCCTCTATGATAGTAAAACAATATTGTAACAATGTTGTTGTAGGATTGTTGCTATATTTGGAAAGCTATAGCAGCGCACATTATGTTTTTGATGTCACCATTTTGTACTGCTAAGAGGCTTGTTGCTACTGGCAAACCTAAAACCTGCCCAACTGTGTCAGTACTGCCACACCTGCACAAACAAATCAGAGATGGATTTCTTTTTTTGTGATAAATTTTATATTGAGATATTTTGATCAAATTAAAGGACATATTGATGTACACCAACAAGGCATATACTGTACACACAATAAATCCATATATATACACATAATCTACATACATACACCCCCCTCCCAACCCCTAAGACCTCTCCCACCATGCAACCCTTGACTCCATGGTACACTTCAATATCAAAGTAAATAGATACATCAATCATAAAAAGGAGCTATAAAGGAAAGTTAACTTGTCAGTAATTATTTAAATGTAAGCAATTATGTTTTTACTCGAGATACTTAAACTTCTCCTGGATCCGTGCAGTGTCTGCAGTAATGCGGTCGTTGTATCGGTCTGTTGTGGTGAAGAAGGAGCTGAGCCGAAAGGCGAAGCTCTCGATTTATCGGTCGATCTACGTTCCTACTCTCACCTATGGTCATGAGAAGATCCCGGATACAAGCGGCTGAAATGAGTTTCTTCCGCAGGGTAGCTCCTCACCCTATCTGTAAGGGAGCGCCTTACAGATAGGGTGAGGAGCTCTGTCACTCGGGAAGAGCTCGGAGTACAGCTGCTGCTCCTCCACATTGAGAGGAGCCGGCTGATCTGGCTCAGGCATCTGTTCCGGATGCCTGCTGGACACCTCCCTGGGGAGGTGTTTTGGGCATGTCCCACTGGAAGGAGGCCCCCTTGGGGTTCCTCCGGGCAAACTGGAGGGAAGTGTCTGGGGAGAGGGAAGTCTGGGCATCCCTGCTTAGACTGTTGTCCCCGTGACATGGCCCCGGATAAGTGGAAGAAGATGAATGGATGGATGGCAGTTACATTTTCCCAATATTGTCTTATTTTGATTTTGGCATAGTGCATTTGTGAGGCCCATTGTTCTAAGGATGCTATGTCCAAGAAATCTAGAATCCATTTTTTGTGGGTTCACAGACTGTGGCATCTTCCATTGCAGGCTAAAAGTTGTTTTGCTGCGGTTAGGCTGGCTAACAATATGTCTTCCTTTAATATTGTGGAAGTGTCATTAATGAGTAGAACTTCTGGAGAACATGGTATTGGTTTTGATAACATGTCAGTGAGAGTTCTTGAGATACTTTCCCAGAAGGGTTTTAACTCTGGACATTCCCAAACCAAATGCATAAATGATCCTACAACATTCAGATCACAAAATGTGCAGTAAGATGAGTGAAGAGCACCTACCATAACTTAAATAATGTACATGGAGTGAAATACGTTCTATGAGTAAAGCTGAAATGAATGGCCTGGTGGTTGGGGTTTCTGGAGCTTAACTGTAGATTTTGACAAATACTTTTCCAATACAAGCTGGATTTTCATAAATTTGAACTCGTGACAATCCAGCTCCCAGTACAAGGTAAACACACAGTAAGACATTATACTGAATCACAATTTCTTTAGCAAAAACCCTACTTGATTCCCCAGCATAGACTGTCCCTGTCTCAGTCTGAGCATATCTATGACTCACAGATCCAGGTGTGGGGGGTGGGGGGTAATGACACATGATGGTTGCAGTTAACTTCAACACCTCCTGCAGATGGTAAAGAGATTAGGTTAAGAGCAGGTGCATCTCCAGCATCATCAAACAGGCTTTCTCTACTCCCCAGCCCCCTCCTCCTCCCTCCCCCTTCGTCTCTTCTGGGGGTCCTCTCTTCTCTCAAGGCTAAAGAACAGCCGTGTAGACGGAGGATAACACACTGAGCGATGGATCGGAGGTGCACAGGGCCAGCTATTAATTCACTCTATGTTGAAGCCGCTCCCTGGAGGAACGGCGTGCTGCCTTTTTTTTTTTTTTTTTTTTTACACAGCCGATGTATTAAGTTGTTGAGGGACTAATGCAAAAGAGCTGTGAGGACAGGCCCGGGAGGCTGGACTCACTGTGAACCGGCGCCGAATCACACAATGCCATTTGAGGTTATCAAATGGATACACTGCTTTATACACACACACGGACAGAGGCCAGGGCTTAATTCACTCAGGAGAGGCTCCCAGGGGCCTGCAGGTGTGGCTTTTACAAGAGATTATTCAAGTGGCCTGACTCAAGCAGGAGGAGTGGAGAGGAGCATGTTCATGAAAACACTGGTTGCATAAAAAAAAAAAAAAAACAACTATCTAACACATCTTACCGGTGGCTTTATGACTCTTAAAAATGTTCTTATAACAAGAGAAAATGTACAAAGTGCTGTTCTTCTTCTCAAAACAAACTAGCAGTTATTTGCAACAGCTGTTTCCGGTTTTAGACGGCACCGCAGGGCCCTCGCGTCGTAAAACAAACATTGCATTTATTCTACACATTATATTAACACGAGTCAAACTGTTAAAATGTAGGGTTAGTACAGTCACACAGTGCAGACAATATAATACACAGAAAGCTGGGACAAAACCAAAGGTGGGAAGTAATGAAGTATTTGTACTTTGTTACTGTACTTAAGTAGATTTTTCAGGAATCTGTACTTTACTTGAGTATTTATTTTTCTCGCAACTTTTTACTTTTACTCCCTACATTTGTACACAAATATCTGTACTTTATACTTCTTACGTTTTGAAAACAGACTCGTTACTTTTTTCAACCTTCTGTTGAAACTGTTGGATGTTGTTGGCTCCAAGAATGACTCATGGCGTATGCGGTGTGTTTTGTTCCAACCTAAAAAAACACGAGCTTCTGGCTTTAGAGAATTCTCTGTCCAACCTAAAAAAATACATTCTGGTATGTGTTTTTTAAGTTGTTATCATCTTTTTGCATTTCAGGAGGTCTGTTTACAACATTAGCAATGATTTGGGACCAAATAGTTGTGGTAGCATAGAGCTACTGCTAGCTTGTTACGGTAACTCTTATTAGCTTGCTTTTATGCCGAAAGTCCTGAAGGCTGCTGTCCACTGTGTATAAAAGAAGCGGAATCATCCATTAACTCCAAAATGACAAGGTTAACAGGGCATTGCAAAATTAAATAAAAATTAAAAAATAAAATTATTATTATAAATTAAAATTAAATTATTAAATATAATGCTGTCAAAACCACGACCCTAAAAGTATTAGTATTTAAGTCACAGCCAGGAATATTAATTGTTCTTCTATGTTAGCTGATAGGTCTTAATAATTTATTTGTAGCTCAAACAGTACTATGCAGGTAATATGTAATTTAGGAAATAGATACTACAAGTTATCCAGGTCATCTAGATTAATTACATTATTTTTATTCCAGGTATAATAAAACATTAGGATCTACAGACAGCTGCTCTAAAGTTGACAGTAATACTTGGTAACTGATGATAAAAAAATCTGGCTTTTTGACAAATTAACGAAATTGTTATAAAAAGTCTTACATTTTACTTGGAAAACATGAAGGTACTCAGATGGAAGTTTTATATGATGACATACTGTCAAGTTAACCATTCTATCTTTTTTTTTTCTTTTGCGTGTCTGTGTCTTAAACATGCATTATCAATCCCAGAGAAAACATGTAAATCACCTACAGAGATACAGAAGCCTAACTTCCCCTTTCATTGAAAAGGAAGTGAGCCTCCTCAGATGAAGGCCCATCTAAGCAGCTGAAATTGTGAGAGACCAAGAGGGTCTCACAGAAAAATGTGGATGAAGTCATAATGAACTTTGTTATTCAAGGTCTTCACCCTCTCAGTATTGTCCAGCAGCAGGGTTTTAAAACACTTGTGAATCACCTGCAACTAGATGTGGTGGTAATGTCCCAGGGCACACGGTGAGCTGGATGAAAACAATAACCAGCTTGCATTTAAACTGGCAAGGCAAAGTGAATTGGCAGAGCAAGAAAAGAGTGAAGGGGAGGAAGAGGAGGAAAACATTGACCATCTTGAGTTTGTTGAAGCAGGAGCCTTGTTAGAAGATAATGGCCTTGAATACCAACTGCCAAAGCACCATCGCCGTGCCTGCCACCTTCTGAACCTGGTGTCCACAGTTGATGTTTCAGAAGCTAATGCCAACACCATCTACAAGTGACACTCTCGTTCAGCTTTTTCAAATTGCTATAGCCTATGGAATAAAAGTGGAGATCCACTGCAGCTGCTGAGATTATAGAAGAAAAATGCAAACTCAAACTCTTGAGGCCCATTGAGATGAGATGGAATCTCTTTTCCTGGGTGTTGAGAAGATAGTTAGGATCATGAGTCAAAAAGTCAAAAGGTGTATTGTGTATAATTAACAAAATGTCATTTTTACTTTTTATTTTTTACCTAAGTACATTTTAGAAAATGCACTTTTTACTTTTACTTGACTAAAAAAGTTCAATTAGTACTTCTACTTTTACCAGAGTTGTTTTTTACACAAGTATCTGTACTTCTTAAGTACAGATACTTTTAATTAATTTAACAGTTAGAGAATAACGAGGCTAATAACTTCTGAGCAAATACAATCAAAGTGTCACATACCTGCATAAAGCCTAGTGCCTCATTAAATATGCACACAGTTTATTTGCATAACAAATTAGGCGCAAATGAACTAAAGTAAACAGTAAACGCTGTGGCTGTGCTATTAGCATTGTTTAGCTTGTTTCATCCTAAAATGAACAAATATGTACAATGTAGTGGAGAAGGGTGTCTGTCCTGTCCTGTTCTGTCCTCTGCTGCTCAGGTTCTCACTGCCCTGTCCCACGGGAGACAGAGAGAGAGTTACAAAAGTTACAAAAAGCAAAGAAGGCGAAGGAATTCTGTACTCATTTTCATAGAAACAAAGAGGAAAGAATAAGACTTCGGTGTTTGCTCTGCATGCAGTAACAGCTAGTGAGACTTCTTCATACACCTTGTCGTCCTATTACTCCCATGTGAATCTGCAAGTGAGAGGCGGGTTTTAGGCGAGGAGAGTATCCAATCACAGAGGAGGTTGTCTGTGAGAGTGCAGTGCTATTGACTGCCACAGCCTGCTACGAAGGGGACAGAGTGGGAAAAACATGACAGAAGCTGAACTTCAAAGTGTAAAAGAGTAAAATGCGGGACACAGCTCTAATTTTCTAAACATGTTATCTGGAGTCATGCACAAAGTCAACTTATTTTATCCCCCCTGAAGGTAAAGGAGCACCCTGAATATAGCCATGTACACACAAGGAAAAAAGAAACGCACCACTTTCATTTTCTCAATTTGTCAAAAAATATTACAGCCAGTGAAAAAATACAGACTACAATGAGTTTAGTACTATTCTGTGTCAAAATGAAATGACTGTTTTCCTGGTTCTGGTTGATTGATTTTGATGAGCAATAACAACTGTATTTTTGTATTAATCACCTCTGTCTGGGTCATGAGTAAAACTCAGAGATGAATTGGACCTGTCCTCAATTGTGCACAACCATTCCCTATAAAAAGACACCAAAATGGAAAAAAAGCACATTTGTTCACAATGCCACGACTCCTGCAACCAGAGAGAGATTGGCAGCCATTGGCCTGCTTCAAGCTGAAGGAGCACACGGCTGTAGCCAGGAGTTTGGAGTCCATCACTCTACTGTTGTACGCCTCGCTGAGCCTTTCCACACTGGATCCTCCAGTGACCGTCCCAGATCTGGTCGACCACATGTCACAACTGCTGCATTATTATTGTTTGGTCATGTTATTGTTATTGAAACTGTCATAAGCATTGATTAATTGGGTCTGAATATCAGGGATGGGTATATGGTTGATGTGCACATGGAATATTTCCATCAAAAATAAGTAACCAAACAAAAATGTGGTAAAAAAAGCAGTGGTGCGTTTCTTTTTTCCTTGAGTGTAGATTATACAGCCGGTCAGACACATGCCTTACATTCCCAGTCAGTGTAGTATCAGGTGTTCAGGGTTTGTGCTAGTTGTGAGGAAGCTGTGGCAGAACATGGAGTGGAATAGGCCTGTGGCTCCCAAACATTTTTGACCAGATGTCCACAAATATGATACATATCATGAATCATGTGAGTTTGTGACAAATATGAAGAATTCCCTTTTCATCAGCTGAGCCAACAAACGGTATAAGGGTAGCCAGGGGTAAAGCAGAAACAAAAAGAAAGCATCTTATTTCCAAGAAGTGCAGTCTTATTGATGTAATATCACATTATAGGCTGCCGTTATTACATTTTCTAAGGATTTTTTTTTTTTTTTTTAACCTAGGCCATTAATTTACTAACCAGTCAATAACATAATAACTTACTATATTATTGGTAAGTTATTATGGCTTTATTACATTTAAAATGGCCAAAATTGTTATGTTATTGGCAGGTATTACATTATTGGCCATTAAAATATTATCAGTTGTTACACTAATCTTTAAAGATCACTTTGAGTAAATGATTTTTAATCTTCTTTTGCAATGAGCAAGTTGTCAGATCTAAAAAAATAAAAAAAATAAAAAAAAGCAGCAGAAATTAAACCGAAGGCCTCTGGTTACAAAACTAATTCTGAAAAACAAATCTATTAAAAATGCAGCTGCTCTTGAATGTGAGCCGTCCGCAGAAGGCAGCGGGAGTCTGCATAATTTAACACCAATGATTTGCAGTTAATAAGCAGTATTGGCCCTGATTAAACTTTTACACTGCCTCATGCACATGCACTGGTTAAGATTCCTTCTGTTTGGAGGGATATAAAAATACTTGGTCCAGTCCAGGAAAGGCGTTCACATCCCCGGTCTTATATAAGCGCGAGCCGGGGTCTTGACCATGAATGGGCCTTTGTGCTTTCCTATTGATTTACCCAGGCCTACAGCAGGAGAAGCCACTGCATATGAATCAATATTTCCTTAAATGGGCGTTATTGAGTGGATTAGCTGACAGCCATAACATATGTGGATGCTGAAATCATTACATACCTCCGAGCATCACTCTTCCAACAACATGGGCTTCATTGTGTGGGCTTGTTGTCAATAGCCCATCGGCGCTAGCATGTCATTAAGCATATTTACTTAGCCTGTTGGAGGGAGAGGCATGTTTTTTGTGTGTGTCTTCCATTAGAAAGCTCCAAACCCTATAGCATCTGGCTTTCACTGTAATTTAAGTGTTTTTGTGTGACCCTGGAGCTTGTTGAGCTCTCGACTGCTGTAACCTCCAGGAAGGAGTGCAGCGTGAACAAGGCCTACACAGCACTGATAGGACGCAGTACTCAGAGGGCATATTATTTTTTGGAAGGGAATATTCATCCACATATCTGACAATTTACATACTGGCTGTATCAAAGAGATCTGTGGATGTACTAGAGAGGAATCTGCTGTGGCTGCTTTAATTATGAGCAGTTTTTGCATTTGGTGACTTATGAGTGTGTCTCAGTGTTGACTTTGTGGCACAGAGGCACAAGGATATTTGTTCTTTAAAGGTCCGTTATTATGCTAAATTGACTTTTTTGAGCCTTTAACCATGTTGTTTCCTCCTCAAAAACAGACCTGGAGAAGTATTTTGTGTCATTTACACATTTGAGTAATCCTGTATGCTGAGCCTGTCCATTTCTCAAGAGCTGAAAACACTCACAGCTCTACATAGACACACGAAACCATTTCTAAAGCCCAGACACCATCACCAGACTCATTCTGATCATTTCGGCACTTAAATTGCTGTCACTACGAAGCAGTCTTTATCTATCTGTTAGCATCATGTTACTAATAGCTGTGCTAGTTAGCCGGTTGTGTTTAATACTATTTCAAAAAGCCTAAAAAAAGTGACAAGCTGGCTTTTGTTCAGGGTGTACCCCGCCTAAAGCCCAAAGTTACTGGGATAGGCTCCAGTGTAATGGGAGAAAGCGCAAGATGAATGAATAAAAAAGCATAATATGTGACCTTTAATTATGCATGGGTGCATAATAATAATAATAATAATAATAATAATAATAATAATAATAATCTTAGCAACAGGACAAAATGCAACATTTTACAAAAAACTAAATTATAAAAATGTATTTTTCTCAGCTTTCTGTCTTAAAAGGTTTTTGGTGAAAACTACCATCCAACTGTTGATAAAAAAAAAAAAGAACGAATGAACATAGAATAAAATGCTTTTTCAAAATAAAACAATAGCACTACATTTTCTGTGAGACAGACAGCAAAGATTATTAAAAATGAACAAAAACAATGGCACTGGCTGGAAACTTTTTGAGAAAATACTGTCAGGGAAAGAGTTCATCATTTTAAGGATCTAGGCTGGTTGATTTTTCTTTATGATCCTGTAGGCTATTTTATAGTACAAACACAGTAGAGTTTAGATTTTCAGCCGACCCGAACCCAACCCGAAGTTTGGAAATACTGGCAACCCACAGACCATTTTTTGATTCAGACTGCAGTACCACTTTCAAACCAGTATGAGCGCATGCTGCTTACATTACCTTTAACCCTAACCCTAAATCGTAGAAATGTGGGAACACAGAGCTGAGGGAACATACAGCCTACTGTAGGAACATAAGGCCTAATTTTGAAAAACAAACAAACAAACAAACAAACATGGGGACATAGGGCTAACTACTAGACTAACTACATTGTACTGTGCATCTAAATAATATAATGTGATATATAAGTTATTGTAAAATCATTCAACTAGTCATTCATACAGACATAAATCTTATTTTTCCAAGTCTAAGTTTAGGCAAAACAACAC
The DNA here is from genome assembly GCA_020698575.1 of Bostrychus sinensis. Taxonomy (NCBI): domain Eukaryota; kingdom Metazoa; phylum Chordata; class Actinopteri; order Gobiiformes; family Eleotridae; genus Bostrychus; species Bostrychus sinensis. Next base: position 35,602,126 of record CM036248.1, read on the forward strand.
TGTATGAGTCACTGTGTCAAGGTCCTACTACACACGTTTATGGTTGACCTACAATAACGCCAGTAGCAATAAACTATAGTGAGATATGCCACAATGCACAATGTCTCATCACTTACTGAGCCACAAAAACAATGTAAACCTACAGGATGTCCATTCATATTATATTTCTTTTTTGTATAACAGAGTCATATATTCAGCCTGTTGCTGACTGTGTGTATGACGTACATATTTAAACATGACTCATGCCTGTCACCCACTGCCCGAGCCTGCCACTGCCTGTTAGCTGGAGCCATAAATGCAGTGGATGTGAGGGCACCGCGGCTAACAGCAGCTCTAACGACTGCTCAGAGAGGATTAAACAGCCCCTCGCAGACGCACCGCTGACCAGAGAGGAGATCTGATAATCAGCAGAGGTCAAACTGTAGCACACAGGTAAAGAGGACAGAGGACGCCATGGATACAGTAGATAAGACTGATGTTTAAACATAAGTAAAGGTTTGAAGGAGGAAATATGAAGCCGTATAGAAGGCTAGTGCTGCATTATGTCCAGTCTGGAGCTTTCCATTTACTCCAGTTCATTTATGTACATTTTTGACCTATATAAATGGGCCTTTGTTGGTATCTTAACAGTTCCTTGATATGAAATGTCTTCTGCTGAGGAACTGCACATACACAGTACTGGGAGACCATTATTTAGCATCTCTAATAAAAGCATGAACACAATTGCCCCTTTACAACAGAAAATAAACAATCCAGCCATAAGGGGTCACTAGCCAGTGTACTCTGTGGGTCACATTACGACCTAGGGTGGAAAAAACACTGACACTGGCTGGCAACTTTTTGAGAAAATGCTGGCAGGAAAAGTGTTAAATGTCTCATACCGGGTCGTACAGTCATGGAAAACCTGGAAAAGTCATGGAATTTTAAACTGCAATTCCCATGCCCTGGACAAGCTTTGGAATTTTAGAATTTGGTGTAAATATTGGGAAATTTAAACTATCAGAGTAACATCAACCACTATTAGTTAAACCTGCACTGGCCTGCTTTGATGATTACTTTATATCTTAATTTACTTTTTAAAAATGCATTCTGAACCAACTTGCCAAGTATAATTATCTTTTAATCACTGGTGTGTAGGCTATAAGAAAAATTTGTGGAACAATATGTTTCCATACATCCACACATAGAGCTGTGGCAAGAGCCCCAAATATGTTTTTTGTTTGTTTGTTTGTTTTTTCCAACTGACTAATTTCCAAAAGTTTGTTGTGAGCATGAGAGCAGAGCTAAAACCTGTTCACTGAAGTTTGACAGAAAGCAGCCCATATTTGGCTGAGGAACGTCACAGCTTTGTTCGTCAAGGTCAAACTGTTTTCCACCGAACTGTTCAAACATCTCCTAAACAGGTGCTTCTGTGTGCCGCCGGAATGCTTTAGCTTAGCTTAGCGGGATTAGCTCTGACCCGACTCTCACATTCCACTTCCTGCTGTTCACGTTGCACATAATCAAAGCACACACAGCCACGGCAGGAGCTTCCACAAGACTTTAATATTTGTTTATGTGGTAATCAGGTCACAGCACAGCACTGCTGAGAGCAAGGATAACAATTACACATATTCATATAAATACACTGAAGAAGATAACAGAGGTCAATCCAGTACTGTTACTTTACTATTATACAAGAGACGGATCAACAAATGAATGATCTGAGTAAAGTACTTTTTGGTATTTCACAGCAAAATCTGCTACTGCTACTACAACTAACCCTAGTACTGCAAATACTTCATACTCATAGCATTACTGCGATTTTTATACTGTACTATAACTTGAGAGCATCTTTATGTTCCCACAGCCATATATTCTCACAGGTCTATGTTCCCACATCCCTATGTTCCCATAGATCTATGTTCCCACAGCTCTATGTTCCCATAGCTCTATGTTCCCACAGCTCTATGTTAAGACAAGGCAAGGCAAGTTTATTTGTATAGCACAATTCATACACAGAGCAATTCAAAGTGCTTTACAGAAAAAAAGGCAAATTTAAAAGTACAAAACACAATTAAAACAATAAAATCAAATTTAAAGAGTATCATTAAGAATCAATTTAAAATTAAATTAAAAGAGAAGAGTGCAGATAAAACACTTTCAGTTGGCATATGCACAGCTAAAAAGAACAGTTTTAAGTCTGGACTTGAACATTGTCAGAGTAGAGGTCTGTCTAACATCGTCAGGAAGACTGTTCCAGAGTTTAGCTGCAGAAAACTGAAACACTGCTTCACCGAGTTTAGTCCTGACTCTGGGCACCAGCAGAGACCTGTCCCTGAGGTCCTCAGAGTCCCAGATGGTTCATATGGGACCAACAGGTCAGAGATGTACTTTGGTGCTAAGCCATGGAGAGACTTGTGCACAAGCAGAGCTGTTTTAAAGTCTATTCTCTGAGCAACAGGAAGCCAGTGCAGAGACCTGAGGACAGGACTAATATGGTCATACTTCCTGGTTTTGGTCAGGACCCGAGCAGCAGTGTTCTGGATGTACTGCAGCTGTCTTATGCTGCGTTCACACCGCACGTGTTTGAGGCGTCTGGGGCATCTGGTTTACATGTTAATTCTATGTAAATGCACGTCTAGACATCCTGCGGCACAAATCAAGCGTCCAGCGCGGCGCGAATTGAGCGTCGACGCGTCTTATGTGCAAATCGAGCGTCTGACGCTCTCGCCACCCGAGTTGAAAAATCTGAACTTTGGTGAATATTTGCGGCACGTTAACCAATCAGGATCTAGCTCCTGCAGTGACGTGGGAGGACGTGGGAAGCGGAGATCCATCAAAACAATCACAGTGGACTTATCGAAGCTGTCAATGTGAACCTGGAGCTATAAGCTACAGCCTACAGCAGCTCTGCTACTTTTATAAAGACAGCAGTCAAAAAGATAGTAACAAGACATAGAGGGGACCTTAACTTTAGTGTGTGCTGAGCTGAGCACGTTGGATTAGCAGTTACTGCACTGCCCAAAACAACAGCAAAAACAGTCTGTGTACTGACTGCTAGCCTAGACTATAACCCGCTAAAACCACTAGAGACCGCTATTAAACAAGAAAAAACTCTTCCATATCGCCGCTCTGCTGCTGGTGTTGAGTGCCTAAAAACAGCAGTAGTGTCCTGGGGACATGTCCTCGCACCGACCCGGGACACAGGTGAGCAAACCGGCGTGGCCTCATTTGGATTTAGCCCTGAATGAGTGGCCATTATCCTGGCACAACAGACTCCTCCCATGACGTGAATTCGTGTCTGAACACATTTGTTTTGACGCGCGGACAGAGCAAAATTGTACGCGCGAATGAAGCGTCTGACTTCAAAATGTTCAAGCATCCAACTAGACGCGTCAGACACGAATTTGACACCTCAAACGCGTCCGGTGTGAACGCAGCATTACAGCTCGCTTCGTGAGTCCAGTGAGCAGTCTAACCTGCTGGAGATAAACGCATGAATAAGTCTCTCTAGGTCTGGTTTAGACAGTATACCTTTGATTCTGGCAATGTTTTTGAGATGGTAAAATGCTGATGATGTTATAGATTTAATGTGACTGCTGAAGTTCAAGTCAGAGTCCATGATTACCCAGAGATTTCTAACCTGACTGTAGGTTTTAGTGAAAGAGACTCGAGGTGACTACAGACACCTTGTCTTTGTTTCTGTGGGCCAAAGATGATTATTTCAGTCCTGTCTGTGTTTAGCTGGAGAAAGTTGTTTCTCATCCACTCATTGATCTGTTGGATGCAGTGACAGAGTGAATCCACAGGTCCATATTCACCTGCTGTCAGTGAGATGTAAATCTGAGTGTCATCTGCATAATTGTGGAAGGATATGTTATTGCTGCTTATTAATTGGCCTAAAGGGAGCATGTAAAGATTGAACAAAAGAGGTCCCAGGATGGACCCCTGGGGCACTCCACAGGTCAGGGCCATTTGGTCTGAGACACAGTTACCGATTTCAGCAAAGTACTTCCTGTCTTCAAGATAGGACTTACACCATTTTAGGGCAGTACCAGAAATACCTACCCAGTCCTCTAATCTTTGTAAAAGGATCACATGGTCAACTGTATCAAAAGCAGCACTCAGATCCAGCAGAACTAAGACAGAGACTTTGCCTGTGTCGGTGTTCAGGCGGATGTCATTAGTCACCTTGATAAGAGCAGTCTCAGTGCTGTGATGGGGCCTAAAACCTGACTGAAAATCATCAAAGCAGTTGTTCCACAGAAGAAAGTCAGTAAGTTGTTGGTATACAACTTTCTCAAGGACTTTACCACAGTAACATTTGAAATATTAACACCTTTAGTAATGAGCAGGTCCAGAGTGTGGCCTCTGGTGTGGGTGGGCTCACTCACTGCTGAGTAAGGCCAAAGATTTCAAGGATAGCACAGACGTCATCCACATGTACATTAAAATCACCTGTAATGACTATACAGTCAAAGTCTGTGCAGACAACTGAAAGCATCTGAGTAAAATCATCAATAAAACTCTGACAGTGTTGGGGTGGCTTGTATATGATTATAAAGATTATGGATGGAGATACTTTTAGCTAAATTTTGAAAAATACATACTCAAATGATGGAAACACCCCAAATGACAGCCTGTGGGTAACTATATCATCCTTAAGTAAGGCACACACACCTCCTCCCTTTTTGTTTTCCCGTGTTTCTGATATAAAAGTGAAGTTAGGTGGAGTGGATTCAATAAGAACTGTTTTACCTGTCTTGCTGTCTAACCATGTCTCTGTTAAAAACATAAAATCCAGGTTATAAGAGGAGATAAAATTATTGACTAAAAATGATTTGTTGCATAAAGATCTGACATTGAGCTCTGCAAGCTTCAGATCTGTCTGAGTAGAACCCGACATTATCTGCTTACAAGGAACTTGAATTAGATTTCTCTGATTGGACAGTCTAACTGTCCCTCTCTTATCTAATCAACGACATTTGACAGTAGCTATAGCGCTATGGGAGAAAGCTCTCTCCCATAGTGCTATAGCTCCCAATGTTAACACAGCCCTATGTTCCTACAGCTCTATATATCTATGTTCCCACAATATTTTTTCCTGTAAACTTTCATGGTTAACGCTAAGCCAAACCCTAAATCATAGAAATGTGGGAACATAGAGCTGAGGGAACATAGGGCAGTGGGAACATAAAGCTGTGGGAACATAGAGTATAGAGCTTAGATCATGTCATGTCATCTCAGCCATTCACTGTAAAAACTTAAACACAAGTGCTATGCTACTACTACTGCAACTACTACAACTAATACTGCTATTTATAATATCACTTCTTCTGCTACTACTCTCACATTGAGTACTACTACTACTACTACTAAGACTACTACAACTACTTTCCTATGTTATTAGCTTTACCTGAAGGTGAAGTGACAGTCATGTGACCCTGGCTGTCCGATCACTTCATAAGCACGGACAGGAGCCGTCACACCTCTGCTCAAGGTAAAGATAGGCCTTAGCCATGTCCTGCTGCTGCATGGGCCCGTGTCACCTTGTGTGCTCACAGATAAATCAGCTCAGAGATGGACCGCTGACCTTGTTCTGGGACATGGACGGGAGCTCCTGTCCACACATGTCCTCCTCGTCATCACGTGAGAATGGAAGCGTCCGTCCTCCAGGAGCTGTGTGAAGGCTGTTTGTGTCCAGCCCAGCAAACACAGGACAAGACACAGACATATTTTTCTGCCACATTTGAGCTGCTCAGCCAGCGATGAAAGGATTTTTGAGGCCATGTCTCATGAAAAAAAAACAAAAAAAAACGCTGATGGATGGTACTAGAGGATAGATGGAGTCTTGTTTTTTTTCTATTAGCAATGTAGACTGGATTTTTAATAGTTTTTATTCAAAATTAATTAATACATAATTGTCTCAGGCAACATTGGCGTAGAAGGTTTAACAAGTTGTCCACTAATTGGATGTTTGGTGGTTCCGCTCTGACCCAGTACATATAGTACATGTGTCCTTGTGAAAGGCATTTCACCCACATTAAAAAAAGACCAATAAAACATTGAGAGCACTCTTGGACCCAGTGTTTCCCAACCAGGGGTACAGGAACCCCTAGGGGTATGTGAGCACTTTGCAGGGGGTACTTGGAATTTTTCCATCATTTAATAAGAAAATATTTGCAATCTTTTTTATATTAAATGAAACTTGTGAAAAATAAATAGGCTCAAGTGTTAAATGACAAGAGGTGAAAAAAAAAATTGTGTTTTGTTTATTTAATAGCTTGTTTCAAAGGGAAGTGATTCAAATCATTATTATTTTTCACAAATTCTTCTTAGATTTAATAAAAAAATATTTTTTAGTAATTTTAATTTCTTAGTAATGTTTTGTTGTACATTTATAATGTGTTACGATCCAGGGTGCTAAGGTCAGTATATATACACTGAACAAAAATATAAACGCAACACTTTTGCTTTTGCTCCCATTTTTCATGAGATGAACTCAAAGATCTGAAACTTTTTCTACATACAAAATAACCATATCTCTCAAATATTGTTCACAAATCTGTCAAATCTGTGATAGTGAGCACAAAAGCAAAGGTGTTGCGTTTATATTTTTGTTCAGTGTATATATATTTTTTATATTTCATAAAAATTACCCACGTGTGCCAAAGTATAAAGTAAATATATTTAAATCAAATATTAGTTTTACAATGGTACATTTGAGTTATCAACAATTAAAAAATATGTTTTACATAATGGCCAAGTTGTTTTTGTTTACATTTTTTGTTTTGGTTCTGAAACTGCATTGCCAATCATCCAATGAGAAAAGAGACCATTATTTTCATTTTGACTGCAGTAACGTTTTACCAAAATGAGCACATGCTGCCTACAATACCTTTATGATTATTATTTGTCATTTTGAACATAGTAAAATAAGTAGGGCCGGGAACCGATAAAAAAAATTAACTAATTAATCGCAAATCTGAAAAAAATTAATCGCGATTAATCGTATTAACACAATCGTACAAACACAAAATTGTAAATTTAAAACATTTATTTTGAATTAACCTTCACATACTTTATTGTAAACGTGTGCAATGTAAACAAAACTTGCAAAGAAAATAAATGAATAGTCTCTTTGAGACCTGTAACTCAGACAAAGTTTGCCTAAATAAAGTACAACCAACAAATACACAAAACTTGCCTAAAAAAGCATGTGTAATCTCTTAGAACTTTAACAAAAATAAGTTTAATTCTTCAATTAATAACAATTGTTGTGGTTCACAACAGTGTAAATACTATGAACTGTGTTACTCCAGTGGTAACTGAACTCATCCTTGCATAGACTGCACATAACTTTGGTTTTGTCTATATTGCTGTCTGGTGACGATTTGAAGCAGAATTGTCCATTTAGCAATGTGTCTTTTTGCTCACTCATGTTGCTTTAGCTCGTTCACTTGTTGCATTAGGCTCGTTCCAGATGAACTGCGCCTCGCCTGGATTGTGAACGAGAGTGCACGGCCGCAATGAGAGGAGGGGAAATACACCTGTACTGAAGTCAGGACAGTTTGTGGCTCAGATCACGCACCATCACGCCCAAAATCCACTTCTCGCGTGTGTTGGTTTATCCAGGTCAAAACTGTAACTTTAGTCTGTATTTTTCTTAAAAAGAGGCGGGGGAAGAAGGAGAGGAGGGCAGTGAAGTGTCGTGCGTTACGTTTCTGATCAGCACTAAACTCAGATCCAATCACCTGTCCGTTCACCGCTGACAGGTGTGCGTTTTCCCATCATGCACTGAGCCGTGCAGCCTCCGCAGTTGCTCCTGATGAACTGCGGCGGCTCAGGCGCTGGTCTCGTTTGGATCTCACGGTGACCGTCGCACTTGTGGCATCAGAGCAAGTCGGGAACAAGTCGGACACAAATCTAACCTGAGCACTGCACACAGACCGACACTGATCGAAACTGCGCAAGTCTGGCTCATCTCGAACGCACCTGAGGGATGGAAACAGAAATGTGTCGTCTTCTACGCTTGCGCGGTGCATTTCTGCCCCGTTGGAAGACCTGTGGCGTGTTGCTGCCTCTGTCAGTGTCGTCCTAATATTTTTGTTGTGATCGAATTAATCGATGCGTCAATTGAAATTAACGTGATTAAATCAATAAATTAACGCACTGCGTTAACGCGATAATTTTCCCAGCCTTAAAAATAAGTCAATGTAACAGCCCTTTATATTTCTAAAGTTTGAATATTCATATTTAAAAGCATTTTTTAAGCTTGAATTTAATTTTCTAAGCAAAAAATGTAAGAGAATTAGCATTTACAATAAATTATGTTTTAAAATGTTTTCTATGACTTTTTTGGACATATTAACACGTATGAGTAAGGGGGTATGACAAAAAAAAACCAGGGGGTACACAAGACAAAAAAGGTTGGGAACCACTGCCCTAGAGACCCTAAAAACTTTTCTTAGGGCCCTGCTTGAAAACGACATGCCCAAAAATAAAATGAGTGTCTCTGCAACTCTTGGTCTACATAAATAATCTTGATATCTATAAAAAGGTAACCATTGTTAGATTTCTACTGAGGTGTAATCACCAACACAGATGTTAGTGGATCAGAGTAAATAAACATAGAACACAGACTGAAATAAAAAAAATAAAAAAGAAACAGTGAGAAGAGTGTATATATATATATATATATATATCTTAATGATGCAGCTGTAGCCTAAAACCTCTACAAACCCACAGCAGAGCGTCTGACTCTTACCAGGGCCAAATTTATGCAAATTTAATGTAGTTAATGTAGTTAAATTCCAGTTTAGTTGCTTGTTGAAAAAGTGTTCAATTTGGGAAGAAAATGGTTTTCATGGGCTTTTACCCCAGCTTCATAATATGGTGTGGTCTTATGGTACATGCCCTAGGGTTTTGAGGGGTTTTCAAAGTCCCCTATTTTGTTATTTATTAGTTTACTTTTTTGAGCTTTTAATCAGGTTATAATGATTTTTCCACCTCAAAAACTGAAGTTTTTTTTTTGTTTGTTTTTTTTTGTTTCATTCACGCATTTGAATAAATCTGTATGCTGCCCTTCTCAAGAGCTGAAAATGCTTGGTCTCGGGGGTCTACGTAGACACATGAAACTGGGAAGTGCATTTCTAAAGCCCATAAACTGTCACCAGCCAAAATTGCCATCACTACAAAGCAGTCACCTCATTTATCTATGTTAGCATCACGTTGCTAATAGTCATGCATTCTGTCCATTCCCCACTAGGAGGCATCAGACATCGAAACATCAAATCCAATTCCATGCATATACATTATTTTAAGTTATAAAAAGTGAAATACTGATGTGCAGGCGCCCGGAATGATTTTAAAAAGCCTGAAAGAACCATAATATGTAACCTTTAAAAGGTAATGTAAGGAGCATGCGCCCTGCTGGTTTGAAAATGGTACTGCAGTCCGAATCAAAACAATGGTCTCTTTTCTGATTGGACGATGATGCAGTTTTAGAACAAAAATAAAACAGGTAAACAAAAACATCTTGGCCATTATGTAAAACATATTTTTAATTGTTAATAACTCAACTGTACCATTGTTATCAGTAAAACTAATATTTGATTTAAACATGTTTACATCATATCTGGGGACACATGTGAGTAATTTTCATGCAATATAAAATCAATAAACTGCTCATAGCACCTTTAAAATGCCTTTACTATTTAGAGTGTGTCATTGTAGACTTTATTGAGCCCGCCCCACTATGTTTCTGCATTACAGCCTTCATCAGAGATAAACATAAACATAACCTTGGTTATGTCAAAGATTACCAACAACTAAAAAACATCTCCCATTAAAACTGGTGTAACTTTTTGGTTCTACAAAAAGTTTCAAATCCATCTAAATTAGTAATGTTTGTTATCTTTACATAGGCCCCCCTAATCCCCCCTAGAAAAATCCACTTTGCTTTGAGAATATTGAAAATATTTAATTTTTTGTTTGTTTGTTTTGTTTTGTTTGAACAACAAAAAAATAGATTCTATTACATACACTGGGATAAAAGGGTTAAAAGTCTGAAAATAATGGAATATTTGTTATTTATGGTCAGGGCAGAAGCTGTTTAAAAGATGTATGCAAAAATATGAATGTATAAATTTTTTATGATGTTTTGTGACAAGGATACGTTTGTCACTTAACAGTAGCAATGTAACATATATAGTTAGAGAGTGGAAAAATTAAGCAATATTAGATTTGTGTGAATATCAAAATTACTGATAAAATACACAGTTGAGCAAAATTTTATAGAAAAAGTTAGAACCTCTGCAAAGTTATCAAAAAGAAACCTTGCACAGTGATGTTCTGCAGATAAAATAAGTTTTTATTAAAATATCCATATGTAGACATGGCGTGGGGCAGCTGCTGAGGCCAAGGGGAAGGATGAGGGGGACGCTGGTCTGACTTAATCCCTGCTAAGGGTCATGTACCTCTGACAAACACACGCTGTGAGCCCCTCCGGAGTTACTGCCCTGTGGGCACTCTCGGGATATGGGCTCCCACACACACCTTTATTCCTCTCCCCGGATACACTCTGAGCGCACAAATAAAAGGCACCGCTGCCGGTCCTGTTGTGGATGCAGAGAAAGGCACTGTTGCCATTAGCCTAATCAGTCACTAGCAGAGCCGAGTGCTTTTTGCAGGATTCATTATGTGCTGTCCTTGAACACAAGCTGCTGATAAAAGCACTAACTTCAAGGTGAGGGGGGCCTTGTTGCTCAGTGTTCTCACCAGCCCCAAAAAATTCTGAAAACTATGCTTTCTCTTTTCAGAAATGTGAAAAAGAGCAAAAGCAATGTCCCAGAAAAAATACACTTATATAATCCTCCATCATCAGGTTTGGAGCACAGTTAATATCCAAGTGCAAGAAATAATGATGTAGCAAAATGAAATAACCTGTGCAACTAGCTAGTCCAGTTCCACAAGAGATATTCAAGATTATATTTTACAACATGGTTGTGCAGAGCTGAAGTTTCATCTTTTTTGAGCATGAGATAGGATACACTGAATGGTTGCCAGTTAATCAAAGGGGTTTAGTTTACTCAGCGGAGTACAGTGGCAGAGTGGTTAGTGCTCTTACCTCTCAGCAAGGACATGTGATCAATCCTCAGATTGGTTGTCACATGATCTTTCTAAGTGGAATCTGCATGTCCTGCCTGTGCTTCCTCCCACCCTCCATAGACATGCATGGTTCTAGGTGAGTTGGTGATTCTAAATTGTCCTAAATTGTGTCTTTGTGTCAGCCCTGCAACGAAAAGGCCACTGTCCAGGTGTATCCCACCCAAGGCCCATAGCTGCTGGGATAGGTTCCAGTCACCCATAAGCCCGAATGGAAAAAAATGATGAATGACTTGCATATCTTTGGACAATGGAAGGAAACCAAAGAAAACCCTTAGTAGTAAGAGAAGATGAAAACTGTATGAATGAAAACTATTTTTATATTGTTTATGTCATAATTTAATTCAACTTCATTAAAACTTAAGGAGAATTTGCTTGATTGAGACTTGGAAATTCATGATTATCAGGAGGAAGGAGTTCTTGTGACCCCTACCTCACCCCCACTCCCCTGTCTGGATGAAGCCCACCAGCTGCATCCTTACAGACCCGAACTATCATACAATGGATGAGCTAATGGACTTTACTTAACCAAGGTTTTCAAGGAGTTTTTCCTTGCCCAGGTTTCTAAGAGTTTTTCATACCCAGGACTTTTAAGAGTTTTTCTTTACCAAGCTTTTTAAAGAGTTTTTTTCCTTTCCCATATTTTTTTAAAGAATTTTTCCATCCCCAAGTTTTTTTTAAGAGTTTTTCTGTACCCAGTTTTTTAAAGAGTTTTTCATTATCAAAGTTCTTTAGGAGTTTTTCCTCACCAAGAGGGAGGGTCTAAGGACAGGGGATGTCCTGTCCAAGCTTAGTTATCGCTTATGTTTGATTGTATGTTTGATTGGGTGACTAAATGTTTGTAGAGCCATTTGAGATGACTGCTGTTGTGATACTGGGGTGTATAAATTAAATTTATTTGAATTGAATTGACAATCTGACTGTGAGGGAGCTGTAGACACCCCCCCTCACTGATCAGGTGTATGCCACCCACTATCATATAACACCATTTGTATACTTATGTAAATATTCAACATTGACATTATATTATAATACTTCTACACATTTATTACATTAATCCATTCATTATTTGTCAGTTATTCTTTGTGTTTCCTGCTAAATATTGGATCCTATTTAGTTAGTTAACCCATAGAAATCCTTGATTTGTTTCCTTGTTTCTCATCACTTTCTCTTTCTTTGAGGTCATTGGTTGAGGCACTGTCATGGAGGCGCGCCCATGAGAGTGCAGATCAGGTGCACTAGATTGGCCTGATTGGACCAGACCATGAGGCCCAGAGGGAGGGGAAGTTTAGCAAGGGAGCTATTCTATGTTATGTGAACAACTGGACAAAAGGACATTGTGGACAGATGAAATATATAAACTGTTATTCTTAATTATAGAAATCTATTTTTGTAAATGGTGTTTTTTTTATTGTAAATATTTATTGGGGGCAGGGCTAAATCAATCTGCCTGTATCTGGGGTCTTAGTGGTTTAGGCCAGACTATTTAAAGAGGGTTTGGGGCATGTTTGTGGGTGGCCTGTTGTTTGTGGAGGGGGAACCTATGTCGGTCGGTATCAAATTTTCTGGTGTCTTTGTTGGATAAATTAAAGAGCTTTGATGAGATTTCCAGCTTTCCTCATCATTGTGCAACATTTGTCTCAGCTGCTATGGCTATCCTCAGCTAGTAAGAGGCTCGTAACACCCAAAAATCTTACACTGACCTGCAGCTCCCTGATGATAGATGTCCACTGACTGCATTATTTGTTTAAAAGGCAAAAGCAGGGGATAGTCCCTGCTCTGTATAGCATCCATTCTGTGTGAGAAGGGCATCAGGGCCCATTGTGAGTGCCTGTAAAGTCTCCATGATGATGTTGCAGTGTCTGGTTCAGCTCTTGGTTGATATATATTAGACAGCAACACTACATCCAGTCAACAGATCACTTGCTTGTATGTTTGTTACATTCAGATATGATTCAAATCATATGAAAGAATGCCATTCTCACCGACTTGCTTAGTATGTTAACATGCAGATTAAGAAATTCTAAAACTAATGTGACTCATTATGTGACTTGTGGTGCTTGTTTACAGCTTACAGTGATCACAGCTCAAGAGGCGCCCAAGAGAAGTCCAGGGTTTCACTCCACTATTCTTTTTTACACTGACAAAGACATATTCTGTGTCACTTTGGTGCTGTTGAAGTGGTTTTATTTATGCAACCTCAGTACTGCTGTTAAACAAGAAGACAGGGGCTATTCAGGATTGTCAACTGAAATTCTATTTTATTTTCTATATTGTTTTCTTTGCTTGAACTGGTACAAACTATCTCTATGTGTGTGTGTGTGTGTGTGTGTGTGTGTATAATATAGGGAAGTGCAGGAAAAGTGTCTGTTCTAGAGTTGGATTTGTTCTGTAAATGTGTCCATGAGAGGTCGCTTTCAAAGGTTGGTCTGATTTGAATGGAGAATGACTGTTTTTGTGACATGAATGAACATGAGTAAGTGCCACTCCACTGCTGATAGATTTCAACTGCTTCAGTGTGATTCACCACTCAGCAGTCAAATGTTTTAGGCTCATGGTGGTCCGCATCACAACAGCATTTAGCAAAACTGCATTTGTGTCAGAGACAATAATTATAAATCTACCAAACTAGTGTTGGTAAAATGAATACAAATTACAGTGCCACACAGCATGGGAAGCATTGTGAAAGACCTGCCTGAAATACTTATGCAACAGCCTGGAAATCCAGAAATCCCACCTTCTCCAGGAAGCGCTCCTGCACTTTACAAAGCCCTTTTTACACATGCACCATCACCAGACTTTTGAAGACTCATACTCTCTTCAACCCTTAAAGTGTCATCACTATAAAAGAATCTGTTAGCATCATGTTGCTATTGGCCATGCTAATTAGCCATCATAACCTGCTTTGATCACTCTCCACTTTTCAGTACAAGCACTCGGAGATTCTCTTCTTACGTCTGAACTCAAATCCTCCAACTGTACTCTGGTGTGAACTTAGAGAGGATCAGGAGGCAGTAGTGTCTGTAGAGGGCTTTAGCCGTGTGGCACTCCACCACTACTTTGAAACTGGGTTGTTTGCAATGCTAGCTTGGGCTGACATAGTGAAATGGGTGTTACAAAATGTGAATACTGTATATTGACACTAGAGTGAGCTTACCCTCCGGTACCCGGGTGAGCTAAAAAAAGTCAAGATATCAAAAGGTGATCATTTTCTTGCATTTTCTTTCCATTCTCACCCACCACAGAAGTCAGGCCATAGTAAACAGTGTATAACATTGCAGTGTATAACAATATAGTGACTCGGGGAATGTTGTGAATGGCATTCAAATGGTTCAATAAATAAATAAATAAATAAGTACAACTGACTTTGACTAAAAATAATAATAATATATCATATTTAATAGGTTAGCCTATAGGTTTGAGAATTTGACCTACAACAATATTACAATATTACAAACAATTAACAATAATAATGCATATTCAACAATGTTCGTATAAATCAGTGACATACTGTAAGCAGCCTGCAAAAAACAAACAATAAAAAAATCACATTTTTATTTACTGTACTCAAACAAACAAAACAAACAAACAAAAAAGTTTTAAGTTTTAAAAAAAAAATTAAAAAAATAAAATAAAAGTGGAAAAATTCAGTGGCTGGGAAGGACCTTTCTGGAGGGTTATACAACAGGAGTTTAAGGAGTGTGTCACAATTTATATTTTGGGGTCCTATTATTAAATAATATATTACACAATACACTGTTGGCTCTCTTTGTAGTCTGGTGCATACCAATCACAAATAAACTATTTTACTATGAGTTAACCCTTTAATTCTTTTAAATGGACTCTAACCTGAAGCCAGTGTCTTTTTTTTTTTTTTTTTTTTTTTTTTTGTGAACCAAACAAATGTAGCTCTCCAGTGCAGGCCTTAGTGCAGTAGTAGAGTTATTATTCTGAGTGAGTCCCTGATGTAAACAGCCGTGCTCTCTGATGGTATTCAGATCTTCATCATTATCTCCAGCGTGTGGCTAAAACAGCTGCTCTTTGTCATCCCGAGCCTGTTGTCTCACCTGTGTCTCTAATTGAGCTGGGACCTCATCCTCCGCATCTGAGTCCTCCGCTCGGTCTGTTAGAAAAGCTCTATATTCTCGGCTGGGTAATGCCCTGATGAACGACCCTCACACTAACACTCACTTTTATCAGTGTCAGGCCCATTACCTTCAAATGGAACTCATCTGTCAGTCACAGCTCTGCTATTTTTCTCCAGAGATTGGTGCTATCAGACTTCGCCCATGCAGGTCAACAGCAGATGAGTGCCAAGAATAAATATCACTTATAATTATTGGGAAACACCATTTATGCATTAGGTTTACATGTAACAAAAAGAACAAGATTGCCTTACAGTTTTGTTTTGTTTTTTGTCACTTTAACCCATTTACTGAAACATGGTTCTATCTTTTTCTTCAAACCTATATTTCAACAGGATTGTTTGTTTGAAAATCATTTAGAACATTTCTCATCACAGTTTTCAAACTCTTTCTCCAAAAATTTCTCCTGTTCTCCTGTTATTGTTCTAATATAAAAACATGTTTTAGGTAGTGAAAATATCCACAGTCTCCTGTCCATTTATGTGTGTCAAGTATGAACCAAGATGCTCACTGCAGTAAATCAGTGAGAAGTGCAGTTACTGAGAGCAGGACTCAGAATTTTGACCTGCTGGGTGAAATGAGTGAATGTTCACATGAAAGTCTTTGTTTTGAGAACCTAAAACTCTGTTTGGGTTTTTTGTGTGACCTGTTTTGCAAATGAAATTTTTGATGGGGAAAACGTGTCAAAGCAATTGAGAAAAACTGTAAAAGTATATAGCTAAATCTGACATTGTTACTAAAAAGCTAAAAGGCACAAATTGCCGCCAAAGCCTAGTAGTTACTGACCTTTCCTAAGAATTTCATCACCATCTTCATTATGTTATGTTATGTTACTAACGGCCAATCACATCAGGCAAGAACAAAACCAGCTTGGTGGAGGGAATCATAATTTCAAAATATTAAAAGTATAGATCAACATTATCACTTCAACTTTACAAAATAAGTACTGTGATTTCCAAAGAGCTAGTCAAGCTATTAGCCTGGCAGGCTAGACAAACTCTTTTTCTATTCTATTTAAAGAAGTTAGTCTGGTATCCCTCCACTTACATTTCATTTCTATGGGCAGAACAATCACAGGCAGAGTAATGAATTAGAGAAACAAAGGGCGGGAAATTGCAGTGCACCGCTGACCTGTAAGCAAAACAAACATGGTGATTTCTTGCTGGTTTATCCATAAAACATTAGAATATTGCATATCATGCGCAGCTCTGTACTTATTTCTGAACAGGGACAGCAGCAGAAGCCAGGTGTACAAAGACTTGTGGGAAACGTGGGTTTGTTTGAATGTGGTTGTTACGTCGAACGTCAGTGGGACTTTACTGTTGTTAAAATGACAACAAAACAAAGACAAAAATCAAAAAGAGAACTGAACAACAACGAGGACTTCAGCAGCACCAACAGGTGATGAAAGAAAGCACTAAATGCTTTTAATCAGCTACGTTTTAAAATGTGCTCTGCTTCCATATTTGTACGGTAGATCGTCTGTTGGATGGAACCACATGGGCCTCAGCCTTCACTCCCCATCATCACCTGTCACAATTCACCTCTGCTCCTTCCTTGGACCACTTTTGATAGATGCTCATCAACTTTGAGCATAAAACGTCCATGCAGCCAGTATATTAGTACAAGATGAGACATTACTGTCCACAGAATCCGACAGTAGTGGACCATATGTTGCATGCTTGATGACTCATGATATTGTTATTAATGCACAGGTTCACATTTAGTTCATGCGGGCCCCTCAGGCGGCAGCATGGGGCAGGTCTTTGTGTCAGTGCACATCTCATTATGTGACAGGACACAACCACACAGTCAAGTCATGTCCTTTAATGTGAAGCTCAAGATTAAAACACATTTGGTAAGTTATGTCCACATTGTTTAAATAGGACTTTTAAGGAATGTTTAATGGGCTAATATGGTGGTTCAGGAGGTACAACAGTCATCCTGTAACTGGAAGGATTGGCAGTTCGAATCCTGTTCTAACTTGTTTTAGTTTTATAATGTTTGCACCTCAAAAACAGACCTGGAGTAATGTTTAGTTTCATTCAGGCCTGTTTGAGTAATCCTGTATGCTGGGGCACTACCCTTTTCAAAAGCAGGAACCACTGGAGCTCACAGCTGTACGTAGACACTTGAAACCAGGAAGTGCTTCTGCACGAGGCTAATAGCTGTTGTAAATAGCCATTTTATGCTTTGTCCGGTCCCCACTGTTGCCAGCAGGGGGCGTCAGACACCTAACCCAAGCCTTCTCTGCAAAGTTAAAATAACAGCTCCCCAACAGAAGAGGTTTTTTTTTATTCAGCTTTTGAACTTTTAATTTTGGCCCCTTGTTGGTGTAGTTCTCGACATGGATCCTTCATTCATTACTGCTATATTTTAATTTTAGACCAATCCATTCGAATCATGAGGAGCACGTGGTTTCGTGTAAATTTTTTTTTTTTTTTTTTTTTTTTCTGTGTGTGTTGTGACACCTGTTGCAAACAAAATTTCCTTCGGGATATTAATAAAGTTGAGAGTTGATATTTTACTCACAAAATCATCGGAAAAAGGATATTTTCTTGCCAGAAATTTGTTTTCATGGTCCCAAGTAAAAGGAGGGAGAGGGGACGAGGCTCTGCAGGCTGCTGACACACACACATCACTCACCTGCAGTTCCCCAGTTTGTCCACATGTGCTGCCCTTCAGTAAGCTGTATGGAGTGCACTGTTCATTTTGTACATTTTCAAATGTGATAGAATTACTCCTATTTGAAACCTTTTTAACATCTGACAAAAGCCATTAGTGCACATTTTATTAATAAAGTGAATATATAATGATCTGGGCCATGTCCAGGCCTATTTTTACCATTATTGCCTGTGTTCAAAAGGCTCCTAAAGGCACTGATTCTTTTATATGTTCTTTATAAGAACATGTTTTCACTTTTGAAGCACTCAGAAACCTTCGTTAAGCATGTTTGATTTTCTCATATCAAAAAAGTCAACATTTTTATTTCCGATTTTGTGTTTTTTGTGTATTCCAGGCTGTGGGGTATTCAAATAGTACAGCAAACAAAAAGTTATAACCATCTGTTCAAATAGATAAAGTTGTCCTGAATAAAATGATGTATAATATTCATATGTTTCTCACTTCCAGGTGATATATGAGGGCAGATTCAAAAATACTGAAAAATTACAAAAATAGCCTTAGACTCTTAAGGGTTAAGCTCCATAACCCCGCGGCACTCGGACTCGGACTGTTGCTGTCATGTGTGTACTCAAATTCTACTGACATCCTACCGCCTTCATGCTCGTGTGAATGCACAGGTCAGGATTGATGGTCTTGCCTGTGGTGTGCATGGATCAATCATGGTGTGCCAAAATCTCTGGTCAAAATTCCTGTTTGTGTCAAGAAGGACATCTGGTGTAAAAATCTGCCAAATTACCCATGCAAATGATTCACTGTGGCAACCCCTAAATGAAAAGGGAGCAGCTGAAAGGGTCATCCACATTAACATTTGGACGTTTTAATAAAATAAAGGCTGGCAGGTGGCCATGTTGTTGTAGGGGTTGGGGATGAACTGGGTGTTAGAAGGAGTTTCCAGCTACTGCAGCTTTTTGTAGCTCATAGAATGAATCTGAATCATGCAGGCCCATTATTTCTTACTGTCTTTTTTCTGTACATAATGTTTCTCTTAAACACCTGCCACTGCAATAAAGTAGGTTAAGGTTATTCTGGGCTGTTTTAAAAAGCCCTGATTCACATCTGCAGTCCCGTCTCCAGGCTGTCCATCATCTCCATGACAGCCGCTGACACTTATACATAACCACCCCTTTAGGGCCATCCACCGAAAATAGCTCTACACGCTTTCAAACAGTGCCCGTTTCTCCAGGGACTCAATCTATACTGTTGTTTTGAGTAAGAGCTGAGGCTATAGCCCGGGGCCCTCAGCAATCCCACTGGACAGCGGGCGTCATGTCCTGTTCCGATATACTGTTGGAGGCACCGGGGCCCCCTGCGAGAGCTGCTTGACTTGATGTGATGCCATTGAGCGTAACATAAGGTCAGGCTATAAGCAGGGAGCCACGGATAGAGCAGCCTTTATGTGCGTGTGAAGGTCGTTAACAGGAAGTGGCCCTGGATTCTGATTGGCTTAACGGAGCGTGCACCATTACTTCAGGCATTTCCAACACTGCTGGGTAATTACTGTCACATGTTGGTGCTGAAATATATAGTATTAATATCATTTTCACAATATTACAGTCACGTTGATATGATGTGAGTGAATTGTGGACGTTATAGAGCGGCCCCCGTCATCAAGCGTCCATTAAGGCCAAGTCCATAGAGAAACATCATTTAGAGAAAGGCTGACAAAGGGTCGATTTATAGATGTGGGATCAATGGACCGTGTTCCTCAAGCTTCTTACTTAAAATCAGGGCTTGACGTTAACACGAGCCAATTCAATTCAATTCAATTCAGATTTATTTGTATAGCCCAATATCACAACAAAAGTCGCCTCAAAGGGCTTCACAAACAGTTGATCAAACATAAACACACAATCAGACTTAACACACAATCAGGACAAACAATAACTACACTAAACTAAGCAGACCCAGGACACTCCTGTCCTTAGACCCTCCTTCTCGGTAAGGAAAAACTCCTAAAAAACCCAGCTACGGGAAAAAAGAAGAAACCTTATGGAGCCCATATTGAAGGAGAGATCCTCTCCCAGGACGGACAGGCAATGCGTCTAGAACTGTTAGTCCCTTAGTTCATCTATAGGATCATAGATCAGCTCTGTAAGGATTCATCCAGACGAGAGTGGGTGAGATAGGTTGAGGAAGTCCATAGGATGCAGCAGGTGGCCTCATCCAGACAGGTGAGTGGGGCGAGATAGGTCCGGAAGATCCGGGCTGCAGCAGGGACCTCATCCAGACAGGTGAGTGGAGCACAACCAGCCAAATGCAAATTAATTTTGGCTAGTGACACAAATTCTCCCACTGATAAGAGAAAAAGACATGCACATCCACAAAAAAAAAATTACTTTGTGTGCTGGATCAAAAATGGTTCATCTAAAAGTAACAAAGAGTGAAATCCGCACAACAATAGCGAAAAATTTAAATTGGAGCTAAAAATCATTGTGCGAATCTTACACTTTGTTACAAATTCTTCCACTGCCACTTTGGCTGGTTGAATTTTATGCATACCTTGGGCTATATCTTCACTTAAGAAGTTTATAGTATAGTATAGTATAGTATAGTATACTATACTATATAGTATAGTATAGTATAGTATAGTATAGTATAGTATACAGTGACGTGTCTTGCTGGCTGGTTTATGCAGGTCCTGTCAGCTTTCACAGACCTGGGATACTGTCCTGAAAAAGTCAGACTGTAGATGGCGCTGTTCTCATACAACCTCAGGTAAGAAACAAGGCCAAACTTGGAGAAATTAATGGTGGAAGTATTTCTCCATGAATAACACAAAGGTCTGTGGGGGTCGGAGACAATCTCAGTAACTATGGGCCAGCCTGGACAATTAGTCACAGGGTTGACACTTACAGACACACACTGAAAGACAGTTTTACACAAAAATATACACCCGTTTGTATGCAACTTTGATAAATAAGACCAGTATGTGGCTGGTCGTGACAGGAAGGACATCTGGAGTAAAAGATTGCCAAATCACTGTGCGACAGGTTCACTGTGGCAACCCCGAATGCGAAAGGGTGGAGCCAAAAGATACATTTATCATTGTATTTATTTAATAATAATAATACTAATACTAATAATAATAATAATAATAATAATAATAATAATAATAATAATAATAATAATAATAATGGCTATAAGCATGTGTGCTAAATTGTGTATGGCTGAGTAAGCAGCACATTCTGAAGAAAATGTTTGTCTGGATTTGTTGTGAAGAATAATTAGCTCAACAGTCAAATGTAACGCTGGTCTAAATGAGCTCACTGCTGCAAACTGTAACTAACAACTGACACCTCACACAGTGCAATTAGACAATCACAGGGCATTTTGGTGGCTTTAAAAAAAATTTGGCATTTTTTATAGGAAGTGTTGTCACCATGTAATTGTGTGGGAATGACAGCACCACACAAAGAGAAATGAATACTTAAAATAATAATAAAATAAATAAATAAATAAATCTGCTCCCTATTAATCCAGCTCTGTGCCCTGTCCAGGCTGTTCAAGGGTTCATGGGAGTTTGTCTAACCGGTCCGTATGTACTTTATGGACTTGGAGAAGGCATTCGACCCTATCCCTAGTAACTCCTGTGAAGTGTGCTCTAGGAGTACATTGATTCTTCTGTCTGAACCAGCATCAACTTTGACAGCATGTTGAGCTGTATACCCTTTCCTATCCTTCCTTGGACAACTTCTGATAGACTCTGACCACTGCAGAATGGGAAGACCCCAAAAGAGATGCAGTTTGGAGATGTTCTGACCTAGCTTTCTGTAGCCATCACAATTTAGCGCTTGTCAAACTCACTCAAATCCTTACGCGTGATAATTTTTCCTGTTTCTTACACATCAACTATTTAATTGACTTCACTTGTCATATGGTCCAGGGGTATGGTCCAGGTCTAAGGGTTGTCTGGTTCCTTTATTAGAGAAAACAGAAGCTTGGTTGACATTGTATTATTATTTTTGTGGTCAGAAGTCGTAGGCACAGTCAGGGGCCAGAGAGAGCCTAAACCGCTGGAACTCATGTTGTGCTTGTTAGAGATGCCCTTTTGGCTTCATCAAATCAGGACCTTCAGCATGTATTGCAGCCCAGAAGCAACCGGGATTAGACTAAGTACCAAGTCTGACCCCATGGTTCTCAGGTGAAAAGTGGGTTTTTCCTCTTGAAGTGGGTGGGGAGCTCCTGCCTCAAGTGTCTGTTCAAGTACCTCAGTGTGTTGTTGATGAGTGAGAGGAGCATGGAATGTGAAATTGACCATCACACTGGTGCATCCTTAGCGCTTGTGCCCCAATTTAAAAAAAAAGTTACGTTGCTCCTGTTAAGTGACGTCATAATAGTCATAAAACATCAAAAAAGTAGTATACATTCATATTTTTTCTACTTTTTGTTGCATCAATATTTTAATCAACTTGTGCCCTGATCATAAATACCAAATATTTAATTATTATCAGAATTTTAACTTTTTTAATGCCAGTTTATGTAATAGCATCTCAATGTCTTAGAAAAAACACACTAAAAATTAAATCATTTTAATATTCTCAATGCAAAGTGGATTTTTAGCGGAGCTTATTACAGCCTTGGGTATGTCAAAATTATCTTATTATATTTATTTTTAGGGATTTTTTTTCTGTGCTATGTAAAATTTAAAAAACAACTTCCATTAAAATCCATTAAAACTAGTTGAAACGCTTTGTTACGACCAGAAAATCCCAAATCCCCCCCCCCACACACACACACACTAGAAAAATCTGCTTTGCATTGAGTATATTAAAAATATTTATTTATTTTTTTGTGAGCATTTTTTTCTTTAATTAGATGCTATTACATACACTGACATAAAAAGAAATAAAATTCAGAAAATAATTCAATATTTGCTGTTTATGGTCAGGGCACAAGTTGATTAGGAGATTTATGCAAAAAAAAAAGTAGGAAAAAAATATGAAGGTATTTATTTTTATATATATAGTTTTTTCACTGGGATACTTTTGTCACTGAACAGGAGCAACTAATAAGAAATTCAGTGAGCGTAAAAATTAAGTAATATTAGATTTGTGTATAGAATATCAAAACTATTGATAGTTTTGATACTGCAAAGTTATTAAAAAAAAATAAAAAGACTTTAAAAAAAAGTTTTTTTTTTACAAAAAAATTGAGATGCTATTACAAACACTGGCATAAAAAGGGTTAAAATTCTACAAATAATTTAATATTTGGTATAAACGATTGGGGCACAAGTTGATTAAGAGATTTATGATTAATGATTTTTTTTTCTTTTTTCCTGGGGACACTTTTGTCACGTAACCGGAACAACACAACAAATTTATTTAAACAGTGTGAAAATTAAGTAATATTAGATTTGTGTTTAGAATATCAAAACTAGTGATAAAATACACACCTGAGCCAAATTTCAAAGAAAATGGAACAGCCACTGCAAAGTTATCAAGAAAAAAAAAAGAAAAAAAACTGAAAAGGACACTTTTGTTCTCATTGGGGCACAAGGGTTAAAGAAATACTGTTTACTGGAGGTGGCTCTGGATTCTCATGGGTTTCATGAAGAATGCATCATTAACACAGGCTCAGAGCAGGCATTTCAAACACTAACCACTCTGTCACCATGCAGTATCAATGCCTCTGGGTTCCTTGAGAAAAGTAATCACACTATAAAAAAAGTTATTGTAAAAATTATAGAGAGAACAAGTTGTGAAGGCCATATGAGCATTGTTGTTTTATTATTTACATGGCTAAATGGACATACATTAGAACCCTGTAAGCAACAAATGCAAACATTATATTTGTCATGAAAAAAATCAGCTCAAAAAACATGACAATTTTGGACAAAATCAGAGCATTTTCACACCACAGTATTCTAGCTCAAAGCCCAATTACACAATATCAAGGTGAGATTTGATGTCTTTATAAAAAAAAAAGGAAAGGTTTTCTTTGTGTTAGCTAGAGTTATTGTTGAGGTGACAAGCAATTACGTTCAAATGAGAGAATTTCACAAAGGGAATAAACACAAATATTTCTTTTATTGTCTGGTGAAAACAGAAGGTCCATTTTAGGGACAACAAATCCCTGAAGACAAATCTTTTGTTTACAAAATAATCAATCATTATTCATTTAAAACATACCTGAAATATTTTTGATGTGGACAGGCAAACACAAAGACGTGGTTCCTCCTAAAGGGAAAAGGGACTAGATACCAATAACCATTTTTATACCATTCCCCTTTAGAAACAGAGAAAATGTTATTCATAGAAAAATAAACAACACTGGTCTGTTTAAACATACTGAGGACATCTGTGTGTATAAAGTATGAGAGAACAGATGGCATTCATGTTCTTTGTCCTACTCCTGTTTATTTTTTTATTTCTAATGCATTAACATGAAAAGAACAAATAAATTAAAATTAAATTGGAATCAGTGAAGTATCTAGTGCAGTGATATCCAACCTTTTTTCCTCAGACTGCTACTTTTACAAAACGAAAATGGCAGAGAGCTACACATGTTTTGTAACATTTATTCATTAATTCTCCTACTTCTGCGATTTACACTAGGGGTTGTGGGTACCAGAGTCTATCCCAGTAACTATGGGCCTAAAGCGGGGGTACACACTGGACAGACTGACGCAGAGCTGACACTTTCAACCCAAAGAAATGGAATGGATTTTGTTGTCCTTTAACATTTACCTGAATGCAGGGCTTAATTTGAGTCAGATCTTGCCGCAACAGGATTCAGAAACTCCCTTATTTTGACACAGTTGGATCCGGCAACTGTTTGCTTGGATCCGGTAACTCAGACACAACTCAGAACAAAGTGCTGACTACATTTGACTCTTTTGACCTCCTAAACCTGTGTTGAAGGTTGGAGGTGTAATTACACAGAAATTCATATGTTTTAAACATAAAAGCCACGCTTCATTTCCATTTGAGTCCTTCACAATAATGTGCTTCAACACAAACTGTCCCCACGCTGTAATTCGTGTCTATAGAGTGTACAGTGGAAAAGACCTCCACGTCAAACTGAAAGATCTGTTCACCACTGTTAACACCAGTGGTGTCTGCAGGTGTACAGCAGTACACACTGTGCGTACCTTGAGATGTCCCCTGACCCCGCCCAATCCCTGCTGCATCCACAGAGCTGCACAGAGCCATAGTAGGCTGTGTGTTTTTACAAACACAAGTGGAGCTACAGCTGACTGCTGCTCTTTAAGTCAAAAGTGATGTGTTTGCTTACAGCCAGGAGACAGTAAATCTGTTGAGGTTTGTCCTGACTTTGGTTACGCAGAGGGGACCTACGTGATGTGCTTTGGATGTGCCGTGTTATTTCCCCACTGTGCCCGAGAGCGCACGGGACATGGCAGTGCCACGCCAGTTTGTTCTTTTACTCAAATGCATATGGAAACTAGAGCTAACGCTGACCGTGGGTCACAGGATGAGACCCGGGGCCAGTTAAACGCCAGTGTCACTGTTACAGAGCCATAGTTACGCAGAGAAACCTTACGCCACGTGCCCTCGATGTGCGCTTTTTATTCCTCATCCTCCTTATTTTATCCCCTGTGTGCACGGGACATAGATTCACAGCAGTTTGTTCTTTTTTGTTTGTTCAGAAGCATCTGTGAGCTCGAGCTAACGCGCTGAGGCTCACAGAGCCTGGAGCTGTGAAACATCATTACGCAGAGAAGACTGCGCTCCACGGCAGTCTCT
This sequence comes from Bostrychus sinensis, assembly GCA_020698575.1. NCBI lineage: Eukaryota > Metazoa > Chordata > Actinopteri > Gobiiformes > Eleotridae > Bostrychus > Bostrychus sinensis. Next base: position 35,627,810 of record CM036248.1, read on the forward strand.
AAAAAGAAGCGAAAGCAAAAGGAGAGACATGATTAGGCTGAAAGTTTACTGCTGCTGTGTGCTCCCTTTCCTAGTCTAGACTTTGTTTCTACAGACCACAGCTGCATGAGTCTGTGTTCTTACTTCAGACTGGTGGCCACACACAGTCGGTCTATGACAGAGTGAGTCTACAAAAGTGCAGTAATTATGTGTAGGAGCTGATTTCTCAATCAGCTGAGCAAGCAAACAAACACTGACACATTAATTCAATTCAATTCAGGTTTATTTGTATAGCCCAATATCACAACAAAAGTCGCCTCAAAGGGCTTCACAAACAGTTGATCAAACATTACACTGAAGTGAAATGCTATAATGTATAATAATGTTAACAAATGTTAAAATATAATTTAAAATTGAGTATAAATGAGCAGTTGCTTGGTATTTTGGCGTGTGTGTGCGCCAAAAATATTTAATTCAGCTGCATGTGTATTTTGTCTTTTTCTGTCTATGAATTAGATTGGACCCATACGTGAGTTGGTTTGACAAGTCATAAATCAAATATGACATATCAAACTTATGAAGGGTTCATTAAGCCTTTGTTGAGTTACTTGGAAAGAGGTTAGAGCGACTGGTAGATCACAAGCTACTGGTTGGAGACTCCTGATTTAGTCTAATTTGCAGTAATTAAGAACAATACAATTTGGTTGGGTGTGTATTCAAACTTTCGGCTCACTATAATTGTGTTTACCTTTTGCAGCAGCTGAAATCTTGTGAAATTTGTGAGTTCACAACTGCATTCAAACCACTCAACTGTCATGTCTCATGTCTCATGTCTCATGTCTTTGTCTCGTGTTCTGCGTTTGTTTTCTTTTATTTTGGATTCCCTGTTTCCTTTCCTGCCTCTTGTGTTTCCCGCTTGTTTGATTACCTGTCCCGCCCTGATGTTTTTCACCTGTGTCTCGTTTCCTCGTGTATTTATGTCCTGTGTCCTCCCCAGGTCTTTGTCGGTTCATTGTCGAGTATGGTCGTGTCTTTGGTTTTGTTTCCTCGTGTTCTGTGTAAGTACCTTTGGAATTAAAGTTATTCTGAGTCTGCATTTTGGGTCCGTTCCCTCCTTGTGTTCCTCGTTCGTGACATCAACGTTCAGCCAATGGTGTGGCAGTACGTCCATCAACATGTTACGTTTTTTTATGCAATGTAATGCCATGATGTTGTGGATGTTGCCGCAATGTAAAAACGTACTGAACATTCTGTCAATGTGAAATATAAAGTAATTCAACCAGAAGAGACATTAAAGCTAGGCTGTCAGTGTTTAACGCGTTAACACATGTGGTTAATTTTTAAAAAATTAATCCATGGCCATCCCTGAACTTATGAAGCCACAAGCCACAAACTCCTACAAATGATTCATTTGCTGTTTTTTTTTTTTTTTTTTAATAAAGCGTCAGTTCTTGACTCAGAGCGGCAGCCTCACTGTGGACAGGTGACCGTGCCCCGCCCCTGTCCACGGCGCTGAGAGGAGCAGAGGGGAGGCTATGAGTCTGCAGTAGATTTAATGCAGAACACAGTTCAGCAGACACTGTTATCTCAAAACGGTTGGCCAGTTACTACACAGACTTATTAAAGGCTCTCTCACTATATTTAGAAGTTATTTCTGAGATGTTTTTTTTTTTTTTTATCCAAGTAAAAACACACTCCTCATCCTCTTTGGACTTTTTTTCAAATTTAAATGCTGCATATTGTCATGGAAAATCTACCAAGTTATACATTGTGATTAATTGTGATTAATCACAGCCCAAGAGTGTGATTAATTTGATTATTTTTTTAAATCAATTGACAGCACTAGTTAAAACAAACAGAAGAAAGAGAGAATTGTAACAGAAAATATATTAAAGAAATAAACTTTGGCGCTTAGACCTCGGCAGGTAGAGACATCAGTGATGCAGTAAAGGGAGAGTTTCATAAATTAGTTTGGAAAGATTTCTTCCCCAGGACCTAGACATGGATGTGAATAGGAGGAGATGGAGAGGCTGAGGAGGCTGATGGTTCTGCTGCTGCAGTGGAGTTGGGTTGAGAGGCAAAGGTGGCAGGCTGATTGGTTGACGGTAATATACAGGTGATAAGGTATAGAATGCGATAAAATAAAGTACAGACTTCCTGATTGAACTTTCACATACGGCTTCATAACTCTTTAGTGCAGATGATTATGCAAGCTAACGCTGCTTGTAAAAGTGCATAAATCAAATCAAAATCAAATCAGCTCAAGAAAATTCTGGACAAAATCAAAGCATTTTCACACCACTGTATTGTAGCTCGAAGGCCAATTACATAAAATCAAGCAGTGATTTGATGTCTTTACAAAAAACAAAAAAAGATTTGGCTTTCTTTGTAGCCAGTGTTATTATTGAGGTGACAAGCAATTATGTTCAAATGAGAGAATTTCACAAGGCAATTAAAAAATATATATATATATATTTTCTGGTAAAAACAGAACAGACAAACAAATCTCTAAAACACTGCTGGATATGTTACATGTTGAATTTCATTTTAGGTGAGGTGAGTGGTTGAGAGGCAAAGGTGGCAGGCTGTGATTGGCTGACTGACAGTGACAGACAGGTGATAGGGTGTAGAAAAGGGAAAAGAAATCAGAGTCTTCCTGGTTGAATTTACAGCTTTATAACTCTTTATTGTGGATGATAATGAAATCTAAGGCTGCTTGAAAAAGTGCCAATGCTACACATTATTATTTATATTATTCTAAAAAACACATGTGAGAATTGAGTGAGCATTTAAAGTGGTTGACTTGTATGTTAGTGAAGGCTAATATCTAAATGTGCACAGAATAATCCATTTTCTAATCCCACGCTTGGTTACATTTGCATGACTTGTGGAAATGTGGTGGAACATTGGTCTTTAAGGGTTTGCATAAAAAAATGAGTTGTACATTGATAAAACAGACTTTTTGGAGGCTGGTAATAACGTTAGCATGAGTGCTCAAAACTCCTAATCATTTCTGTGAAACAATTCCTTTCATTTGAGGGAGTCCAGTGTTTCCGGATGTTTTCTTCCCCCATCTCCACTCGGATCACGTCGTGCTGCTCACAATCTCATCACACTGAGTCGATGGCCCGCTTGAATAGTGGCGAGTTATTATAAGAGGAACTCCAGAGCTGTCGGAGGGTTGCGATGATTATCTCGGTGTGTGATTGGAGCGTTGTGTGCAGTGGCAGGAGCAATGGCACAAATATATCTGTTATATCTTTACCACTGACTGTGGGCAATATAAAGAGAGCCACTGCATAGTTAATACAGGTATAATAACACAGGCCTGGCACTGCAGTTTGTCTTTTTTTCGAGAGTAACATGGCTACATTTAGATTATGATTCAAGTACACCTAGTATCCAGAGCATAAAAAATGCATAGGCCCTCTGCTATGTTAGCAAATCAACTTAGTGATAATTGTGTTTATGAGTCTGATACATTACAGATAACTCTGTTTATTGCACGGATAATAAAATGAAGACAATGTAGACATAGAACCAATGCATCAAGACTTTTGTTTGACAGTGATTAGCTTTAAAGGGCAGGTGAAGCATTTAAGGTAAGGTATACTTTATTGTTCATATAGAGGACATTGTCCTCTGCATTTGACTGATCTCTTGTCAGGAACAGTGGGCAGCATCAGCCAGGATCCTGGTCAGGAGTACCTAGCTGGAGGATTACCCTATTGTGCATGTTTTAGGTAGATTTGAGGAAACCAGAGCACCCCAAGGAAATCCATCCAGACACAGGGAGAACTGACAAACTCCACACAGAAAGGCCTTGCCCGGTATGGGAATTGCACCTGGGATCTTTTTGCTGTGAGGTAACCCTTAGGTGGCACAACACTTGAGTTTAGAAATGATAGCACACTCATAGAACTGGAGCTACATCAGTGTTGATTTAGTTGATTTAAACCAATCTCTGAATTTTTTACCGTTGTTTGTTATTTATTTTTTAAATTTTTTTTAATTACTTTTTGTGTTTGTCTAAAACCATGGCATGTATTTTAAAATCCATTTCACTATGTAAACTAATCAAATATTTTGGCTTCAAAAAGCAGCTAAACAAATTTGCATTAGAATTTCACCTTGTATAATATAAAATCCTTCTATTTGTTATTTATTGAAAATGTCTACTATTGGGGAGCTGTTACGTTCACATTTCACTGGCCCCACCCACTTTTCCTCTCTCAGCTCCAACTCCATTGCAAACAGCCCTCTACAGGCACTGCTTGTTGTTCACCTCCTTTGAGTTTGCACACGAATAAAGTTGGGAGGATTTGAGTTAAGACATGAGAGGAGAATTTTTAAGCGCTTGTACTGAACGGTGTGTGAATGTGAGTGAGTGAGTGGGGACTACGGATGGAAATTAGCTCTGAGCTATAATCCGGTGTATTTACGGCACTAACTGCTGTTCATTAATACACGCTGTCCCATATAAAAAAAAAAATATTTAAAAAAAAAAAAAACAGTGGGGGATAGACAGAGCATGATATAATGGCTCATTAGCATGGCTATTAGCAAAATGATGCTAACAGAGCTGAAAGCCTTGTATTTGCTACGGTTTAAGCCAGGGGTTCTTAACCTTTTTGACCTTGGGGCCCAACTTTTCCAGTACAAAGTGGCCCAGGGCTCATTCAAATATTAACCCCTATATTAGCGCTATAATATAGCCTATATTAAATAGTAATAATTTTAAAATAAAACATTTAACTGTTTTTCTTAGTGCTTAGTTTAGGGGAAAAATGTCTCTTTACTATTAAAGTTGATTTTATTATCTATAGCTACTGCTGATTTGAGGGGTAGACTGTCTCATGGTGGTGCTTATTCTGCTGCTTTTATTAAAGGGCAATGACTCAAAACATGAGACCCTGGTTCTGAGCCGGTCTCTGGAAGGATGAAGAGGTAGTTTTCAGTCCATTCTGGCTCACCTGGTTCCTTTCTTCATTCATTCCTGCCTTTGGTCTTTCTCCATCTCTCCTTTCTTCACGGTGTCTCTCACTCAAAGTGAAATCACTCAAAGTGAAATCACTCGACGTGACCGAACACACAGATTTAATTGTGTAATTAGCGACATGTGAAGATTGGTGATTTACTTTTACTACCAGAAGCCCACTCATTTACATTGAAGAGGCAGGTACCGCGCTTCACCCTGATGAGGCAGTTTTCTTTGTGCGGGACAAACACGAAGGGGAGAAGCAAGCTGAGGCCGGCACAAAGTCACTCACCCCAGTGTCGTGTCTGCTCCTCTCTCACTGGTAATCAGTGAAATCAGGAAAACTTCTATCTGTTGTAAAACCAACAGTCTCTTTGCACAAACTTTGGAGTTACTTCGCTCATCTTGTTGTATAACAGACAAGACACAGTGCACTGTTCATGTAGAGCAGAAGTGCCAAGACACGTGGCGTCTGCTGTTAACTGACGCTTGTCGAGAGAGGCGCCTCTGTGCGTCTGGTGAGTGTGGGGCCAGGCGGGACAGGTTCCTGTTTGAGGTGGTCCTGTAGGGACAGTGAGTGGGTCAGGATCTGGACCACGGTCTAACCTTTAGTCATGCAGCCATTGAGGGGTAGCAAAGTGTAGCCTATTGTAAGTAGCCATCTATTCGATAAAGTACCCTAATATTCAATTAACAACACCTGTAGTCCCAGTCCCAACACAGCAAACATAAAATATTTTTGAAACCCTCTAGGTGGCGCTGGCCCAATGGTTAGGAACTACTGGTTTAAGCACTGAACCGAGTCCGGTGACAATTAATGTGTTCTTTAAATTAACAGAAGCAATTTCTGGAGACCTTTCATGTGGCCATGTAAAGTGGTAAACCCAAGCATTATCAGTGCTTGAGAAGGGCAGCGCCTCAGCATACAGGATTACTCAAACTTGCATAAATGAAAGAAAATACAACTCCAGGTCAGTTTTTCATTTAACCTTTATTTTACCAGGCAGAACATTAAGAACAAATTCTTATTTACAGTGTTGGCCTGGGCATGCCAGAAGCAGCCAGGGAAGGGGAATTAAAATAAATAGATATTCAACATCATTCATTATCAAGACAAATATTTACATCAACCTCTAAAAATCCCCTTAAGTTTCATTAGTAAAACATTTACACACGTCTTTAAAAATGACCGAAAGAGAAATGAAAGAGTCCAGTTTAAGTAAGCTTTGGGCCAAATTCCAATCATTAGCAGCGGCGCATCGAAATGACATGAGGCCGAGAGAGGACCTGGACTTAGGAACTTTCAATTTGATGAGTTGTGAGGACCGGGTGTTGTATTTGGAAGAAGACTCTTGTTAGATAGGCAGGTGTGAGCCCTAACATGGTTTTATAGACACACGAGCCAGTGCATATTTCGGGGGGACTGCAGTGAAGGCCAGTTCACCTGAGAGTACAGCAGACAGTGGTGTGTCCTAAAGGGAGCATTTGTAACAAAACGGATCGCAGAATGGTAAATGGTATCTAATTTTGCAAGGTTACTTTTGGAAGCATGTTGATAAATGACGTCACCATAGTCAAATTGTGGAAGAATGGACATCTCGACAATGGCACGTTTAGCTGGGATTGTAAAACAGGAGCGGTTTCTGTACAGAAAACCCAATTTCGCCTTAATCTTTGCCTGTAAAACAGCGATGTGATGATGGAAAGCTAACGTACTCTCTAGCCAGATTCCCAGATATTTATATTCTGTAACCTGCTCAAGGGTGGTTCCATCGACTGTGCTAAGACAAAGTTTGTGAGAATTAGCAGTTTTGTTGCGACTAAACCAGATTGCCCTTGTTTTCTTTCCATTTAGTGAGGTCCAATTGTGAAAAGGCTATGACTTGACTATTTCAGGGCTAGGGCCAGAGGAATATAAAATTGTATCATCTGCATACAAGTGAATAGTTCCTTTGCTAACAAACAATGGGATATCATTAATATAAATGGAGAAGATTAATTTATGTCCAAGGACTGACCCCTGAGTAACTCCCATGGAAACGCGGAGAGGTTGAGAAAGCTGAGAGCCAATAATCACCTGTTGTACCCGGTCAACTAGAAAATTTGAGAACCATGCCAGAGACTGATTGGAAACCCCAACACGGCGAAGTTTTTCCTGTAAGATGTGGTGGTTAACTGAATCAAAAGCTTTTGCTAAATCAATAAAAATTGCTGCGGAAAATTGTTTGGAGTCTAGTGCAGAAGTAATATCATCAAGGACTTTTAAAACAGCTGTGATACAACCATGACCTGAACGAAATCGACTGTGCGTGAGTCAGAATGTTAAAATTTGCAATATAACTTAAAAGTTGTTGATTAACAAGTTTTTCCATAATTTTAGATGCAAATGGTAATATAGAGATAGGCCTGTAATTGTTCAGGTCAGATCGATCACCACTTTTAAAAAGTGGGCGGACCAATGCAGATTTCCACTCTGTAGGTATTTCACCAGTTTGCATAGACAAATTAAAAATGCTAGCAAGCGGAGCCGCAATAATAGGGGCGGCTGTTTTGAAAAAGAGTGGTGCAAGTCCATCTATTCCAGCTGGCTTTTTTGAATCTAGAGCTAACAGCTCATGTTTAACTTCTTTTAAAGTGAATGGTATAAAAGAAAGTTTTTGAGGTCCAACAGGAGGTTTTGCACTTGGGGAGACACCAGAGCCTATGTTTGCATCAAGAGGTTTTAACTTTGTAAAGTGGTGGTTAAATAAATTAGCCATATTGCGTTTATCTGTGACCACAGTATTATCTGATGTAATAGACACAAGTGTACCAACTGATTTATTTTCCAACTGCTTTACTATTTTCCAAAACAAGTGTGAGTTTGAAGTATCTGTTAATTTCTCTTTAAAATAGCTTGTCTTTGCCTAAGGGATTGCTTGTGTGGTCTTGTTACGAATTTGACGAAATACTAGTTTGTCTTTTTCTGAACCTGATTTTTTGGCTTTGCGCCAGACAGTATTTTTTTCCCTGAGCAGCAAAGCCAAATCATTAGAGAACCAAGGACTAATGCGACTCTTAATACACATGTTTTTTTAATGGGGCATGCTTATTGATAATTGTACTGAAATTGTTTTTGAATACAGTCCATGCTTCATTGGGATAAGTGTTATTCTTTCCCAACATATTTCTGATAGATCATGTAAAAAAGCTTGCATATTGAAATTCTTTAGAACACGCCTCTGACTAACAAGACCTGGCAATTTAATAGAGTCACCCTTACGGATATAAGCAATGAAACAGTGATCACTAATGTCACTGCAAAAGGTACCAGAGGTATACATGTGAGGAGAGTTGGTAAGAATTACATCAATTAATGTTGCTTAATCTGGATCTTTAGAGTCACAGCGAGTTGGCTGAGAAATCATTTGTGTGAGGTTTAATGAGTCAAACTGTAAAAGGACATTTTCAGGCGTTTTTAGCATGCCCCAGTTCAAATCACCTAGAAGAATCAGCTCAGATCGAACAAAAGAGACTAAGGCATTACTTAGTGCTGTCAGTGCAGACGAGGGTGCAGAGGGAGGCCGGTAGCATCCGCTTAAGTTCAAAGACAAATTGTTGAACTTCACATTCAGTACTAGTAAATCAAACTGTTTAGGGATAGACTTAGCTAGGAGGGTGGTACACTGAAAGTGATTTTGTACAAAAATGCAGACCCCACCGCCTTTAGACGTTCTGTCTTGTCTAAAAAGTAAATACCCTGGCATGTTTATCTCTGCATCCTCCACCGAATTACGCAGCCAGGTCTCTGATATTACAACAAACTCTGGTTTTGAGCTTTCCACCCAAGTTCTAAGTTGGTCAATCTTTGGCAAAATGCTTCTAGCATTTACATGGAGGAAGCCCATGCCTTTGTGAGTGCAAAAATCTGAGAAATCCAAATCAGTATTATTTGTAATGGTATTTTGAGGGCCAGGATGAACATGTATATTCCCAGATATCAGAAGTAGTAGTAAAATAAGATTCTGACTGATACAGTTTAGCAGTTTGAAATTTCTCACTGATTTAGATTTTTGAGACTCTGCATATAAGAACAATACAATATTGGTAGTGAACGGAAGGAACATGAAATTCTACCATTTTTGCAAATTTCAAACCCTTAGTCACAAAGAACCTGTCTGCATCCCTTTGGTGACAGTGAACATTGAATAGTGGCAACAACGCAAGTTTAGTGTTAGAGGTTTGAAACCCACATAATGATGAATGAGCAATGAAAATTAACACAGCAAAAGATAGTATTTTAACATGATTCATGTTTAGGCTGTGTTTATAGCATGGAGACATTACAGCAGCAAAGCCAGTAGTCAAAGCAGTTAAGCTGAACACAGTTAATCCAGCACCAAGCAGTTAGTTCAGCAAAACAAAGTAGCAGTTAGTTTAGCAAGCAGCAGAAGCAGCAGAAGCAGCAGTAGCACACGGCCTCCCCTTTTGAGGAGGAAACAACAGTGTAACATGGTTAAAGCTAAAAAAAAGTCAAGTTAGCAAAATAGGGTACCTACATCACACTCAGAACTGATTCAAACCAATGTTTTCATATATATATATATATATATATATATATATAAAAATAAAGTGTCGTGCGTTACGTTTCTGATCAGCACTAAACTCAGATCCACCACACCTGTGGTGTGCGTTTTCCCATCATGCACTGAGCCGTGCAACCTCCGCAGTTGCTCCTGATGAACTGCGGCAGCTCAGGCGCTGGTCTCGTTTGGATCTCACGGTGACCGTTGCACTTGTGGCATCAGAGCAAGTCGGGAACAAGTCGGACACAAATCTAAGCTGAGCACTGCGCACAGACCGACACTGATCGAAACTGTGCAAGTCTGGCTCATCTCGAACGCGCCTGATGGATGGAAACAGAAATGTGTCGTCTTCTACGCTCACCCCGTGGTGTGTTGCTGCCTCTGTCAGTGTCGTCGTAATATTTTTGTTGTGATCAAATGAATCGATGCGTCAATTTAAATTAACACGATTAAATCAATAAATTAACGCAATAATTTTCCCAGCCCTAATATATATATATATATATCCATCCATCCATCCATTTTCTACCGCTTATTCCCGTTAGGGGTCGCGGGTGACTGGAGCCTATCCCAGTAACTTTGGGCCGAAGGCGGGGTACACCCTGGACAGGGGCCAGCTTGTCGCAGGGCTATATATATATATATATATATATATATATATATATATATATATATATATACCAACAAAATAGTTGTCATTTCATGGCAAACTAAGTAGAAATACTGGCAGAAATGAATCATGTAAGGTTGCTCACATTTCAACTTGGTATTTAATATGTTTTTTATGGCTTCTATGACACCCTGAACAAGAAGGCCTTGGTTGTCTAATGGCACTCTTTGTGGGGAAGCTGGGTAATTTTTTTTTAGTGCTGCTAAATTTTGTGTTCTTTCTTACGTATAAAGGTTTTAACATGTAGAATGCTTGTGATTTGGACTGTTTTTTATAGTGTTGGGTCAGTTTTAAGTTGTGTTCTGGCTGGAAACTGTCAGTGTGATTTGGCAACCCTGCACAGCCTCTTCTGCAAACACTTGGGTAACTTTTACAGAGCAAACTTCACACATCTCTATCCTCCTCTGGGATACAGGGTGGAGTTAGTTTAGTTCAGTTTCTGTTTGAGTTTTGCTCTGTAATGGAGCAGTGGAGAGCTACGCTGTAAGTTTTGCTCACAGTAGGATGAAGTGATGAGAGACAGGACGCTCTGAGGAGTAGTGGAGCGACATAACGCTGGAGGGATTTCTAGAAATGGACTGCTGCATTCTGGTACAACGTACTGGGTGCTCCAAGAAGTGCTGGTGCATCAGTAGTTTCCAACCTTTTGTGTCTCGTTTACCCCCTGTGCATTCATACACATTGATAATTATTCAAAATTGCAATAACAGAAATCTGTTTTTATTGTACAAAGGGATTTTATACTTTTTTTTTTATCAAACTGTTTTTATTATTTTGAAAATATATAATATATTGTTAATGCTATTTTTTGGTGAAACTCAAATTCAAAATTAAATACTTAATTTATCTACTGTTATAAAATAACAGTACAACAATATAAAGTATTAAATTTATTTTATTTTAGATTTAAATCTTCATAATTATAAAAAACAAAATAATATTAAGAAAATTTACTACAAAATAATAAATACGTACTCCTAATAACTCCCCTTTGAAACAAGCTATTGAACCTAAAAAAAATAAAATATGATTCTGATTATATTCTGTTGACATTGTTTAACAGTTTCCCCTCTTTTTTATCACTTGAGCTTGTCTTTCATAAGAGTCAAGAGTCATCTTGGAAATATACGTATTATGAAATAATTCCAAATATCCCCTGCAAAGTGGTTGTGTACCCCTGGTTGGGAAACACTGCAATACAATACAGGTGACATTTTAGAAGCAAAGGTGATGTGTACCAGTGCGTTCCAACCCACCTACAGCACCGAGCATGGACACACAACCATATCTGTTTTTAAGTCTGACTGTTTAGAAGAGGTCCACAGATCTGTCACTTTAGCTCCTCAGAGAAGCAGTTTAATCTTGCTTGGTGTGGTCCTGGCTTGAACACTGATGTATGTAGATCAGTTACTAATACTGAACTGTCAGAGGGTTTCTTGTGGATAGATGAACGTTCATTTATTTTGTACTGCTGATTGCAGGTCTGGAGGGTATATGAGGTTTGTGAGATGGCCTACAGCCTGAACTATTACCAGTAAAAGAGCAGCATCTTGGTTCAGACTTTAACCCTGTAAAAAACTTGTGGGGTGACAATAAAAATGCTGTTTCTGAGGCCAAACCAAGAAATGCAGAGGAACTGTAGAATGTAGTCCAGTCATCCCGGGCTGTGATTCCTGCCAGAAGTTAGTGGACTTCATGCATCACAGATAAAGAGCAGCTCTCAAAAACTGTGGTTATACAACTAAATATTAGTTCAGAGAGCCACAGGAAAACAAAATCTTAAAGCATTTTCAATTTATACAGTAAATGTTTGAGTTTGTTAAGAAAAGTGCAGACACTGCTTTTTTTTTGAACAGCCTAAAATGAAATTTTTATTCACTTTCAGTAAAGGAATAACAAATTTGATCATGTTTTGATTTGGAATAGAATGAGCAGTGTTCTTAATGCATTTGCATGTGTGGAAATAAAAGCTAAAATAAGGATTTAGAGATTTACTAACTTTGATACACATGCTGCTATTATTCTGAACACAGCTATAATCAATACGCTGCTATCAGTCACGCCTACAACTATAGGGTGGTGGAAACTATAATATTTTTTTGGCTGATCTGAGTTTTTCACCATAGCACACAAGCATTCTCATGGTAATTTTTGGCTCATTGGAAAAGAAAACACAAGTCACAATAAAGATTGCAATGTATTTTTGTTAAACATAAATATAAAATCAGGGTCTGGGGGTCTCTCCCAGAAAAATTTGAACTTAACAGATGTCATTTCCTGTATCCTGGAGTATTTCAGAAAATGTTTGCTGCCTGTAGTATGGTATAAGATTATGGATTAAATGTGTGATTTAGCCAGCCCACAATCAAATGCATAGGTTTTAAAAAACGGATGCAGTGAGTGAAAACTCTGGCCTTACCTTTAGGAGACACATTTACAGAGACTGTAATGTGGAGCTTCATTAGCTTCTGTTTGGCTTTAGCTCATCTTTGCAGGAGAATGCCTCTGCTCTGAGCCACTGCTCACTGTTAACCTGACAAAAAACATGACACAGTGGTTTCATTTAGAATATTCTGTTTGCAGAGTGCCTTATTTCCTGATAGTTTTATCCATATATGTTGTCACTTAGCAAAGAGACTTACATTTCCATCACATCGCTTTAACCTCCTGTCTGCAGGCGTCCACTCTGTAGTTTCCAAAACTCAGAGGTTACTCATGTTTAGTGTCCAACACCTGGTTATATGGTTTGTTCATATATTATGTTCATAGCTGTCAGACTCATATCGCGTGCTGTAGACAGTGTCGGTCCTTCTCTGTCTCACATGAACCTGCACTCCCTCCCTCTTTCCACTCTAAGCCAATCACACGAGCGCTGAACAAAAGCAACCAATAACAGAGTGAGTGAGGCGGAACTTACAATAGAGCATCCAATCTGAGATCACTGTCTGCTAAACAGAGAGACAGAATCAACCAATACAGCCAGTGGAGCAGCCCAAAGAAAGAGGCACACACAGGACAAACACAGCGGCAGTGGAGAAGCAGCTGTATGTGCAGCGGCCCACAGTGAGACAAACTCTGGGCCTATTTATACGCCAACGCTGCCCAGAAAAAACACAACGTAAGTAGTCCTTCATAGCCCCACAACCTCACCAGCCTGGTTCTCCTGACAAGCCCTCGATCTTGTGATTGGTATGGACAAATTGATCATTCTGAAAGTTTGGTAGGGACATGTCCCTATGGTCCATGCGCAAACCTATGCTCATGCGTCACTGACTTTTTTTATAATGTAGGGGGCACTGTAATATGCCTGAAGACTGGAATCAGGGATTTGAAGGAACACCAGATCTTTATCCCTGGACTAACCTAAACTGTCTAACCTTAACATTTTTGTCAAAGCAGCCTTTCATTTTGGACTGAGCAACAAGCAAGAAGCCACTGAGAAAAGTTTTGTTGAGACAGATCGCAAGCGATTTAATACGGGGCAGAGGAACAGCACGGTCACCTACAACATGATCAAAAGGTGTGTCTCCTGCTGGAATGGGATGTAAAGGGTAGGATGGGAGGGGTGTGTTCCATGAAGTTTGACGTAACAAATTTTACAATGTAATTTCACATCCCTTTCCAACTCAGGCCAAAACAACAACAACAGCAACAACAACAACAACAACAACAATAAAAATGGTTTAAACGCAACTGTACATTTTATTAACACCCAAATGACTGTCTAAAGGATGTATGCGGTTGAGTATTTCAGCTCATAATGTGCTTGGAACAACCAACAATCATAATGTTTCTGCTCAAAAATCAGTGGCCTCATTTATGAAACCTGCGTGCGTACACCTGTACGCATTTTTACCTTTATAGATCCCACTTGGAGTAGAAAGGTGCGCAGGTAAAACCACCTCACATCACTGCCTCTCCACACCTTGAATCCACCAAAGGACAATGCAAAGTGACTTCTGAATGAGATCTAAACTAAACATGAGCCGCTAATGAGAGAATTTCACGAAGAAACACCAAAGAGAGGGAGGCACGAGACACTTCACCCAGCACTACACACACACACACGTGCACCTGTAATGAGAATAGAATGCTGATTAAAAGTAACCTCTGATTATAAAACATATAACATGCCCATTCAGTTGCTTTTTAACACTGTGCTTCATTAAAACCACACAGCTCTGATCTGATATGAACCGTTTGTAGGAGTTGTTTGTGCTCATGTCCAACCATGACCGTGAGAACAAGCTGTGAATGTGCTTGAGCTACAAACCGCTTTTTTGTCAAGAATACTGAGCAAAATTATGAAAAATCTAATGACCTTCTCTGTTTTACTCACTACCTGCTTAAATGATGATGCCTGAATCACATCCTTTTTTTTTTGACAGCTATAAATTGAAAGTGAACTGTATGAAACGCACACCAAACATGAATTTGTCAAACCTACTTCACTTCAGCAGCTCACCGTGAGGGTCGCTTGTGAGCCACAGGCAGCTCTTGGCCAAAGGGAATGCAGCTTGCGAGCTTGCATCAGATTTTTTTTTTTTTTTTACTCTCTTACTCCTAAAATGGATAAAGCCCAGTTCACAACATTGCTCACGCAAATTCAGGCGAGTTTGAGGACATACAGAAAAAAAAGACGATGGTGGCGCAGTGGGTTAAGCATTCGCCCTGCAACCAGAAGTGAGCCGGTTTGAATCTCATCCAAAGCGCATACTGTCGTTGTGTCCCTGGGCAAGACACTTCACCCACCTTGCCTATGTATGAATGTGTCATTGTGGCTGTATTTGGTGGTGGTCGGAGGGGCCGTAGGTGCAGATTGGCAGCCACGCTACAGGCTACAGAAGTAGTGTATTATCATCGAATGAATAATGCAATGTAAAGTGCTTTGGGTATCTAGAAAGACGCTATATAAATCAGGCATTATTATTATTATTAAAAGACCACAGATCATGTTTCTAGTTGACCCATTCAGTGTGGACACAGACTGCTTAAAAGTCCCACTGTCACAGATGAGGCAGAGCCTGAGCTGGAGATGACTGAACTATGTGTGCAATTGAATGACAATGTGTCTTTGTGATCTGTATTTACAAAACTCAAAACACAGAGATATGCAGTAACCTCATGCTGGTAGAGAAGATTTAAGCTTTAAGCTTTCTGACAGTTATTGTTTCATGAATCTACATGCAGGTATCGTGGAGATATCATTTGTTAAAATTTTAATACAGTTTAAAAAGAATGAATGCACTGCACGCGCATCTAATTAAAAATAAAGTGTCAGAAGTGGTTTAGTTGGATGATAAATGAGGAGTATGTGACCTGAAGAGGGTATTTACATCTGAAGGCTAAAGATTCAAATGAGGAGAAGTCAGGCAGGGGATATGTTGAAAGTTATGCCAGTATGATAGAAATAGAATATGTTGCTGGCAGCTTAAAATGGCAAGGATTAAAATACTTAAGAGATTTTTTCAATATGACCAAACTGATGAACACACAGGATCCAAAAACAATCACACTTGTGGCTCAGAATAAGTTGCATAGCATTAGCTAGGTTTAAAAGGTGTGATTTTAAATGTGCAGTAACACTAAAGAGGTCACGCAGCAACCCCTCATATTACACATTTGATGATAGGTGAGAGGACAATTTATATATTATATATAAATTGTCCTCTCGCCCTCCGCGGGCGGTTTCATCCATCCAAGCTCGGGTCCTCTACCAGAGGCCTGGGAGCTTGAGGGTTCTGCGCAGTATCTTTGCTGTTCCTAGGACTGCGCTCTTCTGGACTGAGATGTCTGATGTTTTTCCTGGGATCTGCTGTAGCCACTCTTCCAGTTTGGGGGTTACTGCCCCGAGTGCTCCGATGACCACGGGCACCACTGTTGCCTTCACTTTCCAGGCCTTCTCAAGTTCTTCTTTGAGGCCTTGGTACTTCTCTAGCTTCTCGTGTTCCTTTTTCCTGATGTTACAATCGCTTGGTATTGCGATGTCAACCACAACAGCTTTCCTCTGCTGTTTGTCCATCACCACAATGTCCGGTTGGTTCGCCACTACCATTTTGTCTGTCTGGATCTGGAAGTCCCACAGGATCTTAGCTCGGTCATTCTCTATCACCTTTGGAGGTGTTTCCCATCTTGACCTCTGGACTTCCAGACTGTACTCTGCACAGATGTTCCTGTACACTATACCAGCCACTTGGTTATGACGCTCCATGTATGCTTTCCCTGCCAGCATCTTACAGCCTGCAGTTATGTGCTGGATTGTCTCAGGGGCCTCTTTGCACAGTCTGCACCTGGGGTCTTGTCTTGTATGGTAGATCTGGGCCTCTATTGCTCTGGTGCTCAAGGCCTGCTCCTGTGCAGCCATGATCAGTGCCTCTGTACTGTCCTTCAGTCCAGCCCTTTCTAGCCACTGGTAGGATTTCTCGATGTCAGCCACTTCAGTTATCTGTCGATGGTACATCCCATGTAGGGGCTTTTCCTCCCATGATGGTTCCTCCAGCACCTCGTCCTCTGTTTTCCACTGCCTGAGACATTCACTGAGAACTTCATCTGTTGAGGCCATCTTCCTGATGTAGTCAAGGATCTTGGATGTTTCATCCTGGACAGTGGTTCTGACACTCACCAGTCCTCTGCCTTCTTCCTTGTGCTTAGTGTACAGTCTCAGGGTGCTGGATTTGGGGTGGAACCCTCCATGCATGGTTAGGAGCTTCCGTGTTTTCACATCCGTGGTCTGAATCTCTTCCTTTGGCCAGCTTATTATTCCTGCAGGGTATCTGATGACCGGCAGGGCATAGCTGTTGATTGCCCGGACTTTGTTCTTGCCATTGAGCTGACTCCTTAGGACTTGCCTTACTCGTTGGAGGTATTTGGCTGTGGCTGCTTTTCTTGTGGCCTGGTCCAGGTTGCCATTTGCTTGTTGGATTCCAAGGTACTTATAGCTGTCCTCAATGTCTGCTATTCTGCCGTCTGAGAGTGGGACCCCTACTGTATGGACTACCTTCCCTCTCTTTGTCACCATCCGCCCACACTTCTCAAGTCCGAATGACATTCCGATGTCATTGCTGTAGATCCTGGTTGTGTGGATCAGTGAGTCAATGTCTCTCTCGCTCTTGGCGTACAGCTTGATATCATCCATGTAGAGGAGGTGACTGATGGTGGCCCCGTTCCTGAGTCGGTACCCATAGCCAGTCTTGGTGATTATCTGGCTGAGGGGGTTCAGACCTATGCAGAACAGCAGCGGGGACAGAGCATCGCCTTGGTATATCCCACATTTGATGGACACTTGTGCAATTGGCTTGCAGTTAGCCTCAAGGGTGGTCTTCCACTGCCTCATCGAGTTTGCAATGAAGGCTCTTAGAGTCCTGTTGATGTTATACATCTCCAAGCATTCCATGATCCATGTGTGTGGCATTGAGTCATAGGCTTTCTTGTAATCAATCCAGGCGGTGCACAGATTAGTGTGTCTGGCTTTGCAATCCTGAGCGACTGTTCTATCTACGAGCAGCTGGTGTTTAGCTCCTCTGGTGTTTTTACCGATGCCCTTCTGTGCTGTGCTCATGTATTGATCCATGTGCCCACTTGTCTTAGCCGCTATGATGCCTGACATGAGCTTCCATGTGGTGAGGAGACAGGTTATTGGTCGATAGTTGGATGGGGCTGTTCCCTTTAGGGGATCCTTCTGGATCAGGATTGTCCGGCCTTCAGTTAGCCTTTCAGGGTGGGTCCCATCCTTTAGCAGCTGGTTCATTTGTGCTGCCAGGCGCTCATAGAGTGAAGTTAGCTTTTTCAGCCAGTAGGTGTGGATCATGTCAGGCCCTGGTGCTGTCCAGTTTTTCATAACTGAGACTCTTTCTTGGATGTCTGCCACTGTGATGGTTACTGGTTCTTGTTCAGGGAGGTTGCTGTGGTCTGCTCTTAGATCCTCCAGCCACTGTGCACTGTTGTTGTGTGATGCCTCCTTCTCCCATATGCCTTTCCAGTATTGTTCAGTCTCAGCCTTGGTGGATCTGCTCTGTTGTTATTACCTTGCCACTGAGAATACACTTTAGCTGGTTGAGTTGAGAACAGCCAGTTTATTCGCCTTGCTTCGATTTCTCTCGTGTACCTATTTAGTTGGGTGGCCAAGGCTTGGAGTCTTTGCTTGGCAGTTTCCAATGCTTCAGTTGGCTCACTTCTCTCCGAGTTACCTTGATTTTAGCTTCTAACCTTCTTTTCCATGGTGGATATGGATCTTTATGGTTGCTCTTTGGTTGATAGCCAAGCTCCTCAAGGATCACTGCTGCTGAAGTGTATATCAGCTCATTGGTTTCAGTGATGGTCATCGTAGGTATTGTTCCCAAAGCTGCATTCACATCTTCCAGCCTGTGTAACTGGTGTCGGGGTTGCCTGGTCTTCATTTTAGCCATGATCTTATCTCTCAGGTCAGTTGCTGCCTTGCTCAGCTTGATGGTGCTTATTGGGGCTTCATACCCAAACTCTGGATGGGGAGTTGGTGTTAACTCCCCTCTGACCTTGCGTCCTGGCCGTAGCATATGTGTTGTATCTCGTCAATCTCATGTTGTGAAAGCAGGTGCCGCTTGTGGATGTTGGAACACTGAGCTACTAGTTGTTTAGCAGTGAGTGTTGATTGTGGGTTTCGAAGTTGCCATATTTCCCACATTCTCTTCATGTAACCCCTCTGACTAGGGTTACTGGAGTAGTAGCATTCCAACAGAGCCTTGTTCTCGCATCTCGTCCACTTCCGTCTTGTTCCAGTAGCCCACTTCTCATCAGGCTGCTGGTTCCCCAACACCTGACGCAGACCTTGTTTGACCGGCCGACGTCTGAGCCGGTATGTCTCGTAATTCATTGTCTCTCATCATTATATATATGAGGTAGGCAATAGCGCAAAGGGTCTTGCCTAAGGACCCACACTGGAAGTTGGTATTCGCCTCGGCCGGGATGTGAACCCGGGTCCCCTGTGTGAAAGTCGGTTGACTAACTCACTGAGCAACCCAGCCGCTATATATATATATATATATATATATATATATATATATATATATATATATATATATATATATATATATATATATATATATATATATATATATATATATATATACAGTGAAGCCCGAAATTATTCATACCCCTGGCAATTTCTGACTTAAAGTAACTTTTATTCAACCAGCAAGTTTTTTTTTTTTTGAGTGGAAATGACACAGGCGTCTTCCAAAAGATAATAAGAGGACACAAGAGCACAAGACACATCAGTGTGGAAAAGAAAAAAAAATAAAAATTCTCAGCCTTTTTTTTTACATTTGAACAAAAAGTGGCATGTCCAGAATTATTCATACCCTTCTCAATAATCAATAGAATTACAGCAATCATATGCTGCCTATAATTGCTAACCAGCTTTTTGCATGTCTCCTTGGTATTTTTGCATATTCATTTTTAGCAATGAGCTCCAACTCTTTCAGGTTGAGGGTCTCTTTGCCATCACCCTGATCTTTAGCTCCCTCCACAAATTCTCAATTGGATTCAAGTCAGGCCTCTGGCTGGGCCACTGCAAAACATTAATGTTTTTGTCTGCTAGCCATTTCTTCACCACTTTTGCTGTGTGTTTTGGGTTGTTGTCGTGCTGAAATGTCCACTGATGCCCAAGGCCAAGTTTCTCTGCAAACTGCCTGATGTTGTTGTTGAGAATTTTGATGTATTGCTCCTTTTTCATGGTGCCATTTACTGTCATTAGGTTCCCTGGTCCACCAGCTGAAAAACACCCCCAAAACATTAGGTTCCCACACCAGGTTTGACAGTGGGGATGGTGTTCTTGGGGTTGAAGGCTTCTCCTTTTTTTACACCAAATGAAGGATACATTATTGTGGCCAAACAATTCAATTTTTGTTTCATCTGACCATAAAACAGAAGACCAGAAGTCTTCTCATTTGTCCAGATGAGCATTTGCAAAGGCCAAGCGAGTTTTTTTGTGCCTTATCTGGAGAAGTGGTGTCCTCCTTGGTCTGCGTTCATGGAACCCAGTGGTGTGCAGTGTGTGTTGGACTGTCTGCCTTGAGATGTTGCCACCAGCAGAGCCCAGATTCATCAGGATGGCCTTGGTGGTGATCCCTGGATTCTTTTGACCTCTCTCACTATTCTCCTGGCCAGGTGTCACTTTTGGCTTCCGACCACGTCATCTGAGATTTGTCACAGTGCAGAACGTTTTGTATTTTTTAATACTACTTTGCACTGTAGTCACTGGATCCTCAAAACATTTTGATATGGTCTTCTAACTCTTTCCTGACTTGTGAGCAGCCACAATGCCCAGCCACAGGTCCTCAGAGAGCTCCTTTGTCTTATTCATGACTGTCCACAAACCAACAGCAGAGAGCTTCTGTTTTTCACCTGTTGTGTTGATTAATACAGCTGTTTCCAATGAATCAGGGTAAGTAGGATGCTTTAGAAGAGCATGGACTATTTGAAATGGTATAGAACTTTGAATTTTCCCATAGACTGTGACAGTTTGCAAAGGGTATGAATAATTTTAGACATGCTCCAAGATGGGATCTTAATGGAGAAATATAATGCAAATGCATTTGAGGTGTAGTTGTTAAGTAGGCCCCCGAGCCGTGCAATGAGTATGACTGTTGTAGAATAAAAAATTTAAATGCATTTTGTAGCTCTCCCCAAGCTCTACTCACACATTAAGTTTGAGTTTGCCTTATTGGTTTTCTCAATAAACTCATTTTTAACTGTTCTCACTCACCAAAACACATTTGTTTGCATTTTATATACATTAAAACCGGCAGTGTCTATCGGCTGTCATCTGATCTGAATTTTAAAAATTGCCATCAGCCACAGAAAAACCCATACAGTGGCAAGCATGTACCCCTTAGCATTTTTCCTTTATTGTTGCCTTCTAACCTGGAATTTAAATAAATCATTGAGAGGTTCATGTCAGTCACTTTACATCACATGACAACAACTATGAAAAAAAAAAAAAAAGTATTGTGAAGCAAATTAGAAATATGACAGAAAAACAGAAAACTTGAGTGTGCAAAAGTATGTACCCCCTTTTTAAAGAGGCCCCTAAATGAGACCCAGTGTAACTCACCCTCAGAATTCACAGAAATAGTTAGATTTAGTCAGCCTGACTGCAATTCAACTGTCATTATGCCACAAAACACAATTTAATTCATTACATGTAAAAGATAAGGAACCACACCAAACCTGCCTAAAGAGGACCACCTAAAACCAGGCAAGGAGTGCATTCATCAGAGAGGCAACAATAAGACCAAAGGTGACCACGAAAAGAGCTGCAGAGCTCCACAGCAGAGACTGTTGTATCTGTCCCAGGACCACTCTGAACCATACACTCCACATAGCTGGGCTGTGTGGAGGAGTGGTCATTGCTTGAAGAAAATAATAACAAAACATGTTTTGTGTTTGCCAAAAAGGCATGTGGAAGACTCCCCAAAAACGAGAAGGTCCTCTGTCCAGATACAATTAAAATGAGCCATCAATGAAAGATGCTATGTGTAGCACAAACCTAGCCCCTGACTGTGGCCCCTCTCTAAAGTGAAGCCTGGTGATGGCAGTGTCCTGCTGTGGGGATATTTGTCATTGGTAGGGACTGGGAAACTGCTCAGAACTGAAGGAATGAAGGATGGAGCTAAACACAGGAACATTTTTGTAGAAAACAACTCAAACTGTGCTGTACAATGCATCCAACCTGAAGGAGCTTGAGCTGTTTTTAGATGAAGAATGAGCACAAATCCCAGTGATTTTATGAAACAAGCTCATAAACACTTATCCTAGAAAAGTTAGAGCTTCAGAAGGTGGTTCTACAGAATACTAACTTGAGGGGGTACATACTTTTGCACACTCAAGTTTTCTGTTTTTTTGTCATATTTCTAATTTGAGACAGATAACTGAGGTGACTAATATCGAGAAATCCTACCAATGGCTAGAAAGGGCTGGACTGAAGGACAGCACAGAGGCACTGATCATGGCTGCACAGGAGCAGGCCTTGAGCACCAGAGCAATAGAGGCCCAGATCTACCATACAAGACAAGACCCCAGGTGCAGACTGTGCAAAGAGGCCCCTGAGACAATCCAGCACATAACTGCAGGCTGTAAGATGCTGGCAGGGAAAGCATACATGGAGCGTCATAACCAAGTGGCTGCTATAGTGTACAGGAACATCTGTGCAGAGTACAGTCTGGAAGTCCCGAGGTCAAGATGGGAAACACCTCCAAAGGTGATAGAGAATGACCGAGCTAAGATCCTGTGGGACTTCCAGATCCAGACTGACAAAATGGTAATGGTGAACCAACTGGACACTGTAGTGATGGACAAACAGCAGAGGAAAGCTGTTGTGGTTGACATCGCAATACAAAGCGACTGCAACATCAGGAAAAAGGAACACGAGAAACTGGAGAAGTACCAAGGCCTCAAAGAAGAACTTGAGAAGGCCTGGAAGGTGAAGGCAACAGTGGTGCCTGTGGTCATCGGAGCACTTGGGGCAGTAACTAACTAAGGCAAGGTTTAAAAATGTCTTAAGTATAGAATTATTAATGACTATTATCTCAGTGTGTGTAAAATTGAGTGACAATGTTCTTTTTTTTTTTTCTTTTTTTTTTTTTTTTAATTTATTTATTTTTTATAATGGTATAAATCAGGACACCGCTACCCGCGGACCGCAGGTTTTGATCCAGACCCCAAAGCAATTTTCATAATGCTCACATATTTTAAAAATAGCTAAATATTACCACATTTTGATTTTGAACAGGCGCGACTAAGACACGAGGAGTCCTTGTGGGTTACTACAGTAACAGAGTACACTGATCTGACTGAGACAGCGGCAGATTTAAATGAGCTAGAAAGAGATGAAAACTGCTAAAATAAAAGCGAACTCCAGCACAAATTTACACCGTGAGAGTCCAGAGAGGCAGCCTGCTTTTATCTGAACAGCTCTGTCTGTGTGGAGCTCATGAGACCAATGTCCCAACTTCAGAGACTCTTCACACTGGGCTGAAGTTATCACCAAGTGGACTAATGGCCTATAACAGTTATCAAATATGAACTATTCCTTTTATGTCAGGATTAAAAGAATCTGTGTGAAGACATCTGTGGTGAGTTTTTGAAACGTTTATCTGTCCTGGTGCTACTTCTCTAGCTTTTGTTATTAGCATCTAATCTGTCAGCTTCAGCAGGCTACAGCCCATAAATACTGTTTTCTGAATTAATATTAACTTTAAATAGCAGAAGTCTGTAATGTCACTATTTCTGGTCTCACTTTTACGCAGGTGAAGAAAGCGCCAATGAGGCGTGAATTTACTGTGTTTTCATGCATAATAATTAGCTGCTAACATGCGCATTTATCCAGTATTATTGCTGCACTCCCCTGCATTGTTCGCATTCATAATAAATATATTTAAAACAGTGTTATCCAAATACTGCAGCCTGGAGGAGAGTGTCAGTCTTTATAAATCCATCTGTCTCCAATATGATGTGAGTCTGACACAAGTTCAAACGTCTGCAGTAAAGTGCAAATGATATTTTTGTCTCTGACAGAAATAATCATTGTACATGTTTTAGTAGCCCAGATTAAATACATAAATAACATTGTAATATAGCCTATTTATTATTATTATTTATATATGTTATGTGTGGACCCCAGCAGGGTAGAACGTTAATTCCGTGGACCCTGAGCAATTTTAGTTGCTGACCCCTGGTATAGATGTTTAATAGGTTTAAGCCCATATACTGTGCATTACAGGATATAGTGTCTTAGCAAAATCTATATTTACATAGATTGAATAGGATAGGCTAAAATAAGCATTTGCTTCACGCTCTTCCTTTTTTGGTTAATTATGTATTTATTTAATGATGATTTGTGCTAATTGCAGTGATATATGTCAGTGGTCCCCAACCATTTGTCATACCATGCATACCCTTACATGTGTTGATTCTTCAAAAAGTGGTCATAATAAACATTGTGCCATTTTTTCCCCCAAAGAATTCGGTCAAACATTCTTATACAAAAACTATATACTTTCTTAATAATAATAATAATAATAATAATAATAATAATAATAATAATAATAATTATTATTATTATTATTATTATTATTATTATTATCTTGCAATAATTTTCTTTTAAAGTCAAATTTATGAGGAAAATAAATAATAATCCGCTTGCCTTAAAAAAATAAAAAATAAAAAATAAATATATATATATATATATATACATATATATATATATATATATATATATATATATATATATATGTGTGTGTGTGTGTGTGTGTTTATATATATACATTTCATAATAAATTTATTTACCATGAATAAATAAATATTATATTTTGAATAACTCGCTGTGGCACTATAAAACCTAAAAATATGTCAGAAATAAAAATAAAATTAAGATTTTTTTTTTCAGTTTCACCTTCTTATCAGTCATTGAGACACTCGAGCTTATTTTTCATAACAATGTTCAATATAAAAAGAAAATAAATAAAATAATTCCACATACCCCCTGCAAAGTGCTCGGTTACCCCTAGGGCTCCCTGTACCCCTGGTTGGAAAACACTGATATTATGTTACCCAAATAAACCAAAATTATTCATTCACCTAGGTATTATTCTACTCTTGGCTGTTGCTACACAGCAGCTAACGTGGCTACAAGTCCAGCTAACAGTGGTAACGTTAGCTCAGCAGCTAACTTGGCCACAGCACACCAACCTGTTGTTCTCGAGAGATGCACTGTGTATTCTGACACCTTTTTATCTGCATTCATTTCAGTTACAGTATCTCATCTGTTGGACTGGACTGCACCTGACAACCTTTGATATTCTTTATTTATCAAGTGAAAAGTTCTACAGGATGGCTTTAATCTGTCAGTGGTCAGGGCTAGGGCTCTCATGGTGAGAGAATTTCCCTTGCAATAATTATATGTGACTCAACACCGCGGTGTGCGGTATAAGCGGTATTGCATAAGCTAATAATAACACCTGAAAAATTGACATGTCCAAAAGAATTTCGATTATAAAAATAAATTGAAATATAGTTAAGCCTCTGCTCTAACTAAAACCTGAGTCAGGCACGAGTGACAATGTCTTTCCAGTGCGTGTAATGTATAAGCTTCAGAAAAACCCACGTTTATGGTGTGATATTTGTGACACCTTCGTGTGCGCACAGAGTGAGTGTCGAGCGCACGCAGTGTGATTGTCGCGAGCACATACCTTACCATTTGAAAAGAGAATAATAATTTGAGCACACAAACCTTTGTTCCGTGCGCACTCAACTCTGCCTACATGCTCGCTCAAAGTCTACCTAGGTGCGCGAGTACGTGGATGCCTGCTCATGCAACATCTTTGCTCGCACGACATCTCATTTCTGCTCGTGACTCTGGCTCTGCGCTCGCTCGTGGCACAAAGCAAACTACGATTGTAGCGAGCAGCACAGTCAATCACAGACTGGGATTCACAAATGTTTCTGATTGGCTGTCTTATATCCAATCATTTATATCAAATACAGCAACGGTGGGAACGCCCACAAAACGTCACTCTGATCCCCCGTGGGAGAAACAGACCACTCATAACAATGTACAAGAGTTACTCTGTCGTGTTCTTTTCTACAAAAATACACACAAGAGCTGGATATACATTTTATATTTTACATTAAAAAGACATGGAGACATAGAGGGGGACACAGTGGTCCAGCAGTCCACATTTGTCCATAAAATACCATCACTGTCTGATGTTAGCTGCCTACAACATGCTAATCTAATCAACGTCAAGTTGCATTTTAACAGAACTCTCTCTAATATAAAGACACGAGTTTAATTAATCATATTTAATGTAAACTAAAATGTGCTTCTATAAATGTGTTAAGGCTTAGTTGACTCATAGCTCATCATAACAGGCCGCAGACTGACGCCATGCTGGGGCTTAGCTGCTTCATAGACAGAGCTCAAAAAGCTGCCGGGCTAATGCTAACGCTAATGCTAGCGCCATTGAATGAGCCGCGCTAACGCCGTCTGTCAGTCTGCAGCCTGTTATCATAGCACATTTTAGTTTACATTAAATATGATGAATTAAACTGTGACGTTTTCGGTGTGAATTTGGGGTTAATCAGCCTTGAGTGTCACACGCATACCTGCAGGCGAGGAGAGAAGGCAGAGAAAAACCTCACGTAGTTATTGCGTCACCAGGTGAGTGGATCATGAGTCGAGTCTACAGCTCATCCTCTGAGTAACGCGCCCCGTGTCTGCTCGGGAAGCGGTTAGCTTCAGTGAGGCAGCGCAGCTCGTGCAGAAGCCTTTTCTTTTCTCACCATTAACCCTCTGTTCTCCACTCCCAGCGTCTCTGAGTGTGTATATGTGCGTAAACCTTAAATTCTTTACAGTTTACAGTAAAATTAAACTGTGCATCCCATTAGTGTCTCACTAAAATGATAAACTGCAGTTACCGCAGTTGCTTGTGCCCTCATGCGGTTGGAGTGATAACAGCGCAGCATGACGATAATGTGGTCACTGCGACAGCCCTAGTCAGGGCCCATTCATATAGTATAGAAATAATTACAGAAGAAGAATGGTTCAGACCTGGTTTAGTCCCGGTTTAGTCCTAACTTAGACCTACTTTAGACCTGGATCAGTATTGGTTTAGCCATGGTTTACACTTACCTGTTTAGTGCTGATTACATCCTAGTACATCCTAGTATCTAATGTAGACCTGGTTCACTTCAGTCCTGGTTTAGTATGGGTTTAGACCTGGTTTAGTTCTGGTTTACCCTACTTTAGACCTGGTATATTCCTCATTTAGAGCTGCTTGTCACCTGGTTTGGTACTGGTTTAGACACGGTTTACACTTACCTGTTCAGTCCTGGTTATATCCTAGTATCTAGTGTAGACCTGGTTCAGTACTGATTTAGGGCTGGTTTAGACCTGGTTTAGTCCCTGTTTTGTCTTTCTGCATTTGATGTTATTCCCTATTTTCTCCCTGGGTTTAGATGTAGATTAGTCCAGATTTAGGTTCTCTTTAGCCTCTTTAGTCTGTGCCACATAACTCTGAGGTGGTACTTGGTTGTAAACGTTTGAGTATCCCTGGATTAGAGCAGGTGTTGATGTTGAGATAATAAACCAGTGTGTCACATATGAGTTGCTTCTCTGCTGTGTGAGTCTAACACATACTCTCTCTGTCTCTTCAGTGTGAGCGACTGTGTGGAGGTGATGAGGAGTGCCACAGGACGCCCAGTGATGCAGTGCTGCATAGATGATGAGCAGCCTTCCACCTCATCCTGCCTCCAGGGGGCGCTCAAACCACACAGCCTCCAGAAAGACAAACAGCAGGAGTCCAGTCCAAAAAAAAAAAGGTTCGTACAGCTCTTCTGTATTCTCTCTCCATTGGATTTATGTTGCAGTGATCAATTAATATATTCTTTATTTTACCACAATTATTTTCAGACTCAACATGGAAATCCTAACAAGAATGGGAACTCAATTTCCCAAGGTTCCTTTCCTGTGGACCAAACAACCTTGCCCAATGACAGCCAGGACTCCGCAGGATCAAGAAAGAGGAGCAGCGATGATGAGGCAGACACAGCTGTCCCACACAGGTTTGTGCTCACAAGTCCATGTATTTACTTAAAGCAGAACTCAGTCACTTTTTTACCTTAAATAAACTGTTCCCAGAGTCCTAGTGATGGTTAAATGAGTTGTTGTGGGGTAGATGAAGCTCCCCCTGGGCTGAAAATGACACTTGCAAAATCATCAGGAGGTTTTGTGAACAGTCCATGGCAGATTCAGTTATGATCCCCGCCCCTGGCTTTGAGACGAGCCTGTCCCAGGCTGGAGCTGAGCGGTGGGGAGGTTGGCGCACTGTGAGGCTGTGGCGGAGCTGTTGATTTAAACTCTGGAATAATCTCTACATGAGAGTTACAAGCTTTGGACGTGCTCCTCTCCTAAAGCTAAGTTTCTGTTCTGTTCAAAAGTGCGCTGAATACGGCATGACAGCAGACGGGAAGAATGAGCGAGGAGTGAAGTCCCGGGGCACACAGCCACAGCTGCCTGTTGTGGCTACTGCAAGCAACTTTGCCTAATAATGAGAAAACCTAAAAAAAAAAAAGATCCACACATTGATACTAATCAAATCCTTATTTGTGTTGATTTAGTGAGTAACACTAATTACTGTGACTGAACATTAGCTTTTGCAAAACTTACCGGGACCCCTGCACTGTCCTCATTCATTCTGACCCATTTCTCTCCTGTGCCCATTGTTTCTTATTATATTGGCTGCTCTTGGTCTCTCTCAGGTCAGACAGACTCAGAATGACCTGGCTGTGGTCTGTATTTTATTTGTGAAAAGAGATTTTCCAGTTTATCTCGTCCATGCTCCCCACAGTATAACTGTACAGTAGTAGATTGTTTGTGACATCACAGCTCACAGCCACTCAAATTTTACTTCCAACGCAGAAGTAAATTTCTCACAAAAACATCTCTTAACTCCAAACTAGAGGCTATTAAAAATATTTTTTTACCAAAATCACAAATACTACAATAGTACCTATGCTATGATGAAATGGGTAGTGTCATATGCACTTTAAGGAGCTAGGAAGTTCCTTGACAATTTCCCCTTTTCGGATTCAGCTACAGTGTCAAGACCAAGACCAAGACTTGTCGAGACCAGGTTGAGGTACATCAGGGGCTGAAATATGTTGATCATTTCAACAAAATATCAAGCATCATCAGCATCAAACAGAGACAGAGCCTTTACGGAGATCTTCTGATGTTTTTGTACAGTCACTTTTTCACCCACTTTAACTTTTTTTCTGCATGTGGTAGTTGTGAGCCACTGAGAAATAAATACAGTGCATGTGATGTGCACAATATGTGGCACTTGAACCAGACAAAGCACACTAGTCTTGTGTTTTATAGCCAGACCTTTCGACCTTCAGACCTGAGTTGCATCTTGGTGCTGTTTGAAGTGATCTCTTTGAGGCAGAGCCAGTGACTAAAAATAAAAACAAATGACTTCAAAAGAGTTTTTTTTTTTGTTAAGGATGGCAACAAAAAAAAATAACTCAAAGGCTGCCACATCCAAGACCGAGACTAAGGCCAAGCAAAAATGCAGCCAAGATCTGCAAAAACAAAACAAAAAAAATAAATAAATAAAAAAATCTCAATACCGGTCTCAGAGGCTACAATACTAATTTAAGATTGTGACAAGAATTTACTTCGACAAGAATTTACTGACGACTTGTATGACTGTGATACTGGTCATCTTCGGTCTCATGACAAACTATTTTTAAAAATATTGTTTTAACTATTTTTGTTGCAGGTGAGTGGAGCCTGCTTTTGCCTCCAAAGGCGTGCATGTGCCCCCACTGCAGTATTTAGATCTGTGAACTTCTTACTGATACTTGTGATATCTGTAATGATCATTTTTGTTAATTTTGTACTTCCTGGAAATGTCAGCAACTGTTGTAGCATAGTACCTTTCTCCTCTGGTGTGCATGTATGTGTGTGTGTGAATGTCTCTAATGTGGGACGATATTTATATCTGAAAAAAAAAATAAAAAAAATTGAAGTATAGGCCACCATTAGACATAAACTGATGTAACGTGATGTAACGATATCCAAATCTCACAGTATGATATTATCACAATATTAAACTCACGATATGATATTTATTGCGATATTGTGGGGAGGCTCATGATAACATTTATTATATAAAAACGCCCTGCAAAGCCTTTTGAGTTTGTCTGACAACATAAAGCTTTAAATAGTAGCAATGAGTAGCAATGACTTTATAACCTCCCCTTTACGTCACTGGCCATGAGGCTGTTGTAAACAAACAGCAGTCTCTCAGACAGTACTGCTCAGGAGTCAGTACAGCGGCAAACTCCTGCTCACACTCTTCTTCTGCTGCACATTGGAGTTAGTTTATAGTTTTTTAGTGCAAGTCCAGCCCGAGCCCGTAGTCCGCTCCTCTGAGGCTAATGGAGCATATGGAGATGGAGAGAGAGAGGAAAAGAATGAGCAAAGTGACGCAGTGCCATGGGTAAATGTTTATTTAGTAACTTGTAGACTTTTACTTACAAACCTTTTGAATACTCCGCTACAAGTCCATGTCAACAAGTCTTGACATTTGCTTAATTATCCTACTAATGCTGCTAAACACACTGGCTTCCTCCTCCATGTAGGCTCATGTTGCTGGCTGCTCACATTCTTAAACGGAGCAAAGTATCATGGTCTATGTAGTTCTCTCTGCTTTTTACCACACCGCTGCAACAAAACTATGTATTTTCGAGAATACTGTTTGATTCTGTAACGAGATAGCGACTATATCGAGAGACTTTTGCTATTGCGATATCGCCAATACCGTTACATTAGTCATTAGAGAATGAGTCAGCTCTAATAAACGGAGCAAAATTAAAGAGCCTGGAAAAGTTTATTTGATGAACACACCATGCAGCCAATACATGTGAGGACAAACTAGGATTATATCATTATGTGATGTGATTCTCTGTGCCAGTGTAGTGGTACAGGCCAGGTACAGAGAGCAACACAGAAAGCAACAGAGACAGACGAGTAACAGGTTACCCAGACATAAATACAAGCTTGTTAGGAAAAAGTGAAGACAGTGAGCAAAAAGAAGCAGCATCTGGCTGCATTTGAATTATATTGGAGCCAGCAAAAATTTGCATGGAATGTTGTAACTATATTTCGTGCAAATTACAAAACAATATGAACACTCATAAAAAAAAATAAAAAAGAAGAAATTGTTTACCACCACAAACAATTCATGACTGCTAAATTAGGCTTAAATAAAATGCTACGAGTGATACTGAATGAAGAGCCATTTGGGAGCCCTAAGACCCGGCCCATCACTACTGGGAGGAAGTAACTGGAGGGGACCCTCAGTAACATGAAGCTGTCATGTGGACTCCACCCAGAGATTCTGTGAAGCCCCACTTGAGGAAATTGAACCAAGATTGTGTTTAACCTTTTAATCACCCCTCCCAGGTCCCTCCAACATTACTCCACTGTACAGACTGTAGATTGTGTGCATTCATTCTGAATGGAACCAAGAATCATACATCACTTCTGCAAATGAGCTGCGTATGAATTCATAGAAGTCAGTTCTTGTACCAGGAAGTGTTCCGCTGCGGGCCACTGGGCATTAGCGGCCCCTCACACCTCATCGCTCTGTGGCTAATGGAGAGTGCTCAAAGGTTAGTGCCGGCAGCAGGATGAAGTGTCCTCTGTAACTGGTATTTCTCAGCCCGAAGACAGAAAACGTCTGGAACATATCCGGATCCCTCGAGGTGGATGAATGTGGCATTAGCCCAGCAGACTGCGGCGGCTGGCTCTATGTGTAATATTATAAGGAAACACTAAAGCACTAGTCGCGGCCAATTTCCCGTGACCTTTTGTGTGGCGCTGCATCTAACCGGAGTGAAGGCAGCTTTAGGGGCTAAACAATAGAGCGGCGGAGGAGTAACAAGGCACTTAGGGTCAGAGCTCCAAACCCACTCTGTCCCACGAGAGAAGCATTTAGCTTCTCATTTCCATGGAAACTAAGAGGCATGTATGCTCCCGTCTGACATATACTGTAGGCAGACTGGCAGCTGGTATGTTTTTTAGTAATGTTAGAAGACTGATACACTGGCTTGGTTTAAGCAATGGCATAGCATAATACTTAGAGTTTTAGCTTTAGCATTTGAGAAAATTTTAAAATGATTGGTGCAGATGGAGCAGGTGAAAAATCATCTGTTTATTAAATAATTTTATTCACACTACTGGTCAAGTGTTATTGACTGGGAATTCCAGCCTCACAGCTGTACCACTGAATCAATTCAATTTCTAGAGTGGAGCAAACCCGAGTAAACTAACAGCAGAGTAAGCCAATCAGAAAATGGCGGACGTGACGATAACAAAGCGACAAGAAAGTGAGTGAACGCGAAAACATCTTTTATTTTTTAAATAAAGGCTTCTAGTGCTGTAAGCTGCTGTGGTTTTAATGACTCGATATGTTTTGGTCATTTAAAACCGAATTTACCGCTGAAGCAAACACACTCTCAGCTCCTCAGTGCGCCACCTTGATTGTTGTTGTGGAGGAGATGAGTGACACTGCTCGCGAAGAACACGTGACTTAAATAAAGGAATCAAAATGCATGGTACAATTGGGATTTGAATCCAACCATGGCGGCGGCGTGGTGACCAGACTGATATTTCTCTGTATAATAATACAGAGACATATCATTCTGGATTTTCCAGGCAACAAATGTTATAGAACAGCCCACCTGTTCTAGTGTCTGCAGACTTAAACCCCATTGAGCTGGTTTAGCATGAACTGTTCTAAAGTGTTCCAAAACTGTTGACCGGTAGTGTGAGCTACTTTTCTAGCTGCAGCTGCCTTGGGGCAGACTGACAGTGACATGGCTGTCATTCTGTGTCTACGGCCTTTTCTGACCATACCACCAAGCACACAATCACATTGACACATACTGTACACAGGCAAGGTGAGTGTAGTGATCATACCCAAGGACATAACAGCAGTATTAACTAGTGAGAGTGTGATTTTAACTGCCAAACTTCCAGCTACAGGACAGCTGCTCTACCTCATGAAATCTATTTATTCAGTGTTTTTATATTGGTGGAATGTAACAAAGTAAAAGTACTTAGTTACTTTACTTAGAAAAAGTACAATTTTTATGTATCTGTACATGAGTAAATTTTATGAGGGGTACTTTTACTTCACTACATTTTAGAGCAAGTATTTGTACTTTTTACTCCGCTACATTTTTTAATTTGCCATAAGTAAAAAGTATTTTCAGTTTGGTTTAAAATCATTACTTTTTGCCATGTCCTTATTGTAGACAGTACTTCAGTATAAACAATGCAGCAAAATAGTACTTTTCAGAAAAATCTCACCTACAGATTTACTCTCATTAACCTAAAAAAATCCCTAACATTTAACAGATTCATTAGTTCTTGAATCTGTGTGAAATACTTTCACTTTTTTACTCACAAGTGCATTTGAAAGTAAGTACTTTTATACTTTTACTTAAGTAGAAATTTTGATGTGATACTTTTACTGGAGTAAATTTTTACTTGTTTATCTGCACTTTTACTCGAGTAAAAAAAACTTAAGTACTTCTTCCACCACTGCTCCATACAGATCAAGTCAATTTTCTTCAAAGATTTACTTTCACTAAAAGATAGAAACTAAAACTTTGTTTTAGAAGTACTCAAAAAGTAAATATACAGTAAATAAATCACTCAAGTAAATGTATGTTATTACTTTCCACAACTGACACTTTCCTATTAGAGCAGACTATACACAGTATAATTTAGTTTTAGTCAGAAAAACCCAACACACATCAATTACCAAGGATATAAAAACACATACATGCATCTAATGTAAATTTACAAAACCAAAGATGTGATAGATCGACAGCAGCCTAAATAAAGTGTAGGCAGGATTTCTTTTTCTCAAGTTTCTCTTCAGTAAATATTGACACACTGCCCCCTCCAGGCGAGGGGTGTTAGTCCTGTGGACCAGTAAGTGTAAACACACCCTTAGGAAGTTGTTGCAGCATGAATGAAACTTCCATCATCACCTTGCAAGCCTTATAAGAATGGGTGCACTGATCCAGTGCCCTTGAAGTTTTCATGCATGTGCAGTATGGCAGAGTCAAGCTGAGTGAGGGGTCACACAGGGGCCAACTGGACTCTACTCCAAAATGTAGGGGGAGCCACAGAGATATAATTTTGACCAAAACAGCAAAGAAACCAACAAAGTTGCATGGTTCCACTTTAACAAACCAAAGCCTCAGGTGGGCGGCTGGCTACCTCGATTGGTGGATTGAGAAATAAAGAGATACTTAATAAAATAAATGAACTAAAGATGAAGCCAATGACATAGACATAGAGTGGTTAGCCATCCTGCTTCACAACAAGGAGATTGTAGGCTCATATACCTGGGCCCACTGCCAACCATCTCTCTGTGAGTGACGTCTGCATGTCAACTCTGAGTCAGGAGTCCTTCCACAGGCCAAGGAGTATGCATGTGTAGGTGAACTGGTGAATGCTCATGTTCAATAGTGAATGTAAGAGTGAGTGTGAATGATGATTAGTATCTGGCAACAGAAGAATAGTTTCTGGAGTGTGGTGGTTGAAAAACTAACTGCATAGAGACTAGTGCCAGTCCTGTACATTTGGAGGCCCTGAGCAGGACAGGTTTGGGGGCCAAGCCTTGAGACCATTTAAATTTTACAATATAACATTTTAATTAATTTTAATAAAACACAGACTGACTCTTTTTCTAAGGGGATGAATGCTTTGAGACTTTTTTGATTTGGAAACTCAACAAGGCGGGCCCAGGTAAGCAGGAACATACAAACTGCATTGGACCCCACTTTCAGATAGACCCTTAGCAAATGATGAAGAAGCAGAATATTATAACCACAATAGTAATCAAATAGAGTTGGAAAATTAACCAAATAAGCAAATAATGGGGCCCTCTAATGTCTGTGGGGCCCTATGCTGCTGCTTAGTTTGCCTATAGGAAGGGCTGGCCCTGACAGAGACGCTGTGTCAAAATACAAATGTTTAGGCAGAAATAAAGTGTTGCAGAGAAACTACTGAAATGTATTTTTTATGATGATCTCTCTTTTAAGTTTATCCCTTTATTAAAATGTGTTTTCTATCAGTCATGTTGTCATCAGTTAAAGCAGGCAAACAAATTTTGTAAATTGGATGTCTTTTTGATGGATGTCTCTTACTGTGTCACTTGGCCTTATATTTTTGATGCTGTTTCCTCTCATTAGTTTTCTCTCAAGAACATAAAGTGATTCAAACATCTCCTTTATTCCTGTTCTTCGAGTACATTTCTGTGTGTTGTGACAGGGACGGTGTGTATTTTTGCGGATTTAATGAAGATTGACACAAGATGGCGGCTGACGTGTGGCAGATGTGTGCTGAATTGACAGCTCAGTTCAGATGAATGGTACACACACGCGTACTGCAGCTTCTCTGTGTTTTCTCTCATAATGAGCGTCTCTATTGCACGCTCTGCCTTTGTTCCATTGACAGCGTGGCTCTTTGTACCGCGGGCTTCTGAGAGCATTAATCATGTGAGTAATTAAAAGATGCTCTATCGTGCATTCAGAGCCCATGTCAGGTTTATATTGGCAACGTGAAAGAAAACACCGAAGTCATTTGAATAAATTGCAAGATGATTTCAGTAAAACTGCTTATAGTCTGTCCTATTAAGTTAACATACACAAATATACAGGTATCTACATTTTTGTGTGCATAGATCTGTGTATAGTTTTTAAATATGTCAACGTACAAAGAATGTACGAATGGGCGATACCACACTTTTTAGATTCAATACGATATTGATTACTTTTGGGGGGATTTACTTATGTTTCCAGCAGCTGTAGCAATAACGGAAATATTTTCCCACGTATCATTCATTTGTTTGAACATACAAGTGATTTAGGTGATACAAATCTGTGATACAACTTTGAATTT
This sequence comes from Bostrychus sinensis, assembly GCA_020698575.1. Taxonomy (NCBI): domain Eukaryota; kingdom Metazoa; phylum Chordata; class Actinopteri; order Gobiiformes; family Eleotridae; genus Bostrychus; species Bostrychus sinensis. The sequence continues at coordinate 35,663,527 of CM036248.1, forward strand.
TGATAATATTGGATGTATCTATGTGTTACGCTAGGGGCAAAATGTTGACGGTTGCAAAAGTCTCGGTAATGATCTGCAGTATACTAAATATCCTGTATACTGTTTTCCAACTGATCATGAGAAAATATTTGCGATGTTTTCATCCTATCCTAACCTACTATTGAAACTTGTGAAAGACAAGCTCAAGTGATGCTCACTAACGAGAAGGTCAAAGAATATTTTTTAAATATTATGTTTTTCAATTTTTTTTTTTTTTTATGGTTAATAACTTGTTTCAAAAGAGGAGTTATTCAAATGTGTTTTATTTGTCTTTAAAATAAATGTATTATTATTATTTTAATTTTTTATCTCAAATAGCAGTTTAAAAGAGAAAATGCTGGATTTACTCTGGAGGACGCATGTAAGTAGCAGGTGTGAATACCGTGAGTGAAGCTGGTCACATCTGTGCACACAGCTGGAATGAGGGCTCCCTAAGTGCCTACAATTATATAATTTTCAACAATTCACCTTTCTTAATGATAATTTTGTTAATTACTGATTTTCTTGCATTTTTACAATTCTTGCAGTCTTTACACACACCGCTGGCCTTGAGTGCACTTTAATCAGGAATGTCCCTCATGGATTTCTAATTCTACATTGCATGTGCATCTGTATAAATCCATAACTAGTCTCGCTGAAGAACATACAGGCGCACTCTAACGGACATATACAAACACACACCTTGTTAACCTCTATACATCAGCCCTGAATCCTGCTCTTATTACTGCATCTGTTTACACTTCCTGTCTCTGCCTGCAGGGGATTGTGGGAGTTGTATTGAAATATTGACAAGGATATTCCCTTGGCTCCACGGGCTCGATGTCAGGAGCGTTAAATGTCACACGTCGACGTGAACAAATGAAGCTGGATACACACCAGCAGAGGCGGACTGGTGGTGCGTTCACAGCCACTCAGAATAATGACGCACTCCACAACATAATGCAGGAGGTGCAGGGATATTTGCAGACACAATGAGGTCAGCAGTCAACAGTAGAATTTTACAGGTGTTATGTCATCGAAAAAATATCCATAAGACCAAAGTAAAGCCAGTAATTCATTAACCTAAATCATCTAAGGTCCCATAATATGCTTTTTCAAATAGTTTTGGACACCTTTGCTTTTTATAACTTAAAATAATGTATATGTATGGAAAAAGTTACTGTGACTTTGCACTTGGAGTACACTTGGGTTAGGTGTCTGCCGCCCCCTGCCAGTAACAGTCTGGAACGGACAGTGAATGACATGTAGCATGGCTAGAAGCAACATGACGCTAACAGATAGATAAATGGGCTGATTGATTTGTAGTGACTGTAATGTAAATGTTGAAATTAGCAGAATGAGTCTTTAGAAACCCGCAGGAGCACTTCCTAAAAACAATTGATCATAATAGGGGACTTCTGACTCTCTGAGTGTTTATCAATTTTAACATCTTAAGCCATACAAATATGTCAGTATACGTACATTTAATAATACATCTGCATCAACGTATTTATATACAGTATACAGTAGAACATGATTTTCATATTCCTACCATCTAAAGACATGCATGTGTAGGTGAAGTAGTGAATCTAAATGACCCATAGTGAGTCAGTGGAACAAAAAATGCTTACATTGGGCATACCATAGAAAAGTATATTCCATCCACAGCCCCAGCTTACCCCTAATTAAAGCTTGTCATACTAACTATTGCAAGAAAAATTAAATCAGAATATATTTCTTATATTTTTAAATGTAAACATACACCAGGTGTGTTCAAACTATTTTCATTGAGTTCCAAATACTAAAAAGTAGACAAGGGTCTCTCAGAGGCAACAGATTTTGCCTCACTATAAAACTAAGTCAAATCCAGCAGCTCCCTTTTTTCATGGGTCTCCACAATCAATCATTCACATTGGTACTTAGACATAGTTTTACTCCAGATGCCATTTCCCCATATTTATCAGGGGTTACGACCAATACATAGTATTTTTTTTGTCCCTAATGTCAGGTTCACCTCACACACACATGATGCTTTGTACCGGCATGTTTCTTTGTTTGTTTTTGTTGTTTTAACCTTGCAATCTGAATTACAGCCTGTGGCAATTTGGGTCAATTGAGAGGAAACCCTGAGGGCAAATAAACAATGGTCTGCCAGCCGCATTTGGCCCCTGAGCCATAGTTTGGACACCACTGATGTACATCGACACTTGTGGCTTAAAATAGTAGCAAATATTGTTACCCTGTGCTGGAATAAACATGACCCTTTCTTAGTCTTCTAACAAGCTGCTCGGCTCTGCTCTCCTGAGAGCCAGGCCTATAACCAGCCTGTCTGATAAGTGCCTATTGATTTGGCTCCTGGTCCTCACCGCTGCCCACATGCACACGCTCTGAAAGAACTCCAGCACTGGCATGTCAGACTACACCAACCACTTTGAGCCCAGTGAAAGGCGGCTAATTAGGAGGAAATTAAACTGCGAGAACTACTGTTCAAATCCAAACTAGGTTCAGCTGAGCGGGAAATTCTCCTCAAATACTTTCTCCTTTTCTAAGCATTCCTCACGCTTGGAAGAACACCAGAATCTCCCAAAAGATGCTTATTACAAGACGTTTTGATCAACTCTCCAAGTGCTCCATCAAGATTTCTGAACTGGAAAAGCTGTCTTGTTGATGTTGCCGTTCCATTGGTTAGGTACAATAATAATGTGTGCTTCCCGGGCGCCGCTCAATGCAACTAGATTGTATTCAGCGCGAGCGAAAGCCATCCAATCTATGTGTAAATGGGCTCCAAATGAATTCAGGAAGTGGCTGTAAACTGTCACCGAAAATGAATTTGATCCAATTCATAGTAAGTGTGAGCGGAGAGCGCAGCCCATGCCAAAGTAAAGCTAATCAAGTATCTGACAGGAAGCTCAAATGTTATCACCCACAAGTGTTTCCAATGTTGATGGGAAAAAACATCACTATTTTCTAAGAGCATGAGAAGAGATTACTGGTAAGGCACTTATAATGCAAGTTCATCATTTATGAATAGCAGACGAGTGAACAAATTGGTGACAGTATTATTATGATTTTTAAATAATTCTGGTCACATCTAGATTAGTATTTCACTTTTTTTAGCTAAAAAGGATAAACCTTTATTGAAAACATCTTTCGCTTTTGCTTTCTCTCAGCTGATGTGGGATTAGGTGTCTGTCCCTTTAAAGAGCAACTCAACCCTAAACCACTTTTTTTTTTTTTTTTTTAGCTAATAAGCTGTATAAACAGGGCTTTAGTGATACATCCCACTATTTTAATGGCACAGGTTCTAGGCCGTGACGGTCCACATACAAGGACCAATAAGCTTCAGCCCTAACAGTGCACTTAACAGTAGTGAGAACTCGCTGTAAATTCCATGTAGTCAAATATGTGCGAGATGTATTTTCGCCTCTCTCATAAAAGATGACCACGACTCGCTCAGCTGCCGGTGTGTGTGAGCGGAGCAGAGTGCAGGTGGGCGGGGCTGCTCAGAGCCTTCACACAGTGTACACAAACTACTTAAGAGAACACAGAAAGATGGTAGGCTAAAATTAGGCTACAGCTGTTACTTCAATTTGAGTTATTTAATCTTTTTTAATTAAATTTGTAATAAATATACATTTCAGATAAAATTATTACAAACATACAGTCACCTGTATATTTCGCCCCAGGAACATCTGTATGGCTTAAAGATTTTATAATGTTCTTAGATCAAGTACAATCTAAGAAAACTCATCCTAATTTGGGGCGCTATTACTTGCAGGACTTAAAGACATTATAGATGCTATAAGATAACAAGGGCACACAGTCAGTTCATGTATTAGACCTGAATATGTATGGATGATGGCATTTTTGTGACATGTAAACCAATGAATTATCCAACCTTTCTAATGATGTAAAATGATGACATAGATTGAATATTTATTTTTGTCGCTTTACCCTTATTCGAGGAAAATTTCTATAGCTGGGTATAAATCCCAGGTAGGACAACCAGAGTGAAGGGATATAATATAATACCAAAAAAAAAAAAAAAAAAAAAAAGATTTCTGATGATTGTAATTGCTGTCATCTTTACCTGATGAATGAAATGAATAAATATATGGAGGGAAAAAAGTCCCCTATATTGTGAATGAAAAATATCCAAAAGTTTTGTTACAGAGTAATTATTATTTTTAATTAGTTTTTATTTTATTCACAAAAAGTATTGATAAGAGCTCTGTTAAAATACTGGCTAAGTAAAAAACATCTAAATTCACATTTTGTGGTAAAAACTGTCACAGTGCTGCCCTCCAGAGGTCAAACAGTGGGTACTTCTGCTCAATAGTTGCAGATAGACAAGTGTGATGTAGTATTTGACCTTGTTTCCACACCTGTGCCACTTGTCTCCTCCCACAGCCCTGTGCTTCCCTTGTCCTCACCTTCTCTCTGCCCTGCACGCTTGTCCCATAGTTGCCAGGTGTACATTGCCATTTTCCTAAAAATGTGTTGCAGCCCCGCAATAACTGCCGTTCCGTCCTCTCCGTTCCTCCCATCCCCTCTCACAGCAGGAGTAGAGTCTGGATCGATAGTCTCTGTGGGGGAAAATTAGAAACACCTGTCACTTTCACCTACAAAATAAAAGTGTTAAGTGTGACAGAAGGCTGCAGAATGAAGGAGTCAGAAAGTGGTCACAGGCCTCCTCCACCCTTAGTTCTCCCCCTTTGTCTCTGTCTGGTCGCGACCCACTTTTCCAGTCTTTTTGTGGGCAGAGGAAAGGCTTGAGTTGCATCTTTAATGCTCTCCAGGCCCCGCCCACTTCACTCTGGCAGCTCAGGCTTGTAGTTTCAAAGTAGCGATGGAAGCTAACAAGCCTCTACAGACAGTGCTGTCTCCTGATCATCTCCTTTGAGTTCTGAGCTGAGGAGAATGTCTGAGCGGTGGGGGTGGACAGAGCATGGTACTGTGGATAATTAGCATATCTTTTGGCAACATGAAGCTAACAAGTGAGCTGACTCCTTTGTAGTGGCGATGGTTTACAGACTGCAATTATCAGTACGTGTATTCAAAGGTCTGGTCACAATGTGTTTTAAGTTCACACATGAGAGGAGCATGTAGAAATGCCGCGGGGGTTGGGGGGGGGGGGGGGGGGGGGGGGTATGATGCTTAATTAGTGTGGCTGTAGCTATACAAAGCTAACAGAAAATCATGGTGGTTTGAGTACTGATTATCACTATGCATAATCACACACAAACTAAACATAAACTAAGTAAAGCACAATTATCCCTCATCCTTTTAACCTGTTTGACAAATATAGATTACTGAGTGGGGTCACTTTGTATCCTACAGATAAAACTCTTTAAAAAACAAACAAAATTTTTGACAAATTTTTATGGTTAAAAGGGGGCGGGGCCATATTCTCTCCAATATGGAATAATCCCAATAAATAATACTTTTTTAAAACAGCAATTTGTCTTTCATTACAATTTAAATAAAACTCTTGATTTAAGTATGATTTTCCATCAGTAATGAGGCTGAATCAGTATAAAATGTTTTTATCAGTTGCAGTCTCTGAGCCCATTCGTAGGCCAGCTGGACATGTCTTTCCACATTCCACGTGGGGTGCTCAGGTGTGAGAGACCGCTCTGGACGTGATACTGGGGGGCCCCTAGCAGCATGTATGAATGAGGAAATCCTGAAGATATCAGGAGAAGGTCCGGGTGTCTGTGCGTGTGTGTAAAGGTCTAGAGTTTCTTATTGGTAACCTGGTTCTCCAAATGGTCTGTTACATATAGGGGTTCCATAGAAAGTCGTTCCATTGGGTAAGTAGTATTGAAATAGCTCAAATGGAATAATTAATAAGAGCAACACTTAACAGCCATGGTTAGGTGAAAATTACATACATTTGGTTAAGGTTAAGGTAGATTTATTGTCCCTGTAAAGAAATTAGTTCTCTGCATTTGACGCATCCTTCAATCAGTGCCACTGGGGCAACCTGTCAGGAGTAGTGGCCAACATCAGTGCAGCATGCGGGGTTAAGGTGGTGATGTTTTTTCCCTTCAAAAACTTACCTGGAGTGTTTTCTTTTGTGTCATTGACGCACGTTTGAGCAATCCTGTACACTCTGAATACTTGTACTGAGATAGTTGAACTCAGCGGTTAAACCTCCACTCAGTCTGGACGATAAGAATATTGTGCAGTATTTTTTAGGTTGATGGGGGAAACCAGAACACCCAGAGAAAACTCACCCAGACACGGGGAGAACATGCAAACTCCACACAGAAAGGTCCCACACGGTCCAGGAATCAAACCTTCTTGCTGTGAGGCGACAGTGCTAACCACTATGACGCTGTACCGCCTTTGAGAGCATCAAAATGGCTGCTCCCTTCCTTTAGGGGTGTCCACAAAATATTCCCATGCCCTTCCTGAAACCACTTCCCTCACAGAGAGTCCAGTAGCGTGACCAGCAAGTTATTTCCATTCCCATTTCTTATCTAAACTAAAGCCTTTTTGAGTTGAAGGAACAAATAGGTGTGAATAAAGTTCTTAAGCCTTGAAGGTTATTTCTTTTTTATAGCCACATAACTATCGACTAAAACAGTTATAGTTTAGTCAAAATTACTTTAGAATGAGAATAGATCATATCCTGCTGCACAAGAAATGTCTAGTGTTTAACCTTTCATTTTGTACTAAGTATATAGTCATTAAATATTTTATGGACAATAGAATTTCAACATGCAAACAGTTATTATGATAATCCAACTCATTTCATTCCAAAATTATTGAATCTTCACCTCATGATATGAATGTACTTAGTTCTATACTGTGCTATCCTTTAGAACTGATGTACTGGGGGCCCTCTTGGTACTCATTCATCAAAAGACCAGGGCCCACAGTAGCACCTTTTCCACCAACATTTCCAGGAATTTTTATTACCATGGATTTTATTTATTTATTTGTTTATTTTATTTTATTTTTATCTGGGTTGTTTGCATTTCCACTGCACTCCAAAGTCCTGGGAAATGTATTCAGATCAGCGTGAGCAGAGGGGTAAAAGACACAACATTACACCTCTAGTCCAGTAGCCACAGAGTCCCAGAAATTCCTGTGAATCTGAAATTTATTTTCAGGAAAGGTTTTGAGGTTAAGGAAAAAGAAGAAAAAAATCTGCGTAGTTTAGATGGAAATGCGCCAAGGTTTTCCCATAGTGGAAAAGGGTCTTATGTTATTTTTGTACATGTTTGTCTGCTCCTGTTCCTGGGATGTTAAAAGTACCATATGGAAAGGAGCAGTGACGTACGTGCATGGGTTAGAAGGGAAGGAGGCACCAGTTATAAAGGTGACCACTTGCTGAATACATTTGCTCCTGTAGGATCCAGTGTATCCTTAAATTCCTTTTAATCCACCACTTGGTTTTGACATTGTTTCTACTCCCAACTTCATTACCATTACATGCCTTTTAATTACAGCCAGCTTAACTAAAAGATAAATAATCCAAGGGCGGGGCGATAAACAGAGGTGGACACTAACAAAGTAAATTTACTTAAATACTGTATTTAAAGAAAATCTGTACTTTATTTGAGTAGTATTTTTTGGGGGGTAAACTCATTACTTTTACTGCACTACATTTGAAAGAAAAATATAGTCCTGGTTTACTCTCAGTTTAGACCGAGATAAGACCTGCTTTAGTCCTGGTTTACTCTCAGTTTAGACCTAGATAAGACCTGCTTTAGTCCTGGTTTACTCTCAGTTTAGACCTAGATAAGACCTGCTTTAGTCCTGGTTTACTCTCAGTTTAGACCTAGATAAGACCTGCTTTAGTCCTGGTTTACTCTCAGTTTAGACCTAGATAAGACCTGCTTTAGTCCTGGTTTACTCTCAGTTTAGACCTAGATAAGATCTGCTTTAGTCCTGGTTTACTCTCAGTTTAGACCTAGATAAGACCTGCTTTAGTCCTGGTTTACACCAGTTTAAGATTTTTTGTCTCTGTTCCATTAATGGATTTACAGTAAATAAAGTTTCTGTTTTCCCATTTATTGATTCTGTACAAACAGGTTGAAACTCTATAGAATTTGATTAAAGTGAGTTTGACGTCTCATCCTCCGAGGGTTGGATAAAGAAGGTATGGAAATGTATTTCATTTACATTTCACCTAATTATTCTTGACTAAAATCTTTTAAAATCCATTGTGGAAAAAAATAATATTTTCTTAAGAACTTTGAATGCTTAGGTAGTTTTGAAAGCACATACTCTAGTACTTTAACTCAATTAATTATTTGACTGAGTTTCTTTTACTTGTATTGAAGTAATATTTGACCAGGAGGCCTGTACTTTTACTTAAGTAATGAAGTTGAGTACTTTGTCCACCTCTGGCAATAAATGGAATTAATTATATTCATTTACGTTTTTTATTTTGGACAATGTCAAAAATAGCCTTATTGTATAATCAGGAGTAGCTCATTTGGTAGAGATGCTCGCTAACGGCATTGCATATTGTCGTTGTGTCTCTGGGCAAGACACTTCACTCACCTTGCCTGTATGAGTATGTCAGTGTGACTGTGTTTGGTGGTGGTTGGAGGGGTCGTAGGCACAAAATGGCAGCAATGCCAAATTGCAAAGTGCTTTGAGGAGCTTGACAAGCTTGTAAAGCACAATATAAATCCAATCCAATTATTATTATTAATTGCATTTTGGTTAATTTGCATACTCCAAGCGTTGCACTGTTTCCTGTGTTGTGGCTAATACTGCTATCTCCAGATAGCAGATAAATTCTGACTGTGGAGCCACTGCAGATGCTAAAAACACTACTGATCACAGTGAAAGGAGGCATTTTACCTCTGTAATGTCTTTAACAAGTGGCAGCAATTTCTTTATGTATACTAATAGCCATGTCTTTACCAAGTCTTTGTTTTTCTGTTAAGTTATAATATATATATATATATATATATATATATATATATATATATATATATATATATATATATATATATGATTAACTAATTACAGAAACATGAACACATTTAATCACACTTGTCCATGGCAACAGAAATTTTCTCAGTGACCTAATGTTTATTGGTTACATGGTAAGCAGGTGCAAGGGAGAGAGGAGACAGACCCACGCGGAGGTCACTAATGACGCACGCTCATGTGTTGTTGTTTGTTTGTTTGTTTTTTGAGACAACATAATTTTTTTAATTAAAATTGTAAATCATTAGCAGAGTTAATTATGATAATTCAATTTGTTTCACTTTCATGTAAAATGTGTGCACAGATAGATATATTCTGGATGTTTTAAATTCCAATACTTTGTGAGCTAATGCATTCTGGGAAGTGACAGGGCAGGCTAAAATGATATTTTATTTTTTTGATCAATATAAAGTGTGGTGTATTTTCAGGCAAATGGACATAGATTTCAGAGCTTTTGTCTCCTGATGAGTGAGTCTGTCCTCAGCCTCTTACTGTCCACAGTCTTTTACAATGAAATAAGTATCGACTGGCCGCGCCGGATTCGCTGACGCAGGTCTGTGTGTGTGAGGAGGATCAAGTGCTTTAACTGATACTGTGCCAGCGTTTATAAGCTATTATTAGTTTATTATGAACTCTGGTTATTATTATGGGATTTAAAATAGCTTTTTACTGTAAACTGCAAACAGCTATTAAAACCTTTAATGGTGCTAGCAGTCTTAGCCTGTAACCATATCAGTCTTTACATAGTACATTGTATAATCTAGTAAGATGCTTTTCTTCATTCCTGAACCCTACCTCACCCCCACTCCCCTGTCTGGATGATGCCCACCTGCTGCATCCTTACAGACCTGATCTATGATTCTATAGATGAGCTAATGGACTAACAGTCCTAGACACATGTTGCCTGTTTGCCCTGGGAGAGGATCTCTCTTTCAACATGGGCTCCATAAGGTTTCTTATTTTTTTCAACACATCTGGGTTTTATAGGAGTTTTTCCTTACCGAGAAGGAGGGTCTAAGGACAGGGATGTCCAGGGTCTGTTTAATTTAGTGTAGTCATTGTTTGTGTTGATTGTGTGTTTATGTTTGATTAACTGTTTGTAAAGTCCTTTGAGGCAACTTTTGTTGTGATACTGGGCTATATAAATAAAATAAAACTGAATTGAATTCATTAGTAGTATATTCCATTTTTTCTTCCCATATTTACTGCACACAGTATTTATAACTTTATTTAGTAGGGCATTTTTGTTCACATGTATAGTTTATGTGTTTGGAAACTCTTCATATTGCCTCCCACAGTTTTATAACACTTTGTAAGGGCTGTAAAGGACATTTAAACAGTGTTTATCATCAGTAAAGTATGATAGTGTCTTTGTAGTTAGTGTTAGTGTTTTAGTGAATTGTGGTGATTTGAATTAACGAATTCAACAATATTAATTCAAATAACTCTCAGGTATCATTTTAATTTATTAAACACTGAAGGAAACTATTAAACTGAAGGACAAAAATGTCCACTTCCAAAAAACTGCTATAAAACTGAACAGATAAATATTTTTTCTGCTTTTTTGCATAAAAAACAAAAACTTCAGTCCTGCTCAAAACTATAAAGTGTTCAATAACTGACAGGAATTTTACCATTTAAATATCACTATTCATTAAAAAATGATTGAATGTTTGATAGCTTTGAGCAAGACTGCGGTTCATGCAGAACAAAAGCAGAACAAAATATTACACTGTTCAACAGTTTTTTGGAAGTGGGGATTTTTGTCCTTATAGTCATGAGTGTATAGTGAAATTTGTTTTATTGTGTTCTGATGCTCTATTTGAAAAAATAAAAATTGAATTCCAGACTGAGAGAGAGCCTTTATTAAAGAATGTTGTGCCATTTGCATTCACACAGCCAAAATAAGGGCCAGTCAAAGCCCAAATGGACAAAAATGTTCATAGTAGCTGCCGAAGGATGAGCATATGAATGATAACCAAAAATAGAGCATTTCTTTCCATGTTTATTCAACTGTGCATCGTCTTCTACTGCTGTTTTACCATACAACTAGATGCAGCCAGTCCTAAATCAGCCACTAATTCAATGTTGCTAAGTGGTGTAGACCAATCCATGGGAGCTTCATAGTAAAGCCTATATTACATATTGAGCTCTTTTTAAAGAGATAATTAGTATTGCAATATACTACAAGATGAGTTTTCTTTCTTTTTTTTTTTAATCACATGGTTTCAAAATTAACTCTTTGTGCTTTGCTTCAGCTGACTCAGAAATCAGCACCTTCTACAGCACCGCCAGCATCACTGAGAAGAACACCCCCGAAACGTTGTATCATTCACTTACCCAGCACTTAAGCTTGTTATTGATGACAAACTTTGTAAGAATAAAGTACTTGAAAAAAGCACATACACACAAAAAAACTCCTACGTTCTGTCCTCAAGAAGCTTCAAATGCTTTCATACCCCTTACAAAGCATATTAAGTGCAGACAGTGTGCTAGTTCATGATTCTCAACAGTGCCCACACGCTACAGAACAGATACACAGCATATTTCCTCAACTGCATAGTCTGTGCTTAAAGCAAGGGAAGTGTTTCTGCAGTGGCTATTGAATAAGCTTTCAACTCAGCCTCAACCCTGCACAGTTTGATGTAGGAATGCTGATGAATACAGTAGACCACTACTGTGGACCACACCACAGGATATGGAATGCAGAATTACTAATGCAGTGCAAGGGATGCAGGGAGAGGGATGAAGGATGCAGGGTGAGGGATGCGGGGTAATAGGAGAGGGGTGAGGGATGCAGGGAGAATGATGAGGGATGTGGGATACTAGGTGAGGGATGCAGGGTGGAGGTTGCAGGGAGAAGGATGAGGGATGCAGGGTGAGGGATAAGGGATGCAAGTTGAGGGATGAAGGGTGAGGGATGTAGGCTGAAGGATGAAGGATGAGGGATGCAGGGTGAGGGATGCAGGTTGAGAGATGCAAGGTGAGAAATGAGGGATGCAGGGTGTGGGACACTAGGTGAGGGATAAGGGATGCAAGTTGAGGGATGAAGGGTGAGGGATGTAGGGTGAAGGATGAAGGATGAGGGATGCAGGGTGAGGGATGCAGGTTGAGAGATGCAAGGTGAGAAATGAGGGATGCAGGGTGAGGGACACTAGGTGAGGGATAAGGGATGCAAGTTGAGGGATGAAGGGTGAGGGATGTAGGGTGAAGGATGAAGGATGAGGGATGCAGGGTGAGGGATGCAGGGAGAGGGGTGAAGGGTGAGGGATGCAGGGTGAGGGTTGCAGGGTAAGAGTTGACAGGTGGGGTGGTACAGGGTGAGGGTTGCAGGGTGCGGGATGAAGGGTGATGGATGAGGGATGTAGAGTAAGGAATGCACGAAGAAGGATGTGGGTTGCAGGATGAGGGATGTAGGATGAGGGACGTAGGGAGAGGAATGCCCACAGCAGATAAAGGCTGGGTGAGTTGAAACTCATTGTGGGGGTTGTCTCAGGCAGTTCACAGACTGACAAGGGAACATGATGTATGAAAGGAAAAAGGGGAGGTGGTTTATTAATTCATTAAACGGTTATGGAAAATAATGAAAAACATACTTTCAGCATTATAGTTCACTCATTTTTATATGGCAATTATTTTATGTAAATGTTCAAACTGAAGCGCATTGTCACAGATTATATTCATAGCTGCATAACAAAAAAGCAGACGCAGATACTGGTCTACATATAAGACATTTTAAATCAGAATCAATCATTATGCTGAAGTTATGACTGCTTTTCCTGTCTCTTACTAAAATGCATTTTTCTCCATATCTGCAGATCTCCATTATGAAGCACTCTGCACTCACTCCTGGCCCCATTTCCCTGTCTCTCCATCTGAAAACGTGATTCTCCAGAGCTGCTTTTACTGCACTGCACTTAACCCCTCACCTGCTGAATGTAGGTATTCAAACTGCCATTTAAAAGATTCACATTCTCAGAAGGATTGAATGTTTTATAGCTTTGAGCAAGACGGCAGTTGTTTAAGAGGTTCATGCAGAACAAAAGCAGAACAAAATATTTCAACTACTGTACCTGCTACATTTATACACACCTTAACAAACTACACAAACAATCCAGATTATCTTTCTACATATGTTCTGCATAATGCAATTACAGTAATCTAAATATTGGAGATGATGATTTATGACTTACCCACTTCATGCCTGGACATTATCCAATTGAATTATGAGTTGAGCTGTCAGAGCGGCTCATCTTGTTTGGTTTTTCTTATAATTAGACTTGACGTATGGGTAGCAGTATCAATATTACAGTACATATAAGAAAAATGCAATGTAGTTCAAATTCATAAAAGAGAAACATTAGGTGGATTTATCAAAGGTTTATGAAAATATAAACTGTAAACTCGCCCAGATGTGGAGAAAAAACTCAAAATCTGTACTTATTAGTACTCAGTAGTAGAAGTCTAAGTCCACTACCAATCCACGACCTCAGCTGCTGCTACTACTACTACTACTGCTGCTGCAACAAATACTAGTACTACTACTACTAAACCAGGTTCCAGACCCTGCCATCCATTTAGCCCCGTGTGGGGACATCTTTACGTCCAAATCCACTATCAAGTTAATCAAGCCAATACAGAAAGACTTATACAGATAAAAACTGAAAAAAATACTAAATACAAGAAAACAATGTATTCAACATATATAATGCTTTCATGGTTTTAGTTACCTTTTTAAACAAATCTTAGTCACCTCTAAAAGAGCATTGCACATGTTATAACATTATAGAAAACATGTAATAAGTACTCTTCTAGTGCTGTAAAGAAACGGGTGAAGAGGGCAGCAGATCTGTTAAGCTTTTTTAAACAGAAACAGTGAAAAAAAGCTTTTTATTTACTTAAACTTTTAGTATGATGCCATTTTACTACAAAATGAAAAATGTCTGTGAGGAATCAGTGGAAACAGAGCTGTACACCTTTCTTTTTGGATAAATGAATGACAGCAGAGTGGATGTAGAGGACTTGTTGATTAGTCAGAGCTTCCTGGTAGAGGCGGAGGTTTGTGTAACTGAGCATTCTGAGGCCTCAGGAACTGAGCGCCACAGAATACAAGATTACTCAAACAGGCATGAATGAAACAAAACACAACTCCAGGTCTGTTTTTGATGAGGGAACAATATTATAACATGGGAGAACGCTCAGAAAAGTTGTTTTTGCAGAATATAATCAATAATACATTTGCATTATTGAGGTTATCCATTTACAAAAATCATTCATATTTTACTGAATATTTCTGTATTATATATAATACAGAAATATTAAGTAAAAAAAAAATATATATATATATATTTATATATATATATATATATATATATATATATATATATATATATATATATATATATATATATATATATATTCTATTGCATAAAAATGACCCACGTGTGTCCCCATTTAAGCAACTATTGTTGCTGAGCATAAAACTCATGTTTTCACACACTTTTTCATTAAAATTGTTAAAAATAACAATTGATTGTTTCATAACGATAACGTACAAATTTATTATTATTATGTCTGAGAATAAATGGGTTAATTTTGTTGGTTCAACTTATCCCATGACCTGACTCAACTTACCCCAAACCGGGGGCTAGCTGAGCCACAAGACCAGTTCTATTTTAAACACAATTTCTGTTTAACACTGACACAGAAAACGTTTACAAATTTCAGGAAACATTTTTTCTCGTTTGTATGAAATGTTTGTTTCACCCTGATTATTCTGATTGGTTAAATGAATGTCCAATTGCAATAATTCTACATCAAATTTTTCCTGCCTTCGCTCAACAGAGACCACTATAATTCTTTGTATTATCATGGCTGGACATGCTACCATTTGAGGAGACTTGGAAATCACACATTTCTTATGAGATTATGTATGCAACAATGATGTTTTTCATTCATCTTAGAAAATGAAATCTTATTATTACAATATTGTAAGCCACTGACTGTTAATAATTAAAGATGGCTGTTTACATGTTGGACTATTCTTATTTGGAGACACTGCCTTCTTTTGCACTTTGGCACATGATTATATGGATCTTGAATATTGCTCTTCCACACTTCAAGCCCTTTTGTAAATGCCACATTACATTGGTTTAGTGAATTAATACAGAAACATAATTATAGTTGTTCCATTATAAACCACTATTCCTCCTTCATGCTGATTTCTTTCCTCGCGACCACAGCAATGTGAGATGAATGAAACCAATTACTTTGCAAACTGTGATTTTCACCATAAAAATGCATGCAGCGGAGGCTCATTTGCACATGTGTGGCGTGTGATAAACACAGCGCTGTAAAAAAGGTCAGGTATGGAGCAGAACCAGCAGGAGACACACACACCTACACGCCCACACACACCACACACACACACACAGAGTGAGCAGAGGCAGAGAATGGGCTATGATTTAAAGTGCGCTTCCATTAGAAAAAATGAAGAGTAAATGAATGAAAGGGCCTTGGGGTGGCCTTGGTTTAACTTGGTTGGTTTACACTGAAGTATGGTAGGTTGCAGGTTATGTACCGGTGAAGTTATGTTCATATATGCTAATAATATGTTCTTATGGACATGTATTTACTGGGACCACAAGCTGGAGCTGTGCACTACAGTCTATAAACTGGGCAACAATCCTCATTCATGTGGGAGCATGCCTATGTTCCCACAGCTCTTTGTTCCCACAGCTTATAAGAATATTTTCTTTGTTTTTTTTATGTTACTTTATGTTCTTACATTCTTTACATTCCTTGGAATATTTTTCAGTAAATGGTGTATGTTTAACCCTAACCCTAAATCTTAGAAAGTTATATGTTGAATGAATAGAGGAATAGAGATAGTAATAGTTATTGTCATTGTCTGGTAAAAAAAACAACAACAAACAAACAAACAAACAAACAAAACAACAAAAAAATAAAAATAAAATACAGTTTAGTGCCTCACTGATCCAGCAGCAGTAAAAGCAGTACTATATAAAAATCTATATTAATCTATCTACATCTATCAAAACTAAATTTATTATATAAAAAATACATTATACACAACAAAGCAGGGCAGAAAAATAACAGCATCAATATGGCTATTGGGATAAAGTGGCAGTAGTCATCACAAACAAATAAATAGCAAATAAAGATCTGTAGATCTGTATAGAAATACAGATGTGCAACATTAGTGCAAGTTACGTGCAGGTAGATTACAGATTGATTGTTTCAGTCTTTCGAGGAAGGTGGTGCAATGGATTTGATAGCTTGTGGATAGAAGTTGTGTTTCAGTCTATTGGTTCTGTATTTGATCAGTCTGTATCTTTAAACAGAAGGCAGTAATGTAAATAGTCCATGCCTGGGGGGTGGGTATGATATTGATGTGGCTGGCCTCCTTTTGCAGTCGTACAGTGTAAATGTCTCTATGGAGGGGTAGTGGTGCCCCTATGGTCCGCTCTGCCGCCCTCACCACCCACTGTAGGTCTTGCCTGCTCTCCTCTGTGCAGCTGGAAAACCACACAGTGGTTTGTGAGGAGGCGCTGAGGGAAGTGAGCTTTCCTGAGATTCAGAGGAAATACAGTCTCTGTTGTGCCTTCCCCACCTGATGTGTGATGTGAGTAGTCCAGGTGAGGTCAGCTGAAATGCAGACACCAAGGAACTTGAAGCTATCCTCCCTCTGTACCTCCTCTGCCCACATACAGCGGGCAGACTGCTGGGTGTGTTTAGATCTTCTGAAGTCTACTATAATTTCCTTGGTTTTTGAGGTTTAAGTTCAGGTTATTGTCAGTGTACCACTGTACAAGATGCTGAATATCTTCTCTGTAGGCTGATTTGTTGTCTGTTATCAGTCCTATAATAGTAGTTTGTCAGCAAACTTTAAAATGGTGTTGGTGGTGTGAATGGCAGAGCAGTCATGAGTGAAGAGTGAGTAGAGGAGAGGGCTGAGAACACAGCCCTGCGGAGTTCCTGTGTTTAGGATGACAGTGGTTGATGCGGTGTCTCTCAACCTGACATTCTGCCGTCTGTTGCTCAGGACGTCCATGCTCCAGCGGCACAGTGAGTTATCCAAGTTACTAAGTTTAAGAACCAATTTGTGGGGAATGACTGTATTAAAGGTAGCGCTAAAATCCACAAACATCATTCTGACATAGGAGCCTTGGTGTGATAGAGCTGTGATGACTGCATCCTCTGTAGACCTGTTTGCCCTGTATGCAAACTGGGTATGTTGTATGCAGTGGCTTCTGAAATGAATGAATGAATGAATAAATAAATAAATAAATAAATAAATAAATAAGAACAATTGTCACAATAGAGCTCAACAATGACCACTCACCTCTTAGTAAAGGTAAATTTCCCATTCATTTTTTCCATTGACTTTTTCCAAACATGTAGTATTTGGACTCACTTTTGGAAAACAACTCTTAAAAAGTAGGAAATGGAAATTTAAATGTACAAGTTTTTAGTTTAATATTTGAAGGTATTTTTAAAACAAAAACTGCTAATAAAAGTAAAATTCTATGGCTGATGGGTTCCAATCAAGTAAAGTGTAATAGTTTTATATGTATGCATGTATGTATGTATTCATTTTGAATCAATATCTGATGTGTCAGATTTTATTTATATTTTTGTAACTATGACTTAATTTGAGGATGCTTTAGGGTTTAATGTCTAAGATAGAGTAGATAGATATATTAGATATACATAGATATATTCTATGTAGGTTAATAAATGTATGGGCCCCTGTTCATAACCTTTTACAAAACTTGTCTTGAATATTATTAATTCTGTTTTGCACATTGAATGTTTGCAAATAAACAAACAAATTAATAAATAGATAAAGGAAATGAAACAATCCTTATATTAAGAGTTCAAAGGCTTGACTGAGGCTAATCAGCTATGGGATGACCGTAGCACATTTCATTATGATCATAGATGCAACAGTGGCTGTGGAGATAGAGTCGTCCTATTACCAGATGGTTGGTGGTTTGAATCCCACTTTCCCCTGTTCATAGACCCACGCTGTTAGACCCACCTTGAATGTGTCAGTATGATTGTGTGTTTGGTGGAGGTTGGACAGGCTGTAGGCACAGAATGGCAGCCACGTCTCCATCAGTCTGCCCCAGGGCGGCTGTGGCTAAAGAAGTAGCTCACCAGCACCAAGTGTGACTGAGAAGGCACTGTATAAGAACACAGCATTATTCTTATTCTTATTCTTATTCTTATTCTTATTCTTCTTATTATTATTATTATTAATGTGTAATTAGGTCTACAGAACTCTCAAGACTCATGTGTACTCTACATTAGATACGCGTTCGGATATGACTAGAGCGCTCTGTCTTTTGTGTTCATTCTGTCGTACATTGGTCTGTTTTCCCAGAGCTTGTGGATACAGATGAACAGAGCAGAACATGCGCTGGAGGGCGCTAGTGGAGACAGATCAACAGTCACAGCAGAAGAAATGGCAGAACTTTTTAAGGAGTGACTAGCGCAAGTTAGAGAGCAAGTTTATTCAAAGACTGAACAGACCAATGCTAGTTTCCACTCATTTTCTCGACTCTTTATCAATAAGCGAGTGTAAAAACCTCCGTCAGCGCCACCATGTTTGTTTACAGTCACTGTTTTTCTTCTGTCTTATTAAAACTTTGACTGTCACCGATCACCCACTACTGGTTATTTAACATAACACGTGTTGACATAGAAAACAGTTGGAAGTGTAAATGCTGTGATGCCAACGACACTTGAAACGGTCGTATCTATTTACATACAAAATGGGAGAATCAATGAGCCTTTAGATGTGAACTATATGACCTTAATTTAAAATTAAATCTATAAACTATACTGTTACTTTATCTGATCAAGATGTCAAGTGCCCAAGGTCAAACTAATGGCACTAATTTTAATCTAATAATTTTAAACATTTCTTTCGCTTGAGATATTAAAGAATACATTACCATGCATGGACTTGTAACATATTTAGTGAGACAGTGTAACTCTAATTCTCAGAAAGTAGGCTTTCATTTTGATTCCACCCCCAGCTCTTAATGCCCCCATTCTTAAAACTTATATTGCTCCCTTTATCTTTTAAATTCCATACATCACAGAAATCCCTTCAGACCATCAGTAACCACAGAACCTGCAGCTCTATGCACACACACACACACACACACACACACACACACACACACACACACACACACACACACACACACACACACACACACACACACAGAGGAATAAGATGGCTTCTTGGCAGAACCCAGTGCATTGGGCCTCTATTGAAGCAGGTCTATCGATCTGTCTTCCTCCTCCTCCACTCGGGCCTCACCATCCCCACTCTACGTCTGTTTCCTCTGCCTCTCTCCGTAATTGATTCTTGCGTCTCCACATCCTTCTGTCACAAAATAGCTCCTGGATCGACCTCGGCATAAACAAAGATGGAGCAGAAAGAAATGCTTGGTAAAAGATAAGACGTGTGAAATGATGTTCGATAAAGTTGAGGCTGGGAGGTTTGATAGCTTGAAATCTCATAGTATTTCTCTAAACAGAGACCCTCCATGGTCCAATCAATTGTATTTGCGCACATTCTTCTGATAAATCAATGTCATGGATGTGTTTGTGTCTGAGGTAAAGCCAGTTATAGTATACTCTGTTTGTACAGAGGGTGTCCCCCAGGGGTCATTGTTTGGCCCAAACCAATTCTCTGTTGATGTCAATAAATCAAATCATACTAACTTAAACCAACAAACACGCCCTTGTACACATTTTAACAAGCTTTAATATAACCTTAACTGCCTTAACTGGCAGCTATAGCTTATCTAGCCTATGTCTTGTCATGTTTTTGTGAAGAAACTAATTTATCTACATGTTGAGCTGAGCTGTAATTTCGCCAGCAGTGGAGAATCCTCTCTGCTGCTGCACTTGTACCCAGGATGCAGTGATTATTTCAGGCCAAGTTAGACACAAGAGGATCAGTAACTTTGTGCTCCCTCCTCTCAGTGACACACTTGGCTCTGTACTGTGCTAATGTTACCTGTTGCTAGCAGCAGATCAGTGTAGTGTCTTGTGTGAAGACAGAAGAGAGTAGAGTAGAGAGTAGTGTAGAGTTGCTGCAGTAATGTTACTTCACTGCAGAGCCTACAAACTGCACGAGCCAGTTCTAACTCCTGATTCCTTGTGTTTTAAAAGTCCAAAATTGATAATTCCCCTCAAGTTTGGCTGAATGGAAAAAAAACAACAAACAAACAAACAAACAAAAAAACAAAAAAAAAAACAAAACAAAACACTGTGTTCCTCCATTTTTGTTTACTGTGAAGGGATGCTGCTGCTGTATGCTGTGGTGCTGCCACCTATGGCTGAAATGTGTACTGCGCCTTAGGGAACAGCTTCAAAACTGCTGTTCCAGCTGTTTATAAAATATTAACGCCATTTAAACAGCTGTATCAATAGAGTAGTATGCGTATTGATACAAGTACTGTCTGGTACTTCATGTTATATTCTCGTATTCATTTTTTAAGCACAGCCCTAGAGTACAGGTGCTATTTATTGCTGTTAATAATGTATAACTATATTGGATTGTTGTACAACTTGATACAGCATTGTATATTTATTATAATTCACTGATTGTTTTGTATCTGACCTATTGTATTGAAGAATGGGGAAGCGCTTGTAAAACTTATATCAATCCAGTTTTTTTCTTGCAGAAGAGAACAGTAAGGATTATAAATGGGAGTGGATATAGGGATCCTACGAACCCTATATTTATACAACTAGTAGAATTAGTAGAATTTAATATTTTGAAAACTATGTATAAGGCACTCCAGAAAGCCTTACCAAACAACCTTCAAAACAAATTTATAAAAAGAGAAAGTATTTGTAATTTAAAAGGGACTGAGGTTTTTAAAACACTCAGGTTCAGAATAGTGACAATGGAAAGTGTCCATTTATGGATCAGTCTTGACAATGAAATCAAGAAATATAAATCTATGAATGTATTTTTAAAAAGTGTCTATTTTTGTATGGTGAAAATGTATGAGACTGCAGAGTAGTAGCTTCTGTTACGTTATATTATGTGTTATGTGATGAAATACAAAAGTGGCTGTGTTAGAGCTTTTATGATTTGATCAGAAATGTTAAATTGTGAATGGGGCAGACATTATAAGTTTATACTTCTTTCTGTGTCTTTTCATTCATATTTAAATTGAATGTTAAATTATGATTATTTTTTAATAAATGAAATAAACAATAAAAAAAATAGTATTGTATAATATATAACTTGAGTTGAAATGAGCAGGCTGTAGTGGGAGCTGTACTCGTGCTGCTCTGTCCACTAATTCCATGCTTCTTGTTGCTGTTTTAAAGGGCATTAAATGTGTAGTGACCAGAATCCTGCATGTGTCCATACTGGTAACAATTCAGAACCCGAACCCCTTGTACTGTTTTTTCTGTGTAAATGAACATATCTAGCACTCAAGTAAAGACTCTATAACTCCCCCTACCGGCCATCATTCAACAGCCAATGAAAGCATCCCTTATTGGAGAATGCCAGCAAATTAAAAACCTTAGCCTCTATGACATCATAAACTCTCTTTTTCTTTTTTTCTTCAGATGATTACTGTTACAATATACTGTCTGAAAGGAAAGCAAAGCAGCACAAATTAATTCTATAAGCGTCCCCTAAAGTCCAGGCCATTTAAACCCAACACTGTTACTGAACCCAGATCCTGTTTGCTTTGACAGTCTTACAGCCAGTCCCAAAGCACTTCAATCAAACGTATTACTCGCTCGGACTGCCAGCAGATCTGAGGCCAGTCCTTAACATCTCAACATCTCTGATATCCGACACTGTAGCGTGATCGGGGAAAGTACAAGAACCTTGATCAGAGTAAAACAGCATGTAAGAGGTAGACGCAGCTGTAACCAAAACCGGCCAATCTCCCAAAAAGCCTGGGCCGTTATTTAATGCCTGGATTTATTCTTGGTAAAGGCCAGTGAGACAAATGAAGTTGCGCTGAATGTTTTGTCTGTCTAAACTTTTAAAAATGGAATTGCTAATTCTGTTTCTCGCCACACCTCGGGCAAACTGAGACCTGAGACTTTGGAAATACAAACCACTTTACTGACTTGAAAGTATTTAGAATGTATCAAGTACCTGAACTTATGATTACTTCTGTCAATGAGAGGTCACATTGTCACCAGCATTGTTTTGGTTAAGGTTAAGGCATGTTTAAGTGTCCCAATAGAGAAACAGGTTTTCTGCATTTGACCCCTGAACCTTCCATGCCACTGGGCAAGTGGGCAACCACAGAGTACCTCGCTGAAGGATTAGCTGATTGTGCATTTATTACATTGATGGGCAAAATCAGAACCCCTCGAAAGAAAAAACAAAACAAAACACCCAGACACAGGGGGAACACACAATCACACCATGCTGCTGTTTGCTGGTTTTGTTTCTCTCATAACATTTTTAGTTATAAGCAGGGCATAAGCTTAATTTGAGTCAGATCTTGCCAGAACAGGATCTGGAAACTCCCTTATTTTGACACAGTTGGATCCGGCAACTGTTTGCTTGGATCTGGTAACTCAGACACAACTCATAACAAAGTGTTGACTACATTTAACTCTTTTGACCTCCTAAACCTGTGTTGAAGGTCGGAGGTGTAACTACACAGAAATGCAATGTTTTAAACATAAATGATGTGTTTGCTTACAGTCAGGAGACAGTAAATCTGTTGAGGTTTGTCCTGACTTTGGTTACACGGAGGGGACCTACGTGATGCGCTTTGGATGTGCGTGTTATTTCCCCACTGTGCCCGAGAGCGCATGGGACATGGCAGTGCCATGTCAGTTTCTTCTTTTACTCAAATGCATATGGAAGCTGGAGCTAACGCTGACCATGGGTCAAAGGATGAGACCCGGGGCCAGTTAAATGCAAGGGTCACTGTTACAGAGCCATAGTTACACAGAGAAACCTTACGCGCCCTCGATGTGCTTTTACCCATGGAATAGTAAATCTTTGGTACAAGTCCAGATCTGGCCATGAGGCAACATGGTGGTGCAGTGGTTAGCCCTCTTGTCTCACAGCAAGAAGTTCCCAGACCATGTGGGGCCTTTCTGTGTAGAGTTTACAGGTTGTCCCTGTGTCTGTCTCCCCTACCACTAAAACCATGTGGGGCAGGTTGGCCCATAGTGGTGGTGCGCTCAGTCGCAGTGGCTCAGGAGTAACCCTCCATCTGACCATCCACACTATCTTGTTGTACACCTTGTATGTATAATGACAAATAAATCACTTTTTATCGTTGCCATTGTGAGACAGGGCCAATACCTTGATGGAGGTCTGTGGTCCTTACCTTGCACAGCAAGCTGGACTGTTGTGAAATTTGTGAGTTCTCAATCTCACAAAATCCATTTTGTCATTCTCCTGTTGATCCGTTTGGGTCAGTGGCAGCCTGGGTCAATGGTGTGGCAGTATTGCCTTGAGTGGGCAGGTTTTAGGGTTGCCAACAACTACAAGCACTTTTAGCAATACTTGTTATTAACATGGCAAACCTGAAAAATATAAGGTATACTGCTCTACATTTACAAAAACCTGGTCCGTGCACCTTCTGTTCAATTGATTTTTGTTTGAGAAACAAAAATCAAAAAAAGAAAAAAACTATTCCTTTTTCCATTTTTTATGTAAAAAACAAACAAACAAAACAAACAAACAAACAAAACAGTTTGATTTTTCATTTTTTGATTTGATGTTTAGTACAAAAAAAATAGCATATGAGGGCTGGCTCAGGGACGTAATTCAAAATTTTATTTTTCTTTAATCGTTTTACGTGAACCAGAAGTTGACCCCATGTGGTCTGTATATCTAACACTTAACCCCTGCTTTCTCAAACTTTTTGGGGCCAGGGACCCCTTACAGGAGAGAAAAAAAATCCCAAGGACTCCCTTCAGCATTCTCTGATCCCTATCAACAAGACTTGTGCATCACAATCATTAGTTTTAAACATGCTAAAACCAAGTGCAAGTAAGGTTTTTCACTCAGATTGTTTATTTTATTGCTGTATTTGGTTCTTATCAACATTTAAGAATTTTTAAATGTTATATCATAACAAAACTAATGATTACAAATTAATATCAATTAATTAAGAAAAAAATTGCGAACCCCCAACCTATGGCCCCCAGTTTGAGAATGGTGGGTTAAAAGCGTTGCTTGACTCCCTCTCGGACTTAGTTAAACCAGTGGTTCTTAGCTTTTTATAGCTGTGACCCTCAGATAACATTTGTTGATATTCACGACCCTCCACCCCACTGTACCCCTCCCTCGCTGTCTGTGGTGCTGAAAGCAAAAAACCAACAGACCACATTATTTCTTATTGCTCTAAATGAAAATCTGGCTTTAACTTTACACTTCTAATATTACAGGAATTGACCCATGGCAAAAATAAATAAATGAAGCACACGTATCATTGTCAACAAGTGTGTACCTATAGGAGAGAGAGAAACAGCTGCTCTGAACGAGGTCTTTTTTTAGCAATAGACTACCTCTCCATGGCTTTTTTCATGCTTTTTTGTTAATATGAAACTATAAAAGTCATTACATTTATGTGTAATGAACCAAGACCGCGGCCATATCGGGACCAGTTGGACGCAGAGGACTGGGGTCAGACCAGAACAAGACGGACCTGGATAGGTCTGTGGATTTGGGTGCAGACTCTTGCAGATCCTGCAGGCACTGTACTTAGAACACAGAGGAATCTCAAGGTGAATCAGCTGAAAGCCTGACAACTGCACCACCGGCAAAAGAAATTCTGAATCTCAGTGGGACTTTCCTAGTTAATAAATAAATAAATAATTAATTAAATAAATAAATAAATAATAATGTTAATATCATATAATAATGTTAATAATAATGTTTTGGTTTTTTTTTACTGTTTTTTTATCTTTTAATTTTTTTATTTTTGTTTCTTAAACAAAAATCAATTGAATGAAAGGTACACACACCAGCTACGTAGCTGGCACTTTATCCAATAACATCCCAAGTGATTCTACTGAATGTCACACCCCTTTACAGATTTGGCTTTTGCCAGGTTATCGTGGTCCCTAAATCATTTTGGTTTGGTAAAACACTGAAATTGGTTAAATGAGACCTATTATGTTTTTTAGGCTTTATAATAATATAATAATATTTTGGACACTGTTGATTAGCACTTCACATTTTATAACTAAAAGAATCAATATTTGTTGAAAACAAAATACTGTATTTTGTGAGTTTTTGCTCTCTCTGAAAACCTCAAATTAAGTGCCTGTCTCTTTAAGGTCCTCTCTACCCTTGCTGGCCACGCCCACTTCTCTTTGTTAGCCAAAGCTGGCAATGCTAAAAATGTAAGTTTAAGCACTGAAATGATCAGTGCATATATTTGAAGGGTTTAGAAACATACAGCTGTACTTTCTGCAGAAGGCGGGGTTGGTACTAGAAAGCTCAAAAAAGTCAAGTTAGCATTATATGTTCCCCCTTTAAGTCACCTTAGTCTACCAGCTGTATGTCTGAAGTAGTAGCAGAAGTAGTAGTACTAGTGGTACTAGTAGTATATGCATTAGTATTTTGCAAATAAAAGCTGGAAAAGTAGCTCTGTACAGTAAATTTTTTAAAGAACAGATGGAGATAGTGTACCGTTAATGCCAGGCAGGCGAACTCACCGAAAAAGGCCAGTGAGATGGATTAAGTCGAGCGTAACATTTAGGCCGTGTAAACATTTAAAAAATTAAATTGCTAATTGTGTCACTCCACAGAACAGTGTGGGAGTACAATTACTGGCCACACCTCGGGCAAACTGAGACCTGAGCCTGTGAGAAACACAATCCGCCGACTCGTCCAAACACCTCTGACATTCAAGTCTTCGCACACAGACGGGGCTAATCCTTCCTTAACGGGCTGAACATCAGCTATCAGCGGGCCCCGAGTCAGATCCCACACAACTGCACACAGATAACAGGGACAAGAGGAGCAGAGAGATCCACGCACACAAATACAAGCATGCCACAGACGTTCGGATTTCCTGCTACTACGGCGGGGAATCGTGCCAATATGGAGCACCAAAACTGCCAAATCACACATATATATTTTTTGGTTTGGTTAAAATAAATAAAGCCCTACAATTATTCTCTTTCTGTATCTATTTCTACATTTGCTTTAATTTATTTTTGCTTTGTTTTATTATTTCCCTCTTTTATTTACTCCCACATTTATTGATTGATTGATTTCTGTCACAAACATGCAAATGAAGGGGGCGTGTCCTGATGATGTCATTGGTTGATCACTGCGAGGACTCTCTGCAGATCATCTGTTGCTTTGATTGCCCTTTTACTTTGCATTTTGGTTTCAGAAATCAAGAAATAAATGTGAGAGTAAATAAAAAAAAGGGGGAAAAAAATATTAATTAAATAAACCAAAAATAAATTAAAGCACAAATGAAATGTAGAAATAAAAGGGAATAATTACAGGCATTTATTATTTCAGCATTTCTTGTCCAGTTGAAATAATTATTAGTCAATTGTAGCATTTATTTATTATTTTATTTATTGATTTGGCAGTTTTGGTCCTCCATAGTATATCAGCAAATATTACACATTTTCATCAATTTTGTGATATTACTGCAACTGCAATGTCCAGTGATATCACAATGATGAATATATCAGAAAAACTAACTAATTATTAAGCAGTAATAAAACATTAATAGGTATGTAATTAACAATTTAATAAACAGTTTGTAGATCCTGAATTAACACTGATGTTCAAAGTTTTGTGCTGAACTTATTCCTAAGGATAAACATGAATAACAATGTTTATAACTCAGTGGTGTTCATAACCGTTAAAATAATGATTTTATGCCATAACTGGTTACTAATGCTGAACGCTTAACTCATATTTAGTTATATGACTTTGGATTTATCATTCATGGTCATAGTGTAGTATCTCCAAGCCACACACAGACCACACTGCACTAGTATAACAGATAGGCTGGTATTTAACGGGCCTAATTAACAGGTTAACTGAGGAAACACTAATGCATTCCACTATTGATCCCCATTAGAGGTTGCATAAGGAGAACTACCTGTTTCATACACAATACAACACAATAAATGACCAAAGAGAGAGTGCTTATGCTCCTTACATTGTCTTTCAATCTGCTAAAGCAATGAATCTGCAGATTTTGCCATTTTTTTTACACTGAATAGCAATAAAAAAATATGTCATTAAAAATAATTTAAAGAAGAACAGTTTATACACATTGAATTACCACATGTTTATTATTTTGGATTGATTTGCATGAGATTATTACTCAAGAATTAGTTTGTAACTCAATGGTGTGTATTAATTATGTAGTACTGCTTTGTAAATTATAAATTAAGAGGTTACCTTTACTTAACTCATGTGTGTGAGGTATTCTAAAGTGTTTTCCCACAACATCTTTAAGAAAAGCTTCTGTATTTTAAGGTTAAAAATAGAAAAGTCCAACAGTTAACAAGATGTATTGTTTGTACTTTTTTATGTCTCAGTTTTTAGTAGTAGGAATCAGGGTCTGACATTTTCCTTTTCCTTTTTCATTTTTTCATTTTTCCTCACTGGCCACTGTGGCTAGCCTTTTAAAAATGACTAGCCAAAGTTTAATTAGTGGAGTTTTTGTGTATATTTTATAGTATATTTATAGTATTTTTTTATTTTTTTTATTTTTTTTTGAGTTAAGAGTCAAATATAAAAAACAGATTTGTCTATAGGCAGAAAAGTCTATCTGTGCATGTGGTGGTGCATCTTTTAAAACATGTAATTTTTTTTAAATGACTAATTTTCTTTCTTTATTCCAGATCACTTATAATAATAAATGGTGTACAGGTGAGCAGAGCAACAGAAATTCATGTCTAACTTCTGAAGATATAGTCCTAGGTATGCATAAAATCCAGTTAGATAAGGTTAGGGGTGACAGTGGCTGCAGAAGGTTAAGCAGGTTGCCCACTAACCTGGTTGGCAGTTCAATTCCCAATCTCTCTCTGTGCACACTGTAATTATGTGGCTGGTTGTGACATAAAAGCCTGCCAAATCACAGTGCAATTGATTTGCTGTGGCGACCTCACAAGGGCACTAACCTGGCCACCAAGGAACACTTACTTTCTTTTTGAAAGAAGGAGAGTGTGGTTTCTCTGCCACGGTGAGTTGTTTCCAACTTGTCGACTTGTTTTTTACCTGAATCATCACAGCTGTTTATCTCCAAGTCTTTTCACGACTTGCTTCTGCTGCTGTCCCTGTTTAGAAATAAGGCAGAGATTGCAGGGTCCACAGAGCATTCTCTGTTCTGAGGTTGAGGTTCAAATCAAAATTATATTTGTGTAAATTCAATTCTAAAAATTCCACATCCAATTGGAAAACAAAGAACAGAAACAAAAATCAATTACTACTGCTGATTAATTTAAAAAAAAAAAAAAAAAAAAAAAAAAAAAAAAAAACGCTTGTAGCTAATCACTTTATGGTTTTAATGCATTTGTGCGGGCAAGGGGCAGCAGTTCCTCAGTTGGTAGAGACGCTTGCCCACTAACCTGAGGGTTGGCAGTTTGAGCCTTGCCACAGGCACTGCATATTGTCATTGTGTCCTTGGGCAAGACACTTGCCTATTTATGAATGTGTCAGTGTGACTGTGTTTGGTGGTGATCGGAGGCGCAAAATGGCAGCCATGCTTTCATCAGTCTTCCCCAGGGCAGCAGCTGTGGCTACAGAAGTAGCTCATCACCATCGAGTGTGACTGAGGAGAGAAGGAAGAATGCACCAAATTGTAAAGTGCTTTGACAAGATTGACAAGCTTGTAAAGCGCAATATAAATCTAATCAATTATTATTATTATTATTATTATTATTATTATTATTATTATTATTATTATTATTTATACAATAGCATACAAAGTACCACAGAGGTTAAGGAGTAACTTCTCTTCCACTGGTCTCACTATCACAGAGCTTTTTTTTTTACTTGTCAATTATTAGAGATATGATATATTAATATTGTCCTTGATTGTATCGACTAACAATTCATTAACTATATAATGAGCCTGGTAATCCATCATCTTTTGTCCATTTGGAAGCACTGTACACTCATTACACACACACACACCTACACACACACACACACACACACACACACGGACAGGTGAATGGTGCAGAAATAACCTCCTCTCACCTGACTGTGCCCGGGTGCTCTCTTTAACATGTCTGCCACGCGCCGCACTGTAAAACTCCCAATCAATACTCCAATCAGGGACGTTAAAGCAGGTGCGCTCATTACATGCATGAGTTTTATTGCATTTTAATTACATTTTACAGTGCACTGGATGTGTGTTTTGTCTGCTCACTGGCTGAAGCCTCCATGTGTGAATAAGTAAAGAGGAGCTGTATTTTCAGAAGATGTCAGGTGGATCACTGTTCACTTGTTTGAAGTTTGATTACTCATTTACAAATCCACAAATGAACAAGGCTTTCTATGGAATTGCACCTTTAGTTTACAAGGCTTATGACCTATATTTATTAATTACATATTTACTGATGCCTTGCTATTTTATATAAACTGTAAAAAGTGTGGTTATTATGAAGACTTTCTTGCTTTTTGTTTTTTGTAATCTTTGGGCTGTCACCACAGCAAACCAGGTTCTTGGTGAATTAGCGGATGTCTACCCCGGATGCTCTTCCTGTCGCAACCAGCCACACACTCTGACTGGCGTAGGAAATGTGGGTTAAGTGTATTGCCCAGGGACACAACAATAGTTTTCACTATGTGTGAAGACTGAGAGATTGCAAGGGGCCCATCTTGTCTTGGACACAAGCAGGAGGGGCCTCAAGGAAAAAAGTTTGGGAACCACAGGTATAGGAGACACAATAAAGAGACTGCATTCAGTATTCTGTCATTAGGCCCTTTCACACGTTTTGCAGTTGTATTATCTTTTAGAGGATTACCCCATTTTGTTGTGCGTTTGCACATGAGAGGCACTGGGACTGGGACAACAGTTCCTGTAACCTTTTTAGTTCCTACTTTAGAGCAGGGACTTTCCAGTCAGTGTAAGAACTATTCAGTAGCATGTGTACCACTGACCTTTAGAATTCACTTTAAAATATTTGCTGCTTTAAAAAAAAGCTACAGTGTACATTAGACTCACCCGTTGAATCCTTTGTCCACAGTGCTTCACTTTTCCCTTTACAGTAAATTTCCCACTACATTTTTACTGATTACGTGATTGCTCCCGCAATGAAAAGTTGTTACTGTCTTCATGCTCCATGCAGCAGTTTGTTAGGGTTTATTGTAGCTGCTGGATTTGCACACACACTGTCACAGTGATTACTTCACCAGGTTGCTATCCAGTTGCTATCGGCAGTGGAAATGCAAGTCAACAAAAGGTTCCTGGATCTGGGGATTTCTCAGGACTGAATATGGGGTGGATGGGGTTCCTAAAACTCCAGTCCTATAACTGCTATAAGTGCTTTGATTCCATCACAGTGTTAAACAGACTCAGCCTCATCTTCACACACTTCACAGTCTGATGTTTCTCTAAGTAAAGGCTAGTAAAGAGTAAAGGTAAATTTTTACAACCATTTTGTATGTAAATAGATCTGTCCGTTCCAAGCGTTGTTGGCGTCACAGCATTTATACGTCCAACTGTTTTCTATGTCACGTATGTGTTATGTTAAAAAACCAGAAGGGGGCGATCAGTGACAGTCAAAGATGTTACTGTAATTTCTGGTTATAGGTTGTTCCAGAGTATGGGTGTGCGAATCGATACCAAAAGTATCGATAGCTTCAATTCCTGTGATTTAATTGTGGTATTGATACCAATCTGAAAGAATCGATACTTTAGTAGTAATGACAAACAATTGTATTAGTATAATACAGAGTCCACTGGATCCTTCATGTGTGCTCTACAGTGGCAAGTCCAAGCCAATCCATTATGTTCTGCTGCTCTAGTGACAAAAATAAACCATTATACACTAACATGAGTGTGCATATAGCCTTTAATAATTTATTATCAAAATCAGTATTGGTATCATTGATACCAGGCTTGGTATCGATTGGTATCGAATCGAAGGGGAGAAAGCTGATATCATACATCACCACTCCAGAGTGTAAGTCGCATCAGTCAAAAAATTTCTTCATGAAGAGGAAAAAAAAACATATATACATTGCACTGGACTATAGGTCGCATTTGTTTAAAAATGTATTTTACAAAATTCAAGACCAAGAACTAATCTGGAAAGGCAAGTTATTCAACGATACAATAGCACACAGAACAACAGGCTGCATAGGTGTCCAGTATGTTAACATAACACATTAACAATTATTCAGCTACACAATAGCATAAAGAACATACCTGGGAGGCTGAACAGGCTAAATTAACATAACAAGCCAGTAAGAAAGTTACCTGTAAGGAAGTTCCCTGAGTGCTCTATCTTATTCTACATCACTGACAGTAGTTGTCACAAGCCTAGAGCGCCCTCTCACGGTTGTAGACGGAAATGTTTACTCCTTGATTTATGTTAAATTTGATATATAAGTCACACCTGACTAAGTCACAGGACCAGCAAAACTATGAAAAAAGTGCGACTTATAGCCATCGAAGGTAAAGTCCATAAGGAAAAGGTTAGCTCCCATCCACCTCCCCAACCATTATAGGTTTGTGCCATACTCACTAGGACTACACAAACATGTGCTATGCCAGACTTTCAATCATCCTGTATTCTACCAAAGTGAAACAAAACATTTTTCAGTTCCAACATTACGTCAGCAGACTGGCCCTTTCATACTCCCACCACTTCTCTGAGTGAGTCTGTAGCATCTACGTCACTGTTTGTCTCCTCCAAAGTAAATCTTGTACAAACAGCCTCTCTCCGGTCTCTTGTCTGATAGCTCTGTAAAAATGGCTGATCATATCGCATAAGTCTGATGGTAATATTTCACACACTCAGCTCTGTCTTCTCTGAACCAGGACGGGGCCGACGGCGTTCATCTGATCTCCCTCTGGAGTGTGTGTCGTTTGGAATGTCAGCCGGTGACAGATAACACTTCCATCCACACATGCTCAGTGAAACGGAAAACCGGTCTGAATGAGAGCTCCGGCTAATCAACCCACAGCCGACCAACATGACTCATCTGAGGGGCAGCGTTTCTGGTTTTGGCCATGAGTGTTCCAAGTTTGGCAGCGCAATACAGCTTGACGCAAATAGACACTAAGAGAAGTCTTTCATTCTAAAAATATTGGTCCATTGGCAGTAACAGGAGTGGACAGCAAAGGTTAGCAGATTGGTGACGGGTTTCATGAAGTCGGAATTCCACTGTGTGTTTGGGTTGGTGTCAGATAGCTTACTTAGTGCAACTATTGTTTATTTAGTTGTTAAAGCTGAACACTAAGAATCTTAAGAATGTAGGTGACATTGGGCCAACTTTACAGGAGAAAAACAAAAACAAAACACAAACGTTTTCTAAAAATTAAAGGTAACATTTGTTACTAATGTTAGTTTTTTTGAGTTATATGCTCAGAAAATAAACTTAAATAAACTGCATCCTTACAGACCTGAACTATGATACTATAGATGAGCTAATTATTTAACAGCCCTAAACACATTTATAGCCTGTCTCTCCTTCAGTGTGGTCTCCATGAGGTTTCTTCTTTATTTCTCACCAACAGCTGGATTTTATTTTTAGGAGTTTTTCCTTATCAAGAAGGTGAGTCTAAGGACAATGGATGTCCTGCGTCTATTTAGTTTAGTGTAGTTATTGTTTGTGCTGATTGTGTGTTAAGTCTGGGTATTTATGTCTGATTAAGTGTTTGTAAAGCCCTTTGAGGCGACTTCTGTTGTGATATTGGGCTATATACATACATTTTATTGCATTTAAACTGAATTAAAGCTGAGTGCTGAGAATCTAAAGGACATCAGTGATATTGTGCCAACTTTACAGGAGAAGCAAAAACACAATTTGGTGAAACTTTTCCTAAAATTAAGGGTTACGCTTAGCTCTCCTCAAACTCTACCTGCACAGCAAGTTTGATTGAGATTCCTTATTGTTTTGATTTTTTAAAATCATCTTTAATTCACTAGAGGCCTGAGATCTGAGAGATTTGACCTTAAGATGCTTTGGGAAATCCCGAGAAACCAGCTCAGAGTGTCTTCAATCATATTTTAGCAGTTTTGGCATCTTGCACTGCAGTTCATAGGAAACATCCAAAATCACTTTATCTTGACCTCAAAAGCTCAAAATGGCAATACAAATATTTTGCTTGCTTCTCTGGCACAGAACCGCACAAATCCAAATGCATTTTGTAGCTCTCTCCAGCACAGTAAGTTTGACTGAGAATTTTTCTAAAAAAACAAAACAAAAAACAAATAAAACAAAAGAAAAAAAAAAATTCATCTTTAACTCTTCTCACTGTCCAACTCGGATTTTATCGATTTTAATAAGCATTACTAAAACAAATGACTATAAACACATATTAGTAGGGGAAAAAAATCTGCAAAAATTGGTTTATTGGCCACCGGCTCCTCTGAATTTTAAAAATCGGCATATGCCATAGAAAAATCAATATCTGCAGTAAAGATGTTTCATCTCTCATCCACTTTGTGACCTCTGAATTACACTGGTGAAGGAGGTTTTTTTATTCTATTAGATACATTTTTCTAAAGTGCATCCAGCATTTTCATTATACTACAGCAGGCCTTTACATATATAAATATAAAAAAATATTTATTAAATATAAAAATGTATTTATTTATTTTAATGACCAGACTTGAAATGCATCGTTTAAGTACAAACAAAGAGACAGTAGCTTTGCAGAAGTACTGGGAAAAAAGCACTAAACGCAGTCATTTACCATCTTACATTTAGCGGTACACTACATAGATTATTCATTGAAACAGACATTTGGGTTCTACATTTCGTTCAGAGGTGAACACCTGCAGCCATGGATCCCCCACCTGCGTCATGTAAAAATAATGTACTGTAACCAAGCTCAGGTGCACTTTGAAACAGAAATGTGATATTCTGACACCAGAGTCATATACAGCTTTTTACTGCTTATCTGAGCCAGGCCAAGTGCATTCTAATAACAATACAGTGCTTCATTCTGTACTTAAAAATTGTGGAATATGACAAAATGTGTAAAAATATATATTTTTTTATTAGTATATATATATATATATATATATATATATATATATTTTTTTTTTTTTTTTTTTTTTTTTTTACCTTTATTTAACCACTAAAGCCCCACAAGATTAAAAATCTCTTTTGCTGCAGAATCCCAGTGAGAAAACCTATCTAAATCTAGAGAAAACCTAGCACAGGGAGAACATGCAAACTCTACATTGAAAGGCCCTGTCTGATCTGGGATTTGGGGTTCGAGGTCCCAGGACCTTTTTGTGGTGAGGCAACAGTGCTAATACTTTACACAGTGCTTTTTAGGAGTGACCTGAAATAATAAGATATTAGAAGAGAATGTTCAGGACCTAAAAAGGTTTGGCCAATTGGAAAAATAGAGGTCAGTAGTTGGAGATAATTCCTGCTCTGACCAAGTGCACACTGTTGTTGTGTCCTTGAGCAAACCACTTTGACCCCACATTGCCTAGTCCAGCCATGATAGCTCCTCTGTGGGTGGGGTGTACAGCTGAGAATTTGAGGAGTTGAGGATTTGAGGAGGCGAGTCATAAGTACTGGGATCCACCCAGTATTTCGCTGGTCATGACAGGAAGGGCATCCAGCGTACCTGTAACATCTTGATATAATGTTTCAGTATTTTGCTGTGGCAGATTGTTTCAGCCTAACTTGTGTAAAATGCTTACATTTGTGACTGAAACATCTATAAATTCAATTCAGTTTTATTTAAAAATGAATCCATGTGTCTTTAAGTGCACTACCTCTGTGCCAAGGGGCACATCTGGTTTCTCTGTTTTCTTTTGGGCCATTTCTCTGCGTAAACAGATGTAGCTTGCGCTAGATAAGACACTTCTCTGTATTATTGACAGACTTTAAAGGGCTACAATGCTACTTTTTTACCTTAAATAAACAGCTTTGGAGTCAGTATGATGACTAAAGAAGATACTGCATGGTGCATACTGCATAATGCTTTACTCTGAAATGTAGGGAGAGCTCCAGTCAATTCCTATTATAGTGTCCTATTAGATGAGTTATGAATTATTAAAATGCTGTTTGTTGTTTAACTAAGAGAAGAGAAGAAAACTAAAAATTCCAAAGCTTAAATGTGTTGTGGGTTAGCATTACAATGCACATTGATGACACAAAATAAGACGCAGAAAGAAAATTTTCACAACACACTTCTGAATCACTTTTACATGTCAGTCCATTTACAGTCACAGCTAAGTGCATCCAGCCTGCCTCTTCCACTCTATAGAGAGCTCTGATAAACCCTCCTCCTACTCAGAGTATTATCAGTAAAATCAGCCTTAGCCGGTGAAGAGGCCGCAGCCACACTGAGCTAAATGGAACAATTGCTCAAACGGAGCCGGATGCTTAGATTAAACCTAGAGCTCTCTCCCGATGCCAGACGACAGCTCTATGACGAAACCTAATGGGAAAAGACAGAAGTGACGGGTAGGGGACGGAGACATTCGGAAATGGATTATAGTCATCTGCTTTCAAATTATTACAATCACGTCGAGGGGGCCTGACGTCACGCACAATACAGGGGCTGTCACGCACCTGAACGGTCTCATGAAGGAGCAGAGAAATGATAAATGAACTAAAAGAGAGCTTGTTTCAAAGTCGTCTCCACAGCACAATGGAATGTCAATTTACTTGAGCTTTATCCTGTCGCTCAGGACAGACAGCTGCGGACCAGGGCTGAGATGTGGAAGGAGGGGACATAAATTCTGACGGAGACTATATGCAAACACGACCGGCGCACACGAGTCAAGGCCCTGACAACAAAATGGAGATCTGCTCAGAGAAAGCGGCGTCCTGACCTCAGTAAATCAGCCAAGCTAATATAAGGCTTTATATGTGACCTTTGATCTGGCATATTTTAGATAAAAAGAAGTGTTTCATTTCAAAAGAACTGAAGAACATGTCAGTATGTGGCTAAATGAAAAGTTGAATAGAGACAAATGTATGGTAAAGGCCACAAAGCATTTTCAAAATGACCTTGAATGGGTTTTTGTTTTGAATATTCTTTTCCTCTAGAAGCTTTATATTGTATTCACTGACAAGATGTGAAAACAGATTGATGTATGATATTTGTTTATGGAAACAATCTAAAAATTTATAATAATAAGAATAATAAGAAGTCATTTTTGGCTGCTCCATTTCCATCAGGGTTTGCAACAACACATCAGTTGTATGGATATTTAGGCAGGTGGCCATCTCCAGTTATCTGGGGCAGGATTGGTACAACCTGTGGCTGCAGGTTTTGGCACCATGTCGGGGGAATTGAACCCCTGACCCCCTGCACCAAAGGAGGCAGAACTATTTCTTCATGAACCTGAAGCCACAGTCTGCACAATAGATAATATGACAAAAAAGGCACTAAACACATGGCCATTGTACAATGTAAAATAAAATATTAGATGAAATGTAGATTATAGATTTTTTTTTTCTTTTTTTTTTTTTTTTGGTTGCACAGCTCTCCATGCAAAATGCTCATATTCTGAAGCAAAGTCAAGAATGAAATGTTGCAAATAGAATTCCAAGTCTGCCTTAATATGACACATCTACATCCACCACTATAACCCCAAATTTTGAAGAAAGTGTTTTTGATTATTTTGCCAACATGCCAACTAGAAGTAGAAATTACTATCAGCCATGCTTGACCAATGATTCCAGCTGTGCTATAGGTTACACGGTCTATAAGGCTTACTAAATAATAGATGGTGGAACAACTTGATGTGCCTTTTAAACGGGATATATAGTGTTTTTTTGTATCTTTTCACACCTTGGTCACCTCAGCAGTACGTTCCACAACCTTTAAAAACATATGTGACTAAAAGAAATCGTTTCCAATAATTACTTTACTACTGCCATAAAGAAACAGGTAAGGAGGGCAGCAGAGTCACGCGCTAATATTTCATTGGACCACCTTTAGCTTTGATTACAGCATGTATTCACTGTGGCATTGTTTCAATAAGCTTCTGCAATGTCAGAGGATTTATTTCCATCCAGTGTTGCATTCATTTTTCACCAAGATCTGGTACTGATGATGGCAGAGTGTGGTCACTGCGCAAAGCTTTTTCCAGCACATCCAAAAGATTCTCAGTGGGGGTTAAGATCTGGACTCTGTGGTGGCCAATCCATGTGTGAAAATGATGTCTCATGATCCCTGAATCACTCTTTCACAGTGTGAGCTTGATGAATCCTGGCATTGTCATCTTGGAATTAACCAAAGAAAGAAAAATCCATTGATGGAGTAACCTGGTCATTCAGTATATACAGGTAGTCAGCTGACCTCATTCTTTGGGCACAGAACAGTTGCTGAGCCCAGACCTGACCTACTGCAGGGAGGCTCTTATGTATTTGCTTAGTTAAATCCAGGTGGCGACTTTTTTGGGGGGGGGGGCAGGCAGCGTATGTCACAACAGTCACACACACTTATCTACAACTGAATTATTCTATTCATTAAACAGTATTGCCAGATGTATAATAACTTTGTATGATAATAACCACCTCTGTACAATCCATATTTCTAAAACTATCCACATATATGACATATTAAGGGGTTTGTTATTGTCTTGTTTGTAATTACCATTCACAGTATTTATTTACTCTAGGCATATATTTTCTCTTTCAAAACCACTGCAAAATCTGACCCTGGGTTTGTAGTAAACATAAACTCGTTATACAAAATCACTATACCTGCTGCTGGTTTGACTGCCTATAGCTATAGCCTCTGTGAGTGAGAGTAGATTGCATTTGGCGAAACAATCTTGTCTTGTTTAATGTTTAATGAGATGTTTTTGATTTCTGACACTTTTAAATAAGTAAACTTGGTCTGAGTCAAATTGACCCAGGAGCAGATTGTGGAAACAGAGCTGTACACTGTGTTTTTAGAGAAAAGAATGAGAGCAGACTGGATCTAGAGGGCTTGTTGATTGGTCAGTGTTTGGCAGGGGTTTGTAGGAGAGGTTGAGGTTTGTGATACCAAGCACTCTGAGGCCTCAGAAACACAACTCCAGGTATGTTTTTGACAAGGAAACAACATTATAACCTAGGAGAAAGTAAAAAAAAAGTCAGCTTTGAAGAATATACTGTAACCCGTTTAAACTGATAATGGCACAACACCATGAACTGTTTGCGGACAATTTAAAATCAGTCAGAAAGACAAAGGACAGCATGAAGCCTGCTCCTTTTCAGTTAAACAGTTACAGTTGTTCCTCTGCCATTGGTGTGGAGTATAAGTCCCCAGATTGGTGTCAAAAGCTCCAACCACAATAGATATAGCTTTCTATCTAGCCACAAGTCTATATACGCTGCCCTCCACTAATATTGGCTGTGCCCTTGATAGAAACTGTGGTGATGTGGGTAACTTTGTGTTGTCAGTTTGAAGACTTTCTGACCCCAAGACCCAACTAACTACAGTTCTCCTGCAGTGATTTATGGAGATTTTGGGCCACTGGAACTGTCCTCCTTATTGTGTCGGGACAAAAAAGGCACATTTCCAGGCCGATTCATAATACATCCACTTAACTCAAAAGGGCTTAAAGAGTTGATTCTTCAAAACTGACCTTTCAGCTCTCATTCATTTATTCAAAAAACAGTGTACAGCTCTGTTTCCAGTGATTCCTCACAGATATTTTTCATTTATTTTTTTCTTTTTCTCTTTTTGAGCAAAATATCAAAATATTAAAACAATAAGGGGTATTTTTACAGCCTTCTTTTGCTGCATATTTACCCAGCATGCATCATTATCTATAATTATAAGGCAATCTTTGGTCATACTCCATTGAGAGCGTTTCAGAGTGTGTGACCTTTGAGCCACCCGTTTAAAGTCATGCCTCAATTGGTTTATTACTTACCAAATTGGCCAAGATTAAGCATGTACTTTTTGTCAGTGGTTTATGACCACTGGCCAATCATACCACAGCTGTAAATGGTGTCATATATGGACAAGAGTTGTCTTCTTGTATTCTTTAGGTTGTAGGCTACTTTTTCTGATTTGTGTGGTAAAAAAAATTGTAAATTTAGCCTGGCGAGCCAGACTCTCTTACTTGCTGTTCTTAAGCAGGACAGTCTGATTCCTCTCTTGGAGGAATGCATTTTGCTCCAGTTCGATTTGGAACTGGCCTATTACAGCCGTTTATATGCAGCGTGTCTTATGAAAGTGGAAGAGCTAACCAAGATAGTGCTGACTATCAAGCAAATTTATTAAATTCTCTGACCTGATTAATGGCATTTAGTGCTTTCCTTCATCACCTGTTGGTTCTGCTGAAGCCCGCGTTATTTTTCAGTCCTCTGTGGGTTTTTCTTCTTCATCTTGTTTCCATTTTAACAACAGTAAAGTCCCGGTGACGTCCAACGTAATGACTACATTCAAACAAACCCACTTTCTCCACAAGTCTTTGTACAAATGGCTTCTGCTGCTGTCCCCATTCAAAAATAAGCATAGAGCTGCTTAGAATATGGTGTATTCTGGTGTTTTTGGAAAAAAAAAACCAGCAAGAATCCATGTTTGTTTGGGTCAGTGGTGCACTGCTTATGTCCCACTCTTCGTTTCTCTGATTGGTTACTCTGCCTGTGATTGTTCCACCACAGAAACAAAATGTCACCAAAGGGATACCAGACTAACTTCTTTACATAGAATAGGAAATGAGTTTTTCTGGCAGGCCAGGCTAATAGTAAATTAATATAAAACATGTAAGCAATAGTCTTTCACAAATGAAAAAAAATATGCTAATGCCAGTGTGTATCAGCAACAATGACCCTATCAACTGTTGCTGAATCAAGCATACATAATGTTATTTACACATTCATATAGATCTAGAAGACGGTATTCCAATCTATCATTCACACCTGCAGTTCAATCGATCAGTGGTAATAAACTGCTGACATGTCGCTCTTGGAGTGGCATTACCGCTGACATACTGTTTCCAGAGCCCTCTAGTGTGGACGTGTCTCTGACCAGCCAGCGGTATGCCGCTCTGCTCACCGACTTACCACTGACAGGCCACTGACACGTTGACACCAGGGGGCGCTCCCAGACTGGGAGTGTCATGCCGATCAGCCACTTTTCGATTTCAGCCTCTCTATATTACTCTGTGATGCTCTTTGAGAAACACTGAGTACAGTCCATACTGAGACACCACTTCATTTGTGCAAAATCAAGAGGATAAGGACTGATTTTAGACATGGCCCGTGTGTGTGGTATGGATGGATTTGTTGCACACCTGCAGCTAATTTAAAATGTATGATCATAATGCTGTATAATTAATAGTACATTCACGTTCCGCTACTTCTCCACAGAACTAAAACAATGCACCTTTGTCTCGGGGGAAATACCGCTTTTCAAAGTTAGCAAAGTTAGTCGAAATCCCCCGGCTCCGTTGATAAAGTCCCGTCTTGGTTCGACTCATTCGCGCCCCGCCTCACAACCCCCCCACCCCAATCCCCGATACAGTAAGTGTCCGTATGAATGCGCTCAGTCATTTAGCCCCGACCCGAGATAAGGGAGTGGAGTGTTCTGCCTTCAGCGCACCTCCTCATTGGTTTGCAAGGCTGCACATGTCCCAGCCTCGATCCCCCGAGTATGTGCTGCTAAAGCCACAGAGGACCTATTGTGCCCGGGGAAGGAGAAGAAAAAAAAATCCGTCCATTCTAGAGAGAAAGGCTCTCTCTCTCTCTCCCTCTTCTTCCGCTCAGTCCCGGCGACCCCTCCATTCACACAGCAGCAGCTGAAATGGCAGAGCTTGTTAAAAAAAGGAAGCCCACATGACAAGCATTCAGGGGCTTTGCTTACCGCAGCACCTCGCTCAAACCGGGCTCGACGCTCCACAAAACCTGATGGGGGGATGAAAGCAACTCGATACGCCGGCTTAGAAAAAAAAAAAAAAGTAAAGGGGTTGAGAGTAAACGGATAAAGACAGGAATGAAAAAGAGGAGAGGAGCAGTGGGAGTAAATGAGCTGTGGGATGCGGCAGAGGAAGGGAACAACATTAGCGCGGGGTTTCTCAGGTGCGCCGAGCTGCAAGCGACAGATCTCTGTGGAATACGCCATGCTGCTGCAAACTGTGTTAGGCCCGACTCTGCTTACCGGCTCAAAAAAACGCATACTCCAGCTGGTAATACTGGTTTATTGAGAGCATCCATCACAGCGTGTGTGTGGGATATTCGGGTTCCTCTTGTGACATGGCCTGGTTACGGTTAGACTGGTGTAACCAAAAAACAGTACGAAGAAAAAGAAGAAGACAACTCTTCTTCTTCTTCTTCTTCTTCTTCTTCTTCTTCTTCTTCTTCTTCTTCTCTCCTGTGGCTTTGACTTTTGAGGGATATCAAAGCAAATCTGCGTCCTAGCGTGCTGTGAATAGCAGAATAATATGTCATAGTTCTTTTTGCACCAGATGCCGTGTCTTAATTTATCTGGCTTGGACCGGCAAAAGGCCCTATGAACTTCAGTGACTGAATTCTCATTCACGTTGCAAATGTGTTAAAAGACGAGGGGCCAGATTTGCTAAGACCGGTGCTAAATTGCAAGTGCAGTGCAGTTTGAAAAATAATGTTTGCTATTTGTGTGCGTGTTGCATGAGCTATATGAAGAGATAATGTGCAATTAATTGCTTCCCCAAATCTGATATGTAAATGAGAATTTTGTGTGAGCATAAGACGCACTAATTACAGGAGCAACACTGCTCAACTCCGACTGCATCTTTCCTACAGTGATGCCAGTCCCGCCTCAAATAACAGGACTGACTGTAGTTGACTGAATATTCTTTGAGGGATAATAATTTCATTGCATTTTACTTTCTTCATTTAACTTGGCGTAGTCTGTCCTTGTTAAATGTCCCATGTGATTCTGACACTGACCACTGTCATGTGACTTTTAGTTTCCCTCTGTGTGAGACAAGTGGACAGAGAGGAAAGTCCTATTCACTCAGTCAGAGCCAGTAATCCTTCAAACAATTATACAAAATGCATCAAGTAGCCTTTATGCAGTTTTGAGGGTGATCAAATAAATATAACAATTAAAAAAATATTTTTGATGTCCTCTGCTTGATCCAGAGCCAAATCCATGCAACGCAGCCTTGGGCCACATAGGACCAGCTGTCAATCAAGCGCCGCAGTGAGCATTGTGTGGCAATGAGATAAACACAAGTGAGAGAACGTAGCCTTTACACAGCTCTTAAGACTTACTCCATTACTGTAAGGATTTAAAAGTCCGTGGAACAGACTGAAAGGCCAGAGACAGGAGCTGTAAAAGACTATACTTATACTATACTTAAGGGAAATACGAGCGAGAATCAAGAAAAAAGTATCACAGATAAAGTTTGTCTCTGTTTCCTCTACCTTTAAATCAATACGTTGTTGATGTATCTTTGTAAATGAGTCCTTTTATAGCAGTATAACTTCTTTTCAACGGCCCATCTGTGCACTAAAAGCTGCACTCTTTCTTCTGCAAAACTTTTGCACCTGCTCCTCCAACATGCTTGGGTTTGCTCCACTTTTAGCACGTCTTATTCCTTTAGCGTGCACGCAAACTTAGCCCTAAAGATTAAGTATGCTAAAATTAGGTATAGCTTAAGAAAATCTATGCAGTTAAAGCTATAGATCAGTGGTTTTCAAACTGCGGTACAGGTACTACTGGTGGTACCTTGGTTACTTCTGGTGGTACTCAGGAGTCAGTTCAAATTCTGATTAACTTTAATTTGGAGCCAGTTTTAAGCCTGTTTTAGTTTTGCTTTAGTTGGGGTTAGTCCTGGTTTGGACATGGTTTAGTCCTGGTTTAGGCCCAGTTTAGTCCTGGTTTAAACCTGGTTTAGTCCTGGTGTGGACCTGGGTTATTCCTGGTTTAGACCTGGTTTAGACCTGGTTTAGACCTGGTTTGACGTGGGTTAGTCCTGGTTTAGACCTGGTTTAGACCTGATTCCGTCCTGGTTTAGACCTGGGTTAGTCCTGGTTTAGTTGTGGTTTAATCCTGGATTAGTCCTGGTTTCGTCCTGGTTTAGACCTGGGTTAGTCTTGGTTTAGACCTGGGTTAGTCTTGGTTTAGACCTGGGTTTGTCTTGGTTTAGACCTGGGTTAGTCTTGGTTTAGACCTGGCTTAGTCTTGGTTTAGACCTGGGTTAGTCTTGGTTTAGACCTGGCTTAGTCTTGGTTTAGACCTGGCTTAGTCTTGGTTTAGACCTGGGTTAGTCCTGGTTTAGACCTGGCTTAGTCTTGGTTTAGACCTGGGTTAGTCTTGGTTTAGACCTGGCTTAGTCTTGGTTTAGACCTGGGTTAGTCTTGGTTTAGACCTGGCTTAGTCTTGGTTTAGACCTGGGTTAGTCTTGGTTTAGACCTGGGTTAGTCTTGGTTTAGACCTGGCTTAGTCTTGGTTTAGACCTGGCTTAGTCTTGGTTTAGACCTGGCTTAGTCTTGGTTTAGACCTGGGTTAGTCCTGGTTTAGACCTGGCTTAGTCTTGGTTTAGACCTGGGTTAGTCTTGGTTTAGACCTGGCTTAGTCTTGGTTTAGACCTGGGTTAGTCTTGGTTTAGACCTGGCTTAGTCTTGGTTTAGACCTGGGTTAGTCTTGGTTTAGACCTGGGTTAGTCTTGGTTTAGACCTGGCTTAGTCTTGGTTTAGACCTGGCTAAGTCTTGGTTTAGACATGGCTTAGTCTTGGTTTAGACCTGGGTTAGTCTTGGTTTAGACCTGGGTTAGTCTTGGTTTAGACCTGGCTTAGTCTTGGTTTAGACCTGGCTTAGTCTTGGTTTAGACCTGGGTTAGTCTTGGTTTAGACCTGGCTTAGTCTTGGTTTAGACCTGGCTTAGTCTTGGTTTAGACCTGGGTTAGTCTTGGTTTAGACCTGGGTTAGTCTTGGTTTAGACCTGGCTTAGTCTTGGTTTAGACCTGATTCGGCCCTGGTTATAACTGGGTTAGTCCTGGTTTAGGATTATTTTGCTCCATTGCAGGTAGTACTTGGAAAGACTAATATTTGGTCATGAAAAGTTAGAGAACTACACATTGATTTTAATCTGTTTTAAATAGTTTTAAAACTATTTGTGATGTTTGTTTTGTTTTGTTTGTTTGTTTGTTTGTTTTTCATTTTTTGTTTGTTTGTTTTTTATGCCAGATATTTGTAGACTTTCTGTTCACATGTGTATGTTAATGTGTGTTAAACAATATGAACAGTAAGCTTTTGATATTCAGATTTATGTCCATGAATCATTTACATTAGCCATTAGTGTTCTGCCAACACTGGACACAACTCACCAGATCTGACAACTGGGGAAGATATTGAGTGTTATAAGACCTTGGCGGCCTGCCATAGTCTCAAAATGAACAAAAGTGACAATCCTGGAATCTTCAGAGACTGCTGTTGACCCGCTCAGAAAACCTGCACCATCAGAACCCTGGCTTTACTGGAGCACAAGAAGAATGAAAGAGAAACAGCAGATTACACCAAGTACCACCTCTGAAAATATTTGAGTTTCCAAGTACCAGCTTTAACCGACTGAAATGAGCCTTTATCTGGACTAAATGAGGACGAAATCAACACTAAACCAGGTCTAAACCTGGTCTAAACCAGCACTAAACTAGGACTAAATCAGGACTAAACCATCACTAAACCGGGACTAAATCAGGTCTAAACAGAGACTAAATCAAGACTAAACCAGTGCTAAACAAGGACTAAATCAGTACTAAACCAGGACTAAATCAACCAGGACTAAACCAGGACTAAATCCGAACTAAACCA
Source organism: Bostrychus sinensis (assembly GCA_020698575.1). Lineage (NCBI taxonomy): Eukaryota > Metazoa > Chordata > Actinopteri > Gobiiformes > Eleotridae > Bostrychus > Bostrychus sinensis. The sequence goes on from CM036248.1 coordinate 35,708,438, forward strand.
GGACTAAATCAGAACTAAACCATCACTAAACTGGGACTAAATCAGGTCTAAACAGAGACTAAATCAAGACTAAACCAGTGCTAAACAAGGACTAAATCAGAACTAAACCAGGACTAAATCAACCAGGACTAAACCAGGACTAAATCAGAACTAAACCAGGACTAAATCAGAACTAAACCAGGACTAAATCAGAACTAAACCAGGACTAAATCAACCAGGACTAAACCAGGACTAAATCAGAACTAAACCAGGACTAAATCAGAACTAAACCAGGACTAAATCAACCAGGACTAAACCAGGACTAAATCAGAACTAAACCAGGACTAAATCAGAACTAAACCAGGACTAAATCAACCAGGACTAAACCAGGACTAAATCAGAACTAAACCATCACTAAACCAGGACTAAATCAGAACTAAACCAGGACTAAACCAGGACTAAATCAGAACTAAACCAGGACTAAATCAGAACTAAACCAGGACTAAATCAACCATCACTAAACCAGGACTAAATCAGGTCTAAACAGAGACTAAATCAAGACTAAACCAGTGCTAAACAAGGACTAAATCAGAACTAAACCAGGACTAAATCAACCAGGACTAAACCAGGACTAAATCAGAACTAAACCAGGACTAAATCAGAACTAAACCAGGACTAAATCAGAACTAAACCAGGACTAAATCAACCAGGACTAAACCAGGACTAAATCAGAACTAAACCAGGACTAAATCAGAACTAAACCAGGACTAAATCAACCAGGACTAAACCAGGACTAAATCAGAACTAAACCATCACTAAACCAGGACTAAATCAGAACTAAACCAGGACTAAATCAGAACTAAACCAGGACTAAATCAACCATCACTAAACCAGGACTAAATCAGGTCTAAACAGAGACTAAATCAAGACTAAACCAGTGCTAAACAAGGACTAAATCAGAACTAAACCAGGACTAAATCAACCAGGACTAAACCAGGACTAAATCAGAACTAAACCAGGACTAAATCAACCAGGACTAAACCAGGACTAAATCAGAACTAAACCAGGATTAAACCAGGTCTAAAATCCCACAAGACAAAAACAAGAATACACCAGGCCGAAACCCAGATCAAATCAGGTAAAACCAGACTAACTCAGATCTAAAACCGAACTAAACCAGGACTTAAACTGCAAAAGACTCCTGAGTACTGGAAGAAAAAGCTCTGTACCTGCAGTAAAAGGAAAAGTGCTAATCATGAAGTACTGGTACATGGATGTTCAGTACCTAACACAAATACACATCCCCAGTTCAGTAAGCATTTACCCCATGACTACACCACAGCCTTGCTCTGAGCCTGAGAGGAACTGCATTACACACTGTTCTATTCCACACACTCAGCACTCGCGTTAACATTACATAACAGAGTTTCTGGGAGAGGTGTCACCAGTAAAGCTCTGAAAACTTGGTGAAAACTTTACTGGAGAACTGTGCGTGGCCTCGTTCACACCGGGATTGTGCTGAAGTGGCTGAAACTGAGCTGAAGTATCCACGCACTGGAGTTCTTCAGGTCGTCCACACACAGACTCTGGACATATGATTCTGTACTGCCATTAGTCCAGAGGAAACGAAGGACACAGCTTCAGGGTACAGCTTTTATGTTTGCTATGCAGTTGACTTTGTTTTTGTGTTTACATGAAAGTGCTTGAAGCCAAACTAAAACATGCACAGAATAAACATTAGCCAGTAATAAGGATTAAAATAATAGTTTTTGAGAAAAGCTATAAACAAAGAGAGGTGTATTAATGTATAAAAATACAAAAAAAAAAAAAAAAAAATGGCAAAAAGACTTCTGCCAAACTGCCAAGGCACTGGTTCTATCTCACAATGGTAAAGATAAAGTGCACAGACCTGGACTCAGACTTGAACATCATATACTTCAGGGGTAAATGCTCTTTCCTATGACAAAATGGAAAAATTATCTACAAGATTTGTTCTTTCAGTGAGTGACAAATTTTAGAGAAATGCACAAAACATAGAAAACAGCTCTGCCAAGACACTGTTTCTAAAAATATAGTGGACTCAAGTTAAAAAATCTTCTAATTCTGGAGTAAATGCACTTTTTATTAAACCACACAGCCCTTATATATATTGCAATGGTAAAATCTATGAATTAATCTGTGAAAAAATGTACAAAAATACAATTCTTCTAAAATACAAAATTGCTAAATGACCTGGAGTTCTGCCAATACACTAGTCCTATCTCGCAACGGTAAAGATATTGCACCACAAAATCCATTTATCTCACAAAGGTAGAATCTACTAAAACTAATCAGTGCAAACATGACCTAAAATAAACAAAATTGCAAAAAAAAAACAAAAAAAACAACAACCTCAAAGCCTTAGATTCAAACTCAAAAATCTTCTAGTTCAGGGTAAAATGCTCTTTCCATCAGGGGTAAATGGGGTAAATGTTAGTATCTTTGGTATGGACTGACTGGAACCTATCCCAGCAACTATGGGCCTTAGGTAGGGTACACCGGGAGAACTCCACCCAGAGAGTCTGTGTGACGGCTGGCTGAGGATCGAACCCAAGACCTCCCCCCTATTTTGCAATAACTATGACTCATAAATACTGCAAACAGTGGAGGAAAGCAGCTAGATACTTTTACTCAAGTATTTTTTTAAGTACTTTCTGAGAACATATTAGAGCATACTTTTACTTAAAGAGTAACTCACCCCTACACCATTTTTTTTGAGCTGATCAGCTGTACAAACAGGGCTTTAGTGATACATCTCACTATTTATAGTCTTATGTTTGACTGTTTTGTAAAAAAAGGTCTAAATTCACATTTTGTAGTGAAAACCGTCAGAGTGCTGCCCTCCTAGGGTCAAACAGTGGGATTTCTGCTCAATAGTTCCAGATAGGCAACTGTGACGTAGTATTTGACCACTTTACCGCACCTGTGCCGAGTATCTCCTCCCACGGCCCGTGCTCTCCACGCCCTCGCTGTCTCTCTCCCCCGCGCGCTCGTCCCAGTCCCGCTGTTGCCAGGTGTGGGTCTTTTTCCTAAACACGCCACTCAGCCCCGCATTTACCGTTCAGTCTCCTCCGCCCCCCTCCCCTTTCACGGCTGCGCTTCTACTGTCCCGTGTGTCAGCGCACAATAAGGCATAATGAGCCTGATCAATGACAGTATGTACCTACAAATTAGCAGTGTTGGGAGTAACGCGTTACAAAGTAACGAGATTACAATTGTCAGTAACGCAGGGGGTAACGCGTTACTTTTGAGCCCCCCAGTAAGTAATATTACAGTTACTAACAAAATACCCAATTAGTTACTTGCGTTACAGTCACTACAGTCAGTTTCATTTACCTGCAGTTTACCGCAAGGACACGGAATGAAAATGCATTAAACGAATAGCGCTGATACGTTTTCTACTTTATTTTCATCCGTTCCCTTCTCTGCTCCTCTTTATGCGCGCAGCGGCCACTCGTCCTGTCCGCGCGCGTCGGGGCGCATGCAGCTGCTGCTGTCAGCGGGGACAGCGGGGAAAGAAGAGACTTGCACCGCTTTGGCGCTAACAACAAGTGCGTTTTAGCTTCAGTGTAGTGAAATAAAACTGTGTCCACAGGACGTGAACTCTGCACAGGAGCAGAGGCAGGTGAACCTAAAGGGCAGTATTTGCTGTGTCAGGCTGCCCTGCTGCTGAAATGAATGCAGCTAAAAAAAACTTGAACGCCTGTATAAAATAACAGAGCTGGTCAGGGCAACGGTGAGGCTATAGGCTTCTTCTATTTTGAATTGGGTTCATTTGGGCTTCCTGTTAGGAAGTAATCCAAAAGGAAAGTAACTAAGTTACTTTCACGAGTCAGTAACCAAGTAAAGTAATATATTACTTTTCAAAAGAGTAACTAGTAATCTGTAACTAGTTACTTTTTTGAGTAACTAACCCAACACTGCAAATTAGTGACACTGGGGAGAGTTTTGACTCCACAGATGTGTTTTAAACTTGCCACGCTTTAAGTCACTTTTTGTTTGATGACAATCGATTTCTTACTGGCGGAGATACGATCAAAAACAGCTCTCAGCTGAAATAATACCAGTAAATAAAGACGCGATCTGACGCACACGTTACTGCAGCGGAGCACGACGCCTTTCTCACAATATTTCAACTGTGTTATTATAAAAGGAACATAAAACATTAGTCCAGACGTCCTGCATTTTTTTTCCCCCATTTCTGGGACTTGGCAACCCTGCTGTGGAGGACGTCCATGACGGTCTCTGACAGCTGTCAGTCACAGGATCAGGCCTCGCTCCTCCCTCAGTTCTCCTCCTCTGTCTCTGCCAGGTCTCTGCCCACTTTTTGAGCAGTTTTCAATCTCTGGCAGTGGGCGGAGTCAGGCCTGGGCCAGGGGTGAGTTACTCTTTAAGTACATGTTGGATGATTTTTCCCCTTTTACTTGATTAAAACTTGTCAAAAAAAATGTCTAAAGAAGTAAACACTCAATACTTTGGTACTAAAAAAGAAAATTATTAAGTACTTTTACTTCTACTTGAGTAAGTTCTGAAGTACTTTTACCCTTAGTACAAATTGTGAGTATCTCATCCACAACTGACTGTAAAAAAAACAGCTAATCATCCAAAATGACAGTAGCAGTTTATCAAAGCAGATGTTATTTTAAATTTCAACAAGGCTTAGTTCAACTGTATTTCAGAAAAAGAAAATCAAAGATAGTAAATGAAACAGGTTGCTACAGCTTTCATTCAGACTCTGCCATTAGCCTGCAGCAAAGAGCAACTAGTTCAATAAAAAAAAAAAAAAAGAAAAAGAAAAAACTTGCGAACCAACTGACAACTGGCTCATCTCCTCAGGCCTGAGCCGGCAACGTTTCAGCACCTTGGACAGCCACACAATGGCCGTCGCAGATCCATACAAGAGCACAAAAGAGCTCGGCGTGGGGAAACGGGGGAGGCCGGGGGTAGGAGAGGCGGGACGGGAGGGGGCAGCTCACAAAGGAGAGAAGAGAGAGTGGAATTTGGCCACCGGGAGCCAATTCACAGCGGACACAAAAGGGCCAATGTCAACTCAAATTGAAGGACAGAAAACTGAATTAGCATGCGGGAGGTTGCATGCTATGATAGGCACGCACAACAAGAAAAAGGTGTATCAATACACACAAGACCTCTGCCAAGGCACTGGTCCTATCTCACAATGTTAAAGATATAGTGCCCAGACCTGGACTCAAAGTCAAAGATCTTTTAATTCAGGAGTAAATGCTCTCTCCATTGAGCCACAAAACCTCATATCTCACAATGGTAAAGAATCTACAAAAACTATTCACGTGTTCTTTTAGTGAGTGAATTTGAAAAAAAAAATTGCAAAAAGACCAATGCCAAGGCACTGGTCCTATCTGGCAATGATAAAGCTAAAGTTCCAGACCTGGACTCAAACTTGTTCAAGGGTAAATGCTCTTTCCATTAAGGCTAGGGGTGTCCAAACTATGGCCCAGGGGCCAAATGCGGCCTGCAGACCAGTTTTTATTGGCCCTTGAGCCTCATTCTTATTTGGCCTAAATTTACAAAGGTAGTAATTTTTACTGCAAGATTTGAAGCACAGGTGAAAAGCTTCATATTTGTTTAAGGTGGACCTGGCATTAAGGAAGAAAAAATGGAAAGTAGTGGTTGGTGGTGCAAAAAAAAAAAAAAAAAAAGTTCAGCCACTATGTGCTAGTCCCCAGCTCAATTACTAATACACCCAGTAGGTGTATCAGTAAAACTTATCCCAGCGTATTGATGAGAATGAATCACTGTGAAGACTTCTGAAGGTCATTGTGACGCGAAATACGGCGACTCTACAAGTGGCCATCCAAGGAAAAAAGTCTGGATACCCCTGTGCAAAACCCTTAAATCTCACAAAGAATCCCCTAAAACTACATTTAGTAAGTTAGTTTCTTTGGTCCACATCTGAAAATACCCTTAAAGTCCCCTAAAACTGTAATAATAATAATAATAATAATAATAATAATAATAATAATAATAATAATAATAATAAAATAGCAACAGTATTAATTAAAATAGAAATAAAATGTATTGTATTTAGTGTGTATTTAAACTTGCTGTTTTGTTTCATTCACACCTGTTTGAGTAATCCTGAATTCTCTGGCACGGCCTTTCTAAGGCCTCAGAAAGCTCCCCACATCTCCCTCAAACCGCCACCCACTCCAAGAAGCCCTAACCAATCATCAAGCCCTCTACATTCAGTCTGCTCTCATTCATTTATCCAAAAACAGTGTACAGCTCTGTTTCCACTGATTCCTCACAGATGTTTTTCATTTTGTTGTAAAATCGCATCATACAAAAAGTTTAAGGAGGCGAAGTGCTCTTTTTCTTTGATTAAATGTCCAAAAGACTGCAACAGTCTGCCCTTTGCTGCCCTCTGCTGGTCTCTTCACCTGTGTTTTATGCCACTATTAAAGTTAAACTTATTAAAATATTCTCTTTTAGTCACATAATGTTTTTAAAGTTTGTATAACATGCAGTGTTATTCTAAAAGCAAGCACGATTGGATTAAAAATATGTATAAAAGCATAATATATCCATTTTAATATAAAGAAAAAAATAATAAAATAAATGGTTGAATATATGAAGTTTTTATAAAAGTAAAAAAGATATTAAAAATCTATACACAGGATTGGGAATTTTTTATTGTAAAATTTGCTGAAGAAATAAATGTTTGAAATTGATGATTTTTTGATTTTCTCCCATCTGTGGAGAGAACAAATTTGAATTTGATATATAAAATTTTGGAGCGTCTCTTCAATTAATTTTTCAATTTTTGGTGAATTGTTTGGAGGGGCAGTTGCATGCTATGAGACCCGTGCACATCAGCCACTTCCAAAAGATATGAGTGAAAAAAAAAGCCTCCAAACACTCCATTCTCACATATTTGCTTTCATTACCCACAAGAGGCCAGGCACTACCGCCAATATCCACGCTAATGACAATTCCTGCCACATTACAACACCCAAGAAACCGCCAATATTACAAAGGGCGTGTTTGTCCACCTCTGGAGAGCACAAACGGCACTTTATTTCTCATATTCAATGTTATTTTGACACTGTTTAATCGATTCGGCAGTGTTGTGACAGCCAACGTTGTCATGGTTTTTTAACAGCAGCCGGCAGCAGTCATTCAACTCCACAAGGAGCCACAAAAAAAAGCCTGCGCACTCATTAGAAAAGGCCTCACATTATTACCACCTGCGACATCTCTGCGCGCAGGAAGCAGCATTTATTAAAACGCTAGTGTTTGCTGTCAGAGCGAGCCCACGGGAGGACCAGCCGAGATGCTCCGAAAAACACTATTTAGGACGTCAGGAGTTTTATGGCGATGCCGGGTCTGATGCAAGAAGTGAGGGCTACAATTCAGCGCAACGTGGAAGCACCAAAATGTGTGTCAGGGTTAAGGACTGAAGGTGGAGGCTGCAGTTGTAAATAGTGCAGATGTCTGTCAGAGCAGATTCTGTAAGGAACACTAGCAACAGCAGAAATTCTATGTCCTGGTTTAGGCACAGTTTAGTCCTGGTTTAGACATGGAAAGTTCTGGACTACTCCTTTTTATGTGCTGGTTTAGATTTGGTTTAGTACTCACTATGTCCCGCTTTAGTAATGGCTTAGACCTGGTTTATTCTAAGTTTAGTCCTGGTTTAGTCTAGGTTTAGTCCTGGTTTAGACCTGGTGTAGACCTAGTTTAGCCCTGGCTTAAACCTGCTTTAGTTTAGTTTAGTTAAGGCTTAGACCTGGTTTAGTCCTGGCCTAGACCAGGATTATTCATGGTTTAGTCCTAGTTTAAACTGGGTTTAGTTCTGCTTTAGTCCTTGTTTAGTCCTAGTTTAGCCCTGGCTTAGACCTGGTTATGTTCTGGTTTAGTCCTGGTTTAGTCTAGGTTTAGTCCTGGTTTAGACCTGGTGTAGACCTAGCTTAGCCCTGGCTTAAACCTGGTTTAGTCCTGGCCTAGACCTGGATTATTCATGGTTTAGTCCTAGTTTAAACTGGGTTTAGTTCTGCTTTAGTCCTTGTTTAATCCTAGTTTAACCCTGGCTTAGACCTGGTTATGTTCTGGTTTAGTCCTGGCTTAGACCTGGTTCAGTGATGGTTTAGTTTTGCTTTAGACCTGGTTTGCTCTAGGTTTAGTCCTAGATTAGACCTGGTTTAGTCCTAGGCTAGCCCTGGCTTAGACCTGGTTTAGTCATGGCCTATACCTGGTTTAGTCTAGGTTTAGTCCTAGATTAAGGCCCTTATTAATTTTTATAAAATGACATTTGGAAAGTCCTGTATTTCCTGATCTGGTGTGAAAAGTTTGAGAATCACTGATCTAGAGCACACTCCAAAAATAAGCTCTCACAGCAGCAGGAGTTAACACGCAGGAGAGAGCACCCTATTACAGCACTAATGGGGCATTCATGTGGTTGAGGTTTTTGCGTAAATGAAGATAAACCCAGCTACATGACATAAAACAACGAATATGAGACAAGAGGCCAACGTTTCAGCTTTAATTTTTAGGAGCTTAACTTTACCTGTAATTCTGATGCACAACCTAGAAGACAGCAACCAAAGGAGATCATGCAGCAAGATAATGAGCCAAATCAATGCACAGAACATTGATTTTGACCTGCTAAAAATGAGAGTGAAGAGAATAACAACAACAACAACAAAACTCTAAACTGAAAGAGGCAGCACTGAAAGCCTTTATAGGTCCTATATTGTGGTTTTGTCAGCCTTTTTAAAATAGCTTTTCAGGCTTTTTGAAAAAGTTTTGGACATCTTTGCTTTGGTATTTCTTGTTTTTAACTTAAAATAATGTATATGTACAAGTATCTTCCAGGTTGAACCCTAATGTTTTCAGTTTACAACAAAGACAATGGAATCACCCTTACTGTTCCAGGGGAGCGCATACCGTCGATATAACATTTTGACAAGATCTACACAACCTTAAAACAAGCAAGCAGCAGAGTAATCAAAAATATGTATCTCCACTGGTCTAAAAACCTTGGACTTCATGTTGTCTACTGAGTGCTGCTGAACGCCTCTTAGACATTAAAGGGGATAGATTCTGCAAAATTGACTTTTCTAAGCTTTCTCCCATATGAAAATGTTCCGTTATCACAAACATGCCTGGAGCTGTGTCTTGTTTTATTCACGCCTGTTTGAGTAATCTTCTATTCTCTGGCACGGCCTTTCTGAGGCCTCTGAAGGCTTGGTTCCATGAACCCCTGCCTACTCCAGGAAGCACTGCCCAATCAACAAGCCCTCTCATTCATTTATCCAAAAAACAGGGTACAGCTCTGTTTCCACTGTTCCTCAGAGACACTTTTCATTTAGTAGTGCAAAAAGTTGAAGTAAGTTTTTGTTTGATTTTTTTTCTGTTTCAGTTTAAAAGATGGCAGCACTCTCCACTCTCTTGCACTCTACTGCCCTCTGCTGGTTTCTTCATCTGCACCAATAGAGTACGTATTAAAAACGGTAAGCAGTAAGCTAAAAACATGCAGCAATAATCTGACAATACACCATGTTATCTAAGTTTAGGGAATTCTAATGACTGACATTTCTGTGCAGTTTAAATCTCTGCTAAGTCGATAAATTGAATATTTCTACTTTGATGTAAACATACTAAAAAGAGTGAGGGAAAGTGTTACCTAAATCGACAAACATTCAAAAGTGTGCTCCGGAGAGCTTTTTAACACCAAATACTTTCATTATGAGGTGGGCGGTGTTTTGGCAGCTCCCACTGTGCACTTTCACCAACAGTGTGGTCAGATGCTACAACATAATTCCACCCATTCAAAGAATGTATTAGAATTCTCAGCATTCTGACTGCCTACAATAGGTCAGAAGTTAAAAAAAGGTAATGCAGGATATTCATTTGTTATACAGTGCAGTAGAAAGTGGGCCTACTAGCAGCACATCTTGTGATTGCCAAACAGAAGAAGAAATATTGTTGCGCAGGCATTATCAGCATGGACGTTACATTGAGCCCCATTCATATGGGAAATACATATGGCAGAAGAATTCTGTGGAAGTCATAGTGACCATACATTTCACTCACAAAAGTTGGCTTTTATCCGCAACTCCGGTGTAGGTACAGAATCTACTCGGGTTGCAAAATTGGTTGCATGTTGATGCCGTCAGTGATATATAATACATTATATTAGTTGTGTTTTCTTTTTAAAGTACATGTTTATAAGTGCTTTAGTCTTTCATATTTATTTAGTAATGCCTTCTGAAATGTACACAGTAGTTTTAAGCAGCACAATGCCAAATACAATGAAGGAATAAGGAAATTAAATAAATACAAGATACTGTTGAGTATGGCCACTAAAGATCATACTTAATATAATTTTAATTTGGTTAGAAAATACTGCTTCTAGGGAATTTACAAAGGTTTTTTTTTTTTTTTTTTTTTGGGGGGGGGGCATTTGTTTTGTTTATTATTTATTATTTAAAGGGCCCATATTATGCTTTTTTTTCCTGTCTTTTAAATAAATTTAGGACACCTCTACACACAATAATTATTGAAAAAACCCTATTTAAAGAAACTCATCATTTGACTCTGTGAGAAATGCTCAGAGTAGGTCCCTGTTTCTTTAAGAGCCCTCCCTCCTCTAAAACCTTAACTGACAATCTCCCAGTCAAAAATATAATATATAATATATTCATACAAATAATAAATAGCTAAGAATATATATTTTTCTATTAAGTATTCATAACAAGTTTTGTCTGATCAAATTTGCTAAATCTGCTCGGCTTTGACGGTCAGATCTGCTCAGGTTGACTTTTCCATGTTAGCAAAGACAAACAGCCAATCACGGTGTTTGCTCGAAGTCACATCCAATCAGAATGTGTAATGTCATCATTCAGCGGCGCTAACCGAGCTGATTTTGCAACACAAGTAGATTCTGTGCCTACACCGGATGCAGCCCAAGTCAACAAAATAGTACAGTGCAACCATTAGACATTATTAAACCAGGTCAAAACAAGGACGTAAACAAGGTCTAAACAAGGACTAAATCAAGTCTAAATTAGGTCTAAACCAAGATCAAACCACGTCTAAACCTGGACTAAACTAGGGCTAAACATAGACTAAATAAGGTCTAAACTAAACTACTAACTAAATACTAAACTAGTCGCCCCCATAATGGACCTCAGTTTTTCTAAAATCCTGAGTATGGCCCTGAGTGCAACTAAGCCTAGTTGAAAAAGGGAAATCAGTCAGATAGAGGCAAAATCCCTTTACTTGGAACTCGTATTCTAAGTCCTGCCATGTTTTCTATGGGAGCCAATGCATATACCTTCCACCGATCACCATTTCACAGCTGATAAATGCCGTTTCAATTAATCACAGATATGTATAAACAAAACAATACTGGAACATTCATTTGCTAACTTGTTTGGTTGGTAGACTGCCAGACATAAGCTGAACTTACAGCCTCTCTAATTACTAGAGCTAAAGCACTGACTGTATAGAACCTTATGAAGAAAGAACCCCAAGGCTTACCTTTCAAGAAGAAATGAGTGAGTGATTGAATCATGCATATTTCATTAACACCAGCAGTAACACAGAGCTTAGTTAGTTCAAACCAATACAGCCAATAAAATCAAGCACTGGCAGCCAACCTACCCAGTTAACAAACATTCATAAGGGCTGCTGTAGAGTCAAATACAAGTCTGTGCAACACTGTGGCTTCTACATGGTCCATTATCGTCTCAACCTGGTGAACTCAGCACACAAAGCATATTTAAGGAGCTCTCCCTTCATCAAACAAGACAGGATGCTACAAAATGGATTCTCAGTTTGTCGCAAAGCAGGGCAGCAATGCCATACACTTAGCTCTTTATAGTGTGGCGTTACTCAAACTGTTCATTCTGATTATAACCACTTAAAATATCTGCTTTTCCAAGTATCATATTTGACTGACTAAAGTGAGCCTAAATTAGGATTGATCCAGGTCTAAACCCAAGATTAAAATGTGCTAAAATGTGAAAAGTCCTATACTTTTTTTTTTTTTTTTTTTTTTTTTTTTTTTTTTTTTTTTTTCAGGCTTTCTGCAATTGTTTTGCCTCCTTTGCCTTAGAATTTCAGGTTTTATACCTTAAGATGTATGTATATATATATATATATATATATATATATATATGGAAAACATTACGGAGAACACTTGGATTAGGTGTCTGTTGCCTTCTGCTGGCAACAGTGGGGAATGAACAAAGGACCAATTGGCTATTTAACACAGTTATTAGCAGCATGCTGCTCACAGATAGATAAATGAGCTGACTCCTTTGTGGTGACAACAATTTAAGCACTGAAATGATCAGAATAAGTCCGCTGATGGTGTATGGGCTTTACAAATTTGCAGGAGCAGTTCCTGGTTTCACGTGTACATAGAGTTGTGAGACCGAGCGTTTTCAGCTCTGGAGAAGGGCACCGCCTCAGCATACAGGATTACTCAAACATGTATGAATAAAACAAAATACTACTCCAGGTCTGTTTTTGAGGAGGAGACAACATTTTAACATGGTTAAAACTTAAAAAAGTCAATTTTGCAGAATAGGGGACTTTAAAGACTTTAACAAGGCTTAAACCAGGACTATACTGGGCCTACACCAGAACAAAACCAGGAATATACTCAGCTTAAACCAGGACAAGTAGAGAAGGACTAAAAAAAGGACAAAATCAGGATTTAACCCAGAAGTAAACTTGATCCACTTGACTCAGGTCTAAACTAGGACTAGGACTACACTTGGACTAAAACAGGACTAAACCACGACTAAATTAGGAGTAAACCAGAACAAATCTAGGACTAAAGCAGGACCATACAAGTCTGAATCAGGAATAAACCAGTTCTAAACAAGACAAAAATTAGGAGCAAATCAGGAAAACCTAGGACTAAACAAGGACTAAACCAAGTCAAAATCAATACAATTTTGGACTAAAGCAGGAACAAAACAGGTCTAAACCACAACAAAACTAGGACAAGTTTATGACTAAACCAGGACAAATCAAGGACTGAACTTGGACTAAACCAGGTCTAACCAAGACTAAATTAGGAGTAAACCAGGACAAATCTGGTACTAAACCAGGACTAAACCAGGTCTATACCAGGAATAAACCAGGTCTAACCAGGACTAGCCCCAACTAAAGCAGGTCTAAACTAGAAATGAAATTGTGTTTAAATTGAAGTAGATAAAACTCATGTGCCACAAGAAGAAGCCCATGTACCACCAGTGGTACTTGCACCACAGATTGAGAACCACTGCTTTATACCACTGACAAACACTTCAAAATACAGACATCAAGCCTTTGCCAAAACAACATTACGTCAGCTTCCTTCAACATGGCACCGATGGAAAACACCACATGACGTTAATGCCCAGGAAGCAGCTTTCAATACAGTATCTGCCTCATCTAAGAAGCCCCCATTCTGTGACTATTTTAATGTCTATTTCTGCCTATGTAGCAGTCTCATGGAGTCTAAAGCCTGTCAGAGAAATGCTGCCTCACAGCTAGAGCCAGAGCCAACAGCGATCTATCAGCACGACAAGAAGCCACAAAAAGATGCATGGATAATTAGAGAGGCCATCACTACGCCTCTCTCAAAGCTCGAGCGGCGCAGTTTAATCTTAACACTTGTGCAGAGTTATTAATACGCCGCGTTGCCAGTGAAACGATGAAATGGACGCCGCGCTGAGAGGGGTTTTGTTTGGAGAAATGCATGGTCGGGGTCGAGCAGCCATGGCAGCCGCTATCATTAAACTCCGCAAACGAGCTTCGTCAATCACCAGAGAAGCCATGGCATTCCACCCAGAGCAAATGCACACACCCATACACACACACACACACACACACTGCACACAACACACTGCAGCATCCACAAGTAATCATGCAGAGTCTCAAGAAAAAAAAACATTACCTCAAGCTCAGATCTTGACAAAGTGCTTCAGTGAAAATTTAATGGCGCTTTTTGGCCGCGCTGTATTGCTCGTCTAAAGCATACAATGCAGTCTAGAAGTACATCTGATAGACACTTCAATTCAAAGCAAAAATAACATTATTCTCCCTGGCAAGAACCCACATAGAGAGTCCACACCAGTCTCAAGTTCGTTTTTATATTTTTTCTATTTGAAATGGACAAATAAGTCTTCTAATTTACATAAAGTTTTCTTTAAAATACAGCACTTTCAAAAGAAAAAAGAAAAGAAAACATATCCATTTTGCAGAGAGCATTGTTGATAAAATAGTCGAGTGCAAAGGCACTTTCTGGATTTCGTCGCTTGTCAGTTTGGAAAGATTTTCATTGAACACTCACCATTTACCTGTGGAGGGTTATATGTACAGGAATGTCAATCTGCCGCTCCTCTTCTACAAAGAACAATATCTCTGTTTTTTCACATGGAAAACAGAATACAGTTTTTTATGAAAAGCACAAAGCTTGTACACAGTCCTGCCCATTATAATACCTGCCGTTATCCAAGTCTGTTAGAATTTCTTTTTTTTTTTCTCAAAAATGAAGAAATAATTTATACCTTCCAGGAGAAAAATAGAACTGCATAATAATATAATTCTTATAATCCGTTTATACATCTGAAAGAAAATGGAAAAAGGAAAAAAGGTCCAGAAAAAGCAGTGGATTCACTTCAGTCATGGCCCATTGAACACAGATAGATAAGACAGATATATAGAGCTATGATTACAGTAACGCTGGGATTATTGGAGCGCGGCACAGGACCTGGAGGATGGGACAGTGGTGAGGAGGAGGGGGGGCTATCTTACAGTTGGCTCATTGCAGTCTGTTTCTCCAGGACTTCCAGGTAGTCCGGCTCGGTTTTTAGTTTTCCAGGCAGGAGCAGCGGGTGCTCGTTGTTCTTTGTGGAAGCGTGCTCAGCCCCATAGTACTTCCTGGGGGTCCCGTACAGCACAGTTTTGTTCAAGCGGTCCTGGTTGGGGAGGTGTCTCCGCGCCGTAGCCGCCTCGTAGGGGGGCACAATACAAGGTCTCTTGGGTAAAGTGCAAAAGTTGTATGTGAATGGGGGGGCGCCTGCAGCTGTGGGGAGTTCCTTGTGTGGCCTTTCTGCTAAGTTTTGATATAACACTTCAGGGGGCTCTGGGGAGGTCAAAGTGCACGTCGTGGGGGATTTATCCATAAAATCCAGCGTGCTGATAGTATATGCCCCTGGACTGCGTGTTACTACATCCTCCTTCTTTGCATCCAGGGGCCTAAAACTGAGCTCTTTCAGGTTGCGGTAAAATGCCACCTGCTCACCGTCCTTTTGCATGTAAATGGGATTTTGGCACATGGAGCCCACCGGAGGGGGTATGTAGTTAT
Source organism: Bostrychus sinensis (assembly GCA_020698575.1). Taxonomy (NCBI): domain Eukaryota; kingdom Metazoa; phylum Chordata; class Actinopteri; order Gobiiformes; family Eleotridae; genus Bostrychus; species Bostrychus sinensis. The sequence continues at coordinate 35,723,799 of CM036248.1, forward strand.
AAACATGGCTTTCGGAGGACTTATCCGGGGTGGGTTCTGGGTTGTAAGAGCCGTATTGCACCTGGAAAGAATTGAGATCTAAATTGTTGGCGCCATTTGGGACGTGCTCCACACCTTTGCGCCGTTTTAGGACAAACACAAAGAGACCAGCCCCAAAGCAAACTGAGAGGATGAAAACTACTAGCAGCCCCAAGATCAGGACTGACAGAGGGACCTCGGGATGTAACTCTGGGGTGTGGAATCCGGACTCTGTGGGGCTGACGGAGCTGAAAGAAGAGGAAGCAGAGGGAGAAGAGGAGGGGGCAGAGGATGAGGAGGACAAAGCAGGGGTGGTGGGCTCAGTGCCGGGGCTGATTAGAGTGGGGGCTCTAGTGGGGGTGGCGTGCTGGGGAGTGGGCAGCTCACTAGGCTCAGTGCAAATAGCCTCATTACGGAGAGAGCGCAAAAGGCGCCCAGCGTGCTTGGATGGCGAGTCACAGGTTATTTCGTTGACAACCACGCTAGTGCTGGACAGCTCCATCCAATTTTTCAGGGCCACGATGTCACACGTGCAGTCCCAAGGGTTCTCCTGCAGGTCGATCTGGATGAATGCCGACAGTTGATCCAATACTCCTTTTACGGGCAAATATGAAAAGTGGTTATTTCGCAAATTCAGCCGGGTCAGCATAGTGCCCCCGAAAACATTGTCAGGGAGGGATCTTAGCAAGTTATTGTTGAGAAACAGCAGCTGCAGGTTGTGCAAAGAGTTAAAAGTCTGCGGTAAAATATCTTTGATGATGTTATATTCCAAATATAGGTACTGCAGGGACTGAAGCCCAGCAAACAGAGACTGTGAAAGAGACTCAATGTAATTCCCATTTAAATAAAGACGTCTGAGGTTGGTCAAATTCTCAAAAGCACCTTCCTGGATGACGGCAATCCGATTGTTTCCAAGATGCAACAGTTCCAGAGAGCTATACTCCGCCATGTCTGTTCTGTAGATGACTTGCAAGTAGTTGCCGGTCAGGTGCAGTTTTTTGGGGTAGGAGGGCTTAGGGTTGAGCTCGCTAATGTTATGTAACTTCCGCTCTTGGCAGTTGATGTTGAGGCCGCTGTCAGGGTTTGGAGACGTGCACACACAAACACTGGGGCAGAGCATGGGCACCGGGGAGCGCGTCTGGTACACCATGATGGGCCCAAAGACGTGTTTGTCCTTGAAGCGAGGGGTGGGCCTGTTGTAGCGCATTTTAGGAGGACGGGAGGCTTTGGGGGCACGGGTGGGGGTGACCAGGCCAGGGTGATAGGTGGGGGGAAGGGCGCCTTGGAAGTGTGAGTCAGAGGGGGGGTGTGCGCGCTCCCCGGCATTCCTCCGCGGACATAAATCCTGTTTGATGAGCTGCGTGATGTCTTTGCCGTGCAGCCTGAAAGGAGTCTCGCACACTATGTCCCCAACAAAAACTGAGATGGTGTCCAGCCATGACTTGAGTGGGATTAAGTCGCAAGTGCAGTTCCAAGGGTTCTCCTCCAGCTGGATCTCCATGATGCCCCCGATGTGCTCCAAAACCCCTGCGAAGGGCAGCATCTTGAGCCGGTTGCCTCGTAAATCCAAGTGGGTGAGGAGCACAAAGCGGAAGATGTTGGGCGGCAGGGACAGCAGCAAGTTGTCATTGAGGATCAGCACTTTGAGCTTATTCAGCTTACTGAAGGCGCCCGGCTCGATGGTGCTGATATAATTATAGTCAGCCTGTAAATACTCCAGACTCTCCAGCCCTGCAAACGTGTCCTCCTTAATCACCTCTAGGTTGTTGTTGTTCAAGTGTAGGCGCTTGAGAAAACGCAGCCCGTTAAACGCACCAGTCCGGATCTCCTGCAAGCCATTATTCCCTAGATGCAGGGAGCTGACATTACCGTAACTGACAAATTCATTGGCGTTGAGCCGTGACAGGAAGTTCCCATTTAGGAAAAGCTGGGAGACTTTATTCGGCGGCGCCTGGAACTGATTGACAGTTGTAAATCCTTTATTTTCACAATTGATGTTGAGGATGTTCTCGCGCTCCTCGCATGCGCAGCGGCTCTTGCAGATGTCTTTGGAGAGGGAAGTTTTGCGGCTCTCCGCTTCGGTCGGCGACAGGCTGGTGACCGTGAGGACGCTCAGCAACACGACGCCGCTCAGCATTTTTACAGCCCGAGAAGGTCGCCGACATATAGATCCCGCATTTAACTTTGCAGCCAGAGCCGTGCGTCGAAGGGGATGATGGAGAGAGGGGGGAAGGAGGCAGACGCTCTCATACTAACGCACTCACACACAAGCAAGCACACAGGAGCAGAGAACTAGATTTCTATCTGGTGAGAACACAGCACTCTCCATTGAAGTCCAAAAAATATAAATCCTTTAAAAAAAATCAACCTTCCGCAAAATAAAAGAGGATTCTGCGATCTGTATAGACTTGGCACATTGTCAGAGGCAGAAAGAAGTGAGGTGGACTTCTTCTGCTGCTGCAACCTCCTTTTTTTTTCCTGCACAGCTCACACAGAATCAGCCAAATATCCACCCAGAGACATGCAGCAACAAACGCCGCCTCTGTGCTCCGGCTCGCACCAACTGCACCTCATTTTAGTCCCGGCACTTTTTGCAGCAATCCAGAGAGAAGTGGCTCCATGGCGCACGCTTGCTCCGTAAGTCCATTTGTCGACCAAAAAAAGACAACAAAAAAACACGAGGGATAATAGAGAGGAGGGGAGTGCGCCAGAGAAAGAACGGTGTTGTATTCCCAGAGCTGAGGCATAACTCCAGCCTGTCGGTCCTCCTCCGCTGCGCGCTCTGAGGCAGCACCGAGCGTCTGCTGCTGCTGCCTCTCCGCTCGGCTCACTCTGTGTGTGTCTGTGTGTGTGTGCGAGAGGGAGAGAGAGAGAAAGAGAGAGAGAGAGAGAGAGAGAGAGGGAGGGAGGGAGCTAGAGAGAGAGAGAGAGATACTGGGGGCTCTGACGTCACCAACAGTTCACACACACATCCACAGCATTAGAAATCATTACTTTTGAGTATTACCATATAAAAATCTGCCTTATAAAACATACAGAAGTTTTGTGTGTTTTTAGTTTTTTTATTAATGTGTTGTACAATTACTAATAAGTAATATAAGTGCAATGTAAGTGCAATAATATGTCTATTATTGCAGCTGCTTTCACTATTTATTACTAGGACAACTATTAATAGTGATAGCTGTAAGTACACAAAATGTCCCTGTGAGTACATTACACATATGTTACAGTTTGTTACAGCATGTTACATTGTAGTTACACTGTATTGTGTGTAGTGTAGAATAAAGTGTTGCCAGTACTTCTATTGCTACTAGCAGTACTACAAAAAACACTAACCCTTTAAAATAACTCACACTATTAAGCATTAATTACACATTACTTAAGGATTAGTAACCAGTTATTGTCTATTTACAAAGCATTAATTAAACATTTGATAAAAATAAAGTTGTTACACCACTGAGTGAAAAACATTGTTATTAATGTTTATTAATAAGCTCAGTGGAAAATTATAAACATCAGTGGTAGTCTATATACAGTTTATTTATTAAATTATTGTTAGTTACATATTTATGAATGCTTTATTACTGCTTAATGGTTGCTAGTTATGTTACCTGAATATTATTACTATTATTATTATTATTATTATTGTTGTTGTTGTTGTTGTTGTTGTTGTTGTTGTTGTTGCTTTTGTTATTATTTCTATTGCTGTTGTTGTTATAATTATATTATTATTATTATTAGGCAAGGCATTATTATTATACTCATTTTCTACTACTATACTACCTTTTATTTTGTAAATGAGAAATGAGCAATAGTGACAGTACTAGCTCCGATTCTGTCATCAATGTTTTATTATTATTATTATTATTATTATTATTATTATTATTATTATTATTATTATTATTATTGATGTTGTTGTTGTTAAAAAATTATAAACATGAATCTATATTTTATTTAAATTCATTTAAAATTGTATTCAACATGCCACACAGCATATACTATATCTGTGGTCAGTCTATGGGCAAGCGTGATAGTGAATAAAAGTTACCATGGCTATATATAGCATGTACTATATCATGCTTTACAACGCCCATAACTGCCAGCACTGACATGTATAAAATTCTCTTCTCAAGAGCAGTAGTACAGTATATTTTAACTGCAGTGTGCTCTTATAGCTGCAGCAGTGCTCATTCCCCGTGTGTCCACTAGGAGGCAGATAAAGCCTCCTTTCAGACTGCCTCCCTCCGTCTTCACCCTGTTATCAGCTCATCAGTTATTTGTCCCAGTCACACTCCTAATCAAACACGTGTCGTATTAGCGCAGAGCGTGAGTGATTACATTACAGAGAGTTACATGTGTGATGCAGTCAGTGGGAGGGCTCCGCTTAAGTACTGAGATTTGTCATGTTGTAAAGGGAGAACATGATGAGGAAAGCACGCACAAGAGACAAAAAAGAGTGTGGTATAATATTAGGTGATAATTGTTACATGCATGTGAGAAAAGCCGCTATATATCACTAGACACATTTTTATTAAGAGCTTTTGTATAAGGAACAGTGAAAATATATAACAAAATAGAGTTTTTATAGAGCTGGATCAGATCAAAAACACTAAAGTCTTAAGCCTTGTTTCCACTGGAATGGATCATGATGTAATGCAGACTTTCCTTATGCGTTGTACTTTCTTACTTTGGTGCCTCAACATTCACTGTTTTAATTGTATATGCTTGCAAAAAAAAAAAAAAAAAAAAAAAAAATACAAGCATAATTTGTGACATTGAAATAATAAGTATCCCAACCCAAGACGTTTCAAATTTAATAGCGGTTAAAATGGCCTAGTACATAATAATAATAATAATAATAATAATAATAATACTTTATGGGGGCTCTATTACACTAATGCTCAAACTTTGTGAACTTTCTACCTTGTAACTGTTGTTTCTTTCTCAAAGACACATCCGGAGTAGTATTTAGTTTTATTCACACATGTTTGAGTAATCCTGTGCTGAGGGGCTGCCCTTCTTAGGAGAAGAAAATACTTGGGTTTGCCATATCTAAAATGATTTCAAAAAGCTAGAATATGTAATGGTAAAGTAAAAGTAAAAGTAAAGTAAGTCAATTTTACTTGTGTAATGTTTTGTGGGAGCCTTTACTTCTACTAAAGTAATAACATTTTAAAGTATACTAGTAATCTTTTATTTAGGTTTACAGATGAGTAAATGGTCGGTGAGGCGGCACAGTGGCACTTGCCTCACAGCAAGAAGGTCCCGGTTCAGTTTGAAGTTTGCATGCTCCCCCTGTGTCTGGATGGGTTTCCTCTGGGTACTTCAGTTTCCTCCACCAACCTAAAACACGCAGAGTAGGCTAACCCTCCAGCTAGGTACTCCTGAGCAGGATCCTGGCTCGAGATCTGAAGAGTCTCCGGTTGCTGCACTGTGATCACCCACTGGTCCTGATAGGTTGCCCCAGCAGCACTGAGAGACAATAAAGACTACCTTAAAGGGCTATATTATGCAAACTTTTCCTCTCTTTCTCCCATGTTCTAATGTTGTTCCCGCAACAAAAATATACTTGAGTTTTGTTCACGCCTTTGTTCATGCCTGTTTAAGTTTAAGTAGTCATCTATTCTCTGCTGCTGAGTTTCCGAGGCCTCAAAATGCTTGGTTCCACAAACCTCTGCGTGAACCCCTATCCACTCCAGGAAGCACTCAACAATCAACAAGCCCTCTACAGTAAAATGGCATCATACCAAAAGTTTAAAGAAGTCAAAAGCTCTTTTTCTATTATTCAGTTCAAAATAGCTCTGCACCCTGTTGGTTGTCTTTGCCTGTTTCTTTATGGCACCAGTAGAGAGTACTTAATAAAAACAGTCTCTTTTAGTCAGATAATGTTTTTTAAAGGTTGTAAAACTGGCAATGCTGCTCTAGATGTGACCAAGATTTAACCTACCTGAAGGCAGTGGCAGAAGCAGACCTGATGGTGAGGAGAACTTTGTCCATCAGCGTCCACTAACTCCATCCTGGTGACTCCACTTGGCCCCAATCACATTCGTCTTTTGTCCCATTTATCATCAGGATTTTTTCTAATATAGTCTGGCTCTAAATGAACTGTCCGGTGACGTTAAGCTCTTAGTTCTTTATGGATGATTGAAAATGATGGCCCCCGCAGTGCTCAGGAGTGATGGATGGAGCTTCATGAAGGCTCCAGATTCCCAGATGGATCCAGGTGAGTCTCCACTGTCACGGCTCTGCCACACAACACATTTGTCAAGTCAATCAGTGGCCGCCCCAGACGCCAGTGTGGAGATACTCACTCAGGCGGAGATGGAGCCAAGTCTTTCAGAAAAAGGGTTCAGGTCATTTTAAGCCTTGTGTTCCTTTTGAACAAAACATAGTCTGCCAAAACTACATTTGATGGTCAGTAATCCACTGCATGAATATGAAATTCCTCTCTGTGGTATTGGCTTCTCTTAGAGCAAATCCAAAAAAATTACAGGTTTTAAAAATCTTGGCCCAGTACTTAAATAGGGGTGCATATCTATGTTCCCCAGTTTCTGTAGCCTGACCAGCCAGAAAAACTCTTTCCTATTCTATACAAAGAAGTTAGTCTGATACTGCTTAAATTTAGTTTCTATGGGCTGAACAATCACAGAAGGAGTAAACAATCAGAGAAATGAAGGGTGGGACATAAGCAGTGCACCACTGACCCAAACAAATGTAGCAGTTTGCTGTTTTTGCCCTAAAACACCAGAATATGGCATATTCTGAGCAGCTCTGGAATTATTTCTGAACAGGGAGAGTAGCAGAAGCCAGTCATATAAAGATGTAGATTGAAGTGGATTTGGATTTGTTTAAATGTGGTCATTACAACAGACGTCAATGGGACTTTACTGTTGTTAAAATGGAAACAGGATGAAGACAAAAATCCCACAGAGGACTGAAAAACAACCAGGACTTTGGCAGAACCAACAGGTGATGAAGGAAAGCACTAAACGCCGTTAATCAGGTCAGAGAAGTTTTTAAATTAGCTCATTAGCCAGCGCTACTTTGGTTAGCTTCCGCATTTGTAAGACACGGTGCAGATAAGCGGCTGTGATAGGCCAGTTCCAAATAGACCGGAGAGAAACCAGACTGCCCTGCTTTCGAAAAGAAAGTAGGAGATGCTGGCTCACCAGACTACAGTTTCTATGGACTGGGGGAACATAGGTACCTGCACATTTGTTAAAGTACCTATGTCTCCCAGTACCTATGTTCTTCGGTTCATAGAATCCAGGGAAGATAAGTACTGGAGAACCATACTTGCACACCTGCAGCCCTAACCCTGGGTAACAAGGTACTGGGGAACATAGGTTTAACCCTCTAAATTCTTTGACCGCCAATCGCGGAACGTTGCGTCATCTGTGACATCACGCTTCACCACCAATAACAGGGACTTCTGGTTTACGTGTTTTCATTGGTACTAAATACAGGGAGTTGTTGTGCACTTTGTACAGTACTAGCTACATAAAAATCAAGCAAAGAAGAAGCTTCTGACAACAGAAAAGAATGCAACATTTCACACGTATGGACTTCACGGGACAACCCAGGAGCAGGAGCAGACAGGACGTGGTCTGAGCTTGAGTTAGTGAGCCAAAAATATGACCCCCCAAAAGGATTTCAGGTAAGGAAGCCCCAGACTTTCAACATTTCAAACAAAGAAAACGACAAAAACTGGGCCAGAACTCGGGGAGGATGAGGAGGAAGACCACAGGCAGTGCCCCCAGCAGGACAGCAGCACCAACAGGCTAAAGCTCATTTATACTGTTGTCATGTTTGTCAGTTTGTAATAGTGTGATGCAGCTGATAACTTTATTTAATTGACCAGAAAGCTGACAACACAGCACCTGCTCTCATAATGTAAGGCAAAAAAAAGTGTGTCCAAGAAAAAAAAAGTATTCTCACTGTTATTTATTAATACATTTTAAAAAATATTACCTAAATATACATTTTAAATGTCTAAAAAATAATTATAAATAACTATAACAGTTTTACAAAAATGTATTTTCTCAGCTTTTTGTCTGAAAATGTACATTTTTGGTGAAAACTACCATCCTTCATCTGTTAATAAAAATATAAATAAATAATTACATGAATGAATAAATAAATAAATAAATAAATAATTTATGTACTCAGAATAAAATGCTTTTAAAAATGTCTTTTAGTATTTAAACTTTAATTAAAACTATGGCACAACATTTTCTGTGGGACAACAAAGATTGTTGAAAATGACCAAAAACGCTGGCACTTGCTGACAACTTTTTTGAGAAAATGCTGGCTTAAAAAGAGTTAAATAGGGATCAAGACTGAACCACAGACTTAACCTGGGTCTAAACCTGACCTAAATGAAGAATAAATGCTGTCCTGCCTCTTACTAAACTATGTTTTAACAGATGTGGAACTGGTGAACGGTCACACTGTATGAACGGTGTAAACAGAGAAATTAATTTACATGACACCAAATCATGATAAAGTTGTCTGAAAGAACTTTCCAGTTAGAACAGGCCTTGGCCTTACTAAACTTAGTCAAAGGGGCAAGTAGTTGTTGTGTCTGTTCTGAGGCCTAAAAACACTCGGTTGCATAAACCTACACCTCTCCCACAAACCCCGCCCACTTCAGGAAGCACTGACCAATCAACAAGCCCTCTACATCCAATCTGCTCTCATTCATTTATCCACTAAACGATGTACAACTCTGTTTCCACTGATTCCTCACAGACATTTTTCATTTAATTTTTTTACAAAGTTTAAGTGAAGTTCCTTTTATTCTTTATAAATTATGTTCAACAGTCCACTGGCTGTTTCTTTATGCCACCAGTAGCATACTTATTAAAAACATTCTCTTTTAGTCACATAATGTTTTTAAAGGTTGTAAAATGTGCTGCTGTTCTAGAGGTGACCAAGACTGGTTTACAAATATAAATAAAAGTAGTTTGTTTTAACAGGAGACACCTTGGGCAGACCCTGGCTCTGGGTGGGTGGTTGTTTGCTTTGGATACAAGAGTTCAAACATGAGAGGAAAATGTTGTGAGTGGTTTTACTGAAGGAAAACTGGACAAAGTGGGGTCAGCCATTCAATTGCCAAAACTGACTTACAAGTACGTGCACCATAACAGAAAAGGTGAAGCAGAAACCAACTGCAGTGCATATACAGAGCACAGGAGGGGGAACTCTTATCCTGTATCCATTATACTGTCTTTCTGATAGTTGGGAGAGGGTCCAGAGCATAAAGCAGTGTTTCCCAACCAGGGGTACACAAACATAAATGTATTTTTAAAAGTATTAATAAACGCTGATGAATAAAGTTTCAGTAAAGACAAGTCCCACCAAATCGCACAAGTTGTCCCACTTTTTGTAATTTTTGAGGTGGTCGCCCTAGGTACTCATTGTATGAAGGGGGGTACATGAGACAAAAAAAGTTGACAACCACTGGCATAAAGGTTTACAAAATGATAAAACACAGTAGTGCATTTTAGCAGTGGTATGTTCCCCTGTCTGCCAGACTGGCCAGATGAAGGCATAGATGGCTGTGGTGTTGCTGTAGTACCATGTTTGTTGGAGTGAGATGCTTGCTGGTACCACTGCAGTTTCCATTTGTCTTTGTTAGAAATTGACACCCTGCAGTAATATGGCCTCTGATTGGTTGCAGATTGGGGAAGGTCCAACAGTCTGCCTTTTTGTGCTGGTTCTCTGTGTAAGCAGATGTAGCCTGCAGTGGAATACGCCTCATAGTAACCTCAAAGTTTCCTTGTAGATGTATAGACTGTTGTTCAAAACAAAGCAGACCCACTTGTACTGTATGTAGGCACTTGTCCAGTCATCAGTGCAGTTATTTTTTTCTTGTCAATATTCATAAGAAAAAAACAGCTAGTGAGTGTTATTGTCATCCAAACTAGGGCTGAAATCATTCATCGAGTTCCTTCGGGTGAAAGGTTTTGATGAACATTCTTTGCCTCAAAGCTTTGTTTAATCTGCCCCTAACTTCAGAACAGATTAAATACTTTTTACTGATTACTTTTAAAGCTCGTTTAGTTCTGGCACCCAGCTATATTACAGAGTTGCTGACACCCTACGAGCCTCCCCGCAGCCTTAGATCCTTGGGCAGGTCCCTTTTAGCTGTTCCAGGGTCGAGACTCAAGACAAAAGGTGACCGAGCTTTTTCGGTCCGAGCCCCTCGACTCTGGAACGGCCTGCCTGAGAAGATAAGGCTGGCACCATCAGTGTCATCTTTTAAATCACTTCTTAAAACGCACTTTTATCGGCTGGCATTTTTATAACCTATTTATTTATTTATTTATTTTACTATGACTTTTTTATTGTCTTACTTCTGTCTGGCTAAATGTATTCTTGCATGTGTCTTTTCTTTGTTGATTTTATTGCCTTACATTGCTGTGTGCTGTTCAGCACTTTGTAAACCTTGATTTTTAAAAGTGCTATATAAATAAAGATTTATTATTATTATTATTATTACTTTCTGGAGACTCTACAGCCTCTAAAACTTTAATAATCAGAGAATGGAGTCATATTACCCAAACTTTGGGATGTGTGTTTGTTTAGAGAGGTGTGGTTTGCAGTGCTAACTATACACTTTAGTCCAAAAAGGTTCATTTGGTTTTCCACAAGTTTCCTTTTAACAGTGTTGTGTTTTCATACTTAAACATGTTTTAACTGCTCTTGTCCTGCAGTTTTCCACAGCAGAGTTTTGTGATGTTGCTGTGACGTGTCATTTCAGCTGATTTAAACCATTTTGGGCACTGTCTTCGTACCTGAAGCTGTAGGACGACAGCGCCATCTGCAGTCTGACTTCTTTAGAACAGTAAACTTGTCTTAGTCCCAGTGACGATGCTTGTCATCCTCTGTCCCAATTATTTTACCTGGGATTCTGTTCTGAAGAAGTCAGACTGCACATGGTGCTGAAGAAACCTGTTTAAATCATGACATGTCATATCAACATCATTTGACTCTTCTTATAATAATAATGCATTAGTCTTAAATATGCTTTTCAAAGTCACTTTACAATTTGGTGCCTGTGTGACAAAGGCGCGGCTGACACATTCACACAGGCAAGGTGGGTGAAGTGTCTTGCCTAAGGACACAACGACAGTATTGAATGCCGGCAGCGGGGCTCAAACCACTGACTGATCTATTGCTGTCTCTGAGGAAGACTGCGGGAAGTGAGCAGTAGAAACATGTCATGATATGAAAACACCACACTGGTCTGTTAAAAGGAATGATGCACATTAGCCATGTGCGCAATCGTTTAATGTTTTTTAACAAGACTTTTGTTATGTGTACTGCATAAATGATAACAGACCTGGTCTGTAGAAGCAGAGAGGATTAAATTTATTTACTGTGAGGTAATGAATTCTGCTGCTGTCTTGGTATTGTTTCTGTATGCATGTAGCATGTAAATATACTGAATATACAATATTCTGCAAGGAAATAATAAAACCAACATTTAAATTGCTTTTTGCAATCCAATGCATTCAGAATGCATTAAAATGTGATATATAACTATATGCAGTGCACCAAGAGTATGTCTTATTCCATTATTCCATTAATTCAACGAAAGAATCAATAGATTATTCATTTTTCTCAATAATGAATAGCTGCAGCTCAGTAGTTAAACTCAGGTAAAGTGTCTCAACTCAAAAAGTGTCCATCAAATGTGGCATATACCAAGGAGATGCTCTGTCCCCGCTGCTGTTCTGCATAGGTCTGAACCCCCTCAGCCAAATAATCACTAAAGGCCTCGATACACCAAGGCGACTCCCAGACTGCCACCGAAAAGACGGAGCGACAGCTCGTCTCTTCTCGTCTCCTCTCGTTCCTTCCAGTTTCCTCATGTCAGATGATCTTTTTCCCTCTTCATACACCGAAGCAGCAACTGACCTAAAGACCGTGTCTTGCGCATGCGCGTGATGTAATTACCCCCCCAAAGCGGCAGATGGCGCTAGCCAGTGAACAAAGATAAACGGAAGTGACACAATGTTTGCGGAGTACATAAGCATGTAGCGCGCCTTGGTCTGCCACTGTTCTCAGCTTGTTTGAACATTTGAGAAGCATGATAATGGCCGGTTTGGACATTGTTTTGTGTGGATTAGGTGCCGCTGCTCTGTTACTTGAAGAAGATAACTTTCCGCACGGAATTGCGAAGAATGCAAAAATGGTGACAGTATGCTGCCACAGCGGTTTTCACCTCTCGTCACTTCCGCTAAAATTCTCGTGAGCTGATTGGCGCGGCAGCTGTAGTGCTAGGCCTATCAGAGCGCTTCGTGCCAAAGACCAAAGACGCCGATTCAACAACAAGGCCAATCGGCAGAAAACTAGTCAGACGGCCTCCGTCCTGGAGCGATGGGGGCAGAGGGCGCATACAGATCAAAAGGACAGAAATGAGCGACGTGCAAGAACCGTTAAGACGACTTCAGATGGGCGATCGTTGGCTTGGTGTATGGAGGCCTTAAGACTGGCTATGGGTACCGACTCAGGAACAGGGCCACTATCAGTCACCTCCTCTACATGGATGATATCAAGCTGTACGCCAAGAGCGAGAGAGACACTGACTCACTGATCCACACAAACAGGATCTACAGCAATGACATCGGAATGCCATTCGGACTTGAGAAGTGTGGGCAGATGGTGACAAAGAGAGGGAAGGTAGTCCATACAGTAGGGGTCCCACTCCCAGACGGCAGAATAGCAGACATTAAGGACAGCTACAAGTACCTTGGAATCCAACAAGGAAATGGCAACCTGCAAAAGGCCACAAGAAAAGCAGCCACAGCCAAATATCTCCAACGAGTAAGGCAAGTCCTAAGGAGTCAGCTCAATGGCAAAAAAAAAAAAAAAAAAGGTTCGTGCAATCAACAGCTATGCCCTGTTGGTCATCAGATACCCTGCGGGAATAATAAGTTGGCCAAAGGAAGAGATTCAGACCACAGATGTGAAAACACGAAAGCTCCTAACCATGCATGGAGGGTTCCACCCCAAATCCAGCACCCTGAGACTGTACACTAAGCGCAAGGAAGGAGGCAGAGGACTGGTGAGTGTCAGAACCACTGTCCAGGATGAAACATCCAAGATCCTTGAATAAATCAGGAAGATGGCCTCAACAGACGAAGTGCTCAATGAATGTCTCAGTCAGTGGAAAACAGAGGACGAGGTGCTGGAGGAACCATCATGGGAGGAAAAGCCCCTACATGGGATGTACCATCGACAGATAACTGAAGTGGCTGACATCGAGAAATCCTACCAATGGCTAGAAAGGACTGGACTGAAGGACAGCACAGAGGCACTGATCATGGCTGCACAGGAGCAGGCCTTGAGCACCAGAGCAATAGAGGCCAAGATCTACCATACAAGACAAGACCCCGGGTGCAGACTGTGCAAAGAGGCCCCTGAGACAATCCAGCACATAACTGCAGGCTGTAAGATGCTGGCAGGGAAAGCATACATGGAGCGTCATAACCAAGTGGCTGGTATAGTGTACAGGAACATCTGTGCAGAGTACAGTCTGGAAGTCCCGAGGTCAAGATGGGAAACACCTCCAAAGGTGATAGAGAATGACCGAGCTAAGATCCTGTGGGACTTCCAGATCCAGACAGACAAAATGGTAGTGGCAAACCAACCGGACATTGTGGTGATGGACAAACAGCAGAGGAAAGCCGTTGTGGTTGACATCGCAATACCACTCAATTGTAACATCAGGAAAAAGGAACACGAGAAACTGGAGAAGTACCAAGGCCTCAAAGAAGAACTTGAGAAGGCCTGGAAGGTGAAGGCAACAGTGGTGCCTGTGGTCATCGGAGCACTCGGGGCAGTAACCCCCAAACTGGAAGAGTGGCTACAGCAGATCCCAGGAAAACCATCAGACATCTCAGTCCAGAAGAGCGCAGTCCTAGGAACAGCAAAGATACTGCGCAGGACCCTCAAGCTCCCAGGCCTCTGGTAGAGGACCCGAGCTTGGATGGATGAGACCGCCCACGGTTTCATATATATATATATATATATGAAGATAGCGCTAGCTAATTGAATAACTTCTCTAACGCCGTTTAGTGCTTTCCTTATTCTTCTGTTGGTTCTGCTGAACTCCGTGTTTTTGTTCAGTCCTCTGTGTATTTTTTTTTCATCTGGTTTCCATTTTAACAACAGTAAAGTCCCGTTGATGTCCGATGTAAAGACCACATTGAAAAAAAAAAAGATTTCTCTGCAGCTTTTTGTACAACTGGCTTCTGCTACTGTCCCCGTTTAGAAATAAGTACAGAGCTGCTCATAACATGCTGTATTCTGGTGTTTTATGAAAAAAAAACAAAAAAAAAAAACAGCAAGAATCCATGTTTTTTTTTTGGGTCAGCGGTGCACTGCTTACGTCCCGCCCTTCGTTTCTCTGATTGATTACTCCACCTGGTATTGTTCTGCCTCAGAAACTAAATGTTACTGACTAACTTCTTTGTATAGAATAGGAAAAGAGAGGCTAAGTTAACACATCACTAATGATGACTAAAGAGTAAAAAAATCACAGTATTTTGCAGTTTTGTTTTTTTATCTGTAGTGTACATGGTGACCCCACTCAGTAATCTATAAATGTAAAACAGGTTGGTAGGATGAGGGTTAAAGATTCTCTGTCACAAGATAATTTATCAACAAAAATAATACGTTTTTATTATTTGACTTATGATTTCCTCCAAAATTGCCCTGAAATTATACACCAACTCTTCAAAGGTGAGTTGACAGTCAACGCCTCAGATGGCCTATCTTCCTGACGGGGCAATCACTGTAACAGCAGGAAATGATTTTGAGATATTTCATAATGTTTTGCCGAATAAATGCTTTTTTTTTTTTTTTTTTTTTTTTTATTGTGCAGATGTTATTATCATTCTTCATTATGCGGTGATTGGCACGTCCAGACCATTTGCATTCGCAGGAGGGGAGTCAAATTATTCCTAATTCCTTCTGCATCATCACCCTTCATAACACTGCTTTTCATCAGTGACGGGAATAAAAGAGCAGCCTCACAATAAAACACAAACAGCATTTACAGAGCGCTTTAATTGCTTCAGCTTTGGAGAGAGAGATGCGCTTACTGAGGCTAAATGAAAGGAAATGGGAGGCAAAAAGATAGATTTGGTAAAGGGAATACAAGTATATAAATGACTGGTTCTCAAACGGTGGTACACAGCCTTCTTCTGGTGGTCTCTTGCAATTCTGATTTTGTTATTTAGAGCCAGTTTTATTCCTTGCTTAGTCCTGGTTTGGCCCTATTTTTTATGCACAGCCTTCTCATTGATTTGTGCTGGTTTAGATCTGCATTCATTCTGGTATAGTCCCTGTTTTGTCCTTATTTAGTAGGGAGACCATATTTTGGATTTCAGTAAGGAGGACACCAGGAGTGGGTGAGATCAAGAAACAATTTTAACTTTGTATGTTATGGCATTGCATTTTAACTCTCGCCTTTGGCAGCAGTAATAGTTTTTGTTGAACTTAGATGGACTTCTAAATCATTGGCACCTTTATTGGACACACATAGCCCAAGTGCCAGCTTCGTGCACATCTTGCATTCTGCCTTAAATGGGTTCAGGACGGAAACATTGATATTTTGTTTTGAGCAAGGCTTTAATGGACAAAAAGATTCTGATTTTCCATAATCAGCGATGATTTAAGTGAATTAAATATGTATATTAGCACCCTTTTTCAGGTCCTGACCCACCATTTGAGAACCACTTTTCTAAACCAACTTACACTTGCACTGAACAGAGTTTAAAATGGCAGGCTAAACAGTTAGATGCCACAACATGCATGGAACTGGAGTAACTGTGCACATTTATTAACCTAAATCTGACAGTCTCTCCAGGAATCAGCAGCACCAGGGATAAATACAACTGCTTTCCCCACTTTTACTGAACAGACGACAGCCCACATCTCTGTCCTCTGCTGGGACACACTGTGGAGTCAGTTTAGATCAGTTTCTGTTTGAGTTTAACTCCGAGGTCGCTTTTTTAATCTGCACACAGAGCTGGCCTGGCTTTGTTGGTGCCAACAGAATTACAGATGAGATTTCCTGTAATCTGATGCATTTTAGAGGGTCATATATGATCTTCAGCAGCTGCTACACTGTCCACACTGTGGTAAAAAAGGGACATATATTATGATTTTACTTCTCTTCAAGATTCAAGAAAAAACATTGTTTCTTACAATAACTCTTACATTTTAAACATGAGCTCCTGCTCTACACAGACTGGAGCATAGTTGGATTTAACTTTTGTTTTGTTTGTTTTTTTTTTTTTTTTTTTTTTATATATATTTTTACACATGCTCCTTATTACTTGAGTTGAAATCCTCCATTAGTGGTTCACCAGTGGACCCCCAGCTCTGCTCCGCCTCTGCAGTACAGGGTCACAGGGTCTTCAGTCTCATCACTCTGAACCAGGAGAGAGCCTCCAGAGAACACTACAGGCTACAAAAGCTTTTGTCAGGACATCAGGACTAATGTTTTATGTTGCTTTTATAATAATACAGCTAAATTATTGTGAGAAAGGCAGTAACACTCCTTTCATATCGCGTCTTTCATTCCTGCACGTATTATTTCATGAGCTGTTTATGATCACATCTCCTCAAGTAAGAGGTCGATTGTCGTCAAACAAAAAGTGATTTAAAGCTTGACAAGAGTAAAACACATCAATGGACTCAGAACTGTGACTAATGTCCATAATTCCTAGGTATGTACTGTTATCGATCAAGCTCATTAAGCCTTATTGCATGCTGATGCATGGGGCAGTGGCAACCCCCACCCCCCTCCCAGTCACTCTGCACCCTTTGCATTTGCCTTAATTGCCTATGTTTCGGCCCAGCTCTTTCTGCACACAACAAGTTGTACATGAGGCGCATGAGGGAGATGAAAGGAGACGAGCGCATTCCTTTTCTCTTAAAAACGTGTGACTCACAGCAGGATGAAGGGGGAAAGCATGTCAGGGCTCTGTAAAGTTGCAAAATGCTGTGAGGATATGGGAAGTGGCGCGTTACAGTCCAGGGAGAACGTACTGGGTGTACAACAAAGAACTGGTCTTTTGGTTTGAAAATTAAATTGGAAATTGGAAATACAGTTAATAATTTCTCTCTTTAAAGTGTAACTTAAATGTTCTTTCGGTGAAGGCTTTATTTTTATTTACACAGACTTAAAAATCCTCAATACTGGGGAGGCTCGACAGTATCATAATTTTTTTTCTCAACATGTTTCTTGCGACCATGTTGCATCCAAACGCCTGATGGTTCTGTGATCACGGCCCATAATCTTAGGAATTTCAGGAATACTGCATCCCTCTGAAAGACTTTATTGCGACTTTAGACTTTTCAGAGTCAGTTAAAGCTCTTATTTGTTCTTATCTTGCTTGAGGAATGGAAGATGCTTAATAACTTCTATACTCACCTGAGTACAGGGTGCATCATTACACAGACACACATTATCCACTTAGATACAATAAGCATTTTTTTTCCCTCTGTGTATTTAAAAACTGTGTTCTTTCTTCTGGATCTAAGAGTGTTTTTTTGGCCAAATTCCCCCCTCCAGTGTCTGGGATAGACTTTCCTGGAGAGGCTGAGGAGTGTGATCCTTCTTATTAAGAGGGGCCGATACCCCAGTCTGTCTGTCATTCTATTGCAATGCTACAGAGACAGTCAGCCAACACTGCACCACAACATCCAGAGACTTTAGATCTGGGCAGATTTAGAATCCAGTTAATAGTGGCAAAGTGGTTAGCACTGTCTACTCATAGCAAGAAGGTCTCAGGGTTGATTTCTGGACCGCATGGGGAATGTCTTTGTGGACTTTGCATGTTTCCTCTGGGTCCTCCAGTTTCCCTAAAAATGCACTTAATGCATAAAAGAATAATCCTCCAGCTAGGTACTCCTAATCAAGCTCTGGAGAAGGGTCCCCCAGGTGCTACGCTGCAGTCTCCCTCTGCTCTTGACAGGCTGCCCCAGTGGCACTGAAGGATGGGTCAAATGTGGAGACCCGATTTGCATTGTTGGGACAGTAATGTAATACAGTACTTTTCTTACCATAAGATCAGCAAGAGGAAAATGGTCATCCAAATAAGAGACCAGAGCATAGCATAGTATCTACAACAGTATCAATACTCCAAACAATCAACATTAGAGGCCTGAATAATTGTTTGTATTAAACAGACAAAATAGCAATCATGAAGAGTTCTGTCATCTAACATCCTACTGTACATCAGTGTTTCCCAACCAGGGGTACGGGGATCCCTAGGGGTACATGGGTACTTTCCAGGAGGTACATGGAATTATTTCATAATATATTTCCAAGATGAAAAAAAAAAGCTTTTGTTTCAAAGGCAAGTTATTAAAATTATTTTTAATAACTTTTTTCAGTACATTTTTTGAGCTTAAGATTATTATTTTTTAAGCTCATTTTGAAGATTAAAAAATTGTGAAATAATTGCAAGTTTATATTGTTATTTTATATTTTATTTTAAAGGCAGATAGATTATTACGTATCTATTTTTGAATTTGAGTTTCACCAAAAAATGCAAGAGAATTAGCATTTATAATAAATTAAATATAAAATGCACTAATAAACACAGCATGTATTAGTGTGAGGGTACTCATGATATGACAAAAAAAAGCCCAGAAGGTACACGAGTCAAAAAAAAAAGTTGGGAACCACTGCTGTACATAATCACCATCTTACATACAGTAAGTCCAGTGGTTGTCACACTTTTCACACCAAGCCCCACTTCAGATAATATTCAGTTTCCTGTTACTCCTCACTGCTCCTGACAGGTTGCCCCAGCAGCACTGAAGGATGCGCCAAATGCAGAAGACAAATTTTTCTATGGGGACAATAAAGAATACCTTATCTTAAACCTAAACCTAAATCTTAACCTTGAAATTAAAGCAGTTCTAAATAACAAGGAAAACAAGGACTAAACCATGACTAGACCAGGTCCACACAGGGACCAAACCTGGACTAAGTTAGGTCTATGCCAAACCCAGGACAAAGCAGTGGTGTACACTTCTGATTTAACCCCTAAACAAAATAAAACAGGAATAAAACTGACTCTTAAACTAAATCAGAACAGCAGAAGACTCTCAAGTACCACCAGAGGTCCCACTGTTTGAGAACCACTGTTTATTAGCCAGTGCTGCACCCACGCACGCCTGATATCTGTTTCTTCATCTGGCACTTACTTAAGAAGAGGTTTTTCCAAAGTGATAATGGTCTGTTTTATTTGCCTGAGTGAAGATTAGCTTTCACAGCCCCAGTCTGGCTCCGAGAATCAAATCTATTAGGACTCAGATGGGATTCCATGTGTCCAAACACGCCACATTAGTCTAGATCCACACTTAGTACATTTACCAAACCAACAGTGTTCATGCTCCGAAGACGCTGAGCCGTCCAGAATCCTCAAGGCTCGCCGCAGACAGGAGGCTGTGCTCATACACTTCACATCGTCAATTTATCAGCATTTGCTGAGAGTTGGGGGAGGGTGTCCAGGCATCGCTTATGTCCATCACACACCACATCTGTCCCAGCCGTCCATCACGTCCATGTTTATCTGAAGAGCCGAGCAGGTGTGCAGCTGTGATTATGGCGGGGAAGAAGGCATGGGGACTCATATATTACTGAGCTATAGATACATACCGTCGTCTCAGATTCAACGTGAAGGGCCCGTGAAGTGGTTGTGGGGCGAATACCTCTGCACACATCATACCTGCGACCATGGGCATATGAGTCTGAGCATGTCTGCGTTAGAGTATGATGGATTCAATCTTAAAAGAAAATGAGCTGTTAAATAAGAAATGCATGAACTTCGCTGCAAAAGAAAAAAAAAAGGAATTCAGTTTTTTTTATGCAGTTTGGTGTTGTTATTATATTGCTGGTGTAATATTAGTAGCAGAAGAAAATGAATGAATGAATATATTATGAACGAATGAAATGAATGTCTATATGAGGCAATTACTGCAGCAAAAAGCCTTGTGTGTGTGTAAATAGATTTGTCTGTAATAAGATGTGTGCATATAAAATATTGTGTGTGCATATTAAAATGTGTTTGTACATATTAAAATTTGTGTGTGTGTATTAAGATTTGTGTGTGTGCGTATTAAGATTTGTGTGTGCGTATTACAATTTGTGTGTGTGCAATATAATTTGTCTTTGCATAATACAATTTCTGTGTGCATAATACAATTTGTATTGTCTGTATTGCAATTTGTGCATGCGTAATAAGATTTGTGTGTGTGCAAAATTATCTCTGTAAATTCAAAAGTGCTAAAATGTGTTAAATCTTACGGACAAAGTTCTAATTACACATAAATCTTTTTGCTACAGTGTGTGTCGAAATAATATCCAAAGTCCTCATTATTGTTATTTTTAACACCAACATGTTTCTATGAAATTATAATTAGTTTCTCTCTTCCAGTCTATGTGAAATGTTTCAGACTGAAACTGCTTAAGTATTGTAATTGCTTAAGTATCTCAAGACACATCTAACACGCCCCCTTCATTTGCATTTTGGTGACAGAAATCAATCATTAAATAAGTGTAGGAATAAATAAAAGAGAGAAAAAATAAATAATAAAATGAAGCAAAAATAAATTAAAGCATAAATGTAGAAATAAATACTGAAAGGGGATAATTATAGGCCTTTATTTATTTTAACCAAAACTTAAATCTTAATTTAAAAATTTTGCATTTCTTGTCCTGTTTTAATAATTATTAGTCAATGAGAGCATTTATTTATGAATTTACTGATTTGGTAGTTTTGGTCTTCCATACATATGTGTCCCAAATGTAAAGGGTTGCAACTAGGGTGACCACCTGTCCCACTCTTGGTTGTACTGCACAGCCATTTAGGCATCTGTCCCACCGTCCACCTTATTAGGAAGATGTCCCACTTTTTCCTTGGTGCTCAGTGGATCTTATAAAAAGTGAGATTCAAGTTAAAAACAACATGGTAAGACCAGTATTCATTCTGTAAAATGTAGAATAAATATTTGTAGGTGTCCCATCTATATAGTTGGTGTGTTGCTATCCTATGTTTCAGGACATGCCTCTCCATGGAGCTGTGAGCTGTTGTGGGCCTTGATTGTTTTCAGAATATTACTACTCAGAGCTTTGAATTTTTTTCTGGTCCTTTTTATTTCATATGAATAAAGTCTTAGTAAAGACATTAGCTTACAAAATGTTGTTTTGGGGATAAAAACAGCACATTAAATGGTTTGTAGGCCCTAAACTGAAGCAACTTGTATCTTAGTAAGATGGTAAGTTAGAATTGTATATCAAAGCTTTTTATTTCTCGAGACTGTCCCTCTTTGTCCCACCAAATCGCAGAACTTGTCCCACTTTTTGTACTTTTTGAGGTGGTCACCCTAGTTGCAACTGGTTCAACGTGAGGCAGGGCATTCGTTCTAAAAACCTGCCAAAGCACCCAAGTGAATGATCGACTGGTGCTTTAGTGTCATAGACTTGAATGGTACTGCCCTCAGTCTCTCCAGTGGTGAGGTGGAGCAGTGAGTATTTAGTGACTGTTATTCAAATGACACTTGCTTTTCTGACACTGCATTTATCAATCACTGTGCAGGAATTAAACCGGGTATTTGCAAGGTGAACTCTGAACTGGGGCTCAGCCTGGTGACCTTGTGTAGTCCATGCAGTAATTACATGAGGTCAGAGTGGAGTCACAGAGTTTTGAGTGTAGGAGTGAACCACTGAGCAACAGCAGCACAATTATAAGACCACAGAGTAGAAATCTTCAGTACCTGGTGCATTGTCAGGGCAGCCAGGACAAACCCAGACCAGAGAGTTGTGCCAAAATGCCTGCTGCATCTATTAGTTTTTCATATTTCCTGAAACATGAGACCCATTTCTCTAAACCCTGAAATAAATTCTCTAAACCCTCAAATTTTCATAATTGAGGTCAAATAAACAAAACATCTTTTCAATCAAAAGCTCACACTGTTGTCATAATCTTGATTAATGTCACTGTAAAATTCACACAGAGAGCAAACATGCTGCACAGCAAAACACTAAACACCGTTCTGAAGTAGTCAAGCTCAGTAGAACTAAAATGGTTACTACAACAGATTTACTTTTTTTTTTAATTTAGAAAAAATATTTGTATACAGATTTTTTTCTGCAAAATTGAAGGCTTGCATTTGTAAATCAGTCGATCAGTGTGTCGAGTGTTTTGCAAAATGGAGAGTAACAACTTTGTATATGAATTGGTTTTAGGTTTTAGGTTTGGAGAAAGAAATGTAGATTTAGGCCAGATTTATCAAAGGCTGTTAAATGCTAAATTAATAAAATGCACTAAAGGTGGACCAAACCCTGGTGGATCTAAGGTTAGTGTTGAATGAACACAGCACAAATTTTGCTCGGATGACTAAATAAATGTGTAAATCATGGCGTTTTCACCAGGGTGCACAAAATACTAAATACAAAATATGTGCAAAAAATGCTATTGTTGCTATTTGATTTATTACGACTAAAAGTCTGTGTAAATTTAGGACACTGGAGGAGCAGCGGAGTGAGTGCCATTATTTTTTACATAGACACTGAAAATATGATGTAAAGCATTTAAAGTGCTCATGGCAGAGGGAACAAAGAGACAGACTTTACCTGCAATCCTTTAGTTTCTCTTATATTCCACTGAACTACAGGTGTCTTTAAAACTGGGCTTAAATGAGTTTGTACTTTTAAAGTTCTCAAAGTGGAAACTGAGGAGTCTTTAAACACATAATGGCAGTTAGTCCATTTGTCTCCCTATTGTGCACTGAGACGTACGTGTTCTGACACACCTCTAATAGCTTCTAGAGGAAACACAAAAATCTCTTCTTTTTTGTCTTTCCTTGATACAGTGCGGGTTGCTGTTGAAACTGTAGCATGTTTCTCTATCAAGTCTCACTGAGTCTAACTCATTTGCTGCAGCTGATTGACAGGCTGGACCAGAGCAAAGCACTGCGGGCACTTGCTGACACACGCTAAATTCAAATTTACATAGCAGATTTGCAGCAGACATTTTTTGCAGTTTCTCATAGTAAGTCACATGCAACACACTCACAAATAGCAGGCGCTATTTTTAATCTGCACTCACAATTTAGCACCCGTCTAGTAAATCTGGCCCTTGGTGTTTTGGTGTCTATGAATACCTTCAGCAAGTTTTTGTCAAAGCAAAACTATGGAACTTTATGCAAACTGACACAGTATTGCTTCATCATATTGCTACAAATTTTTCTTTCTTTTTTTTTTTTTTTTTTTGTGATGAAAATTTAGGGTTGTCTGTCAGAACTCCAACTTCCTCCTACTGTCCAAAGAGCGTTTTTGGTCATTGTCAACAATCTTTGCTGTCCCACAGAAAATGTTGTGCTATAATTTTAGTTATAAGTTAGATATCAAAATTTAAGTTATTATTATTATTATTATTTTTAATGGTAGTTTTGCCAAATAATGGACAAAATGCATTTTTGTAAAACATGTTTTTTTGTAAAAGTTATTTTTAAGTAATTTTTAGTCATTTAAGACTTAGGTATAGCACTTTAATATTCAATGCCTGTAACTGGCAGTGAAGTTGCAGCATGATGCACCATCAGAAAGGAGTTAATGTGAATTTCACATAGTGAATGAATGTGAGAGAGTCATTGTCATTGTCTGCACTGCAATTGTTCATAATTTAAAATGGGCTTCAAAAAGCTTCAAAAACTCAAGGGAACAGGATCCCTCCAGATTTTTGAGTTTTGGGGCCAACTCAAAATCTCAAGTTTTAACAACTAAATTTAAAAGTTCAATTTTAAATTTTACTCACTGTCATTATTTTTTTAACAGCCAACTTACTATCCATTGTTCAGAAAAAGTATTATTCTTTTGTTAAATTTAGTATATTTAGTTTTTATTATTAATAATAATAATTTTCTTTTCTTTTCTGAACAATGGATAGTAAGTTGTTTATAAGATGAATTAAACAGGTCATTACTATAGACTATAGAGTAAAACTTTAAAAATAAGTTTTTAGACATCATATTCTAATTAAACAAATATATATATATATATATATATATATATATATATATATATATATATATATATATATATATATATATATATGTTATTATAAGTATTAGTTGTTGAAAACTTGAGATTTTGCATTGGCCCCAAAACTCAAAAACCTTGAGGAATCCTGCTGCCTTGACTTTTCACAACTTTTTTTTTTTTTTTTTTTACAGTGTACATATCTGCTACGAGCCTTTAAAATCCCAACATTATGTTTAAAATTGTGAAAGAATATTTTATGAACGTATGTGGTACTTTGGTTTTGAGTATTGGTAGCAAAAAATAGTTATCTCACTTGGAATGCTTTCCCAAACTCTAAGCTTTTTTTCAAATATAGCTGATCTCATAAACTCAATGCAGCATAAAAAATAGATGAATAACTTTAAAAAGTGTCTGATTGCGAGCGGTCAGTGGTAGCAGTTGGATGTCAGCGTGGTGCTAATGAATCTTTGAAATGATAATCCACAGAACACAGATGACCGGAGTGGAGAGTGGAATGGATAAGTGAGCTCCTTAATAGAATTACATTTACTGCTGCTGAATACTTTCCACAAACATATGCAAATTCACTGTGAGTAATCTTATTATGTGTCTCACCCTTTGCCAGATTCAGACGTCTTTTGATTAACTGCTGGGTAGTGCTTGGCTTGACGGCACAAAAACACAACGGCTTCAGAATTAAGGAGCAGGGCCTGACTGAGTTTTCCATTGCAGATCTTTTATTGTTTTTTTTTTGTTTGTTTGTTTGTTTGTTTTTTACACATTTTATGAAACCAAACCAAGTATAAAATTGTAAAAGCTGTGTTGCAGAAGTGTACGTTTTTGTCTCATATTGTAGCCACACAGTGCTTACTACACAATATGGAAATGATATGGAAATAGAGATGACAAGCATTTTGTTTTTACCTGCGCTGGGTACAACACAACACTGCAAGACGCAATTAGAGGACAGAGACGTTTCGCTCAAGAAACGCTGGCAAAGAACTTCACTAGTGCTTCAACAATAAACAGACATAAATACTAAAAGAGCATTACATTGTTATTGTAAAACTAATAAGCAGTGTAATGAAACATAAAACAAAACATTCATTAGTCTGTAGGCAACCATGTGTTTCAAGCTTAAGACATTTTAATTCCACTCACAATTCTTCAAAATAAATCCATCCATTATTTTTCCATGATTAGGTCACAGGGCAGCAGTCTAAGCAAAGATGCTCAGACTTTCCTCACCCCAGCCACTTCCTCCAGCTCTACTGGGAGAACCCCTATGTGTTCCCAGACCAGCAAAGAGACATAGTCCCCCCAGTGCATCCTGGGTCTTCCACGGGGTCCAAAACATCTGAAACAGATACCCAAGCCACCTCAGTTGGCTCTTCTTGATGTGGAAGAGCAGCAGCTCTACTCCGAGCTTTCCACCCTATCTCTAAGGGAGCACCCAGCCACCCTGTGGAGAAGACTCATTTTGGCTGCTTGTATCTGGGATCTTGCTTTTTGGTCAGGGGTCACAGCTCATGATCATAGTCTCACCTAAGGATTATGGAACATAGATTGATCGATAAATTGAGAGCATAATCCTAACCCAAGTTGTTGGACTTACTTGCTATTCACAGTTTGGCAAACAGTATTTTAATAATAATAATAATAATAATAATAATAATAATAATAATAATAATAATAATAATTTCTGTAGCACTTTTCTGAACAAGTTCCAAGGTGCTTTACAGTGCAAAAATACATTAAATCTCCAACAAAGACTCTTGAACAAAAAATTCAATAAAAGCCAATAAAAGACAAAAAGCAAACATATATATTGTTATGTTATGTTCAACATAAGGTGCCATGGTGGTAACCTCCAAATGCAGTTGACACTGAAAAAAATGAAAGTCATCAATCTTTAAAAAGCTCAGAGATAGTGAGAAGAAGACTGGAGAAAACTGTTGTGTTCAAGTCCATGGTTCTCATCCACAAATGGATGGTTTGCCCGCTTCAGGTTGAAGGACACTATCTAGCAGTGCCATTCTTGGGTCCTTGGGCCAGACATTGCACCCACCTCGCACGTATGAATGCATTAGTGTGATTGTGGTGGTGTGTTTAGTGGTGGTCAGAGGCCATAGGTGCAGAATGGGAGCCACGTCTCGACTGTAGTCAAACTTGACTTCCTGATATTTATTGATTTTTTAAAAATTATTATTATCATTATTTTTTTATCCATTTTGGGGCCACAGAGATAAAAAGTAAAAAAAAAAAAAAGGCAAATTGCTTTTTCTAGAAAGTTATTGAGCAAAGTCCTGTGGTTTGTGGAAGGCTAGGCCGGTCCTGTATATTTGGGGGCCCTAAGCAATATAGGTGTGGGGGCCACGCCACTCATTTTTTGGATTAGTTAAATTTCACTATATACATTTTATTTCTTTAAACCTCTTAACATCTATTTTTCTGTGTGTGTGTGTTGGGGGGGGGGGGCTCTAAAAATAACAAGCAGATTATTTATTACATAGAGTTACAAATTAATAATGTCTGTGGGGCCCTTTGCAGCTACTTGGTTTGCCTATAGGAACGGTGGTAGGTTTTCCAAAGGCTGCCTTTAATACCAACGCAATTGAATCGCACAAAGTTACGCGGTAAAAGGCAAATCTTGTTGTGTGTGTTGCTCATTAGTGTGCTCCAAGTCCCACATTAGCTCACCACACAAAAATGTCTATTTATAAAACTACAAAGAGCCGCTCGAACATTAGTTTTAATTATCCAGCTGTGAGCCTCCATGACTGATTGTTTCTTATTGTTTTATTAAGTTTTCTCTCCACCTTCAGTCTCATTTCCTCCTCTGAGTTTGCAGCACCCGCGCCGTAATCCCCGAGCCCTCCGCACAGGCTCAGGTACCGACCGGCGGCAAAATAAATCTGCTCCATCCATCAAATATTGACTCGGCGGCTCGTATTAAAGAGGCAGTCCTGAATTTTAAGAAGGCCGCCGTATTGATCTGCAGCGGGGCACTCTGGCTCGGGCCATGCACACACACACACACACACTCTGCTGGAGGGATTATTGCTGCTGAGCTCCTGGCATTAGCGTCCTGTCCACATTTGTACCACAGTCAGCCGGGTCCTGGGCCATTAATAATGTGTTCAGGGATGGCTGGGCACGAGCAGGGGACAGAAGTTTACAAGTACAAGTTTCAACAGTGCTCTAATAAAATTTATACTCTGAAGTGGGAGAATGTAAATGATGGTGAAACAGTCTGAACATCCTGCAGCCTGTAGTGCAGGGGATGTTAAAGTGTGGTACGATACCACTGGTGGTACACGGGGTTCTTGTAGTGTCTTTTGCAGTTGTTTATCACTGCTTAGTTCTGGTTTAGTCCTGGCCTAGACCTGATTTAGTTCTGGATTAGTACAATATTAGCACTTTTTATGTAATAAATGTTCTCATTGTGAGTATTTCTATAATACAGTAGCCTGGCAAAATGTAGAATGGATCTCGTTCAAAACATTTGTAAAAGGGCGGGACTTTCAGTAGTTTACTTGCAGGTGATTGGATAAGGCGCCAGCTATGTAATGGAACAACAAACTGCTATGACAGTAAAACACAATAACAAGTTTTTTGCTGCTTTTGTAAAAGTAAAACAGCATACCTTCTGTTTTTCGGCATTGCCATGTTGTTAACAACTATTGCTAATGGTACGTTCACACCGGACGCGAATCAGGCGTCAGGCGCGAGTGATTACCATGTTAAGTCTATGGAAAGCCGGGTTCAGGTGCGAACAAGCATCCTGCGGTGCGAATGACGTGAATGGCACGACGCAAATCAAGCGAATAGCGCGGTGCGAATGACGCGAATTGAGTGTTTGCCACGTGAGTCCCGCGAATAGACGGAGACGCAAACAACGCAGATTCGCGTCCAACGCTCTGGTTGCGGAAGTTGAAAAATTTTAACTTCTGCGAACATTCGCGGTGTGTTAACCAATCAGGGACCTGCTGTAGCAATGACGTGGTTACGTACGACGTAACAGGAGGAGATCCTTGCCTCGGAGATCCAGCAAAACAATCATCGAGGCTTCAGAGTGAACCCGGAGATAAAAGCTGCAGCCTACAGCAGCTCTTCTACTTTTATGAAGACAGGAAACAAAAACAGCCCTCATAGAAAACACTATAAATAAAATAAATATGGCTGTTTAGGCTTTGTGTGACTGTGGTTATAGCTGTTATCTGTGATACAAGCCTGTGACAGAGGCTCACTCTGATCATCGTGACATCAAGAACACACAAATAAACACAATTAAATATAAAGGGGGGTTAACTTTACCAAAATAGGGTTAGGGTTATTGAGATGTGCTCGTTATATTATTAGCAGTTATTGCACTCTCCAGAACAACAGAAAATACAGAGCCTGGGACTAGACCAGACCCCAAAACCACTAGAGAGAGCTAATGTACAAGAAATAACCCCAGACTGTCTCAGCTCTGTCTCTGGGGTTAATGCTGCTGTACAGCAGCAGTGTCCTGGGAAGAGGTCCTCGTAGACACAGGTGACCAAACTGAGACAGGCTCATTTGGGAGTAGCCCTAGCGGCCATGTCCTTCATGTGACGCGAATGAAGCGAACAATTCGCGTCATTCGCACAAATTAATTCAAAATGGTCACGCATCCGCGAATGACGCGAATTTGACGCCAGATTCGCGTCCGGTGTGAACGTACCATAACAGTGCTTATTGTTTGCAAAGCTAAACCCCGCCTGCTCACAACAATACTCCCACACTATTAGCCCGCAGTGCCACTGGTCTGCACCCAAATGGATTAGTGGGAACCTAATAAGATGGATTTCGTGAGTTTGTGAACTCACAAATGTTAGAAAAATCCAGCATGCTGTGCAAGGTAAATATTACCATGAGTGTCCCCCCAATATTGCAATAAATATCATACCATGATAATACCATACTGTGAGATTTGATATGGTAGATTTGGTCATTACATCACTTTCTTTTATATATTCTTATCTGTGGGGTACAAGATGACCCCACTCAGTTATCTATGTCTGTAAAACAGTTGGTGGGATGAGGGTTAAACAGTGAGAAAAGAAAAAAAAGAAAAAAAAAATCACAGTGGGAGTTGTTTTCTTTGTGCACATGATAATAAATAAATCCTGAATCTTTCAAAGTACCTGTATGTGCACGTGGCCCATGAACTGTGTAACTTCTACTGTTTGGTGTATCATTAGAGATGCCTTACTGTTAAACATGGCTCAGTTCCTTTAAGTGTATCCCAGTGCCTGCCAACTGTCACGCACCATGGTTTAGAGCTAAGGTAATCACTACTCTGTGCATATGAGGCTGTCCTTGTGCAATCAGCAGCAGCAGCAGTGGTTGGACTATGTGTGTGCGTGTATGTGTGGTGCGACTTGGGTCCATCCCAAACTGCAGCCAGTGAGCCCGCACGGAGCCCCGGCCCCTCATCACATTGACTGTCAGGCCTGTGCGCAGCCCCCTGCCTCAGTGCAATAACTCCATGTCCCAGCGCGGCGCCACTCCAGCCCAGGCCCGACAGCACCGCGCACCACATTCAATTGTAACACTGCGGAGACGAAAGAACTTTATGAACCTGCGTGTGTGCGTTTGGCTGCAGCTAGGACACACACACACTGGGCTGGAGAGAGGATATCAGAGCCCGTTTGATAGGCGGGAGGCTGGGGGTGATAAATGGTGGCATACGCTGCAGCAGCTACACTATATCTTTAGTGGAGCTGGTGGTAGGGAGCTCTGCTGATAAATGGTGGCTTTGACTTTGATATGTGTGTCTTTGGACTCGATATAGTGAGAATTGAGAAAGTATTTTAACCCAAAAAAGCAAGGTCAGTTTGGGTCGTCTCTAACTTGGCACCGTCAGTTCACTTGCTTAGTGAAAAGTTGTGGGTCTGGAACACCTTAGGCCAGCCATTCAGTAAGTCAAGAGAGTCACTGCCCACTTAAGTTTCAGAAAATCCTGCATGGACCTCCAAAATTGTTTTTTCTCCATAGATTTTTAAAATCCCTTCCCCCCATCAACCTCAAACATGCTCAATAGACTAATCAGGCCAGCTAGGAACAGGGTTAATTCCACATTTGAAGCTAGGCTGATCTAGGAGCTAGAAGCTGGGGGAAGTATGGTGCACTGAGCCTCTGTCCTCTGGTTTCATCTGCTGCTCCTCTTCTATCTCTGTAATTAATGTTATCAAATATTCTATAAATTGAATCAGTTCATTGCTATTCACAAGTTGTCCCTCTCTCCCGCTCCCCTCTGGGGGATTGGGGACTGTTTCAGATGCCTGGCTGCTGGCAGATGTCCCAGTGGCGACTGGACCTTAGCTGACCCCATCTGTGCTCCTGTCTTGACCTGTGGGCCCTCAACCTCACCTCTATGGACCTCCCAGACCTACCTCACCCCCACTCCCCTGTCTGGATGAGGCCCTGCTGCATCCTTACAGACCTGAACTATGATCCTATAGATGAGCTAATGAACTAACAGTCCTAGACACATGTTGCCTGTCCGTCCTGGGAGAGGATCTCTCCTTCAGTATGGGCTCCATAAGGTTTCTTCTTTTTTTTGCGCAGCTGGGGTTTTTAGGAGTTTTTCCTAAAAACCCCAGTCTAAGGACAGGAGTGTCGTGGGTCTGTTTAGTTTAGTGTAGTTATTGTTTGTGTTGATAGTATGTTAAGTCTGATTGTGTGCTTATGTTTGATCAACTGTTTTTTATTTTTATTAAATATTTTATTATTCTGTTATATTTTTATTAACCATGTTTTTTTTTATTGTTATTTAAAGGGATTTTTTTTTTCTTGAAAAAAAAAAGTTTTCGTTTTCTTTCTTTTTTTCTTGGAAAAAAAAAGTGCAGGAGTTAGCATTCACATTCAAGTGCAAAAATGACTTGGCACTAATAAACACTCACGACCACCCTATGACCCTATCACTTTTTGAAAAATTTACACAAATTGAGGCAGTACTCACTGTATGACAAAAACTTAACACAAAAAAGGTTGGGAACAAGTGGACCAATTATCCAATACTCCTCACCAGCATCATGGCTCAATGTCTGGAGAAGGATCCCCGGACTTTGCACTGTGGTCACCCACTGCTCGTGACAGGTTGGCACATTTGCATTGAATGATAGGTGAAATACAGAAAACAAATTTCTCAACAGGCAAAATAAAGTCCCTATAGGAAAAAAAAAATACATTTTTCTTTTCTTATCAGCAAACCATCTGCCTCTCACCCCCAATTTCCACTGCAAGCGTGAGCTTCGCGTCATTTAGTGCCAGCAACCCTCGCCCACTGGAAGCGTTGAAAGGGCAGCACAGTGCTGCAGAAGTCCAAGCAGCAATAAAAACCATCAATAAAGACAGGAGCAAGAAATCTAAGTAATTCCAAAGCGTTCACTTACTTTTTCTTTCAACTGTATATTTGAAGCACAGTGCATGGCATTTGCAGTGAAAATTGGGATTAAGGTTTGCTTTGCATCTTGATTTGACATAGTTTTTATGCCAGATGCCCTTCCTGATGCAACCCTCTCCATCTACCCGGGCTTGGGAATGGTGCAGAGAGTACACTAGTTTGTGACCTTCTGTGTCTGGAATTAACTGACTCAAAGCATTAACTGGCTTTTTGCAATTCTTTGTTTTTCAGATTTTTATGGATTGTAGTTTCATTTAGATGCATGCTGCCAATGTATGCTGAAGAGTTTAAGCTTCATGACAGCTTTTTATTTAATGTCAATCACCCCATAATCACAGAGATACTGACCTTCAAAGTTTTAAAGCCATTAAAGATATTAAATACCCACATGGGTAAGAAATGTTCAGCTTAGTAGTAAATCACAGATTTTTGTAAATGTTGTTTATAAGAACTTGTTTTCACTTTTAAGGCATTCAGAAACCTCCGTGAAGCATTTTCTTACGTGAAAAAATGTGCATTAAAAAGGTAAATACCATCTGGTCAAATAGGTACAGTTGCCTTACCTTGTGTTGCAAGTGATAGTCGTAAGATTTGTGAGTTCACAAACTCAAAAGTCCATCGTGTCAGGCTCCTGCTGATTTGTTTGGATAATGTGGCTGTTTTAGGTTTTCTGACAGCAACAAGCACTGTTGGCGATACTTGATGAAGAAAAACATATAATGTATGCTGTTCTACTCTTATGAAAACAACAAAATGATATTGTTACTATATATAACATTGCGATTTGATGTTTAGTTATAGACAGTAACTAGATACTTTTACTCAAGTAAATTACTTTAAGTAAATAAGCAAATTTTTTTGAAGAAAAAGTACTTTCTGAGCACATTTTGTAGAACATACTTTTACCTTTATGTAGCAAGGAGCTGGACCAGATCTCTACCCTTTTGCTAACCTTAATTGACGAAATTCACATTCCAGGAAGTCATTCTGCAGCCAAAGATGGCCTTTCTAATAATCCTGGGCCACAAGCAAAGGTCCCTGTAGGTTCCATAGGCACCTCATGACAGCTCAAGGTTGGCCTAAAGCCCTCATAAACACCTCCAGCTAAACATTATTAAATGTGACTACACTACGTCCTTCTGAAACTGACCAAGTACTGAACTCTTTATGACTGGACTTTCCAAAGAGGACCCAAAGCATGGGCCAACACTGTCATCTTTGTGGTCAATGACACAGTGAGTCTCACGGGGAGACAATTAAATTTCTCTACTTATCTGCTCAACAAGGGGACTTTGCTGTATTCATGTGTGTTGCTTTCACAAGACAATGACACAAGTGTTTTATGAAGACTTACAATCATCGTGTTTAACAACTGTTGGGTATTTGTTTCATCCACTGTTATTTACCAGTGATATTTGTATTATGTTACCATGAAACCTTTTCTCAGTATGAGTGTAAAATGTCTTAAAACCTAGCTAATGGAAGTGGAGTATTTGAATGTATGTCCTTGGTGATGACACTCAGTAAAGGTCATCTGATGTCCTACACCTTGCTGCGAGCAAGTGACCGCCCCTTTTTGGCACTCATTTAAATATGCCACCTCATCCACATCTCTCTCTCTCTCTTCCTCTCTGTCTTTGTTTTGTCCCTTCTTCATTTGTCGCTCATCATTTTTGTCGATCTTCGTGTTATTTTCTCATTTTTTTGAAGTTCGAACCACCGTAAAAGCGTCCTACCGAACTTTAATCTTGGCATTAAAAGGACCTTGCCAACACTCCAAGACTTTGACGCTGCCTCACGCTGTACAACAGCAACTCCTTCCCATAGCGGCGCTTACGATCGCTGTTAAGGGAAGTATAACCACTGGCACTGGCGCTGTCGAGCTTCCGGAGGACCTGAGATCCCAGGACTGTGGCTTGTGGCTGGAGGACCAACCGGCACCACCCAGTGGCTCGGAGAGAGACCGACGCCGTGAGACTGCCAGCAAACAGAGCCCACTCGTCCGTCACCACCCCTCCTCCTCCTGCTCCAAATCACCGCCAAGTAAGCAGTGCGTTTATGACAACTCAGAGTTTGCATCAAATCTTAGGAGTTCATTTTTCACCTTTTAATCCCTTACAATCGCCCATAAATTATAAACCATGCAAATGCTCCACTACAATTAGTGTCATTAATCCTGCATAACTGTTATATTCAAAGCCCATTCACCTGACGTTAACCTGTGCCTTTCAGTACACTATTTTACCTAAATCATGTTAATAAACTTTATGCTTAATGAAAGTTAAGTGTTCTACATCTCTTTTTACAGAGTCCCTGCTGGTAACCCTCCCTAGACACTGGTTTTGACTGTTTAACTGAAATTATTCAGTGTAAGACTGAACATTAAGCTAAACACCTAACCCTTGTCTCTTGTCTTAGCATAATAAAATAAATATATGCTACATTTACTTGAGTAAATTTTGGATGATTTCATTTTTACTTCTTCTTGAGTAAAACTTTAGATTGTCTAAGGAAGTAAGGAAGTATTTTTTTTTGGCTCTGTGGTGTAGTGGGTAGCACATCTGACTTTCAATCAGAAGGTTCTTGGTTTGAAACGCAGGAAGATGAAGAAGAAGAATAATCTACTGAAAAGTTCCTCTGAATTCCAGAGATGTTGGGTCATTTTTTTAAATTTTAATAAAATGAAAACTAAAACACTTTCAAATCACATGAGCCAATATTTTATTTACTATAGAACATAGATTAGCATCTCCTCTTCTTTTCAAAACAGTTTGAAGACAACTGGGCTCCAGGTGTATGAGTGTCTGGAGTTTTGGTGTTGGAATTTGGTCCTATTTTTGCCTGAAGATATAGGTTTCCCACTGCTGAAGAGTTCGTGGTTGCCCATGCTGTTCTAATAGATGCAAGGAAAAAAAGAAGAAAACGTATGGAGACCACACTGAGGGAGAGATCCTCTCCCAGGACGGACAGACTTTAAATATGTCTAGGACTGTTAAACAAAGTCCATTAGCTAATTTTTAGTATCATAATTCAGGTCTGTAAGGATGCAGCACGTTAGCTTCATCCAGACAGGGGAAATGGTTTGCCACAACACAAGAGGTCTTTGACACAGTGGACAGAACAGTGCTTGGAGGACGCTAGTATCCGCTTAATTTGATTTTATCATATGGCTATTTTTGACATCTTCAAAAATTAAAAAAGGAAAATAAAAAAATCCATTTGATTAGTTGTCCAGGCCCTACCAAGAATTAATGTTTTCTATTTCCTATGTGAGATATGAGAGTACATTTAAAAATTATCAAACAGTGGCAAAAATAGGTTCAGACTCCTAAGGGTTAAATTAAAGATTGGACAATGTATCACTACGATATATATTTTAATTTTATTTGATTGATTTACCGTTCAAGAACTTGCACTTACCCTGATAAATGCCGCTTAGTGTTGGTATTGATGGCTGTACAACTTCAGCATTCAGATGTAATCAATAAAAAATGAGTGTTGCCTTAAATGTCCGCACTGCCTTTCAGGACATGGGTATGTGTGTGTGTGTGCTGGGATATTTGTGAGTGTCAGCTGAATTTGCAACAGTTTTCTGGGACTGGTCCATAGTTGATGATGAATAGTGATTGGCAGGTTTTGTGTGTTTGTGTGTGTGTGTGTGCTCTATGCGTTGCAGGGTCTGGGGGATACTTCACAGCTGGTTGATGTATGGTCCAGGGGCCAGCCAATAGGAAAAGTGCTGAGGCTTACATTGCGTGTGAGCCGTACAAGCAGGAAGCATGAGTGATGGACATAGAGCTTTGGTTACATCCATCTCCTGCACTCACACAGCTCAGATACAGCCCTCTGACACACATAAACTCTGCATTTCTTCCACACGTCCATTCGTTCTATCATGGCTGTATTCCTGTAAACACTGCAGCTCTGGCCTCAGTGCGCTTGACTGTTGAAATCTCTTTGACGTAATTATGTACATTGGCGCCTGCAGGTGTACGGCAGTACACACTGTGTGTACCTTGAGATGCCCCTGCTGCATGCACAGAGCACACAGAGCTGCACAAGTCATAATAGGCTATGTGTGTTTGCAAACGCAAGTGCTACAGCAGACATGTTGCTCTTTAAATCAAAAGCGATGTGTCTGCTTATAGCCTGGAGCCGATAAAACTGTTGAGATTTGCTTAAGCTGAAAGGACCTACATAATGCACCCTGGATGTGCCACTTTATTCCCCCACTGTACCCCAGAACACACAGGACATGGCAGAGCCACATCATTTGTTCTTTTACTCATACATACATAAGGCTAGAGCTCATGCACTGATTGTGGGTCACAGGATGAGACCCTGGAGCCAGTTAAATGCCAGTGTCACTGTTAGGGAAGACCTCTGGATGTGCGCATGAGACATAAAGCCATGGCAGTTTTTTTTTATTTTTTATTTTTTTTATACAAATGCATATAACGCACTAAGAGTGACAGGATGAGAGCCTGGAGCCATATAAAGCCACTGGGTGGAGAAGATTGCACGCTCCATGGCAGTCACTAAAATGAAGCAAAAGCAAATGGAGAAACATGATTCCAGAAACCTTACTGCTGTTGTGTGACACCTTTCCTAGACTAGACTTTGTTTATATAGATCACAGGCTGCAGTGCTCTGTCTGCTCTGAGTTTACTGTGTTTTAGGGTGTTTTTGAATGGTTCTGCCCAGCGGCCGCACACAGTAAGCCTAGGTCTGTGACACGAGCGAGTCTACAAAAGCACAGTAATTACTCGTAGCAGCGCAATCAAACAAATGTACACTGACACTGGAGTGGAACAGTGTCATTACATCAGGTTGTGATGTTTATAAGTCTCACTGTATACAGCCCATTGAAGAGACTTCTGAGTAAAAACTGGTAGGCTATAAATTACCATCATCTGATTAATTATTACAACATGATGACAGACACCAGGCTTACTGGACCTGCCCTTATTTAACTTAACATCGAGAGGGAGGAAGTGGTTAAACAACACCAAGAGCAGCGTTAACATCAAGTAGGCGAGGTTTATTGTTTATTATTTGTTAGTGTTATTTTTATGGATATGTGCATGTGTGCAGTGTTTGTGTGTGATTCTGGAGCAGCACTGGCTCTGTGGGTACCTTCAAGAAAAATCCTGCAGGTGCCCTTGATTATTATTACATAGTTACCTCTACCTCACCTCCTCTTTACCCCAGCTCCAGTGGCTAAAACATCAAACTCAAACTGCCTCCAGAAGTTTCACCAGCTGGGTTTCCATCATCTTAATTTTAGGTACGTTTTGAAGTATTGCATGACAAACTCTGATGGATGGAAACGGCAAATTTTGAAAATAAAAATCTGAATTTTTCTTTTTATAGCATTCACTTTGGCAATTACAAGGTCCAACTGGACCTACTGATAACTTTACCAATCGTAACTAATTGCTGTCCTGTCTCCTTTTCTGTGCTTCTCTTGGTGGACGCTAGGTTACCAATGGCACCTATTGTATATCACATGCAAACAGCAACAGGATTTGGTCACATTCAGTGGTTTTATCAGTGTGTCCTGAGCTTGTTTAAAAGGTGTTCTCCTGCTCTGGCCCGTCCACCTGGACCATGCTAAAGCAGAATCTGAAGCTGTCCAGTCTGATCACACAAACTTTTACTGAGGAAAATACTACATCTAAATCTACATGCTTCTGTTTCCAGAAAAATCTGTGCTCAGTGTTCTTGTTATGTTAAGAATGTATGCAATTTTTATGTAAACTTGTATTGTGACTTGTTACATTATTGTTTTTATCAATTCTAATGTTGTTCTGTGTGAAACAGGTCTCTCACATAATGGGAGACCTTGAGCATCAAGAGATTATCCAGTTTAAATAAAAGATGAATAGCCTGGCTTGCAAGACAAACACTTTTCTTATTCTACACAAAGAAGTTAGTCTGGTATCCCTAAGGTGACTTTTTTTTTTCTAGGGCAGATCAATGATAGGCGGAGTAACAAATCAGATAAACAAAGGGCGGGATGCGCGCAGTGCACCGCTGACCAAAGCAAACATGGAATCTTGCAGTTTTTTTTTTTTTTAAACACCAGAATATGACATATTATGTGCAGCTTTGTACTTCTGTCTCTCATCAAGTGCCATGTTTTCATTTGGCACAGAAGAGAAAGTGTTAAGTTCTCGTCTTTGCACAGATGGAGTAAAAATAGTTCAATTTAAAGACATGCAGCTAACGTATCCTGACAGAGGAGACTTTCAGCTTTATGCCAGTTCTTGTTTTATGTTTATAGGCACAAGAATCACAAAGTTGTTAACCATTAAATGTCCAACAACTGATATGAAAATATTACGTGTATATAAACATGCACACGTCGTAAGGCTCAAATATGGAGCATTTTTCAGATTGTATAATTAATGTTTTACACAAGAAAAAAAACAAAAAACAAAAGAGAGAGATGTATACTTTCTATAACTTAATTTTAATGGCCAGACACAAAAGAATGGAGCAGGGGGACAGAGCTGTAAGCTTTTGGCACATACAGGCACATACAGCTGTAGCTACACTACAGGTGAGCTTTACCTGAGCACAGTGAGCTCTGTATGTTTTCTCTTTATTCATAAAAATTTGTTTTTATTTGGCCCTATTCATTTTTATTTCCCTTTACATAAACAGTCTTTCCTATAATGAAATTTTAAAAAAAGTAATTATTTAATTATGTAGGTCTACAAAACGTGAAAAAAACATTACAACATCAACAAATACAGAAAATCGGAAAAAAAAATTGAAAACCGTGAGGGCAAAACTGTGAATCGAACCGATTTGTGAATTTTGTGAATTGTCCCATGCCTAGTTGCCACTGATGCATCCTAGATTCTCCCATGACCTTGTCTCACCCCAGTTTAGCCATACAGTATCTGCAGGCACACCGAAGCCCAGTTCATCCAGAGAGGAGAAAAAGGGGCTGTTAGGATGTAGTGTAACTATAGCTAAATATCCACATCAGTTTGGGTAGAAGAGAAAAATGTTTTTGTTTAGTTTGTACCTGTATTACTTCTATTGTAAGGCCAAAAGAATCATAAATCATAAATGACGGAAGCAATTACAGCAGCTTAGAGCAGTTTTGTCAGAAATGCAGATTCACGCCACTGTATAGCTCGGTTGGTAGAGCATCTGACGCGTACAGAGCAACGAAACATAACTCAGCAAGTGTAGCAAAGTGACCTAAATAACACTACATTTACTCAGTTTGTACGTTTTGGGGCTGAGCTGAAAACCTGCTCCATATTACTGTTCCAAGTGATATTTGATGGTAAAATGTAATTTCTGTATTTTCTGGTAGTGAAAGATTTTGATTGATCACTTTATGTAGCAAATCTAGCATCTAGCATTTGTATCTGATGTGAAAAAGCAGGCAAGACATATGAAGAGTAAAGTCTGGATTAAACCTTAAGACAGAGATTAAACATAGCTTATTGTTAAAAGATTTCAGTAAATCCTAATTCATGTAATAGCTTTTTAAATTATCATCTGACACACCATATCTGTACAGAAGATAGAATGGCTGTTACACAATAGAGATTAGATAAAGATTAACTACACTACCAGCATTAAATGAATGAAAAAACAACGACAATGCACTAACTCACCTCACAGAAAATGGTCTAAATAGCTGTGTGGTAATTGTAGTGAGTCATGTTCTATGACGTATTATAATGTGTTATGTGTCCACAGCAAAAGCACCTCCTTAAACACTATGTAAAGATGTGAGTTTACAGCCTGCCAGCCGTCACAGCAAAAGTGAGAAAATGTTTCTCAGGATGATGAAGTAAGACTCAGTGGATTTGTGATTTAGATCGTTGTGTTTTAAAGTCATACACTGGCCCACAGGGATGCAGAGCCTTTGCTTTCCCGGTGAGTCTGAGAGCGACAAGTTTTGGTTGTCTTTTCTGTGCTGTATTTCTGTGTTTTTCCATGAAAACAAATGTAACCGGTGGAGGAATCAGTGCATACTTATGCTCCCAGTACTTACGTTACCTGGTCCATAGAAACTAAGTTACAGTGATAATGGAGAATATACCTGTGCATTCAGAAACATGTCCATGTTCCCCAACTCAAACCGGTTAAATCACCAGCAGTCCTTGGAAGCATCCCTTTCCACAACCCTGGTTTTATTATTATTATTATTATTATTATTATTATTATTGTTATTATTTTGGATGGCTGCTGTTCATCCATCAATATATTGATCTTCTAACCCTTATCCAGGGCTGAGTCGCAGCAGCAGGCCAGTGTTCTAGCCAAGAGACATGGTCCCTCCAGCGTGGTCTTCCCTGAGGCCTCTGCCTGCCCGGTGGGACATGTCTGGAGCAGCTCCAATTGAGTTGAACCTCCCCAGGGAGGCGGCCAGGAGGCGTCTGAACAGATGCCTGAGCCACCTCAGCTGGCTCCTCTCGATGTGGAGGAGCAGCGGCTCTACTCCGAGCTCTTCCTGGGTGGCCAAGCTCCTCACCCTATCTCTAAGAGATCACCCAGGCACCCTGCAGAGGAAACTCATTTCGGCCACTTGTATCCCAGATCTTGTTCGTACTTAGGTTAGGTGTTAGGATTATGGTCACCCATAGATGAAAGTAGAGTACATCCATGGAATGAAGCTGGGACGCTGTGTAATATCTAAATAGAAAAATTCATCAACCACATTTTATTCACACCAGACCAAAAACAATAACTTGTGTTAAAAATGAGAACTAGTTTTCATTTCTTTCTTTCTTTCTTTCTTTCTTTTTTTTTATTTTTTATTTTTTATTTTTTATTCAGAGTTGTACTCAGATTGGCTGCAGTCCTCTTGTATGCAAACATCACATCACAAGCTAAACATGCTAATTTATTAACATCTTTGATAACAAGTTTTATTCTTTTTGTTGTTTTGTCATTATTTTTATTTTATTAGTATTTGACACAGCATAATATGGGCAAATGGGCATAATATTTTGCAGCACAAGTTGTGTTAATTAATGAGATAAAAACTTGTATGAAGCTGACTTCATACACTTGGTGTGTCTGTGTGAGGCTGGTGTGTATCTGTGTGAGGCTGGTGTGTGTCTGTGTGAGGCTGGTGTGTATCTGTGTGAGGCTGGTGTGTGTCTGTGTGAGGCTGGTGTGTGTCTGTGTGAGGATGGAGCTAAAGATGTATTAGCTTCAGTAAACAGGAGACCTTCAGTTTTCTGTGCATTAAATTCACTTCTCTGCTCTACTTTAACACATTTTAACCACTGAACATATAACAACACGAGATAAAATAGTGTTTAAACCACTAAAAATTAAATGTTCTCATTCTCAAAGCGAGAACCATACTTTGCTAAATCTGAAACAGCTGTTGCTAATATTCACTAGCTTTTTTTTTTTTTTTTTTTTAAGTCAGCACAACTTAGCTTGTCTTCTTTTTTGAATATGGCTGTTTATAACAAGAATAAGTACATGTACGAGTAGGGATTTTCTCTTGTCCAACCAACTCGTGACAGTGCGTAGCTACACCTTTTCCAAAGAAATCCAAAGCAAACCCAAAGCTGGCCCCCCTTGCCAATGGGTGCCAAAAGTAGCTCGGGGAAGTGGAATTACCACCAAACCAGCCCTACCCATGCTGCGCCATACCGCCCCTGTGGAAATGTGCCTGAACACATGACCTTGATCCAGCCCCTGGTAAACATAGCTCCCACATTAACTAGCAGCTTCACAGGCAGTGACTGAATTCATTTGTATTTTCACGACATTGTGTTTTGCACATTCTGGAGATTAAGGCACAGGTGCCAAGTGAGCTGAAAGTGGATCTCTACACCTGTGAGAAGAAATTCACAGGTAATAATAATTTCATTCCATTCCTACGGAACCCAGGAGGGGATATGGTGGGAAAAACAAGGTGAGAGGGAAAAAAATGCAACATGCAACAGAAAGTTTTGTGAGATCCTAAGAAAAGTTTTGCAAGATCTCAAAAAAGTAGGCCTGTTTGTAATGAAATGCCTCGCCTGGATTGTGGACGAGAAAAGATGGAGGAGGAGAAAGAAGTGAAGTCAGCTGTTTTTGGCTTAGATCAGGCACCTCCACACATGAAATACACTTCTTGCATGTGCATTATGATGACGGTTAAAACAAATGCTTGATTTATAACTTGATGATACACATGTGTAGGCCTATTTCATGCGTGCTGCTGCCTTGCAGTGTAATCTGAGCCATGATGTGGCCTTCATCATGACCACAGGTGAGGCAGTTCATTACAAACAAGCCTACTTTCTCAGGATCTAGCAAATGTATTGCAACATCTCGCAAATCTTTCTCAGAATCTTGCTGTAGTTTCTCGAGATATCACTTTTTTTTTCCTCACCTTGTTTTTGTGTAAATTCCCACTATTTCACCTATAAAAGCTCTAAAAAAGGCATCTGGACTTATTCTAGCGTCATCATAGCTTCATCATATTCATTGTAGCTTCATTATATTCTGCTGTCACCATGTACATACTAAATATATATCGCCTGTGTGGTTGTTTTGCAAGGTTAATTTTATAGTTTATATTTATAATGTACCATATTTCTGCTTTTTGAGACTTTTTCTTGTAAATAATTTACATTGTACCTTTTTGTTTGTGATGCTCACTTTATTTACCTGCTTTATGCACTACATCCTGTATTAAAAGCTGCCTGAAAGAGGGAATTTCTCCACTGTGAAATTAATAAAGTTCAATATAATCTAATCTATTCCATCAGAGGGACTGTAGTCTCTGGATGGGAGACCCTCTAACAGGAGTCATTGGTTAAAAACACTGAATCCACACTGCAATGTTTTTGTTTCTGCTCACCCACTTAGAACTATACATATATATGGCCACTGTTCATGTTTACTCCTGGTTTTCATTTAAAATCACCGTACAATCAAGGACTCATCTATAAAACACAGTGTGTGGTAGGTCAGATAGGGCCAGTGAATGCAGTGAAGCTGGGTTTGCATCTTAAACAGTTGGTTCTATCCTCTTTATGTTAACTACTACAGGGGTCCTCCTATCTGAACAGCAGCAGTTGCCTGAAGTGCTCCTCTCAGTTGGAGCACTTTGTCAAAGTCAGCACAACACTGAAGCAGTGCAGATTTAGTGAAAACATTTATGATATTCATGAGTGAGCTGACAAAGCACAGAGAGTCAGGGTAACCTTGGCTTTATCACAGTAAACATGATCTACATTTACTGGGATTACTGACAAGAGGGAGATGGATCTCTATTTACTCTCCAGGACTAAAGTTAAGACACTCTCCGTCTGAAGGGCTCACTGGAGATCCAATTTACACACTAACAGTAATAAATTATTAATTACTAACCTGATGATTATGGTCTGGGCCTGCAATTTTAAAGAAAATGCTGTAATTGGGCACATTTGGAATACTAATAGAATTAAGATAGAAACAACAAAAAACAAAGCAGCAGGGCACCAGGGGATTAACATCAGGCAGTGCAGCAGCCCAGGGGGTTTAGGGGCCCTGGGAGTGGGTCCTTGGATTGTAAGGTATACATAATTGTCCCCGTAGGGAAATTTGTTCTTATCTTTCACACAGCCAGCCCTTCCTGGCTGTGTGGATCCTCTGCCATAGGGAGCCATTTTCCCTCCAATCTAATTGGACCCAGCCTATCACAGCCATTTATCTGCAGTGCATCATACAAATGCAGAAGATAATCTCCTATCAACAGTAACCAAGATGGCCCTGGGCTAACACAGAGCAACTTTTATGAACTCCTCTCCAACTGAACTCCAGCGTTTAGTGCTTTTCTTCATCACCTGTTGGTTCTGCTGAAGTCCTCGTTGTTGTTCAGTTCTCTGGTGGATTTTTGTCTTTGTCCTGCTCCATTTTAACAACAGACGTCCCACTGACGTCCAATGTAATGACCACATTCAAACAAACCCAC
Source organism: Bostrychus sinensis (assembly GCA_020698575.1). Taxonomy (NCBI): domain Eukaryota; kingdom Metazoa; phylum Chordata; class Actinopteri; order Gobiiformes; family Eleotridae; genus Bostrychus; species Bostrychus sinensis. Next base: position 35,767,269 of record CM036248.1, read on the forward strand.
CTTTCACAGTCTTTGTACAACTGGCTTCTGCTGCTGTCCCTGTTCAGAAATAAATACAGAGCTGCTCATAATGTTCTGGGATTTCATGGCAAACCCAACAACAATCCTCCATGATTTGAATATGGGTCAGGTTGCACTGCTTATGTCCCGGCCTTCATTTCACTGAATAGTCACTCCACCTGTGATTGTTCCACCCATAGAATTGAAACTCAAGCAGATACCAGACTAACTTCTCTGAATGGAACAGGAGAAGAATTAGTCAGGCTGGACAGGTTAAGTGTGTTGCGCATAGTTTATGTGAACTTTATCCAAAGTGGATTACTATAAATTTGTTTGGAGACAGATGGTCTATTAACACTATTAAACTGTCAACTGTCGATTAAGGAAAGTACACCTTGTTGGGGCAAAATAAAATAAGGAGCAATCCAGGACCACACCAGACGTGCACCACAGTATGTTAGATTTCTAACTAAATTGAAATTTCATTTATCTAGCTAATTGTCATAACCCAAGTTGCCTGAAAGGGCTTTACAGAGATAAACTAACAAACAGACAACATCCCAGGTCCTAAGCCCCTGCATCGGCGTTTTCAGGTCTTGTCTTTTCATTTGACAACAAACTTGGGATGTGAGATTGGAATGCAAATGTTTCTTATTCAGTCTGGTTTAATAGAGGGTTATGGATCTGGCTGGAGAAAACAGGTTGATGTATGATTTGTGCAGTCAGACTTTATTGTGAGTGCAATATTATAGGTTAGGCACAGACTAAACATCACATTGGGATTGGTGCAGTGTTTGGTAAAAAGGAGAGACAGATTTTAGGAAACTGGATCTATGGCAAATGAAGTGGAGTTTATAGAAGGCATTTCTCTGCACTATGATTTCCTCCCTCTCACTGATATAAATAATATATCCCCCACTGTAATTACTTTCTTGTTTATGGCTCTGCAGCATACAAATGAGAAAATGACTTAAACATTTTTTTTTTCTATTTGCACCGTGAAATTGTATTTTCATCTGTCAGGGTTTTTTTCTCATATTAAATCACGCTTGTCAGAAAGATGCGTGTTTATTTATTTGCACCTCCCGTCTCTAGTCACACCTGCGTCAGACACTTATCTTGGCGGGGTCAAAGGTCAGCCTGTGTTTACATCGGACTTGGATGATTGCGAGATGTGTGGCTGTAAACAAAAATGACACACACCAATGCTGAGTGAGAATATTGCTAATGGACAAGTCACAGAGATGTTGTGGACAAACTGATGGCAGCCAAGGTGGCATGAAGAATATGAATTTTTAATTAATTAATATGAGCAGTGATATCAGTCCATTTGTGATGAATATGAAGCTGTGGGGAATTGCAACCATCTGTTGCACTGCTCAATTATGTGGAATCACAAGCTAGGTTTTCCACATGCAAAGGTCACATGTCGTTGGCATTTATTGCAGGGCTGGCCTGTGGCATAGGCGAAGTCAGCCTAAGGATGGCCTGGTTCACTTCCATTGAGAGACTGCATGTTGTGGGTTCACAGAAACAGCTTTCAAATGCAAATGTAACACCTGGAATCAAGTCCAGACCTTGAACCTGCTCAGTTTATGATGGATTCATGAGGGAAAAGCCCATGCAACTCAAGAAATAGCTTTTGGAGCAACTGTGCAATTTCTTTTGACCACTTGAAAAGGAGGCAGTTACACATTAAAGAGCTGTTAATCCAACCACCTCCAATTTGGATGTGAAACCTCCAACTTACAGCTGAGAGTCTGCACTTTAAGCACATATTATTGATATAACTGTTGAATATGTTGAATGTATTTTGGTAAAAATTACCCAAAATACTTAACCTAACTGTATGTCACACATTATTCATTATTAAGGAATACATCAATAGTGAATGAACAGTGATTATCATTTTGTAAATGCAGCTTTCAGTCTCTAGCAAGTCCCAGAAGTATAGTACAAATATTAGTACTGATCTTCTCTGACAGAATCCTGCTCTAACCTTCTGTGAACCGGCTGAAGGTAAACATGCAGTGTAGAGGCATTTCAGGACACTTCAAAACTGGGACAAAGAAATGTCTCTGACAAACTCCTGCTGACTAAATGGAGAAGAAGAGCATTATCTCCATGGTCTGAGGCATGAAAAAGCCTGGACACAGTGTTGAAGCTTGAACATAATAATGAGATAGTCTTGGAGCGAGGCTAGACGCAGCAGATTAGCTTCTCTCTTTGCTTTTAGCCTTTTGCTAAAATTTGTTACAGTAAATGAAGACTGCAGGAAGAAGTGCCTCAGACATGTTAGACCTAACTGATCTCACAAACCACTGTCCAACATACAGTAAGTGACACTGAAAAATATAATGTCTATACTGTGGGTCAGCAATCGGCCTCATAGGGGCCGCATGCAGCTCTTTGAAGCCTCTGATGCAGCTCTTTTAAGTTTTGATTCAAACACACTGGATGCATCGGGTGGAATTGCGAGTCTGCTTGCGTTTTTAGAGCCACACCACGGAAATGTGAGGTTGTTCACACCGGCTGCAAAAGCAGTGCGCTACTGGCAGCTCCTTCTTTACAGAAAAGCCTTGCAACAGTCAATATTACAGTACAGACACATATAACAGACCTATGGTGACTACATCTGACTGAACAGTCATGTGTTTACTGTCTTTGTAGCCTGAACATTGCAAACGAGAGCCTTTCAACAAGTAAAAATGAAAATCCTAATTCACGGTCTATCAGAGTCAGTGATCTTTAGAACATTAAACAAATGTCTCAGGTCTGTGTAGTACTCATGGTAGTTGCCAAAATATAACAATAAATGCATATTTCTTAGCTTTTTGGCTGAAAAATGCATCCCAGCACAAGACGTGAGTGGGAAAAATAGGCAAGGCTTCTATTTTCTAGGAAACATCTAACGTGGCCAGTGTGGTTTCTCCAATCTGCTGAGCTGGGCACCAAAGTAAAAACAGCTCCCTGACACAGCTGCCACGCTCAGGTTATGCATCCAGTGTGTTTGAGGCAATCGCGGCTTGAAGCAGCATGTTTGAAAATAAAAGAAAAAGAGTGACGCTGTGCGCTGGTTGCGCGGGGTGGGTCGGCCTTGGCCTCACAGTTACCTGTAGTGCACTCGTATAGGCACATGCATGTATCCAACTGGCCACAGCTATAATACACTGCCAAATTATGGTTTTCTACCTCATTCTGCCTTTTTTGCAGCCCATTTACCAATTGTGATTTGTGATATTTTATACCATCTTTATCCCATTAATTGCAAATCAAACTTCTGCCAAATAAAGTTTTTTCTGCTCATCTTTCTGTTCCTGCTTCTTTTAGTACAACTAGTAATAATGCCTTTTATTTTTCATGTGACTTGTGGTATGTTAGACCACCTTCTCACCATTCACTCCTTGTTTTGTGACACCTGCCAAATGACGATAGCTTTCTGCCCCATTATGCTTTTTTTTTTTTTGTAGTTCAATTGTAGTGATTCAAATTATTAAAACGTGTGTGAATTCTTTCCATAATCTTGCTTTTCTTGTGCTGTTTAATGCCATCTTTTTTCTATTAATTTTTAATAAGAATAAGAATAAGAAAACCTTTATTAGTCCCTCAGTGGGGAAATTGCATTGTTGCAACAGCATAAGTACAGTTAGCAGTAGCACACAGTGATATCACACAAGAGCACAAAGTGTATCAGAGACCAGTCTGGTCTATTGGATAATTAGCTAAAAAACTAAACTACAAGTAGGCCTTAATAAACTAAATTAGAATATGAGCAATTGAATACACTATAATAAATATGTACAGTACATAGAACAATGGGACTTCTGCTTTTCTAACTGAATCTTTCTGCTGCTTCTTGTAGTATTGAGTAGTAATCCTGCCTTGTATTGTTTTTGTGACCTGTGCCTTTTCAGGTCATGTTCTTCCAATTCAGTTCTTTTGGGGCACCTGCCAAAGTTTGTTTGCCTCGCTGCCATTTTTGTGCTTCTACTTCTGCTACAACTTCTGGAGTATTTCAACCTCTAATACTACTTCTTTCTTTCTACTACTTTCTTTCTTCTGCATGTTTTCTTTGTAGCTAGTTTACTCTTTCTTCTGCATTTGTTTTCTGCTCACACAACCCACTGCAAATCTAGTTTAGCATCATTGCACTGTGAGAGTAATTTCAAGATGGCACTTTGCTTTGAATGTAACAATGGTACACAATACAAAACTTATTTATAGAACAATTATATCTAGATTACTCGTCCTGAATGTACACTGCAGAATATTTTGAAGGATTTATTAGTTAATATGAGTAATATTCTGTTATGGGGTTTTACTAATAACAGTGGTACAATAGATTTATTAAGTAAAAATGTTAAAGTTGTTGATGTCTGGAGTTTTGTTTTGGTTATAAAGTCCATGCATCATCAATAGTTCAATCACAAAAGTAGAGCAAACTCCACATCCAGGTTTCCAGATGTGTACAGTCCATGTGAGCAGTAAACTTAAAGTGCCTGCTATGAGTCAAAAAGTAGTTTGAAAAAGAGAGGGGCATAGAGAAGAGAGAAGGATACAAATGCTGTGTCTGGCAACCCACAAGTACCATGTTAAACCACTAGAGCAGGGGTCGTCAACTTCATTTGTCCAAGTTTTTCTCGGCAGAAACTGTAAGGGCCAGATCTCATAAAATAAAACAATGTAATATTATATCCTAAATAGTATAATATTATTTTATATATTCATTTTCTGCTTGTCCCATTTCTAATAAGTGAGGCCTATGAGCAAGGATTCATTTAAACCTTTCTCTGTTGATGGTTGAGAGAGACAGTTTGTCCAGTGTAGAGCAATATGTAGGGCAGATTTTCTGAACTTTAAAGAAAATCAATAAGGCAATCTTAATCAAACTCTGTGCAGGCAGAGCTTGGGGAGAGCTACAAAATGCATTTGGATTTTTTGTTTTATGAGGTTCTATGTCAGAGAAATTAGCAAAACCTTTTTATTGCCATTTTGAGATAAAACGTTTTTCTTATGAACTGCAGAGTAAGAGCCCAAACTGCTACAAGATGGTTGGGAAAGGTAAGGACCTTGAGTCACATGGTTGCCCGGACATGTGCCTGACCAAAATCAGCCAAGTGTCTAAAAAATGATGTGGCCCGTGGGCTGCCAGTTGGCATTGACTGCATTAGAGTCATTAATCATAATCAGTGGTCGAAGAAGTACTCGATTTCTCTACTGAGCTTTGTACTTCAAAGCAACTCAAAAAATGTAGTGGAGTACAAAGTGCAGATACTTGCTCTAAAATGTAGTTAAGTAAAAGTAAATGTACTGCTTGTAAAATGTAAGTATATTTTTATTCAATTATATTTTATTCATGATTATTCAAGCAAAGTACAGATACATGAAAATTGTACTTAAGTAAAGGAACTAAGTACTTTTACTTCGTTACATGCCACCACTGATCAGAATGCCTGTTTGAATGATAGAAATTAAAAGCACACATTTTTATTTTGCAACAAATAGCCAGGTGGTGTCCTAAACAGTTGACTAAATATATTTCATGCATGGCCCCTTCATGGGACAAGGTCAAACTACTACTACTACTATGAGAAATAATCATATAAAGAAGAGAAAATCAGTTATTATGTCAAAGAAAATGACTTGTAGAGACAATGGCTGTGTGTGCATCAATCCCTTCTACCTCCTTTCTCCACTTCAGGGCTGTTCAAAGTTCCTCCAAACCACTGTGAGCTCATCTTTTAAGTGTGTCCTGTTCCTGGAGCCCATTCACTTGTAGGTTTTTTGATTTGTTCCCTCCATTATGCCAGCACTGATCATTCTTTTGGCCTCGCCGGCACAGAGCAGGCAGTTGTCAGCCCAAGCGCGGCGCTGTTGACTGAAGGCCTGGTTCACGGGTTAATGTCCCTCAGACGGGATGGATCCTGTGGTTGTTAGGTCTGTGAGTGCGGCGTGTCAGAGCGGTGACAGAGGTGTGGGCTGTGATTTCACACCTGCACACAGACAGGTGGCAGGCTGACAGAGAGCAGCTGGACCACAGCCAGTACGAGTGATGGAAGTGCCACATGTGCCACTGCTGTGTGAGCACTGTGTCAGACTGTGAGAGCTCTGAGGGGGGAGAGAGCAAAGGAGGGCTTGGACTAGACTGGAGCTAACAGGCATGTCGACCTGAGACCTGACTGCTGTACGTCTACTGTAGCAGGGAACATAACGGCTGCATTACCTTCATTCTTTAAAAAAATGGCCCCTATCAGTTACCAGCATGGATAGTGTTCTGAACCTGAGAGCCTGCTATACATCAGTGCTTCACTACTCAGTTATAACCCACTTCAAAGCTTCGTACATTTCTATGAAAGCAGAATGCATAATGCTGTGTGCAAAACATGCCATTTGATGTGGCTCTTTTCACACGTGTTTGGAGGATGTCGGCATGAGTATGGGGGCAAATGTGTCTCATAAGATTTTGGATTTTACATCTTTTTGAATTTCTACTACTGAAAAAAAAGTCTGATTTTTTTTTTCTGTGAATTTCAGTCAATGAAATTTTAGTCTCTAATTTCCACTGTATTATTTTAGTAATCAAATATTTTTAAAAAAATTCCCTTATTTTTTATTTTATTTTATTTTATTTTTATTTTTTTTAATCAAAGGTGTTGAAAATTCAAAATCCGATGAGGCAAGTATGCTTCTCTTTTTTGATCTGGTGAATTCACATGCACTGAAGTCAAACACATGTCAGCAGGACTTGCGTTCATGAATTTATGAAGTTATGCCAAACTCAAAATACAATAAATAAATAAATAAACAAAAGTAGTGTTTACACCTTCTCTCACACTGCGTCTTTCTCCCACAGACACGTCACTGGTTCAGTAGCTTCTTTGAGGGCTAATGTGAACAGAGAGAGCTAACGGCGTGACTACAGTGAAGTTGTTAAATGTTAAATTACAATTAAGAAACATGTATTTTTGTTTTCTTGCTTGTTAAAATCAAGTACAGCTTATTTAAAAAGGAAAAAAAAAACACAATTAATAATAAAATAAAAATTAAACAAAATTAATAAAAATACTGTGCCAAAAACATTTCTATTTGCACATGCAAACATGAATGGCAACTAGGGCTTCTGGTACAAATGGGACAGACTTTTCATAAAATTTTTTTTGACAGCATGTTTTAGACTCTGAATTTGAGTCAAATTTGAGGATTCAAAAATATATGCACCAACATTTTTAAAGGCAGTTTTTTTTTTCCTGAATTTTTTTATCACTGAAATAATACAGTGAAAATTAGATACTGAAATTTCAGTGACTAAAATTCACAGACAAAAAAATGCAGACTCTTTTTTTAAGTGTTAAAAAATTCAGTGATATAAATTCAAAGGCAATTAAAATTCAAAATCTGTTGAGACAGGTTTGCTTCCATACAAGAGCGCCTCCTTTTTGATCGGGTCAATTCACACATGCACTAAAGTCAAAAACATTTCAGCAGGACTTGTGGTCATACAGCTCACAAGATGTCCAGTGGTTTTACTGAGCGACAAAGGGTTGGTAAAAACACATTACAATTAAATATGACAGCCACTTACAACATGAAGCAAGCAAACAAAATGACCCGACTCTTTCATACTAACAGTGGTCATTGCACAAATATCAAAACTATACCAACAGTGGAAAGTACAAGGAGTAAAGGTGCGGCACACACTCCATTCACATCAACAGCCAGACTCTCCTGACAGATAGATAGATAGATAGATAGATAGATAGATAGATAGATAGATAGATAGATAGATAGATAGATAGATAGATAGATATGGTGACTAGCTGGAGCTTCATTAAATCACCTCCAAATATTGTACTAAAATTCCTCTCCCTGTTTCAATAGAAAGCATTTCAGTTTGACATAATGTGAACTCTGTGCTAACGTTATATTAGTCTGACTTTTGTCAGGTTATGGAGTACAGAGCCTGTGTGAAAAGACTTAAGCACTTAGACCTCAGGAATGATTATCATATTGCTTTCTTATAAATCTCACTTTTACATTTGCAAAGATCTTTCCACAACCTCATCTGGAACATTTTCTTCTATTCATTTCATCTTTTGGCTTCTACCTTTTTATTATTTGGGGTCACCACAGCAAACCAGTTAGCTGGTGATTTTTTTTTAGGTTTTTACATCAGATGCCATGTGGATGAAGTGTCACAAGGACAGTATGCACTTCAGGTGAGATTATTTTTGTTTGCTTTTTGTTTTGTTTCTTTGTTTCTTTTTATTTTCCTTTTTTTTTAATAATTAGGGTTTGTATAGTTTATTTTATATTTTTATTTTAAAGGAAAACAGATTATTATTAATTTAGTTTTTTATGTTGAATTTGAGTTTTCAGAAATATAGGAAATTTGGTATTTAAAATAAAGTATGTATTTGCACAGCACAGACAGAAGCGAGATAAGATTCCACAACAAGAATTTTATTATTATTATTATTATTATTATTATTATTATTATTATTATCATTATTATTATTATTTTACTGTTTAAGATGTCCATACAGAACAGTGTTTAGTTCCAACATTATCTAAAATCATATCTACTGGAATATGCTGCAATAAAACATATATTTGAATTGTGTACCGAACTACACATAACAATGTTTCAAGGTGTGTCAAATCATGCAGCTAATGTACGCAGACAGAGGATCTAGAAAGCGAAACTTAGCAACAGTTGTAAAGAGAAGAGACTGTGTGAGCAGAGCTTTGTACCTCAGCAACTTGTTCTGAAGGGGAACGCTCGCACATTTTAAGTTCAAAGAAATATTTAACTTCTGATTGAACTTTTTATTCCTCCATGTTTCATTTTTATTCCTCTTGTTTGTGCTTCAGTGGCTCGTGGCGTAATGTGTGTTCCCCAACCTGCGGCTAATGTGCCACGGCAAAAGCTAATGCCCCCCCATTGGATACAGCGATGGCGAGGAGGTGAGTGAAAGTCAGCCGCCGTCGCACGCCGTAGAAATGAGGAACGTATCAGTAATGACACCACAGATACAGTCCGGAAGGTGACTTTACTGCCGCCATAGACGCCAGGCGGGAGAATAAACAACCCGGCGAGGCAGAGAGAAGTGGGTGATACAGGGACGCCAGCAGAAGGACAAAGAGGCTGTTTGTAAAAATGCTTCTTTTATCTTCACACATAACTCACAGAGGAAACAACGCAGAGTCAAGCGGAGTTTACCTCAGGATAACCGGGTTCTGGAGCTGGTAGAGGTTCTGCAGCTTTTCAAAAGTGAATTAATCTCATTAGCGCTGTGTGAGACGCAGCATATTAGCTCCAGAGGTATGGCTGCCAACAAGTAGCACTGGCAGGAGTTCCTCTCTTCAAATGAAACCAAATTAAATTAGCAGAACTCATATGTTTAACACAGCCAGTGTCTTGGAGTTTGTGTTGGCTCGTTATAGGAACAGTAAATAATTCCCAGGGTTGGTCCCGAAGGAGAGACAGCTGTGTATGTGGAAAGCAGTACTAGAGAGGAACAAATTATACAAATCAGTATTCAAAATGGTATCCAATTAAGGAAAGGTTATGTATTAACAATTTAGAGAGTACCAAATATACTCTCCATTCCAGTCCAGACCCCAATCTCTTCCTAATGCATAGGGTGGCCATATGTCCTTAAATAGGCACTGTTTCAACAAATACTGTATCTGTCAAACACTAAACTGTCCCTACTTTCAACAGACTGTGTCTCAGTTGCCCCAATTTCAACCAATACAAAACACATACAGTATGAAACTAGAAAACTGTTTTGTCACTCAATTTATGTACCATGTCATTAGAGTGACCGCCTGTCCCACTTCAGGTTGCACTGCACAGTCATTTAGGCATTTGGGGCAGCAGTAGCTCAGTTGGTAGAGATGTTCGCCCATTTATGCTGCTTTCAATACTATATTTGATCATTCAAATGGTAGTTTTCTTCAAGGGCGAAACTCGATTACACAACATGTGTGTGCATTCTTGTCCTTGCTGGTTGGACAATGGGAACCTGGAAATGTCATAACAGAGGTCAGTTGCATTATCTGTTTGTGACTTCTGCTTATGAACCACAAATACATTAGAGGTTGTTACCAGTAGCATAATGATAATCTTCAGTGTTGCCAGATTGGGCTGGTTTCTGCCCAATTGGACCTCTTTTTAACTTTGGGATGGAAAAACTAGCATTGGGCTGTTTTATTAAATTTGGTTTATAAAATTTCACAACATTTTTTTTTTTTAATAGTCTTAAGAAAATACCAATAAAGTAATTGTAAACAAAGTGGAAATACACTTTTTAATAAACTACTGAGTCCTCCCACTCATATAATCATCTGTAATCATCTGTAATCATTTGTTTTAAAATGAGTTTACTCATGTATAGTCGCTTACATTTCATCTTGGTATTTCATATGTTTTTGGGTTTTTTTGTGGTTTCTGTGACGCCCTGACCAGGAAGGCTTTAGTTGTCTGATTGCCCTCTTTGTGGGAACCTGTTTGTGTTACTTTTTTAGTGTTGCTGTTAAGTTTCAAGATCTTTCTTACATATAGTGGTTTTAACATTTAGAGTGGTTGTGGGCTGCTTTTTATTGTGTTAGGCAATTTTAAGTTCTATTTGGCCTGGAAACTATCAGTGAGATCTGGCAACCCTGATCATGTTGAAGCCTTTAGTCAGCTAAATATGACATCTGGTGTAGCACAAAACAGACATTTCCATAACATTATTACATTTCTTAAACATTTTACCTTTAACTACTTGCTGTTAATTTCCACCAATGACAAGCCACTACGTCAGAACTCGGACAGTTTGTGTTACTTCTACAATTCCGATTTACCTGACTCGATCAAACAACTTTGTGTGTGTTCAAAGTGAGATTCAAGTTAAGAACAAGGTAAGATCAGTGGGTCTCATGCATGACACCTTCTTACATGCAAAGAACATGTATGAGTATTCTTACGCACAGAAGTTTTACAAATTATTCCTTTTAAAAATATTACTCTTTAATGGAATAAAAGTGATGTGGTGATGCAGACCAGGTACCTTATCTTAATACATGGACAATTTTATTTAAATGCAAAGTTAATGAGGAGCTCAGAGTTCTTGCAGTCACTGGAGTTAACTGTTCACTTGAGAAGAATCTGACTTCTTGAGAAGATTTAATGAACCTGACTTAGAGTTCTCTTGAGTAAGTAACTTTGTTAAGAGAACATTAATGAATGAGGCCCAGAATAAATCTTTGTGGGTGTCCCATCTTGCTAGGTTAGACATGAGGCTGGTGTGTTGCTGCCCCAGTGTTTCAGGAAAGGCTTCTCCATGGAGCTGTGAGCTGCTGTTGGTGCTGCAGGACAGGATGTGAAAACGCAGATTGAGAGAATTCAGTTTTATAATTTGATAGTTTTCTTTTCCACCTTTTTTATTCCAATGAATAAAGTCTCAGTAAAGACTTTACTTTGCAAAATGTGTGTTTTTGCAATGAGAACAGCACAGCAAATGTTTTCCAGGCCCTAAACTTTAACAACTTGCATCTTGATGTAAATGAAGTTTAGACTCAGTAAGTTGGTAAGTTAGATATGTGTAATATCAAAGCTTTTATTTCTCGAGTCTGTCCCTCATTGTCCCACCAAATCACACAACTTAGTACATTTTGGGATGGTCACCCTATGTTATTGCTGTTATCAATAAATGCTCATGTTTAGAACTTAAGCCTTTTGCATTGTGTACTTAGAGATATATGAAAGAATATGCCAGTTTTTATTCAACTTCAAATACACCATTATTTGTGAAGAAAAAAAGTGTCCTTGCACCTGGCACCTTTAACCTTCTCGGTTCAAGGTGCAACAGTTTTGGTCGGAAATCATAGAGGTGCTATCAAACTCAAAAAAAACAACAACAAAAAAAAACAACAAAACAATGCAGGGACAACGCAATGCAGAAAACACTGGAGAACAGCATGGTCTAACGTTAAACTCAACACTGAAACTTTAAATTAGTATCATATTAGTGTTTTGCTGCAGAAAAGTAGTCTAATATTACCCTTTTTATTAAAGTAGCAGAAATGCCATGCTATTGTTGGGAGGGTTGACAAAAAAGTTCAGTGCAGTTCTTTTTGTAAGGGTTACTCATCCCTTGAAAATTACAGAATGCAGAGGTAGAAAACCACTTGCTGCTGACTACCACAACCAGGCACACCAGTATAGTCATTAGCCAACAGTATTACATAATTACTTACTTATTTGACATAGAGACTTGCTCAGGACTGACTTTTCAACCCCACTCCCACCTGCTCCTGCTCTTGTCCCAATCCCGAAATCTACTCTGACATGACCACCTCAAAATTCGAATTTGAAATTTTTAGGTGTGATTGCTACCGTAAAGACTCATTTAAAAGTGCACTCAAATTGTTGTCACTCCAACTCCGGACCTGGTATGTTTTTGCTTGAGTGCTCAATCACGCACAATTTGCATCAGGAACCGCCAGCTCCAGGCCTCTATACTGTTCTATTTGACTGGATCAAGGCTGAACACTTCTGTTTGCCTTACAGACAACATTGCAATTGTCAGGTAATAGCCTTAGCCACCAAAATCTGAATTGAGTCACTAATATCAGAATTATGGCAGAGCACTATAGTTTGTTCTACTATAAAAACTTTGGCTAATGGAATTAACCACCAAATCCTTATGCCAATACTTTTTGCACAACCATATTCACAACAATCTGTCATTTTTGTTGACTAAACTCTACAGGTTTTAGTGAGCTTTCCCATTAAACAAAATGGAAAGTCATCACTTGTATAAGAGCATGAGGCCGGTAATTGTCCTGAGTGCAGTTTTGTCCTGCCTAAGTCTTCCATTGTGCTGCCTGACCTCCACACACAGCCCAGAGTTGTAGGGCTTTGGTGTTTCCTAAAGAGAGCCGTACTCCCCAGAGGCTGAGGACATGGTGCGGGGGAAGGATAAGTAGAATAATGCAGGCTGGTCCGGAGCCAGCTCAACGAGGCTGTCAGGGTGAAGAGCCAACAGTGAGTCAGCTCGGGACGGGCAGGGGGCCAACACAATCACAGCCCAGAGGAAAGAGACTTCTAGAATAACGCTGTGAATCCAGTGTGCGCCTAGAGCTGTCAGCGAGTACCTGGTCCTTTTTACTGACACTCTGAGACAACAAGACGGGTGACAGACACTTAGTGGGTCAGTTTTCTTTCTCCATTTAGTTCTATTTTTTTTTCTCCAATTGCTTTATATTCCGTGTATGTACTGGTTCATGTTTTCAGATTGGAAAATGGCTGTCTAATTGCTTTTCCATCCCAATCCTTAGCTGATTTATGATTTCAATCCATGTTTCATATAAAGCTATTTAAAAGTATTGCATTTTATTATTATTATTATTATTATTATTATTATTATTATTGTTATATATATTCTAAATGTCTGTACAAAAAATGGCAAGGCAGCAGCAAAGATACTCCAACAGTGACAGGAATGTCTTTTAGTTTTAGCCTGCTTCTAAAGACCAGGTCTATTATAACTTATACACCATAGGAGGCCTGTGAAAAGATTCTAACTCCAGAGCATGTAGCTAATCTGCACATAAACAAAGATACATAAGGTACTTCTGCTGCTGCTGCACATTGCACAATGCTGTTTGTTTTGGTCAAACTGCTACCCCATCTAAACAAGGACATTACAGAGGTAAAGGGACTAATTTCTCTGTGATTATTATTGTTTTAAGGGTCTCAGCTGTCAGTATTTTAGCTCTGTAGCATTAGCCACAACACAAACTGTGCAGCTCTTGGATTACGCTAATTACCGCTAAATTTAATTTTACGAAATGGCTATTTTTGATATCATACCAAAAACAAAACAAAAAAATACAAAAACCTCTGTACCTGTATCCTGTACAAAGAGCCTCAGTATAGCACTTTTGTGTAGTTGCTTTACAAATAGGTGCATTACTCATTCACTCCTCAGTCACACTTGGTGATGGTGAGCTACTTCTGTAGCCACAGCTGCCCTAATGTGGCTGCCATTTTCTCCCTCTCCAACCACTGCCAACACACACAATCAAACTAACACATTCGTACAGGCAAGTCTTGCCCAAGGACGCAACAGCAGTATACAATGCTGGTTGCAGGGATCAATCAGACAACCTTCTGATTAGAATAGCTACTGCTGCTCCAATTAAATGAACTATTATTTCTACAGTAATTACTTTTGGTTAAGGTGTACTTTATTGTCCTCAAAGGCAAATGTATTCTCAGCATTTGATCCATTCTTAAATCTGCTGGGGCAACCTGTCAGGAGTAGTGGGCAACAGCAGTGCATTGCCCAAGGACCCTTCTCCAGATCTTGAGCCAGGATCTTGGTCAGGAGAACCTAGCTGGAGGATTAGCCTATCATTAGTTTGATGGGGAAAACTTGAGTAAACCCACCAAGGCACAAGAAGAACATGCAAACTCCACACAGAAAGAAATTCAAACATGGGAGTGTCTTGCTGCAAGGCGAGAGTGCTAACCACTTTGCCACCATGCTGTCAAACATAACCAGTATTCTAAATAATGAAATGGTGTGGTTTGTGAATAGACAAACTTTGGACTGAGGTTCAACTGTTGCCAAGTGTGCACCTTTGATAAGCTGCAACGTCTGGAGAGAGAGCAGATAAGTGAGTCTGTGTGTGTGTGCATATGGAAGTGTCAGCCAGGCTTCACCCACAGGCTGTGTGTGTGTATGTGTGTGCGTGTGTGTGTATGTGTGTGTGTATGTGTGTGTGTCATACACTAGCTGCAGGTGTGTAACAAAACCATCTCCAGCTCTGTACTGCAGACCATTCAGCATCACACCAACCACATGCAGTCTACACAGGGTTCGTACAGTCATGGAAAACCTGTAAAAGTCATGGAATTTTAAAATGCAATTTCCAGGCCCTGGCAAAGTTTTGGAATTGTGTATTTTAATGTGTAAAGTTTTGGAAAAGTGTTGGGATTTTATACAGTGAAAGTAACATTCGGCCACAATTAGTTACCCTCTGTCAGCCACAAATTAAAAAAAAAAATCTGTATTGCCATCTGTCACTGAATGTGATGGTCATTTAATAAGGGGGCTGTGTTACTTAAGCAGCTGTTGCTACATTAGCAACAAGTTACACTTGTCAGGCTACAGATGCTGACACAGGACAAGCAGGTGTTTTCTGTGTGGTTGGAATTATCTGCAATTTCAAACAAAGGTAATTGATGCACCTTTAAACCATATGAAGAAAAAACAGAAGCCCATCACTACAGGTAAGCACTCTGGACTTGTTTTGATGATTAGCCACGTGAGAATCTACAAATGTAAACATGCGTAAAGGTGCTTGGAATGACATTTCCCTCACGCCTGAAAGGCTAAAGCAGTGGCAACAAAGGACCAGGCACTAAAACCTAACATTCAGACACCTGAATGCAGCGGTTAGG